>VMYD01000103.1:0-1422500 GCA_007663325.1 Eucalyptus pauciflora | reverse complement strand
ATGAGAATTAGGGGTGAGCATGGTTCGGGTTGGGCCGGTCCACCCCCTAACCCTAGGACCAACCTGCACAGTGCTGGTCCTCAATTTTTGGGACCAAGGACCGACCCTATTGAGCTTGGGACCGAAGACTGGACCAACCTAGAGGGTTTGGTTCGATTCTAGGGTCAACCCGGGATCAACCGATAATTTTTTATTTCATTTTTTGTACTCCTTGAAAAAGTGATTGGTTTGGTCCAATTCCAGGGTCAACCCAGGACCAACCAATAATTTTTATTTCATTTTTTGTACTCCTTGAAAAAGCGATTAAGGACCAAATTGACTTAATGGGTTCAGTCCAGTTTCAAGGTCAACCTGAGACCAATCAATAATTTTTTATTTCATTTTTTATACTCCTTGAAAGGGCAACCGAGGACCGAACCAACCTAATGGGTTCGATGATGAGTAAGGTCAGCTAAGAAAGGCAAGCGATGAGGATCTAGTGGGGTGAGCATCGAATAGAGTGAGCATCGAGTGTTGAGCGAGGAGCAACAAGCCAAGCGAGTATCGAGCGGCGACTGGTATGAGTGACCTAAAGTAAGCAAGGCGAGTGTCGAGTGATGAGCAGAGAAGTTATTTCTTTCAATTTTGGCAAATTGAAGATTAATACGACAAATAAGACAAAAGAGAATGAGTACTAGAAGAGGATGTCGTAAAGAGCTGTTTATGCCCTTTTGGACGCCATGAGGATTCCTCACAAAAATGTTTTCCACTTTCGTAAATTATGACTATTGACGCCGTAAAAGACATTAAAAATCTCAGTTATTGAAAAATAATATAAAATTACTTGAACTCCTCGCTAAAGAGCGGTTTAATGTTGTTGACATCGTTTATTTTGATGTTTTCTCTATATAAGAAAATTATAAATAATATATTAGATATATATATATTTATAGTCAGGGTTGGTCTGGGTTGGACCGACCCTGAACTCCTAGGATCGAGAACCAACCTGCACAGTACTAGTCCAATAATCCTAGGACTAAAGACCGACCCAGTCTCCCTGGGAATCGGACTAGGACCGGTAGGGTTGGGCCAGTCTAGGGTTGACCCTAGACCAATACTCACCCCTAATGAGAATCCATGACTCATAGAGAGGAGCTAGCCCATGAAGACTGTAAAAGCAAGTCAAGAACCTATAGGTCTAATATATATATATATAAGGACATGATAACTTATAATAATTGAGGACATGATGGCAAGATAACTCCTTTCCTTTGGATCTCTGACGGTCGTTACTCTAATTATTGAGTTCAATCAAATTATAAAATTTTCATAGCTTTAAACTAACAATAATAGAGGGGCACGGGGGGAGGGGAATTCAAAAGGTGGTGGAATAGTTAAGAGGATTTCATGATCATGATTTAGACATGGAAAAAATAAAAAAATGGGGCAACTCAAAAATAAAGCTGACATTGGTTTTGTTCTTTACGGGGATTTCATGCATTCATATTATCATGAGTGTTTTAGGGGTCAAAGACTTGGTTAGCAAAAGGAGAGGAAGACCCACACAAGGCAAGACACACTCCTTTAGAAATGTGAAATAGTTAAGAGGACTTCATGATCAATGTTGTCCACATGATTAAGACAAATTGACTAAAAAAAAGGAAAATAGGGGCAAGCCAAAGATAAAGTTGATGTTGATTTTGTTTTTTATGAGGATTTCATGTGTTCATACCTTCATGAGTGTTTTAGGGTTGAAGACTTGGTGAGCAAAAGTATAGGAAGACCCACACAAGATGACTCGCACTCCTTTCGAAATGTGAAAAAGTTAAGAGGACTTCATGATCAATGCCCTCCACATGATTAAGACAAATTGATTGGAAAAAAAAAAACTGGGGCAATTCAAAGATAAACCTAACGCTGATTTTTGCTCTTTACAAGGATTTCGTGTGTTCATGCATCCATGAGTGTTTTAGGGGTTGAAGACTTGGAGAGCAAAAGCAGAGGAAGACCCACACAAGATGAGCAAAAGCATATCATTATATATATATAATGATAAATGCCCTCCACATGATTAAGACAAATTAACTGAATAAAAAAAATAGGGCAAATCAAAGATAAAGCCAACGTTGATTTTGTTCTTTACAATGATTTCATACATTCATATGTTCATGAGTTTTTTAGGGGTTGAAGACTTGGTGAGCAAAACTAGAGGAAAACCCACACAAGATGAGTTGCGCTCCTTTCGAAATGTGAAAAGGTTAAGAGGACTTTATGATCATGATTAAGACATGGAAAAAAGAAAAATGGGGCAACTCAAAGATAAAGCTGACATTGATTTTGTTCTTTACGGGGTTTTCATGCATTCATATCTTCATGAGTGTTTTAGGGGTTGAAGACTTGGTGAGCAAAAGTATAGGAAGACCCACACAAGATGACTCGCACTCCTTTTGAAATGAGAAAAAGTTAAGAGGACTTCATGATCAATGCCCTCCACATGATTAAGACAAATTGATTGGAAAAAAAAAACTGGGGCAATTCAAAGATAAACCTAACGCTGATTTTTGCTCTTTACAAGGATTTCGTGTGTTCATGCATTCATGAGTGTTTTAGGGGTTGAAGACTTGGAGAGCAAAAGCAGAGGAAGACCCACACAAGATGAGCAAAAGCATATCATTATATATATAATGATAAATGCCCTCCACATGATTAAGACAAATTAACTAAATAAAAAAAATAGGGCAAATCAAAGATAAAGCCAACGTTGATTTTGTTCTTTACAATGATTTCATGCGTTCATATGTTCATGAGTTTTTTAGGGGTTGAAGACTTGGTGAGCAAAACTAGAGGAAAACCCACACAAGATGAGTTGCGCTCCTTTCGAAATGTGAAAAAGTTAAGAGGACTTTATGATCATGATTAAGACATGGAAAAAAGAAAAATGGGGCAACTCAAAGATAAAGCTGACATTGATTTTGTTCTTTACGGGGTTTTCATGCATTCATATCTTCATGAGTGTTTTAGGGGTTGAAGACTTGGTGAGCAAAAGTATAGGAAGACCCACACAAGATGACTCGCACTCCTTTCGAAATGTGAAAAAGTTAAGAGGACTTCATGATCAATGCCCTCCACATGATTAAGACAAATTGATTGGAAAAAAAAAAAACTGGGGCAATTCAAAGATAAACCTAACGCTGATTTTTGCTCTTTACAAGGATTTCGTGTGTTCATGCATCCATGAGTGTTTTAGGGATTGAAGACTTGGAGAGCAAAAGCAGAGGAAGACCCACACAAGATGAGCAAAAGCATATCATTATATATATAATGATAAATGCCCTCCACATGATTAAGACAAATTAACTGAATAAAAAAAATAGGGCAAATCAAAGATAAAGCCAACGTTGATTTTGTTCTTTACAATGATTTCATGCGTTCATATGTTCATGAGTTTTTTAGGAGTTGAAGACTTGGTGAGCAAAACTAGAGGAAAACCCACACAAGATGAGTTGCGCTCCTTTCGAAATGTGAAAAAGTTAAGAGGACTTAATGATCATGATTAAGACATGGAAAAAAGAAAAATGGGGCAACTCAAAGATAAAGCTGACATTGATTTTGTTCTTTACGGGGTTTTCATGCATTCATATCTTCATGAGTGTTTTAGGGGTTGAAGACTTGGTGAGCAAAAGTATAGGAAGACCCACACAAGATGACTCGCACTCCTTTCGAAATGTGAAAAAGTTAAGAGGACTTCATGATCAATGCCCTCCACATGATTAAGACAAATTGATTGGAAAAAAAAAAACTGGGGCAATTCAAAGATAAACCTAACGCTGATTTTTGCTCTTTACAAGGATTTCGTGTGTTCATGCATCCATGAGTGTTTTAGGGGTTGAAGACTTGGAGAGCAAAAGCAGAGGAAGACCCATACAAGATGAGCAAAAGCATATCATTATATATATATATAATGATAAATGCCCTCCACATGATTAAGACAAATTAACTGAATAAAAAAAATAGGGCAAATCAAAGATAAAGCCAACGTTGATTTTGTTCTTTACAATGATTTCATGCGTTCATATGTTCATGAGTTTTTTAGGGGTTGAAGACTTGGTGAGCAAAACTAGAGGAAAACCCACACAAGATGAGTTGCGCTCCTTTCGAAATGTGAAAAAGTTAAGAGGACTTTATGATCATGATTAAGACATGGAAAAAAGAAAAATGGGGCAACTCAAAAATAAAGCTGACATTGGTTTTGTTCTTTATGGGGTTTTCATGCATTCATATCTTCATGAGTGTTTTAGGGGTCGAAGACTTGGTGAGCAAAAGGAGAGGAAGACCCACACAAGGCGAGACACACTCCTTTAGAAATGTGAAATAGTTAAGGGGACTTCATGATTAATGCCCTCCACATGATTAAGACAAATTGATTGGAAAAAGGAAAACTAGGGCGAGTCAAAGATAAAGCTAACACTGAGTTTTGTTCTTTACGAGGATTTCATGTGTTCATGAATTCATGAGTGTTTTAGGGGTTGAAGACTTGGTGAGCAAAAGCAGAGGAAGAACCACACAAGATGAGTCACACTTATGTGTGTGTGTGTGTGTGTGTATATATATATATATATATATAATTATCAATGCCCTCCACATGATTAAGACATTGATTGGAAAAAAGAAAACCGGGGCAAATCAAAGATAAAGCTGATGTTGATTTTGTTCTTTACAAGGATTTCATGCGTTCATATGTTCACGAGTGTTTTAGGGGTTGAAGACTTGGTGAGCAAAACTAGAGGAAAACCCACACAAGATGAGTCGCGCTCTGTTTGAAATGTGAAAAAGTTAAGAGGACTTCATGATCAATGCCCTCAACATGATTAAGACAAATTGATTGGAAAAAAGAAAACAGGGGCGAGTCAAAGATAAAGTTGATGTTGATTTTGTTCTTTACGAGGATTTCATGCCTTCATACCTTCATGAGTGTTTTAGGGGTTGAAGACTTGGTGAGCAAAAGCAGAGGAAGACCCACACAAGATGAGTAGCATATATATAATAATGATCAATGCCCTCCACATGATTAAGACAAATTGACTGGAAAAAAGAAAACTGAGGCAAATCAAAGATAAAGCTGATGTTGATTTTTTTCTTTACAAGGATTTCATGCGTTTATGCGTTCACGAGTGTTTTAGGGGTTGAAGACTTGGTGAACAAAACCAGAGGAAAACCCATATAAGATGAGTCGTGCTCCTTTCGAAATGTGAAAAAGTTAAGAGGACTTCATGATCAATGCCCTCCACATGATTAAGACAAATTGATTGAAAAAAGGAAAACAGGGGCAAGTCGAAGATAAAGTTGATGTTGATATTGTTCTTTACGAGGATTTCATGTGTTCATACCTTCATGAGTGTTTTAGGGGTTGAAGACTTGGTGAGCAAAAGCATAGCAAGACCCACATAAGATGAGTCACACTCCTTCCAAAATGTGAAAAAAAGGGGACTTCATGATCAATTCCCTCCACATGATTAAGACAAATTAATTAGAAAAGGAAAACTGGGGCAAATCAAAGATAAAGTTGACGTTGACCTTGTTCCTTACGAGGATTTCATGCGTTCATACCTTCATGAGTGTTTAAGGGGTGAAGACTTGTTGAGCAAAAATAGAGGAAGACCCACACGAGATGAGTCACACTCCTTTCGAAATGTGATTCTTTTAAAATGATTTCAAACTAAAAATTTCACAGAAAAAGGAAATTACATGAGAGGAGGGAGCTTCATTGAGCCAGAGGACGTGAGACTTGCAAGGAGCATCTACTTGAGCTTCAAAGAACCGGAAGAAGAGTGCCATTAATCATATACTAAAAATTCGCGTATCATTATTTTTATATTGAGAAGATTTCGAACCTTTCCAGTTAAGAAAAGGGAAAAGTATGTCCATGGCAAAATGTAGATGAAGAATATAAAAGTATATATCTATTTATGTGGTTTTACTTAAACTACGTGATACTCGTATGGACATTACAATTGCATGTGTATTTAACTTCAAGGTGTTGCTCAATTGATTCCGTTGGAGCTGAGTTGCTTTTGGAGATCTCGTGCTTACGAAACACTATCTACTTACTTATTCTGTCCATGAGGATAATCAGAGTCGCTGGAATAATAGAGAAGAAAGTGACATCAAAGTTCCATTATGTCTCAATCATGGCTTTTCTACACCATAAGGCAAAATCAGGGAGTCCCACACTTCCCTAATTTTCGTCCTCAATGGTCTGAATTAAATCTCCAAATTTTCCCAATCAAACTGATTGAAAAAGGAACAGATTTGATCTTGCAATAAGGTCCCATTTACAAAGAATTGGGCATTTGTTGTGCATCTGAACTGGGATCGGTTGGTTTGGCTTTGAGTCACCTGTAGCTATGCTCTAAATTATATGTAGTCTTATTGCTCTTTGACTTATAGAGTGCAATGGCTTTAAAAATTGTTCTTATTTGCCCAATCTTACATAGTCGGCTTAGTTATTTTCGCTACTGCTACTGTTCCTATGGTTGATCTTTGTGGAGTCAAATTTGGAAAAGATTATAATCCAATTTGTCTTCTCGACATTATGTTCCGCATATATATGTGCAGGACCTGAAAAGGCTGCTAATCTAAGCTGCACTTGAAATTTGCGCTTGGTGAAGACTATCCGGAAAGGGATAATATGAGATTGCCAAAAAAAAAAGAAATTGTAAAAATTATCCACGATGACATCAATCAAAATTGACTGAAATGATAATATTGGCATTTCGTTAAAAAAGTTTAAGATTAAATTGGCCAAATTTAAAATTTTAAAATTTAATTGGTACAAATCTGATAAATTTAGAAGTTTTTTGGTAATTTCCACTCATCGATTTGTCAGTGTATGAGTTTTAGTGTTTCTTTTGCTATGAATGTTTGACGGTGACTACGCTCAGAGGTCCAAAAACATCAAACCAAAAGGTGGTCGAATAGCTGGGTACCAGTTATGCTTGGTATGGGGTCCATTCATATACAACCTTTTTGTTGCCAGGAACTCCTATGGGATTGTTGAGAGGGATAAGGCTAATAATATTATTGGTGAACCATCGGAAGATTAGATTAGAGTATGAGATATGATTTGATTTTACCATTAGAAGATTAGATTAGAGTAGGAGATATAATTTAATTTTGATTATTCTAATTGCGAATTAATTGATCCAGTCAATTCATAAGATTAGATATTCGGAATATAGAATAGGAAATCTGATTATCTTCTTAATATATATAGTAGTACATACTGTAGAAGCAAAGTGTGTATTATGACTTTCAATGAAGAGCATTTTTCTCCTAGGAAATTTACCTTTGAATAGTTCCTTTCTTAATTCCTTTGATTTTCTTCATGGTATTGGAGCAAGAGATCTGAGTTCAAATTTTACCAGGCTCTTACTTACCTCCCGAATTATATATTTCCATTCTTTAGGCTTAGATCAAAGTTCAGCGTACGAGTGAGAGAGAGTGTTATAATATTTAAATAATAAATCACACATTTGTCTAATAGCTTAAATTTTTAGAATAGTCGGCTGTGGTCTCACAAGTGTTTAAATAGCATATGCTTTGTCTTTTTTTTTTTTTAAGGAAAACTTACATTTATTACTAAAATGATACATTATTCATAAGAAATCTTAGAAATCACCATAACAAAGCAAGCCCATAGAGTTGCAAAACAAACCAAAATCCAGAAATGAAGGTATATTCTTAGAGCATGGTTAGCAAAGCTAAACATGCCTGTTCTTCAAAAACATATTTGTGATTGTATCTAAGCAAAAGAATCGGTAGCCGATCACTGAATTAGACATCATCATCAATGATGAGCATGTCTGAATCTCCATTTACAGTTACGATTTTGCCTTTTGGCAGTATGCACCTAGGTGCAATATCCCCAACACCAAAAGTGTTTTGCATAATTTATTTTCTCCTTTAGATTGAAATTAAATTTTCACCTTCAATATAAGGTGAGGATCCTTGTTTTTGTTTTTGTTTTTGTTATTTTTTTTTCAATTGAGGATAAATAAGCTGAGAATGCTCGAATGAAAATAATTGGGGATTTGTACATCTGACAAGTGAAAAATAGGAAGTAAATTATTAGTATTTTAGACTTATCATATCATCCCTTTTTCCCAAGGTCCAACAATGGGATAGGTTGGTTTGGCTTTGAGTCAAATTTTGTGGTTTTATTGCTCTTCGACTTGATACAAAATTGAGTGCAATGGCGCAAAAGATGATTCATATGCCCAATCTTACTCAGCTGGCTCAGTTGTTGTCGCCGTTGCTGCTGTTCCTATGGTTGGTCATTCCTGAGTCAAATTTGGAAAAATTAAATTTATCTTCTAGAAATTATGTTTGCATAAATTTTATAATGGATGATGCAGAAATAAACCGTTGGCAATCACATGGCGTTTCAGTAGTATCCGTTGAGATGAATGCATGTTGCCTTTCTTCTTCTTTTTTTGGGTGGCTTAAGGGATTCGTTCCTCTCTTGCATGCTCCTTTTATTCGTCTTTCGCAATGAAAAAACTTGGAACTTGAAGGAGCTTTGGTTTCTAATTTGAGAAGCATCGACAGTTTCAACTGGAGTCAAACCGCGGAGTAGTGGGTTTTCATTTGACGCTTTCTTCAGGTATTTCCAGCAAGAAATCACTCTCCTATTTCTTGAAATGAGAACACTGTAAAAAGATCAGAGTTGGATGAAGAAAATTACGTCTTCTATTGTTCTTGCAGATGGGCACATTGCAACATTATAGATTTAAGTTTCATGTGATCTTAATAAGGAAGGTCACGATTTTTCATTTTTCAAGCTAACGGTGAAGGGATGCACGGCTTTCCAGTTCTCCTTTTCTTCTAAATTATGTAATAATAAGAATTGACCAAGAAGAAAGCCTTAATCATCTTTTCCGTCTTAACCACTGGGGGTTCGCCCTAGTGGCCACCCTTCCATCTTGGAAGGGGGAGGTTGGGGGTTCAAATCCCCACATTCTCAAGGGGGATTGGGGTAAGGACGATTTCATTTCAGGAGTGAGTTTCAACTCCCACGCTCTGTAAGGAGGCAGGGCAAAAGTCTGAGAGTGAGTATTAGAGTAGGCTTAGCGTAGGACCGACCAAAAAAAAAAAAATCTTTTATGTCTTTTGAAGTTTTTTCCAAGCAACATATTACTTTTTTTTTCCACAGAGATCGACAAAGAAGAAAGTCATTAACGGCTGTTGAAACTCAATCATCCAGACCAATTCATATGAAAGAGATCAATTCTGAAATTTATCATTCGATGTGTTGACACTTGAGATTTCATTAAATGTTTTCATCTATCGAAAGACTTTATTTTATGGTATATGGAGGAAAAAATTTAATCATGAAGTCTCTCTTTAATATAGTATCATTGTCTCTGCTTTTGCATCCGATATTTTATAAGAAAAAGGTGAGATTGTCACTGGATAATCTTATATTTTTCACATCTTTACACATTACGGTTATATATAAACATTATAGTAAAACTCGTTTGATTATGAGCTACGACTTTTTTCAATGAATTGTAAAGGTAGAGGTGATCCGTGCTCCGATTAAGGCGTCCAGCCTAAATTTTCACCAAAGTTCCTTCATCATAAAAGTATGCTTTATGTAAATATTCAAGTGAGACATGACATTATTCTGGCCCATCATGTGTAACACGAGGAGAGTCCATGACTCGCAAGTGAAGACCAGAAAAAGTAAGTCAGGAATTTATCGGTTAAAAAAAGAAGTAATAATCAAAGTGGGCTACTGACGAGAAATTACTTGATGCATGAGTAAATGTGATCTTCTCAATGGTATGGCATTCATCATGATGATTTATTCTGGCAATGGCTCGACGAAACTACTATATAAGAAAGATTATGTTTGGTAACTGGTTAATGCATATAAAGAACCTATATGAGACCCAATTATATTTAATAATTTTGGACTGAACCGAATTCAATTCCTACAAATATTAGGTTGAACTGCTGCCCTTGTAAGGAAAGCTATAATGCGTTAAAAGGGACACTATTGTTAACATGATAACTTCTATACAAAATGCTGACGTGAAAAGATAAGGGACGAGAGAACGAGACTCATTAGCTTGTTGGTCCCGCCTTGATAACATCCTTCCCACGAATAGTTTGTCAGCTAGTAATAATGCACAGCACAAGTCTTTTCTCAATAACATGATCATTTTTCTATACTCCAAAGATTTAATGGTAACACGAACTGATAGTAAAACGAGACGAGAGAATTAATGAATTACGTAGAGAAAGACTTATGATGTCTTATGTTAACATGAATTGTGTGGCTTAGATGATGTAGAATCTACATCGATAATTGCATGTAGTAAGGTGAAAGTTTAAATTAAAAATTTTGCCAATATTGTTTTTTACAAAGGATTTTTGCGAGGCAAACAATACTTAATATACGAAATAATGGATCGCATAACCCATTAAAGTGGGTGGCATTGAAAAAAGGATAGAGGCTGTGTAGTTAAGATGAATACAGGAGATTCGTGACGAGCACTCCATATTTAACTTTTTTAAAACACCCACGATATATGCATTGACCTTCATTGAGGCTTCATCTGATAATGATTAGCCATCTATAAATATCTAACCAATCTTGTTGAGGACATGCGAACTTGAACAATCTCACATCCTCAAAACTACCCCAAAATCATGGCTTCTTCCTTATTTCTCTGGAAGCTGTCTTCTTCAGGATTCTTCTTCTTGTTCTACTTGTTCTTCTTCGTAAACAACATCACCATCTTTGTTTCCACTCCATTTCATGGCATAGTCGTTTCCGCTTCCTCCACTTCTTTCGCTCCCAATGCAACCAACCATACGGATGAAGCAGAGGCTCTCCTAGAATGGAAATCTAGTCTCAAAGACCACAACCAATTGCTCCTGTCTTCATGTAAGGAAAGCTATAATGCGTTAAAAGGGACACTATTGTTAACATGATAACTTCTATACAAAATGCTGACGTGAAAAGATAAGGGACGAGAGAACGAGACTCATTAGCTTGTTGGTCCCGCCATGATAACATCCTTCCCACGAATAGTTTGTCAGCTAGTAATAATGCACAGCACAAGTCTTTTCTCAATAACATGATCATTTTCTATACTCCAAAGATTTAATGGTAACACGAACTGATAGTAAAACGAGACGAGAGAATTAATGAATTACATAGAGAAAGACTTATGATGTCTTATGTTAACATGAATTGTGTGGCTTAGATGATGTAGAATCTACATCGATAATTGCATGTAGTAAGGTGAAAGTTTAAATTAAAAAATTTGCCAATATTGACAAAGGATTTTTGCGAGGCAAACAATACTTAATATACGAAATAATGGATCGCATAACCCATTAAAGTGGGTGGCGTTGAAAAAAGGATAGAGGCTGTGTAGTTAAGATGAATACAGGAGATTCGTGACGAGCACTCCATATTTAACTTTTTTAAAACACCCACGATATATGCATTGACCATCATTGAGGCTTCATCTGATAATGATTAGCCATCTATAAATATCTAACCAATCTTGTTGAGGACATGCGAACTTGAACAATCTCACATCCTCAAAACTACCCCAAAATCGTGGCTTCTTCCTTATTTCTCTGGAAGCTGTCTTCTTCAGGATTCTTCTTCTTGTTCTACTTGCTCTTCTTCGTAAACAACATCACCATCTTTGTTTCCACTCCATTTCATGGCATAGTCGTTTCCGCTTCCTCCACTTCTTTCGCTCCCAATGCAACCAACCATACGGATGAAGCAGAGGCTCTCCTAGAATGGAAATCTAGTCTCAAAGACCACAACCAATTTCTCCTGTCTTCATGTAAGGAAAGCTATAATGCGTTAAAAGGGACACTATTGTTAACATGATAACTTCTATACAAAATGCTGACGTGAAAAGATAAGGGACGAGAGAACGAGACTCATTAGCTTGTTGGTCCCGCCATGATAACATCCTTCCCACGAATAGTTTGTCAGCTAGTAATAATGCACAGCACAAGTCTTTTCTCAATAACATGATCATTTTCTATACTCCAAAGATTTAATGGTAACACGAACTGATAGTAAAACGAGACGAGAGAATTAATGAATTACATAGAGAAAGACTTATGATGTCTTATGTTAACATGAATTGTGTGGCTTAGATGATGTAGAATCTACATCGATAATTGCATGTAGTAAGGTGAAAGTTTAAATTAAAAAATTTGCCAATATTGACAAAGGATTTTTGCGAGGCAAACAATACTTAATATACGAAATAATGGATCGCATAACCCATTAAAGTGGGTGGCGTTGAAAAAAGGATAGAGGCTGTGTAGTTAAGATGAATACAGGAGATTCGTGACGAGCACTCCATATTTAACTTTTTTAAAACACCCACGATATATGCATTGACCTTCATTGAGGCTTCATCTGATAATGATTAGCCATCTATAAATATCTAACCAATCTTGTTGAGGACATGCGAACTTGAACAATCTCACATCCTCAAAACTACCCCAAAATCGTGGCTTCTTCCTTATTTCTCTGGAAGCTGTCTTCTTCAGGATTCTTCTTCTTGTTCTACTTGCTCTTCTTCGTAAACAACATCACCATCTTTGTTTCCACTCCATTTCATGGCATAGTCGTTTCCGCTTCCTCCACTTCTTTCGCTCCCAATGCAACCAACCATACGGATGAAGCAGAGGCTCTCCTAGAATGGAAATCTAGTCTCAAAGACCACAACCAATTTCTCCTGTCTTCATGTAAGGAAAGCTATAATGCGTTAAAAGGGACACTATTGTTAACATGATAACTTCTATACAAAATGCTGACGTGAAAAGATAAGGGACGAGAGAACGAGACTCATTAGCTTGTTGGTCCCGCCATGATAACATCCTTCCCACGAATAGTTTGTCAGCTAGTAATAATGCACAGCACAAGTCTTTTCTCAATAACATGATCATTTTTCTATACTCCAAAGATTTAATGGTAACACGAACTGATAGTAAAACGAGACGAGAGAATTAATGAATTACATAGAGAAAGACTTATGATGTCTTATGTTAACATGAATTGTGTGGCTTAGATGATGTAGAATCTACATCGATAATTGCATGTAGTAAGGTGAAAGTTTAAATTAAAAATTTTGCCAATATTGTTTTTTACAAAGGATTTTTGCGAGGCAAACAATACTTAATATACGAAATAATGGATCGCATAACCCATTAAAGTGGGTGGCGTTGAAAAAAGGATAGAGGCTGTGTAGTTAAGATGAATACAGGAGATTCGTGACGAGCACTCCATATTTAACTTTTTTAAAACACCCACGATATATGCATTGACCTTCATTGAGGCTTCATCTGATAATGATTAGCCATCTATAAATATCTAACCAATCTTGTTGAGGACATGCGAACTTGAACAATCTCACATCCTCAAAACTACCCCAAAATCATGGCTTCTTCCTTATTTCTCTGGAAGCTGTCTTCTTCAGGATTCTTCTTCTTGTTCTACTTGCTCTTCTTCGTAAACAACATCACCATCTTTGTTTCCACTCCATTTCATGGCATAGTCGTTTCCGCTTCCTCCACTTCTTTCGCTCCCAATGCAACCAACCATACGGATGAAGCAGAGGCTCTCCTAGAATGGAAATCTAGTCTCAAAGACCACAACCAATTTCTCCTGTCTTCATGGCATGGTAAGAACTCTTGCCACTTCATGGGTGTCACTTGTGACGACTATGGATTCGTTGCCCATTTGAATCTTTCTAATCTTGGCCTAAGAGGAACTTTAAATAGTCTAGACTTCTCGCATTTAACCAAGGTGGTTAGTCTTGACTTTTCCAACAACTCGATCTATGGTCCTATAACCTCAAGTATTGGTAACCTTTCCAAACTCAACTATCTAGATTTTTGTACCAATAGACTCTCTGGAAACATTCCTCCATGTATAGGCATGCTAAAGAGTCTTCGCTTTTTGGGCCTATGTGGAAATTATTTGAGTGGACACATTCCTTGGGAGATTGGATTGTTAGATTCTCTTTTGGAAGTTTATTTTGGCAAAAACAATCTCACAGGTCCTATCCCTACATCACTAGGAAACCTAAGCAGCCTAAATATTCTTGCTCTTTTTCAAAACCAATTTTCAGGGTCCATTCCTCCATCTCTTGAAAAATTAGGTAACTTAAGATATTTGAGCCTAACACAGAATGACCTTTCTGGTCCCATTCCAAGAGAGATAGGTGGCCTAAGAAGTTTAAAGTTACTTTACTTATGGAGCAATAATCTTTCAGGACCTATACCTTCAGAGATTGGGAGGCTAACCAATCTTATTGAATTATATTTTACTGATAATCAGTTGGTCGGGCATATCCCTACTTCACTAGGAAACCTAAGCAATCTAAATGCTCTTGGTCTTTCCGAAAACCAACTTTCAGGTTCCATTCCTACTTCTCTTGGAAAATTAGGCAACTTAAGAAATTTGAGCTTAGGAAAGAATGACCTTTCTGGTCCCATTCCAAGAGAGATAGGTGATCTAAGAAGATTGAAGGGTCTTTACTTATGGGGGAATAAACTTTCGGGATCCATACCTTCAGAGGTTGGGAGGCTAACCGATCTTATTGAATTAGATTTTTCTAATAATGATTTAGTTGGGCGCATCCCTTCATCTATTCAGAATTTGAGCAATCTGAATCTCTTACACCTATTCGAAAATCATCTTTCAGGTTTGATTCCTGAAGAGATAGGGAAATTAACATCTCTTGCAGAATTAGCTTTGAATATTAATACTTTGACCGGTTCAATCCCTGCATCAATTGGAAGCATGGCCAATTTAACTATGTTAGTCCTTGGAGACAACTTTCTCAATTCCTCGCTTCCTGAAATTAATAAGATCGTTCATTTGAGAAATTTTGATCTCTCTTATAATGAACTCGAAGGGCAGTTGCCGGAAAATATATGCCTCGGGGGATCATTGCAATATTTCACTGTGAAGAATAATCATTTCACAGGTCATATCCCTAAAAGCTTGAGGAATTGTACTTCATTAGTTAGAGTGAGGCTCGAAGGAAACAAACTTACTGGAAATATAACGGAAGATTTTGGAGTATATCCGCAGCTGAATTATATAGACTTAAGCCACAATTATTTGCATGGCGAACTTTCATGGAAATGGGGGCATTGCAACAATTTGACGAGCTTAAGGATATCGAATAACAACATTTCTGGTGAGATACCTTTGATGTTTGGAAGGATGGCTCAGTTACGGGTACTTGACCTTTCTGCAAATAATTTAAGCGGAAAGATTCCGAGGGAATTAGGAAGCTTGCAACTACTACTAAAGCTTATCCTCAACAATAATGGGATCACAGGTGATATTCCCAATGAAATCAGATTTTTATCTCAACTGGAACATCTCAACCTAGCATCAAACAATTTGAGTGGAGCCATTCCAATGCAGCTTAGCTTCTGCACCAACTTGTTGAGCTTGAACTTGAGCCAAAATAAAATCGAGAGAAGCATTCCTCCCCAAATAGGCAATGCACGATTCCTAAACGTTCTTGATTTGAGTCAGAATCTATTGACTGGAAGATTACCACCAGATCTAGGAAAACTGAGAGTCCTAGAAACCCTAAACATCTCCCACAATGGCCTCTCCGGTTCCTTCCCACATAGTTTTGTTGACTTATTAGCATTAACTTCTGTTGATGTGTCCTACAATGAATTGGAAGGTCCTCTCCCAAATGTCAAAGCTTTTAAGGAGGCTCCATTTGAGGCAGTTCAGCATAACAAGGGGCTGTGTGGGAACGTGCTTGGATTACAGAAATGCAACATTTCTACCATGAGCAAGAAACACAATCGACACCCCAGAGCTAGAATTGTGATTATCCTTGTTCTATCGTTCTTGGGATTCCTCGTTCTCTCTTCCTTCTTGATCATCCTTGTAGTTGTTGGTCACCATCAAAGAAAGGTTATCCAGAGAGAGAGGAATGCACAGACAGAGACTAATGATTTAGATTTCTTGCACATTCTGAGTTTTGATGGAAAAAAATTCTACAAGCAAATCGTGGAGGCCACAGAAGGATTTGACTCCAAGTATTATTTGGGAGAAGGGGCCTATGGCATTGTTTACAGAGCTAATCTACCAACAGGTCAAACTGTTGCAGTCAAGAAAATACCATCGTCCCAAGAAGATGAGACCATTGACATCGTTCCTTTTACAAAGGAAATTGAAGCCTTACAAAATATTCGCCACCGAAACATCGTGAAGTTTTATGGGTTCTGCTCTCATGCACGAAATTGTTTCCTGGTGTACGAGTACGTCGAAAGAGGGAGCTTGAGAAAAAATTTGAATGATGATGAAAGAGCATCAGAGCTTGGCTGGGACAAAAGGATGAATGTGGTTCGAGCAGTTGCGGATGCATTGTCGTATATGCATCATGATTGTTTTCCTCCATTGATCCATCGAGACTTGACCAGCAACAACATCTTGTTGGATGCTGATTATGAGTCTCGCGTTTCAGACTTTGGCACCGCAAGATTATTGAGGCCAGATTCCACCAACTGGACTGCTATTGCTGGCACCATTGGATACATAGCTCCAGGTGATGTTCTTTGCAAATTCATATTAATTTACTATCCCAACTCGTGTTGTCATTGGAAATTCCTTGATTATGTGAAAGCAAATGTCCGAATCTTTAATTACAGCTGCCAAGATTATCAACGGACTTTGAATTCTTCAATTGCAGAGCTAGCTTATACCAACATTCCAACTGAAAAATGTGATGTATATAGCTTTGGAGTTGTAGTGCTGGAGATAATCATGGGAAAGCATCCAGGAAATTATGTCGAGTCAGTATTTTCATCCACTCAATCCGAGTCACAAACACCATTGAAGGATGTGCTGGACCAACGCCTGTTGCATCCGACAAATCGGGAAGCGCAACACATAATCTCTGTCACAGCATTAGCACTTGCGTGCTTGCAGACAAATCCTCAACTTCGACCGACCATGACACAAGTCTCACGAGAGCTTCGAGTTCAAGCTCCACTGGTTTTGCCGTTCTTTGGAGTCACCTTAGAACAACTCCGTGATCTCGATGGCAGGAACTTTTAGACCACATTCGGGAGGTTGCAACTTTCGGATGAGTTACTGTCGTGCATTCACCTTTTCTGGCTTTCGTGTTTGGAAATAAAATGTCGATTAGTTATAAAACTTGGAAGATGCATAGTCTAAATGTTTTCTTTTTGTTAGAGTAAAATGATAGTTAATTTTCCACTATTCGTGTAAGCAAGCGTCTATTCATAGTTAATATAAAATCACTAGTTTCTAAGCCAAATCGTTTGAACTTGTTTAAAATACCATCTCACATATCACATTACAAAGTATTGTCTGTGCAATTGTTCTGGGATACATCACAGTTTTGAGATCATTATGTTCGGGGAAACGAGTATGATAGAAAGCAATCAGGCTCCCATGATGATAACTCTATAAAAATAGAGTTATTTTACTTATTTTAGGCAACAATCAATGCAATATCTATGAGAAAAATATTTGGATTTTATTCTGATTATTTGAATTTTCCTTGTTTATGCAGAATAATGAGATATGGAGAGGATCAAGAAAAGAATGGCAACTATCAGGAATTCAAATAAAAGCAGAAGTGGAAGATGGATATCAAATCAGGAAATTCTTGATTTTGTTCCCTAATGTTATCTGCAAGCGTTGGGAGATAGATATTTTGGATATATCCTATAAATAGGAGAACATGAGAGAGAAGCTAAGTTTTTCTATTAGATCGTTTTTCATTGTTCTGAGAGTTTTTCAAGTATTTTGAAGAGAAGACAAAAGTGGTGACAGAATTCTTGTTCTTTGATTCAAGATGCTGAGTTTAATTTTTATTTTTATTTCTTCATCTACTATGTTCTAATTTTCTTTTGTTAGGGCTACGATGTAGCCTAACCATGATGATGTGAATTTCATGATTTTTATGTTTTATAATTGATTTCATTCATGTGAGTTATATATTATTGTGCTTAATGCTTTTGAGTGACTGGCCACCACTTGAATGATCTGATGTGAATGTTTGAGACTGAGAAGTGATAATATGCAATTGTTCATTATAATATATAACCATGAATTAAACGTGGATAGAGATATATTGCGTTATTTGTGTAACTTTCGGTGATAAGATGATCCAAAAGACTCATTGTAAGCCGAGAATATTCATAGTTTTTAATGCACTCATGTTTATTTTAATTTACATAGAGATATAGTGGATTAATAAACTAAGTAGGTTTGTTATACCTAGAGATAGGATAGTAAATAGGTTAGGAAATTCCTATATCACATGTTTTATATCATTCTTGTATTCATAATAATCTGAAATTCATATCTAGTGGTTATGGTAAAATCGGATGCTCTAACATATTTATCTGATTGATTTACTGCATTTAGTCTACAAATTTTGTTTTTAATTTATTCTCAATTATATTTTGATCTGTTAGATAAATTTTAGAATTAATCTATTTTAGTATTTAATCAGTTTATTAATCATCGATCTCTGTGGGACGATACTCTTTTTCATCATTATATTACTTGTTTGACACGTTCGCTTGCATTTAGAATTTTATGAACACATAACACGAGGATAATGTTTTTGACATAATAGGTCATCAAAAATGAATTTATAGGGCGGTTTTCGCCTTTTGAGCAGCCAAAACGAGATTGGAAGTTTGGAATGTCCGAAACTGACATCAATACTCGCAGGGCAAGTTCTTTATGGGGCTAAATCAATTAAGCAAAAGCTAGTATTTCTCAATTAAAAACTTCTTACTTGAACTCCGCAAAAATCAATGAATCAATCTCAGGTATCTTGTGACATCCTAATTTTCTGATTCTGTTTTCGATTGAATGAGTTGGGCTTTTCATCGACGTGCCTATAGTCTTTTTCTTTGAGCTGATCATTCACGAGATAACTAATCTATCAGGTGAAACCGTTAAGAAATCTAAACGCGATAGACTTGAAAATTCGACCAGAAATCGACTGCTCGACCGTGCTAATCTACAAGGGTCAATACAGCACCGTCAAAATCGACTAGAGACCGGAGATAGGTCGTTTCGATAGAGGCAAATGATTAGGGTGTAGGTGATTCCACCTGATTGCAAAATTCTTATCAAACAACTCTAGACCGATTTTTTTGTTGTTTCTATACCTTGTGCCCATATTTGAAACCTTGAGATTTTCACGATAACTGAGAGTTGTCAATGAGTCGAAGATGCACAATGTGGCTCGAAAAAAATCGACCGTGGGTCAAATGCGCTAGAAATTCCTAAAAGCTACCCGGTAGGTTAGGTCACACTAAAATCGCGCTTGGTTGAAATTAACCACAAAATTGAACCCGATTTCATAAATTGAAAGTTTTGTTATGCCATGATTTATTTTAGGAACGTTGACTCATCCTCCGAAGAATTTTCAGCAAGTCCGAATTTTCAGCGAAAAATCAAAGTTAGGCAAAGTTGGACCGGGAAATTAAGAGGGCCATTTTTGTGTGGATTTTTTGGCATTCAAGATGGGTCAATTGGCAAGGAAAAATGTGAAATTGAGTGTGGACATCTACCATGACATTTTCACTTTGGAATTGAGTCCAATTGGGTTGAATTTAAATTGAAATTAGAGGGGAAATGTTCAAATTCGTAGCCATGAGGGGCAGCAACTTTTTTGACCCCTTGGTGGCTTGTTTGGGAAGCCTTTGAGGGGAAATAGCTGCTGTGCATATGGCTGAAGAAGGTGGGGCAGCCACTTGAGTGTATTGGATATTTTGTGAAGACTTTGAGGGCTTGTGGTCCCCATTCAGCTGCAACTCTTCTTCTTCTTCTTCCTTCTTGCCTCACCTTTCTCCATTGTTGTTGTGTTTGCGAGCCAAAGAACCAGAGAAACTAGCCGAGCTAGCCTTGCCGTCGACCAGCCAAGCCGCACGCCCGCCATCCGAGCAGCCATTGCCACCCAAGCCCGCCAGCATTGTCGTGCCGCCCCACTCACGTGTCCACCTCCTGCTCACTGTCCCGCGCCGTCGTTCATGCCTGGCAGCCAGCGTCGTCGTCCACCTAAGCTCCTCCGTCGCCATTCCAACTGCCCGAAGCCACCGCTGGTCCCGTTGCAGCCGTTGTTGTCCCGCCTTGCTATTTCCAGTCGCCGTAGCCAAGCTATGTCGCCCCTTCCAGCCTTGGTCAGAACCAAAACCTCAACCAACAGCTGAGACTTCATGGCCCGTTTTTGGCCCCTTCCAAGCCCCGTTAGGTGTCATTGTAGGCCCGTGTTCCACTCACCTCCGCGTCGCCGTCGCCGTGAACTCACCAGCTCGTTAATCCAGTGAGTTTACTTGCTAAACCTTGCTTATGAGGTTAATTATGCTTAGGGGATAATTAGATAAGTTTAAATATGGTTTAGGTGGTTAGTTTAGATGAATTAGTGGTTTAGTTACTTAATTAGGTTTATTAGGTAATTAGATTAGATTAGTTAAGGGTTAATTAGATTGTACCATTTAATTAGTATGGTACATTATTTTTCTAGATCCAATTAGGTGGTTAGATTAGCATATTTAGCTTAATTAGGCATTTGTTGATTTAATTTGCATTTATTTAATTATTTAATATTTTTTAGAAATTATACCGAGATAGTCGGTCATTAGAATTTCGTGCTGATTGTCGTGGTCCAATTAGTTTATGCAATCGAGTGATAAATTGTGCAATTGAGTGGTGATTGTGATTTTTGGTTTATTATTTCAAAATTGTGAAATTTTGGTATTTAATTAGAAAATACCGAGTGTCGGGTTTTGACGCCGAAAATGTTTTTAGGTACTATATCAAATAGTGGGATTATAAAAGAAAGGATATCAATTTTTATGGTTCGATCTAACCGTGTATCCACACACGATTATTTTACCAATTGTTTTTAATACGAAGAAAATAGGCTAAGCGCATTATCTTAATTAAGGCATTTAAGTGCAAAGCACAATGCCCTTGACCGGGGTTGGATGGTCGTATGATGGTTAAGAGAACCCATCCCCGATGTGCGTTGGGTGGACGATGCTCCTATATGGAATGTCCTATCAATGGATGTCGGATCGCGGTAGAGGCTGGACCGAAGCTCCTTTGGGAATGCCGTCTAGAGGTAGACGTTGCCACGCTCAAGGGATGAGGCGATGCCTGGTTACGCTGGAAGACCGATGTGCATCAGGTGGATCGTGCCTATGCACACAATAATCAATTGGAACGCATGAATGATTGAGATAGACGCGCTTGATTATGGGACAAAATTGTGTGGCATGGAATGGGACGTATCATAACAATTTAGCCTTATAATCAGGACCCTGGTGATTGATTGAAATTTAAGTGAGGTGTTCCAATTGATGGGTGTGTATTTATTATATGCATTTGTGATATGAATTGTACTGATGTGCAAGAAGGTGCTGAGGTGAGGTGAGTCTTTTGTGATGTGTGGTTAGAATGCCTCTAGGCATATTACCTTCCCAATCGGGGTTTAGGGCGTGAACTCACTAAGACATTGTCTCACCCCGTCGTGGGTTAAACTTTTCAAGTCCATAGATGGAGGCTCCTCCGGTTCGTTTTGGATAACCACGAGGGTATACGGAACAGAGTACCGACGTCCCTATCCCCGCGAGTCTCTGGCTCCATGAGCTCATCGTGATCACTATCTTGGTCGATGAGGGCCGACCTCAGTTAGTACCTCATCGGTTCAGGGCGTGGTTCCGTCATGGGCCTAATGGGGTCCAGGAAGGTCCCTTGCAGAGTTTCGACATCCCCGCCGTTGCGGTCAACACCGTGGTGGGTGAGGGGGTAGCTGACCCCCCTGATGGTGTCGTGGTAGACCCAGAACCCTCAGAGGTCTCGGTTGAGGAGTCTTGTGCCTGGATGGCTTAGTGACTCTTCTTTTTGTAGTTGACCCTTGTTTATAGACTAGTATTGTTATAAACCAATTTGTTTATGAAAAGTGTGTTTTGTGAAATTTGTTGTCCTATTTTTCTATCCCATGTTGAGTGTTGTTTGGAGTTTGTTTTTATACGCTTCCGCATGTGCATAATCGATTGGGTCGGCGACGTGTCTTGGGACGTTGCAATTTTATCAACCACTGAGGGATGTGCGCGCACTCAAGGTTCGAGGTGTGACATCCCCGCCTCAAGTGGTATCAGAGCTGGTCAGTGTTTGGAGTGATAAGGTGCGATGGGTCTTGGGATAATTAGTAAGAAATACCTTTTTTATTATGTTAATGCATGTGATTGATAACTGAATGGTAGCTTGTTTCGTGTGATCACTCAATTTCTAATTCTGTATGGGATTGGAAAGCAGATCTGTAAGGATCGTGCATTATGAGTGATCAAGAGCAGAGAACTGTTAGAAAGAGAACTATTGGACCTGTGACTTGGGGTAGGACGCCGACAAGGATCTGTACCCGAGGTGGCCGAGGTAGAGCGCAGGCTCAGACTAGCACAAGTGGGATAGCGCTGCCGCTAGTCGATGCTGGTGTAGCAGCACCTAGCGATTCAAGAATCGATGGGATCGTTCAGGCGCTCAAGACCCTTGGGAATCTGATGGGGTAGCAAGCCTAGAATCAAGCCACTGCCACTACCACCGCCGCTATTGTTGCTGCTATTGCTGTCGCCGCGGCTACCGCTGCCGCACCTGTCGAGGTTCCACTTAGGAACATGGTTGTTGAGAGGCCGATGCATAAGCTATTGGAACAGTTTTTGAAGCTAAACCCGTCGAGGTTCACAAGTGCAGGGGACCCCAAGGCTACAACACTCTAGGTCCAAGACTTGGAGAAGGCCTTTGCACTACTGATGTGCATTGAGGAGGAGAAAATTGTCCTTGCAGTATATCAGTTGCTGGGAAACGCAAGTACTTGGTGGAGGGCCACCAAAGGTAGGGTATTCCCATAAGGCGTAGTTACGGTGTGGAACGCCTTCCTCAGAGCTTTTAATAGCAAATACTTTTCTGATAGTGCAAGGGAACAGAAGATGGGAGAATTCCAGCGCCTTCGTCACGGAATGATGTCTGTGGATCAGTATGAGGCCAAGTTTGCTGAGTTGTCGCAGTATGCCCTGAGGCTGGTAGAAGATCTAGAGGACAGAGCTAGGAGTTTCAGGAATGGCCTCAAACAAGAGCTGAAGAATCTACTGGTGCCATTTGATCTGAAAGACTATAATGAGCTTTATGGATGGGCCCAACTAATAGAGAGGAATATGAGTGAGCAAGCTACCGCATATGGGTCAAGGTTCAGTTCGAACAGAGATGAAAACCGATTTGGGAAGAAGCCCATGACTAGAGGAAGGTATCATGTTCCACCTAATAGGAAGGGTGGGATAGAAAAGTCAGCGCCAAGCTATAATGGCGTGTGTCGCTTCTGCGGAAGGCGACATGGATCGACCCCGTGCCATTTTAGGATGGGTGCTTGTTATAAGTGTGGCTAGCAAGGTCACTTGGCTAGAGACTGTCCTAGAAAGCCGAGGGGAACACAGCAGTTGCCGCCGCTGCCACCAATGGGTCAGAATAGGGGATACGCGCCGCAAAATGCACAGCAGGGTGGACTGAACAAACCTCCAGCTCAAGGAAGAGTGTACGCCGTCACCAGACGTTAGGCAGAGGACTCACCTGATGTGATCATAGGTACCATGCTGCTTATACTTTATTTGACCCTAGCGCTAGTCATTCATTTATAGCTGAGCAGTTTGTTAAGTTGGTAGGGTTGAGTCATGTATTATTGGAGTCAGTGGTTAGTATATCTACACCGTTAAAGGACAAGGTGTTAGCTGCAGTAGGCTGTCCTAATTTCAAATTGGTTATTGGTGAGCGAGAGGAAATGATAGATTTGATAGTCCTAGCCATGTATGATTTTGATGTGATAATTGGCATGGACTAGCTCACCAAGCAATGAGCTAAGATGGACTGCTATCGCAAAATGATTCAGTTTAACCCGTTAGTGGGTGAAAGTTTCGAGTTTATTAGGACTCGAGGAAGACCCTCGATTACCTTAATCTCATCGCTAGAGGCAACCCGTTTGTTAGACGAAGGTTGTCAAGGTTACTTGGTGACTGTCATGGATACGACGGTTGAAGAGTTGAAGATGGCAGATATTGCAGCGGTTCAAGAGTTTCCAGATGTATTTCCAAAGGAGTTACCAAGTCTGCCCCTGGAAAGGGAGATCGAGTTTGTAATTGAGTTGGCCCCTAGGATGAAGCCAATCTTTAAGGCTCCTTACCGCATGGCGTTGTTAAAGTTGAAAGAACTGAAGGTACAGATGTAGGATTTGTTGGATAAGGGATTCATACGTCCTAGTGCATCACCTTGGGGAACACCAGTTCTATTCGTGAAGAAGAAAGATGGTTCGTTGTGTCTGTGAATCAATTATCAACAACTCAATCAGGTGACGATCAAGAACAAGTATCCACTGCCGAGGATTGACGAATTGTTTGATTAGTTACAGGGTGTCACGCCCCGAACCTCGAGTGCTCACACATCCCTCGGTGGTCTATAAACTTTTGCGACATTCCCAGGATTCGTCGCCTACCATTTTCATTTTATTGCACATGCGGAAGCAAATTAACTAATCCCCTGACAACAACAAACATGGGATAGAAAAGTAAGACAACCAGTTTCAAATTAAATACACTTTCATAAACACCTCAAGCTTATACAAAATGTCCATCTCACAAAGGACTACTAAGCCACCTATGCTCCCGAACCTTCCGCTTCAAGCTCCGGGTTCTTCACACTGGGGACCTGAAAATGTTAGCCCACTAAGGGGTGAGATCACATCTTAGCAAGTCAATCCCCTAAATCCAGATTAGGAGAAGGGTACACTCAACATGCAATCTAATCACCTTTCTCACACTTTCTTAATACCGGTACTTTTCTGCATGTTAATGTCAATCAAATCATACATAAGATATCGAGATCATATCATCAGAATACTTTAACGTGTACATATGTAAGGACATAAATGTCAACATGATTACACGGGCCCCCAATTACCAGACTAAACTATTATGGCACGTCCCATACCGCACCACATAGTTCCGTCTCTTAATTAGGTCCCTCGCTTTCACCCATTCATGTGTCACAAATGATTTCAATGCACAGATAACAGTCTTCCGACATGACCAGGCATCGTCTCGCTCGATCAATCACATTATCACATATGAATCGCGTTACAAGCGATCTCACATGGCCATTGCCACACGAACGCATTGTTTGGGGTAGAGGCGCGGACGCACCGCCATCCCTCATCCCAACCCAGTATTGTCCTCTTTGGGCCTCGCACTGGCGCGGACGAACCGCCATCCCGGTCGGGTCACCCCTCAAGGCTTTGTTCTCAGCACAACAGAAGCATGTGTGAAATGCGTTATCGGTTCATGTGTGCATGCCATAAACAGTGTGCTCAACTCATGCATGACCAAAACCAAAGATGCCATGATTCTCACAAATGAATGCTTAGGAATGTACATATTAATGCAATCATACGGGCCCCAATTAGTAGACTAAACTGCAATGGTACGTCCCATACCGCACCATACAATTCCGTCTCTTAATTAGGTCCCTCAATCTTCGATCGTTCATGCGTTTCACAATTTCCATTCATTGGTTATGGCCAACCCCACAGATAACAGTCTTCCGGCATAACCGGGCATCGCCTCGCACCGTCGAGCGCGGCAACGTCTACATCTAGACGGCATTCCATATAGGAGCATCGGTCCAGCCTCCACTGCGACCGGCATCCGTTGACGTGGGGCATTCCCGAAGGAGCATCGGCCCATCATTCACTGCGACCGGCATCCGTTGACTTGGGGCATTTCCGAAGGAGCATCGTCCGGCCCCAAAGGCTCGTGACGGCATTTCATATCATTCATGCATTCATTCAATTTCGGCCCAGGACACCATGCATTGCACTCAAATACCTCAATTGAAATGGTGATCCCGGCCTATTTTCTTCATATTAGAAATGCATGATAAAATAATCGTGTGTGGGGACACGGTCAGATCGAACCAGAAAATGTGTGTCGTCTCTTTTAAAATCCCACAGTTTGATATAGTATTTAAAACACTTTCGGTGTCCAGAACCTGACACCCGGTATTTCCTAATTAAATACCAACAGTTTTCAATCACCATACAATTGCACAAAACATCACCCAATTCATGCGAATGCCCATGCATTGGTGCATCCATTCACTTCATAAAATCAATCGGGTGAACAGTGCGCGTGAACAGTGTTTCGTGAACAATGCCGCGTGAACAGTGCGTCATGAACAGTGAAATTCCAGAATTAATTAACTAATAAATTAAAGCCATAAGTCATCAAAACACTAATTAAAACAAGCAAAACATCAAGAACCAACCCAAACTAACATTGGTCCGAAATGGGCAGAAACCGGGCCTGCGCGCGTCTCCAAGTTTAAATCCATAAACCTAACCAATCGAGCTCAGAAAATTCCCAAATTCTTAATATGTTGTAAAGAACACATAAACGAACATTTTTCATGAAGACACTGAGGCCCATATCCTTCTGTATTCGGCCCAGTAATTCACTCAACCCAGTACTAAAATCGGGTCCAGTTCCAGAGAGCTTAACTCATCAAAATCGGTTCGGTTTTGGGTCGAAATCTGGTCCGTTTGATTTGAAATTCGATTATGTTAAACTAGAAGTTGTAACGAACAACTTTTGTGAAGAAACCGATTGGAAATTCGACCTCTAAAGGTCAGTAACAGCCCTCGGAATCATAACAGGTCACGGTTTACAGAACTATGCGAATTACTGTTTCAAGGATGACGTCATGAAAATCGTCATCTTTTTAAATTATAAAAATTCTGAGAAAAATATATGTTATTATTTAGGATGTCTAAAATATTTCTTCAGAAGGAAATTTCTTCAAAATCGCAACACAAAGTCGTCTACAAAATTAGCAAAACACGCACGTCCAGGAAACTGTTTCAAGAACCAGCTTCTGTGCTTGGTCGAATCTTCATCCATGGTGGTTGTCTTGCCTTCTAAACCACAACCAAGCTTTTCTATGGCTAACCTAACATCTCTAACCAACATCCATTCATATATAACGTCATCTACATCTTTCATCTACATAGAAACCCCTAATTCATGTACTCAGCCCCTAATCCAGAGTTAGGAGACAACTTACCCAATTTGTGTATTGAAGAACTCCCGGCGACGGCGACTAGGTCACAACTCCAGGAGATGCCAGGAAACCTCAGTATGGCCCTACACAGGCCGGCAAGGCTCTCGGCCTACTGCTGAGAAGTCGGTTCCTCAGCCAAGTTGGACCGGTTGCTGCACCAGATTTGGCAGAACCAAAACAGAGGACTGCTCTGTTTTCTTGGCTGCTGTTTTGGAAGCAAAGCAGAAAAGAAACTAAAGAGGAAAAGAGAAGAAGAAGAGGGACATGGGAGTGGGGGTTGTCGAGAGGAGGAAGGGGGAAAGAGAAGGGAGAAACAATAAAGTAGAGGAGGGGAAGTTGCAGGGAAATTGCAGCGAAGGATTGGCGTAGGTGAGGGGGTGGAAAAGTGGGAGAGAGAGAAGAAAAGAGAGGGAGAGGAAATTGCGTTGGAAGGAGGGGGGAAAACGTGAAGGAGGGGAGGAAGAGGAGAGAGAGAAGAAAAATAATAATATTAATATTGTTATCATTTTTTCTTTTTCTTCCAATCTCCAATTTTTCATCCGATAATTTTCTTTTTCCGAAATTTCGGGATGTCACACAGGGAGCGTCGATATTTTCGAAGATCAACCGGTGGATAGGATATCATTAGCTGAGGATTAGAAAGGAAGATATACCGAAGATGGCGTTTCGTATGCGATACGGCCATTATGAATTCACTGTAATGCCGTTTGGCTTGACAGACGCCCCAGCTGCTTTCATGGATCTGATGAATCGTGCATTCAAGGAGTATCTGGATTAGTTTGTGATCGTTTTCATTGACAATATCCTGGTGTACTCAAGAAGTCCTGAAGAGCACGAAAGATAGTTAAGGATAGTCCTTTAGACTCTGTGGAATCATGAACTATACGCCAAGTTCAGTAAGTGCGAGTTTTAGTTGACTCGTGTGGCATTCCTAGGTCACGTGATTTCAGGTGAATGAATTTCCATGGACCCGACCAAGATCGAAGTAGTTATGAACTGGCCAAGACCAACGAAACTTTTTGGGTTTGGCAGGGTATTATAGACGGTTCGTGGAAAGATTCTCAGCATTAGACTCGCCGTTGACTCGACTACTGAAGAAGGAAGAAAAGTTTGTGTGGACAGATAAGTGCGGGTGTAGTTTCCAAGAGCTTAAGTAGAAGCTAACTACCGCACCAGTGTTGACAATTCCATCTGGTCTTAGAGGATACGAGATCTATAGTGATGCGTCGTTTAAAGGACTAGGTTGCATGCTAATGCAACATGGCAGAGTCGTTGCATACGAGTCCCGTCAGTTGAGACCTCACGAGCTGAATTACCCAACGCATGACTTAGAACTTGCAGCAATTATTTTCGCTCTGAAGATTTGGAGACATTACTTGTGCGAAGAAAGATTCCAGATCTTCATAGACCATCAAAGTCTCAAGTATTTATTCTCTCAGAAGGAGTTGAATATGAGACAGCGTCACTAGATGGAATTTCGCAAGGACCACGATTGTGAGATCCTGTACCATCCTGGAAAGGCAAATAAGGTCGCAGATGCTTTGAGTCGGAAATCTTCGATTGTGCATATAGTGATCAAGGAGTGGATCTTACTCAAAGGAGTTCGAGATTCGGTTTCCAAATTTGAGGTAGGCCACATTTCAAACCTTATGGCCACCCTTAGAATTGAACCTGAAGTGCAGATACTTTCAGATTTTTGAAGACGAAACACTGAAGTTTCGTGGACGATTGTGTGTACCTAATAATGCAAAGCTTAAAGAAGAGATCTTGTCAAAAGCTCATTGTATCAGTTACAGCATTCATCTAGGCAGTACGGAGATGTATCAGAATTTGCATCAACACTATTAGTGGACCGGTATGAAGGTGGATATCGCCAAGCATGTCGCCAAATGTCTAACGTGTCAGCAAGTGAAGACATAGCATTGTAAGTCGGGAGGACTTCTGCAACCTCTCGAGATTCCCGAGTGGAAATGGGAACATATCACAATGGACTTTATGATGGGCTTACCAATGAGTCAGAGGGGTAATGATTCCATTTGGGTCGTGGTCGATAAACTGATGAAATTGGCTCACTTCATCACCATACGAAAGGACTATGCATTGGACAGATATGCTGAGTTGTACGTGTGCCAGATCGTTCGACTACATGGAGTACCGATGACAATTACTTCTAATAGAGATCAAAAGTTCATGGAAGCCTTCTGGAAAAGTCTACAGACTGCCTTGGGAACAAAGCTGCAGTTCAGTACAGCATATCATCCGCAGACAAATGGCCAGTTTGAGAGGACGATTCAAACCCTCGAGGACATGCTAAGAGCTCGTGTACTCGACTTCAAAGGAAGCTGGGAGGAACAGCTTCATCTCGTTGAGTTCGCCTACAACAACAGCTACCAGCAGAGCATTCAGATGGCACCTTTTGAAGCGTTGTATGGCAGAGCGTGCAGAACACCAATGTGTTGGGATGAAGTCGGAGAGCGGAAGATTGCAGGCCCAGAGTTAGTTCAACAATCAGTGGATGAAGTTGCCGTTATCAGAGACAGATTGAAGACCGCGCAGAGTCGCTAGAAAAGCTATGCTAATAAGCGTCAAAGACTATTGGAATTCCAAGTTGGTGAGCATGTCTTTTTGAAAGTGTCACCGATGAGGGGTACGTCGCACTTCAGCAAGAAAGGGAAGTTGAGTCCGAGATACGTAGGTCCCTTCGAGATTCTGGAAAGAATAAGGACTTTAGCATATCGTCTTACATTGCCGCCAAACATGGCGCAAGTGCATAATGTCTTCCACGTGTCAATGTTGAGAAAGTATGAGCCTGACCCGATCCACATGTTGAATTTTGAAGAATTAGACGTGGACAACAGAGTGTCATATGTGGAAAGACCAGTTCATATTGTAGATTGGAAGGAACAGGTTTTGCGCACCAAGCCGATCCCGCTAGTCAAAGTGGTCTGGCAACACCACGGCACAAAAAGAGCAACCTGGGAAAGTGAAGACTCGATGAGACGACAATAACCCCACCTTTTTGTTTAAGATTTGTAATGGTTTAAATTTCAAGGACGAAATTTTTATAAGAGTGGAAGAGTTATGACATCTTGATTTTCTGTTTCTGTTTTCGATTAAATGGGATGGGCTTTTCATCAAGGCGCCTATAGTCTTTTTTTCTGAGCTGATCACTCACGAGATAACTAATCTATCAGGTGAAGCCGTTAAGGAATCTAGAGGCGACAAACTTGAGAATTCGACAAGAAATCGACTACTCGACCGTGCTAATCTGCAAGGGTCAATACGGCACCGTCAAAATCAACCAGAGACCGGAGATAGGTCATTTTGATTGAGGCATGTGATTAGAGTGTGGGTGATTCCACTTCATTGCAAAATTCCTATCGAACTGCTCTAGACCGATTTTTTTCTCTTGTTTTTGTACCCTGTGTCCGTATTTGAAACCCTGAGATTTTCACAACAACTGAGAGTTGCCAACGAGTCGAAAATGCATAATGTGGCTCAAAAATAATCAACCATTGGTCAAATGCGCTAAAAATTCCTAAAAGCTACCCGATCGATTTAGTCACGCTAAAATCGCACTCATATGATATTAACCACAAAATTGAACCCAATTTAAGAAATTGAAAGTTCTGTTATGTCACGATTAATTTTAGGAACGTTGACTCATCCTCCGAAGAATTTTCGGCAAGTCCAAATTTTCAGCGAAAAATCAAAGTTAGGCAAAGTTGGACCGGGAAATAAAGAGGGCCATTTTTGGATGGATTTTTTGGCATTCAAGATAGGTCAATTGGCAAGGAAAAATGTGGAATTGAGTGTGGACATCTACCATGACATTTTGGCTTTGGAATTGAGTCCAATTGGGTTGAATTTAAGTTGCAATCGGAGGGGAAATGTTCAAATTCGTAGCCATGAGGGGCAGCAACCTTTTTGACCCCTTGGTGGCTTGTTTGGGAAGACTTTGAGGGGAAATAGCTGCTGTGAATATGACTGAAGAAGTTGGGGCAGCCACTAGAGTATATTGGATATTTTGTGAAGACTTTGAGGGCTTGTGGTCCCCCTTCAACTGCAACTCTTCTTCTTCTTCCTTCTTGCATCACCTTTCTCCATTGTTGTTGTGTTTGAGAGCCAAAGAACTAGAGAAACCAGCTGAGCCAACCCTGTCGTCAACCAGCCAAGTCGCATGCTCGTCATCCAAGCAGCCGCTACTGCTCGAGCCCACCAATGCCGTCGTTCCGCCTCGCTCACGCATTCGCCTCCTGCTCGCTGTCTCGCGTCGTCATCGGTGCCTGGCAGCCAGCGTCGCCGTCTGCCTAAGCTCCTCCGTCGCCGTTCCAGTCGCCTGAAGCCTTCGTCTGGTCCCGCTGTAGCCGCCACCGTCCTGCCTTGCCATTTCCAACCGCCGTAGCCAAGCTGGGCCGCCCTTTCCAGCCTTGGTCAGAACAGAAACCTCACCCCACAACTGAGACTTCGTGGCTCGTTTTCAGCCCCTTCCAAGCCCCGTTGGGTGTCGTCGTAGGCCCGTGTTCCACTCACCTTCGCGTCGCCATTGCCGTGAACTCACTGGCTCGATAATCCAATGATTTTACTTGCTAGACCTTGCTTAGGGGGTTAAATATGCTTAAGGGATAATTAGATTAGCTTAAGTATGGTTTAGGTGGCTAGTTTAGATTTATTAGTGGTTTATTTACTTAATTAGGCTTATTAGGTGGTTAGATTAGATTATTTAAAGGTTAATTAGATTTTACTATTTAATTAGTATGGTACATTATTTTTTCTAGATCCAATTAGATGGTTAGATTAGCATATTTAATTTAATTAGGCATTTATTGATTTAATTTGCATTTATTTAATTAATTTTGCAATTTATTTCATTATTCAATATTTTTCGGAAATTATACCAGGCTAGCCGGTCGTCAGAATTTTGTGCCGATTGTCGTGGTGCAATTAGTTTATGCAATCGAGTGATAAATTGTGCAACTGAGTAGTGATTGTGAATTTTGGTTTATTATTTTAACATTGTGAAATTTTGATATTTAATTAGAAAAAACTGGATGTCGGGTTTTGACGCTGAAAATGTTTTTAGATACTAATAGTGGGAATTTAAAAGAAATAATATCAATTTTTATGGTTCGATCTGACCGTGTACCCACACATGATTATTTTACCGAGTGTTTTTAATACGAAGAAAATAGGCCAAGTGCATTATCTTAATTAAGGCATTTGAGTGCAAAGCACAATGTCCTTGGTCGGGATTGGATGGTCGTGTGATGCTTAAGAGAACCCGTCCCTAATGTCCGTCAAGCGGACGATGCTCCTATATAGAATGCCCTATCAATGGATGTTGGATCATGGTAGAGGCCGGACCGAAGCTCTTTCGGGAATGCCATTAGACCCCGGCATGCAAAAACGACATGGATAAGTGGGTTCCAAAAGCATTATTCCGGTCCCACTTAATATTTTGCAGATCCCGGTACCTTTAAAGTCAGCTGAAATCAAGAAACGGAGACTTGGCAGAGAAAATTCCTTTTTGTTACAATTAAAAATTCATTTCGGTATTTTCACTATAGACCCCGGCATGTAGAAACGACATGGATCAATGGGTTCCAAAAGCATTGTTCCGGTCCTATTTAATATTTTGGAGATCCCGGTACCTTAAAAGTCAGCTGAAATTGAAAAACGGCGACTCGGCAGAGAAAATTCCTTTCTATTACAATTAAAAATTCATTTCGATATTTTCACTGTAGACACCGGCATGCAGAAACGACATGGATAAGTGGGTTCCAAAAGCATTATTCTGATCCTATTTAATATTTTGGAGATCCCAGTACCTTAAAAGTCGGCTGAAATCAAGAAACGGAGAATCGATAGAGAAAATTCCTTTATGTTACAATTAAAAATTCATTTCGGTATTTTCACTATAGACCTCGGCATGTAGAAACGACATAGATCAGTGGGTTCCAAAAGCATTATTCCGGTCCTATTTATAATTTGGATATGCCGGTACCTTAAAAGTCGGTCAAAATCGACAAATGGCGACTCGGCAAAGAAAATTCCTTTCTATTAAAATTAAAAATTCATTTCGATATTTTCACTATAGACCACGGCATGCAGAAACGACATGGATAAGTGGGTTCCAAAAGCATTATTCTAGTCCTATTTAATATTTTGGAGATCCCGGTACCTTAAAAGTCAGCTGAAATCAAGAAACGGAGACTCGGCAGACAAAATTCCTTTATGTTACAATTAAAAATTCATTTCGGTATTTTCACTATAGACCCCGGCATGCAGAAATGACATGGATAAGTGGGTTCCAAAAGCATTATTTCGGTCCTATTTAATATTTTGGAGATGCCAGTACCTTAAAAGTCGGTCAAAATCGAGAAACGGCGATTCGACAAAGAAAATTCCTTTCTGTTACAATTAAAAATTCATTTCGGTATTTTCACTGTAGACCCCGGCATGCAAAAACGACATGGATAAGTGGGTTCCAAAAGTATTATTCTGGTCCTATTTAATATTTTGGAGATCCCGGTACTTTAAAAGTCGGCTGAAATCAAGAAACGGAGACTCAACAGAGAAAATTCATTTATGTTACAATTAAAAATTCATTTCAGTATTTTCACTCTAGACCCCGGCATGCAGAAACGACATGGATCAGTGGGTTCCAAAAGCATTATTCATGTCCTGTTTAATATTTTGAAGATCCTGGTACCCTAAAAGTCGACTGAAATCAAGAAACAGCGACTCGGCAAAGAAATTCCTTTCTGTTACAATTAAAAATTCATTTTGGTATTTTCAATGTAGACCTCGGCATGCAGAAACGACATGGATGAGTGGGTTCCAAAAGCATTATTCCGGTCCTATTTATAATTTGGATATGCCGGTACCTTAAAAGTCAGTCAAAATGGACAAACGGCAACTCGGCAAAGAAAATTCCTTTCTGTTACAATTAAAAATTCATTTCGGCATTTTCACTGTAGACCCCAGCATGCAGAAATGACATGGATAAGTGCGTTCCAAAAGCATTATTCCGGTCCTATTTAATATTTTGGATATGCCGGTAGCTTAAAAGTCGGTCAAAATCGAGAAACCGCGACTCGGCAGAGAAAATTCCTTTCTATTACAATTAAAAATTCATTTCGGTATTTTCACTGTAGACCCCGGCACGCAGAAACGACGAGGATCAGTGAGTTCCAAAAGCATTATTCCGGTCCTATTTAATATTTTCGAGATCCCGGTACTCTCGACCCCGGCATGTCGAACCAACATGGAAAACTGGGTTCCAAAAGCATTATTCCAGTCTCATTTAATATTTTGGAGATCCCGATCCCTTTAAAGTCGGCTCAAATCAAGAAACAAAGACTCAGCACAGAAACTTCCTTTATGTGACAATTAAAATTCAATTTCAGTATTTTTACTGTAGACCCCAACATGCATAAACGACATCGATAAATGGGTTCCAAAAGCATTATTCCGGTCCTATTTAATATTTTGGAGATCCCGATACCTTAAAAGTCGGCTGAAATCAAGAAATGAAGACTCGGCACAGAAAATTCTTTTATGTGACAATTAACATTCAATTTCAGTATTTTCACTATAGACCCCGGCATGCATAAACGACATGGATAAGTGGGTTCCAAAAGCATTATTCCGGTCCTATTTAATATTTTGGAGATCCCAATACCTTAAAAGTCGGCTTAAATCAAGAAACGAACACTCGTTACAAAAAATTCCTTTCTGTGACAATTAAAATTCAATTTTGGTATTTTCACTGCATACCCCGGCATTCATAAACGACATGGATAAGTGGGTTCCAAAAGCATTATTCCGGTCCTATTTAATATTTTGGAGATCCCGATACCTTAAAAGTCGGCCGAAATCAACAAACGAAGACTCAGCACGGAAAATTCCTTTCTATGACAATTAAAATTCAATTTCGGTATTTTCATTGTAGAACCCGGCATGCAAAAATGACATGGATAAGCGGGTTCCAAAAGCATTATTCCGGTCCTATTTAATATTTTGGAGATCCCGATACCTTAAAAGTTGGCTGAAATCAAGAAACGAAGTCTCGGCACAGAAAATTCCTTTTTGTGACAATTAAAATTCAATTTCGGTATTTTCACTGTAGAACTCGACATGCAGAAACGACATGGATAAGCGGGTTCCAAAAGCATTATTCCGGTCCTATTTAATATTTTGGAAATCCCGATAACTTAAAAGTAGGCTGAAATCAAGAAACGAAGACTCGACACAGAAATTGCCTTTCTGTGACAACTAAAATTCAATTTCGGTATATTTCACTGTAGAACCCGGCATGTAGAAACGACATGGATAAGTGGGTTCCGAAAGCATTATTCCGGTCCTATTTCATATTTTGAAGATCCCGCTATGTGAAAAGTCGGTTGAAATCAAGAAACGGAGACTGGGCAGAGAAAATTCTTTTCTGTTCCGTTTAAAATTCCATTTCGGTATTTTCACTGTAGACCCCGGCATGTAGAAACGACATGGATAAGCAGGTTCCAAAATAATTATTCTGGGCATCCCCTTTGCGAAATCGATGGAACGAACTGCATCTGATTATATGCTGGTATTGCTGTTTTATTTCTTCCACTAAAGTTTCAGTCTTCTTGATCTGGGGTAAATATATTTGTATTGAGATTATCACCATGAGTGGCGCTAAGTCAGCTACAGACAGCAATCCGATCTTGCTGTTTTACATTTTCATTAGCAACAGCGATCTGTTTGTTGTTCCTTATGACCTGGCCTTCAGATTTCTTTACCGCTGCCTGACTTCCCCGTGGACGGTGCTGGTTGTCCAGCTTAGTAGCATCATGTCCAGCATGTTGATGAGGGGGTGCCATGAATTTGCATTCACAGGAATTTTAGCCATCTTATGGGAAGAATTAGCCGTCACAGGCAGCTGCTCCATATTCTTTTTCCGTTTAAAGCTAATATCTTCTACAGCGGTCTCTGGTATACCGTACTGCATCATCATTGAATCTTCATGCCTACTTCGCCCATGTATGTAAGTCTCGGGAAGATCGGAGTGCCCAGTAACTTTTAGTTCATCATAACCTTTATTGTCTAATATATAGTCATATCCAAGAGTGCTTTCCCTCTCCATCATCGTCATATCCCCATCATAGCTTTCATCATAGTCCAGTCTTTGAGGCTTACTTGAATCGGTATGCTCCACAGTTTGGTCAAATTCTTCATCTTCGACTGAGGCAACTTCTCCAACAAGCTCAGGCTCTGAAACCTGCACTGCACGACTAGCCTATTGAATACATTTCCTGAAGGTTCTACTTTTCTCACATCTCTGGCAGCTTCTGCCACACCTTTAATTACAGTCGCCATGGGATTTGCACCCTTGCAACTGATCGGATTCTGGAGGCAGATCAACATCTTCAGAGGACGTCGAAACCCATGAACGAAGTCTTTTCAAAGTAGACTCTCTAGCAGAGTCGGAAGGTTGGGAAGTTGCCACAGCATCTCGCACAGCAAATTGCAGCAACCCTTTAGGCGCATCAATGATTTGAGAAGTCGGTTCCCTCTGCTGAGAAGCAAATCAGATCAACTTTCCTCGAAAAATACAAAAGCAGGCAAAGTAACTCTTGAAAGGAGTGTAAGAAGAAAAACTTCAAAGATTTACTGTTTGATAGATATATCACTAGAAAATTTGCATGATCCACTGAAAATATACTGTCCACTGTAAATAGGGGAAACCCATTCGATAGAAAAATTCAGAAAAACTCATAAGCCCGAAAAGAAGAAATGAAGGCTCGATAGAAATAGAAGAGCGTTTGAAGAGAAGAACCATTGCAAGCAAACCAATCAAAAAGATGGACAATCAAACCCATTTGCCAATTCAATAGAAGCTAAAAGAGTTGAATAGGGCCTCAAATAAGGAGAGATATTTAAAAGGCGGTTCCAAGAAGATTCGCTAAGCCAATTCGAGAGCTCCTAGCATCCGAAAGGTAAGCAAGGTAAGAAGATAACCAGTTAGCTCAAATAATACGGAAGATCTCTGCGTAGAAAAGATAGGAGAAATCGTTTGATTCGAGGTGGATCTCTACTTTGTTTGCATTAGTAAGCATCCAATCGAAAAGCCCCTTTTTTTTATGCCTTAATTCCTCCATTTTGGGAAATTTTCTCCCATAGAAAAAATGAATTGATTTTAAACCGACTCTCAATTCTTGTTTCAATGCCCCAGTCCAAAATCTGCATGGATACACAATCCAAACTCCTATATCCTATTTGATGGGCTCATTCCACTAAGACCATTAGCGAATGAAAACTATGCATGAGACTTTCATCTTGCATGGCTCCTAAGTGATAAAGGAAAGAGCTCATCTTCTTTATTTTTTGATTACCTTCCTCACATATGTCTATATTCATTTGGACCTCTTAAGAGGTTCTAATCAGGGCCTGTCCGATATAGAATGAACTTACAATCATGGCATCAACTCGATCATTAGTTTATAAACACTGTGGAAGGAAAAACCCTCCTCACATAATTGGAGGTTGCGCATACACAGGCTCCACATTGCATGAGAGGAATGTGACAATGAACTCTTGGCCATCAGCGAAGACCCGATCTAGAGGAACGGTCGAAGGGCAGAAAATTGATAGCGCATAACAGAGATAATTTATGTCATAAGCAGAGATGATAGATTTATTAAATAACACCTTAACACTGTAGATCCTAGGTTCTGCAAAACCTAGATATGGTGTTTTCGTGGGTTATTTGGGTTTTACCAATTTTGGGGTGATATCCTTGATTTTTCAGTTCAGGGGTTGTTGAGTCTTGTTTTTTTTTTTAGTCATAAGGGGTTGTTGAGTTTCAACGTCATTTAAGGGACCATTACCGAAGAAACTTCGATAATTTGAATGAGAATATAAAACTACAACTCCCATTCAACATGCATCTTATTACGTCGTGTCCAAATAAGTATGCTTGTCAAATCAAATGTGAGGATTTGGATGTTGATGCTAACTTGATTAAGGGACATTCACCGCACCAGGTGAAGAGCCAGTTTGGCTGCAAATTGCAAGTTCCTCCTATCATGGAAGGCAATAATTGCCTATTCCAAAGCATCTAAAGCAGAAAGTATTGTATACACCATTTCTATACATGAACTACCGATAAACCACGGTTAAACATCTTGTTTTAAAGCGCCACATAAAATAAAAAAAAAAAGGCTGGCTGATGATTCTACAAAACTCTCCAGCCTTTGAACATGCAAGGGGAAAGAGAAATTAGTGGAGAGTGCAACATCATTGCTGAGAGGAGTTACCTTCATTACTCATAATGACCTTGTGTCTATGTACAGCAAGATAATAGTGACCACACAACTATCTAACATCAAATTTGTGCCTTTGAAAATGTAGGAGTCAACTTCAACGATATATCACCGTAAGCTTCATCTTGTTGCACATCAATGAGTCCGTAACTCTTCAAAACCTGTCCACATCATATGAGAAGTCATCAACCTAGAAAACAATCCAGAAAATCGGGAGCACTTTTGATATGGCTTCAGTTTAGTACATCTAAAGTTGTAATTATTGTATTATATACTTGAATACCAAAAGCTTGCCAGAAAGGAAATTGCATTAAGCAAACGTCCTTACATTCGAGTCCCACAGATAATGACCAAATATTAGCCTAGCTCACTCTTTCAAATGAAGAATGATAAATCAAGTTAAAGTGTCGGTCATTAATTAGCTATATTTAGAGTATCGGCATCCACTTTCCTAACAGTAAGTAGGACAAGATTATTCTTAGCATTTATTCAGAATATTATATCATGCTGGTTTCTAGGAAGCCTGTATCAGATGGAAATTTGCAACATCATTGCATGAAAACTTGCAAAACAGTTAGTGGCCTAGGTGATTAGCAAAGCATCAGTATGAATTCTCTTCTATGTCGTGATTTTGTTGCGAGTGACAGCCGAAATCACTCCATCAACAGGAAGTTTCTATTGGTCGAGAAGATGCTCTGTTCCCTTAAATGGCCCATAGGACAATATATGGCTCGACAGAAGAACCTGGTATGACAGGAACCAAAATATACAATCATCATTCACTAAAATTTCAATCTTGCCAAACATCTCTGCTACCATTATGTCACGAGAGTCAACATAAGCAAGAACTAGAACATGGGCAGCACTGATCAAGACCTCAAATGTTTAGGTAATTAATTATGCATATAGTTCTAGAAGAAAGTGCAAACATCGATGCTATTTTATGGGGACTGTAATTGGGTTTTGTGGAGTGGATGAAAGATATTAGATTCTTATGCAATATATCTACCATATATATTCCATCTACCATAGAGATTCCAAGGAACGTACTAGTGTCTCAAAAAACATTCTTGCGCATAATCTTCTGTTCTTTCCTTCTAAAATGTTGGTCAGGCTAAGACCTGACTCTTCTTCTTGTCCCAGGGCAGTGGGAGAACGTCTTTGTAAGAACTGAGCGACTGCCCTGCAATAGTGCCAGGCAGTAGATTACAGTAAGCACAAGTGAATCACTTACAATCCAAGAGTTTAACCTAACTATTAAGCATTTGAAAATAGGGGATTCTATTAAAAAAACAAAATGGACACAAGGTCAAACCTTGTTCTGATAGACAAAGGGTCAATTTCTTGTGATCTGCAGGATCCTGCTATCAAGTATTCTTGGTCAGCTATAGATGTCTCGCCCATTAAACCTTTCAAAAGACAGAAAAAAGTAGTAGCACAAATCATGTATTACATCATACCTGCCAGTGAAGTATCATCTGCTTCCAGAAAAGAAAGTTCCTGCATATACGTTGGCAACAGAAATAAAAACTTGTGTCAAAGCTCTCCAATACCCAAACTTATTGGGGAAAAAGAATAAATACATGAGTGCTTCTCTTGATCTTATTAAACAACAAGGAAGCATTATGCACTGGGTAATGTATCAAAGATTCCAAGGTAATGATCCCAAGTAGATAAGGCAAAAGAAAGAATACTCCAAGGAGAGAAACTCTAAGCCAAGGATAAGGAACTCTGATTGGTGATGCAAAATAAGATGAAGAATGTGCCAAGACAAACTACTTAGGCTCGAATGCGAGCAACTTTGCCACGTAGAAATTGTAGGTATGTCACAATTCAAAATTAGGGTCAGGAAAATCGCAATACTATCTTTATTCAGAAGGTGAAACCATAACTGCGAGCGTTGGCCTTTTTTCACACTGAAAACAGTCGAAACAGAGTTTGTATAAGGACCAAGTGAAACAAGATAAATTTGAATTACACATTCATAAGAAATGCCAGGTATCAAATAACTAATGAGATGTTCTGTCGAAGTAGTCGGCCAGTTATCAAAGGAATTAAATTGAATTCAACAATACACTAGAAAGCAAGGGAAGACTTACTTCCGCAGCAGTCATCTCTGGAATATCCGAAAGGCAAGTGTTCTCTTCGACTTGATTTTCTTCTATAAATGTCAGTGGTGTTTCCATGTCAGACCTAAAAGTACCAGTGGACGTGGCAGCATCAGGTGTTGGCAAAACTCCAGTTCCAGCAGTACTTCCCTCAGGAAGGTCCCGCGCTGATCCCAAACTACCTGATATAGGGGTAAAGGTATCTCTTCCAAGAGAGGAGTCAATGCCTCTTGTCGGAAGTGAAACAAAATCCAGGAAGTTGCCGCCAGTCTGGTCTCTGTCATGCCGAAGATGCTCAATTTCCATGTCAAAAGCAGTAGCATTATCAGGAGAATGAGAAATCCCAAGACCAGGCAAAGCTTCAGTAGTTGGACCCAGAGTCTCTGAATCCACAGCCTCTGGAAAAACATCATCTTGGCCAAAAAGATGAGGGTTTATCTGTACGTAATCCTTCTTATATATATTCTGAAGATCAGTGCACATGCCTGCAGCAACACATATAGTGTGATCCTCTAGTGAAGATTTCTCCACCTAGCACGTGCAAAAAGCAGTAGAAAAGTTTTAGAGAGACAAATACCATTGAAGAGGGGTTCCTGAAAACTGCACTCCTTTCTGAGGCGTTTATTTAACTTCCATAAACCAAAAGCAGAGGTAGGTATGTTCTTCCTTTTGCGCAGTATATCACTGGGATTGTCAAGAGCCCTTTTCATAAAGCTGCACATAAACATTTTCGAGTTACTATAAGGCAACAAGAATATCTGAGTCTGCTCATGTCTTGACTAATGAGATTACCTATTTTTCAACACTACACATTCATCAAACAATTGCTTTCTCTTTCTTTTCCTTGCTGGTGGCTGCTGGACAGGTGGGCTTGATCGAATTGCCATTTCAGGTGATGCATGCTCTGAGATATAGAAAAACACATGTAAAGAACACTGGCTATGGGAAATCTGGAAAGGCATAAACTCAGTTCATGAAAACAATAAAATGTGCGTGGAAAGTGGTAGAAGGTCCCACCAAACAAAATATGCTCATCCAGAAACACGGCAGCATTCTGCAGATCTCCTGAAGCGGCTGTTTCTGAATGCTGTTGATATGGTAGTGATGACCCTCCAGAAGCCAAGGCATCAGGCACAGGAGGGGTGACAGTTCCCTTTTCCATCATGATTTGCTCAGATCTTGTCGGAGAGCTTCTATCATCTACATGATCTGTCATGGGAGGAAAGTTCCCAAAGCCAACATCATGAACTGCATCACGCATAACTTCTATTTCTGGCAAATCTAGCATAGGAATGTCACGATCAATCTCTCCCCTTGATCTAGGAGGAGAATCCTGGAAGCTCTCCCTATGTACTTCTGGGTGACTACGACTAGGACCTTCAGAATGCCGACGACTGTTTAAACACACATAGAAATCACCTTATCATTGTCCGATAAAAAGACTACATATCTTTCTGTAAACTGCATAATATAAGAAACCAAAAAAAAAAAATCATAAGGACACTTACTCCTCCTCCATTAAACTAACCACAGGAACAGGTACCAGCGCATGTTGTGATGATTCCAGAATATCCTATAAAAAAAAGCCATTCTTGTTAGATATCAGAAGAATTACTAGATGTAAGGACAAAGCAACGATAAGTCAACCAAATGAAGAGATGATCAAGTGAGAGATTATAACCTCATCAAAAGATATAACAATATAAGGATCTCTTCCTGTTGGGATTTGCTCTAAGAACCAAAGCAGAAAAGTACACAAATTCATGCGTTAAGTACATGAGTTTCAAACCAAATGATTGAAAACATTTTACTTCTTAAATTAAAAATCAGTCACCTATCAAAGTAATCTCATCGCGGCTCCGTAGATGATCATCCTGGATCCTGAAATAAAATCCACTATTCATGACATTTCCAAAGGCGGAACCATAGAAAGGCAAGAGACTTATAACAATCATACCCCTCTTCATATGTGTCATCCAAATCCATGGCATCAAGTTCAAATGTGTTGGGCAAAGTGATAGATTGTACCGGTGCCTGTCTTGTATCCTCTGGCAAATTAAGCTCTACTGGAGCAAAAACTTTGCTCAATCCAGTGAGTACAATATTACACTCGTGGAAAAGATAATCCACTTTTTTGGAATAGATCCGAACAACGCCCAACAGAAGATGGCCAGACATCCTCAAAGCAATTGGCACTTCGGGAAACATAATATATTCTACAGAATACCAAAAAGAATTACTCAAATTTGAGAATCTCAGTGAAGTAAACATCCAAACAATTACAGAATAACACCAGACGCTAAGAGTATGAATATGCGCTTGAAAGCAAACAGAAAAATTAGCGTCAAGGAATCAGAGGAGACTTGCAATGAAAGTTCTTATTTTGCTACAGTGAGAAATATGGTCCCCTTTGCAATTTTGGGAAGCATAGCTTAATTGGAACACACGAGAGGTGTCTTCCTTCAATTTTCAAATCGATCCATCCTGAGAAAATTAAAGTCTATCGCTCTCCCTTCTTACCATGCTACTGCCCTTTGACTTAACAAACATAAGGGCCTTATTGTAATCAAATAACATAAGAGCCATATCATTGCTTTGTGCGGCAGCTGCACAAGCACCTTCTCCCACACTGGCATGTATATGAGCGTCTGCACAGCAAATTGGGAGGATTGTGGAGACTAGTGAAAAATAAGGCACTAATACAGTTTACTAAGACAGGGCAATAGGAGGAACGAACACTCAAAGGTCAGCCAAAACAACATGAATTGAGCGACCACTGGATAAAAGTCAATGCGACCGGACTCAAAGTATATTTCTGCCGCCAAAGCGGAAATTAAAAGGACTCGAGAATGATAATTTCCGAGCTAAAAATCCTACGTCTACAGACGAACTGGTGGACAAAATGATGACTTCTTGTAAGCATTTTCCTTCAAAGATGCTTCCGCGTCTTCAAACCCATTACTTAGCTCGTAGCTAGTTCGAATGCAATCGCAAAGGGAAACTAACAGGAAAACCGGCCCCAAAATGGAGATGGAGGGAGGAAAAGAACAATCTTCCTGCGACGAAGCAAAGAAAGGAAGAAACTTTCGCGCCAATTTACAAGCGACATTCGTCAGTTAGATCTAGACTGAAGTCTGACTGCATCAAGTCCCCTCCTTTCGACGGGGGAACCGAACAAAGCAGGGGGGCAAAGAAATGACAAATCACTATAGCTCGGGGAAATTGGGGAAAAAGGGAAATCTTGAGAATCAAGCACCACGAGAAAAGGGATGGGATTACAAACCGACGGTTTTGGGGATATCGGTGGAGGTATAATGAGATTTCTTGAGGCGATGTTGCAGATGAGCGGCGCACCAGACAGTGCCGAGGGGACCTTTCCGACCCAGAAACGTCTGAGAGTAAAACATGTCGTCTGCCTGCCGAGGTAAACAACAACGTAAGCACCGACTGAGGAACCCCGCGACTGCGATTATCCGAAGAGAGGAGATGGAAGGGGTGGCGATGAGATGGTGAATTTGGGGTTGCGGGGGGCGGGGGGCGGGGGGGGAGCGCGCGGGAAACCGGCGAGTGGCGCCAGTTTTTGTGTTTCGACCTCCCTTTTTTGTTCCCTCTCTTGCTCGTTTCGCGCGTGCAAATATCAAAAGGATAATTATGAAAATTTGGCAAAAATCTTGAAATTTCTAATTGTTTTTTTTTCCAAAAAAGACGAGGGAAAATCTTTCTAAACTATATAAAAACTTTTGTACTTGGGTCTACTCCGAAACATTCCACCAAATATCAATATAAAAAATTCTCTCGACGGATGAAGATCCAGTAGAAAGTATAATTTTATATGTTAAATTGAGTCTCATATGCAATACACCGGTTTACTCGTCTTTCTTGTTAATCAAAATTTAAATACCATAGAAGAAGATACAAAAGTTTACAGCTTAGAATTTTTTATGATGCCTCAGTATATTTTTCGTGGTGATGTCAGACCTAATTAGTAAGCAAATGTTTCTCTTCTAATAACTTTAAATACTCAAGTGAAAGATCCTTGTGATAATCAAAACATGTTTACGTGCAATCATCGGCCGTTTATATATTTATTATAAGTTGAATAACTTTAAATACTCAAGTGCCTCGAGTTAAAAACGTTAATTTCGCAAATTCAAAAAATAAAAAATAAAGAAATAGCAATCCTTCCGAACAAGGGCTACTTCTTCACTCACCCGCCATCTCCACTAACCCTCACTACCGACCCACCACGACTCACACTACTCACATCCCCTCCTCCTCTCTTCCCCGTGAAGGCCCTCAAGCTGGCAAAACTTTTTTCCATACTCAAAGCCTCATTTTTGGTTTCACAGCATGGAGTGAATGGAAACACAGATATACTCCGCACAGTCACAAGCATTATACACTTTGCCATAGTAAATTAAAGCATGTTCTTTCAAGTTTGAATGTATCAAAGAAATGAACATTCCCCTTCCCCTCCCAATAAATTAAAGCATTAGGTTGCATTTTGGAAGCTCGTCTGCTTCTGGAAAGACCTGGCTGGCTGGTTCCCGAACCCTAAGTGATACACGCACATCAGAGCAGACATGAATAGCACTGAAGAGTATCAATTCAGTCTTGGGGTCATCACTAAAGCAGCATGATCAGTTTCAGGATGAAACTTTACAACATGAAACCGCGCTTCAAAACTATCTCCTCTATCCCCTGCCCTTTTCAGGTATACAAATAGAACCAAAAGACTCCAAATGTGCAAAAAGGTGATATCTCCAGAGGATACATAAACGATGTACATATCTCAAAAGCCAAGGCTCTCCCCTACGGCTATGCCTTGTTCACACGAATTCGCTGTCCTTCCAATAGCTGCAAAGCAAGATGCAGAACAGTCGATGAGCTAGAAAACCGTAAGTGCTGACAACTTAGAGCAAAGATAGAACAAAGATCATGCAGATATAGCTTAAGCCTACAGATAAATTTAACACATAAGCTAGCAACTCGGGCAGTAGTAGCACACATGGCAACCTGATGTGTGTGTACCCATATCAAGCTTATGCCACACAAGGCCACATAATTGCATAAAGTATCGACTGTGATCAGTCCACTTACAGCATTATTAAAAGATGCAATAGCGGCTTCCACATCCTCATCCGAGGAGAAGGTAACAAAACCAAACCCACTGGATTTTGATGTTCCTGGAACCCGTGAAACCTTCGCACTGAGTACCTGCCCCTTCTCAGAGAAAAATTGCTTCAGCGTGTCTGTAGTTACCGGCTTAGAAAGATTTCCCACATATACTTTGTGTGGGCTGTCGACGAACTGGGATTCCTCAGCTTGAAAAGGGGACAAATCCACTGAGGGCAATGGTTTTTCGGTGATGTTAACTTTGATCTCCCGGCCTCCTATTTCCTGCCATGGAATAGATAGAGCTAATTATTTCCAGTCATCTGATGTCTATAAATGTAATTCCCTTAATTTCATCCATCAGTCACTTACAGAGCCATTCAGTTTCTCTATTACAGCATTGGCATCCTCGACGGTCTTCATCATAACAAATGCAAATCGACGGCTTCTGCCAGTGTACTTATCGTACATCACCTAACAGGAGACCAAAAAAAAAAGAAGAAAAAGAAAAGAAAAGAACAGACTCAAGTTCAGAAATTGATTCATATGTTTTTTTTTTGTCAAAGAATCAAAACGGACTCATGGAGCCACTCATTTTGTGATCTGGACAGATTTTCGGGTGATGGGCTTCGGTCAAAAGTCATGAGTGAGGTGCGGTGTACAATCTGAACAGCATGATGCGGACCGAGCATAATCAGTAACCAGCAGAGGATGGACAATGAAGAGAATCCCTAAGCAGGACCGAAAGACGTGCCCACTGCAATAATTACAACTGCCTGACAAAGTAGCGTGGCTAATGCTAAAATTGTTGGATTTGGAGCAGTACCTCAGCTGTCTCAACGGCGCCGTGTTCCTCGACGATTTTGGTGAGCTGGGCGTTGTCGACGTCTCTGGGGATGTTCCCAACGTAGAGCCTCCTGGCGGCGGCGCCCTCCGAAGAAGAAGAAGCGACGGCGGCTTCTTCCGCAACGGCACACACGCAAACTCTCTTCAAGTACAATCTACGCGGGGAGGAGGAGGAGGAGGAGGAGGAGGCGGCGGTGGGTTTGAGAGGAAAAGGGAAGACGAGGGGGGTCTTGAGGTCGAGGATTGGGACGGAGAGCTGCTTCGCATTGGACGACGATAGATGGAAGGAGTGAGAGTGACGAGAGAGACTACGAGGCGACGCCGAGAGCAGCAGCGCAGATAATGTCGCTGACGCCATGGGAAGAGAGGAAGCAGAGCAAACCAGCAAGTGACGGCGGAGGAGGAGGAGGAGGAGGAGGAGGAGGATTGCGGGGGCTGGAGAAGGGAGCCGCGACGGTATCCAGTGCGCAGGAGTCGCGTTCTATCTTCTCCTGCGACGAGCAATTATCCACTTCCTCCGTCTCCCCAACCCCAACATGGACTGGAACTTCAGGTGGGCCTACCGAGCTTCGTAATGGGCCGTGACCCATCAAAGCCCATCGGCCACACGACCGTCCCGCTAGGGTTTCGTTTGCGGCGAACGGAACAGAACAGCGGGACGAGGTTTATATGCGCCCCCTGTCTGCTCGATCGCGCCGACCCGAGAGAGCAAGGCATCTCATTTTGGCAGGGCGCACAGGGAGGGGAGGAGAGATCGAACGATCGAACGATGGCGGCGGCGAAGAGCAAGAGCGGGAAGGGGAGCAGGAACCCGGAGCTGATCCGAGGGATAGGCAAGTACTCGAGGTCTCGGATGTACCACAAGCGCGGTCTCTGGGCCATCAAGGCCAAGAACGGCGGCGCCTTCCCCCGCCACGACCCCGCCCCAAAGCCTGCCCCTCCTGCCGCCAAGGCCCCCAAATTCTATCCCGCCGACGACGTCAAGAGGCCCCTCCTCAACAAGCGCAGCCCCAGACCCGCCAAGCTCCGCCCCTCCGTCTCCCCCGGCACCGTCCTCATCATCCTCGCCGGCCGCTTCAAGGGCAAGCGGGTGGTCTTCCTCAAGCAGCTCCCCTCCGGTTTGCTCCTCATCACCGGTGAGTTCATCCTCCACCATATCTCTCTCTTGGACTTCCGCCCTTTGTTGTTGTAGTTGGAAAATCTCATACGCATGCTTCCTCTACTCTGTTAAAGTTACGTACTTGGGCATCGATGGCCCTCCTGAGTTTCCTCCCTTTGTTGTGGGCATTTATCTCAGTGCGGATTAACCATGGCGTTTTGTGTCTGGCTTAGCATCTTCGAATTTGATTTACTTCCTACGGATTCGATGTTTCATGCAGATCCAATTCTCACATTAATTGTTACCGTGGAGTTAGGATGTATTAATAGTTTGGAGTAACTATATGAGACTGCATTTAGACCCTGTTTCGTAGAGACAACCCCCTGACTTCTTGTTCGGGGCTTACATATAATCCCTTGAGCTCCCACGTTTTTTACTTTTGAAATCCCGCCAAGCATTCTGCTGGAGTAGCTGTCGCCTTTCAGAAGCAGCAATAACTTTGTAAAATATCTGGTTCTACGCCTTTCAGATTTTCCATTTCCCATCTCCCCATGGTTCTACGCCTATGCGTTGCAAATATCTGGTTCCTGAGGAGTTATCTTTTCAGCGCCGTAACATCAGTCGCCTCTGCGACCGACTTCGTGCGTTCAATTCACTAATCCATGTTCTCTAGCTCCAAAAATCGACTGACTAGAGTTACATTCTTTAATAGCTAAGGGAGGGTGTAGCTGTTTTTTTCAGCTTAGTCATGTGGCTGTCGTGTATCACTTCATGCCAGGCATGGCTTCTACATAGATACAAAGAACATAAGTTTGTAATTTTTTCCCCTTCAGCCACTCCTGTATTGTTCATTAGTCTATTTTTATCCTCTAAATTCAGGTCCGTTCAAGATTAATGGTGTTCCTCTGAGAAGAGTTAATCAATCTTATGTGATTGCTACATCCACTAAGGTCGACATATCTGGTGTTAATGTTGAGAAATTTGATGACAAGTATTTTGCAAAGAAAGTCGAGAAGAAGAAAAATAAAGGAGAAGGCGAGTTCTTTGAGGCCGAGAAAGAGGTCAGTTCCATGAAATAGTTTTGTAGTAAGAGTAGGATTCCTCTTCCAGCATGGCAACATTTTAACTTCTATTGCTCTTTCTCTTTTCGAAATGTAGGAAAAGAATGTGCTTCCACAGGAGAAAAAAGATGACCAGAAGTCAGTGGATACTCCATTGATAAAATCCATTGAAGGTGTGCCGGATTTGAAGACCTATTTGGCTGCCAGGTTCTCCCTCAAGGCGGGCATGAAACCTCATGAACTGGTCTTCTAGAGGATGAAGTATAGTGCTAGGATTTCTCCGTTTTTGCTACTTCGAGCATTGTTATCTCATCATGTGTACTTTTTATTCTCACATTGCTATAGACATCTTAATGTTGTCGTTTTCAGAGGCAATACATACTTTGTGAAGCGATTTTCTTTTCTCTGAATTCAGCAATCCTGACTTCCCTTGACTTTCGGTACTTACAATTTGTTGTTGGATTAGTTCGTCATTTTTATTTTCTGTGAAGGTCATGAAATGTTGATTTAACTTCTGAGCGTAGTAAAGGGTTTTGCCTCTTTGATTGTCAGGCCGTGATCCTCCCTGCATTTTTTGGCATGCTTCTTTGATGTCGTTCTTAATTGCAAAATTGGAGAAATAGTCCATGCCTCTCCCTTGTGGTTAAGGTTTATGTAAAATTTGACCTTATTCTCCTTCTTTATTGGGATCGAGGACACGGTCATCTCCGGTCTATTTATCTGGGTTATATGTGAAAGGACTTTATACCAAATCTTGTTTTGTACGTCCTGTGGAATTTGTTGTCAGCTGATGCCATCTAATTTACGTTTAATTTCAAGTAATCTAATCTTAAGGCGGAGCGTCCTTGTGAACTCTGCACGGAATTAATCAGTAACTTCATCTTTTGTGGGCTGATTCTGCCATGCAATCGATTTTGTTTTGCTATTCTCTCTTGCAGCTCTGAGAACGATTTGCCAGTGAAAGCTGTTGATCTAAGGGTGCTTGTTGTGTTTTTGACATGGATTTAGCATGCTGAAGATGCATTGTGGGATTTCTATGGAGACAAGTGCAATTTATCTTCAACGGTGGACATAAACATTGCGATACCAGCTTGACTTCAGCACCCAAATAGAGTACACAATACCCTTATATTATACAAAGCAGTTTGTCAGTACATAGATAGGATGCATCTAATATGAAACAGTGGGCAAGCCAGAAGTACGATTATTGTTTCATCACAGTAAACCGTCTGTGCGAGCAGGCAATCTCTTGAAAAAATTGCTTGGGACTGAAGGCAGTTTGCTCCGGAAACGAGGATGCCGCAAGTAATACAGCCCCGTCACTAGGGCCACTACTTTGAAAGGAGTGACATAGAGCACCACGGCTGCACAAAGACAAAACATAATGAAAAGGCCCGTTGCTCTTGGGTCTCTCCAGACGAGTAAGGATTGCAATCTCTCTCCTTGTGTTGCTATGTCGCCCACGACAGTTTGAATCCTACCTGCAACACTCCTGAGTCTGTCATACCTCATTCGGACAATATCGTGTGGCCTAGAAGTAGGGAAAGTATCAAATTCTTCATCCAACTCATCTGGGTGCGCAGCCTCTGCCCATGAAATCTTTGTATCCATGTGAGGTGGGTGCCTCGGACGGAACCTGTAGTTCCATAATCCGATGAGGAACATGTAGAAAAATAGAGTCGGTAGTATCAACTCTGGGTACCATATTAGTATCAGAAACAAGATGTGAACCAACACTGATGTCATGGGGTTCTTCCAGTTACCGACGTCTCCAAACCACCTGCCCATATTAATCATTCCTGAAAGGAGCGACATTATGCGAAAAAAGTTGGCTTTACTCCTCCTCATGCTCCATAAGTGTGAGTCCACATCTAGCATATACTCCACCACTTCTTTTCTGAGAGGAGGTTCAGCTCTCCCAAGCCTTAGCGCGACAATATTCATTGCTTGGTATCTGAGACTGTCTACTTGATTGACAGTAAAAGGTTGCAAGTAATGCATTTTTGGTAGCAAAGGGTGTCCGTAGACATAGATCATGTTGGCGAGAGAAAGGGTAGTGAACCGAAATGCAAGTTGTAACTCACCCATTTTCTTTACCCCTTGTGGTTGCAGAACCAAAAGTGGGTAAGAATGTGTGTAGATACGGTGAGCTTCTAGTGTCGAGAGGCGAATTCGTACCTTGCCAATTTGTGAATCTCTTGCTGCACTGCCTGTAGCTGACTTCTCACCTCCACCCAAATGGCAATTGTCGAAGACCCCTAAGGTCATCACCGTGCAAGGATCATAGACCTCCCATGTGTATTGTTCGCTCCACTTAGGATTCATAGTATCAAGAATCGTCCTTGTCCGAACCCATTTCTGGCCATACTTTGCCACACAATATGCATCTGTGGTCCCTCGACCGTCCTTCATCTTCATTGGGAGGAGCCCTTGTGCACTTAGAATACCCACCTCCAATATGCCCACTGGCGGCTTCCAAAGCTGCCTTGATGTGGGTCGCTGATCACTTATGTACATGGTCGATTCATCCAAGACATGGTATCCACCTTCGAGGCAGACTCTCAGGTGAATCCTGCTAGAAAACTTCAGCTCCTTTCTCCTGTCTGCTTCCAAGGCTCCAAAGCCATACTTTTCAAGATTGAACCATCGAGAATGAACTGGCCTGTGGTCAAGCCGCTTCTCAACTGTGTCGAGCGGGAGAATTATTTTCCCCATCATTTCCTCTTTTGAAGGGTGAACTCGATCTTCAACTGTGATGACCAGAAGCTCTTCGAAAGGCTCAGCTGCCACGAAAACTAGATCTTCATTCCACAGTGGGTTGGTTGTGCGAGTTGGACATATCTTTGTCCTTAGTACTTGACTGCCAACTTGAGCTTTGACAAATAAATCTGGCAATCGGCTTCTGTCATTGGGAAGCACGTCTTGAGCTTCAATGACATTCACTCTGAGATACCAGAGCTTTGGTGACACATAAACCTTTGATCGAACATTATATACACCTTCCCCATAGACAGAGGAAGCATCAGAGTGCCATGCCTCAGGGAAGGCTTCATCAGCTTGAGTACCCATCCAAACTGCCAGCATCATCTCTCCCCTCAGTTTCCCTCCTCCCCTCCTGTCCTCCAACCTATACCACTGTGGAGCCAAAGGGCTGTTAGGAGGAACCCTAGTAGGAATTTCATTCAGGTCAAAAATCACTCTGCCAACATAATCATCTCTTCCCACCATTTCCTTATCCTTCACAAAAACCTCGAGTGTTGACGATTGGATTCTGTCCTTAGAGAAAGCAAAAACTTGGTTCCACTCTGGGTTCATTTTCTTCTCAAAATGCCTCGTTCTTCCTTTATAGTTCCCCAACTTGACCTCCACATAAGGGTCACAGCTCCCAGTTATGGAGCTTGGAGGAAGATCTCTCGCTTTTACAACTCGAACATATAAATAGAACATCTGTTCTACAAGGTCGTATGTGCTCGTGAATCTCTCGCTGCTCATCCACCCTCTGCCACCATATGATCCACTGTTCAGCCACCGTTCGCCAAGCTCAGGATTGGCATCTTTGACCTTATAATCATCTGGATCGGTTGCTGAGGCTGGCAGAGTAGCTGACTGCATGGTGAATGGACCAGCTTGACTTGCTAGGTGTATTCCAAATAATGTGTGCTAGCTTAACAGCACCGCTTTGTTCTGCACAATGAGTTACCTCACTTAATTGAGATTCTGATGAACAATCAATGAAAACATATTCAGCATATATAGAGTTCAAAATTACCTGATGTTTTAGCTCTAAAAGAATATAGGCTTCAAGTTCAACTACCTCTGTCCTGAATATGCCAAAGCAAAAGGGTGTTTAGAGAAACATGGGAAGTAGCATAAGCTTCTCAGCATGTTTGCTTGGCCAGAATCTCGTTCACCAAGAGTTGTAGAGAAAGAGTAAATTATGGTGTACTATGGTAAGACAAAACAATTTTTTACCAATCTCACCTTTGACAAATTGGAAGAACCACGTGAAGTGTGAGTCTTTGATATGCTTCCTTGCCTTCCTTGCAATATTCTAGCAAGGATCACAGCCCTTCAAGAAGTTTAGACAGGAAAATGAAACATCCCAAGTTATTCTTCTGAGAAAACTTGAATGGCTTGAATGGCTTGAAATGCAGCTTTTGATTTCAACAAAATCGAGGACTTTCTTTTTCCAAATTGGATTGAGTTGTCATTGGTTGTTTTCTTGGAGTAGCTAAAGGTGATATATGGATCGCAGCTTCATGGCCCTTTCATAATTATTCTTCTGATATAAGAGGATGCAGAAAGTGGGCCAGAAGCCCATAAGAAAGTTTAGACTCAATTCGGAAGCAAGGAAGTCCCAACAATGAAGGCAGCTAAGGAGCATGAGAAAGTTCAGATTCTTTCCTTTTGAAGCACAGTGACGAGAGGTTGAGTTTGTTTTCAAGAAGAAAGGAATTCTTTGATGAAGAAGCCTGCTGGGGAAGAAATAGTGAAAGTGCAGAGAAAGCATGAAATTTTGTTTGATATGCTTGGAGGAAAGGACTAGGACCAGGACAGAAATGGACCTTTTTTCCAACATTTGATTGCAGAGTTGATCTAGCCAATTTTCATTCTCATTTCAAAATGAGAAACATCACATGAAAACGCTATCGGTCATACAGAATAGAACAGACACCAAATTTCCATGTTTTCATTTTCAATGCAAAGTAATTAGCTGTTGCTGCTACGATCTTCTCTATTTCAGTTTTGGACGCTTCACGTATTCATCTTCTTCTCATTGTTTTCTGTTCCGAAGCTTGGCTTCTCACCTTCTAGCGTGTATTTTATTTGTTTGAGTTGGCCTCCAGCTTTTTCGTTAATCGGAGATTACTTGAAGCTTTGTTAAAAGGAATCCTGAAGTGATCATATTGTGAATCAACAAGGGTAAGGCAGTAAACTAACAGGACACCAGTGACGTATCATTTGAACATCAAAATCATGCGCTCAAAATTTCTATTCCTCTCGAGAAAACTTATTTTCTTAAATCAAGTAGGTTTACAAGAAAACTGAGAATAAACAACAGAATAAACTCTTTACATCTTTATTTTTACTAAAGTCAGATAGGTCCAAACGGTTATTATAAGATTGAGAATGGAATGCATACACTAAATTGAGAATAAAAATGTTAATTACGACCGAATAATGTGCGTCCTGCTCACATAAACCATTAGTTGGGTGGGAGTTACATAGATCTCATCTCATTTAACAATGCATATGACTTGAGTTAAGCAACACCTGTCCGACCAAAAAAAAAAAAGACAAAAGTAAGCAACACCTCCTCCTACCGAATTGAATTTCGGGGAAAAGTAAAAGAGGTGGAATCTCAGGGTTCCTGTTTTGTTTTAGAAAATGGTACTGTGTTTATATTGCGAATTTAAAAACAACAGTTATTTCCATTTTCAATTATCTGACAGAGAGCTTTGTTCAGGATTAAATGTGATTAAATTATGCTTATATTTCGCCAAAATCATGAAAGAAAGTTTTTCAAATGGTTTTTTCAGCCCCCTGTTTTTCTTTTTTTCCAGTTTGACATGGAAAAATAATGAAAACATCACAAAACTCCATTTTGATTATATGATTTGAATTTTGAAAAGAATTACCGGTGTTGTCATTTAGGAAAAAAAAAAAAAAAGCAGTTTTCAAGGGCTGCCAAATGGGTTTTCTATCTCCGATTTTCAAAATAGAAATATAAAAAAGAAATTAAAAATTTTCTTGTCAACTAAACAAAGCCTTAGTTATCCTCCCCTTTGCTCTATTGTGATTGTGGTTTGGTAGTTAATTTACAATGTCTTTGACGGAGCACCCGTCGTTGCGAAGTACATATTGATCTATGACGAACTAGTGTGAAGGTAAAACTAGTTTCGTAGGACAAAAATTGAAACACTATTTTATAATGGTAAAACATGAAAAATGTCTGCAATTGTCAAAATCTATCAGTGACAAAATTTTGATTGGCAACTTATCCAGTCGATAACACGTAGCTAAGTTGACAACATTTTCACAAAATTATCGACATTTGCTAACTACTAACTATTTCAATAATTTATCAGTATTTATCTACATAGCAACGTGTTAAAGTTATTAACTTTTATAGAACATTACATGCTTTATATGAGTCAACTTACCAACTTTTATTTGATTGATTCAAAATTCCCGATTATTTCAATAATTTACCAATATTTATTTCTTGGAGTTATCTATGTGCCAAAGATATTAACTCTTATAGAAAACTACCAATCTTGATTTATGTGATTTACTAATTTTTCACATGTTAAGTGACCAACTAGCTTTAGATTCTAACTCTTAATTGAGTGAGTCACCAATATTTATTTACTAGTTTCGAAATTACTAGCAATTTTAATAACTTCATTTTCGAAGCTTGCCAACTTGTCAAGTCTTATCTTACCAAAGTATGTTTGATTGTTCGAAATTACCAGCCGTTTCAATACTTTACCAGAATATATTTGTTCAAGTTACCAAGATGTTAAATTAATTAAATCTTTTAGGAAATTACCACTCACATATGTGTGATTGTTTCGAAATTACCATTTTTACTAATAATTACTGGTATTATTTTATTTTTTTGGCAAAAACTTACCAACTTGTCCAAGTTACTTAACTTTTCTGAGAAATTACCAGCCACCAACATTCACTACATTTTTTTGGAAATTGCCGACCATCCCTCTAATTCAACAAATTTGTTGAACTTACCCACATGTTACTACCTCTTCCACTAAATTACAACTAATTTTAAAAGTACCAACTACTCCAATAATTTGCAAACATTTATTTCCAGAGCTCAATTTATCAACTCTTACATTGAGTTACCAATCGATGTTTGAGTTAGTTACCAGCATTTATTTGGTTGTTTTAAAACTACAAATTGTTCCAATAATTTAGAAACATTTATGGTAATTTATCAACCCACAAAAGGGTGATAACTCCTATAAGAAAATATCAACTCTTATTTGAGTTTGTTATCAACTTTTATTTGATTGTGTCAAACGTACAAAATGGCTCAATAGTTTATAAATGTTCATTTGGAGAGCCTACTGACAAGTTAAATCACTATTCTTACACGAAATTACGAACTCTTTTCAAAATTACCAACTACATTCACATAATTTACCAATATTTTATTTTGCAGAACTTAAGTCACCAACTCTTCATGAAATTTCCAATCTTATTTAAGTAACTTATCGGCTTTTATTTTATTGTTTTAAAAGTTTCAACTGTTCCAGTAATTTACCACATTTATTTGGGGAGATTTCCAACTTGTTAAGTTTACATTTGAATAAACACTAGAAAGGGGACTCGTGTAATTTTGCAATTACTAGATAAATTCAGTAACTCAAGTTTAATAGTACTTAGTAAAGCCAATACCAGGTGGTGACTTTGTCCGTGAAGTGTCGGTAAATCACTTAAACTAAAATTAGGAGTCTATTATAAGACTTAGTAACTTTTACACTGTGATAAATTTAGTAAATAAATATTGGTAAGGTCTAGAAGGGGTTGCTATTGCTAGTTGCCAAGAGATTGTAACTTTAGCTAAAAGCGTCTAGCCGTCAAATCACAAGTTGTGTGGAGTAGTTATGAATCAATCCAAATATTTCGCATGAGTTGGAGACCTTCATGGTAATATCCAGCGATGGTTGCTCCTCCCTGTGCTTTACAAATTATCAAAAGAAAAGATAAATAAATAGTGGTTGATTCTTGGAAATGTTGGTTATTGAAACAGCCAAATAAAAGTGGGTAAATGAACTCATGTAAGAGTTCGTAATTTTTTACAAGAGTTTGTGACTTTAATGCATTAGAAAGCTATACAAGTTAATACTAGCAGTTTATAGAAATAATGGGAAATTTAAAAGTAAATTAAAATATCAATATCATATTTATTGGTGACTAAATAACATGTAACTAGTTAAATAACTGTTTGTATTTCTATAAAATTGTCGGCAAACTAACGTGTTATGATTTGAATAAGTTGCCGGTCAGTCGACAGAATATTTTTTTAACTCATTGCACGGTGAAGCAAATGCACCATTAACCTTTAGAGCCCCATGCGAGCGGTTGCGCCATACTACAGGCGATTGGCCAAATTATTACTTCTTTTAATAGGCTCAACTGTCGGGTGGCTTCCCCCTTCAAGCTGTTCCTCTTTGCGGTTTGTTTGCTCCACCGTTGCTTCTCAGTGGAGAAAGAAGAATAAAGTGCGTGTCCGGATTGACTAGCGTCCTATCATGCCTCCACGAGGAAAAGTTCTTCCCTCCAGCAGCAAGGCATGTACCAAAAGGTTCTAGCAAGGTAAAAAGATTCATACAGGAACCAGCAGAAGCAAAGGTGCAAGCAACAAGGTGAAGCTTAATCAACAAAGGAGTTGGATTCTTAACTGAAGACACACTTCAGTGGCTTCACTGTCAGCGAGGATGTCCAAAACCTATTGAAAATTTTATCCTCTAGGCTCCAGATGAAACCCATCTGCTACCGCGAGAGATCAGCAGGGACAAAGGGCAGCATAGAATGCCATGGTTCATTCAAATTTCTATTAGGAATTCTAAAATTCGTTTACAAGTCGCCTCCTACAATACATTGAAATGCAAAAACTCCTTTTAAATGCTTTAACAACATCGGCAATACAATAGCCAACAAAATTTCGTAACGATGAAAACAAAACAAGGACAAGATTATTTTGACTATAACTTTCTCATAACCCGACTGCATGCGTGCTGAATCTTGCATAGCAAAAAAAAATTGCCCAATTGAGAAGCATGAGCATACTGATGGGTACTATCAGTAAACTGCCGCGGTGCTTTGAATTTTCGAAAACATCATAGCACAGCTGTAATCTGACTTATAGAGAAAACTCCTCGTACTCAAATGGTCTGCCCTCTGAACTTAATCCACAACTTTCGGCTTTGCCTTCTGCTTCTTTGTTTCAAGGGATCCCAGGCCTCGGCCCAGTCCAACTGGCGGCTGAACTTCTGCAGACGCTACTTGGTCTTTCTCATCTTCAGTGCCATTTTGAGAATGACCATTGACTTCCTTCTTGGACCCATCAGTTTCCTCACTATTAACAACTTCAGGGGTCATTCCTGAATTGATGATATTGAGGAGCTGTGTAAGGGGTTGCAAAGCTTGGACAGGAACACCATGCGGACGTATCAAGAGACCCCTAGCTGCAGCCTTTTTCCTTGCTTCAGCTGCTGCTCGTGCTGCCCTTTCATCGACCCCTCTTCCTCGCGGAAGAGTTTCGCCAATAATGGCAGCATTAATTGACTGATTAACAGATGTACTGGAACTTGCAGATCCCCCGGATGCAGCAGCAGCTTGAAATGCATGTATCAAGTCTGGATGAGCCTGTTAAGCAAAAAGCAAACCATTACACACTCACAGATGGTTGACTGAATCACAAACTTCATAAAAGAAGCCAAATATTGCAGGGAAGCAGAACATCATTGTTCAAATGGCAACATCATTTTAGCGACACAGATGGACCTTTACCTTTCAGCAAACCAGCATGGCTGAAGTTTTATCTACAAAGCTCTGGTGGAGAGTATAAGTGGCGTGAAATGTGACTTTTGGTAGATATGTTAAAAAAATATCGCCTTTTCCAAATTCTTTATCCTCCATATGTTCAAGACCATGCCCCTACCACTAACATATCTCATGGATGGAAACAATCTAGCCAAGCACGAAAAGTCATAAAAAGGTACCTTCAAAATATCAATAGCCTTTTGAGCAGAAGCTGCATTCACAGCTTGGCCTTTCTGCTTTTGTGCATTCATCTGCCCACGTAACATTGACAGAGAAAAGTGATGAGTTAAATAGGACATAAAAATAAGAATGAACAACTGTCCGAAAGCAAATATTATGTCAACCAGCTATATCATCTGTTTACCTGAAGTTCACGCATTTTGAATGTCTTCATCCAGTTCTGCGAGTCACGGGTCCGTGAATCCTCCTCACCAAGTTGCTTAACAAGTATGTCATAAGTTTTCTTCTCATGCTGGCATGACAAGGCAACATCAGTCATCTATCACAGCACATCATTGAAGGACTAATTGCTTGAAGCACATACATACCTGATGAGAGAGCTTAAAGGCACCCATACAATTGAATGCAATTGCAAGTGCATGATAGCACACGGCAGTTTGAATATGCTCCTCCCCTAGAAGCCTCTCATTCTTTTTCAATGCCTCCTGCAGATAACGAAGAGCAGTATCCATCTTTCCCATATCCTGGTACATCATTGCAACATTTATGAATGTTGCAGCAACATCTGGATGATCAGGGCCTGATGACAAACTAAGCAGGAGTAATGCCCGTGCCATATGCTTTAGAGCAAGTTCTGTTTGATTAAGTCCATGGTAGAAAAGAGCCATATTTCCATAGCTGCAAATAGGAATTATTGCAAAGATTTATACCCACAATAACACCAGCGAGAAAGCTGAGGAAGGAAGGGTTCATTTTTAAAATCAGCATTAATCAAGGAAAATCAACATGCATAAACTTTCAAACATCCAAAGAAAGAAGTCCTACATCCTACACCAACAATTGACAAGATAGACTTGATAATCATATCCAACCACCAATATATTTATGAAACAGAAGGAAGAGGCTGGGGGAGGGGGAAAGAACAGTGCCTGTGGGCAGTGTCAGGGTGATCCAAACCCAGGCAACGTTCGTTTATAATCAATTCCTTGTGCTGCTGCATTATGGCGCCTGCCATGTCTCCTGCATGATACAAAACCATCGCAAGGTACCTGCAGAGTTGAATTAACAAAATTAGCACATTATTACTTGTTTTATAACCAGAAAATAGAGATAAATAGGGATAATGACTCAAATAGGTCATGAACTTTGGCCCAATGTGCAATATGATCCAGGAACTTTTAATTTGTTCAATGTGGTCCATGAACTTCAGCCCAATGTGCAATATAGTCCCTGAACTTTTAATTTATTCATTGTAGTCCCTAAACTTTTGATACATATTTAACATAGTCCCTGAACTGTATAAAATTTCAACATAGTCTTTCCATTAATTTAAAACCAGGGAAAATGTCGAACATTTTCATATAGTCCCCGGACTAAATTGAACATGTACCTGAAGTTCAGAGACTACATTAAACATATCAAAAGTTCAGGGACTACATTACACATTGGGTCAAAGTTTGGGGACTGTTTGTGTCATTTCCTCAAGACAAATACAAGGTCATTGCAGTCAAGAATTAAAGCTCCAGCTTATATCCGACATTCCAGCAAAAATTGTTCGTTCTCACGAGGTTCATGGCAATAAACTAATTAAAATTATAACTGCAACCTCATGAGAAGTTCAAATTATGATATGTACCTACAGCAATTAGCCACCTCTCGGTGCATTGGGCCTGTTACCTGCAATACATTAATTGAAAGATGTGACAACAGATGATGAACAACATCCATAAGACAATGTTAATGGACTGAAACAATATGTACCTGCTGAAGCATTGAAAATGCCTCCGAAAACAATGTGTATGCTTCACTGAGCATTCCCTGAAACAGAAGGGTGAAAGGACTTAACAGAGTCTTAAACCTATGGGAAAGAAAAATTGATCAAGGGATTAAATTTTCTTGTTCTCAAAAGTTACCAAAATAATTAAAGAAAGCTTAGTGAACCCGGATAATTGTTACGCATACTAACAGATGAAAAAGGTGCATGTATCTGATCTACCTGATTTCTTTCACTTATAATTTGGCATAAATTCACTATCCAATACCTCAAATTCTCTACAGAATAAAACCGCCACGTCACTTTTACATTAAATTTAAAAACCCCAAATTTGAAACAATAGAAAATTGAACAAACACATAAACAGCTATTACCTCTGCCAGTTGGACTTTCCCAAGTTCCACAAGATCCTTTGCTTCGGTACATACAGGAATTGAATGCTTCACTACAGGTTGGATATCCAAGATATCAGATGTTTGGAATGGTAATGCAGCACCGAAATCATACTTGCGAGCAGCAATAGATATGCCAACCTATTTTGAAGACATCCAAACACATTAAACAAATTCACCTGGGCATCCCAAAATTATTTAATAACATCATAAGATATATGACAATTTTCTCTCTCCGACACCTTCACAGTCCAGAAAGTATCTAATCAAACACAGTTTCATGTCATGCAAACTCAAATAAATAAAACAAAATGTAAATTCAACTAAACCTTTTGGCAGAAGTTGCGCAAAACTGCAACTTTCTTCACACGTTGTCTTGCATCCTCTGGCAACTCAAACTATTAAAAAAAAAAAAGACACATGGTTGGACAAGTTGGTGGATAAGAAAATAAAAGTGACGAACATGGAAAATTTCTTAAGCATATGACCAGTAGATCAATTAATTGCTCCTTGGAGAAAATGTAAAATTATAGGGGACGGGAAACAGATCTAAGTTGCAAACTATGTTTAACATACGCTTGTTCAGGTCCTGAGGATTCTATGCACTTTCAAGAGCGCAACATCATGCAAATGGTCACTACCAGGCTAAAGCATTTTAAAGTTAAAAGTTTATTTTTTATTTTTTTATGTAACTTGATTCAGCGAAGATGAGATCAACCAACCGGCGGTTTAGTCTTACACATGCCCGCAGCTTTATGCACCTCACATGCAGATTAATTCCTGAAGCTCTCTACCTTAGGGGTTCACTCAAGGACATAGAGAACTTACCTGATATTTAAGCTTTGCGAATTCTTTAATGTCAGACCATACGGTCTCTGAACTAATATTGATACATGAAGATTGAATCTTCTTCACAGATGCTCGGCTTTTCCATCTAGCTTGCCCAATTGAAGACTTGCCTGAAGATTGGTGGCCGCCTTGGTCCTGAAGACAATCAACATTATATATAGAATGACCACATTTCCTTTGATGCTAAACTAAGCTATTGCATAGATGTGACTAGCTTAATCTTCTCAAGTGAAAAGATCCAGTGACTTCTCTGTTAAGAAGACGCCTCCCCTTTCCTAACATACTGTTACAGAAACACAGATAACTGCCTGAAATATCAACACTAATGAAAGAATGGCAAATTAAAGAATTATACTGTACCTTCTTAGGGATCCTAGACTGCACATTGTTACGCATCCCTCTTGGATTAACGCCCTGACTCTGTCCAAAGAAGCAATTGAGAAAATGTGATATTGTAGGACCAAGATCATGATCTTCCATATCCCTCAAAATATCCTGCAAAATCAATAAGGAACAATAAGATTGGTCTCCGCAACCATAGCATATCATGTAATACAGGCTCAAGAAACTAAAGGACCATTCTCGGCTTCATTGGATGATATTAAAAAAGACAAATTTAAGATTCAATGTTCAGAGTCAAAGAAACCAAAAGCTTCACCACTTACTCAGAAAAGCTTACGTGCACGCAAATACCTCAAATTATGCTTGCAGTTATCAAGTTTTCTCACCAAAGAAAGCTGTAAGCCTATTAGCAGCTATGGCTTGAAGAGTTTATTCTACAATATATGTCACCTGAACTTGGTTATCCATGCATGGATCTGCCAACATTCTCGACATGCATTTAATTTGGATGTTTACTCATAGGACAAGATTTTCCAGGTTAAAAGTGATGCATCATTTTCCCAATGTAAATGTAATTAACAGGAAAAAATTCTCATTTCAATGCAGGTAAAATTGACCCAAAAAAAAAAAACTTAAGCAGCAATAAGCCAACAATCACATATCCAACAGCAAAAAACCAAAGCAGCTTTATTTCTTGGTTAAGTTTTTCCCCAAGAATTCAGAAATCAATCAAAAATTACTTGATAATCCAGACTGACCTTCAGCAGGTGCTTTGCTGACCTAACCACAATTTCATTAGAACATAGATCCCAAAGATGTGGCAAATGTTTGGTCCCATCCGCCACCTGTCATTAAGATGCAGTTTGCAGAAGTCAAGAGTAAATTAATGTATAATATGACACAACTTCTAGGATTTCTTCATTAAGTACAATATGTTTTTGTTCAAGCCTGACTTTGAAGCCTTAGATGAGCTTAAACTTTTATCTTATAAGGTTACCTTTCCAATATAACGAACATTGATTCCATGAGCATGGAGGGCTTCAGTTAATGTCTGGCCATCCATGGGAGAAACTTCAAGGGAGCAAAGATCTTGTATAAACTTTGGCAGCACAACTTCTTTTAGATACAAACTAACTTTCTTCACATTTTCTTCATCTGCAGCTATTTCCTAATAAAGACAGGCCATAATAAACGCATAAGAAGTTCTGACTTCTGAATACGTAAGAACAAATTGCAAGATACCAAACTTGCCTCTTCATTGCCAGCCAACTTAAATTCAGTTAAAACATTAGGGTTAAAAAGTATTTCATCATAAGATTCAGAGATTTCAGCAGATGGAGGAGCACATTTTTGCACAGCATCAGTCCCCTCTTCTCTGATGTCCTGCAAGACGCAGCGATCATTTTAGCAATAAGGTCAAAGTGGGGCAAATTCTTATGTGTACATGCAGTGGGAAAAATTCAGTTTTCATGCCATGTAGGACAACTTTGGCCTTTTTCCAATCTTCAATAGATGAAATAATAAAAGCACTTTGAATGAAGCAAAATGGCACATCTAATACATTAAGTCTGGGAAATAGAGTACCCAAGCACAAAGGAAAATATATAAAAAAATTGCATGTGAGCGCACAGATAGACAAAGATACAGCTCAGAATAGAGTAATGTATTCATATTTTTAGCGATGAAACGGAAATTCCAGTCCCTCAAAGACTATTCGAGTCTTTCCAGACAGATAATTGATCTCCACTGATTCCTTCAAACACCTTGAAGAGTTCCGACACTGAATATGGAAATGGCATAACCTGCTTGACTTCAGCCAATATAAAACACATAAACTTCTGCATCTACTCAGAATGACTGATTTTCTCTCTTTTGACAAAGAACACCAATCACCTAGAACAATGCTGGGTTTCTAGATTATGCCAAGTTCTTGTTCAAACAAGCTGTACAGACAAAGAAAGTTCTACATACTAATCAACTTTTTCTTAGAGTCACAAAAAAACATTTGATGCCATAAGTCAACCATTGCCGGGACTTGAGATTAAGTCATGCACAAAGTAACCAATACTATTCAGCAATTTAAAGATGCTGTAGTATATTATCTGAATGATATATACACAATGTCATGATGTGACATTCAGGGGATATTATGCCAAGTTTACAAATGCCTGGATAGAACTTAAGTATAATTGCCCAATACCATTTGAAGGGGAAGATAAGGTAACCACCTTACTGTCAGAAAATTCTCCAGCACCAGCATCACCATTCCCAAGCCCGTCATCTCCCGCAACTCTTAAAGAATCGGTTGGCAAGTCACGGACAGTATCAGAGCTTGAACTCTGTTTTGATCTCTCTGCAGCCTGGGCCTTTCCAATAGAAAAATCTTAAAGTAAGAAATCACGAAGATGGCTGACCCACTTATCTACAACAATAGCATGTGCTACCTGGCAAAAAGCTGTGACTAGTTCCTGTCTCAAAATACAAAATCGAGAGCCGGGTCCAGTATAGTTTGCATCACGAGGAGTTACTCTCATCAAGTCAAGAAGATAGTGCCTAAATCAAAACAAAAGAGTAAAATGGAAAGAGGACCTTATGAGACACACTAGAAATAACATACGGATGAAATGAAAAGAAATTTTCAATTATATCGTCTCAGTTCCCCCAACTACAGTTTTTTATGCCATGTAAAAAACATGTTTGACAAATGGGAATTTTAATCAATATAGCAACTGCATTTTAGCAAGATGCTGCAGCCAAGAACAAATTTGAAGTTCAAATAGTGGCACAAAAATGGCAAGACGCATACCCTACATAAGTTTAGATCCAGTCTTTACATCACCATAGCCAAGTGCTGTGTAACTTTACACTTGTAGTCCTCAATTGTTTCAACTCTTTCTCAGTTAATGAAATCTTTTCTTTTTACTGTCATCACGGAATTAATTCATCTTCCCATTAGAATTTCCTCTCTCCAGCAGAAAGACGGTGCTCACTATATTGTTAAGCTGTTAAGCGTACCCTTAGAATAATGTGAAAGGGGCCTTAAGAACTAGTGCAAGCCAAAAGGAAAAAAGAAAGCAAAAATTATTGAGGAGGAAAGCAGCAAGTATAAAAAATGGCCTGAACAATGAAAGCACATTGTTCGAACAAATTATGAGTAAAAGGTGATATTATACTTAAAAATGATCATATATCAACCAGCAAACCAAGAAGAGGTGAAATAAGCTGCCCCAAGAGGATAACCTGTCATCACTACCCACAATACCCTTGCATTCCACTGGTGCAGCTAATTTGAAAATGTTTCCAGAAGCATCACATACAGCATGTTCCTTCAAATGAAGACGTTTTGCTGCCTCCAACACCTAAAGACAAGAATACCAGGTCATATAATGGAGAACCGCAGAAAGCTAGATTGAGAAATTTGAAGTGCAAACTTGATTAATGAAATGCCTATCGGTATATTCCCAGTTTTCCTTAACTGGGCTTGGACAGAAGGTCTATGCAGAAGGCATTATCACAAGCAACAGATTTTGATGCTTTTGCTTATGTCTATGGGATCATCCTGTAGTTCATTTAAGGTTTAAAAACTACATCACAACTTATATATATTCAGAATTGACAATTGGTCATTCATAACTGTGTCTTTTACTTCAGCCAACTTAAAATGAAGTGTTGCTGAATCATTTCTCCAATTTTGTATGAGAATAGGACAATTCTATATTAAGTCAGCCCCAGACCACCTGTTTCAAAAACCAAATGCCATTTTAACTAGTAGTAGAATCATTGGCTGCTTATATTTGATTCATTACGTGATTCTGAACTAGAATTTTCTTGGTCTCAACTCCTTAACTGAGTACCCAAATCCTGATTTAACAACCATCCTCATAGAAGCGAGAAGATGATGACCAAGTCTTGTGTGTGTGCGCGCGCGTGTGAAAAACAAAATTCACATAGTATAGAGCTCTTTATTGGGTAGATGGAAAAGTGTTTTTAAGCAACTAAATGCTTAGCTGGTGTTCCGCTTCATAAGAAAAATAACAAAACTACATTAACTGGAATTATCAGACTTTTTGCACAGAATTTATTACATTTATGCCCCAAGAAAACATTCTACTGCAGCAGTCGAGATGGAATAGCAGAACTCTTATAACAAACCATAAATAATGGTTCTTCACAATATTACTTGCTAATTTAGGAATCTTCTGCATCTCTTGATGTCATGTGTGTATGTAAGACCATTCACTTGAAGAGTAGATATGCCTTCTTTCATTTCATTTCTCCTTTACAAAGGATCCAACATGGAGCGAAATTATGGAGCATTTTACGTATGACCTCGTCTTTTCATCTGCTAGAAGAACTTTCCACAAAGGCCAGGTTGATTGGTTGTGTTAAGACGAAAGCCATATATGGTTCTTGTAAGAGTATGCACATATCTTGCACATAGGCTATGAATGGAATGTCCGACAAAAGAAAACTACCCCTCACCTTGGAATGAAAATCTTCATTCCAGCATATCTTCTTGCCATTATCAACAGAGCCATACAGAAGGGATTCGGATTTATCCCCTTGAAGGATGCCTGGCAACACACTCTACAATAAAAAGTGTAGAGAATGACTTCATAAAGCCATAGAAAAATTGTGGATGTCTCTAATAAAGGAACCGTTTAAAAATCAAAAGCAGGAGAAAATCAGCAAAGAGAAGATGATAATTGAAAAATGTCAATCAGGGGATAGACAAAATCACCAAGTTTTTTAACTTTGTTAACAATTACAGCAATTGGCTATCTATTAACAAAAAAATCCACCGAGTCTTGAGGCTAACATGATGAGGCAAGCATACTGATGAGGAAGACTGACTTGAATGTGAAAAGCAAATATGAGTAAATAGAAGCCTAGAGGAGGCATCAAGTTTTGACTGTGTTTAATCCAATTTGCAGCTTGAAATAGAGAAAAAAGATCTAACATGTGATTTGTATACGCGTCATAAGTCTGTTAACCTTGTAAGGATTCATAATGGCGAGATTTTACAACAGTAAAGGAAGATACTAATATTGTACCCACCTGAGCTACCACCCTATGACCCCTATAGTCAATTATAGCCATCGCAAGATTATAAAGTCCAGGAACATCAGCTTCCTGATATGCTTTGGTGCCCTTCAAATCATTATTTGCAGATGCATATGTAGCCTGCTCACTATCACCCATCTGCGTCTCAGCAGATAGATCAGGTTCCAACTGGATATTAACAGCATTTTCATCAAAATTTGACTTGTTCTTTTCTCCATCAGTAACTCCAATGGATGCACTCGGTAACTCAGAGGCAGCCTTCTCAGATAATTTGTGGCAGGAGTTTGTGCTCTCACCCTTCGAATTGGAATCAGATGAACGTTTCTTTGACAACTGGTCAAGGTCAGCATCCACAGCAAAACTGAAGAATATATTATTGTGGACATACCTAAACGCAAACACAAATACACATAATTGGTCAAGTAAGATGACAAAAAAAAAATAATCTGGCCAAGTGGTAAGAGCATAACAAAAAGGTATTGAAACAGGCAACATAATCAAAAGAGACCAAGCCTGTAGCCCTCAAACTTAAAGAAATAAATTAGTTTCCATTGTCGATAAAAATTTATCTCGACCAGAAGAACATGGAAGAAATCAATCAAGAGCAGATAAACGGGGAAGGCTAAAAAAACCAAATAGAGATTAGAGAAAGGAATCCTAGAGATATCCTTTGAGAACGAACTCTTATATAAATAGAAAAAGATCACGACCATTTCAAGAAGCACTAACATATGGAAGCACTCGGGATCTGTTGGATTGATCGGGGGTATGCATCTGCTAATAACTCCAATAGCACCATTTACCGCTGCATCAACAAAGTCAGAAGTCACCTTGTAGAGAGCCCTATCCCGCAGAATCCTGCAAGGAAGTACATTCATTACCAGCAATTCATAGAAAAGGGGAAGAGAGATTGCACATACTTAATATTAGCATCAAATTGAATTGTGTTTTATTCCGACAAAATCCATAGCATGTAATTTGGTGTATACCTTTCATGAGGAGTTGTATGGGGAAATTCCCTACAAGACTGCAACTCCTCGTTCCAATCTCTCTGCATGCCAATCAGCTCACTACCATAAGAAAGAGATAGTGCATCTTCAGCTCTGGCTGCATCTCTTCTATGATCTGATGATAGAAGTGATTAAATATGAATTAGTAGGAGATGTGGCATCAGCCAGCTTCAAGCACTTTTTTCTTAAGAAGAAAAAAGAAAAATCAATTGCACCTATAATACCGACTCTTTCCACATAGCTCAAGCGCAAAAGGAGCTTCAAGGTGCTATCCATTTAAAGGTGGGTGTGGTTCATAATCTTACTTATGAAACACATCACAAGAAATCATCCACCAATGTGGGATTTGGAGTGTTACAAATTTCCCACTTAAGACACCAAAATCTTCATCAACGCTGGCCCATATAGCCCAACAATATACCCCTATCTGAATGTGTGCTTTGGTCCATTTCCCCTCTTTGCCATCCTAGAAGCATACCAAGAGCCACACCTTATGCAAGTCCTCTCATTCCAAATATCACTCCCCACTCTCATTTATTGACTAAAGCCCAGTCTATCCATGACCATACATCTACTAAAAGGAGATCCTACTCTAATACCATTCGTATCACATGGCCAAACCCCCAAAAGAGTTCTCACTGAGATAACCATTCGGGGGTGAGTGTTCCTCATGAATCATTCCCCAAGGCCTCTCCCAGCCAATACGAAGGCCTCTCCCAGCCAATATGGGACTTGACCTAGTACAGCATTCTTAACAGCAACTTCTGGCTATCACCGAAAATTCTTTACTAAACATGGATAAATCACTGTTCCCCCAAAGAATTTTCAACAAAAAATTTCATTGTCTATCCAGAATCGGGCAATCCAGTCAATAAAAGGTCTTTATTTTTCAACAAAAATATACTTCTCAATTCTGTCACCAGAACTTTCACATGATGAAATCAAGAACTCAAAACTCACAAACAGTGTGCAGGTTAAGGCCATCGTGTCCATTATCTACAGCAATTGACTCCGCATTACAATTCCTCAAACAGATGCAGTTTCTCCATAGTCCTAAAACTTTCCTTCTCCTTCAAGTTAAATGATAATAAACCACAAGACGCAGAAAATTACTAATGTATTGCTCCCCCCAAAGAAAACCTTTAACATATTGATAGAATGAAAAAGTAAGGTGTAATATAAAACTTCAATATGTACAGAACAGATTAAAAAGTAGGAGATGGCAGAGCCAGAAAATGAGGAAGAAGGTCAGGAAGCAGTTAATTCTGCTGGCTTAATTGAAAGTTAAAGAGTCATATCCATTAGGCTAACAAAAAGCATGCCATGCTTACTGCACCACAACTGAGAATCGTCGAAGATAATGCACTTGTTTAACGCAAATGGTTGAAAGAATGAACAGTTCAGACAATAAACAACAGACTGTTCTTACCCTCCATACATCTCCAACTATCACCTCGGCATGATATTTTTAAGTTAATCGTCTTCGCATTTGTATCACAAGCTTGAAGGATATCAAATGATTCACATTGAAAAATAAGAAATTATCAACCATGAAGATAAATTCGCCCAGTACAGAGTTGGACGCACCAGGAACCGGGTATACCCCAAGCCATGAATTTGGAGGCAATAATGATTGAACATTCTCGAACGGATGAGCAGAAGCCTTTCGTTCCAAAATCTCACGGAAAGCTTGAACACAATAACACAGAAAGTATATGTTAAAGCCAATTATTGTACAGCAGCATACTAAGTGAAACCACACGTGCACTACCTTTTTTGAATTTAGCACTAATCTTTTGCAGGAGTCCAATAAGGGTAGTTGACTCAGCAGTAGCCTTACTAGGCTTTGGATCAAGTATATTTCCATTGCTTGAATTGACATAAAATGTTTTTGTGGTTCCGGTGATACAAAATGTAGTACCTTCCAAGGTCACTACATCTAAATAAATCAGATCACCCACGAGCCTGAAAATAAGAAAAACCCAAAAGTTCAACCAAAAAAAAAAAAAAACTCAAAGAACAAAGAGGATTGGATGCAAAGATGCAAAGAAGCTCCCACCTCCTATAACTTGGAGGAGGATTAAGCGATGAAAAGACAATGCTCTCCACACATTTTATCTCCCTTGAAGAAGCTAATATCAAGTTTCCTAGGGCACCAGGAACATCCTCCATAAGACCCAGACCATCAAGCTCTGGAACCTCGATTTTCGAAGTATCTGAATCAAAATGAAGTGGAAATGGAAAGTATTATTAAAGAATGCACAGGCACAATAATTAAATATCGTTACAGAGGACATCACCTTTGGCACCTGACCCCTTGTTTTGAGTTGTCTCGTACTGCAAAGCAAGGGATGTTGACAGTGAGGCATGAAGTGTGGATAGGGACAGTAAATCTCTCGTGCGATGAACATGAGCCCTGATTGATCTGTCTTCGTATAATGCTGCCAAAGAAAAAAGAAAATAAGCATTATTAAGCAGAGAAATTATCTGATCGTGTCATAATTTGTCCTTTGACTTTGAACCCTACCAGGAACCATTTCCAAGGTACAATTGCTGGTGGTAATATCAGCTACTTCGGAAATTTCATTATAGTCCTCCAGGCAGTGAGTCGACCCATCCTTTGTGTGCAACAGTAGGTCATAGCATGTGTAGAAACATGTTTCGGGAGCATCAAGAAGAAATTGCCTAATATCCATCACTGAATCTCCTGGATTCAACTGCAAATGGGAACAGTACATAGTACGTTAATCTTAAAGCACAGAAAAAAAAATGTCAGATTGCTGACACCTTTCCTATTGTTAACTAGGAGCGGTAATCAAGACATGGAGACTAATTCATTCTCAGCATGAAAGCACAATCATCTTGAGCTGTAATATCTCAGCAAATAAGTGAGCACAGAAAAGAAAAAAAGAATCCCAAATAGCTGACCCCTTTTCACATCAACTGAGTACAATGATTACAATGCCAAGGCCAATTTTAGACTAAATATGTAAGCACAATCATCATGAGCAAGGTAACATCTCAGCAGCTAAGTCAACGATCAGACAACCATATATCAATATCAAAAGAGCAAGAGCAATCAAGGGAGTGTACTTGTAGCTCAAGCTTCTCGCCGCTTTGTGTCTTGACAGGAACTGGATAGAGATGAAGGTCTCCTGCAACCGCAGAGTTCAAACAATTACAATACGATACATGGTAGAGCAAGCAAAAATGAAATTGGCGAAACTCGCAAGACCAATTGAAGCTTTGACCCATCCAATGCATCTATCTTTCCTCAACACTGAATGGGAATCGAATCGAATCCCCCTCCTATCAGATATCTAGGAAATATGATCGGAAACAAGATATAGGATGACAGAGGAAGGAGAACAAGAGGATTGTCGTTTGCGAGAGTCGAACAATAGCATATTGGAGCAAAGAGGGATGGGGCAAAGATTGCACTTCTGCATTATAGTTTAAGAAAATATGTTCACTTGGAGGACTAAGAAACCAGACTGGGCGCAGCAAAATATGTTTAAATCCCAGCAATTTTGTCAGGAAAAGTTCGAAATAGCATTGCAGAACACTCACTTTTCAAACAGAAGAAGAAGAAGAAGAAGAAGAAGAAGAAGAAGAAGAAAAGAGTGAAGAAGGATGCAGAAGATGACGTGTCAAGTGGGGCGGTGAAACGGGAAATCAATAAAGCAAGTTCTTATCGAGGATGACATATTAACAGTCAATTGATGGGCATATGTACGTCCTCTCGACATCCTCATACGAAAGAGCAAGAACGACGGAAAACGAATTAGCAAGCAACGCGTACCCTGTTTCGACTGTGTCGCTGCATCCGCAGTTTCGGAGTCCTTGAACTCGGGTGCAGCCCCACCCGGCTCTCCAACAGACGGGACGCCATTAGCATCAGCTTTGACTGACTCGGACGGGCTTGCATTCTCTTTCGCCGAGGAGGCGGCGGCAGCAGCATCCGAAGAGGTTGGTCCCTCCGTAGAGTTAGCAGCAGCATGAGAGGCTCTCCGATGTTTCCCTTTGTTAGACTTGCCCGCCATTCCGCCAACTCAGTGCCGAACCTAAGTCAATCCAAATGGCCCAAAAAAGAAAAAAAAAATTCAGTGAGGCATTCTGGCTCAGAAGGAATTCAAACGAGTATAAAGCCTATATAAATTCCAAAGAGGAATACGTGGTGGAGAACAAAAGTAACAGAGAAGAACGTTACGAAGGAGGAGGAGGAGGAGGAGGAGGGAGGAGAATGTGTAATTTGAGTCGCGGGGAGAGGGGCTGGGAATGCGAATTGCAATGGAGGGAGGGAAACCTGCGGACACTACTAGAGCACGAGAGAATCCATCCATCCAATCGAAAGAAAAGAAGGAACGTCGTAGAGAATCGAAAGTGAGGTTAACAACAAAAAAAAAAAGGGAAGAGACCCGCACAGACAGCTCCACGAGTGAACAGGCGAGGATTTACGCAGCAGCAGCAGCAGCAGCAAAAGTACTTATTTTAAAAGTTGAAGAACACCCGTTACATTAACATCCACATAAACACGCAAATGATTGACAAATAAGAGGAAGAGGAGGTGGTGGTATTGATTGTGAGTCGCGAGGGAGGGAGGGAGCGGCCAGAGTAATTACCCACGGAGAGAAGGGCAGGTCCGTTGCAGAGAAACTCCAGATAGAAAGATGGATGGGAGAGGGGGGGTGGGGGAAGGAGGAGGAGGAGAAGGAGAAGGAGAAGGAGGGAGGAGGGAGGAGGGTTTATGAAAATGGGCTGAAGAGAGGCGGCGACTCTCTTCTCACGCCCTTTTTGTTGTTGTTGCTGGTGTTGTTGAGGGGCGTGCGTGGGGCGCTGCGATTGTAATAACAATATGCAAAGCAATGAAAGAGGCAATAGCCACTCCCGGGTCTTCTCTCTCGGCTTTTGGAACCGGGAGGAGGCTTATCATTCACGGGCGTGCGGGCCTCCATGGGCCTCTCCCTGCATTTGGGCCCATTTGCCATTCCCATTTAATTGCAAAGGGCCTCAATGCAGTGAGAGGCCCATCGATGACTGGGCTTGGAAAGGGGTCTCCATGTTGGGAGAGGCCCTTCGCGCCCAGTTAGGCAAGGGTTCTTGATGTGCAGCTTGGCAAGGGTTCTCCAGTTTCATATGCTCGCTCTAGGACGTTTGATAGCTCAAACATCTTCTACATCAAATATACCCTGATAAAATACCAGCTAAGAAATTCGGCACGAGGCAGGATAAACCTGAATTGGATCAATAAATTAGAAAAAAAAAAAACAACTATCTTCCGGTGGAGTGATTGAGTGATGTATAAAACATGGGCATGAACCCCCTAGTCCTCAATACTCTTTGTAAATGTCTATCGCCCTCCAATTGATCCATCGAGAAATCATCAATTGTTCTCAATTCGCTCATGTTCACGTAGAGCAATTGTAATTACAAACCTTCGTATAGTTTAATTACCTAAAATGAAGAATCAATTGAAACCAATCTTCTCGCCAGCATCTCCTGTGTCTCCTCTACTAGACCCAATTGTCCATCTTGACCATTCACATTGTCGATCTCTCACTATCGGTTTCTCCTAATTTAACCCTACTCCTCCTCCATTGCTGCTTTTCTTACTGCCAACGACGCTACCCACCAGGCAATTGTCGTTGCCGTCGAGATGCTATGAGATGTGGCTGGGGAGGAGGGAGGTAGGGAGGGGCGAGCAACGATTAACATGTGATAGAAGGGGCAATTGGTGTCGGGAGGACATGATTGGATCCGAAGTTGTCGGTGGGGATGATATAGGTGGAAGTAGGTAGGGTGGAGTGGGCGGCGATGGGAGCAACACAAACATAAGGCAATTTGGTCGGTCGAAGGAGCCATGAGAGAGAGAGAGAGGAATGACCATTGCCCTTTGCCAAATAACGAAGCGTCAATGAGCGCAGGTACGATGCAAGAAAGAGGACGTATTAGGAGGGTTTTCGATAATATCTTAAAGTGGTAGGATTAGATTTTTTACAATTCAAAACATTCAGTTGATTTTTTATTTCATCGTGGCATGTGCGTTGTGTTATTAGATGGGGATGGTCACCGGGGTTTAACAAGGAAGGGATTGTTTTCAAAAGATCATGGGATATGTGCAACACAAATCCTAAAACTTACAAGGAAAGTGCAATTGAGTCCTAAAACTTATAAAAAGTGCAATCAAATCCTAAAACTTATCAAATCGGTCCAATTGAGTCCTAAAGTTAACACCGTTAGATTTACTAACGGAAAATGCTGACGTGGCGCTGACGTCATATTCTAAATAAATTTTTATTATACACGTGGCATTTTTAAATTACTTTTATTCAAAATTTAAAAAAAATTAGGGCCCGTTTGTTTTTATTTCTTTTTTCTGTTTTTGAACAATTTTTCTGTTTTTTTGAACCTGGGAACAAAAAAGGAACAAAAACGCGTTTGGGTGCGTTTTTGTTCCAAAATTATTTTTTTGTTCCTAGAAACACATCTGGAACAGAAACAAGAAACAAAAAAAAAAATTGTTTCTTGTTTCTTGAACAAAATTCAGAAACATTTCTCTATTTTTCTTCTTCTTTTCTTCTTCCTTTTTCTTTCTTTTTTCTTTGGCCAGTCGCTGGCCTCGGGCATGGCCGGCGACCGGCCAAAGAGGGTCGGCGACGCCGTCGAGGGCCGGCTCGGCCGAGCGTGTCGTCTACGAGGCTGCTGCCGCGAGGCTTTCGCTTCGGAAAGCTCGAGAACTAGATCCCGAGCCCGAGCTCGCCCAGCCACCGACGAGGCCGCCGGCCCTCGTCGGCCGGTCGTCGGCCATGGCCGAGGCCGGCGACCGGCCAAAAGAAGAAAAATATTAAAAATATTAAAAAATTAAAAGAAATACAAATTTACCAAACTTGTTTCTGTTCATTTTTTATTCCCGGAATAAGTTTACCAAACCCCCTTTTTTGTTCAAAAATTGTTCCCCGGAACAAAAACATTTTTTTCTAATTCTATTCCCTAGAACAATTTTAAAACAGAAATGTTACCAAACGCACCCTTACTTACCAAAAAAAATAAAATTATATTTAAAATCTTAAAATGAAAAACTAAAATTTATTTAAAAAACAAAACTATTAAAAAAAAAAAGAAAATGGCACGAGGCAGGCATTTCCGCTGCAACCGCCACCCATCGCCGGAGGGCCGGCGACAGTCGCCGGCCCTGGGCTCGCCCGGGCGAGGCCTCGCCGGCCCTAGGCGAGACCCGACAACCCCCGCCAAATCGGGCGAGGACGCCCAGATCTGTGCACGCCGGCCCTCACGAGGGGCTGGCGACCCTCCCCCTCCCTACGGAAGGCCTCGCCTGGGGTCGGCGATGCTCGCCCAGATCTAGGCGTTCCAATTCAGCTCCGTTGCACTCCCGACGCCATGCCCCGACGATGTCCAAATCTGAGTGAGTGGGTTCCGGAGGGCAGGGGTTTCGTCGCCGTCGCTGCACTGGACTGCTGTCGAGCCGTGTCGCCGTAGCCCCGACGCCGTCCCCAGCAAACCAGCCGTGACCCTTTGCGGCGCTGGGTTGCTACCGTTCCCCAACATCCTACCGCTGACCCCCCTAACGACCGGACTACTATCGTCGCCCAGCCGCCACCGACGACTCCACCCAATCCCGCGTCAGGGATGCCCTAATCTGGGCGAGCATCGCCGACCCTAGGTGAGGGCCGGTGTGCCCAAATCTGGGCTTCCTTGCCCGACCTGGCGAGGGTGGCCAACCCTCGCCCAAGCGAGGGCCGGCCACCTCGCCCAAGGCCGGCAACCGTCGCCAGCCACTCCGGCGATGGGCGGCGGCGGAAGCACCAGTGCCTTTTTTTTTTTTTGCACAGTTTTGTTTTTTTAAATAAATGTAACTTTTCTTTTTCTGTTTTTAAATCTAATTTAAACAAGAATAAAAATAATGTTAAAATCCACGTATTTAATAAAAAAATCATTTAAAATGCCACGTCAGCGTTTTCCGTTAGTAAGTTTGACGGTGTTAACTTTATGACTCAATTGAACCAATTTGACAAGTTTTAGGATTTGATTGCACTTTTTGAAAGTTTTAGGACTCAATTGCACTTTCATTGTAAGTTTTAGGACTTGTGTTACACATATCCCAAAGATCATAATCTCATCGTCCCTCTCGAAGGAAGGCGATGGCGTGCCGTAACGAAAGGTAAAAAGAAAAAGAGGAAGGGAAGAGGGCATGTTGATCAGGACGAAGGATTTTTTCTTTTCTAACGGGGAAATGAAACGCCACTCCCCCAAACAAATTTCCATTTTATATATTTTAATGGTGGAATTTTGCGCTCGCAAAGGTACCCAACAACGCACCGACCAAAAAAAAAAGGTACCCAATAACGCCTACCCCACTCTCTGCTCCACGAGACCACTCTCTCCTTATGTGCAGTCGTACCTTGTCATCATTGTACCTCTTCTTCTTTTTCTGTCCCAATTCCGTCATTCATTCATTCATTTCTTCGCGATCTCTCGAGTTACCACTAACATTTGAGGATCAGGAAATGGAAGTGCCGGTGATCGATGTGTCCTGGTAATGAAAGGTAAAAAGGAAAAGAGGAAGGGAAGAGGGCATGATGATGAGGATGAAGGATTTTTTCTTTTCTAACGGGGAAACGAAACGCCTCTCCTCTCCCGCCACTCCCCCAAACAAATTTCCATTTTTATATTTTTAATGGCGGAATTTTGCACTCGCAAAGGTACCCAACAATGCGTACCCCACTCTCTACTCCACGAGACCACTCTCTCCTTATGTACCGTCGCACCTTATCATTATTGTACCTCTTCTTCTTTTTCTATCTCAATTTCGTCATTCATTCATTCATTTCTTCGCGATCTCTCGAGTTACCACTAACATTCGAGGATCGGAAAAATGGAAGTGCCGATGATCAATGTGTCGTGGTAATGAAAGGTAAAAAGAAAAAGAGGAAGGGAAGAGGGCATGATGATGAAGATGAAGGATTTTTTTCTTTTCTAACGGGGAAACGAAACGCCTCTCCTCTCCCGCCATCCCCCAAACAAATTTCCATTTTATGTATTTTAATGGCAGAATTTTGCGCTCGCAAAGGTACCCAACAACGCGTACCCACTCTCTGCTCCATGAGACCACTCTCTGCTTATGTGCCGTCGTACCTTATCATCATTGTACCTCTTCTTCTTTTTCTATCCCAATTACATCATTCATTCATTCATTTCTTCGCGATCTCTCGAGTTACCACTAACATTCGAGGATCGGAAAAATGGAAGTGCTGGTGATCGATGTGTCGCCGTAATGAAAGGTAAAAAGAAAAAGAGGAAGGGAAGAGGGCATGATGATGAGGATGAAGGATTTTTTCTTTTCTAACGGGGAAACGAAACGCCTCTCTACTCCCGCCACTCCCCCCAAACAAATTTCCATTTTATGTATTTTAATGGCGGAATTTTGCGCTCGCAAAGGTACCCAACGACGCGTACCCCACTCTCTGCTCCACGAGACTACTCTTTCCTTATGTGCCATCGTACCTTGTCATCATTGTACCTCTTCTTCTTTTTCTGTCCCAATTCTGTCATTCATGCATCCATTTCTTTGCGATCTCTCGAGTTACCACTAACATTCAAGCATCGGAAAATGGAAGTGCCGGTGATCAATGTGTCGCCGTAATGAAAGGTAAAAAGAAAAAGAGGACGGGAAGAGGGCATGATGATGAGGACGAAGGATTTTTTCTATTCTAACGGGGAAACGAAATGCCTCTCTACTCCGGCCAGTCCCGCCAAACAAATTTCCATTTTATATATTTTAATGGCGGAATTTTGCGCTTGCAGAGGTACCCAACAACGCGTACCCCACTCTCTGCTCCACGAGACCACTCTCTACTTATGTGCCGTCGTACCTTACCATTATTGTACCTCTTCTTCTTTTTCTACCCCAATTCCGTCATTCATTCATTCATTTATTTCTTCGCGATCTCTCGAGTTACCACTAACATTCAAGGATCGGAAAATGGAAGTGCCGGTGATCGATGTGTCGCCGTACCTGGAGATCTCGCCCGCCCTGACCAGCTCCCGCCCGGAGGAGGTGAGGGACCAACTGGGGGCGTCGCTGATGGGGCTGTGCGGGGAGGTGAGCCGGATCCTGAGGGAGACGGGGGCCCTGATGGTGAAGGATCCCAGGTGCTCCGCCCTCGACAACGACCGCTTCATCGAAATGATGGAGAAGTACTTCGACGCCCCTCCTCACTTCAAGCGCTTCCAAGAGCGCCCTCACTCCCATTACCAGGTTCCTCCCCCCTCTCTTCTTCTTCGGCTTCCTTTCGCTTACCGTCTCTAGCTTAGCTTGTTCACACGAGTCCCGGACAACGTTCATGTTATTTTAGAGCGTCATGTCTTTGGAGGGGTCTTTGCTTTTCGCATTTGTCCTCTTTGCCCTCAACCTTCGACTTTTCTTCTTCACCTTAATGACTACTAAAGACAAAAAAAGCTCGATCCGAGTCTGTTTTCTTAGCTATGGACTATGTAGCACCAACATAGACATACCACACGACACGACACGTCATTTCTAAAAAAATAGAGAATTCTGACACGTTTCGACACCTTATATATTAAATATATATTTTTAAAAATAAATAAATAATGATAAAAAGAGCATATAATTAATTTATCCTCACGGGAAGATTAGAACTTATAAGTAAGAAACTTGAGAGTAATAATTTTCTTCTTTCCCTTTTATTTTTGTTATTTTCATTATTTTTTCATATATTTACATTTTGACCCATCAAGTATTGAGAAATTTTAAAATTAATCCCGTGAGTGTTGAAATCGCGTGTCGAAATTTCGAACTCGAGTGTTGGAGCATGTGGGGAAGAGTTGACCACGTGTCGGATTTTCCGACACTCGTTGACCGCATGTCGGACACACGTATCGGAGTATCGGACACGACACGAAGACTTCCGGAGAGTATCGATATTTCTTAGGCTATGGATGGATGAATTCAAGCATAGACGATGAGCTAGTGCTTCATGTGTCTTTTTTTTTTTTTTTTGACAATGGGAGCGCAGCACAACGGGAGACTAGCCTTTCCGTAGCCTGTATTCTCAAGTAGGGGGGAGGGGGGGCTTTGGTATGTTTGTTAGAGCTGATGATGTGAATTTTCACGAGCGCGAATGGAATGAGGATATGACAGGTCGGAGTAACCCCTGAAGGCGTAGAAGTTCCCAAGAGCTTGGTCGACGAAAAAATCCAGGAGAAGTTGAAGGCAATGCCGGAGGAGGTCCGGCCAGCTATCCCAAAGGGCCCGGATCTCAAGTGGCGGTACATGTGGAGAGTAGGCCCCCAGCCGTCGAGCACCCGCTTTCAGGTCTTCCATCTCCTCTTTTTGCTTCTTTGCGTTCTCTTTCTGTCCTCCCCTCTGCGCCCTGGTTATTCATTGACCCGTCTCTTAAGCAGGAGCTGAATTCGGAGCCTGTCATTCCCGATGGTTTTCCTGAATGGAAGGAGACCATGGATGCCTGGGGTTACAAAATGAAATCAGCAGTAGAGGTGATTCACCAGCCTGATCCTTTATCCGCTCATACTTGTTTTCATTGCAATCGGTTGAATATTTTTCGTCTGATGTAATCCGTTATGGTGCGTAGGCCGTCGCCGAAATGGCAGCAATTGGCTTTGGCTTGCCAAAAGATGCATTCACTTCTCTGATGAAGCAGGTGATGATCATATAGCTTTGAATTTTTCTGCAAGTTCTGCTCGACTTCAGCTCCGTCGTCGAAATTGGAGTTTGGAAATGAAAAACTAGTCTTGAGTGAATTTCCTCCATCATGCATCCTCTCGGATATCTTGAATGTGATGTTCCCCACAGCATGTTCTTTTTTTGGTAGAAGTATGAAAAAGATATCATGAAGCAATACAGTGTCCCCGTTACTCATAGTGACTTAATTAATCATTATTCACGCCGTTGCTCACGCACAAGACCTTTGAGACCATTGTTGATATCTTCCTGACTTCTTGCCAAACTTGCTACCCTCTGACCAAACAGAGTCACCGCTTTTTCGCATTACCTTGATGGCTCTGTTAAAGACTTAAGAATGTGCTGTGGCAGAGATGGGCATTGCTGGCTGTCTTCGAGGGCACTTGTTCTAACTGGAAATCTTCATCTTTGTTCATTCCTCGTTCTATATAATGTTTCATGTGATGAAGTATGCTTTTCGATTTCCACAGGGACCGCTTCTTCTTGCCCCGACAGGAAGTAACCTCCGCCAGTATGGGCAGGAGGGAACTGTGTTTGCTGGGTATCACTACGACATTAATTTTCTTACTATTCATGGTAGAAGTAGATTCCCTGGCTTGAACATCTGGCTAAGGAATGGACAAAAGGTTGAAGTGAAGGTTCCTGAAGGATGTCTTCTTATTCAGACTGGAAAGCAGGTAGGGTAATGCAGAGGCAAGCTCTGTTATCCACTCTTGAGAGACATTGATGTCAAAAGGAATAGTTTAGAAAAGTCATTCTCTTATTTTCCAAGCTATCTTTGTCAATATCTCCAAGATCATTCCAAGCATTCACTTTCATTTTGCATTGTCAATAACTCTAATATTATTTCCTGGCGTTCCTTGACCTGACTTACCGATATTGATTTACATATGTTGCCTTCCTCGTGCAATGGCGTTATACTGCAGATAGAGTGGCTAACTGCTGGTGATTGCATGGCCGGTATGCATGAAGTTGTTGTAACAAGTCGGACAATGGATGCTGTGGCAGCTGCATCAAAGCAAAATCGCAGCCTCTGGAGGGTATCTTCAACAGTGAGTATCAATATGGGCCGCTACTGTCGGTATTTGGATAATTGTGTTAATTTTATATGGACCTTGCAATGCTCAGTTTGAATTATGATCAAAATTATGTGTATGTTGTCTGACTTAATTTATCTGCCGTGTGTAGCTGTTTGCTCACATAGCAACGGATGTGATGCTGAAGCCTTTAGGCCATTTTGCGGATTCCTCGCTTGCCAGCAAATATCCACCCATGTGCGCTGGAGAATTTATCAAACGAGAACTTGCTGTGATCAATCTGAAAGGAAGCAAAGGAGAATCCTGATTCTCTTGTTCCTTGGACGACTCTGTTCTTCGAATAATCAGAACCGCATAGCATGTTCAATTACTTTGAAATGTAATGAACGGCGGTTGTTCTTTTTATATCCCTCGTTTGCTAAGTTTAGGTCAGAAGGCATCTGAACCGTGAAAAATAATCCCAAATTGATGTAGAATGGTGCTGCCAGGACCGCTCGTGCCTGTGTTTTTAGTTCATTGGTCTGGCTAATCGTGACTTCAGTCAGATGATAATATGCATTTACTTGTGACAAATGCTCTTGGAAACTAATTTGATCTGTACTATTCTAAAGGGTGCTTTTGTGAAACTAAGAGCATCTAAGGTGGTCTATCGTTTCCAAAATGTCTCTCAGGCATCATCAGCAAATTGCAAAGCTGCTTAACAGGTTTTATTTCAGCTGTTATTTAATCCGTGCCTTAGGATCAGGATGGATTCAAATTTAGGCAGCATTCGATGTTTCTGGATCTATCTAGTGCAGAATAAAATACCAAAACTTGAGCATGAGTTTTCCTCTCGAACAAAATTAAAACATAAGGTGAAGACCGTATATTGAGAGCCAACAATGATCAAATGTTTGACAAAATAGCGTTTAGGTACACAAAAACCCAAATTTATTAATTAGCCTACTTGCTTCCACTTTTTCGACGCGGGACAAGGAAACATATACTTAGTTTATTTTACAAACAAACTTCCAACACCTAAGTTAATCCAAATGGCCCAAAAAAAAATTGAGGAGGAGGAGGGAGGGGAACGAGTAATTTGAGTCGCAGGGAGAGGGGCTGGGAATGCAAATTGCAATGGAGGGAGGGAAACCTGCGATACCACTGGAGCACAAGAGAATCCATCCATCCAATCGAAAGAAAAGAAGGAAGGTCGCAGAGAATCGAAAGTGAGGTTAACAACAAGAAAGGGAAGAGACCCGCACAGAAAGCTGCACGAGTAAAAAGGCGAGGATTTACGCAGCAGCAGCAGCAGCAAAAGTACTTATTTAAAAAGTTGAAGAACACCCGTTACATTTACATCCACATAAACACCCAAATGATTGTGAGTAGCGAGGGAGGGAGCGGCCAGAGTAATTACCCAGGGAGAGAAGGGCAGGTCCGTTGCAGAGAAACTCCAGATAGAAAGATGGATGGGAGAGGGGGGTGGGGGAAGGAGGAGGAGGAGGAGGGAGGAGGGTTTATGAAAATGGGCTGAAGAGAGGCGGCGTCTCTCTTCTCACGCCCTTCTGTTGTTGTTGGTGTTGCTGTGGGGTTGTGCGTGTGGTGCTGCGATTGTAATAATAAGGGAAAATGTCACAAATAGTCCATATATATTATTTAATGTGCAATGATAAATGTCCAATTTAGTCATTCGTTACTAATATATATATATTTTTGCTTCTTCTCTTTTCCCTCCGCCAACTACAGCGGAGGGAAGCCGGTGTCCGACGAGGGTTGCCCTCGCCGGCGTCGGGTGGACGCAGGCGAGGGCGGCCTGACGCCGGCGAGGGGCTCCCTCACCAAATCTGCAAGGGAGAAGGCGCCGTGGACGCTGCCCGATGCCTGCGCCGAGCCGTGCCATCCCCGCCGCCCCTTGACGCCATCGCTGAAACCAAGCCCCTATCTAGCCACCTCGTCAACCAGCCACCAGCCCAGTAGCCTTGAAATCCCTTGGCCCGACGCCGGTTGCTGCTACCGCTTAGTCCCTCGACGACCAGCCAAGTTGCTACCCGAACGCGTCGTTGTCGTTACCTTCCCTGAAACGCTATACACCGGGAGGGTGATGCAACCAGGCTGGGCGAGGGGCTCCCTCGCAGATCTGGCAAGGGAGCCCCTCGCCCAACGCTGGCAAGGGTCGCCCTCACTTGCGTCCACTCGACACCGGCGAGGGCCGCCCTCACCTGCATCTGATGAGGACGGCCCTCGCCGGACGCTAACTTCCCTCCGCCGGAGCCGGCGGAGGGAAGAGAGAAGAAGCCAATATATATATATATATAGTAACGAATGACTAAATCGAACATTTATCAATAGTTCATGAGCCAAATTGAGCCGATCGAAAGTTCATGGACCGAATCGGACATCTATCGATAGTTTATGGATTAAATTGAGCCGATCGAAAGTTCAGGGACCAAATTGCACATTAAATAATAATATAGGGACTATTTGTGACATTTTCCCTAATAATAATATGCAAAGGAATGAAAGAGGCAATGGCCGCTCCCCCCACTCCCGGGTCTCCGCTCTTGGCTTTTGGAACCGGGAGGAGGCTTATCATTCACGAGCGTGCGGGCCGCCATGGGCCTCTCCCTGCATTTGGGCCCATTTGCCATTCCCAGTTAATTGCAAAGGGCCTCAATGCAGTGAGAGGCCCATCGGTGACTGGGCTTGGAAAGGGCGTCTCGACGTTGGGAGAGGCCCATCGCGCCCAGTTACATTCGGTCAAATAAAACGACGGAGCTGCTGCACGTGCCTTCTTGTTTTCTCGGCAAATTGATGGCGTGCGGGGTCATTCACCGCACGTTCTTGATTGAGTTACGCAATCAATTTACACCTCTAAGGTAGGATCGCTTGTTGGTACGGTCACCTATATGTTAACTCGAGCGGTGCTGTGTTTATGATTGATAAAGATTTATTGATGATTTTTTTGCCGATTGATTAGATTAATTACGTACAAATCAAGAATCATCACAAATGGAAGAATTTCTCCTCCTTGTATGATCCATGCAAGTTTAATGAAAGGCGTTTGATTCCTTCTTTATATTGAAGTTAATGTATGTGTCTAACAAGTTCATTATTTGGTTTTACGCTTGTGTAATTTATCCCTACTATCTGTGGTCAACTCTTTTGCTTGTGATTGTTATGGAGGTCGTTACTGGGCTTCTTGACGTGGAGATAGGCAAGGGTTCTCGAGTTTAATATGCTCACTCTAAGACGTTTGATAGCTCGGACATCTTCTAGATCAAATTCACCCTGATAAAATGCCAATTAAGAAATTCAGCACAAGGTGGGATAAATCTAAATTGGATAAATAAATTAGGAAAAAAATAACAACTATTTTCCAGTGGAGTGATTGAGTGATGTATCAAACATGGGCATAAACCCCAAGTCCTCAATACTCTTTGTAAATGTCTATCACCCTCCAATTGATCCATCGAGGAATCATCAATTGTCAAACGTAAGGCAATTTGGTTCGCTAAAGGAGCCACGAGAGAGAGAGAGAGAGGAATGACCATTGCCCTTTGCCAAATAGCGAAGTGTCGATGAGCGGAGGTACCATCCAAGAAATGGGAGGAATTAGGAGGGTTTTCAATAATATCTTAAAGTGGTCGGATGAGATATTTAACAATTCAAAATATTCAGTTGATTTGTATTAGGAGGGATTGTTTTCAAAACATCATGATCTCGTCGTCCCTCTCGAGGGAAGGCGATGGCGTGCCGTAATGAAAGGCAAAAAGAAAAAAGAGGATGAATGATTTTTTCTTTTCTAACGGGGAAACGAAACGCCTCTCCTCTCCCGCCATCTCCCCACCAAACAAATTTCCATTTTTTTTTTATATATTTATTTTTTATGGCGGAATTTTACGCTCGCTAGATACCCAACACCCCAACCCCACCACTCTCTCCTTTTGCTTGCTTTATATATATATAAATACGAGCCGTCGCACCTTTTCCTCATTTTACTTCTTCTTCTTTTTCTCTCCCAATTCCGTCATTCATTCATTCATTCATTTCTTCGCGATCTCTCGAGTTACTACTGACGTTCGAGGATCGGAAAATGGAAGTGCCGGTGATCGATGTGTCGCCGTACCTGGAGATCTCGCCCGCCCTGACCAGCTCCCGCCCGGAGGAGGTGGGGGCCCAACTGGGGCCGTCGCTGATGGGGCTGTGCGGGGAGGTGAGCCGGATCCTGAGGGAGACGGGGGCCCTGGTGGTGAAGGACCCCAGGTGCTCCGCCCTCGACAACGACCGCTTCATCGACATGATGGAGAAGTACTTCGACGCCCCTCCTCACTTCAAGCGCCTCCAAGAGCGGCCTCACCTCCATTACCAGGTCCCTCCCCCCTCTCTTCTTCTTCGGCTTCCTTTCGCTTACCGTCTCTAGCTTAGCTTGTTCACACAAGTCATCGACAACATTCGTGTTATTTTAGAGTGTCGTGTCTTTGGAGAGCTCTTCGGTTTTCGCATTTGTCCTCCTCCCCTTCAACTTTTCTTGTTCAGCTTTATGAGTACTAAAGAAAAAAGCTCAATCGAGGCAATAATCTCCCCATCTCTGCTGCCTAGTATCTTTTCTTAGCTATGGATGGATGAATTCGAGGGTACACGATGAGCTAGCGATTCAGGTGTTTTCTTCTTTTTTTTTCACAATGGGAGCGCATTACAACGGAAGACTAGTCTTTCCGTGGCCTGTATTCTCAAGTAGTGGGGAGGGGGGCTTTGGTATGTTTGTTAGAGCTGATGATGTGAATTTTCACTAGAGCACGAATGGAATGTGGATATGACAGGTTGGAGTAACCCCTGAAGGCGTAGAAGTTCCCAGGAGCTTGGTGGACGAAGAAATCCAGGAGAAGTTGAAGGCAATGCCCGAGGAGGTCCGGCCAGCTACCCCGAAGGGCCCGGATCCCAAGTGGCGGTACATGTGGAGAGTAGGCCCCCGGCCGTCGAACACCCGCTTTCAGGTCTTCCATCTCCTCTTTTTGCTTCTTTGCGTTCTCTTTCTGTCCTCCCCTCTGCGCCCTGGTTATTCATTGACCCGTCTCTTAAGCAGGAGCTGAATTCGGAGCCTGTCGTTCCCGATGGTTTTCCTGAATGGAAGGAGACCATGGATGCCTGGGGTTACAAAATGATATCAGCAGTAGAGGTGATTCACCAGTATGATCCTTTATCCGCTCATACTCGTTTTCATTGCAATCGGTTGAATGTTTTTTGTCTGATGCAATCCGATATGGTGCTTAGGCCGTCGCCGAAATGGCAGCAATTGGCTTTGGCTTGCCAAAAGATGCATTCACTTCTCTGATGAAGCAGGTGATGATCATCTATTGCTGGGACTTTTTCTGCATGTTCTGCTCGACTCCAGCTCTGTAATAAAAATTGGACATTGGGAATGAAAAACTAGTCTGAGTGATTTTCTTCCATCTTGCTCCCTCTAGGATAATCTTAAATGCAATGTTTCCCACATTTATCACTTATTAGCAGTTTACATCCACATCCTGTTATTTTTTAGGTAGAAGGATGCAAAAGATATCATGAAGCAATACAGTGTCCCCGTTACTACGTAGTGACTTAATTAATCATTATTCACGCTGTTGCTCACACAGAAGACCCTTGAGACCATTTTTGATATCTTCCTGACTTCTTGCCAAACTTGCTACCCTCTGAGCAAACAGAGTCACCGCCTTTTTGCATTACCTTGATGGCTTTGTTAAAGACTTAAGAATGTGCTGTGGCAGAGATGGGCATTGCTGACTGTCTTCGAGTGCACTTTTTCTAACTGGCAATCTTCATCTTTCTTCATTCCTTGTTCTATATAATGTTTCATGTGATGAAGTATGCTTTTCGATTTCCACAGGGACCACATCTTCTTGCCCCGACGGGAAGTAACCTCCGCCAGTATGGGCAGGAGGGAACTGTGTTTGCTGGGTATCACTACGACCTTAATTTTCTTACTATTCATGGTAGGAGTAGATTCCCTGGCTTGAACATCTGGCTAAGGAATGGGCAAAAGGTTGAAGTGAAGGTTCCTGTAGGATGTCTTCTTATCCAGACCGGAAAGCAGGTAGGGTAATGCTGAGGCAAGCTCTGTTGTCCACTCTGAGAGCCATTGATGTCAAAAGGAATAGTTTAGAAAAGTCATTCCTCTTATTTTCCAAGCTATCTTCGGCTTTCATTTTTCTTTGTTAATATCTCCAATATCATTCCAAGCATTTACTTTCATTTTGCTTTGTCGATATCTCAAAAATTATTTCCAGGCATTCCTTGATCTGACTTACCAATTTTGATTTACATATGTTGCCTTCCTCATACAATGGCATTATACTGCAGATAGAGTGGCTAACTGCTGGTGATTGCATGGCCGGTATGCATGAAGTTGTTGTAACAAGTCGGACAATGGATGCTGTGGCAGCTGCATCAAAGCAAAATCGCAGCCTATGGAGAGTATCTTCAACAGTGAGTATCAATATGGGCCGCTACTGTCGGTATATGGATAATTGTGTTAATTTTATATGGACCTTGCAGTGCTCAATTTAGAATATGATCGAAATTATGTGTATGTTGTCTGACTTATTTTATCTGCCGTGTGCCGTGCGTAGCTGTTTGCTCACATAGCATCAGATGCGGTGCTGAAGCCTTTAGGCCATTTTGCGGATTCCCCACTTGCCAGCAAATATCCACCCATGTGTGCTGGAGAATTTGTCGAACAAGAACTTGCTGTGATCAATCTGAAAGGAAGCAAAGGAGAATCCTGATACTCTTGTTCCTTGGACGACTCTGTTCTTTGAATAATCAGAACATCCTAGCATGTTCAATTAATTTGAAATGTAACACACAGCGGTTGTTCTTTTTATATTCCTTGTTTGCTAACTTTAGGCCAGAAGGCATCAGAACCGTGAAAAAAATCCCAAATTGATGCAGAGTGGTGCTGCAAGGACCGCTCGTGCCTGTGTTTTTAGCTCATTGGTCTGGCTAATTGTGACTTCAGTCAGATAATAATATACATTTTCTCGTGACAAATGCTCTTGAAAACTAATTTGATCTGTACTATTCTGAGCCAAAAGGCCGAGGATCGTCAACAACAATTGGTGAATTCTAAAGGGTGCTTTTGTAAAAGTAAGAGCATCCAAGATGGTCTATCATTTCCAAAATGTCTCTCAGGCATCACCAGCTTACTGCAAAGCTGCTTAACAGGTTTCATTTCAGCTGTTATTTAATCCGTGCCTTAGGATCAGGATGGATTCAAATTTAGGCAGCATTCGATTTTTCTGGGTCTATCTAGTGCAGAATAAAATACCCAAACTCGAGCATGAGTTTTCCTTTTGAACAAAATTAAAACCTAAGGTGAAGACCGTATAGGTGAGAGCCAACAATGACCAAATATTTGACAACATAACGTTTAAGAGGGACAAAGCAAGCTGGTTGTCCCTTTAGACACTATCATAATGTGGTAGTCGGACCGTGTCACCCCATTTAACTGCAAAAGACTACAGCATACCCATTGGTTCAAAATCATCCAGAATGAACGTCCCAACTGATCACCACCACACCAATGGCATGCCTTGCGACTTCGTGTAGGTAAATCAGCTGAGCATTGCTGGCGGCTGAAACCATACATGCAAGCATGCCTTTGGATGAGCCATGGGGGCATTTTTGCGTTCAATCCCCTATATAACAACCCATTCCCATGAAAAAAGGCCTTAGGAGGTGACTATTGGAAACTGCTTCAAAATCAAGAACAAGAAATGAAGGCTTCTCAGTCCATCACACTTGCTATATTCATGCTCATGCTGGTATCTGCCAGTGTGGTGCAGAAGGGAGAGGGGCTTACTTGTGGGAGCACATTCTTCTCAGCAATGGTCCAGCTGGTACCGTGCAGGGCAGCTCTAGCTCCTTTTAGCCCCATCTCACCCAGCCAAGCCTGCTGCAATGCCATTAAAGCTCTTGGCCAGCCGTGCCTCTGCGTTTTGGTGAATGGCCCCCCAATCTCCGGCGTTGACAGGACCATGGCCCTGCAGCTCCCTGACAAGTGCACTGCAAACTTCGAACCCTGTAATAAGCACTCTCTTGTACCTGTAACCATTTGCTGCGGTACTTGATTTCTGCCTGGCAGTAGATTGGAACTCGGCTTCCAGGCAGAGATTATTCAGAGCGTCTGCTTCATGAGGAAGACTATTTTTACTACAGTTCTTTTCTGTGTTGCTCGTCATTATTGATGATGGCTCCTCTTCATATTTTTTTCGATACAGGTGATATGATGAAGTAGATGGTGAGCAAGAACACGTGGAGGTGATGGTAATGAATAATACACTGGCATGCTAGAGCACTCTTTCTTTGTTCAGCATTTAGTACTTCTGACCATAAGAAGATCAAGAAAGATCATGTACTGGGTCCTCTCTGGAATAAAGCTCCAACTCTTCTTTTTTTTGGGAATTTGTAATTACACCTGTTAGTACAACTTCTCAATGGTGCACATATTGCTCGTTCGCTCATGACAAGAACACTGATTCTTACTCTGACTGCTTGATCTCTTTACTGCTTCTTCTAGCATCTGATCTGAGGCAGCTAGTTCAGAAATTGCTCAGGCTAGCAAACACGCGATATCTATTGTCCTGCCAACATTCCGTAAGAGAACAGGTTCACAGAAAGAGGGGAATCTGGTTGCACTCATATTTAGGTATATAATAAACAACAGGACCAAAAAGCTTCGTGAGAATTCTCTGCAAATGAACCATCCTCACAGTAAGTTAAGGGGGAATAACTGCTGCAGAAAACCTGCAGATACTTATTTTTACGTAGTATTGAGGAAAAATTTTGGGCCGTCAATAAATGATACGAGTGGTATATAGAAAATCTGCTCCTTGAATTCAGACAATCTGTTACATCCGTGTACAAAAATAATCTGAAATTCAAGAAATATAGAGCATAAAACCCAGTTCCACCAATATACTGCCTCGGTAGTTTTCAGTTTACGAATGGGATAACGTCATCCATGTAAATTAACCTTTTGCTAGTTGGCCTATGAACCTTCCTTGGATCCTTTTGACATCCAGCATTCAACTCTGACACGCATCACTAGCCTGTCTCTAGTTTAACTTATCAACCTACAAAAGATGCTGCAGCTTAGTTTGATCAAAGCGGGAAAAAAGTACATAAGACAAATTAACTCGACTGCCATGGGCCAGACACTGCCAGGAAACTGTGCAGTCTCCTAGCCAGCTCTTGTTATGCACAACTTTGACTGCTTGAAGTGCTGCGTTATGCAATTTTGTTTAGTTTATATAAGAAGTGCTTTAGCCATCTTTGCATTCTACCATTCAATGTCTTCACTCCTCTTGCTTTGGTTTACTTCTTTCTTTTCCTTCTTTTGGTATCCACTATTGGGTTGGCTAAACGGTCAAACCTGAACAGTGGAATCTCTGGAAGGAAGTCATGCTGAGATGTGGCTTATATTCACGTTCAAAGAAGACAATTTCATAAAAAAATACAAGACGTGTATATTACTAGACTTGAAGCAGGTGCTCTCTATGAATATTTTCATGTGGAACAAAATAATCCCAGCAAAAGGGAAAGGAACAAAAAACCTAGTCTGACGAAATACCAGAGCTGTTGAAAGTACATGAGCTTGAGCTATTTTGAATCATCAAGGTTTTGAAAACTTTTGCAGGTTCTTCAGATATGGCCATATATGTCAAATTTCCATTAAGCAGTTTTTTGGGATGCAAAGGTGGAAGGCCCTCGATCATCAGACAACAAGCAAGCCCAAACAGGCCACATGAACTCTGGAATAAGAGAACTCCAAGAATCTAGAGGAAATACAATGCTACGTTCATCCTCCACCATTAATATGGACGCGAAGTCCTCCAACGGCTATAAATTTTTCGCTTAGAAGCTTAACACCCACAGTCTCAGTGCATATAAAGAGGACCTTGTTTGGCCTTAATTCAGATGATCAACCAGCATCTTTCCAAAGATAATACAGCAAGAGGCATGGAAAACAAGAAAATAAATTGTCTGAAATCTGTGCAGATGCTACCATATGATACGAATTCAGCTCATCTTTATTGTCATTGCTTTCTTTTTCGCTCGCACTTCTCTTGTTAGCCTTTTTCACACCCTTCTCTTGTTAGCCAATGATTTTCAACCAACGGGGCTTCATGAATTAATGCCAGCTCCCCTCTCAAAGTACGGATGATAACAGTGAATGATACCAATGTAAACTCGTTCGCAGCATTGAAATCAGCTTGACATCCTCGCGATAGTCTACACAAATTGCAATAATTATGCTTTTCCATGAATTTAGAGCAGGAGATTCATTTCTAAGCGTCAACTGACATCAATTACTCATTGAAAGATGATGCAACTCTGAAAGGCTGCTCAATTAATCTAAGCGGCAATGTTACTTGTTTCTCCCGTGACCAGTCTTTTATTGACGCCTTACTTCTCAGTAGTATATACAAAAAAGAGGAGCAGACTCTACTTCTACCCGGCTAAGGTAGGTGGATTTAAGGGCCAATTAGAGTACCCAGCAAATGATGGGACATTAGCACATTATGCGCCCAAAGGAGGAGATTTTCAAAAGCAAGAAATCAAATAGAGCAAATCCAGACGAATACAGTAGACAAAAAACTTTCATCTCTATCCCGAAAGCTCCGGACAACTGTAACAATATCCACCAGTCTTCGCAAAGAGGTAAGACTGAACTTTTTCAGTAGTATGCTTTTCGAGGATTATTCTGCAGAAGCAAAACAGCATGCAGCGCGGGTCAGTTCACAAATACAAGGTTTGAAAGGCTCACACAGCAAATGATAAGGTAAGGAGTTAAGTACCAGAGGGTTTGGTCGGTATCGATATCCAAGCATCATCCTCTTTTTATACTGCTCATATATATCATCTTCTGGCGCCACCTCTCCAGGATTATGAGCACCAACGCCCAAATTGTTTTTCTTCACTTCACCAGCCATGATTGGATCAGCAATACCACTTCTGGAGCTTCCAAGACCCTCACCTGCTCAATTAGCCAGGTGCACCAATTAGCCTCTTCCCCTCCGATCATAAGCGATAACGAATGCAATTAAGAAGTCAGACACTATAAGATGAATTCCTCATCCACCACCATTGTTGGCTTAAATGTCACAGGACAGGGAGTTCCCCCATACTCGAGCCACTTAGGAGCTATAAATGGTACTTAACAAATCGACGCATTCATATGCACAGAGAAGATGAAAACTTCAGTACATCATGCACACATGATTAAGCTGCTTAAGTGAAACATTTATCCTAACAAAAGGATCTAGCTACATCAAAACTGCCTTATCTTCTGGATGGAATGAAACCAAGAGCCATAGAGAATAGAAAAAAAGACCTTCTTTCCAGCCCATTTTTGACAAAAGCTTATGGCCAACATTATCAGCCTGAATCCTGGCCCTTTCAGCAGCCTCTCTAGCAGCCCTTTGGGCAGAGGCATCGTTACATGAAGCCAAAAACCTGTCAAGCTCTTCTGGAGGAATGAAGTCGCCCATGTGATGACTTTTCTTGGCAGGTCCTATGAAACAAAACACAAATATGTCATCTCAACTAAGATGCATGTAGCAAGACACAAGAAAAAAGAAATAACACCCTCGCAAGGAATTGAAAAGCTAACCTTGAAGAGAAGGAGGTGGAGGCATTTCGTCTTTCGATTGTCTAGGTTGTCTCCTCCTCTCCTCCTGGGCAGCCTTTTTCATGTAAAATTCCATCATTGCTACAGGATCTGCACTTGCTGTGGAACCTGACTCGCCTGTGTTCAACAAAACTTGATCAAACAACATGCTTAATCGTGCTCACTTAAAAATGCCAAGAAAGCATGGACCACAAAATGTCTCTGTAGTATGTTGCAATTTAACCACAAAGTACTCACATAGATATTCAAATAATAACACCACTCACTAGTCAATGAATTTTGAGTTGTTTCAAGTAAAATAACATCATTAGATTCGAAGACAACCTGAAATCAATTTGATTTAAAGACAATGACTACATCTAACAAGTTTTTAGAATGTGATACAAGGCACCAAGTTGCATAACTATAATGTAAGCGAAGCAATCAATGGTTTCAGTACATTCAGCTTTTCAGATGCTGCTCCATTTTACTTTATTCTCTTACATACAAACATCAGATGATCATATTTGTCACTTATCTGGAAGGAAGTATATAAGTAAATTAAGCCAAAATCAGATGACATGGCAAGTGAAACAAATGCGTAATCACCATTCCTATCCGAAGCAACTCCAGAACCATCTGTAGCTTCATACAATGCTGAAGCAGGAGTTTGGTAATTTGAGCGGTTGGCCTGGCTGTTGATCTTTTGGGAGCCAGCATTCGATCTTGACTCTGGTATACCTACTCCGCCTGCAAAAGGTAAACAGGAGATTAAAACAACTAAAGAAATTTACAGCAAAGAATTCTAAATTACCAACAAAAACAAGAATGAGATAGAAAACAACTCAGTTAGATTCTGAATGACTTGTGAAGGAATATTCAACCATTTATAGAATGGAAGATGCACTGATAGCAAATAATGTAAGCTGCAAATACAGAAATGCAAAGGCACAGCCAAAACGAGCAGTATCAGCCTGAAACATGAAATCTAAAATGCAAAGAAACCACCTCATAACTTTCAGGAGAGGTCTCCTTAGACTGGTTTTCTTGACTGGTCCAATAATCCGTGATAATCTGTTTACTCCTACTTGCTCTATTGATGATATTATCATCTAAAATCAACTCACTTGCACATCCCCTTCTTTTTCTATCCCATGCACAAAAACATTCAACTTTTGCTCTAGCAAAGATAGTACACAGACGTTCTACTTTTGCATTAGCAAAGATACAACAATTACAACGATCTGAAACTCCAGAACGTACATGATACCCCACGTGCGCTCTCTACTATATGATACATACAGCAAAACAATCAAACAGAAAGTGCTCAACAACATGAGATTGAACGGTCAGGCTAAGTTGGTTCTTGAGGGAGCTTTTGCCCTACATAGGCACTACAACTGCTATAGAGCGTTCGAGCGATTACAGCAGAAGGTGAAAGTTGAAACACTTCAACTCGAGTTCCGATAGCAATTCCAGTATGCTTTTTGCAACTTTTGCTGTTCCAACTTGATGTTTAGATTTCATTTTCAGTCAAGTTCTTGAAATACAAAAATACTTCAAGAAAAATTCATCTTCACACATATGAAGTTAATTTTACACTTAATTACATGCCTGAGATTCATGTTCTTAACCTCTAAACATGGTGAAATAGTATAATCTGATCTATCTACACCATTTCATGGCATAAACAGAATAAAAGCAATGGAAGTACGGAAACCAATCATTTGTGCGCATCCATGACATCAAACCAGCTAAGACAATGGAATAACATTCAACTACGAAAAAGAAAAACATTCAAGCAGGATAGCACAAACCATTGCGAGATTTCTGGGGTTCCTTGCTCTGTAAAGAAAGGGCTTTTTCCTCCTGAGCAAGCCGGTATTCATAGTACTTGTAATCAGCACAGGTTTTGTCAAATAAAAACCTGTGCATAGTATAAAACATTAGCGAAATGCTGGCAAAGGCAATGGCAAATCACCATTTGCTCGTGTGCTTGAAAAAGACTTGATGGAATGAGTATGTATCTAAGCACCACATGGAAGCCAAACAAGAGCTATGTTCTAGATGAATGTATATACTTGAATGGAGTATCCCCGGGATTTTTCTGGCGAGACATATCTTCAAGATGCCTTCCATTTTTGGCCACAAAACTGGCTAATTTGTCCGCAACTTTCTTTACTGTAGGATCTCTTGGGGAAGGTGGTGCTGCACGTCACTTACAAAACTGATTAATACCGAGAGCATGAACAAGAGAATGCAAACTACTCTTGTAGCAGGCGTGCCACATATTCCATATCTTTCAGTGAACATCTCTTTCCACCAATGTTGGTAGGTACTTAAGGTTAAAGCTGCATTTACGAGGGAAGAAATATTCAAGAATGTTTTGCTCTCCTTTAAACAGCTTACGAGAAATGAACCTATTAGCGATAGAATATTGCATAAAGGGGACCATACCAACCAAAATCAAACATTTAAAGCGCATTTCATTACAGTAAATAAGTAATCATGACTCCTAAACCAGGTTCCATAAACCCCGGGTGGAATTACTCCTGTATTGAGCTTACTAAAAGAGCACACCTCAACGGCATAAGGACTAAAGACTTTTCAGAATCATAAGAAAACAACATATATTGGCCATCAGGTTAAAGAAACAAAAGAAATAGCAAAATGGGGGCTTCTTCTCTGCACTTATCCAGTAAAGTGCAACCAAGTAAGCACGTCACTGAAAGACATTTTGTTTTCACACGTTCTACTCAGATTTCCAAAACATCAAGCGCAACTAACTACAAAACAACAAAGAGTGTCAGACAAGCACCACGAAAAACATAAGACTCTAAGCAATGTTTCTATTTCAAAGATTAGAAGAAAAGACAAGTGGAGTAAAGGCCAAACAATGTTTCCTTAAAATTTTGCACTTTTCTTTTTCCCAAAACAAAAATAAAAGAAAAGGAAGAAGCAATCAATCAGAATCTGAAGGTGAAAGAACAGTTGAAGCATAAATTAAAAGGAGAAACCTACAATAAAGAACGAGGCATCCATAAAGAAAAAAAAAAATGAGCAACAAACAGTATGTACTATCAATTCACTATAAGCTCCAAATACGATGAATCATTACTGTCGTTGAAGAAAAGCAAATTCTACCACAAGATACCAAAACGCGAGAGAAAATCTCATGACTAGCTGAGTATTTGAATCGATCTCGTCGTTCCATTCCTTGACAAGAATGATGATCCAAGCAAAAGCCTCCCATCACAGTCCTGACCACACAAAATTATATTCATGAAGTGGTATTTACCAACATCATCATGTCCAGATGATTCCCCATAGGCATCTCGTTTGCTTAATTTCTGCCGTTTAACTGACGTGTCACCAAAATTACTCCTAGCATCAGCATCATCTTCATCCTCATCTGCAGCTAACTTAACTGGAGGTGCAACAAGCTTTGACTTCTGTTTCAAGCTGAATGCAAGTTTACCACCGGACAAAGGCTGACTGGACTTTCCAGAACTATTAGCCTTGCCATCGAAAGGTGTTTTGGTAGCACTAGGGTTCGAAGATCTGGATACAACCGAACTCTGTTTAGGATCTCCCGATGGGGCACTTGTATCCTTGGCTTTCTCTTGTTGAAGCTGTTTGAACCTCTCCATGAACGAACCATCATTTACGAAAAGGGTAGAAGGCGCCTCCTTTTCCATGAGCAAACAACCAATTGAGCTAAGTCTGTAAACGGGACGTCACTGTTTCCAAACAAGCTTTCAAGCTACTTAGACAGTGTACCAAACGTTTCGAAATGAAAAAGAAATGCAAAGAGAAATTCCACAAGAAAATTGCAAAAACCTAACGGATGAGAACCACACCATTCACGGAATCAATCGCCGAATTCAATAGAAGACAAGGTTTCTTCACATGTCCCACTAGAACAAGAAATCAAGGGCAAGTGGCAGCGAACAGAAAACCACAAACATGCAGCACTAAAAGGTGGCAGATTCAATAAAAGACAAGGTTTCTTCACATGTGCCACTGGAATAATAAAATGCAACTGCGACGGCGAACGAATGTCAAACCCTAATCGTCACCGGCTAATCAGGGCACATCAGCGGAATAGCAGGACACGAGAAATAACCAATTAGGTGAGCAAAAAGCTAAAGAGACGGGCAATCGCGTGCACAAATAGCGAACGGAAGATGCAAACATCAAGGCGGACGGTAGAAATTGGTCGGGGATTTTTAATCAAAGAACCAACCGAACTGACCTCCGAGTGATCGAGAGGATCGCAACTCAACAACACCCAGTCCTGATCGATCTGAACAGGCCACAAATCGAGCCGAATCAGATAAGAGCGAGAGCGAGAGCGACGACAGTCTGTGGCTGACGACACCCAAAAATCTGAAACGACGAAGGAGGAGGAGAAGGTGCACCGAACGTGAGGCGCTCGCCCGCGAGCGTAGGCTCCCCCCTTCTTATAGTGCAGCGCCAGAAAATCCGAGCTCCCCCGTACTTCTCATATATCTTTCGAATTCTCCCCCAGAAACTTCTCGAAATTATACTGTTGCCCGTGAACTTTTTTTCCTATTCACTCGTATCCCTAAACTACATTTTTCCCACCAAAGATTCAAAAGAATACGATGACACGACCTTCCATGTCGGCAACCCCTTATCCGCCACATGCACATCTCTGCCATGTAAGCCATAAAAAATTAACCAAACTCAATAGATTGATTACTTGTATCATTTGAAATAATTAATCAATGAAATATATTCTTTTATTAATAATAATATATCGTGAAATATTTTTGTCAATGATGAAGATAATTTTTGTTCATTTATTTTTAGGATGAGAGATAGATTGAGATCGAAAAAGAACAAATTCGTTTCCCTCCTGAGCTGCAATAAAGTTTCTTGAATGCTGCTGCATTGTCGTTTAAGTCAACGCAACTATAATCAACAAATCGAATCTTCCACGCATGGCGAGGATATTAGTACCATCCTACATGTCCCCATATAGTGACCAACAAAGAGCTATTTATGTTCCTAGTCGAGGCGAGGCGAGTAATGCAAGATTCTCCCTGCATCGATTCTCGATGACTCCACATGGCGCAACTATTCCTAGTCTTGCACTGGCTTTGATTTTCTCTTTTGCGCTCGGAGCAACTGATGGAAGGAAATGGAAGATGGAGAAGAGCAACTTCCCCTCAATGTCCATCAGTGGAAAATATGAAGTGATGATGTACGAAGAGGACACTAATATTCTCAGTCACTTAAGACAACCACGGATGCGGGACATCTCCAGCTCCTACCGTTCCAGGTCACAGTCCTGGAGTTGGACACCCTGTACCTTCTCCAAGTCATGGTCAGGTTGAAGCATTCAGGCCGATGAGTCCCAGTCATGATCCTGGGGCTTGACATGATGAGCCTCCTCCCAGTCATGTTCACGTTGAAGCATTTAGGCTGATGAGTCCCGGTCAAAGTCGTGAGACAAACCTCCTCCAGCATCCTGGTCAGTCATATTCATGGAGTTTTGTTGCTCTTATGACCATATGCCGTAAAAAAATTGATTTTCCATGTTACTTCAATGATGTTAACATGGTATAACGAAGCAGCTTCATAGATGCTTAACTAGCTCCCTCGACAAACTATACAAAGTTCAGCAGGTTTCTTATCATATCAATATAAGAACCCGTTTTATTCTTAACGAAATTACACAATTATAGATACAAAACACTAGCAGCAGAATTTGTTTTCTATGTTACGTAGTTGGAGCACGATCATAATGTTGGGTGCTTAAACCAACCAACCACCAGATATATGAACCTCACTTGTTTAAAAACTTATGGAAACTTATCAAGGTACTTAAAAAAGCGAGTTTTATATTGGCAACTCATAAATGATGGCAAAATTTTCAGCCGAAGAGAGGTAAGAGATTTTTCAGGCTCTTCCAAGGCAAGCAGCCTAGTAGTTTCTGTTGTCATAAACAGGAAGGTGGGAGGTTGATTCCCGCCTTTGGATTTGAAGGTAGGAACGAAGAAAATTGCCCAAAAAATAGAAAAGGTCTACAAGAAGTCCCACTAAATTGCCTTCAAATGGCGCAATGTAGATGTAGAAGCAAAGCATGCATGAAAATGTGACAATTTCGAATAAATCAATTTCTGTCTGAAAGGAGCTTTACATTTCAGATTCGAAGCCAATGTTCCAGAATCCTTCAGGAGTCATTGGAGGAACATATTTATACCTATGCCGGGACACGCCATCATGATGCTCACAGCGCAAATTCCTCCTATTATTGTCGTTATCTTTGCTTTCATTATCGGGGAGAACGGCATCATAAAATTTCTTGCACTGCCTGCACTCGACTCCTTTTAGATTTTCCCGCTCGGCTTTCCTTCTTACAGGTTCCACATATTTAAAACTTTGTTTGCCAGCAGAAGGTGCTGCTACTTGCTGCTTCTTAGGACAAGGATCAACATTCATGTCCTGTGTCTCATCATCTGAGAAGCTTCGATCTATTTCCTTCATATTATGGGCTGGAGAATGTCGGTTTTCTTCATTTGCAGCTTCATTCAAGTTCCTTTGAACATTCTCGAAAGGTGTATTCAGAAAATCATCATGAGGATCAGGCCCTCCTAAAGGTTGATTGGACCTAGTATCTCTCCAATCTGATGCATTGCGCTTTGTGCCTGCTGTGGCCGCGGATTTTTCACCAACTTGAGATTTTGATGCAATGTACTTTGAGCTGGGTGAGAGGGAACGTGAGTTCTTTATAGGTCCAATCCCTTTGTCAGCCTCTAAGTGATCTTCAACACTGATCTCCTCTTTCACTTTCACCCCACAACCAAAAGCAGCAGTATTCAAATCACCATTTTCAAGGCCTGCAATACAAGGTAAAGTCAGCAGTAGGAGGTGAAGAGTTTGATTGCCGCCTAAATGGACACGCGCAAGTGGGGTCTAAGAGACGCCAATTACAGGGGGTGGGACCCCAAAACTAAAGAAGGAAAAAAAGAAAAAGCTTTTACTGCCAAGGCCACGCAACTTTGACACCTGTGCATGAATGCTACAACAAACATCTCCACATGTATACCCAAATAGTACAAGGAGTCCTGATCGAAAACATCTTAACTTTAAATCCAGATGCGAAGATGGAATGAATGTTTCAGTAAACCCAATAAAAGCCATTCAAAGTCATTGTCATGCACTGCCAGGATAAATAAGAACAGAAGCCTTACAGGATGCCGAAGGTCGATTCTGTGGGCACCTCATTATGTCCTCTTCCTCAAATGACTTGCTTTGTGGAAGTTTATCCTCATTTATAAGACCAAGCTTTGTACGGAGGTAATTGTATTGAGACTTCAGCCTTTTATAGGCATCAAACAAATCCTTTTTCTTCTTCCTCTCAGACAATAACTCTGAAGTTTTACATTTAACCAGTTGAAGTAGATTCTCTTCCGAACCTCCTTCAGTATGGCTGCTCTTTTGTCGAAGACACGCCTGCAAATCATTCACTTTCTCCTCTAGATTCTTCACCTTGCACGATAAAAATTGTCTCTCTTCAAATTGCTGCGATTCTTTCTCATTAATCATACCATCTAAATGACCCAAATCACTCTTTTCAGGCAATTCTTCGTTCAATTTCCTTCCAACGTCTTCTTGGGCCTTTCTCCTAAGCTCTTCCTCAAGCTTGCTTATTTTCTCCTCCAAGCATTTTGATCTGGTCATCAGTATCTCTTTTTCTTTTTCGCAATGGAGCAACAGCTGTTCTCGATCAAAAACTTCAGATGCTTGTAACTCCATCTTCTTCATTAAATTTGCTTGCAAGTCTTTTCCCCTGATTACTTCCTCAGTTTTCTTTCTGACTTCTTCTTTAAGTGCCTTAACCGTATTTTCCAGATTTTCTTGCTTAGCAAGAAGGGCTCTTGTCTTTTCTTCTTGCTCTTTTATTTCTTTCCCTTTGATTGCTAATGCAGAAGTATTCGATTGAACTAACTGCAGTAACTTTTGCTGGAGATCTATCCCCTCATCAATTTCCTTAGTCTTTTGTCGAAGCTCAGATTCAAGCTCGTCAATTTTAAGTTGCCGGTTCTCTTGTTCATCAGCCAACTCCTTCAACCTCTCATCCTGATCCCTAGACAGCTTCGCCATTTCCTTTCTCAGAGACTGGTTTTCTTTGCTGACCTGCTCCTTTTCCAGAAAGAGTTTTTCTGTTTGAAGTAACAGATTACTTTCCTTCTCTTTCCATGCATTTTCAGCAGCTTCCATGGCCTCTGAGTAAATTTTCTGCAAGCTTCTGGATTTCGACTGGAAATTTGGGTAAAGTTGACTGCAGAATATATATTCTATCTGAGATATTCTGTCCTTAGCTTCCTGAATGGAGGCGACCAATATAGTGCTAAGGCCTGAGACATACTTAACATCATCATGGTCTAAAGAAATCCCTACTTTTGGAGAGTTATCGTCGTATTTGTCCATCTGGAGAGACAGAGAATGTTAAGCACACGAGCAGTCAAAACATAAAATTAAAGAAGCAAGACACCAATCGACACATGCAGGGTATTGTGACAAGTTGGACTCTTCATCGCACAAAGCCATAGACAGCTGATCTAAGCATCCTAAGCTGCAAAGCCTGTAATACCATGGGCTCGAGCAGATCATAAAAAAGGCCAAATCGAAGTCCGAAAATAGAGAAAGCCAATACAAATAATGCTTCAGATGGGACTACCAATTGGCCAAATATCTGCATTGTTTAGACCATGAATGAATAAGGGGAGCGAGAGCTATATTTACTGCCTTAAATGATAGTTTCACAGGCCTAGTGTAACTTGGTGGATCCACGCATTTCTATAATCTTGAATCACAATCCAATGATGTTCTGACTAGTGCCACATCATCTATCGTGGCAAGAATATCAACCACACACGGGATTTTCTAGTGTCCACATTTCACATGCTCGTACATTACTATGGCTCAGCAGCTAACTCCAGCTGATCACGGAAGAAAAGAGAAGCACTTGGGATGAACAACAGGGAGGAGGAAGAACAAAGAAAGACAGAAGGGGAAAGAGAGAAATTTTAAAAGGAACGAATGCGTGCCAATTTCCCTTACAATCGCATTCATTGTCATGACAATGCATATACTCAGTGCACCAAATACGGTACTCGCAACTTAGAGAACTACGGTTGAGCTAAGACACTCGCCACGAGAAGAAAGAAGCGGACCGTCGTGGGACGGTGGCTGAGCACGGGATTTCCCCGAATCAGGAAGAAACAGGTTCGAATCGAAACCCTAGCTGAAGGAAGAGGAAGACCGCCCCAGGGTTAGGGCTCGTTGTTGCCAACGCCAAATGCTCATTCTTCTATTAAAAGCGGAGAGCGCGAAATGTGCCTCTTCCTCTGAGTAAAAGCAACGGAGGAATTGCTTATCATTGGGCCATTAACACGCACCTCTCGAAGATCCGCGATCCAGAGATAGGCTAGCGCGCGAAGGAAGCTGACTCCAGCGCATTGCGGAAAGAGGAGGAATTCGAGAACGGAATGACACGGAGGGGATGGGAAACTTACCGGCGGCGGAGGAAGCTAACGACGGCGGCGGCGGCGGCGATGCGAAGCCTCGGTCAGACGCTGAAAAGGATGGCTGATCGTAGAATTGGGGGCAGGTAGAAATGGAGTCGGAAGGAAGCAACGTTTGAGATCCAGTCAGGACATGGCGGCAATTTCAAAAGCTTACCCGGCAAGGTTCGGGGGAGCTCCTAGAGGAGGAAGATGAGCACGGTGAATGGGCCGAGGGGACTTACGGGACGATCGTACTGGGCCCATTGGAGGGAGCCCAATATGATTGATGGGCTCTGGTGAATGGGCCCTTCTTCTCTCGATGGTCACGGTGGTGCATCTGCTTTTGGGGGCGCTGTTGCAGCATTCGGGAAGGCAGAGGGGGGGAAGCAAAGCACAGCATCACAGCACCGATGAAATCAAGCAAAAAGGGTGGGTGCGTTTCCTAATTTCCCATTTCGAGGCTCTTCTTTATTTATTGGGGATTACGTTTGGTTGGGTTGGTCGCAATCTCCGACGGCACCAAATCTCTCTCCACTTCCCACTGGGCTGGGCGCGGCTCCGTAGATGCCGCCGACGCCGACGCCGACGCCGACGCCACCGCCACAGCCACGCCCCGGCGTCTCCTCGGCTCCTTCTTCCCCGTGCCTCTCCTCCGCCGCCCGATTCCTCGGGGCCTAACTGCTCCCTCCCTCCTGCCGTTTCTCTTTCGGTCCTCTTCGTTCTAGGGTTTGATCGCCGGATGGCGGCTGCGGGGGAAGCCATGGATCGAGTTGATGATGATCGCACTTTCAACGTCAACTTCAGTGGCGAGGGTGCCGCCCGCCTCTGGGAGACCGTCAAGCTCAAGCTCAAGGACTTCATGCCCGATTACGCCGACGACACTCTCGTGGTCTCTCTCTCTCTCTCTTCCCTCCCGCCCTCTCTCTTTTTTTGTCCGCCTTAATTGCCCTCCTGTCTGCTCGTTCTGTTCTTCTATCTCCTCCGTAGAATCACTTCGTTTCCGTCTCGAATGCTACTGCTCGATTTAGAATTGTGACTGGAGTGTTGCGCTGAGAGCATTACTATCTGGGACACGTCGTGTTAGGGAATTCGATAGCTGATTGAATGCCTCTTCATTTCTATAGATGTTTGGATACGGAGATAGATTCTCGATTCATCATCTTCTGGTCTATCGTCGTCGTCCTCGTCATTGTCATTGCAGGCCTTCTCATTCTTAGAGTTTATTCGTCTCGTACACTCTTGATGTGATATTGCAAAATTAGATTCTGCTGTTTCTTTGTTTCTTCTCTACCAATATTTCGTATCTCGACCTTGTCATCCTATTCCCACTTTGGTGTTCTGGCTGTTGCGTTGCGACTTGATGGCATTCTCGTCTCAGTAAAATGATTTTCTCAAACTAGGGTTGATGACCCCCAGCTCATCTTCTAGCTATACATTCCCGTTTTCAATTACAACCATGGTGGCTGAATGTTGTCATTGTCGGTGTGTTGTTTAACTTGTTGATCTGCTTTGGCAGGAATACGTTGTTGTCTTATTGAGGAATGGCAGGCGCAAAGATGAAGCAAGGAATGAGCTGGAAGTTTTCTTGGGAGAGGATAGCGATTCTTTCATAACTTGGTAGCCTTTATTTTCTTCCTTTAGATATTGTCAATCCATGCAATTGAACAGTTCCCCCCACATTGCCCCCTGACATGATGTTTTCCATTTTCTTTTGTCAGGTTGTGGGATCATTTGGCCAACCATTTGGATCTGTACATAAAGGCTGAGGAACCTGACGTCAATGATTTACATGAGAAACCATTGTCAGAGGAACTACCTGACAGACCAGATTCTCAAAACCCAGATGCTGAATCTGAAAAGGTTAAATCGAGTAACTTATTGAGAAGTCGCCGCAATAGGGAATGGAAAGGACTAATGGGGGATGCTGGTGAACCGCCTCCTCTAAGGAGCTCAGAGAGCAGGCATGTGCATGAGGAGGCAAAATCTCACCACAAGGACCATCATGCGAGACGATCCATTTCTCCTCAACACGCAACGCAGCGGAAAAGGAGCCGACCCGATGAACGGCAGTATTTAAAGGTGTGTGATTTCTAAGCTTCAGTTTTGCAAGTTACTCAACATTCTTATGTCATTTAAAGCATCTGTCTTGGCTTTTGCCTCCTTTTCTTGAACTAATTATATTGATCAACTGGCACCTAGGGTGTGTGCCTATCCATGTTTTTAGCTGAAGGTAGCTTATGTCCATATCTTGCATAGCCTACTCATGAACAATAGTATCAAAGTCAGGACTGTTGTTGCAAAATTGCATTTACTTGCCTTATGTAAACAATTTCCATATTTGCGTGGGGCTAGTTAGAGGATATTTTGTTAGTTAACACTAAGTTTGAGCGGTGTTAATTTGCATTGTCAGTGGTGCTAATCTCTTGGAGTCATGTTTCCCCTCAAACCATGCGTCTTCTCCCTATTACTGATGTTTTAGGTTTCCTACCTTTCTTTTTATGATCTCTGCTATCCTTCTTGACTTGAGGGCTGAAGGAACTGAAATGAGGTGCTTGATTCTCTGATACAATCACAATCATACATATTTCCATTTTGTACGTCATGCTCTGCTTTACTCTCTTTTGCATTCTTCCGACAGTTTCTCGAAGGACTGTTTTACTGATTGTATACATTAGCATTGTACTCTGGCTAAAGATCATCCACTGCAGACTAAAGGGGTTTTTTCATAAGAATTGTCCACAGGGGATGAATTTCTTTTCCTATGCATATTGGCACCCCTTTATGCCTCCTTAGTGAAATTATAGAATTCCAAAATACAGAAATAGGAGAGCGACATTTATGAATTGGAACTTTTCATTTAATCAACACTTCTATGGGAATTCTTTAACATTCTTTAGTTACGTTTAGATGCAGATATTTCTGTTCATATAGGTAGTGAGCTTGTCATTTTTCTTCAGTGTGCGGTTCATTTGCCCCAAAGGCTAGTTTTTGCAGAATCCAGAATCTACAGTTTTTTTTTTTTTTGGGGGGGGGGGGGGGGGAGTTCTCAGAATCTACAGTGTTAAGGTGTTATTTAATAAATAGATCATATCTGCTTATGACATAAATTATCTCTGTTATGTGCTATCAATTGGTCTGCCCTTCAATTATTCTTCTAGATCAGGTCTTTGCTAATGGCCAAAAGTTCATTGTCATTATCCCCTTCATGCAATGTGGAGCCTGCCTATGCGCAACCTCCAATTATGTGAGGAGTGATTTTCCTTCCACAGTGTCTAATGGGCTCTCAGGTCATGGTCCTTGCCTTGAATTATGAACTTCTAATCTATAAGCTGATGATCGAGTCGAGGCCATGATTATACGTTCATTCCAGGCCCTGGTTAGAGCCTCTAAGGGGTCCAAATGAATATAGACATATGCGAGAAAGGTAATCAAAAAAAAGAAGAAGATGAGTTCTTCCTTCCTTTATCACTTGGGAGCCATGCGAACGATTTGAGTCGAATGAGCCCATCGAATAGAATATATGAGTTTGGATCGTGTAACAATGCAAATTCTGGATTGGGACATTAAAAGAAAACTTGAAAGTCGCTTTAAAATCAATTCATTTTTCTATGGGAGAAAATTTCTGAAAATGAAGGAATTAAGGCATCCAACCAAAAAAAAAAAAAAAAAAACAGACGACCTTTTTGATTGGATGTTTACTCATGCAAAAAAAGAAGGGATCCGCCTTAAATCAAAACAATTTCTCCCTTATTTCCTACGTGGAGATCTTGCGTACTGTTAGAGCTAACTAGTTACTTTCTTAACTCGCTTACCTTTTGGACTGTAGGAGCTATCGAATTGACTTAGTGAATCTTCCTGGACCTGCTTTTCAAATATCTCTCCTTATTTGAGATCCTATTCAACTCTTTTAGCTTCTATTGAATCGAGAAATGGGTTTGATTGTCCATCTTTTTTATTAGTTTGCTTGCAATGGTTCTGCTCTTCAAACGCTCTTCCATTTCTGCTGTGCCTTTCATATCTTCTCCTCAGGCTTATGAACTTTCTGAATTTTTACTACCAAATAGGCTTCCCTTATTCACAGTGGACAGTATATTTTCAGTGGATCATGCGAATTTTCTGTGGATATATTTATCGAATAATAAATCTTTATAGTTTTTCTTCCTACTCTCAAGAGTTACTTTGCCTGCTTTTGTATATCTTGAGGAAAATTGATCCGATTTGCTTCTCCGCAGAGGGACTCGACTTCTCAAATCATTGATGCTCCTAGGCGGTTGCTGCAATTTGCTGTGCGAGATGCTGTGGCAACTTCCCGACCTTCCGACTCTGCTGGAGAGTCTACTTTGAAGCGACTTCGTTCTGTGGTTTCAACGTCCTCCGAAGATGTAGTTGGTCGGCCTCCGAGAGTCCGATCAGTCGCAAGGGTGCCAAATCCCATGGCGACAGTGATTAAAGCTGTGGCAGAAGCTGCCAGAGATGTGCGGAAAGTAAAACCCTCAGGAAATGTATTCGATAGACTAAGTCGTGGAGTACCAGTTTCAGAGCCTGAGATTGTTGGAGAAGTTGCCGCAGTTGAAGATGAAGAATTCGAAGACTTTGACCAAACTTTAGAGCATTCCGGTTCAAGTAAGCCTCAAAGACTGGACTATGATGAAAGCTATGATGGGGATACGATGATGATGGAGAGGGAAAGCACTCTTGGATATGACTATATATCAGACAATGAAGGGCGTGATAAACTAAAAGTTACCAGGCACTCCGATCTTCCTCAGACTTACGTACATGGTGGAAGCAGGCATGAAGATTCAATGATGATGCAGTACAGTATATCAGAGACCGCTGAAGATGATATTAGCTTTAAAAGGAAAAAGAATATGGAGCAGCTGCCTGTGACAGCTAATTCTTCCCATAAGATGGCTAACATTCCTGTGAATGCAAATTCACGGAACCCTCCTCATCAACATGCTGGACATGATGCTACTAAGCTGGACAACCAGCACCCTCCACGAGGAAGTCTGGCAGTGGCAAAGAAATCTGATGGCCAGGTCATAGGAAACAACAAGCACATCACTGTTGCTAATGGAAATGTAAGATGCTCATTCGAGTCTCCAATTTTATTTTCTCCTAGTAGTAAGCATCCATTAGCTGCTCATTATTTGTGCTGAAACTGTTGGTCTCTGGGGTGTTAATGATCTACAGGCACAATCTGCTGCAGATGCTCTCAAAGACTCTCAGAAAATGCTATCATCAACTCCTGGTGGGTTTTCATTTCTTTGCAATATTACCAGTCTATCTATCATATGATATGCAAACTATTTGAATTGATTGTTCCACCAGGATTTGAACAATCGTGCTTTCAATAAAAGTTTATGCTACATATTTTCAGCTTCAGTTTATTTTAAATTGGAAAGTTAGATTCATTCTTGTTCTTCTTTTTGAATTTTTTTTTTGTTTGTTTGCTAATTTGCAGGATTAAATTCTGCAACTCGTTCTTTGGAGGACACCGATTCTCGGACTGTTTTTGTGAGCAATGTAATAATCGACTTTTGGGTCCTTAGTAAATGTTTCCTTTTTCGCAGTAAGCTTCTCACTGATGGTCATACATTCATGTACAGGTTCATACTGCTGCCACCAAGGATAGTCTTTCTCAGCACTTTAATAAATTTGGTGAAGTACTGAAAGTGATAATTAATACTGACGCAGCGACTGGACAACCAATAGGGTAAGCGGTTTGAATGCCTTTGCTGTCTCATTTTGGTGATTTGAACTAAAAGTTCTGCTAACTGTGGAGCGATATGGTTTTCGTCTGTGTTTCTTACTTGGTGCACATTACTAAGCAGATCAGCTGTTGTGGAGTTCACGAAGAAAGAGGCAGCAGATGGTGCACTTTCTTTGGATGGGTCATCCTTTATGTCACGGGTTCTCAGGGTACTCATTCAGGACTCTATACAATTGTCATGTGCTATGATCTGTCTTAGTTTCTGTTGCAAACACGTAGTCATGTGAACCATAAAGCATCTGGCCTCTGTTGATTGCATTCCCTTGCTAAACAATCATTATGGTCCCTTGAGCATGTTCTTGGTTCTTCATTTTTGGTGGAGTTTGAGGAACTATTCAGAGTGCTAGCACTGGCTACAAGCTGGCTATTGGTGAGCATAGGGGAGTGTTACATGAAAGGCCCCATCATATTTTGCTGACTGCTGCTGTTAAGTGTGTAGAACTTTCTTTAGTATGGGTGATCTTGTCAAGTGGTAACACTTAAAAAAATTGATGGGGCGCTGCGGTGTCTTTGGTGGATGCTCATTGGTCCATGTTTAGGGTCTATTTATGCGTCTCTTTAGCACTTTTATGGGGAAAATTCTTGTATTTAATTCTTCCTTTCCTCAAATACTTGCTTCTGGAAACAACTTTTTTCCTCTTTTGCTTATTCTATATGTTTTTTTGCAGGTTGTAAAGCGGAATACTACTCTTCAGAAGGTTTCTCCAATGACCTGGCCACGGCTTGTAAGGGCCTCCTCTCCTTATGCAAGGTTTTCCAGAGTTCCTTTTTCAAGAGGAACTCCAGGTGCATTCCGGTCTCGTCTGCCCATCAGACCTGGTGCAAGGAGCTTGCAGTGGAAGCGGGATGCGCAGGGCACTCCTGCAGAAGGTGGGAGTAGTGTTGCTGCCAATAGCATCCCCTTTTTCGGTGCCCGGAGATTTACCTACGTGCGTACCGAATCGAAACCTAGTGAGAACACTGGCGGAACATAGTCTTTTGGTGAAGTTGTGCTCGAGGAAGTTAATGGCAGAAAATGCCTCAACTTGTTTCTCTCTGAGACAATTAAAGCCGCTCAATCCAGTTCCATTCGAATTTGAAACGCAGCTTTATACTTGCTATGTTTAGGCAAGGCGTGTCATGAAGGGACATCATCTTTCTTGGGTCGTACAAAGTTTTGATCTTCCAACTGAAGGATATAGGGTTTCGGAAAGCGTTGATGCGATTTTGGCATAAGTGATGTTTCTGGGTAATTCACTGGCGGCTTGGTTTTTTTCTTCCCAATTTATATGAAGAGACGAGATTGTAATATGTGAATAGGGATAGGGACTGGTAGGTCTCTTCGGTTTCTTGTTTTGATGTAAGGACTTGGACCAGCTTCTTGTTTTTAGAATTTATGGATGGTAAAAAAGTAGAAAGATGTGAAAAAAGGAAAAGAAAAACATAGAGGAAGATGATTTGCCGAAATGCACGTTCATATATTGGAACGCCACTTCAAGATGGCTCCCTACAAAAATTGGAAAGAATTACTTCTTATTTTTGCCTTGCTTATTTACTTGATTATAAGGTTGCTTGCACTCGTCAATGCATATGTGAGGTTTAGCGGATGCAAGATGGCAAAATGCAATCTGGCGTGTCAGATGTTTTGCTGAGATGCAGTGCCATTCACACACTATCTCGCACCTTTTAAACCGCTATGTGCATTTTGTAGCGACATTAGTTGCCATGTCACTGAAAACAAACTGTGATATCCATTTGGCATCTTGGGATGAGACGTGATCATGTATCGGTCCACATTTATTAGTCGGTCTCAGCCGGACATTATCCATTAGTTGCGGTCCATGCGAGTTTTCTCGCATCTAGATGAGAGACAACGGCAACATTGCACTTGTTGCTTCTTCGTGTCATTACAACCATTGGGACGTTTGAAGCCGAATACATTGGATGTCAACTTAAGGCAGCTTGTCATCCATCAGGGATCTAGTCGAGACTGAGAACAAGAACTATCATCGCATCGTAGTTATAGGCTTATAGCTTGGATGATGCTCTTCACGTCCGTTGAGACATGAAGCTGAATGGTTGGAATTAGTTGAGTTTTGATGGTCTCCGTGCAAATTAAGTTCCTAGTTGCCACTCTGCCCAAGATTTTCTGGGCATGACTTGTTCTGTCAAGTGGAATGACAAAACAGAGGAGACAGTACTGGTAAGAGAAGATTTTGCGGTCAACGAGGGGATCACAACCATCAATGTCCCATACTCCCGCTAGTTCACTGGGAATGGTTCGTGTAATCTAGCACATAGACAATGATGTACACTCGGAGTTGGTACACCCATCTAAGCTGTAGTAAATATGCCCTTAAGGTGTATAAAGGTCGCCATGACACACGCAAGTATCATGTTTACCATTTCAGTTCTTTTAATGAAATGGGGCCACGACTTGTTAAATGTAGCGGACGAAACATACATACTCGTAAGGTCATAACCTCGTGATCAGAAAAGACGCAGCATGATCAATTTTGACTTCATGCCTTGGGAACATGAGAAAATTCTGCCTCACATTGTGGTGCCATGCCCATTTGATGTGTAAGGGACCATTTGCACGAGAGAGTGGTACAAACTACAGAGAAGCAAGAAGATTGTCCAGAGCCTTGTCCGGTACGTATATCTAACACTCCCAAGAACCTTACATACAACGAACAATTCAATAAGGAGAGCAAACAATCATTAGAGTTGAGGGGCATGCCCAGCAGACGGGCAAACCACCTTTAATCTCTACTCTTACTCAATCATATCCAGTCACTCAAGAGTATTGCCAAATGCCACTTCTGGGCGAACTCAAAACAAAGACTAGGTGCTCCCCATTGAACACGCAATGATGCAAAGACATCATGTTTATGCCATGAAATGTAATCCATCAGCCTAAATGAACAGTTTTTATCTGCTTTTGAAAAGTTGCCAGTGCAACTTAACTCATTAAAGAGAGACAGAGGAGACTCGGACATATACTGGCCCTCTGCCAGCCTTGCGGAACACCCACAGAGATAACAAGAGTAATCGCGTCAAAAGGCAGCCATTGCATAAGGCACCTTATGATATCTCACTACTACTAATACTACAATAAAGAAGACTAGATATTTAAGCAACAACAGAGACGAATGAATACCTATGGATATCCACATCTACTGGCCGAAGGTTGATCCAGAGCTTGCTACTTTACAATGAGGGCAACTAATTGGATGTCTAGGGAGGATGCATAACGGTTAGGCAATCTGTCCAGTCTAGCATAATGCTGCCACATCCAGCAAAACCGTACAGAAAAAAGCTAGGACAACGTATGCAGCCATATATTTGTCATCATCTTCAACTTTCACCACAGGACGCTAAAGTAAGTATAGAGTAAAAAGACCATCTATCAGAAAGCAGATTGAGTAGGCAGTTCTCACAGGCTACAATTTCGACAGAATGAACCCGCAATTGCAAGTAGAGACTTGATTTTGAGGGCAACTTATATATGGTTTCCACAACAGTCAGGGGCCACACAGCCAAGAACCTCTGGCGCTTCTTACTCCTCACAAGATTATGTAAGAGGGAAGGACCAGCCATTTGGTAAAAACCCATGAATCGTGTGCTGTGTATATAGATATGAGAAGCCAGGGAAACGAAAAGGATGCCAAGAGTAATCGCGTAAAAAGACAGAGAGAGAGAGGGGGAGAGAGGGTCATTTGGAGAGCAAAGTGAACAAGACACCTAAGGAGAGAGCCGCAACGCAAAAATAGGAAACCCCGCGAGCCCGGACGAAGAAGACGTTCAAGCTCTTGGCAGCCTGGAGCGAGAGGGTGAGGATCTGGAGGCGGCCGAGCTGCTCCATCTTGAAGAAGAAGAAGATGGGCTTGACGCACTGGCGGAGCAGGAAGGCGAGGGAGAAGGGGAAGCCGAAGGCGACGCAGCCGAGGAGGGAGGCCTCGAAGATGGGGGAGGAGCGGGTGAGGTAGGAGATCCAAGCGCCGAGGGCCAGCTGGGCGAGACCCAGAGCGGCGATCGCCTTGCTGGAGCTGTAGAGGGTCTTCATCAAATCCTCGAGCACCTGGCGGGTCTCGTTGGCCAGAGCAGAGAGGTCGCGCTCGACGGTGGGGCCCTCGATCTCCTGGTGCTTGAAGTCGGGGTTTTGGCTGGGGTAGGCGGTCGGGTGGGGAGGTTTGTCGGAAGGGGGGGGAGAGGCGGCGGTGGAGTAGTAGGGCGAGGAGGAGGCCGGGAGAAGGAACGAGCAGAGGGGAGGATGGACATGGGGATGATGAGGGCGGGGGTTAATGGAGGAAGATGGAGGGAGGAGGGTGGCGGCGAGGAGCTTGATCTTGGAGCCCCTGCACCTCCGGGCTAACAGAGCCGACATCGCCGCTGCAGCAGCCGGAGAGATCAATTGGAACTTGGAAGGGAAGGAAGAAGGAAGGGAAGGAGTCGTGAGTCGTTTTGTATTTGTTGTTTCGGAGACATTATGGACTGCACTGCATGTCCTTTTACTGGGCCTGGGATTGGGCCTGGGATTGGGCTTGGATCGACATTCCCCAGCGACATCAACGCCATGAATTGCTTAATGCTTGACCCGGACTTTGTCACGAGAAGACGAAACAAAAGATCCAACGACCCGCGAGAAGAAGGAAACCGTCGCGTTCGTTTCGCCATTCCGCCGAAGCAATTATCATTCCCCTTCTCTCCAATCCAATGGACCAATACCATCCCTCTCGATTTTCCGCTTCTTTTCCTGAGTTTTATTAATTATGTTTTGGCAAATGGTATGTAACGCAAGTTGTAGGCGAGGAATGAGGCGAGGGAGGCATCGACCAAAGAGCAGACTGCGGGCAAGGTATAGCGGCAGCTGCGCCGGTGGGTGCCGGAGCAGGAGCCGCCACAGGCTCGGTGGCAGCCACGATGGCTCTCACGGAGGAGGTGGGGAACAGATGCGCGCATGCCATCTTCTTCATCTCCATGGCAAAGAAATGATTAATCGGGATCGACAACAACCAACGAAGGTCGCGGAGTCCTGCAAGGCCCATTTGTGTCAATTTGCCGCTGAATTATGTGAAGCCGACCGAGCAGGCCTCCGTCAGTCGGAGTCAATAATTATGATGATGATGATGATGATGATGTGAAGCCGCGTGGGGGATGATTAGACTGGGCATGCCATTATTGCCATCCATGTTTGATTCGCTTCTTTTACGTCATTTTCTTAATATTTTCTACAAGTAGTACTGTCCGTCCGGCGGAGCGTATTTGTCCTTTTTCCCTTTACCACCTCCACATGGAAAGCATGGGAATTCTTCTCCGCTTGTCTCCGCTCCGCTCAGAGTAGGTTTGCTAATATTTCCATTTCGAGAAATAATCATTTTTCATTTTTATTTTTTGTTCCTGAAATAATTTCTAGATAAAAAAAAAACCTATTTAATAACTACACAAAATTTTTATAAGAATATAAATGTATTTAGTACGACCCGTAATTTTTTTATAACGTTTGATTTTTTTTAATTTTTTTATAATTCTTTTATATTTTTCTTTTCTCCCTCTCTTTTTCTTGTTGCTCGACGGGAAGAAGAAAAAAGAGAAAAACTTACTTTTAGAAATTATTCTCATAAATAAGAAGTTACTTTCTTTTGCTTCTTGTTTAAGTTTTAAATCTATTTTCAAACTATTTTTCTATTCTATGAAATAAGAAAAATTAGTTGATGTTACGAAATGAATTTCTATTTTTTTTTTAATTTGGGAAACAAAAGTAGCAAAAGATCAAGGAAGAGAAAAGCTTAACATGCAGGCCCGTCGCTTCCGCTAGTCTTTGGGAGCGCAGGTGATCCTGAACCAGGAGCTAACACAAATATCGAATAAAGTAGGGACAGGTGAGGTCCACGAACTGTATCTGATCTTTCATCCATTTCTTTACTACTTGTAGCTCAAATTAAAAAAACTTCAACTCCCTCACATCCGTCAATCCTGTAGAGAGAGAGAGAGAGAGAGAGAGAGAGAGAGGCAACATGGGTGTTGATGTTGAGGTGGTGGAGCGTTGCGAGATCAGTCCACCCACCACCGGACGGCTGGAGGAAGAGAGAGCGGAGGAGGTGGGGCTGAGCATGGTGGACATCCCCTGGCTCTTCTTCCCCCCGGCTCAGCCCCTCTTCTTCTACGCCTACCCCCACTCCCTCTCCCACTTCTCCTCCACCACCCTCCCTCTCCTCAAGCTCTCCCTCTCCCGCTCCCTCCTCCTCTCCTTCCCTCTCTCCGCCCGCCTCCTTCTCCACCCCCACCCTCGCCCTCCCCTCCTCCTCTGCTCCTCCCCCACCGTCTCCCTCACCGTCGCTACCTGCACCGCCGCCGCCGCCGCCGCCGACGACGACGTGTTTCGCCATCTCTCCACCCACCGCCCCAGAGACGCCGCCCTTTTCCACCCTCTCGTCCCTTCCTTGCCCCCCATCTCCGACTCCTCCTCCGACGCCCCCGTCCCTGTGTTCGCCGCCCAAGTCACGGTCTTTCCCAACTCCGGCCTCTGCCTCGGGCTCGCCTGTCACCATGTCGTCGCCGACGCCCGGACCTTCAACCTCTTCCTCAAGGCCTGGGCCTCTCTCTCCCTCCAGCTTTCCTCTCCCGCTCCTCACCCACCGCTCCGCGGGTTCTTCAGCAACCCTCCCTACTACGAGCGGACGGTCCTCAGGGATCCACGCGGCCTCCTCCACAGATTCCTCTTCGAGTGGTGGAACTGCACATGTCAGGCCCCTCCTTCGCCAGTGCACGGTGGCGTTGGTTTCCCCGACATGGTCCGGTCCACTTTCGTTGTGGGCACCACTGACATGGCGTGCATCCGAAGGTGGATACTCTCTGAATGCGACGCCGGAAATCTCTCCCACCCACCCCATTTGTCACCTTACGTTCTCACCTGCGCGTTCCTTTGGGTCGTTTGGGTGAAAGCCCATTTATCCCTTCAGGCCCACAACAACGATCCCAGACCCACCCATCCCGGCCCGGTTTACTTCGGATTCATCGCCGGCGGCCTCACCCGCTTGGGCTATCCCGTACCCGCTTCTTACTTCGGCAACTGCGTCGGGTTCGGTCGGGCCGAGGCTGTGGCCCACGAGCTGGTGGGAGAGACCGGCATCGTCGTCGCCGCGAATGCGCTGGGGAGCACGGTCAAGAGGTTGGACAAGGACCTTTTCGCAGAGGCGGAGCGGTGGATCTCGGATTGGAGGGCCTTCTCCGAGTCGGAGCTCCACGTGACCGTCGCCGGGTCGCCCAAAGTGGACCTGTACAACACGGATTTCGGGTGGGGAAGGCCCAGGAAGATAGAGGATATATCGATCGATGAGAGCAGGGCCATCTCGTTGCACGAGAGCAGAGATGTCGAAGGCGGAATAGAAGTGGGGATATCTCTACCCAAGCCCAAAATGGATGCCTTCACCTCCCTCTTCACAGCGGGTCTGAAGGTCATGAAGCAAATGACTCTCCCGAACCCCAATTCATAGCTCCTGGACTGGAATGCCTCCCTATCTCTATCATTTTGGGTTCAATAAAACAGCAACAATGTGGGCCGGGCTAATTTTGGCATGGCCAGGTGAACCAACCTTGTTCGAATCTCACGAGTTTGTGGTGGCATTCCATCGTTTCTTATTGCGTGCTCATGGCATGCGATTCTACGAATGAGGTGAACCGCGATCGTTCGGCAAACCACATTTCAATTCGTTCGCAGCCATCCATTTACTGCCCTGGCAAAGGTTACATTCATTCTATTGTTCACATTCTTCTCTTCATAATTGCCGATCGAACTGAGCAGAGATATGCTAAGATCATTTCGAAAGCTTATCTGCTAAAGTGCAAAATAAAACTAGTATTTTCGTAAACGATATGTGGTTAACAATTAGGTATTTGCTAAAGCGACCCATTAGCACATTATTGAACAAAATCATTCTGGTGTGATGGTGAAGAAAGTCTCATTACACGCAGTATTCGTCCTAGTTTTTTTATTTTCGTAGGTACTGCAAATATGCTTGGCACAGACAACAAAAGGAGGCTCTTAGAGTGGCCCTTACACAACGTGGTTCCCTTAGGAAAAAGGTCCCATTGTGATGTTATAGCTTGAAGATTGCTCCAAACTCTGCACGAGCTATTAGCCTTGCTCGATCGGACGGTCCAGTTTTCCCTCCCATCCTAATGATGATTACCTGTTGTTGCTACACCGTAGCTCGATTTCCACTATTCAAAGTTTTTCGGCCGACCAAAAGCAAATCCAAGCAGATACGCGAGCCGTGATTTCTTGCCATTCCTCAGTCAAGATCTTTTTCTTTAACGTAATTATTAGAGCGGTTCGCCAATAGATTAAAACCGCCGCCCCCGCTTACAAGATGCAGGGGATTCCCTGCATTTTCAAAGGTCAGCTTCTGCTCCTCCCAGATACCATAACGGTTTGCTCATTTTCAAGCTGTTGGGATTGGGATTTTGCTAATGGTCCATCAATTTTAGCGCACACGGAAATATGCTTTCGTGACTTCATTTTGAAGCCAAACCAATACCACCACTAGACTTCTTTTACAAGTATCCCATTGCTCCAGACTGTGAAGTGTCGGCAACAAATACCAAACATGCACAGATCAGAGCCAAATGGAGAAAAACATGCCCAACAAACATGTGTACATATACGTTCCCCATGTTTCTTCACCCCCTTATTCTTTTCCAGATACAATTTACTTTATTGTAGAACTCCGCATGTCCAAAGCATCCAAATTTTAATTCCATTTCAACCTCCGGGGGCAGACAACACCGCATCTGATGCAAACAAAAACGAAGCGGCCAATCAGATTAGCAAAAACAATCCCCCATAGAGCCATCACTGACAGAAGAAGCTTCTACTAACGACAAAGAACCTTTTATTTCTGTCTAAAGACGAGAAAGCGACAAGCCTTGTAACAAGGGTGTATAGAGAACAAAAAGACCTAACGCTCCAGCGATCCTTCCACTTAAGTCCTTGCCCGAGCTTTATAAAAGGTATCATTTTCACATTCAGTATAAGCACTAGGCTATTGTAGAAAAACGAGACATGCTCACATGGACTTTGTATCACTTTCAGGCAGTGAAAGTCATTTAACTCCTTGTGCCTCGAAAGCACAACAACAGCTTTTATCTCCATGTGGAAAATTATCATCAAGCAGTCCGCAGAGACCGTTATAATTGGCGAAAGCATAACGTTTTCTTATCAGAATCTCACGGAAATATATGGAAAACTGGAAAACCTAAAATTCAAACTCGCCTCAACAACTGATGAAGAGATGCCATGCCAACAGATAAGGAAAATTCACAAATACTTCAAATAGGCATCACCCTGCAAAAATGACGAAAACATTATCATTACCCTGTAAAGACTTCTCGTTTTACACAAAAGGTAGTCTAACATCTGGCCAGGAAAAAAAAAGGCTAGTCTGACGTTGGAATGAAAATTCAGTTGTTAATGCAAACTCATTGTAACTTGGGACTTACAACCGGAGAGATTATCGTACCATATGCTGGAAATAACGGGTTAACTCACCCTTGGAATGTACTACTGGCACTGCTTAACTAATCCGTAGATCACCAAGAAAGTCCGACAGCCTGAAGATATACAAAACTTGGCTAAAGCTAATAAAAAATAAACAATTGAAGGCCAAAACTGAGCATTTAGATCTAGCATCCGCAGATGATAGTCAACAAAACAATAAAGAGAGACATGAAGAGTACTAAGGAAAAACCTAATATCCTTAGCTATCACTGTTTCTCCATCTTCAGCTCCTAGATGCCTCAAAACAACTTCCTCCAGCCGTCCATCTCTGTATGCATGCTGCAATCACATAACATCATTTACATAGGCATTCTGACAATCTGATTAAAGTCCATCACATGATATCTGCAGATCTACTCAAATTGAAAAGGGACATCTACCAGTAAAGAGCCATCAACCATCGCATAGAAACTCTACACATACTACGAATATAATAAAGACAAACCACCAAATTTCCATGTCTGCAAGAATGCCAAATCACATGATATTGCTAATCCAATCAATGCATCTTCACTAAGTAGCATGTATCCAGTAGAGGCACCAATAAATAGAATGCCCATCCCATAATTCATAGCTTCATCAGCTCTCTCCCAATATATTCAGAAATATTAGCGAGATGCATGGGCGTAAAGCAAAGGTTTCAAGATGCCTGGCGGCGTGGACACTAGGATTAAAATACAACCAAACAAACACTTGCAGAATCTCACATAGCTCAATTAATTTCCAATCACCTCCACAGAAATGTTAAGGAAATGTTTTTTCATGCCAATCAAACATAGCTTCACACCACTGACTTTAATCAAATAAAAAGCCCACACAAGTTAAAACCTAGTTCACGGTTCATAATTACAGAATTTTGGTAGGAAGAGAAACAAACTACAAGCTTCATCTTCTTTTTTTATGCAAAAATGCCAGACTTCCAAATATCAAAACAAACTCAATGACAACCGGCTAAAATCTGAACCTCGAGGACCTCTACTCCCTATCACTTGATGAATCACCCGAGTTAGTTCCCAGTCGTGCCAATAAAATAGCCATCTCCATAGATATAAAATCATCGTCATCGGTGTCTTCAACATTATAGAAATCCAAGTCTTCATCTCCCATAAGGCTCTCAAGAAAAAGTAAATGCTCAAAAACACCAAACATTGCATCCATATTTGCAGGATTGCGCCTGCGCCTGCGCCTGCGGGGAGGTGGCCTGCGATGTATCCATGTGTATGACCCTGGCTTGACCGTGTGCTGGAAACAACAAACACGATACCCATTAGGGTATTATCCATTGCCTAAAGATCTTTGGGATGAGCGTACATTAAATGACAAGTAGTTCCACGGACAGAAGTCAGATGAGGACGAGATTTCATCTTGACCACAACAATGCAACTAACTACTCAGGAGACAAGCTTGTTCTCTCTATGGGACCCAAAAGAATTATACATAAACACCACCACCTCTTCTTCCTCTTCTTGTCAACTATCAGCACTGACATAGGCCAAAGTAGATGGGAGAAAATTGCATAATAATCAACAATAACTTGATCATTATACACCTCTTCCTGGGGAAAGGCCATTTCGACTGAAGTCCATTGAAATTAAAAATTAAGGGATTATTGAAATTCCAGACAAGAGGCTACTATTAAACGAAGTCAGTGCAATAGCAACAAGGGAACTCCTACTTGGAAGTCTAAATAAATGGAAAACTGCTCTTCATTGGCAATATGAGCAAACCAAGCCCACAAGGAAGGATTGGGAGGTTGCATATCCTAGTCAGTCGGAAGAAGACATAATTTTCAGCAATCAAACTTTACATAAGGATAATATGAAATATTACTTTCTAAATAAAATTAGTCTCACTCAATTAACAGTGTGGGTGTCTTGTTCTCTTTGATACCTTTGTAAAGCCTACTGAGTCATTTAGATGCACAGGGGAATGAGTTCAGGTATAAAGCTTAAAGCTGCATGGTGCTCCTGATGGCAAACATGCAGAAATAAAGATTGCTATGACATTCACATATCCAAGGTGCCACAAGTCAGGTCACTAGTCTGCACCCAATGGCAAAAAGAAGCAGATACAGCATAGCAAAGCACCATCAACCCAGTATTGTTTTAAACTTTTCTAAGCAAAAAAGTTATCCACTTTTGCTCCAATACTTATATATTGTAAACTAAAAATAATAAAAGAGTTAAACAACCAACCCAAGTGTTGATACTAATTATTTTTAAAAAATTTTGGGTGTTCTGCTTTAGATAGAAGTCAAATTACAAGAGCTGCAATATTTGAAAGGAACAAGTTGACAGTCAGAATCATTCCAAATGGAGACTTGGCTCAAAAAAAAATGGTTCCCCACATAGTAAGACACAGCAACCCCTGCGCATATATTCTTCACGAGGTAAATGGTGAAGAACACTGGGAATATCAATTGAATATCACAACATGCAGATTACAAGAAATTCCTTGGCAAAGAACCCACTTAACACTAGCCCATAAATTGGATGGTACAAAATTCAGCTAACAGAAGATGACTCTGCAAACAATATACAGCTGAAATAAAGAGGCAGAGCTACATTATAAACAGATGTGCGTATCTCCATGTTCACTTCACCAATGAGATATCTTCTTATAAGAGACACAACTAAAACAGGCACCAAGAAAGTGGAGAAAATGCATATCCTATCACAATTGATGGCAGGAGAAAGCAGCTGGCCAAAAGATGAATTCCATCAAACAAGCTTCACTTTAAGGGTCCGTTCGTTTCGCGGAAAATAATTTCCAAGAAAACGTTTTCCGGATTTTCCGGCGTTCATTTCACGGAAAATGAATTCCTTGAGGAAAATGTTTTTCATCAAAGGAAAAAAGTCTTCTAAAGTAGGGAAAAATGTTTTCCACTAATGTTTTCCACTTTTGAAAAGTGGAAAACATTTTCCTTACTTGATCTCTCTTATCTCACACCTCTACAAATCCTCACTTCCTCCTCCCCTTTATTTTTCTTCTTTTCTTTTTTCATTCGAATTATTTTTTAATCTTCTTTTTCTTTTTTTAATTCAAATTATTTTTAATTTCCTTTTTCTTTTTCTTCTTTTTTTCTTTTTTTTTTTGTTTCCCATCTTTTTCTTTCTTGGCTAGTCGTCAAACCAAGTGAACCTCAAGCTCATAGATCTCAAACTCACGCTTGCCAATTTTGGTGAGCGGAAAATATTTTCCTTACCGAACACCGGAAAATATTTTCCGAAACATTTTCAAGTTTTAGCCGAACACTAGAAAATATTGTTATTTTCCTGGAAAATGACTTCTAGGAAAATATTTTTCGGGAATGGCTCATTTTCCGTGAAACGAACGGACCCTAAGTATACATAGGGTAAGGCAAGCTCTGTAATAAAATCAGAGTACTCTCAAGCTCGAAACTGCATTACCTTGTAAAAACAACTAGTCCCAAATGGGCAGTTTCCATCTCCAAAATTGAAGTGCTTACAATCAATTGACCTGCAAATTAGCAATAGTCTAGAGAGATCAATTTGAGAATAGAAGAAGAAAGAAACAGAACATGAACAAATTTTGCAGAGCGACATGGTTACTTTTCACAGAAAGTTTTTCTATCCCTTGCAGTCAAGAAGCAAATAGTAAGCTTGTAGCATATTGTCCAAATGACCAAAGTTTTCACCTATTACTGCTTGTAAATCTCAACAAATTGCAGACAAGATTTACTGGAACCGATCCAAAGATGACTAACAGTCGGTCCACAGAAACCATAAGGCTAGATATATTCTCAGTTCACCTCATAAAATACCAAAGATTGGCCAACAAGAAACTGAAAATTTCTCCGCAATTATAAATATATATGTATGTATAAATTGTATGTAGGATACTTATATGTCCTTACTTGAGTTTGGCCTTGTAGTTGTCGATAATTTCCTCTTTTTCTTCTTTTGTGGTGTACCAAATGACACTTGGGATGACAAAGTAAGAAAGCTTGCGACATATTGGGCAGGCCCTCAACGAACTATTCACATCCATTCCAGTAGTTGGTGAGCTACTACGCCAGTTCCTGATGCATGTTATGCAAAATGCATGATCACATTCTGACAATATACCAAACTTCCTTTCAGCTGCAGTGGGCTTCGAAAGAACACGATCTAAGCATACACTGCATTCTATTTCTTGACTAAGTTTCAATGCCTCAAGCTGCTTTTGCTTTTTCTCACAAGTCTTCATATGCTCCTCTCTTTCTTCGGGTCTAAAAGGATGCAAGCAGTGTTTTCCACATGTAGGGCATAAATCTCCATGAATATGAGGGCAAGCTTCTCCACGAGGACAATCGCCAGCGGCAGCAAATGAGCAGATAGACTGATCAGCTGGTCTGACAGTTCTAGACTCTATGATGTCAGTGCCATCAACATAATCAGGCTGCTCAAAGCCTCGATTCCATGCAGGTTGGTTACGGGGACCTAAAGGTCTACTTCGTGAAGAAACCTCTACAGAAGTGGAGCTGGAATGTACCCCACTCCTAGAAGTTAAGACTTGAGGAACAGACCCTGAAATGGGGGGCTGTGAGGAAGTTCTCGACAATGATGAGGATGAGGATGAGGATGATGCACCGGACCATGGACGAGAAGCCTTGACGTGCTCATATCTGCATCGATTTCCATAAGTACACATTCCTTTCTGATAGAAGGTACAAACCTGTGCAAAGATCAAGTGGGTCAATAGCAAATACAGCGAATCGATCCGGGTTAATTGTAAAAGCCTATGGAAGCAGAAATGTACATTGTTCTGTGGAGCTGTCCAGTCATGTGAATACTCACAGTGCTCCCCTTTCAAACAAGCACCATGTGCGAAGAACTTGCAAAGAACTCTGCAAGCACAAATAGTATTATAAGGCCATTTCATCAGCCAAAGAAGGCTAAACAACAGAAAGAGTTCCAAAGAGCGCGTCGCACAGTAATTAGTCAAAGAAGACACCACTTGCAGAACAGAATACAGAGAAGCGGATAGATTTTTTTCGTAACCGGATACGCTGCAGCTTCACGATCTATGTGGTTGTTCATAAAACTGGCAGCACCCTAGCAATGATCAAGCAATTCGAAAGACTTTTTTTTTTTTTTTTTTTGTTCCCAAGTTACATGTCTAATCCACCAGTTAGCAAGAACATCTCATCAATATCCAGAAGCCAATTTCATGGTCAATCGACAAAATTCACAATCACAGGCAACTGAAAAGCCTGAATTCAAGAGAACCCTATTCTGCCTCGACCAACCTAATGTCAAGGCGAAAGATTTCCATGCCCTCGGCCAGACCGACACTAAAGAACTAAGCTTTTTACACGTATCGATGCACCCATTTGAAAGAAAAACGTGAGGCTGCTTTTTCAAATAATTCAAGGCACGAAATAATGAAGGAGAAACCCAAGAACATAAACAGGAGCGCTTATCGTTCGATGAATAGAAATCTCGGTCATCAAATGACCACCGGTGCAATCGTAAAAAAGGCTAGCTGCCCATTACCATACATCTCAACACAAGACAAAGCCACAACAACAACAGCTCTTAAAAGCCCCGCGATGATTAAAAATGAATCCGCCGAAAGAGAAATAAGAGGGGGAGGGCTAAAAGGGGGGGGAATTCACCTCTTGGACATGACGATGAGGACAAATAACAGGGCGAGCGAATACACGGATTGTATCTGCACTTTCTCTCTACGCGATTTCAATCGGAAGAGAGGAGGATCCTCGCTGATTGAAGAAAGTGCAATCAAGGACGAAAGGAAACGCCCCCCCCTTGACCTGATCCGCTCCCCCTGGTATTTAGGGCTTCTTTCTCATTTTGGGCGGTGTCGCTCTTCGTCCGTTGAAGGTACACCCGCGCGTCGCACGTGTTGTGGAAAATCTCACTTCCACGGTTCCACCTTTTTTTATTTTTTTTTGGATATTTGCACAACCGGTTTTAAAACTTATCACAAAAATATAATTAAATTTTAAATTTTTTAAAACATGCAATTCTAAAACTTAATCAAATTGGTATAATCGAGTTTTTCTGTTAATACCATTAATTTGTTTTACGGAAAATACTAACGTGACATTTTAAATTTATTTATTTATGCTACGACGAGGTCATCGGGTCCTCAGATCATGGCAATATCTCTACCCCTCCTTTTTCCAATTTTTTTAAAAAATTATTTTAGCTTTTTTTTTACCGTTATTTAAATAAGATTTAAAGCAAAAAGTAATAAAAAAACACCACATAAGAAAATAAATTAATTTAAAAATACCACTTCAGTGTTTTCTAATAGACAAGTTTACGGTGTTGACAGAATGACTCAGTTGAATCAATTTGATAAGTTTTAGAACTCAATTACACTCTCGTGACAAGTTTTAAGATTTGTAGCACACATATCCCTAATTTTTCAATTTAAGTTACTCCATTATCAAACACAACAAGAGATAAAAATATAGAAAAATGATTGGGTAACAATTTTTAATTTACTATGAGAATAACAATCTATTCCCGATCACAAAAATCAAATAACAAATAATTATAAATTATCATGAGGCCCACTAGGAGTGAGCATTAAGCTTGAGAACTAAATTGATGTAAACTTGTCTAATTTAAGATTCAAATGTATGTAGGGTATGTTTCAAATTCCAAAAATTAGAGAACTTGCTTCAACATGTAGATTTCAAGTCTTAAATTAGTGGAATTTGGAACATAGAACCTATTATTGGAATATTTGTGTTTTTCTTAGTCTTTGTCTTCAAGCGATCTTGCAATACTTTATGGCATTCGATGATAAGTGGATAATTTTGAACCACTAGCCTGAGTTTTCATTTTATAATCGAAACTTTTACTTCGTTAATGTTCATATTTTGTATGTATTTAAATATAAATTATGATCAACGAATTGTAACAACAAGTGATAGTCATTAAATATGATAATTCATTATAATCGTTCAATTAGTAAATAGGTGGAATATAGGTAGACCCTATAACCAGTGACAAGGTATATTCCAAGTTCCAAATTCTAGGATATATAGGGTAGGTTTTAGATTTCAAAAAATAAAGAACTTGTTCTAATGAATAGATTCTAGAATCTAGATGTAACTTGCATGGAACCTACAACCGTTCACCTTTATGGCCCACTCATTCAAGAATTTATGGGTTACAACACATTATTAATCTCATTGTAGCCTAAATATTATTATGCTAGCAAAACCTTGAAATATATTAGGACAATGACACATATGGTTTCTGAATTATGATTCAATGTAAAATGTGACTTTGGAACTTTTAATTTATTTAATGTGGTCTCTAAATTTTTTTATTTTATTTTTATGTTCAATCTAGTTCTTGAAGTCTATGAAAGTATTCAATGTTGTCCATAAACTTAAATTTTAATTTGTTCAATGTAGTTTTTAAGTTTTTGGTTTATGTTCAATTTAGTTCTTGAACTCTATGGAAGTATTCATATTGTCACTGAGTTTGAATTAATAGAATGGCAATTTGAATATTTTCATATAGTCCAGGGGCTAAATGGAATATATACTAAAAGTTTAAGAATTACATCGAGTAAATGTAAAGTTCGAGGGCAACATATTAAGTTAAAGTTTAAAAACTATGTTAACCAAATCAAAAGTTCAACAACTATATAGTACATTGAGCTAAATTTCAGAGATCATTCGTGTCATTTTTTTAAAATATATTTGGATTTGCACTCTTTAACTAATGATTATGGCAATTTTCATTGATCAAGTAATTCAATTTAAGACCTCCCTATCCTTTTATCGTGGATTGTATTCAGTTATATTAAGCGACTGGACATGGACATCAATTTTGAACTGGCATGTCTAGAGGCACGCGTTTTTTTTTATAGGAAGCAAAGCGATTGCTTATGGTGCTTAAAATAATTATTCAATTAAATATCGTTAATAATTTATGTTTAAATATTTTAATGAATGTTAAAAATATTTAGTCATGCAAGAGGGGGCCTTGGAGTAAGGGGATTAGTAAGCATCTATGAGAGAGCAGCGAAATGAGCCATGTCTAATTGTCAACAAGAGTTTCCATTCCGTCTTTACTAATTTAATTTTTGTAAACGATACAAGAATTTTTTTTTAAAACAAATATTTTCAAAATCATTCGCTTTTCACGTGATAAATGGAGATCAAAGATAAATATGTTAACTCTTGTTCTTTTTCTCGATGACGTCTTTGCATTATGATTCATATTAATTTTAAATAATAAGGAATGTTCGAACTCTTCAACTAAATTAATCCCCTCGAATTCGGTGAGTTATTTGGGCAATAATTTGATCGAGACTTTGGCCTTGTTTGTCATACCTTTCTCAAGAGGTTTTGGGGAAAAATATGAGCTGTTTGACAAGTGTTTTTGGGACTCCATTGTCTAAATGTTAGCTTTGGGAAAGCCAAAAGCTCAAGGCAGGTTCTCATTTGCTTTGGACTTTTAGCATTTCTGAAAGACAAGTCTCTAACAGTGTTCATGTTCATTGTTCATCTTTCCCGATTTGCATAAAGGAGTTGGATAGAAGCCGATGGTTGTCACTTGAGGGGTCACATGACCCAAGGCATCGCTTGAGGTTGCCCTACTTCAGGCAGCGTCACCTCAGTTCCCATGACCCAAGTGGAGCCGTCCTGGGTTGTGAGGGATCATCTCGGTTCCCACAATCCAAATAATGCTGCTTGAGGTAGGGCAACCTTAGGTGCTGCTTGAGTTCCATGACCAAGGCACGTGGAGTCGCGTGACCTCAGGCAAGGCTATTTAGCAATTGTTTTGGCCCACCAGCAACTAAGCTTTAGCGAAAAATAATTTCAATCTTTCTAAAAAAAATTAACAAAAGTAATTTTTTTTAGGATTAATACTCTGAAAAACTCCAAATTGATACACCTGTGACAAATTTACCACAAACTATTTTTTTGACCACCAAAAACCCCAAACTAGTATACCTTTGACAAATTTACCCAAAACTGGTACACTTGTGACAAATTTACCCTTCGTTAGTTTTTATTAAATTTTATTGTCAAATTATTAAGTTAAATGACACGTGACAGTTAATTAATATACAAATTTGGGATTTTACGTTCCGTTTGTCACAATTTACAATTTTTGTATTTTTTTTTATATTAATCCAATTTAGCGGAGGGTATATTTGTCACAAATTTACCAGTTTAGAGTTTTTTGCAGTCGAATAAATTATTTTGTGGTAAACTTGTCATAAATGTACCAGTTTAGGGTTTTTTATGATTAGTCGGGGTAAATTTGTCACAACTATACCAGTTTGGGATTTTTCATGGTAAAAAAAATAGTTTGGGGTAAATTTGTTACAGGTGTACCAGTTTGGGGTTTTTAAAGATATTAACCCTTTTTTTTTTATCAATAACAAAAAAGTCTTTTACAAATTTATATTTTACCAAATGACATTTACGTCAAAATTATTTCTCAATGCATTTTAAAATTAAAATTTACCAAATACTATTGCATTTCAAAAACCCTTTACTCTAAAGGTATTTGTTTTTTCCTAAAGACATTTCCTCAAAACCAAACCAAACAGGCCCTTTATGTATTATTGATTATTGATAGGGTTTAATTATTACCCTTATTGTGCACATAACATGTGTTGGCCCTAGTAAGAGTTATTTAAATACCCTATGAATTCACTAGAACGTTCATCTTAATCAAATATGGAGTGATTCTTGGGGAAAGATCGCAAGTGGTAGTATTTGATACTCTGTGATTGGTTGTCTAATAGTTCGTAAAAAAAGGTTAAGAAAAAATGATCGGCATACTTGCTTAGAGATAATCATGAAGTTCGCAGAAAATCTTGAATTATTATTAGCATGTAACTCTTTCTTCCTTTGGGAACCCCATCTTTAAATGCGCAATCTAGTGATTTTGAAGCCAAGAGTTTCAAACACGGCTTTGGATCGTAAGACTTTTCACTTGCATTCATGTCAATAGAAGGACACCATGAAAGTAGAATAACGTTGAGAGGGTTCTTTTCCAACAAGTTCTTCAGATAAATTTCGTGGAAGTTTGCATAGAGAATGATGTTATTGTGGGTTTTCGACATCATTAAAGTAAAACCTACTCATCTCTACCAGTTCGGAAGCCTGTATCACTGAGCAAGAAGAGCCAAAGCTGACGAGGTTAGTAACGTATTGGCGACTGCAAAGGACTGGGGAGAGAAGCTGGAAGGTGGGTGGGAAGGTGTTCTGCATTCCATCTCCAGGGAAGTCGTGTTAAATCAGAAAGGACAATCAACTAGTCTTTCTTTTCTGTACCAGTCACGTATTGTTTTTCCGTTGTCAAGCTCATGTCTGGTGAAGACAGACAGCGCGTAAAAGGTCGATGGGCTTGTGAATGAACATATCAAGAGAACAGATTCATAGATTAATAGCCTGTAAATGAGTCTTCAAGAGGAAGATAAAGGCCGATGGTTAGGTTGGCACATATAAGGCACAGTTTGTGACGAAAAGATATCGTCAAATCAAGAGATTGATTATGACGAGACTTTCTCATCTGTAGCCATGCTGAAATCTATTTGGATTATATTGGCTATAGCTGCACACTTGTATTATGAGATATTCCAAATGGATGTCAAGTCTCAGAGTCGCATTCATCCACAAATTATAGGTGCACATATAAGGTGAATGTAGGGGTGTGCATGATTCGGATGACTGGTTTTTACCTTAGAACCAGGAATTACCCACTAAGGACCAATTCCAAAAAATTGAAATCGAGAGTTGCTCATTAGTTGCATGGATTCATGGAACCAGTCAAGAAGCTTTTTCCTCCATTTTTTTTATCTTATTTTATTTCTTTCTTGAATTCTTCATCTCATTACCCAGAAATACGACATGAAACCCAGAAAGCCACAGCTCATGTAATATTGTATGCTCAAACCAAAGAACCCATCGTCGGACCTCCATCTCCGGTTGCCTCAGACCACTAGATGGGAATTTGCCGGCATTCATCCTCATCATCACCCATTCAAGACTTACAATCATAGCCACATCACAAATACAGAGGACACTCATGGAGATATGACCAAAGCACAAAGCAAACGTAACCAAAGGTTGAAGAGATTCGGACTCTGTAAAGATGAAATATGACTGAAAATATACGCAGTAATCAACAAAAACCTTATACCGCACACCATATATTCACGCACTCCTTTTGACAATTCGAAATTAGAGATTAATCCTAACAAATTTGTTTTAGGCATCTCTTCAAACATGTGGCGGGCATGGACTAAGAGGGAAATATTGCACATCTTTCGCACTCAAATTCGGGCATATCCCAAAATCAGGGATTAATCCTAAAAAAAATTATATTAAAAATTAATATATATTTTAATATAATCGGTCCGGTTCGAGTGGGTAGGTGGGCGGATCTGCCCATGGAATCGAGAATCGAAACTGGTTCTCTTGGCTGCGTTTGGTAACGCTCTCGCGAATAGGTTTTTTCTATTCTTTTGTTTCTGAGAGTAGAAATAGAATATAAACTTTTTGTTTCCGAGAACAAAAAACAAAAAACAAGTTGCTTTTTATTTCCGAAAACAACTCAAGAAACAAGAATCAAGCTTTTTTTTTTTTTTTTCCTTTTCTTTTCTTCCTTTTTTCTTTTTTCTTTCTCTTCCTCCTTTCTTCCCCTAATCGGTCGCCACCGGCCGACAACCGACTAGACGAGGCCCCCCAAGCCTTGCCGTGGTTGGGTGAGGCTCAATCTCGCCTTGAACTAGTGAGGCTTGACCTCACTTGGCCATCGCGACCCTCGCTCACCCAACCACCGTGACCCTCGCTCTCCCGACCAAGGCCTTGGTTGGGCTAGGTCGAGACTCACCCAACCACGGCAAGGCTCGACCTCGCCGGTGGCCAGGCGAGGTCACCTCACCCAGTCACGGCAAGGCTTGAGTTGATCTTGCTGGTGGCCGGCGAGCCTCCCCTGAGGTTGACCTTGCCGGCCCTTTTCTGGCCAATCGTTGGCCGGCGACTGGTTAGGGGAAGGAGAAGAAACGGAAAAAAAAGAAAAGAAAAAAAGAAAAATGTAATAAAGTTACTAATAAATTAAAAGAAATTCTAAGTCATAAAAATATATTGGATCATACCAAACGCATTTCTCTCTCGTAAATAGAAATTTTGTATAGTTACCAAACGCGTTCAAATGTTCAGAAACTATTTTTTTCTTTTTTTGGTAACCCAGGGAGCTCCATAAGCCGACAACCGGCGAGCAAATCCTGGGGGAGCGATTGCAAGACCCACCACCATAGTACTGCAGCTAAAAATCCCTAACGTCGCCTCTGGGATTCGAACTTCTCCCCTTCGTGAGGGAGAGAGAGCCCGAGCCAGCTGCGCCGCTGAGGGCGGTGGTAATGTTCAGAAACTGTTCCTAGGAACAAAACATAAAAAAAATATTTCTGAAAACAATTATTCCTTAGAATAAAAACGTTACTAAACGCACTATTTAAGAACCACCCGTTCTAGGTGGTTTTGGTCCAGTTTCAGGCGGTCCGGGCGAGTCTCGGTTCCTTTGCACACCCTTAGGTGAATGTGTGGGGATCACCCGGTGGAACTAATGTACCGAAAGTTTTGTTTTAAGGCAATGAATTCGTCTTCGTTGGTGAGGCAAATGCGATCCTGGCAAAAACCATCGTTACTAACCTGAGTTTGCAGCTTGTCTGCTTTGTAATGCACTCACTTTTAGTTCTTGCATACTTCCTTATGATATTTAGAGAGTAAGAAACTCGTCGCATAAACTCTGTGTGCATTCATACGGAGGCACAATAGCCGTGCCAAGAACCGTGAAATCAGGGGACGGATCAGAAAATTGAAAAGTACATCACTCAACCCATACACAGAACTTGCCTTGTCTTCTGACAAAGGTATACATCCAGGGGAGGCAATGAGAAGCCATGATGCAACACACTCAGTTCCGTCAAAACCATAGCTCCAAAACCTCAATAGTAGGAATCGCATGCCAAACATTCTGGTACTGGGTGGCTGCCGTTGCTTCTATGTAACGATGCAGCAAAGCAGCAGCAGGATTGGACAGGTGTTTGGCTAGTACAAAGTGAAGCCATCGTCATAGGAAACATGCCATCCGCATCGACAAGGGGGAGCATTCTCGTCATACTCCGAGCAGCAGCTCCATCTTCTCTTCCAATTGGCCCTCCCCGTGTTTGGTCTGTTGCTCTTCTCGTTCCAGCGGTACACGATTACTCCAGATAGGTCACTCCACTCTCCATCAATCCCTTGGTGCGGTGGAGCCAATGCAAACAATCCCTTCTCCCCTATCAACATTGACCAAACTTCAGTGCCGCGCATTTAATTGCCAGTGCAATATTCCCCAGCTTCAGACGACGGCGGGCAGAAAAAAAGAACGTGGAATACGGATTGTTAAGGACAAGGACACAAATCCTCAAGATTCACAGGACATTCATCGGGAGTAATGCAAAACTCCTGCAGCTCTGCTACTAAATCCATAATGAACATAATTGGGGAGTGCCCTTCTCACTGATAAAAACACAACATTGAACTTCGACATGCTGTATAACAAGCAGCACAATCTAACACAATCTAACACAATCGTGTGGGTGTTTGATCAACCAATGCAGCTCCAGGTTGGTTCGAGGCCTCAAACTCAATTTTTCCTTTGTTTTTATAAAAATGAAAAGGTTCAACTGACGAGCATTAAGGGTTTTCTTTAAGGCCTGGAGAAAAAGAAGGATACATAGCTCTCAAAAAGGGGTCATAATCTTGACGAGCGAATGAGCAAAGAACCTCGAGAGCACCTAAATTTGAGAATAATTTTTGCGGATGACATCTATCAACCATAAATTTGAACGGGAATGACAGAACAGGGTTGTGGGTATGCCTCGAAAAGCAACAAAAAAGAGAAAAGATTCGGTTCTCTTGTGGGGAAGGGAAGTACCGGTGGTGTGGCCGTGAAAAGAGCAAGCAGTGGGAGAATTATGGGCGTCGACATAGAAAGTGTTGCACCTCAGGCATCTCTTTGTGGGCTGATTCTCCCTCTCTTTTCCAACGTCTGAAGACGAACACCTGATCTTATTCTTCACGTGATTCGAGTATGGCATGGCCATCATAGCCTCGCAGCTGAGACTGACAAGCCCCTGATTGTAAGCGATGCTGCACGCCATAGCCATCCTCTTTCTTCTAAACTCTGAATCACATTCGATACAGTTCGTACGTGCGATGGCGTGCGAGTGCGCAAGGGGGGGGAGAGAGAGAGAGAGAGAGAGAGAGAGCAGGGACGCTCAGGGCGGGGGCCAACATGTAGAGGTGGATAGCTAAAGGAAGCCCACTTTCAGTGACGGTGAGCCACAAGGCCCATAGCTATCTCCCATTTCGCATATTGAAAAGATCCAACGAATCCCCTGATTTTGTTCCTGCATACGCCATGCTATGGCCACGGTCGATCGAGTCCTTGTAATGGGGACTTGAGTGGACTTCGGCTAAGTCAAATTTGTGCCAGTCAAATTCGACTAGGCGCAGTTTGATTACCCTTGTATCATGACCTGGATAGCTATGTGTTTTTTGCTTTCATTTCTATTACATGTATTATCCAACTGCAAACGTATGCTACGATCTTAGAATCTTTTCATTGGAGTCAGGATTTCAATATTAAGATCTTTGATCCAGTTAACGGAATAAGACGTAATGATTCAGTATGATTTTGATTTTGCAAACTCGTGTTGAATTTAAACACAGGCTGCATCACGAAAATTCTGATGTTCATATACATAGTGATTGCTAAAGGAATGAAGGCCCGACAAAAAGCAAATAGAAAGATCAGCGCCATTTCTTGAAATTGCATAGTGTTCGACCCAAAGTTTCTGGAGAGAAAATTAACAGGGCATAAGGCAGGTCAAGCAAACGAAGGTGCGTGGCCAAGGCCAAAGGCCCTAACATGGTCATTCAAGGATCTCTTGTGCTTGAAGTCGGAGCCGCAGACGCAGTACCAAATCTTGCCGCAGTTTTTCTCGTGGGTTCTCCAATCGCCTTTCACCGCGAATGACTTGTTGCTGCATTTTCGACAAGTGAATGGCTTGCTTCCATAGCCGTGCCTTCTCTTGAAGTGGGTCTGAAGGGTCCTGAAGTCTTTGAGAGGCCTTGCTCTCGGATGTCGGATGTTGTGTTTGCACCCAGGCGCGCAGCAGTAGCACGGGATCCTTTGCAGCATCAAGCCATCATTACTTTCTTGTGCTCGTGCTTTTGTACTCCCTGTTCCCTTTAACGACTCAGGCCCTTTCCTGTACTCCGATCCATGTCCCCACATATGCATCTGCGACACCAACCCCATCAGGTTAAGTCAATAGTTCAAGCTTTTGTAAGAATTTTAGATGGTGAAAAGGCAGCAATTAATACCTGGAGGTTATTATATCTGTTGAAGGTCTTCTGGCAAACAGGACATGAGAATTGTTGAGGACCAGCCAGAATCTCCTTGGGAGTAGGGATCCAGTAGTGACCCTGGCTTAGCTTGTCCAAGCGACACCTGATGGCATCGGCCACATCCACGGTGGTTTCCTCTTTTTTTAGCTCTGGAGCCGAACAAGGTGTTACAGGGAGTCCTATCTGTAGAGCCACGGTTACCCCATTATCGCTATCACGGTCAGCATTGGCTTTCTGCAAAAACAGGCTCTCATCTTGTTTCGACGACCCATGAGAGGGTGAAGGCTCGTCAGGCATATGAAGGCCTAAGCGGTTGATAAGAGGAAGGGCTTCGAATGGAGGGGAGGAAGCAGATGTTTGGCAGTGAGTACCAGTAACCAAGTTGCTTGATGAGAAGTAGGAAAAGGGCTGAGAATAGCGAGGTTGAAGAGGCAAAAACATGGAGTTGGACCACTGAAGCACGCTGTTGGAATAAGGGTCTCTCATTCTGACAGCAGGAGGAGCAATATCAGGAAAAATGCAGCAAGGTGCTTCAACTCATATGAGCACCCGGGTGCGTGGCGTAGCTACCAATAACATATTCTATACCATGTCTCTCGTATAAGAAGGTTTGAGTCCAACAGGAATATTTAATGCAGCTCTTGGCTTGACGTGCTCGACCGTATTTACCGGTGAATGCGTAGATTTTCCTGTCCAAAACCACACAGCTGCGTCAAACGTGCACGACTTCTTTTTTGAGAGAAAATATGGGTTCAATTATCCTCGAAAGCTGCAGAACCTAGCTACTTGTTCTTGATGAAGAGCTTTATGGGAGTTCACAAGGAGGAATATGTTTGACTTCAAACCTTTGGAAGAACCACCCAACCCCCCCCACTCGTGCAATCTCGAATACCACACTTCGTGGTCGTGGGGGCAGAGTTTTTATATTCCTCGTTTGCTGCTAACTGAAAAAAAAAATATATAAACAAATAACGAAACAGTAATGAAATCCTCTCCTCCCAAGAATCATTCATTTCTATCTTCCTTCTACAGGCAACGGATCCAGCCAGATGTGGACAACTGAGTGCATCCACATATGATTCAAATCTACATAGATCATGAAGATTCTACATCTACAAGGTCCTCATCACTTAGTGTACCTAAGACGACAGAGTGGTTTTCTATACAGTTCAAAGTCATTGACAATATGACCTTTAATCTGATCAGAAGGTCCTGACCAACTACAGGCATGTGCAGTTAGATTGTCTAGCAAAAGAGAGAAAATGGAGGACGAAATTAAAAATTTTGCAGCATAAGTGAAGGAAAAATCTGAATTTTAGGATATTTTCCCATTCACTTTTCTTCACCGTTGCTTCCAAACACGGCCTTTAGATGTTCAATTGAATAAAGCTTATTTCTGATTGAAGAAATTTGTCATTCTCGAAGACCACACGAGTGTGTTTTGTCTTTTTCCAAGAACGGTTTTCTCACCCTTTAATGAGAAATCTGCCTTAGAAAACCATCAAGGACCTAGACCCGACACAAAAGATAACATCCCCCAAGGTAACCCTGCTTTTTTTCCTTTTAAACTGCTAATATTACAGGTGCTCGCATTGGTCTCGATTTAACTGGAGAACTAAACCGAGCTGGTCTGTTATCAGATGAACCGGGTAAGTTCGTGGACATAAAACCGGCAATTGGCCTCGGCTAGTTTACTTCCCAATCTGATCCTCTGAACCGCCGGTTCTACCCAAATACCAACCAAGCAAGCCGGTTGCAACCATGGAGATTCAATCCCCTGACTCAACTATGAGGTTTGCAAACCCCCCTTGACTTGCCCATTAACCCTAGAAGATAAGGGTGGTTCACTGAAGGGACAACCAGTTGGAACCCTGTCAGTACTAGATGTAGCTTTATGAGCCTCTATATCTTTTATACCCTGACCAATTCCCCCGCATGAAGCCACTCTACTACCAACAAACTACATTATATGAGCTGTGGAAAAATATAGAGGATATCTATAAGCTGCTTTTCCCAAAACGGACTCAATTCTTGAGTAGAACAGAGAACTGGGTTGAAACAGGCTGCGGAGCTGAGAGTTAAAGGGTGCTTTCCAGATTCAGGCTTTGGAACCAACACATCCATGAATTGTTCACTCCAAATTAACATCTGTCTATACTGTTACGATAGCATCTACAATAATCAAAGCACAAAAATATGTCAATTTGCTATTTTAGTTGGCATTTCATGAAAGGGGAGAAAACTCGGTATAATGATGGATTTGCATAACCAAAAGGACATAATCCGTCTATGGCTGTAACGAGATCAAATTGCTTTGCTGAAGAGCTCTGCCTTACACTAGCTAGGAATAAGAAAGGGGAAGCAAGGACCACTTCCTCGACAGTGATATTCTACTAAGCAAATAGGACCCTTTAGTGTAACAGCTTCCATTACTCATATCCAAGGCATATCTGCATCTATCATTTTATTTCTTTTTTTGGCCAGAACAAGACATACTTCCATTTATTATCAGAGGAAATACGATTCAAGGTGGCTGCCTAGCAGTTGGCAACACCAGATGATAACAAAATTTTCAAAGTCGAGGGGGCTGAAAATCCTCAACTATAAAGCTTTTGGCACACAAGACAGAAGCCAAAAGCTAATGCAAAGCAAAAGACTAAAGCCTTGGTTAAAATTAATAGAAATTAATAGCCAACCCAACCACACAGTAGTTTTGCTGAACTTCCTCTACAACATTCGGTTGCACGGTGATACATCCTTCACTTAGTTTGCTTAGAAAGGGGAAACGAGAATTCCTGATGGGTATGTTGCACTGTCTCCATGCTCTGCTCTAGAGATGGATTGAGCTTGGCTACTTCATCCTGCTCTAGTTCTTCCAAAGGTTGCTTTTCTGGAATTGTAAGCTGGTAATTTGGGAAAATCAATGTGTCTAGTTCAGGGGGGAGGAGGGTGCCAGGTCCTGCCACCGTTCTAGGTAATGGAATCTTGTTTCTGTTTTTTGCCACCTCTAGCAAGACCTGATCAGCAGTCGGTTTAGTTGCGTCATGTGATTTTGAACAAGAGCACAAAGCAAATCTAGCACACATTAATCTTTCTTTTGTTTCTGTTCTTTTTTCGCTTTTGGTTAAGTAGGCAGGGGGATCTATAGAGGAAATTCTTAGGAGGATGGAAATTGAACGATGTAAAGAACCACTCAATTTTCACTGATAAGGATTGAGGAATAGCACCAAGCTAGGGGAAAGGCCGTGAAAGAGTACTCTAGGCATCATAAGACCAAAAGAATAAAAGAACCATTATCAAACTCAGTAAAAGTCAAACACCGGCTTCCAGGCAGATTACCCCTCGTGGAGGAGGTTACCAGAAGGTGAAGTTGACCTTCGACTGAATTGTAAGCTTAATGTCATCAGAGTGGATTAAACCCTGCCAACATGCTCTGAGTAGAGCTCTGCGTCAGTCAATCCATCAACGCCATATTTGTACCATAGCTCTAACATCCGGTGTACAACATAAGGTTCGTACTCCTCAATGCCTGTCGACTGCAGTAGCGACTTGTTGATTTTGGCATCCCTCGGGATCTGCAAGTCCTCATCATTTTCTGCCATTTCTCTTTCGTAGTCAGCTGCATTATATAGGGAACGTGGAAGTGTCATCCAAATGTGAATTTGCCACCGCAAACAGACACCTTGCCAAGGAAGAAGCTTTCACGCTGTTGTTTCGCGGAAGGAGCAAGATGTTACAGGATACATAATTGCCAGGGAGTAAGCAATGGAATAAAAATACAATGGCGGACTCCGAGCAGCAAGGAACAGGTCCAATGCCATAAGAACCAAATGTGAGAGAGATATGTGCATATCCTAAAAACCATGAATGTGAGACAAGAGTTCAAAGGAAGCCTCATTTGCAGGTACAAATAAAGCAAACGCGGCATCTACTGAGAACTTGCCGAAGCACACGCCATAAATATGAACGAACGAGCAATCTCCAACGTATCGGATCCTCTTGCGCTCTACAATACCCTCGAAGCTTTTTCCATTCTCTCTGCATTGCACTCACTCCTATCCCGAGGTTTTCAAAGAGACCCATGCTCAAATTTCCCATCTTCCGATTTGTACGACGCAAAAGAACATCAAGAAGTCGCCGATGGTACGTCCCCACGAGACCGTAACCTACCGACAGTCGCCACCATCGCTAGCGCTACACGGAGTGCGCATGTAGCATGTAAGAAGGAGCAACGACGGCGTCTCTCTCCTCGGGGAGGAGAAGAGGAGGAGAGAGACGGATCAGTCGGATGGGCCGGAGTCCGAATCACTATAAACCCAGATGGGCCCCTCAAAAACTTTTCGATGTGTAAAATATAAAATGCATTTCTCCAACCGCTTTCGATTTGACATGCCTACGGAGTAATTTGATCGTTCCTTGTAAAACCAGTTTCTGTCGACAAATATATCCTATTTTTATTTTCAAAAAATAAAACACTTAAATCTATTCACCATCCCAGCTCCACGGTAGATGATCGCATAAATAATAGTCGGTCCACGTCACGCTTCGACATCCTCATCTTAGTTGGATTTGGTTTGATTTTGTGTTGGAGAGACTTAATTCGATACTTTTTATATATAGAATAGCTTGAACAGAAAAAGCAAAAGTACAGGACTTGATTAGAAAGATAGAGCAAGTAAATAAAGAAGGGGAATTTCTTTTGAAGAAATGAAGCGAGAAATATACAACCAAAGCAAAAAGAATGGCATCGATGACTCTAAGATCGTAAGAAGGAGAAACGTGTCATTGCCTTCGCTAGCAATTTATATAGAAAAGATGGAGCATAAGCTATATGAAATTTCGCAATACCACTGCACAGACTGCTAGCAATAATGATGCAAAATCGGCATATGTTTCATTACCATTTGCCCAACCAATTTCAAAAGCTCGAGCAAGTTTGGTGCAATGGTACCAAAAACCACTCTTTACATGCGTGATTTCTTTTCTTTTAATAAGTGAAAAATGTGTGAAATGACAACTAGCATCGCCATTCCTCATGAGTGTTACTGTAAGGTTTCCACGACCGCTACAACTGCTCTCTGTGATCTATAATACTTATTTCACTTGTAGGTGTAGGAACCTTAATTACCATAACTCTATTGGCATGTCTAAAGCTAGAATGGTACATAAGATAACAAATGCATAATAAATAAGCTAGCCAAAGATTCACTCATGTCATCGTTCGAACTTATTATCTTTATGGAATGCAGTGTAAATACCTCTAGTATTGATTCCGCATCAAGTAATTTTCAGATGTGACACAGATTCATAAAGTGGAGGCATTACCCTAAAGGGTGACTAGTGGGGGTTGGGGCTTATAAGAATGATGCCGAAACATGATAAACAATCAAGATTCAAGATAATCATTAAAAGTAAAAAGAGGGAGTTGGGGGGAGGGGGGAGGGGGGGTCCGTTTAACTTTTGAAAATGAATGGGACAAGAAATATAGGCTAATTGGGGGGTAAAGTCTCATTTCTTTCCGGGGAAAAATGGGGGCAGGGGTAGGTTAGGGGGGAGGTAGGGGCCGTAACATTTAATCCTCAGGACTAAAGACAAATATTGTGTCTGTCAGCAGATCACACTCAGCACAGCTTCCTCTTTCTTGTTCTGCTTGGCTTCACACTGAGACTGCAGTGGCAGCAGCAGCAGTAGTACTGGTTAGGAGGAGTAGGAAGGGATGAGAAGGACACTCACTGCACGCCCACAGGCAAGGGGAAGACAACACCACCACCGCAGTGACTTGGTCTTGTGTTCTTTTTGGTTCCTTCTCAACCCTGTCGTGTATTTGTTAATTGCATGAGACGTTTTTAATCTTATCTTCCATTTTTTTTTATTACTTTAAGGCTGCTGCGGTTTAGGGGACCAAGGTGCAAGTCTTGTGGGAACAAATTGTAGGGATCAGGGAAAATAAGGAAAAACTGAAGAAGACTATTTTGCTTTTTCCTTTTCTTTTTCAAGGTTTCTCGCAAATGTACGGCAAATGATCTCTCTCATCCTCCTCTGCCAAATGCGGCTTCCCCCGGCTGTGGACTTGGCTTTTTCCTCTCTTGTCTTTGCTTCGTCAATCTCAATCCCCATCCCCATCTCCATCCCCCTTTCCCTCCCGTTGCACGGTCATCCACACCTTTCTCTTTCTTCATCATCTACTTTTTTTAACTTTTTTCTCCTCCATGCTAGGCATCTGTATAGTGGCTATAATATTAAAAAAATGTTAGCTTTTTGGCCTCTGGGTAGTGATGAGGTTCATGATGATGCTTCGAACAAGTTGTGCATAACAAGGGCTTCTATGAACTGCGGGGTAGATGCAGATTCATTGACTGACCACTCAACAGTTGTCTGTCTCCCAACACCCCACGGGCTAAAAGGTTGAATCTTTATATGTACTAGTGCCAAAATGAAGGCTTTAGATCAGCACGCGCCAGAAAAAGATTGGCCATGACATGATCGGAGCTTCTCTTCGACAGGACTAGCCCGGAGACACCTGCATGTAGCAGCAGAACATTACAATAAAAGGGGGAAACAAGACACTGTTGGCTATAATCTTCATAATTACTCCTATCTCCTGCTCTTGTTTCTTCCTTTCCCCCATTCATCTCTTTTGAAACAATTAAAAATACATTTTTTTTTTATTATAAAATATTGTTTATGTTTGGTTCATGTTAAGCCAATTGGCCTAATTAGAAAGCGATGGCAGATGAACATGCTTTGATATATGGAAAGAAGACGATACACTTAATATATTGGAAGTGTGAAACTAGAGTACTTTATCCATTTTTTAAATGTCTGAAAATTACGATATTTTCGTGCATTGTACAATCGGATAAAGTACTGTAAAGGCTGACCATGCCATTTCTTTCAGCGAGCATTATAAGTTTAATTGGAAGATGGTACAACGGATTCAACCAAAGTAACTACCCTATTCCCTTTCTGCATAGAGAGAAGGAACAGAGTCATTTAATGTGTTACAGATGGTTCCCATCTTCTCAACAAACATTCTCTGCTCGGATTGGTACAGTAATGTTGTGATCTTACCCACCCTCCTTCCGTGGTAACCCAGTTCGTGTCTTGACCCGGAAAACGTTGTCGTATGGATGCTAGACAGAGACAGACAGCTGCAATCTGTTTGAGCTTCTTCTGTTAAAAAAAAAAAAAAAAAAAAACCACCTCGCCCCAAAAAAATGGTTTTTTTTAGCTTATTAACTGCAACAAAAACAGAGAAGAAACCAAAAAAAAAGGAGGCGGTCTTCTCTCCTTTTTTTGGCACCTACAAACAAGCAAAAGCAAGCAGGCTACAATCTCTCTCTCTCTCTCTCTCTCTCCCTCTCTCCTTCTCTATCTGTGAATGTATAATTTTGGAGGAAACGTGTCCCTGAAACTCAGCATAAAGCGCCACAGCCCTCACTTGTAGACTTGTAGCGAGAGAGAGAGAGAGGAGAGAGGAGGGAGGGGGTGGAGAGAGGGAGAGTGAGAGCGGTTCAGTCGCCTCTTCTTATGCACCCATCTCAACAATGTGTGTCTCCTGTCTCCTCTTTACGAGTCTCATCATCTCTCTTTGTTTTGAGTTTTAGGTGTCTGCTCTGTGCTCTCTCTCTCTCTCTCTCTGTGTATTTTAGTCGTTGTTGGTTATTAAATCTGGTTCTGTTGCGAAAGTTGCCATCTTTGATCTCTGGTGGAATGAAATTGCTGCAATGCGGGGCGATTTGCTTTATGGGTTCCCAATCTGTCGAGAAATTTATCGTGAAATACTGCTTAGTAAGCGAAATGACCGAATAGTCGAGAAAATACGACGGCCTCTGTTCATCTTATTTTATTTTGTTTTATGTTAATACACAATGCTGCTGATGTATTCGTGAAATGCTTAATATACTAGTAGAAGGGATTGTTTTAGACTCGTAATCTCTTGTTCTTTCATAGTTCAAAATCACATTTTTCACACCATGTTTTTTTTCCCCATCCATATTGGAGGGCCAGCAGATGTTTCTGTAGGACCTGATGTCAAATATGCGGCTTGAACTCTCACGAGCATAACAACTTCATTCGCATCGTTAGTTCTTCTAGTTTTTCTCTGTAGTTTCTCTTAATTCATGCCTAGATAGTTTATCTACCACGGGGTGTTCTTTTAAGAAGTTATGATGTGGAGTCTGAAGCTTACTTCTTGCAGGATAAATGAATAACACTTGAATCCAAGGGAACAATTTCATCATGTAAGAACTTTATGTAGACATTGAATAAATATTTGATTAAAAGATTTTCCTTGCTATTTTACGGTTGCATCAGGTTTTAATGCCTTTCCTTGTTTCTACTGTAGCTGTGTCCTTCTGATTTGCAATTTCGAGTTGCTAAAGTTCTTCTTGTGATGGAATCGAACGGGTGGATGGGACCACATTATGTAAATCCTGGGTACCCTTACCCCAACAATGAAAGCTTCATGAACTTCTTTGAAGGCCTTACTCATGCCCCAGTGAGCTACGCTCCTCCAGCTGCACCGTTGCTTGATCAGGTGGGATGGGTGTTTATGTCTTTCTCTCTGTTGTGTCTATGTAACGAAGAACTCCCACAAAAGCCAATTGTCCCTTCATGCTTTCATCAACCATTGATGTGGACCTTCCACGTCCATTGATGCTCCTTGATGAGCACTGGGCTGGTGGTTGTACTAATCTGTGTTTGACTTTAACGTTGCCTGTTCATATGCAATATGTTTCATTTATCAGTGCTGAATACCTCGGTACTGTTTTCGTTCAATGGAACTGTATGGTTAAAAGGTGAACAATGAAATCCATGTTACCCAAATCATCATCAATTGTTGGCTGGATTTACCTTTTCCAATAAAGAAAAAGGAATTGGGTTCGCATGTTCTCCTTTTAAAGCATTTAGGTGACTCCAAGGAAGTATTCTGTGAATATTACTTCAGATTATGCAGGAGTCCTTAAATAAATGAGATGTTGAAGGGATTTTGAGGGCAAAGGAAGTATGCTGTACCATTAAGCAGTCAGATGTTCTGGAAGCTTCTCATTGTACTCTTGCTAATGCTTTGATACGTTCTTCTCTGTCAGGAAAGTATGTATTGGTCGATGAGTACGAATGCATACAAATTTGGCTCTGCTAGTGAGGGGAGTAATTCCTATTACAGTTCTTATGAGATGAATCATCAAATGCCAAGAATAGAGGTTACTGGGAGTGACTGGGAACAGTCTTCGAGATATAGTGTTGAAGAGCCTGCCGGAATAGATACTCAATATGAGGAACATGCATCAACAAGTGTGGATGGAAATCCAGAAGAACGTAAGTGCAACTAATAATTTTATTACCTGGTTGACCCTTACATATTGCAAATAATGACTTCAAAGATTGGTATCCCATTGATTAATTGGTAATGTGCGCAAGCTGAGGTCAGTTGATCAGCTTGGGGGATTTCCTATAAACCACAAGCTTGAATTGAGGGAGAAGAAACTTTTCCAGAGCCTCGCTAAGATTCTGACTTCTCTAATTCGTCCACTCATATTTAACAAAGAATTTGCTCTATTATTTCAGGTAGCCCAAGTCATCAATCTCCTGATGAATCTCAGGTATTCATGTTGCTTGCTAAGCAGCTTTATGCACTTTGACTACTCAGGGTGGTTTTAGTTTGTGAACTCTACCTTGTGGTTAGGTCTTAATGAAGCGTGAAATTGGTGTGAATGCAACTGTCAATGTTTGGCTTACTCTGTTATGGCTTATCGTTATTAGGACCAATTTCTTCTGCCATCCCACTAAAAGTGCCTAATTATGGCCTTAGTCACTACCCAGTAGATTGATAAAGATTTCTCCTTCTTAAACCTAATGATGTTTGACGAACTTCTTTTATTGGCCTTTCACTGATTAAGATATTCACTTTCATATCCCATCAACCTGAAAAAGAATTCTCTTTTGAAGAAGATATGGAAAATGTAAATTTAAAAGAAAAGTCTTCTGATGCCTCTGTGAATTACTGCAGGCTGTTTGGCAAGACGGTGTTGATCCGGACAACATGACATATGAGGTTTGCTTTGATTAGTATATGTAATCAACTTACAAAACCTTTTCTTTTGTTCCGAGTAATGAGCATGCTGTTTCTTGCTGGATATGGTGCCATTTGTGTGAATGCCTCCTGGTCTTTGGGCAATTATGATTAAGATGGCATGATGCATCGATGCTGAGGCCATTATTGCGAAGTAGCTTGAAAGCACGTAAACTTCATCTTGATGTGCATGTAGATGTCCAATCATAACAACCGTCTATTTTCCTCATTCAAATAATCGGATTTATTTTATTCTTTTAGTTACAAGGTTCAATTACAATTGTATGTTTTCTTTATGATAGCCAGTTAGCCTTTTCAGATATGTTAAAATTTAAAATAAAGAGAATGTACATTGACACCGACGATAGTTTTGCTAGATTCTTCTAAGTAGACCTATGCATTCCCTACGTTAGACCTTTTTTACATCAGCCCCTAAATATGTTAGCTTAACAATTTGTGGTGATCCGAATTTTCAATATCTGTTTGGCTGAGGATCTGTCCCTTGTTTGTCTCAACATGTGTAATTAATTTCCATGGTTTTGGCTAATGTTAAATCTCAATCTGTCCATAGTGGGGATGGGGGAAGTGTCGGGGTACTAGAACGATAATGATGCTGGCATTTACAAGGTTAGGCTTTTAGATAGATAGATGGATATCTCAAATGACTTCATATCCAATTTATGTATCTATGTCCATTTTTACTCATTTTCCTTTTTATGTCTTCTTTATAAGTAGAAACATATATGAAGTGAAGTGGACGTATAATATAACTGATATAAATTGAGTGTGGAAAGGAAATCATGTCTTCCAAGTAATAAGGAGCTCTCAATGAATTCTGCTCTCTTTATACACGTAGTTTGAGAATATTGACTAGACACCATGCCCTTTAAAACTATTCTTGTAGATGCCCTGCAGGTATGTGGGAAATAAGATGTCCAGAAATGTACCAGGAACTGGTTCCAATTTTTTTGCTTTGTGTATATATTTTCCATGGAGATGTTGATAGGCATAACCACCGTGTTTTTGTTCGAAAGCTGATAGTTCTGACAATTACCAAGAAAAGTAGAATCATGTGATATTTGTACTTTATAAAGCCAACGTGCCATTTGTTTTTATGCAGCAGAACTGCTATTAAGTTCTACATGTGAACTTTAAATTCTTACCTATATGCCATAAAGCTTTTCATTGATGGGGACTACTGCATGATGCCTTGTAATTGTTTAGATGATAGAAGCTACTGGAGAGAGGTCTTGGAGGCGTTTGGTTTTTCTTAATTTAAGAGGAATTGGTCCTCAGCCTCTATATTCAGAAAAACCAAAGTTGAATGGTGTATTTGGGAATACAGTACTCTTTAAAACTTGAAGGTCATCTTTAGATAATGTAAATGATTACATTCATTGTTGTTGTTCCTATTTCCAGGAACTACTTGATTTGGGGGATGCAATTGGAACTCAGAGTAGAGGCCTTTCCCAAGAGCTAATTAGTCTGCTTCCGACCTCAAAATACAAGCTTGGTGGTTTCTTTACCAGAAAAAAATCGGGGGAGAGGTATCATTCTGTTTTATTTATGTTTTTATTTTTTTAGGTGCTTCGGACTCCTAGAGATAAAATGGATGCATGGTTTTAATCTTTAATGGAAAAGGTCGTTGAACTCTTTTGCTCCTTTGGACCAGCCCTGCTAAAATTACTTGGGAATATCCTTTTCATGAAAAAAGTTGATGTGGAGTATCATTAGCAGTTCAGGCATCATCAGCATGACGTAAATCACGCTAGTTTCATCGCTGCATATGTGATGTGCTTGTCGTTTTGCCAACATGGTAACAAACGAGTCTGGAAAAGCTTTCTGGTGTCACCTCTGGGGGATGACCAGAATGAGTGCCATGAGCAAATTGACTAATTTTTAAGGTTAATTTTTTGGGATGCTCTTTGAAGTCTATCTTAACTCCTTTCAGGAATTCTCTTCTTTTACTTCTTTTATTTTTTATTTTTGGGTCATGACCTCATTAATCTTATAATTTTCTAACTTCTAGAACCGGAGAACATTTCTCTAATGATATTGGTTTTTGTGGACAATGGATTTTTGCATCTTCCTTCATATATATTATTGCTTTGCTAACAAGTGTAGTCCATATCTGCAAAAATAGATGTGTGATATGCCAAATGAAGTACAAGATTGGCGATCGGCGAATAAAGCTGCCATGCAAACATGCATACCATGGTGAATGCATCACCAAATGGTTGGGCATTAACAAGGTAAATGGCATTCCATTTAGGATGACCCTGCTCCCTACTCTTTTGAGTATGGACTGTACATGTCGAAGCTGACGTCCGTCTATTTATCTGACAGATTTGCCCGGTCTGCAATGTGGAGGTATTTGGCAAGGAATGAATGGATCGAGGGATCAATCTACTGCTGAGAATGCTGGTGGGATTAGGCTGTTTTGCAGCTGGAGGCTTCTTTCTTTTTTGGGAAGAAAACTTTCGGTTCGATTTTTGTACACGAGATATGATATAGGTATAGGGACTATTATACTGTGGTCCGGGTCTCATGCAGGTCCTGTTGAGATGGATTGTAATTGCCCAAGTAAGTTCCAGGCTATGTTAGCGAGTGTATATCGAATTCTCAGATGCGATTGTGTGATGGAGGATTTTGTCTAATTTTTTTTTTCTGTATGATCTATACATTACCTATCAGATCCAACGTCTTGGAGCACATTCACTATGCAGTAGCTTTAGTTTCAAGTCCTCCAGCATATCCAGCTTTGCCAAGTCCTTTCCATTTCCAGGCATTCTGAACCCATGAAGAGCTATGAACGTCTCAAAAGAAAATGCAAATCTAACATTTGATTCATAACTGGTTGATTGGTTTATCCTCGAGGGATGGTGTGCGGTGTGGATATGTACTGTACAGCTAAGAAAGAGAGGTCAAGAAATAAAGAATGGGAAGGGGGTTGGGTTGCTACGACATAGGACGGGAGTCCATTGGCGGACCCGTTGGTTTCTCCCTCATTCTTTCTTACACAGACAAAGTCAGGATGTTGAGTCTGCCTGTGCAAATTATAACTCTCGCGCCATTGTTTGGCCTAATTCCTTGAAAAAGGCACTAATTTATGGCTATATGCCTAATCCAACATGAACTTTCCTCCGTCTAAAATAAAACGCACTAAGTTTCATTTGGGATCGACACTTATTAAGTTGCCGAGCAATTCCACCGTTAAAATGCTGGCACGGTGATTCATGTTCAATTGCAGCTGGGGGGGTTTCTTCATTCGGGGGGCAAAATGAGGGTTTAGAGGAACATAAATTTAGGGTTCTTGGTATTGGAAGAGGAAGAAGGTGACAGTGAGAAGTTCGTCTATCCTAATTATTCCCGCAATTTGAGTGAGAGAGAGAATCAAATTTTAACAAGGTAATGAAGAAACAAGGTCTCGTCGGGTTTGGATCTTAGGTGAGCAACATGTGAGGTGCATAGTCCGTGTCGGTCGCCACATTGAATTGGCATGGTGGGTTAACGGGTGGCTAGGTCTCTTTCTTTTCGAGACAAAAAGAAATAAAGAGGTGCTGCGAGTCAAAGCTGTAATTCTTCGGAGGGAATGTGGTGGGGGGATGGCTTTGAGCTGCAGTGGGCGTGCTTTCTTCCTCTGCTTTTTCTAACCCAACCCAAAGTCCAGATTTGGGGAGAGAGAGAGAGACTGGCTGGCCGGTGGTTCCAGGAATAAACGAATATACAAATAATGAAAGCGAATCTCCCAACGGTCATCCCCCACATTAACAACACCGCGACCTCCTCCACCTCTCTCCTTCCCCCTAACGTAACGTTCACCCTCTCCTCTCGCCAACGTCTCTCTCTCTCTCTCTCTCTCTCTCTCTCTATCTGCGCGTGTCTCTGCCCAAGCAAGTCCTTCCTTCCTAGTTCCTGTAGAGTGTGAGCTGATTAACAGTGAGTGGAGCAGAGGAAATCTTGGGTTCTTCTCCGAATTCCTCCTCTCCGACGCCACCCCCGACACGACAACCCCCGCAGCCAGACTTAGACACCGACACCCCCGGCATTCCTTCGCGTGCGCTTTGTGTTGTGGTGGTGGGCGGGTGGGTGGGCGGGGGAGAGGAAGGAAGAAGGAAGAAGTAAGAAGGAAGAAGGAAGAAGAAGAATGGAACCGGCAAAGATCGACTGGAAGAAGATAGAGTCGGTGTTCGTGGTGGACGACCTCTACGAGCACTTCGACGCCCCCAAATGGGTCGACCTCTCCTCCTCCTCTTCCTTTTCCCCCCTCCACGGCGACCACGACGGCGACCACGACCACGACGACGTCCGCTTCTTCTGCCGACCCGGTAACTCGATCGCTCCTTCTCTCCCCCTCTTCTTCTTCGCCTCACGCCTCCCGTCTCACAGCAAAATTGGTTTCTTTTTTCTTTCTTTTTTTCATTCGCAGACTGCAAGCATCCGAAGACGGCCGAGGATTTCTTCAAATCGACCCCCACCTCCAGCTCCAAGGTTTCCCCATCTCCCTCTCTTCTTTCCGTTACTTTCTTACTATGCTAGTGTAGAAGCAGTCCAATCAAGATCTCAGCTATGTAAGCTGCTGGCCCATCTTGCTTGAATTGCCCTAATCACCGGCCGAATTCAGATGACACTGGATGTTCTTTGCTTGACTTTCTCAATTACTAAACACATAATCAACTGGGTCTTTTTCTATTCGATTGTTCTAAGAGTTGTCGGTCTTGACCTTTGAGTTTAACTCACAATCGCCTCAAAATGGGTGCTCATCTCGGTAGAGCAGGAGCTCCCCATTTGCTCCACTTTTCTATCATCAATTCTCAATTCTCTCAAACCAAAGCAATAATTAAAGATATTTCATGTCGATTGGTTTTTTACGTCCTAATGTTTGCTTGCCTCTCTTTTTTCGGGTGGTGAAGCTCCGGAGACTGGCTAGTATGTATGAAATCTTTCCACTCGGCGACCAGAAACAAAGGTACTGCTGATGACATTCTCTCCAAGCAGGTTATTGTGATACTACTCTGTACATTTAGCTGAATCCAATGCGTTTTTTGGTTTTCCCATTTAGAGATGTTGTCTTCAAGAGAAGAGGGGCTACCCAGTCTAGAGTTCCGCCCGGCAGAAGTCCCAACAGACCCCATCAAGATAGTGAAAACCAGAACCCTAATTTGTCTACTCCTCTCAATCTCTATTCTATCCCTAAAGAAACGATCAAATCAAGCGCCGAGAAGAAGAAAGCAGTGGACGATGCATCGGAGGAGGCTACTGCTTTGCCAAGACTCAGAAGCACACTCTCAGCAAGGAATTTGTTCGCTGGTCGTGACATTTTGAATCAGATTTCGGAATTTTGCAGCGAACTAAAGAAACTGGCGACCAGGACCAAGGAGAAAGAAAATGTGGAGAAGCAGAATGCGGCGAAGGATGTAGCTCCTACAGAAAAGGACAAACCTATTGATGTTTTGGAGGAGTTAGGTGGGGAAGGGAAAGAGAGAAAGCCGCTACTTGAAGTCAGTATCGAGAAATTTGATGGCATGAAGAAGAGCAACACCAAGGAAAAGGGCCGACGGATTAAGTAATCTTCCTCTCTCTCCCTCTCTCTCTCAGCTCATAATCTCTTGCGTGTGCGTGAATAGGGGTGCATGTCTGTGTGCTTGTATGAATATGTTGGGGTGTGCAATGAGGAAAAATCAGCTGGCTTGTTTCGGGTTTCATGCGCAACTTTAGTAGGAAATAGCAGTGTTGTACAAAAATCCTAGTTTTGCAAACTAGAATGATAGTTTGCTAGGTTATGCTTGCCCAAGTTGATTCACCGTACTCGGTGAAAGCTAATTTTCATCGTCTGAAGAAATCTCGAGGCCAGTTATCCAGAATTTATGCAAGTTAGCCCCAGAGAGGTGCCACGTTTAGTGAGCTCCTAGTGGTTTTAAGGAGATTAGACTGCATATGATCTCTCTGTTATATCATGTGCCTGCATTGTCACTGGGTAACTTACTTTGATGACTGTACTGTACAGAAGAGTCGAAGAGGCAGAAAATGTTCCAATCAAGCTAGACTTGGAGAATGTGAGGCACAGTGGGAAGGAGACCTTGTCGCAAATCCGCACTAGCCCTCCCACTCCCCAGTGTTTTTCAGCTACTCGCGAGCCTGGCAAATCGACACCATCAAAAGCTACCAAGTCTAGGTTTATGGTATGTTACTGCCTCATCTTCTTTTTCTTGCTCAGAAGGGATTTAAAAAGAATAATGTGGCTGGGGATGAGAAGATGAAAATGTAATCATCGTTCTTGTCTCTGCCTTAGATTACTTTGCGCCTTATGTGGGTTGTTCCACGGATTACTTACTTAACCCACAAGGCCAAAAATATGGATGTATGATCCTAGAACGCCCCTGGAGAAAATGACATAAAACCTACTAGTCCATCCATCTGTTGACTTAAAAGAATGTGCTATGGTCCTTAAAACAAGTAACCATGCATTCAGAAACATATAATTAGCAATCCATAGCTGTTTTGCTTTCTCATGGTTGAGTTCATTTAGATTGGAACATAAAAATTTAGTAGGGTGAGCTGGTTAGGCCAATCTCAAACTTTGCCTATCTGAGATAGAAAATGTTAATCAAGCACCCACATGTTTTTCCTCGCTTTCACCACCAGAATGTATTGGATTGGCTCCAAACCATTTCAATCTGGTCGGCATCTTCTAAGAGAGAATGCAGAAATTTCTGGAAGCCCAAATCCAGCTTGATGCACAACAGGGACGCTAAACATCATTGTTTATGTAGGGACATGCCTCTAAAAACAGAAAATGCCAGTCTAAAAAATTGTGGGCGATCTTCTTTGTTGTATTTCCCATTTTGTGTGGACTGATGTTTTTCAAAGACACGGTGGGCTGCAATTCAAGGGCTTGCTAAGCAGAACAAAGGTCAACTTGAAGAAGTTGGTTGTGGAAATTGGGACTAGAAATGTCAGCCACGTAATTGGCCTATTATGAATATCTCAGCCATATGCGTTAAACCTGTAATTTTATGGGTAGTTCTCAACTAAACTGACCTATATCACAAATATCTAATATCTGGTTTTAAACCAGATTACTATTCAGATTCCCCCATATATGCACGTTACGTTGGTATTTATTAACACTTTGTAATTTTCTGGTTGCTAGGAGAGACAAATCCTTCAAGAGGTGAAGTTGAACAAGGGGGCGGTGGCAAAGGAGGAAACTCCCGACAAAGGAAAAACTGTTCCTATGGTCGATGGAAGAGACGCAAGGCCGCTCGACGTGCTTTGGTTTCTGAAGCCCTGCACTCTGTCAAGCTGACACTTGAAATTTCGAGGGAGTAGTTACTTAGAGAGATCACAGGGAAGAGCCATCAAAACAGAGTAGCAGAATATTCATTCATTCTTTCATTCATTACTTTCTCATCGAACTTCTTCCCCTGGTCCGCACAACGTTGGTTTCCTGTAAGTTTTCTTATTGATGGGGGGATACAATAACCAAACGTGTATTCACAGTACCGATGGACACAATAAACTCATGTTTCTACTGTATTCACAGTACCGATGGACACAATAAACTCATGTTTGTACTGTACTTTAGATAAGAATTCAGGATGAGACAAACCCCGCAGCCCATTTCCCAATACCATTTGGATAAAAATAAACTATCTCATTCCCTTTAGTTATAAATAACTCGTTCTGAGAACTTTAGGTGTTGGACTGGGGAGGATAAGTACTGATAAAATTCCAGAGCTTTCTACCGGCCTTATCCGATGATTTCTCGGTATATTTTGTCTCTCTCATGTCTTCTTTCGCGTGTCCCAGTTAGATATTTGGGGTGATGACGAACCGAATTCTGACTAGCAAGTGGACAATATACAAAACCGCCATTCCTCTGTCGCTCCATCAAAGTGTTTTTGCAAGAGAGGGAAAGAAACTGTCAAAAGTGACTAGTGAATATCGGTTCTTCTGGGGTGTCGTGAATATCGTCAGGATTGAGAACCACACCGAAAGCAATTTCCCTTCTTTGCCACGATTTTCCGAATTCCATTCTGGCTTTGCTTTGTTTAAGAAAAGTAAAAGATCAAGCCACACATGCAGTCGCAAGTGTTGCAGAAGAACTCAGACTCAGATCGTTGCCCATTTATCTGCATCAATCTGGACAGCTCCTCTGGTGATAAAGATTGAACCTTGCGAAATTGACCGGAATTGATCTCTGATCCAATCTGCTCTCCCAGATATAGATTGAAAAAGTACGAAAAAGCAGCAAGAAAAAGATTTGTAGAGGAAGATAGACCAGATAAGAGTATTATATGCCTTGAAAAGCTCTCTATTCACGATTTCTTGAATCGTACGAACACGATGAAAATCATCCCGCAAACCAAAAAAGAAAAGCGAAAGCACCACCATCAAGAACAGCCTCTTTCAGTTCCCTCCACCAACTATATAACATCCTACCAAAAATCCAAAGCCAAGAAAAAAAGAAGCTAAAGTAATAAGGGGAAAATAGAAAAAAAGAAGAAAAAAGGAAGAAACTTTACAAGAGAATCGGGGGCGGAGGATCGGGCTCAGGCCGTACTACAAAGAAGGCAGTCGACCATCCGGACCCAGGCATGGCGAACGCGAGGATAGACACGGATGGTGTAGGTCCTCGACTCTCGCAGCAGGTCCTCCATCGTCTCCACGAACAGATTCAAGCTCCTCATCGGGGGCACGTACAGCGTGAGGGGCACCGCCGAGAAGGCCACCGTGAAGAACAACTGCAACGCCATCTGAGGATGAGGGAAGCGATGCTGGGGGATCTGGAAATTGCAGAGAGCCTCTGGAGGGAAGAGAGAGAGAGAGAGAGAGAGAGGGAGAGGAGGTATGGAAATTATAAAGAACCCTGGAGAACTCGTGATGTTGGAGACTTTTATGATGTAATAAGGAGAGGAGGGACTGGTTGTTGGGGTTTGGGAGTTGACCCGTCAATTATAAATGCCATTCATTGCTCCTTCACAGTGGCTGTGATCTGTGATCTGTGATCTGTGATCTTCCCCTTTCACGGAAATTTTATATAAATTGGACGAATCAGGAACGGTCTAGATGTGCCGCCCATGTTTGACAACAGAACAGCGAATCCCAGACTCCTTCCAAACGCAGCGTTCATGTGTTTCGATTGGTTATTTATTGATTTAGTAGGCTAAGACAATTGACGTTGCTATGGATAATTTTTCATATATTTTTAGATTGGTTATTTATTGATTTATTTTATCTTTTTTTTTTCTCTATCAAGTTCGGTGAGGGTTGTCGGCCGACCATCACCGTGCGCAAAGTCCTCACCAAATCTAGGCAAGGGCCACATGTATGGCAAGGGCCTTGTGACCTTGTCGGCTTTCACTTATGACTTAAATAGTATTGATATCGACATACGACACGCAATATGACACGGCACGTCGACATATCTTTAATTGAAAACTAAAAAATTCCGATACGTGATACATTGTATATTAAATGTATATTTATATATATATATATATACATGATAAATTATCGTTTTTATGATTATTTTAATTAAATTAATTTGATTCAAATTCACGAATAAATAAATAATGAAAAAAGAGCCTAGAATGAATTTAAATTAAAAACATTAATTCACCGTTTGTTAAAATCATTCATTAATTAATTTGACAAAAGGCTTTGCTAGCATAATAGTTTTTGAGGTATTGCGAGAATAACAGGTTATTGTGAGTTTCAAATTTTTAAAGAAGTGAGTCTCACATCAATTTATATTATTTATGATTTATTTCTTGATGGTTCAGAATAGACTATGATTTTCACAGTACATTAAAAAATGTCATGCAATCATTGTCAAATTCAACTTTATTCCAATAATTCATAAAACTTGGAGGAAAAAAGTAAGCAATTTACATTCTGGACTTACGTGTTGGAGCGTGTCGGGAGAGAAGAGAAAAAAACAAACTTGGGGGTGAACGTGTGTTATAGAAAGTGAGAATGAGAAGAGAAGAGAAGAATAGTTTTTTTTTTTTAATTAATTTTTTTATATGTTTACATTTTAATAAAATTGACATTTGCGTGTCAGAAATATGTGTCGAAATTCGGAACTCGCATATCAGATTTTCAGATTGAGTAGGTGTTGGATACGTATTGAAGTATTTGACACGATACGAAAGTTCTCAAACAATATCTATAATTGATTATTTTTGGGTGAAACTGACTGGATTGACTCAACTGGTAAAACATGAAGATATTTTAAATTCATTTAATTTATACATACGAAATGTTTAGTATAAATAGATTTATGATGTTTTTGGTACTATCATTGCTATTGGATAAACGGTACGGCCCACAACAGAAGAAAAAAGAAGGAAAGCAGTAATGGAAATTCGGTTTCCGGATTGTTCACGAGAGACGCAATTGACGTGGGATCTCGAGCCGAAGGTTGCAGAAGACCACGTTTCGAATGGATTTATCCAGGATCGATGAAAGGATAAATGAGGAGGGGGCTCTTCGCTTTCTCGACAAGACAAACTACCTAATCATGCTTTTTTACATCATCTTTATTAATCGTGAAATGATCACAGGGGTTAAGGATTCGTATATGATGTGTCCGAACTCTATATAATTAATAATTGCTTCTGTCGACATTGATATAAGTTATAACTACATACTTGGATTGCATCCACAATGGCGGAAGTGACGGGCTTTGAGTACAGCACAACTTACGCGGTCAATTTATTCATGATTAACCTCAAAATGTCATTTATGTTCACGTTACACGAATTTTCAACTAATCTATTCGTGGATATTTGATTGGAGTTGCAAATGGGCGGATGTAAACTAACTGTGGAAATCCCATTTCCGTTTTCTAGTACCGCTTGAAAAAAAATTGTTAATTGGATAGGTGAGTTTAGTCTAAGTCAACTTGAAGATCAAATAGATAATTTATATATAAAATAAAGATGGGATATCCAAATTGATACAATTATATCTTTACCTAATAACTAATAGCTAGCAAAATTGTTAGTTTTCTTGACATTATATATTGAAGAGATTCCTAGACATGCAATCTCTTAATAGAATGATTAATTGAATTATTCATGGCACCAAAATAATTGATGTTTTTTTCCCCTTCTTTTCTTTCATGGATCCATGTGTTTGATTGGTGGATTATAAATATAAATGTCATTTGTATGGAAACTTAAATAATGATATCTATGGGTGATTGACATATTTATAATTCATCGATTAGAAGTTTGATTCTCCTATCAATAATGGAGAAAGATATATATAATTTTCGTGTGACGAGTAGAAAATTAATATTTCATGTTTTATAGAAAAAACCACGAGCATGATTTCAACAAATTCTTTTATTATAAAACTAAACTCACATCATGACATCAACTAATTATTTACGGACTAAACTTCCTCTGACAATCTGGTGCAAATTAATGGAGGATGAACCAAGTGGAGCAAGCTCCTTCCCGCGCAAGCTTCCTTCCGCTTCCATGGCCCCTCCTCTTCATCTTCTTCCCCAGCTTTCCCTCCATCATCAACTCCCTCGCAGCCCTCTCCACCTCCTCTCTTTTCACATCACTCGCAACTCCAACCCGGACTCCCACTCATCACAGACGTACTTACATTGGTTGGCCAGACACGGCCAACAAAGCATCGGCACTCTAGCCGACAAGCTCTCGAGGGTCGAGTGAAAACCCCCCCTTTCTCGTAATTTCTTCAAGATACTCATCCATTCCACCTGCATTCATCACCACATCTGGCCTATTGGCCAGTCTTATTGCAAACTCCACCACCTGTCGGTGAGTCAGGGATGCTATGCTCCCAAAATTGACATAAAGCACTGACCTGGACCTCTTCGAGTCTAGCCATTGGACACATTCACTGTGCGCTTTCACAGATTGCATTGGACGTGCTTCCATGGGTCGTTCTAAGCAATTTGGTTTAGGAGTAGATGCGGCGGACGTACGGTGTGCAGTTGAGGAGTCAGCGAGGACGGGGCGCTCAACACCTCTGGCTCAAGCGCTTCGAAAGTGTGAATGAGGGTTGCTGTGGCCTTATGTGCTCTCTCGGTCACTTCCATGGAGCGGCTGAATGAGGTGTCTTCAGGATCTGCGATCTGGCAGAAGCTGGCATGTCGTGTAGCCTCGTGTTCTTCATATCGAATCAATGCAGGTGTCCAAATAGGCATTGCTCACATAGGATTCATCTGCAATAGGGTATCTAACCCAAAATTTCGGCATACTTGTTGCTTTTATCCTGGTGAATCACTTTAAATTGAATGCGAAGGGGTATAAAGCATGCTGTCTTTAGTGCAAAGTAAAGCGGAGTGGAGGAAACAAACTGCATGTACAAATAAACATCAATGCTATGGATGAGTTCATTCACCTGGGAGGGGTATGAGACTTCCTGTTCTCGTTGGTCCGGAATTGCGTGAACCCCATGAGGCACAGGCAGGAATAGTCCACAAATTTATGAGACCCAAACTTCTCAGCAGCAGGGCATGTTGCCAAGGACATGAAACCATCGGAAACGATGCAAGAAACCAGAGGAAAATGCCTTCTTCGCCTTCCACCTAAGCTGCGCAGTAGCGGTACTACAAGTTGAATGAACAAAATTGGACACGAGATCTGAGAAAGGAGCGGCCATGTACTTCCTCCTCGCAGAGCAAAGCAAGATCTTGTGTAGCATCGGCATCCAATGGCACAAGCCCGTCCAGGATCGTTAAAAACTGAAAGCAATCACCGCCCCTCGAATTCAGCCACTTACGGGCTCCTGCTTTGAGTAACCTTGCGTGGTTGGACTCAGCGTCGACAAAGGTGATGAAAAAGCCTTTGTGATGGAGAAGTTTGGCCAAATTGGGTATTGGACCCATGTGGCTCAGTAACGGGTTTGGGACACAAAGGGCATGAAGTTTTGATGATTCAAATTCATCCCTGGAACCCATCTCTTGGATCCTTACTTCACTAAATGGTTCCTCCTCAATCTCCAAGGTAGAGTTAGATCTTTCACACACACACGTGTGTGTGTAAGTGATATATATGATGGCAGGTCATGCCGATGCAGTTTGGTTGCCCTCGCTCTTCGCAATGAGGTCCCAGCAGTGGCTCATTTTCAGTAACAGGTCTTGCCTTGTGCATCAATGCTCTTCATTTAAGTTGGGATTAGTTAAGCGCTAATTATAACTAGGTTTGGTTAAATCTTGGGGAAATGACTTTGCATTTTCCAAACATCTTTGACTCAAGATGTACAGGCTCTAAGCAAATATCATTTGGCTCAGGTGTATGTTTTGTAAAGTAGCTTTAAAATTGTTCGTAAAATTCTAAACGCAAGTGAACGTGTCGAACAAGTAATATAATGATGAGAAAGAATATCGTCCCATGAAGATCGATGATTAATAAACTAATTAAATACTAAAATAGATTAACTCTAAAATTTATCTAACAAATCAAAATATAATTGAGAATAAATTAAAAACGAAATTTGTAGACTAAATGCAGTAAATCGATTAGATAAATATGTTAGAGCATCCGATTTCACCATAACCACTAGATATGAATTTCAGATTATTGTGAATACAAAAACGATATCAAACATGTGCTAGCGGAATTTCCTAACATATTTACTATCCTATCTCTAGGTATAGCAAACCTACTCAGTTTATTAATCCACTATATCTCTATATGAATTAAAATAAACATGAGTGCATTAAGAACTATGAATATTCCCGGCTTACAATGAGTGTTTTGGATTACCTTATCACCGAAAGCTACACAAATAACGCGGTATATCTCTATCCACGTTTAATTCATGGTTATATATTATAATGAGCAATTGCATATTATCACTTCTCAGTCTCAAACATGCACATCAGATCATTCAAGTGGTGGCCAGTCACTCAAAAGCATTAAGCACAATAATATATAACTCACATGAATGAAATTAATTGTAAAACATAAAAATCATAAAATTCACATTATCATGGTTAGGCTACATCGTAGCCCTAACAAAAGAAAATTAGAACATAGTAGATGAAAAAATATAAATATAAATTAAACTCCGTATCTTGAATCAAAGAACAAGAATTCTGTCACCACTTTTGTCTTCTCTTCAAAATACTTGAAAATTTCTTAGAACAATGAAAAAACAATCTAACATAAAAACTAACTAAAACTTAGCGCGCTCTCTCTCTCTCTTTTCCTCTTCATAGAATATATCCAAGATCCTTATCTCTAAGCAATTGCGCACAAAATCAGGGAGTAAATCAGAGGATTTTGATTTGATATCTATCTCCCACTGTTGCTTGATTTAAATTCCTCGATTTTGCCATCTTTTTCCTTATCTTCTTCATATATCATTATTCTGCATAAATAAGGAAAATTCAAATGATCAGAAGGAAATCCAAATATTTTCTCATAGATATTGCATTAATTGTTGCCCAAAATAGGTAAATAACTCTATTTTTATAGAGTTATCAAAAATATACAAAAAAAGAGAGGAAAAATGGATTGTTACTCCTCTGCTCATAAAAATAATTCACAAAAAGCCCTAAAATTTTCTCGAAGGACTCTAAAATTAGTCTTGAAAGAAACTCTGCCCAATTTTTGGTCTTGGCTTCATGACGAACGAAGGCCTTTCTTTTCTCTAATTACGGGAGCTCTATTACTTTTAAGCTTGGCGAAAGGTAGAAGATGTGTCAGCCCATGGTAGGGCCTCAATTGACTTCTATATGTGCCCCAGAGGACTTATAGTCATTAGGATTGTGTACGAAAGTAATGATAAATCATCGAAGAATAACCTTGCAATACTCTCAAGCATTTTCTAGTTGTATTAAAGGGTTTAGCTTCCACTTTCCATGCGGTTCCACACCATGAAAATACATTGAAGAAGACATTTGATTGATCATTATTGGAAGTATAGGTAAATTAATCATTATTTAGTTGGAAAACTAATGGTCTAATCAAGCATCGGCTGATGTAAAGTATTGACTTTTAAAACATGGAATGCTAATGTAGTTATTGCTATACTAATGGGTAAACTTCTCTTTACTTTAAACTACTAAATTCAAGAGGAAATATCAAAGGCTATTCCCATATTTGAATGGAATATCTTATTTCTTTGGTAAATCACTTAGTGACTTAGGAGAATATGGTTCTTTATCTCGTAATTGATTCTTAATATATCATGTGAAGATTAAATATTCTTAACGTAATATATTTTTCATTAACTTATGTATCTAAAAAATATATAAAAAAAAAATCACGTGCTTTTCAATCGGTGTTACATGTATCATTGGGTTCGTTTCTGCGTTTATTTTTAGTATTTGATCATTCCAATAGCTATTCGTTTTTAGGAATTCGTTTCCATCAATAATTTTTAATTGACTAATGGTGATTCTTCTGATCAATTCAGATTCGGGTTTGAAATCAGATTCAGTACCTCTCTCCTCTTCCTCCTCCTTTTCAATTCTTGCTATTGTATTATTTCCAATTGTACCAGCTACTTCTTCGACATTTATGACTGGCTCACCAGATCAGGAAATGGAATCAAATCTAGTGACAGCTTAAAGAACATATGTACGGTTTTTCACTTTCAATATTCTTTTTATACAGTAGTTTATTTTACATAAAAATAACCTTCCTCTATCTTATGGGCCCTTCTTGTACGGGCCAGGTTTGGCCCAACACGGGTAGGCAAGCCTCGCTTGGCCCAACATGTTTTTATTAAAAACCCATCAATTGCAATACGTGCGCTCCTAGCATTACCTTTGGACTTGCGTACCTATATGTTTTTGAGAATCATGGCTACACCATGTAACAATTTTTAAAAGGTTATATTACTATTACTTCAACTTTAAGGATGCTTCTGTTTGACTGAAATAAAGGAACATACATTCTATGCATATCATTTTCAAGGAAAAAAAAACAACTAGTTTTCATTTATTTTATAATTTAAGAAAAATGACTTTCTTTCTGTTAAGAAGAAAAGTTGTTTTCCTTTAATATAGACTCATTGTTTTCAGTTCCTGGAAAATGTTTTTTTTTTCCATAAATCGATTAGTTTTTCATCACCAAAATATTGGAAAGTTGGAAAATAATTTCTTGGAGACAGTTTTTCTTCAAACAAACGGATCCTAAAATTTGTATAAGCAGTGTTACGGCTATATCAAATGAGTTTTTAGTTGTTCTAGTGTTATTCAAACAAGCGCATTGAGTGTGTATATGGGCTTTTAGCTGTTCTAGTGTTATTTAAGCAAATGCATTGACTGTGTAAATGGGTGTATTTAACGGGTGTATTTAAGCAGGCGTAGCGTATGTACTTGAGCACCCGACAAGAATTTGTTGCGGTATACCGCAAATCTATTTCACGAATGTAGGGTGTAATTTGTACCTCTTCATGTTCGTGAGTGTCACTCATCCGTAGGGGGTGCGAGAGGACGCAGCTGGTCCATGATGGCGCCGGAGAGTGATGAAGCAGAGACAAGCCAAAAGAGGAGGAGAAGGGTGTTAAACTGCCGAGCCGCAGTGGTAGAGGATGCAAGAAACGCCTCTGGAATCATCTGATGATGTTTTATGGAGTGACGATGAGCCGAGAGAAGGGAAGAGGCATGAAGCGCCGAATGCTCGCCTCCGGGGTCAAATCTGGATAGGAGGAGAGGTGGCAAGCCATCTGGGATGGTCATGGATTGAGAATCGTCAAGGCTCCTGGAGAAGAAAGAAGGGTGAGAGACATGAGCTAGCGTGTGCATGGTTGAACTGGGCGTTGACACAGCTGATGCCAAAGCCTGCTCGCCGGTGGAGGAGGAGGAGCTCGGCTAGATCCAGCATCGCGCCCATGGGGCTATGAGCTGGCCCTCGCAAAGCCTGTTCAAAGCCAACCCGCTGGGATTAGACTTGACGGGACTCTTGGCCCGGGCTTGAAGCACAAATTGTTTTTACGTCTGGTAAAAATGAAAACAAATTATTACTTTGGTTTAATTTTTTTTATCACTCTACAGTGTAAACCAAACAATTTTCATATGTTTGATTCGGTCTTTAAGCTGAAATGAATCAAAATTATAAGTATATTAATCTAACATGTCGACGACTTGTGCACCAATACAAAGCATGTCAATCTGCATAAGAAAATCACATGAATTGATGCTAAATACATAGAGATATGGGAACAATAAAACGCTATGGCAACTGTAACTCTAGGCCAAGAGCAAGGACAAGACATCTTGAATTAGTTCCCTCCCATGGCAATCGGGACATTCTAATTTCTTGATCTCATTCTCCTTCCAAATACAACATGATTAGCGTAGCAGCACACAGGATACACAATTAGTGCAACCATATGAAGCTGTGAGGAGCTTTGTTCCACCTTGAAACCTAAGAGTGATGAAATCAGGTCTTTACTGCATTTTGGAATTGATTCGAGTACAAACTTTGGCCTCTTTGTAGACTTTTCCCGGTCTGCAATAGTAGCCCTTCTTGGGTGCGCAGTGTGCATCTTGTGAACAAATGCACAATCCCTCAAGTGCACATCCATCCCTAACTATGCTCACACCCTCCTTGAGTCCAAGAACTTGGTCTGTCCATTCACTAGAAAACAGCCCTAGCGGATCATACATCTCCTTCACTTTCAAAAATTCTCGGGCTTTTTTATACTTTTTTATCACTCCATCAAATGCCAAGTTCCTGTTCTTCCCCCAGTGAGGCAGTGCGTTATACTTGAAAAGCGCCATCTGTTCTATTTCTTCAAGCACATCTTCGTATAGCCTCGGGCTTAGCGGATCCTTGCTCTTGTAGTAAGTTATGTCAAAGTCTACTGCGTCCTCTTGCTTGCCCAGGTAAGCACTAGAGGCCGTAACATATCGCATGAGGATGCCATTGTAGAGCTCCACTCCGCACAATGCTTTAGGCTCGAGTGCAATAAGCTGTTGAATGTCTTTGATGAAGTTCTTTACCATAGAGAGTCCGACGCTAAATGTGGTTTGGTAAAAGAACTCCCCGTCGACCCGTGGATCCCATGGACAAGCAGTAATCAGACCATCTTGGGGACTGTCTAGGCAGGTTCCTGATGATTGTAGCTTGTTGTGATACCCAATCACTGGATATCCGGTAAAGATGATACCTAATCATAACATGCATATAAATCAATGTGAGCGAAATCTCTAGAATAGGGGACACCATGATATGGAACTCTATTAGTTAACTTAGGATGCGATACCGTTGTTTGTCAATCCATAAGCAATAGTCTCGAGGGTAAAAGAAACTAGCTTTGCACTGTTGCATTTCCCGTCGGCATCGTTCAGGGACTCTTGCAATTCCTCTGCAAGAGCAGCATCACAACAGTATTAAAAAAAAAATATTTAGAGTTGGGCTACATCAACTACTAAACCTAGCCTTACACTATTTTACTTATTTACCAGTAGATCTGACTAATGCCAAAATGAGAGAAGGTGTGGAGCGAAATGGGGTGAAATCATAGAGTCCATTGCCGATTGCATTGAGAGTGACTCGGTCATCAATGCGATAGACTGCCTTCTGTTGGCTTGGATACCATATAATGTCTGCAAACTCATGTTGGTTACCAAAACTGGTTGCCTGTTCTCCCAAGTCTGAATCACCCTTAATCGAGTACGTTAAGGATCGTTTAAATAGGGGTTGCAGCTTCAGTGTTACCTGCAATTATATATACAAATATTGAAATCGTCATCATCTTGTTTTTTTTTTTTTTGTTTTTGTTTTTTTTTTTAACTAAAGAAAATTTCCTACAAAGATCCAAATCACTCCAACTGTCCTTTATGTTAGTTCTCGTTTAATTCTTAGTTGGAATGGACCTAAAAGGTCTGTGGTGGAGGACCCATTCATCAATCTTCACATCACAATTAATATCTCGTGCCTAAAATATATACCATTTTCAAAAATGATAAGAGTGAATGAGATTTGTTGAATTTCGTCGTATAATAGAAGAAGAAATAATCCTAAAAAATCAATAATGTATGGTTAGACCCACCACACTCTTACCCTAATCAAATGGAAAAAGGTGAATCTTTGTCTACTATTTGACAAAAAAAAATTTGTGTTCTTTTTTGTGATTTACATAATTCTTCCGATTATAGTGCAGAATAATAGATGCGGTCAAAGTACGTAGAATAACGAGTTGGCTGCAAGTTTACTTAAATATCACCAAGTAACGATCCGGACATCAAGGTTCACCACATATAACATAAGAAACAAGAAAAGGGCATGAGATACACCACAGGGGTTTGTGATATAAGTGAGGAATGGAAGGTACGAAAGGAGTCACACAAGCACCCAAACGAGAGAAGACCAGAGAGCAACTGTACCTGAGAGATGACTCCTAGAACCCCAAGCGACACTTTGACCGCGTCCATCTCTGCACGAGTGCTTTTCCTATTCACATCCAGCGTCCTGATCTTGGCGTAACCATCTCCGGGTCCTCCAGGGCTCACGATTCGCATTGCCTCCACGTAATCGTACAATGCACTCCCTTTCCCCCACAAGGAGCTGCCGTGCGCCCCCGTCCCCAGCATCCCTCCCACCGTCACACCCCACCAGTACGGCGCGTATGGCAGCGCCATCCCCGCCTTGGCCGCCTCCTCTATCAACTGCCTCAGAGTCACCCCTCCCTCCACGCTCATCCTCATCCCTTCCCGGTCCACCCTCACTATCCTCGTCATGTACTTGGTGCTCACCAGCAGCCCGTCCTCCCCGTCCGGACACACCAGTTTCGGGATGCTGTGAGAGGTTCGTGTCGCCGCTTTCATCTTCGTCCTGGACTTTGTCGCATTTCCCACTACCCACATCAGCTCTTCTTCCGACGTCGGAAATGCTGCGGCCCCTGCTTTGCACGCACTTCGGTCAGGGAAGGTTCCGTAGGAATTTGTTATGGTGCAACCGCTTGAGGTGCATCTGATGGGATCTGCCGGTGGGCTTGCACTCACAGACATCATCATGGCGGTCGCGGCCATTACAATGATGTGTAGTGAAGTCCATACTGTTCCAGAACCAGGCCTCCCGAACCTGAACACCTTGCTCAAGCAAGGAGATGTACGTGTCATTGTGAATGAATTGAGGGCCGATCCTTCCACCACCTATATAGCTAGCGAGGTTAGCCCCTGATTGTATGTGGCTCAACGGCGCACCACTAGTTTGGCGCACAAGAAAAAGTAGGGAGGGAGTTAGGAGGGTGATTGTGAGTACGCTTTTAAGTTTAGAAGGAATGGGGACGGCCAAACTGGAGAGGGAAATTGTCGATTTCTACGGCACTGTGGGAGAACAGCCTGGAATTTATTCGGAGGTGTGCCTGTAGGATGATGGTTCGGAGCAAAATACATACCCTGACAACACGATATATAATGGGACTTGGTGCTACATATACTCCTTCATGTGATGAAACGGTGCAATGCGCAAAAAGTGCACACGCCTTCCCGCTCCATGATTGTACTTGCGACCCCTTCGGAGGAATCTTTTAACATGAAGCATTTCTCGGCAAGGAACAGCATCGAGAGATGCTTTGGATTATTAGAGTTTTTTTTTTTTTTTTTGGTCGGTGGATTATTAGAGTTAATATAGCGCATTAATATGAAGATGGATGAGACAGAGAAAGGAAAAGATGAACAAAGGTTTTATGTAATTCGGTCGATTGAGAAAGTTCCTTGGAAGCCCATGTGCACGGCAGAAATCCCCATATTTTTTTAACTTCGTGGGGGATTCTCCTTAAATAAAGAAGAGTAGTAAATACAGCTATTACACATTGGATCTTATCCCCAATCTTATTTTGTTTATCTTGTCAATAGTTACGCCCGGCAATCCTAGGATGTCCAAAGTCAATGCGAAAGATTCAACTTGCATATCGTTTAACTTCGACCCATGTCACGAAGATGCGTTGATATTACTTTGCAATTCCGTTTAAAAATAATTATTATTTTATGATCTAGAAGATTGGGCCAACCAAAAAAGAGCAACTTTCAGTTAGATAGCCGGCCTTGCTTCAACATAAGGAATTATTTACAACGGTATTTAGTTTCAAGGCATCATAAGTTTTGGAGAACTACTCTTACACTCCACAATTTAGAATTTCCACTCATGTGACGAAAATGCATCGACATTACTTTGAGATTATGTATCCAAAAAAATTATTATTTTATGGTCTAGAAGATCAAGCCAACTTTGGTTTAGTAAGCTGGCCTTACTCCACCGTAAGAAATTATTTAGAATAGTATTCGGTCTCAAAGCATCACAAGTTTTGGAGGACTACTCTTATACTCCACTATTTAGAATTTTGACCCATGTGATGAAAATGCATCGACATTACTTTGCGATTTCATATTAATTTTTTTTATTTTATTTTATGGTTTGGAAGATCGGGCTGACTAAAAATGAGCGCATTTCATTTAACAAGCTAGCCTTGCTTCAATGTAGGGAATTATTTAGAGCGGTATTTAGTTTCAATGCATTATAAGTTTTGGAGGAGTACTCTTATGCTCCACTATTTGCCAATGGAGTCCGAAAAAGTAATGAAAGCTTCGTTCTAAATAAAAAGTTAAGTTGGTTGGTATCTTGAATGCCGATAACTTACCGGACCCTTCTTATCTTATTGGATTTCCAGTCTTTCTTGATGGTGAATAAGTGCCGTGGAGATGAATTAGCGGGCCACTCAATATTTTATAAAACAGATGTTAACAAACTCTACTGTTGAAGAAACGGAGGTCAATTATTGTGAAAATAACTCAAAGAAAGTAGTTCCTCCAGCTTGAAGTTGTCAAAATCTAAACATGTCCGGAGACTTCAAAGCTTAACTCGAAGGAAAAACGTTGAAAAATAGCATCACATTAGGTTTCTTGATATAGCTGTCGCCGCCTTTAATTGCGCGGTGGCTGCTGTGTTGCCCGTGCGAACTTGCATATACTGGCAACCCCAATCATCGAGAGGTTGGGCTGGTTTTATTGGATTCCTGAACAATGATGATGGGACTCGCTGGCGACAGCCAAAGTGAATCACATGTCTTCAACTTTGATGGGATCCGCCTCGCCTCGATATGATTCTTCTCAAAATTGCCTTTGTTCATTTCAGCAACCGACCTTACTGATCAACTCAGTCTCGGGCAGAAATTATTCAAGAAGCAGCTTGGGCCACTCCCTCCGGGCGACGAATGAATTAGTGGGCTTCGCATCCGTCCGAATTTATGATGCGCAACTACGGCCTGTTAGAATATTCCTCGAGTTTGACTAAGTGAAAATTTAAATTCGGAATGGACCTAAAGGGTTTGTGGTGGAGGACCCCTCATCAGTTTGTGCATCATAATTAATATCACGCGCCTAAAATATATATCTGTTGGAAATATAGAAGCACCGATTCTGAGTATCAATTAATGATTCAGTTAATCGGTAATTAGCTTGGTAAAATAGGACATAGAATCATTATGTAAATCAGTGTATATTTCCTTATTCTTTCTTTCCTACATTGTTTCCTTCATCCTGTATTATAAGTATAGGATCATATTTGTATAACAGCAATACAGAAAACACATTATCACAATTTCTCTCAGTTTCTTACATGGTATCAGAGCGACGCGTTTTGATCTAGCTTCCGCAAATACATTGAATTGCCTTTGGTATTTTTTCGATTGTTGTTGTTGCAAACTTCTTCCTGCAAAACACATCGACAGACCATTAGGAATTCATTCGTCCAAAGAAATCAAAAGCAGCAACAACAACCAAGGGATGACCTCACCTATGGAGGAATCTTTCAACACCAACACCTCCAACAACACTCCTGAGAATCTGGCATCAAACCAGATTGCTCAAACTCAGATTTTGCAGCAGCAAGCACTCTCGACCTCATTGCCTACCACTGTTCAACCTTCTATGATTCAAACACAGGGTCCGATCCAATGGCCACACATCAGCTGGTATCTGATCCATGGCCAATGGGCTGCTGGACATAGCCATACATCAACTCAGCAAGGTTTACCTGGAGAAGAAAATATATCAGGCTCTAGAAGTGGCGGAACAGGTTTCGGATCCGGACCCATTCCACCAGGTCAAGGGACGAATCCATACACTCAACCCGGTTTCTTGCCCTATGCGTTCCCTTTTCAAGGTGGCCGTCTTGAACCCGGCGACCCCCTCTACACGTCGTCGGCCGATGGACCGGAGCTCCGACTTATCAACATACCGCTCACTGGTCCGGACAATTATAACACGTGGGCTCGCGATTTCCGACGCGCGCTTGTGACAAAGGACAAGGACGGCTTCCTAGATGGAGCCGTCCCCTATCCGACTGAAGAACGGCTATAACGCCTTTGGCGAAAATGTAATCAACTTGTTCGTACCTGGATTGGGAATTGTCTCGCTCCAGATGTTGCGGCTGGGCTTCCACCGACCGATGACTCAAGGACAATATGGGCAAGCATTCGGGAGATGTACGGACGGCTTGACCCGACAAAACTCTTCACCATTACACAAGCCATCTCGGAATTGAAGCAAGGGAACTTATCAGTTGCCGCTTGCTTCAATCGCCTCTCGGCCCTCTGGAACGAGCTTGAAGCCGCCGAAGAACACCTCGAGGGCCCGGAGACAACGCTGCAACAGTACCGAGCAATCAAAGAGAGGGAGAAAGTGACTCGTTTCTTGTTGATTTTAAACGAAACATACTCACCTTTCCGATCGCAGATCTTGGCAATGGACCCAATGCCCTCACTCGGCCGGATCTACCAACTGGCCGTCCAAGAGGAAAGCCAGCGGCAAGCCGCGACCGAGCATGGAAGAACCGGCGAAGGAGTCACCCTTGCTGCTGTTCAAAGAAATCTCGACCTAAACGAGGTGTTGCAGGGCATCCATGGAGGTCGCCACTTCGCCAGAGGAACAGAGACGATCGGGCAGAGAGGAGGAGGTCGATTTGGGGCAAATGGAGGAAACCCTAATCCTAATCTAAGGATGGACGGTTGGGATGCTGGAGAAAGATCCGACGGTCCGCAATCGCTCACTTATTCGGCCGAATCCAACGGCCAGCAGCAGAGACGATCGGACGGCTATCATCTCTCCACCCATTCGGCCGAATCAAACGTCCCATATTTGGCCACGTCTGCGCCCGCATATAGGGCATCGGGTGGCTCACGTCAAGCCACGTCATCTATGAGGGCTAATGGGCAAAATTTCAAAAATAAGGGTAAATATTGTGAATATTGTAAACGCCCTCATCATACTATTGACACATGCTGGAAATTACATGGAAAGCCAGGCGATAAAGACAAAAAGGAGAAGGAAATTGCTGCTTACCAGGTCTCAGCACGAAGGACTGATAGTGCAAATCAAATAATCACCCAAGATCAGTACCAGGATATTATGAAGGCATTAAATCAGCTGTCAACTAATGACAAAACTGCAAGTTTCTCAGGTACTTTTCTATGCAAGACGAATTCAATATCGGTTGATGCATGGATAATTGATTCAGGTGCTAGTGATCATATAATATGCAACGAGCATTTATTTTCTAGTATTCAAGAAAGGCCACATTCAGTATCTGTGCGTCTACCAAATGGAAATATTATTCATGTTAGCAAAATTGGAACTATCCATCTCAGTCCAAATTTTGTTCTCAAAAATGTCCTTTTCATTCCTGATTTTGAGTTCAATCTCTTATCAGTCTCAAAAGCTTGTGATGACAATTCTTGCCGTGTCATATTCAATTCCAAAAGTTGCTTCTTTCAGGACCTTTTGACTGGCAGACTGATGGGCTTGGGTAGTGTCGCTGAAGGGCTGTATTTTTGGGCCAATCTTCCAAAAGATCTTGATCAAAACATATCTTGTAATGCCATTGCTAGCAATAAAGATATTATTTTTCATCAACGATTGGGTCATACTGCACGTTTTCCTTACCCTAAATGTCCAATATGTCCATTAGCAAAACAGTCTCGAACAAAATTCCCTATCAGTACATCGAGAGCTACTACTGCTTTTTCTTTACTTCATATGGACATTTGGGGACCATATCACACTCCACATCGTGACGGGTCTCGATTCTTCTTGACCATTGTTGATGATTATACTCGTGCTACTTGGGTTTTCCTCATGCAATCCAAGAGTCAAACATTCTCTACTTTGTCGAATTTTTTAGCTCTCATTAAAAATCAATTCGATAAATTAGTCCAAAGGATTCGTACAGATAATGGATGAGAATTTTTTTCTGGGGAATGTGCTTCTTTTCTATCCTCTCAAGGAATTATACATGAGAGTTCGTGTACTTACACGCCCCAACAAAATGGGATTGTTGAACGCAAACATCGTCATCTCTTAGAAGTAGCTAGAGCCCTAAAATATCAAGCTTCCATACCAGAAAAATTTTGGGGCGATTGTGTGGTCACAACAGCTTATCTAATCAATCGCATGCCGACTAGAATTCTTGAAGGACGGACTCCTTTTGAATTGCTCTATGGAAAGCAACCAGCGATTGATCATCTTCGAGTTTTTGGGTGTTTGTGCTATGCGGCAGTCCTAGGGGCACGAAGTAAGATGGATCCTCGTGCTATGCAGTGTATTTTTATGGGATATTCTCCTATGCAGAAAGGCTATAGAGTCATGGAGATTTCTACAGGACATTTCTTTGTGAGCAGAGATATTCTATTTCACGAAGATGTTTTTCCATTTCAAAAGGCAGCATCATCATCTTCAAGCTCACAAACTAGTCACAAACCCTTCTTATCAGAAGAAGATTTATCTGTCCAACCTCAGTATGTATTCATTGCACCAGAGGCACATATTTCAATACCACCAGGTGATTCAAACTCCACTGATGATACACCAGTGTTTTCACCCAGAGAAGATTTTTCAGTGACTTCTTCACCGACGACTCATCAGGGGTTGTCTCCAGAAATATCGATAGAGCCAAGAAATGAGCAACCTCGACGTTCTGGACGTTCTACTCGACCTCCCACATGGAAAAAAGATTATATATGTCCTACGATGGCTTCTTCAGGTACACAATATCCTGTATCTTCTTATGTTTCGTTCAGTCGATTATCACCAAAACATATGTGCTGCATTAGTAGAGTTTCTGAAGAGCAGGAACCATCTTCTTATTCTGAGGCAGTACATAACCCCAAATGGCGAAACGCAATGGAGCTAGAATTGAAGGCTCTTCATGAAAATCATACTTGGGATATTGTTCCACTGCATGTCGGAAGAAAACCTATTGGCTGCAAATGGGTTTATAAAATCAAGTTCAAGGCCGATGGATCCATTGAGCGATATAAGGCTCGTTTAGTAGCGAAGGGGTTCACGCAACGGGAAGGTTTTGATTATCATGAAACATTCTCTCCCGTAGCTAAAGAAGTCACTGTTCGCTCCTTCTTATCTATTGATGCATTTCGCAATTGGCCGCTCCATCAAATGGATGTTCATAATGCTTTTTTACATGGAGATCTGGATGAAGAAATTTATATGGAGCTTCCACAGGGATTACGCAGTCAGGGGGAGTATATGGCATGTCGTCTCCGTAAATCCCTGTATGGACTTAAACAAGCTTCTAGGCAATGGTATGCCAAGTTCACTGCCGCATTAACCAACACAGATTTTCAGCATTCTAGGCATGATTATGCCTTGTTCACATGGACTAAAGGTACTTCGTCCATTTTCCTCTTAATATATGTTGATGATATTCTTATAATGGGAAATAATGAGCTAGCCATTGCAAAATTCAAAAACTACTTGAGTGCCACTTTTCACATAAAAGACTTGGGGCCTCCTAAGTACTTTCTTGGCATTGAAATAGCTCGATCTGACAAGGGAATATGTCTCAGTCAACGGAAGTTCATTCTAGAAATAGTCTCCGAAGCAGGATTGTCAGGTTGTAAACCAGCAGTTATACCGATTGAGCAGAATGCAAAGTTGACAACGCATGAGTATGATGCGAGCTTGTCTTCACCTATTAAGGATCAATTGCTCAAAGACCCATCAGGATATCAACGGCTTGTTGGGAAATTAATTTATCTCACAATGACAAGACCTGATATATGTTATGCAGTGCAGATACTTAGTCAGTTCATGCACATGCCGAAGCAGTCCCATATGGATGCAGCATTGAAAGTCGTGAAATACTTAAAGGGATGTCCAGGACTTGGCATTTTTCTGTCTCGAGATTGTGATATGAGAATGACAGCGTATTGTGACACGGATTATGCTACTTGTCCAATGACAAGAAGGTCCATTACTGGTTTTTGTATCAAGTTAGGAAAATCACTTATCTCATGGAAAACAAAGAAGCAGTCAACTGTATCTCTGTCATCAGCAGAATCAGAGTATCGAGCTATGGCAAAGACTGTTTGCCAAATAATCTGGATACGAGGACTACTTTCAGATTTCGGAGTACATGTAAATGGATCTAGCGAATTATTCTGTGATAATGATGCTGCACTCAAGTTAGCAGCTAATCCTGTTTTTCATGAGAGGACCAAGCATATAGAGGTCGATTGTCATTTTACTCGGGACAAGATTCGGGAAGGAATCGTGACAACAAAAGGAATTAGAACTGTTGAGCAGCCTGCAGATATCTTTACCAAGCCACTATGCCAAAGACAACATGCATATCTATTGAGCAAGCTTGGTGTCCTTGACATATACAGGCCATCAGCTTGAGGGGGAGTGTTGGAAATATAGAAGCACCGATTCTGAGTATCAATTAATGATTCAGTTAATCGGTAATTAGCTTGGTAAAATAGGACATAGAATCATTATGTAAATCAGTGTATATTTCCTTATTCTTTCTTTCCTACATTGTTTCCTTCATCCTGTATTATAAGTATAGGATCATATTTGTATAACAGCAATACAGAAAACACATTATCACATTTTCTCTCAGTTTCTTACAATATCATTTTCAAAGATGATAAAAGTGAATGAGATTTTATGAATTTCGTCGTATAATAGAGGAAGAAATAATCCTCAAAACTCATTCATGTATAGTTAGACCCACCACGCTCTTACCCTAATCAAGTGGAAAAGGTGAATCTTTGTCTACTATTTGACTCTGTTCTTTTTTGGGATTTCCAATTCTTCCGATTATAGTGCAGAATAATACATGCGGTCAAAGTACGTAGAATAACGAGTAAGCTGCAAGTTCACTTAAATATCACCAAGTGACAATCCCGACATCAAGGTTCACCACATACAACATATGAAACAAGAAAAAAACATGAGATACACCACAGGGGTTTGTGATATAAGTGAGGAATAGAAGGGACGAAAGTAGTCGCACAAGCACCCAAACGAGAACAGACCAGAGAGCAACTGTACCTGAGAGATGACTCCTAGAACCCCAAGCGACACTTTGACCGCGTCCATCTCTGCACGAGTGCTTTTCCTATTCACATCCAGCGTCCTGATCTTGGCGTAACCATCTCCGGGTCCTCCAGGGTTCACTATTCGCATTGCCTCCACGTAATCGTGCAATGCACTCCCTTTCCCCCACAAGGAGCTGCCGTGCGCCCCCGTCCCCAGCATCCCTCCCACCGTCACACCCCACCAGTAGGGCGCATATGGCAGCGCCATCCCCGCCTTGGCCGCCTCCTCTATCAACTGCCTCAGAGTCACCCTCCCTCCACGCTCATCCTCATCCCTTCCCGGTCCACCCTCACTATCCTCTTCATGTACTTGGTGCTCACCAGCAGCCCGTCCTCCCCGTCGGGACACACGAGTTTTGGTAAGCTGTGAGAGGAGTGTGTCGCCACTTTCATCTTCCTCCTGGACTTCGTCGCATTTCCCACCACCCACACCAGCTCTTCTTCCGACGTTGGAAATGCCGCAGCCCCTGCTTTGCATGTGCTTCGGTCAGGGAAGGTTCCGTAGGAAGTTGTTATGGTGCAGCCGGTTGAGGTGCATCTGATGGGATCTTCCGGTGGGCTTGCACTCACCGACATCAACATGGCTGTCGCGGCCATTACAATGATATGTAGTGAAGTCCATACTGTTCCAGAACCAGGCCTCCCGAATCTGAACACCTTGCTCAAGCAAGGAGATGTACGTGTCATCGTGAATTTATTAAGGGTCGATCCTTCCACCACCTATAGCTACCGAGGATAGTCCCTGGTTGTAGTTCAAGAACGCACACTGGATCACTAGTTTAGCGTCCAAGAAAAAGTAGGGAGGGAGTTAGGAGGGTTATCTCGTCAATAGTTATGCTGACAATCCTAGCAACTCCTAAGTCAAAGCGAAAGGTTCAACTTGCATATTGTTTAACTTCGACCCATGTCACGAAGATACGTTGACATTACTTTGTGATTCCATTTGATTAAATTATTATTATTTTATGATCTAGAAGATCCGGCCGCAACGTAAGGAATTATTTACACCGATATTTAGTTTCAAGGCATCACAAAAGTTTTACAGGACTATTCTTATACTCCACTATTTAGAATTTCGGCCCATGTGATGAAAATGCATCAACATTACTTCGCTATTATGTATCCAAAAAAATAATTATTTTATGGTTTGGAATATCGGGCCAACTAAAAAAGAGCACCTTTCGTTTAGCCAGCTGGCTTTGCTTCAACATAAGAAATTATTTATAGTGGTATTTAGTTTCAAGGCATCACAAGTTTTGGAGGACTACTCTTATACTCCACAATTTAGAATTTCCACTCATTTGATGAAAATGCATCGACATTACTTTGAGATTATGTATCCAAAAAAATTATTATTTTATGGTCTAGAAGATCAGGCCAACTAAAAATGAGCACCTTTTGTTTAGTAAGCTGGCCTTACGGTAAGAAATTATTTAGAATAGTATTCGGTCTCAAAGCATCACAAGTTTTGGAGGACTACTCTCACACTCCACTATTTAAAATTTTGACCCATGTGATGAAAATGCATCGACATTACTTTGCGATTCCGTATCCAAAAAAATTATTATAATTATGGCTTGGAAGATCGGGTCGACTAAATTGAGCACCTTTTATTTATTTATTTATTTATTTATTTATGCAAGATGGCCTTGCTTCAACGAAAAAAGTTATCTAGAGTGGTATTTAGTTTCAAGGCATCACAAGTTTAGGAGAACTACTACTTTTATACTCCACTATTTAGAATTTCGACCCACGTGACAAAAATGCATCAACATTACTTTGCGATTCCGTATCCTAAAAATTTATTATGGTCGGGAAGATCAGGGCGACTAAAAATGAGTGCCTTTCATTTAACAAGGTGGCCTTGAATGTAAGAAATTATTTAGAGCAGTATTTAGTTTCAAGGCATTATAAGTTTCGGAGGACTACTCTTATACTCCACTATTTACCAATGGAGTCTGAAAAAGTAATGAAAGCTTCGTTCTAAATAAGACATTAATTTAGTTGGTATCATGAATGCGGATAACTTACCGGACCCTTCTTACCTTACTGGATTTCCAGTCTTTCCTGATGGTGAATGAATTAGCGGGTCACTCAATATTTCATAAAATAGATGATAACAAACTCTACTGTTGAAGAAACGGAGGTCAATTATTATGAAAATAAGTCGAAGAAAGTAGTTCCTCCAGCTTGAAGTTGTCAAAATCTAAGCATGTCCGGAGACTTCAAAGCTTAACTCGAAGGAAAAACGTTGAAAAATAGCATCACATCAGGTTTCTTGATATAGCTATCGCCGTGCTTTAGTTGGGCGGTGGCTGAGGTGTTGTCCGTGCGAACTTGCATATATTGGCAACCCCAATTATCGAGAGGTTGGGCTGGTTTTGTTGGATTCCTGAACAATGAAATGTGGTTTAAACTACATAAAAGATCGGATAAGACACCGATAATGGGACTCGCTGAAGACAGCCAGAGTGAATTACACGTTCTTCAACCTCCATTTTTGGATATATAGAGATTTTCAGTGCATCAGGTGGAGCTGTCCAGCTTTGATTGGATCCGCCTCGCCTCGATATGATTCTTCTCAAAATTGCCTCGTTCATTTAAGCAACCGCGCAACTTGGGCAGAAATTATTCAAGAAGCAACTTGGGCCACTCCCTCCGGCGACGAATAAATTATTTGGCTTCGGATCCGTCCGAATTTATGATGCGCAACTACGAGCTGTTAGAATATACCTCGAGTTTGACTAAGTGAAAATTTAAATTCGAAAATGAATAAATAAATAAATAAAGAGGGAAATAAAATCCTTATTTGAGTCGGCAAAGGTTCAGACGGTGTTGCAAATATATTTATTGCTCAGACGTTGAATTTGGCACCGTTATTGATGAGAGTGGGCTGTGGGCAATTCAATCTGAATTACAGCTTAGCGTCTTCTTTGCGTGTGAAATCGGAGAAGCCCTTTAGTGATTTGACCAACAAATTCTTGTAATAAGATTTGTGTAATTCCTTTGTGAAATTAAAATATTATTTTTTGAAGAATTGTGGGGTTAAGTACTGTGTGAGTTATTGGACGTAATTGATGCTGAAAAATACTAAGAATATTTAAGTGATTCGAGTATAATTGTAATCTTCATTATATTGTTTGATCTGTAGTGGAATAATGGAATTTGTTGTTGCTCTCTTCGTGGACGTATATCATTATGATCGAATCATGTAAATCTAGTGTTTGATTTATTTTCTTGTTATGTCTATTTTATTGTTTGATCACTTATTTTCGCAACACAAACCAAGCTGTGTTTGTGCACTCCAAGTACTTTCCAAGTGCTACAACCCAAGATAAGATGACCAGGCATTGAAACATCCGATACAGACATGTTATTAGGATGAATGCGTAAGTAAGTTGAGCAAGTACATCTTGTTTAAACGATGGCACAAGAGAGCGTCGGGTGCAAATTTTTTCTTGCTTTATATGAATTACATTGGACCTCATGAAAGAGAAATATTCGACAATATTGTGCTAAAAACTAACTCGAACACGAAACGATGGATTAGTCGGGGGCATGAGGAGTACAAAACTCAGCTCACTGATCTCATAGATCTCTAACAATTAGATTCAGGAGACCATAGAGTATCATGCACGCGATAGAAGTTGAATTTTTGAGTCCATAAGTTACCGTGGACCTTGCAATTTCAATACAGTGGTAACCACATTCATAAATCTGGTATAACTAACCATCAATGGAATTTTGAAGGGAAATAAACACTATTAGGGTCCATTCGTTTCGCGGAAAATGAGTCATTTCCGGAAAATATTTTCCTATAACCAGGAAAATTACAATATTTTCTAGTGTTCGGCTAAAACCTGAAAATGTTTCGGAAAATATTTTGCGGTGTTCGGTAAGGAAAATATTTTCCGCTCACCAGATTGCTGAGCGCGAGCGTCAAGCTCGAGGCTCGCCAGATCGACGAGCACAAGTTTGAGATTGACGAGCTTGAGGTTCACTTGGTCTGACGACTAGCTAAGAAATAAGAAGATGGGAAAAAAAAAAGAAAGAAAAAGGAAATTAAAAATAATTTGAATTCAAAAAAGAAAAATAAAATTAAAAAATAATTCGAATGAAAAAAGAAAAGAAGAAAAATAAAGGGGAAAATGAAGTCAGGATTTGTAGAGGTATGAGATTAGAGAGATCAAGTGAGGAAAATGTTTTCCACTTTTCTTTTTTCCTTTGATGGAAAACATTTTCCTCAAGGAATTCATTTTCCGTGAAACGAACGTCGGAAAATCCGGAAAAGGTTTTCCGAGAAATTATTTTCCACGAAACGAATGGACCTTTAGTGTCATAATTTTTGCCTAGCGCTCACTTGAGTGCAATCATTAAAAAAAAAAAAAAGAGCGCTCGTCACAGGAATTTATTCAAAAAGTCTTAGACTTGTTATATTTTTGTCAATCCAGTTTTAAACATTTTAATTGTACTAATTAAGTTTTACATCTTTTTACGTTTTACTAATTGAGTTTATCCGATCAATCACTGATGGGGACGTCGACTGTTCTACGTGATACATCCGGTGTTGATGGGCATGATTGGAGTAGAGTGGTGGGACCACAGGTTATCTTCAAGTGAATAGATTACGAGAGAGGGCTTGTCTTGTCCAATTGTTGTTGCCCCTGAAATCCCTTATTGGCTATTTTGTTTGTCTCTCTCCTCTTAAGATTTCTTGGGATTTTTTATTTTAGGGTTGGCAATATTGTTTTCATTCTTCTCAAGGGACATAAACTTTTTCTCGAAATTATTATTCCCAGAATTATGATCGTTTGCGATGAGATACACATGTGAGTTGTAACTATAGTATCTTATATCTGATAGATTTAATGTGGTGTGATTAACGTATCCGAGTGAGTCAGTAATTTCATTGTTTCAAGTTTTTTTAGTGGAGGTTCGTTCTCACCGGACATGCTTAATATGCTTGGATTCGATTCTCTCTTGGCAGTCTCACTAGTTGAAAAGTATTGGGCTTCTGTTGCTCCTCTCAACAAGTGATATTAGAATCAATGATTGATTGGTGGATCACTTTCAATGTGTATTCGGTCCCATGGACATGTTGATGGATTGATCCATCCCTACGTCCCTTCCCTCCGGATATATTTTGGCCTCATTTGGTCGAGTCTATATGTCCCCATCAGCCGTCAAACAATTTAGAACAACACGCAAACCATATCTCCAATGCCATTCACAGGGACCTTAGTTTCTACTTCAAAACACCTGTCCATTATCGAGCTCCACCTGCAGTGAGTCAAGAACCCTCCGATTGAAGGGTGGTTGAGCACTTCCTCTTGTGGGCACCATCCTGAGATGAAATCTCTCCCCTTGGTTTCTTCAAGAAACTCACGAGGAAGAACAGCATAAGCACTAGTATTGTCTCCTTGGTTCACAAGGTCCGGCCTAATTATCCACAAAAAGGTTTGCCTACTATTGGCAAGTCCCATTGCGAACTCCACCAGCTGCTCTTGGGTCGAGAATGCTATGCTCCTGAAACTCACGTACATTACTCATTTGGGTTCTTTGGAATTGAGCCACTCAAGGCACTCTGCGTTCTCCTTCCACAAGTTGCCCTTGATTTGCTTCAGCCCATGACTCCAATCATCAACATCTACTACTTGATTGAGGAGATGGAGTGGGCCGATAGAGTAGATATGAGTGGAAATGGACGAGGGCGCTTTGAGAGCATCTCGCTCCGGGGCTTCGGAGGTGTGGACGATCATGGGATGAGTGGGATTGCGATCGGTAATATTCTGAACCACGTCCAGGAAAGAGTTGGGCAGGAAATCATCGTCACCATCCTTGGCGCCGCAGGAGTTTGGGAGATCGCGCACCCTCATGCACTTCAGGCCCGGAATCCAGTCAATGACCGTATCCATGAAAGTATTTGCTTCAGAAGAGCTAGCATCTGCATGCATAAAAGATATATTTCTTTTATGTGGTACACAAAGCTTTACATATAACTCCCTTCACATAAATCTTTCATATTTTAATGAAAAACATAGAATCAAGAAAATCATGAACAAGTTCTTCTTTTTTTTTGGGTCAGAACATGAACAAGTTCAGACAATACCTGGTCACAAATCAAGAACCAGACTACGAACTGGTAATTAATCCACGGAAAATCATAAAAATGCCCCCAACAGCACCTTTGGGCATGCCTAACATTATGTTTCAAGAATTCTTGAAAACACTTTTTGTTGTGAGTATTGTAATTGTAGAATATATATGACCAGTCATACAGCTATACTTGAATGGGCTGTTTGTACGTCCAACGTTATTCCAACAACTACAGTTTCTCAAGTGATGACATGGGTGTGTATAAATCGGTGTATCTAAGCAGGCGAAACTAAAATACTTGAACGCCCAACAAGATTTTGTTGCAGTACACCACGAATCCATGCCACATATGGAGAGCGAATTTGTACAACTTGAAATACGAGAGCGTCGCTCACCTTTAGGGGGCGAAAGAGGACGCAGCTTGTCCATGATGGCGAGATAATATTTGGGGGCCAAGAAGGAAGAAGCAGAGGTGGTCCGATCGAAGAGGAGAGGGATGTTAAACTGCTGAGCCGCAGGAGTGGCTGCGAACGACATGAAACCGTGAGAGAGGATGCAAGAAACGCCTCTGGACTCATCTGATGGAGTTTTGAGGAGAGGGGCGACGAGGCGAGAGAAGGGAAGAGCCATGAAGCTCCGAGTGGCTTTGCAGAGCTCGGCCATGTCCTGGGTCACATGTGGATCGGAGGGAGGTGGGAGGTGGGAGGCCATCTTCGGCGTCTGCGAGGGAACTTGGGAATGTGCGATTCGGGTCGGTCGATCGAGAGGAGCAGGTGAAGACAGAAGGAGGAGGATGGTGAGAAGCCGAGGCGTAAGCTTTGGCGCGCCCTCTCGTCAACGTGCCTCGTCTCTTCCGTTCGATTATAGGGGCTGTTTTGTCTTTACACACCCCAAAATAAAATTACCGGCTTAATTTTTTTTTTAAATATTAGTAACTTATATCTGTTAATAAAAATGAATGAATGAAAAATATTTCTACTATACACAAAAATATTTAGATATAAATTATTATCACATAATGAAAATAATATTCATTTGCTAATTATTTCGAGCGTTTGAGCGATCATTATTAAAAAAATATTTTTCAAATCGATCATTTTACGTGAAACAAACTAAATTTAATTCTTTGAAACTAATCATTTTCAAAAATATGTAATAGTACGTTGATACCGATATTTCTTCATTTTAGCTACTAGGCACTTGTCAAATTTCTGTAATAAGTTGCATCTATTCATTTATCGATATCTGTCACTACGCTACATATCTATGTTTACTAAAAATTGTACCACTTATAAAAGTACGGATAATCAGTTTGTTTTCGGACTTTCAAGATTTTCAATTTGGCTCTGAAAGCGCATTTGATATAAATTGATTCAACTTCCAACTTTGCCCTCGACGTATCAAAGAATCGACCAATTTCCATACTTTTCGAATTTCCAACTATATCCTTGATTCATCTAATCTAAGAAAATTTCACTCCCGCTTCTATCCTCAGCTAGCAGTAAGGGATATCAAGGTGCGTCAAATTGACTTGATGATTCCCAAGTTTCGAAAGATTGGAATTAAGAATCGAGCTGGTATGTTATTGATTGTACTAAAAAACTAGTCGCTTTTTTTTTTAAAACAAAAAATACGAAAAATTATTATAAATATTAGAATTGCATTTTTTAATAAAAAATAAAGACTTAGTTATGATCGATACTTATCGAAGTGTTTCTTTAAAGTGGACACCATGGTTCAAATCTAGGTGAATGCAATGCTCTTCCTTCATACTAAATTGGTGCAAAACCATTTCAAATGGGGTTCAACCTAGAGCCGGTTTCATGGTTACACCCTTGAGAACTAAGAATCAAGCCAATCTAGTCCGACGAACGGATTCCTCAAAATCGAACCAAATCGGGTGACTCCCAAGTCGATCTAACGCTTAGCTCTTCCCTTAACACATCTAATTCGTAATGTTGCTCTTGACAAAGCTTAATTTGGATCTTGCTAAAGCAATATCAAAGATCTCTCTTTTTCTTTTAAGTTTTGCTGATGCAGCTCAACTTTGCTACCCTTATTCTACTTCATTGCACTTGCCCTTGTCCCTTCTTATAACGAAAGAGACAATTGGAGCTAGGGATCTTATGTCTTAAACCCTCTACAAATATTCGGATCGAGTCGTTATTTTTCATTACTATGATTTAAAGTATCGAGATAGGCAAGCCTGTCACAACAGCTTACCAAAAAATTAGCAAAAGCATAATTAATGAGAAAGACATTTATATACGTAACATGTGAGCTTCTTCGAATTTGTGAATTTTAAAGAGAGAATGATATAAACGATCCATAAACTTTAACTTGATATACAATATTGTTTATAAAATTTTAATTTGTTTAATATGATGATTGAATTTTAACCCAATATACAATATCGCCTCTAAAAATGTATTAAAAATTCATGGACCACATTTAACAAATTAAAAATTCAGAGGTAACATTACTTGTTGGGCTAAAATATAGATACCAATTGGATAAATTAAAAATTTAAGGACGATATTATACAATAAGATAAAGTTCAGGATTATTTGTGTAAAAATTATAACATGGGGATAGGTACAACCTTTCAGCCGGGGGCCCAGCGGTGCAAGTTCGATAACCTAGTTCCGGTTTGGTTAAAAGCCGAACGGCTCCACCGGAAGCTCCTCCACTTCTGCTGAAGCTGCGACACTGTAGACAGTTGCAGCCGAGGAAGAACGGAGCACCGATCGCCGTCGCGAGGAGGAGGAGGAAGAAGAAGAAGGAGAAGCGGCGGCGGAAGACAGTGCAGCCGCCTCATGCATCCTCCCATCGCAAAGTGTGAAAAAAAGAAAAAAAGAAAAAAAGAAAAAGCTTCCTGATCAGCTGAGTAACCCGCTCCAAGAACGGTCTCCCTCGCAGGAGCTCCTCGTCGATCTCTGCAGGTGCTGTCGTCGATCGATCGATCGATCGATCGTTCCCTTCTTCGTTGCCGGAGTTGTGCGGCTGCTGCGCGCGAGCAGCCGCCTCATGCCTCCTCGATTGTCGATATTTCTTCTTTATTTTTTAAGCTTGTCGCGATCCTTCTAGGAGTCGACCTCGATATGCAGAAGTAGGTTTTGCACTGCTTTTCTAGCGCGAGGGCTGTGAGAGCTCGTTTTGGTTGAGCTTGTTCGTCTGCAGTCGCGAGCGAGACGAGCGCTTGTTTCGATTTCGGAGGTGGTGATGAGGAGTTCGTACTTGGAGAGAAAAATTGAAGTTTGGCTGGCTTGTTTGACTGCAAAGATGTTGGCATTTTGTAGGTGACTGATAGCTTTTGTTTAATTCACCATTTACAGCTTGTAGCTGCAATTCTTTTGGTAGAAATGAACTGCTGAGTTGTAAGTCAGGTCTCAAATTGAGAATTCTAGCCATGAATGTGATTCTTTTCCGAGATTCATTCCATCAAGCGAAAAAGAATAGATTACTGAGTCTATCTATGATTTTAAAGGTGCACAAACAGTTTGGATTATGGTTATTTCATTCAAGGTAATTGAATGTCTTAGAGCATAGGCGTAGTACGTTTGATCGAACCATGTTCATGTATTAGGCACGACGACGTGACAAGTTTGTATGCATTTAGACTTACTTAAATACAATTGATCATGCTTTTATATATACTCATATGTCGTTCGAGTTTCAATCTCACGACATGATTAATAAACATATCGTGTTTGATACTTCAATCTTGGAATGAAAATATTACAAAATTAGACAATCATGGCATAGAAATATATATTAAGTATTCAAACCTTACTTCATCATCGAATTTTCCGACAAATATCGATAAAAGAATACGGAGATTGTTCATGGTTTTACAAGGGCCTGCCGACTCACTATTTACTCTATCTTCGAACTTTCCCACGAAATCTATCCTTTTCTTTTTGGCCTTTGCTCTCCGTCCCTATTATCAATCGAAGTTCACGTCCCATCTCATTGTCTTTCTCACAGCACTTCAAAATTCAGAGTCATAGGGTCCGTTCGTTTCGCGGAAAATGTTTTCCGGGAAAATGTTTTCCGGGAAAATGTTTTCCGGATTTTCCGGTGTTCGTTTCACGGAAAATGAATTCCTAAGGGAAAATGTTTTCCATGGAAGGGAAAAAGTCTTCTAAATTTGGGGAAAATGTTTTCCACTTTTCAAAAGTGGAAAACATTTTCCTCACTTGATCTCTCTTATCTCACACATCTACAAATCCTCACTTCCTCCTCCCATTTCTTCTTCTTTTTTTCTTTTTTTATTCGAATTATTTTTAAATTGTATTTTTCTTTTTTTATTCAAATTAGTTTTAATTTTCTATTTTTTTTCTTTTCTTTTTCTATTTTTTTCTTTTCTTTGTTTCTCATCTTCTTCTTTCTTGACTAGTCGTCGGCCATCACCAAGTGAACTGTCGTGGATCGCTCGTCGATCTGGCAAACCTCGAGCTTGACGCTTGTGCTCGCCAATCTAGTGAGCGGAAAATATTTTCCTTACCGAACACCGGAAAATATTTTCCGAAACATTTTCAAGTTTTAGCCGAACACCAGAAAATATTGTCATTTTCCTGGAAAATGACTTCTAGGAAAATATTTTCCGGAAATTGCCTATTTTCCGCGAAACGAACGGACCCATAGAGTCTCCCAAACTTCTCGGCTTAGCTTTGTGTGTCATCATGGCCAAAGTTCTCCGCTCCATGCTCTTCTCCTCGATCATTCTTCTGATTGTGATTGTTGGTAATTTGTTTATAAAACAAATGAAGAGGTGCCTTGTCCCACATCGAAAAGATGTGAGTGCGCACGTGGACGAGATTTGGCACTAACCAACGATCATTATTTTATTTATTGAAAATTCGGATTTATTTCTATAAAAATTAATTATAAAGTCTTGTTGAAACAGTGCGACTGTTCACGAAAAGTTACGGTTATTTATTATTTATTATTTATTTAATTCCGAATTCTTTATTTATTTTCAACGTAACCTTTGAGACGTATTTGTTTACGAAAGGTTGCATTTGTTTTTTCTTTTGCAACCTTTTGAAGGTTGCATCTATTCGAAAGAAAAAGATAAGTAAGTTTGTTTTGAGATCAAACATATATCTTCTTCCACTTTTTGTCTACTTTGAGAGAGAAACTACAGCCATCGTTTTCCAATTGTTTCCTATGAGAGATTCTGGAGAAATACTAGAATTGCTATCTAGTATTCTTATTTTTGAGACTTTGTTGTATCCTGGAGGAAATTTGCCGGTGACCATTAGCAACTTTGTGGGGCAAATAAATCCTTAAAGAAAGTGATATCACGCCTCAAAGTCCGACTTGAGTACTCTAAAGATCCGACTTCATTGTTCTACCCAATTTGAAGACATATTTTCCAACAACTTTAAGGATTTATTTGTGTAACAATGAAGTCAGAGTCAGAGGAGGTACCAGCCCGTGGTGGCTCACCATCAGCGGTCCTCAGGATGTCGTCAATGAATCCTGAATCTTCCTCTTCTGTTGCCCATCGCAACATGCCTCTCAAAAAAAAAAAAAATTGGAAATGGGATGGATGGACTGCAGATTATTATTATTTGCTTGTTCTTCTCCACCGCCTCTGTCACCTCGAAGTTAAAGACAAATCCAGAATCATTATATGCACGTAGACCTCTCCATCCAATGTGGCGGACGTGGCCTGGATTTCAAAGTTTACGCAGGAGAAGTCGAGAAAAACGCCAAAGCAGAATAAGATCACACCCGCAACGGCACGCACCGGTCAGAGACAATCCCCCACTAACGGCTCTCTCTCTTCTCTCTAACGGCCTCACGTGTCAACCCCAAGAAATAGGACAGCCCGCTTGGACAGCAACATTGAAGTTATGGCCAACGTTGTGCACAGAGACAACACCACACCTCTTCGTCGAATCGGTCTATTGAAGCATGCTCTTCTCTCGCCTGTGTTCGACTCTGCATCGTTTGCTTTCAGTGATACCAAGTCGTCATCCAGTCTCGCAATTGGATCTGGTTCTCTCCTTACCACCGCCGAGATTAGCACACCCGAAACTTCCGTTTCGGGTCGTGATTGTAAGTTTCCGGGTGGGTAAGATGAGCAATCCGCAAATAATCGCATTCAAGGAGGTGTTTGTGGATCCGAAGTACGCCGATCACTCGTGGGAGGTTCTGGAAAACGCTATTTATGAGATTTACAAAAACAATGCCAGTGACCTCTGCACGAAAGAGATCTACAGGCTCTCTCTCTTTTCTCTCTCTTTTCTCTCTTTGTTTTTTTTATCTGTCCATTTTTGGTTCTGTCATAAGGACAAGATAGCGGAGTCTTGAATTACGACGCAAATTTCCCGGAGCAAAAGGTGATGGATGAGGTTCTTGCTCATGATGCAAAATCCATTGTGGACATATCATGCGAGATGGCATCGCATCTCATAAAACGACGTCAAGGATGCCGAGACTCTGATTCGTGAGATCAAGTGCAAGAAAAAGGGTGCTCAGGATCGAGGATGCTGCCGCATGGGTGATGCATGGGGTGCAATCACGGCGGCACGTCGGGCGCAAGGTGGCATGATCCTGATCATCGTGCTCTCGGTCTTCCTCAAGGTGTCGCTCTTCAGCGGCTATGTCGCTGAGAACAGTGGTGGTGGCAATGGTGGTGACGGTGAATATATGCCGAAGCGCATTTTGAAGAAATTGTTAACTCCAGAAATTTGGATGAAGCCAAACAGTAACAACTACTACAAGTGCGTCACTCGGCTGAAGAATCGAATAAGAACGGATGCGAAAACCAATGGTTATCTGTTAGTTCATGCTACTGGGGGTTTGAATCAGATGAGGACAGGAATCTACGATATGGTTGTGGTCGCAAAGATCATGAATGCCACTCTGGTTCTTCCTTCTCTGAATCACAAATCGTTTCGGACCGATCCCAGTGACTTCAAAGATATATTCGATTGGAAGCATTTCATAGAGGTTCTGAAAGACATCGAGATTGTCGAGTCCCTACCGCCCAAATATGCTGTGAAGCAACCCCTTTGACTCAGATGTCGAGTCAATTACGAAGCTCTTAGATATGCAAAGGAAATGGAGGAGGTTTGGATTATGAGGTATGATGTCAAGCATTGGAAGGAGAAGGAGATAGATGGCGTGGCGCGCCGTCTGCATGGAGGGTGCCCCATGTCTCCTCGTGAGGCCGCTCTGAGCTTCCAGCACATGAATGCACAACTTTGGTCAACTGGACATCTGATTCTATTTTGCTAACCATTTCAAAATGTTTTTACACTATTGATTTCAAAGGACACTAAGGCCTTGGAAAGGCAGTATAACCATATTGTTTGATATGCTCGGGTTCATGTCCCTTGCTTTTGGCGGGACGCTTATCACAGGTATGTTGTTCCTCTACATGATTCTTGATGTAATAATGAAACGAACTTTTGCATGACCCTGTGGATGCTGTGGTTGGTAATTCTTGACTTTTTATGGTTTTGAAATTGAGTTGGGTCATTCATGGATGTTTTGGATAATTACTTGAGAATGTACCAAGGTATTTTGCTTTATGCTTATTGGCTTATATGCTAAGGTATGTGATATTTTTATCTCCATGTTTAGCACGTAAACTGCTACATTATTTGTCATTGAGGTTTTCATACTTGCTCTTAGTCTTTAGTCATCTTTTGGCATGTGTGTTCAATTTCATATGTGGGATAATGATAGAATTGAAGAGATGTGATATATGCCCCATTTAAGACTTCCATAACAAAGAAAATGATACGCATGCCACATGTCTATGCTTGGGCTGTCGATCGTTGTATGCGGCAAACCAAGGAAGGTGAGTTCAATCTCAATGAACTACGAGATCGACAAAAGCTATGTGTTTATGTGGTGTGACCTAAATATGTTCTTAATGGGTATCTTTCAAAGTGATTGTCGATTGATTATGATTGGATGTTGTCTGCATGTGCAATGGAGACAATGTTGCTTCTTTTTGGTATGCTGCATAACTTTGGGTCACCTATGGTTTAGTACAAAGTTACTTCCTAGAGGTGCATATAAGCAGGGTGCATTTTATTGATATGAAGCAAATTGTCTGTTGCAATTTATTTAGGCATTTTTCAATTACAGCTGAAACCATTTCATAGTCTTAAAAGGAATATGGATTTATGGATTTGGTGCTTAGCGAATTATGTGAACTAAATGCCTTGATAGTTATGTCATGGGTGGGTTACACAATGCTTGCGCACAATTGGGAGCACTGGAGTTAGGCTGATAGGCCAATAACTTAATAAATAGAGACAAGTTTTTGGATAATCCCATCTTTGGCCCATAATTGATCTACATGAATGCAAAATGTGGATGCGTGGCTTGAGACTGAGGAATTTTCATAGAAATGAGATAAAGTGGTGTGGACTTACAATGAATGGGCATATCAATCCTACATTTAGGTTGGTTATGTTAGAGCAAACTCTAAACTTTATGTCCAATGTTCAGTGAAGGGTGTTCCTCGTTTGGTTCTGATGTGTTCCATTTGCTGTTATTGCTCCTCATAGAATTGATTCTAAGGAATAGTATAAATGAGCCAAGAGAGTATGATTGACAATGCATAGTATCGATTAATTGCCTCTTGGAATATTCTTGAAGTGGGGGTATATCCGAAGGTGACTTTGGAAATAATATGATTGGAATAATTGAGATTAAGAAGTATCTAGCTTTCATTTTCAAAATGAATGATTTAGGAGAAGCAGATACTATCTTAAGTGTTAAAATTAAAAAATAGTGGGGGTTATTCTTTGAGCTAAAGTAATTACATGGAGAAGATGTTGTATAGATTTAAACATCTTGTTTTCAAATATATGAGTACTCCATTTAATTCCTGGTGGAGAGTTTTTAATGTGAGTGATATTGGTCTTTGATGTATGCGATATATTATACTAGACTTGATATTACTTTTTGTATATGTAAGTTGAGTAAATACTAGTAATCCAATATAGAACATTGGAGAGTTATCTTATTGTTCTATAATAGTTATTCGGTTGTATTGGAATTATACACCGATGTTAGTCGGATTACAAGTGTGGGAGATGAAACTTCCAGATGGATTTTCACATTATGTGAATGTGTTGTTTCTCGGACGAGCAAGAAACAAATGTACATAATTTACTCAATGATAGAACCTGAATTTATTACTTTAGCGGCAATTGGGAAAGAGGTCGAATGGATTAGGAATTTGTTGTTGGATATCAAATTATGGCCTAATCCTATGCCTCTTATTTCTATCCACTGTGATAGCTATGCTACTTTGGTAAGAGCTTATAGTAGCACCTATAATGGTAAGTCTAGACATATTAGTCTAAGACATGAATATGTCAGACAATTGATTAAAGATGGTACCATAACAATTGTCTACGTGAGGTCAAGTAATAATCTAGTCGATCTCTTGACAAAGGCTTTACCAAGAGACATGGTAATAATGACCTCATAAGAAACGGGGCTGAAACCCTTTAATTGAAATCACCAATAATGGTAACCCGACATTTTTCTAGAACATCACTAGTTACAAGGTTTAATGGGTAAGAACAAGTTATTGAATGTGATTGTTTGATACTGACGTAGACCTGATATGAGAAGTCAGTATCGTCTGTTACGTTTAGTAGGTTGAATTGAATTCTTAATGAAGTATAGTACAAACTTGTAATGTGTTGATAGTAACAGAAACACATGGTAGATACTTCACCTATATGAGCTTAGAAGTGGTGCCGCTTCTTACGAAAGTTAGGGTTGCTTTCTAGAGAGCTCATGAAACAGGATCAAGCACAAGGCCATAATAGTGCGGAGTAATATAGAACTTCTCGCTGAGACAAGAGGTTAGTGTATGTGCAGTATGTCCGGTTCTATTATATAAAAGTACAAGTTTAAAGCTGCGCTACTTGTCACTTTGATAGAGCTTTGAGATACTTACACTAAGTAAAGGTTTAACTCGAAAGAGACCTTTATGTATGTATATTAATTTCACGGAAATTTTGGCTGTATATTTCTAATGTTTTATTTCTTGTTTTTGTTTTATAAACAAAAGTGGGGGATTGTTGGTAATTTGTTTATAAAACAAATGAAGAGGTGCCTTGTCCCACATCGAAAAGATGTGAGTGCGCACGTGGATGAGATTTGGCACTAACCAACGATCATTATTTTATTTATTGAAAATTCGGATTTATTTCTATAAAAATTAATTATAAAGTCTTGTTGAAACAGTGCGATTGTTCACGAAAAGTTACGGTTATTTATTATTTATTATTTATTTAATTCCGAATTCTTTATTTATTTTCAACGTAACCTTTGAGACGTACTTGTTCACGAAAGGTTGCATTTGTTTTTTCTTTTGCAACCTTTTGAAGGGTTGCATCTATTCGAAAGAAAAAGATAAGTAAGTTTGTTTTGAGATCAAACATATATCTTCTTCCACTTTTTGTCTACTTTGAGAGAGAAACTACAGCCATCGTTTTCCAATTGTTTCCTATGAGAGATTCTGGAGAAATACTAGAATTGCTATCTAGTATTCTCATTTTTGAGACTTTGTTGTATCCTGGAGGAAATTTGCCGGTGACCATTAGCAACTTTGTGGGGCAAATAAATCCTTAAAGAAAGTGATATCATGCCTCAAAGTCCGACTTGAGTACTCTAAAGATCCGACTTCATTGTTCTACCCAATTTGAAGCCATATTTTCCAACAGTGACGCCCACTCCTTCTTCTTCACAATTGCCGCCCGCACCATCATCTGCAGTGGAACCGCTGGGATCGACCGCACACACCCTGCCAGCCCCGTTATCCGCCATGGAACTGCTGGGATCGACTGCGGGAACTCCGCCAGCTCCGTCACCGGGGGCACTCTCTGGTGGGTATGAGGAAAGGGTGACAGCTTCGGAGTTCGATGAGCAAGATGTGGAGACGATTGGCTTCTTAAGCGGATTTGACGGGAAGCATAAGGCGGGGGCGGCGCTGATGCTGTTGGGCGGGTCCGGCCTTTTGGTTTATGGAGGGTGGGTGTTGTGCGAGAAAGTTAGGTCAGGGAGCTCGAGGAGGAGGAGGTTCAGGTCTCTTGGTCAGCCGAGAAAGTTTTGGATGGGATAGAGGAACGTATTTACCATTAAAATTCCTTAAGTATATTAGTAATTTTGGTATTACATATATATAGTTTTTGAATTCCTTAGGGCTTTTTATTTATTTTTGATTTGCGACCGAGATGCGACTAGAATTGTTCGTATCTTTAAAGCACGGTTAATGGCTCTTGACGAGCATTTTGGGGGCGCTCTTTAACATTTTCCCATTTGCGAGTTCTCTATATGTTTTTTTTTTTTGGTAATGTTCTTTGTCGGTTCTTTATGCTCCTAATCACCAATCATCAGCTATTGTAATATTTTGTTTGTCATGAGGTTTTTATTTATTTATTATTATTTATTATTGGTTCACGGGGATCTTGGTCGGGGACGATGCAATTGTTCTTAGTTCAATTTCAATTTACCTTCTTATCATTATAGTTTGTGCTTATGAAATTAGTCTAGCTTCACGTTATCTCGTAATTTTCTTGGAAATAATGAGGGCATACATAAAAGGGATAAGACACAAATAATTCTTGAACTTTGATAATGTGCAAGTCTTTGAACTCGAGATTAATTTAATGTGCTTTATGAAATTTTAGTTTATATTTAAATTAGTCCCTAAATCATATGAAAATGTTCAATATCGTTCTCTCATTAATTAAAGTTTAGGAAACAATATTGAACATTTTCATATAGTTTAGAGACTAAATTGAATATGTTCAAAAAGTCTAGGGATTATATTAAACAAATTAAAGGTTCAGAGACCAAATTACACATTGAGTTAAAGTTTGTGGACCATTTGTGTCATTTTTTCTATATAGAAATGACGTATTTATCTAAAAAAAAGTGCATAAAACATAAAAATGAAAAGGCACACCGTTTTAATGCAAGGGTGCATCCTTAAGATCGTATGGAAGGTGGATTAATCAAGGTGCACAAAATTCTGTCTGGACACTACCTGATCGTCCAATAGGAAAAATAGAAAGAGAAGAATTTTTTCCGGTCCGAACCACAATTGAGGTGGCTTGGTTACATCCATGTAAACAACTTTTTTAGTTTTTCAAAGTAGATAAAATAATTATTCATCTAAAAACCCTTTAATTGATTATGTATAAAGGCTATTAATTCAAAAATAAAGCCGGTGTTTTAAAAGTAGCAATTATTTCTTTTCATAACCATGAAAGCAATTCTTAGCATATTCAGTTTAAGCTGAATGGAGAGAAGTTTTTCTTACGCCAAAACAGTATTCCATTTCAGAACCATATTTTCTTCTTTTTCGCCACAAAATAAATAAGAGCTACTAGTACTCAAAATTTTGTGTGCGGGATAAAATAACAAATTCAAATCATATTTGCATATCATTACTGGTTGGGGGCGATCCCTCTCATATAATGTAATAAGAGTTATTGGTGCATTTGACATTTTTGTTCACATTTTAATAAATAATTTGCTTATGTCTAATATACATATAGTTTCAAATTATGCTACTTTGATTAGTTGTAACTAAATGATAATTGTTTTGGCTATATAACTTACAACTAAATCATTAAGCAATATATTACCAAATATATATATATATATATATATATATATATATATATATATATATATATATATATATATATATATATATATATATATATATATATATATTAGCACTTAGACACGACAAACATTATGAAAATGATGTTAAACAAACCTTTCTATTCGGCACCTACCGGACATTGTTTTTCGTTGAGAAACGTTAAAAACTTTCAAAAAGTTAAACGATTTTATGATTTGAAGATAAAATAAAATGAATCCAGACCACACCTTATAAGTGAAGTAAGTGTAATTATATTGTTGGGCATATAGAGAGGGATCTATTTGGTGATGAGTGTCCTTATCACATAATAGCTAAGTAACGAATTATTGATCTTTCTCATGTAATGATGTAAGTGGGTTATTCACTCTTATTAGGTTAAATTCGATGATATAATTAATCTATATAATCTATACTGTTATATAAAATAAAAAGTACTTTCTATTTCTATGGGACATCCATAATTTTTTTCCTTACCCAAATATCCTCATGTTACTTATTTTACAAATATTACATTCATGGAAAAATGTGTAAATTTATATATTATGTTAACACTCACACTTACAAATTTTGAATTCTATAATTTCTTTAAAAGCCTTCTATTTTTTTTTTTTTTTTGAATCTCAAAGCAATTTTCTCTTTATATATATGTGTACAATTTCGATGTTTCATCATGCATTTTTGTCGATTTCCTCAATTCAAATATTTCTCAATAGGGTGATTTTACATAACTTTGAAATGTCTCTTTCTTCGATAAACACGATAAATGTGCGTCTTCAATGCTATACTTTAAGAAACATCAGAGAGCTCACGTTAATGAAAATTCATTTCACAAATAGTAATATTAAAAAAAAGCCGAGAGAAGGGAGAGGCATGAAGCGCCGAATGCTCGCCTCCGGAGTCAAATCTGGATAGGAGGGGAGGTGGCAAGCCATCTGGGATGGTCATGGATTCAGAATCGTCAAGGCTCCTGGAGAAGAAAGAAGGGTGAGAGACCTGAGCAAGCGTGTGCATGGTTGAACTGGGCGTTGACAGAGCTGATGCCGAAGCCTGCTCCCCGGTGGAGGAGGAGGAGCTCGACTAGTTCCAGCATCGCGCTCGTGGGGCTATGAGCTGGGCCTCGCAAAGCCTGTTCAAAGCCAACCCGCTGGCATTAGACTTGACGGGACTTTCGGCCCGGGCTTGAAGCACAAATTGTTTTTACGTCCGGTAAAAATGAAAACAAATTATTACTTTGGTTTAATTTTTTTTTTATCACTCTACAGTGTAAACCAAACAATTTTCATATGTTTGATTCGGTCTTTAAGTTGAATCGAATCAAAATTATAAGCATATTAATCTAACATGTCAAAGACTTGTGCACCAATACAAATCATGTCAATCTGCGTAAGAAAATCACATAAATTGTTGCTAAATACATAGAGATATGGGAACAATAAAATGCTATGGCAACTGTAACTCTAGGCCAAGAGCAAGGACAGTACATCTTGAATTAGTTCCCTCCCATGGCAATTGGGACATTCTTATTTCTTGATCTCTTTCTCCTTCCAAATACAATATGATCCGCATACCAGCACACAGGATGCACAATTAGTGCAACCATATGAAGCTGCGAGGAGCTTTGTTCCACCGTGAAACCTAAGAGTGATGAAATCAGGTCTTTACCGCGTTTTGGAATTGATTCGAGTACAAACTCTGGCCTCTTTGTAGACTTTTCCCGGTCTGCAATAATAGCCCTTCTTGGGTGCGCAGTGTGCATCTTGTGAACAAATGCACAATCCCTCAAGTGCACATCCATCCCTAACCATGCTCACACCCTCCTTGAGTCCAAGAACTTGGTCTGTCCATTCACTAGAAAACAATCCTAGCGGATCATACATCTCCTTCACTTTAAAAAATTCTTGGGCTTTTTTATACTTTTTTATCACTCCATCAAACGCCAAGTTCCTGTTCTTCCCCCAGTGAGGCAGTGCGTTATACTTGAAAAGCGCCATCTGCTCTATTTCTTCAAGCACATCTTCGTATAGCCTCGGGCTTAGCGGATCCTTGCTCTTGTAGTAAGTGATGTCAAAGTCCATTGCGTCCTCTTGCTTGCCCAGGTAAGCACTGGAGGCCGTAACATATCGCATGAGGATACCATTGTAGAGCTCCACTCCGCACAATGCTTTAGGCTCAAGTGCAATAAGCTGTTGAATGTCTTTGATGAAGTTCTTTACCATAGAGAGTCCGACGCTAAATGTGGTTTGGTAAAAGAACTCTCCCTTCACCCGTGGATCCCATGGACAAGCAGTAATCAGACCATCTTGAGAACTGTCTAGGCAGGTTCCTGACGATTGTAACTTGTTGTGATACCCAATTACTGGATATCCGGTGAAGATGATACCTAATCATAACATGCATATAAATCAATGTGAGCAAAATCTCTAGAATAGGGGACACCATGACATGGAACTACATTAGTTAACTTAGGATGCGATACCGTTGTTTGTCAATCCATAAGCAATGGTCTCGAGGGTAGAAGAAACTAGCTTTGCACTGTTGCATTTCCCGTCGGCATCGTTTAGGGACTCTTGCAATTCCTCTGCAAGAGCAGCATCACAACAGTTTTAAATTTTTTTTTAGAGTTGGGCTACATCAACTACTAAACCTAGCCTTACATTGTTTTACTTATTTACCAGTAGATCTGACTAGTGCCAAAGTGAGAGAAGGTGTGGAGCGAAATGGGGTGAAATCATAGAGTCCATTGCCGACTGCATTGAGAGTGACTCGGTCATCAATGCGATAAACTGCCTTCCGTTGGCTCGGATACCACATAATGTCTGCAAACTCATGTTGGTTACCAAAACTGGTTGCCTGTTCTCCCAAGTCTGAATCACCCTTAATCGAGTACGTTAAGGATCGTTTAAATAGTGGTTGCAGCTTCAGTGTTACCTGCAATTATATATACAAATATTGACATTGTTGTCATCTTGTTTTTCTTTCTCTCTCTCTCTCTCTTTTACTAAAGAAAATTTCCTACAAAGTTCTCATATAATTCTTAGTTGGAATGGGCCTAGACGGTTTGTGGTGGAGGACCCATTCATCAGTCTTCACATCACAATTAATATCGCGCGCCTAAAATATATACCATTTTCAAAGACGATAAAAGTGAATGAGATTTGTTGAATTTCATCTTATAATAGAGGAAGAAATAATCCTAAAGACTCAATAATGTATAGTTAGACCCACCATGCTCTTACCTAATCAAGTGGAAAAGGTGATTCTTTGTCTACGATTTGACAAAAAAAAAATTATGTTCTTTTTTGTGATGTACATAATTCTTCCGAATATAGTGCAGAATAATACATGCGGCCAAAGTACGTAAAATAACGAGTAAGCTGCAAGTTCACTTAAATATCACCAAGTGACAATCCCAACATCAAGGTTGACCACATATAACATACGAAACAAGAAAAAGGCACGAGATACACCACAGGGGTTTGGAGAAAAGTAAAGGAATAGAAGGGACGAAAGTAGTCACACAAGCACCCAAACGAGAAAAGACCAGAGGGCAACTGTACCTGAGAGATGACTCCTAGAACCCCAAGCGACACTTTGACCGCGTCCATCTCTGCACGAGTGCTTTCCCTATTCACGTCCAGCGTCCTGATCTTGGCGTAACCATCTCCGCGCCCTCCAGGGCTCACTATTCGCATTGCCTCCACGTAATCGTGCAACGCACTCCCTTTCCCCCACAAGGAGCTGCCGTGCACCCCCGTCCCCAGCATCCCTCCCACTGTCACACCCCACCAGTAGGGCGCATATGGCAGCGCCATCCCCGCCTTGGCTGCCTCCTCGATCAACTGCCTCAGAGTCACCCCTCCCTCCACGCTCATCCTCATCCCTTGCCGATCCACCCTCACTATCCTCGTCATGTACTTGGTGCTCACCAGCAGCCCGTCCTCCCCGTCCGGACACACCAGTTTCGGGATGCTGTGAGAGGTGCGTGTCGCCACTTTCATCATTGTCCTGGACTTCGTCGCATTTCCCACTACCCACACCAGCTCTTCTTCCGATGTTGGAAATGCCGCGGCCCCTGCTTTGCATGCGCTTCGGTCAGGGAAGGTTCCGTAGGAATTTGTTATGGTGCAGCCGCTTGAGGTGCATCTGATGGGATCTTCCGGTGGGCTTGCACTCACTGACATCATCATGGCGGTCACGGCCATTACAATGATGTGTACTGAAGCCCATACTGTTCCAGAACCCGGCCTCCCGAACCAGAACACCTTGCTCAAGCAAGGAGATGTACGTGTCATCGTGAATGAATTGGGGGCCGATCCTTCCACCACCTATAGCTAGCGAGGTTAGCCCCTGATTGTATGTGGTTCAAGGGCGCACACTGGACCGCTAGTTTGGTGCACAAGAAAAAGTAGGGAGGGAGTTAGGAGGGTGGCTGTGAGTACGCTTTCGAGTAAAGAAGGAATGTGGATGGCCGAAGTGGAGAGGGAAATTGTCGATTTCGATCGGCTCTGTGGGAGAACAGCCCGGTGTGCGTGTAGGATGATGGTTCGGAGCAAAATACACATCCTGACAAAAAGATATATTATGGGACTTGGTGCTACATATACTCCTTCATGTGATGAAACGGTGCAATGCGCAAAAAGTACACACGCCTTCTCGATCCATGATTGTACTTGCGACCACTTCGGAGGAATCTTTTAACATGAAGCATTTCTCGGCAAGGAACAGCATCGAGAGATGCTTTGGATTATTAGAGTTACTATAGCGTATTAATATGAAGATGGAGGAGACAGAGAAACGAAAAGATGAACAAAGGTTTTATGTAATTTGGTCAATGGAGAAAGTTCCTGGAAGCCCACATGCACAGTAGAAATCCCCATATTTTTTAGCTCATTGGGGGAGATCCATTCTCCTTAAATAAAGAAGAGTAGTAAATATAGCTATCACACATTGAATCTTGACCCTCAATCTCACCTTGACTTGGCTAGTTTATTTCGCCAATAGTTACGCGGGGCAACTCTAGCTTGTCCCAGGTCAAAGTGAGAGATTCAACCTGCGTATTGTTTGCCTCCTTCTTCACAACTTGGCGAGAAGGAAATATTAATTGACCTCCGGAACATAATCAGGAGGCGATAAGAACAGCTGCAGAATGGGCTGAATGGCGACCAAGTCCAGCCAATCAAATGTTTGATAAGCAAAGATGAAGAAGCTCATTTAAACTCTTGACCCATGTCACGAAGATGCATCGACATTACTTTGCAATTGCGTATCCAAAAAAATAATTATTTTATGGTCTAGAAGATTGGGTCGACTAAAAATGAGTACCTTTCGTTTAGCCAGCTGGCCTTGCTTCAACGTAATGAATTATTTAGAGCGGTATTTAGTTTCAAGGCGTCACAAGTTTTGGAGGACTACTCTTATACTTCACTATTTAGAATTTCGACATTACTTTGTGATTTCGTATCCAAAAAAATTAATTATTTTATGGTCTAGAAGATCGGGCCGACTAAAAATGAGCACCTTTCGTTTAGCAAGTTGGCCTTGCTTCAACATAAGAAATTATTTAGAGTGGTATTTAGTTTCGAGGAATCACAAATTTTGGAGGACTACTCTTATACTTCACTATTTAGAATTTCGACCCATGTCATGATGATGCATCCACATTAATCTGTGATTTCATATCCAAATTTTTTATTTTATTTTATGGTATGGAAGATCAGGCTGACAAAAAATTGGCACCTTTTGTTTAGCAAGCTGGCCTTGCTTCAACGTTAGAAATTATTTAGAGCAGTATTTAGTTTCAAGGCATCACAAGTTTTGGGGGACTACTCTTATACTCCACTATTTAGAATTTCGACCCATGTCACGAAGATGTATCGACATTACTTTGCAATTCTGTATCCAAAAAAATTATTATTTTAAGGTCTGGAAGATCAGGCCGACTAAAAATTAGCACATTTCTTTTAGCAAGCTGGCTTTGCTTCAATGTAAAAAACCATTTAGAGCAGTATTTAGTTTCAAGGCATCACAATTTTTGGAGGACTACTCTTATACTCCACTATTTGCCAATGGAGTCCCAAAAAAGTAATGAAAACTTTCGTTTTAAATAAGACATTAATTTGGTTGGTATCTTGAATGCCGATAGACAGAATAATAAACTCAAATGTTGAAGAAACGGAGAGGCGATCATTGCGAAAGAAGTCAAGAAAGTGGTTCCTCCAGCTTGAACTTGTCAAAATCTAAACATGTCCGGAGACTTGAAAGCCTGACTCGAAGGAAAAACGTTGAAAAATAGCATCACGTTCTGTCGCCATGCTTTAATTGCGCGTTGGTTGAGGTGTTACCTGTACGAACTTTGCATATATTGGCAACCCCAATTATTGAGATGTTAGGCAGGTTTTGTTGGATTCCTGAACAATGAAATGTGGTTTAAACTATATAAAGATCGGATAAGACACCGATTATGGGACTCGCTGGCGACAGCCAAAGTGAATTACATGTCTTCAACCTCCATTTTTGGATATATATATATAGAGATTTTCTGTGCAGCACGGGGAGCTCTCCAGCTTTGATTGGATCCGCCTCGCCTCGATATGATTCTTCTCATATTTGCCTCGTTCATTTAAGCAGCCACCATTGCTGATCAACTCAGTCTCGGGCAGAAATTATTCAAGAAGCAGCTTGGGCCACTCCCCCCGGGCGATGAATGAATTAGTTGGCTTCGCAGGCGTCCGAATTTATGATGTGCAACTACCAGTAGTTAGAACATACCTCGAGTTTGACTAATTTTTGAAAATTTAAATTTCGAAAATAAATAAATATATAAAGAGGGAAATAAAATCCTTATTTGAGTCGGCAAGGGTTCAGACGGTGTTGCAAATGTATTTATTGCTCATGCGTTGATTCTGGCACCGTTGTTGATGAGAGCGGGCTGTGGGCAATTAAATCTGAATTACATCCTAGCGTCTTCTTCGTGAGTGAAATCGGAGAAGCCCTTTAGTGATTTGACCAACGAATCCCTTGGTAAGATTTGTGTAATTTCTGTGTGAAATTAAAATATTATTTTGTGAGAAATTATGGAGTTAAGTATTATGTGAGTTATTGGGTGTAATTGATACTAAAAAACATTTGAGGGTGTTTAAGTGATTCGAGTATAATTGTGATTTTCATTATATTGTTTGAATTCGTTGTTGCTCTCTTCGTGGACGTGAACCACGTAAATCTAATGTTCGATTTATTTTATTGTTTGATCGCTTACTTTTGCAATACAAATCAAGTCGAAGTACTTTCCAAGTGCAACGACTCAAGATAAGATGATGGGGCATTGAAACATCCGATAGAGACATGTCATTAGGATGAATTCGTAAGTAACTTGAGCAAGTACATCTTGTTTAAAGGATGGCATAAGAGAGCGTCGGGTGCAAATCTTTTTCTTGGTTTATATGAAATGAATTGGACCTCATGAAAGAGAAATATTCGACGATATTGTGTTAAAACCTAACTCGCACGCATATAAAATATAAAGAATTGCAAGATGGTGGATAGGAGATTGGGAGGATGAGCCCGGACGTGGAACGACAGATTAGTCGGAGGCATGAGGAGTACAAAAATTAGCTCACTGATCTCATAGATCTCTAAAAATTAGATTCACGAGACCATAGAGTATCATGCACTTGAGTCCATAAGATACCGTGGGCCTTGCAATTTCAGTATAGTGGTGACTAGATTCATAAATCTGGCATAACTAACCATCAATGGCATTTTGAAGGGAAATAAACACTATGAGTGTCATAATTTTCGCACGGTACTCACTTGAGCAATCATAAAAAAAAAAAGAACACTCATCATAGGAATTTGTTCAAAAAATCTTAAACCTGTTGCATTTTTGCCAATTTAGTTCTAAATCTTTTAATTGTGCCAATTGAGTTTTAAACTTTTTCATAATTTACCAATTGAGTCTATCCAATTAATCAATGACGTAGACACCGGTCGTTTTACGTGATGCGGTCAACGTTGACGGGCATGATTGGAGTAGAGTGGTGGGACCACGGCTTATCTCCAAGCCAATAGATTACGAGAGGGCTTGTCTTGTCCAATTGTTGTTGCCCGTGAAATCCCTCATTGGCTAATTTGTTTCTCTCTCTCCTCTTAAGATTTCTTGGGATTTTTTATTTTGGGGTAGGCAATATTGTTTTCATTCTTCTCAAGGGACATAAACTTTTTCTTGAAATTATTATTTCCAGAATTATGATCGTTTGCGGTGAGATACACATGAGAGTTGTAACTATGGTATCTTATATCAAAGAGATTTAATGTGGTGCAATTTTAACGTATCTGAGTGAGTTAGTAATTTCATTATTTCAAGTTTTTTAAGTGGAGGTTGGTTCTCACTGGATATGCTTAGTATGCTTGGATTCGATTCTCTCTTGGTGGTCTCACTAGTTGGAAAGCATCGGGCTTCTGTTGCTCCTCTCAACAAGTGATATTAGAATCAATGATTGATTGGTGGATCACTTTCAATGTGTATTCGGTTTTTGGTGAAAATCTTCTTGATGAAGAAGTCTCATGGACATGTCGATCGATTGATCCATCCCTGCGTCCCTTCCCTCCGGATATATTTTGGCCTCATTTGGTCGAGTCCGTACGTCCCCATCAGCCGTCAAACAATTTAGAAAAACACGCAGATCATAGCTCCAATGCCATTCACAGGGACCTTAGATTCTACTTCGAAACACCCGTAAATGAACTTGCTAATTGTTTGCATGTTTAAAGTGCATGGTTATTTTCATTCCCCTTTTATTCCCAATAGAAAATTTTTTCTTTCACACCTTGTTTCATTCTGCTGATCCAACTAGCCAATTTCCATACATACATATTCATATTTTTGTATAAGCGGGTGAACAAATGATGGGTCAAAAAAAAGTTGAACTCGGCATGTCCTTCTCTTGTGCCATATAGAGAATTTTATCGGTGAAAGATTTTGTCTGAGAGAATGATTTCCAAGAAAATCATCTCATTCATTTCTGGTCTTTGGTGTCGGAAAATAAATTGGTGAAGGAAGATGTTTTCCATCTTGAAGAAAATTCACACTTAAGATTGGGAACGTGTCGCGGAGATCATTTTCCGTTGACATCTCTTCTTAGCTCGGCAAACATGCACCACCATCCTTCACATGTTGAACCACATCCATAGCACCATCTTCGATGTATGCCGCCACCACCACCATCCTTCACATATTGTTGAACCACATCCATAGCACCATCTTCGATGTATCCCACCACCACCACCGTTCGACTGCAAAGAAGGACCAATTTGATGCCACCGCCGGATTCTCCGTCTTCACAGCCACCGACACCGTTTGTCGCTGCCATTTTTGTTTGCTACAATCCACCAACTGCGAAAATGGCCACCACTGACCACCGTTCCCAACCCACAACCACCACCAACCACGATAAAGGTCGTGAACCTCTAGCACCACCTGAAAACCAGCCCTCCACCTCTATAGACACCACCTGAAACAACCAGCCACGCAATTTTAATAGCCATACTTATTAACAATCTGAAAAACAGAGAAAAGGTGGCCAGAAATTTCACCAGTCAAGGTGGGTTGATGATCTTGAATTGTAAATTGGTGGGGCTTTCTACGATTTCTAGCGTCAATTGAGTTTTCGTGGCTTGCCATAGTTGAGTTGTTGACTGGACTTAAGGGGTTAATTCTTATTGTGAACGACGAAGAAGGGAAGTACTACATGAAAAATTAAAGAACACTAAGGACGGATGAGCTGAAACCGAAAATAATAAGTAAACAGTTGGGCTCAAATCAGGTTTAAAGCCCATGATAAGTGTAAGTGGGGCCCACTATGAAAAAAGCACCTAGAAAATGGTTTCTATTTTTCATTGCAAATGGAAATATCAAGATTTTTCGTGAAATAAGTAAAGTCTAAGTTAACTTCCATCACACAACATATGCATAATATACCAATTTTTGTCTATTATGATGCAAATTTTTTTTCTCTGATTTCGGGAGCTCTATTACTTTTAAGCTTGGAAGGTAGAAGATGTGTCAGACCATGATATGGCCTCAATTGACTTCTATATGTTAGAGAAAACTCCTTTATTGTTTTGAAGTTGACAAGACCTTTCCAAAGTCTAATCTGCAGATTTACAGACTCAAGTATTACAGTATGAAGAACTCCAGATTCTATTGTCAAAGTCTAAAGACCGCTAGACTTTAATCTCAAAGTCTGCCCTCACTGGCAATTTCCAGACCGAAGATTGAAGACTTATTCAGATGCAGGATTATGTTCAAGGATTCGGTTCGTATGATTTTTTTTTGGAAGACCTTGGCTGGATATAACATCTAGTTGATTGATTATTGGATCAAGTCCGATTTGAAAATCTTTTGGAAGGTGAAGTATACTTGGAAAGTTCTACTTATGGAAACTAAAGATCTTGATTGTATGGGCGAACATGATTGATGGGCTTTCATCACAAATCGTTCAACGACTCAAGATCACCTTAATTGATTATGTCCAACGGGTAGATTGGAAGAATTCTTTTAGAAAGTGCTAATGGTTGTGAATGCATGAATGAGTATATAAGGAGGACTCTCTAGTTGTTCGAAGGAGTGTGTGAAAGAAAAATTTCAAAGTTTGAAGCTTCCTAGTTTTTTGCTATTTCAATTGTCGAGCTTAATTTGTACTCAAGAGAGAGAGCAAACACCTGTGAGACTTTGGAAGAGTGTAGTAGAATTTATGCACTGTAAAGTCAAGGATGTGAGACTGTAAAATCTCTTTTAATTCATAGTGAAATCCAGTCAGTGAGTTGTTAGTGCGGGAGAGTGGATGCAGGCTTGATATAAGTCGAACCACTATAAACATTGTGTTTTCATTCTCTTTCCCTAAACTCCTTACTTTAATTCGTAGCCTTATATAATTGTTTAAAGCTGTTTACATTCTTAGTTTATTTATCTTCTCAAACCAATTTACTTTTATTGAGTCTTGCAGAAATTTCTTTTAACACCTATTCACTATTCTCTAGGTGTTCATACTAGCCCTTTCAATTGGTATCAGAGCTTGTGTACTCATTTTATTGAAGTGTTTTTACTTCTGAGCTAAAGATCTATGGCTAGTATTTTGGCTCTAGGTTTGGTTGAAGGCCAAAGTAACACCAGACTTCCTTATTTTGATGGAAAGGAATACATCGTGTGGAAAAACAATATAAAGGCATTCCTAAGATCGAAAGATCCCTTGGAATGGGATGTAGTAGAAAAATGAATCATTCCCAAAGCTACATTAGTCTCAGAAAGAGGAAAAGAAGTTGCAGACACTGGTGAAATAACACAAGAAGAAATAACCAAGAGATAAGCTCTTAATGCTAAAGCCATCTACTATTTATAGTGTGCTTTATCTCTTACTGAGTATAATAGAATTTCATATTGTGAAACAGCCAAAGAAGTCTGGGATAGGTTGCATGTTACCTATGAAGGAACTGATCGAATTAAAGAAACAAAAATCAATATTTTACTCGAACAGTATGAAGCCTTCAAAATGAAGTCAGGAGAATCCATCATTGACATATTTAGTCGTTTCACAGAAATTGTAAACAGTCTAGCATATCGGGGACAACCAATCTCAAGACCAATGAAGGTTAATAAATTGATGTGTGGACTCTCCAAAGACTGGAATCACGTGAAGACTTCAATAAGAGAAACCCAAAGGATCATGCCTCTTAAAGTAGGTGAACTAGTAGGCACATTTCAGTCATATGAAGTGGAGCAAATCAATGAGGAAGAAGATCCCAAAGGTAAGAAGTCAATTGCTTTAAAATCTAACGATAATTCTGATGATACAGATTCTGAAGATGACATGGACGATGAAGAGCTAGCACTCATGATAAGGAGGTTCAGGAAACTAAACAGAAAGGGAAAAAGATTTAACTGGAAAAAGCACGGAGGATGATGAAGTCAACAAAGATGTGGTCTGCTTTGAATGCAAGAAAAATGGACACATCAGACCCAACTATCCTCTATTGAAGAAAAAGAAAGGAAGAACTGAAAAATTTAAGAAGAATCTCAAAGCAGAAACATGAAGTGATACTAAATGTGAAAAAAGTGATGAAGCATATGCCAACATATGTCTAATAGCAAATTCAAATTCAGACTCAAACTTTGAAACATATTCAAACTCAAACTCAGACAAAGAAATCGAGGTTAGTAATTTAAAAATTCCTGCTAAAGTCCTGAAGTACATAGATGGACTTTGTCTTAGTCTCAAAACATCTCTTAAAAGGATTTCCGAGCTGAAGAGGGAGAATTCTAAACTAAAGCAACATGAAACTTATTAGAAAGAAAAGTTTGAAAATCTAGACAATTTTTTTGATAATTTAAAAGAAAATGCAGATTCTCTCTAGAAGGAAAGTAACTTTTTAAAAAAGGACATTTCACATGTCACAAAAATGTTTTTAATAGAATTTGAAAAAGATTCTTTCGGTACAAATCGGCAGGGGCCCAGCGGTGCAAGTTCGATAACCTCGTTCCGGTTTGGGTAAAAGCTGAATGGCTCCACCTGAAGCTCAAGTTCTGCTGAAGCTGCGACATTGTAGACAGTCGCAGTCGAGGAAGAAAATTGAACGGAGCACCGATTGCCGTTGTGAGGAGGAGGAGGAAGAAGAAGAAGAAGAAGCGGCGGCAGAAGATAGTGCAACTGCCTCATGCCTCCTCCCATCGCAAAGTGTGAAAAAAAAAAGCTTCCTGATCAGCTGAGTAACCCGCCGATGTCATCCCTCCATCGATCCTCGAGCGCTCTGTCCAAGAATGGTCTCCCCTCGTAGGAGCTCCTCGTCGATCTCTGCAGGTTCTGTCCTTGATCGATCGATCGATCGTTCCCTTCTTCGTCGCCGGAGTTGTGGGCGCGCGCCCAGCCGCCTCATGCCTCCTCGATTGTCGATATTTCTTCTTTATTTTTTAAGCTTGTCGCGAGCCTTCTAGGAGTCGACCTCGTTATGCAGAAGTAGGTTTTGCACTGCTTTTCTAGCGCGAGGGCTGTGAGAGCTCGTTTTAGTTGAGCTTGTTCGTCTGCAGTCGCAGGCGAGACGAGCGCTCGTTTCGATTTCGGAAGTGGTGGTGGGGAGTTCGTACTTGGAGAGAAAAATTGGAGTTTGGCTGGCTTGTTTGACTCCAAAGAAGTTGGCATTTTGTAGGTGACTGATAGCTTTTGTTTAATTCACCATTTACAGCTTGTAGCTGCAATTCTTTCGGTAGAAATGAACTGCTGAGTTGTAAGTCAGGTCTCAAATTGAGAATTTTAGCCATGAATGTGATTCTTTTCCGAGATTCATTCCATCAAGCGAAAAAGAATAGATTACTGAGTCTATCTATGATTTTAAAGGTGTACAAACAGTTTGGATTATGGTTATTTCATTCAAGGTAATTGAATGTCTTAGAGCATAGGTGTAGTACGTTTGATGAAACCATGTTCATGTTTTAGGGATGTCAACATGACAAGTTTGTATACATTTAGACATACTTAAATACAATTGATCATGCTTTTATATATACTCATATGTCGTTCAAGTTTCAAACTCATGACATGATTAATAAACATATCATGTTTGATACTTCAATCTTGGAATGAAAAGATTACAAAATTAGACAATTATGACATAAAAATATATATTAAGTATTCAAACCTTACTTCATCATCGAATTTTCCGACAAATATCGTATGCGATAAAAGACTATGAAGATTGTTGATGGTTTTATAAGGGCCTGCCGACTCACTATTTACTCTATCTTCGAACTTTTCCACGAAATCTATCCTTTTCTTTTTGGCCTTTGCTCTCCGTCCCTATTATCAATCGAACTTCTTGTCCCATCTCATTGTCTTTCTCACGGCACCTCAAAATTTAGGGTCATAAAGTCTCCCAAACTTCTCAGCTTAGCTTTGTGTTTGACACCAAATGATATGGCCAAAGTTCTCCGCTCCATGCTGTTCTCCTCGATCATTCTTCTGATTGCGACGCCCGCTCCTTCTTCTTTGCAATTGCCGCCGGCACCATCATCTGCTGCGGAACCGCTGGGATTGACCGCACAAACTCCACTGGCCCTGTCATCCGGCGCGGAACTGCTAGGATGGACTGCCCGGACCCCGCCAGCTCCATCACCGGGGGCGCTCTCTGGCGGGGTATGAGGAAAGGGTGACAGCTTCGGAGTTCGATGAGCAAGATGTGGAGACGATTGGCTTCTTAAGCGGATTCGACGGGAAGAAGAAGGCGGGGGCGGCGCTGATGCTGCTGGGCGGGTCTGGCCTTTTGGTTTATGGAGGGTGGGTGTTGTGCGAGAAAGTTAGGCCAGGGAGCTCGAGGAGGAGGAGGCTCGGGTCTCTTGGCCAGCCGAGAAAGTTTTGGATGGGATAGAGAATGGTATTTACCATTAAAATTCCTTAATTACATTAGTAACTTTGGTATGACACACACACATATATATTTTGAATTCCTTAGGGCTTTTTATTTATTTTTGTTTTGCGACGGAGATGCGACTAGAATTGTTGGTATATTTAAAGCACGATTAATGGCTCTTGACGAGCGTTTCGGGGGCGCTCTTTAACCTTTTCCCATTTTCAATTTCTCTCTCTCTCTCTATATATATATTTTGTAATATTCTTTGTCGGTTCTTTATGCTCCTAATCACCAATCATCAGCTATTGTAATATTTTGTTTGTCATGAGGTTATTTATTTATTTATTTATTTCTTATTGGTTCACGTGGATCTTGATCGGGGACGATACAGTTGTTCTTAATTCAATTTCAATTTTCCTTCTCATCATAATAGTTTGTGCTTATAAAATTAGTCTAGTCTCACATTATCTCATAGTTTTCTTGGAAATAATGCAGGGTGTACATAGTAGGGATAAAACCCAAATAATTCTTGAACTTTGATGATGTACAAGTCTCCGAACTCGGAATTTATTCAATGTACTTTCTGAAGTTTTAGTTTATATTTAACTTAGTCTCTAAATTATATAAAAATGTTCAATATTGTTATCTAATTAATTTAAGTTTAGGGGACAACATTGAATATTTTCATATAATTTAGAGACTAAATTGAACATGTACAAAAAGTCTAAGATCATATCAAACAAATTAAATGTTCATAGACTATTTTATACATTGTGTTAAAGTTTGTGGACAATTTGTGTGATTTTTCTATATAGAAATGACATATTTATCTAAAAATACAAAAACATAAAAATAAAAAGGCACAACATTTTAATGCAAGGGTGCATCCTTAAGATCCTATGGGAGGTGGATTAATCAAGGTGCACAAAAATCTGTCTGGACACTACCCGATTGTCCAACAGGAAAAAATAGAAAGAGAAGAATGATTTCCAGTCCGAGGCACAATTGACGTGGCTTGGTTACATCCACGTAAACAACTTTTTTAGTTTTTCAAAGTAGATAAAATAATTTTCCATCTAAAAACCCTTTAATTGATTATGTATAAAAGCCATTAATACAAAAATAAAGCCAGCGTTTTAAAAGTAGCAATTTCAGTTTAAGCTTAATGGAGAGAAGTTTTTCTTACGCCAAAACAGTATTCCATTTTAGAACCAATATTTTATTCTTTTTCGCCACAAAATAAATAAGACCTACTAGTACTCAAAATTTTGTGTGCGACATAAAATAACAAATTCAAATCATAATTGCATATCATTACTGGTCGGGGTGATCCCTCTCATATAGACATTTTTGTTCACATTTTAATAAATAATTTGCTTATGTCTAATATACATATTGTTTCAAATTGGGCTACTTTGATTAGTTGTAACTAAATGATATTTGTTTTGGCTATATAACTTACAACTAAATCATTAAGCAATATATTACAATATATATATTTATATATAATTAGCACTTAAACACGACAAACATTATGAAAATGATGTTAAACAAACCTTTCTATTCGGCACTACCAGACATTGTTTTTCGTTGAGAAACGTTAAAAACTTTTAAAAAGTTAAACGATTTTATGATTTGAAGATAAAATAAAATGAAACCAGACCACACCTTATAAGTGAAGTAAGTGTAATTATATTGTTGGGCATATAGAGAGGGATCTATAAATAAATTATTCTTTGGTGATGAGTGTCCTTATCACATAATAGCTAAGTAACGAATTATTGATCTTTCTCATGTAATGATGTAAGTGGGTTATTCACTCTTATTAGGTTAAATTCGATGATATAATTAATCTATATAATCTATACTGTTATATAAAATAAAAAGTACTTTCTATTTCTATGGGACATCCATAATTTTTTTCCTTACCCAAATATCCTCATGTTACTTATTTTACAAATATTACATTCATGGAAAAATGTGTAAATTTATATATTATGTTAACACTCACACTTACAAATTTTGAATTCTCTAATTTCTTTAAAAGCCTTCTATTTTTTTTTTTTTTGAATCTCAAAGCAATTTTCTCTTTATATATATGTGTACAATTTCGATGTTTCATCATGCATTTTTGTCGATTTCCTTGATTCAAATATTTCTCAATAGGGTGATTTTACATAACTTTGAAATGTCTCTTTCTTCGATAAACACGACAAGTGTGCGTCTTCAATGCTATATTTTAAGAAACATCAGAGAGCTCACGTTAATGAAAATTCATTTCACAAATAGTAATATGAAAAAAAATTGAAACGAATGTAGAAGTCATTGTAAAGGAATTTTTTTTTTGGCGTCCAAATTATATATATATTACTATAATTAACAAGTGCTCTTTGAAGTTTCTCAAACGCGTCGTGATCAGTCTTTGAATCGAATCTAGACCGAAGCCGATTCTGCAGGTACTGTCGCTCTGTCTCTGTCTCTGTCTCTGTCTCTGTCTCTCTCTCTATATGCATCGTCCGTTTCTCAGTCGCGTCTGCTGGTGAAAAGGGCTGGTGAAGAAGGTACCCAATCCCGTCGTTGTTCCCGGTTAACCGTCTGTTCATCAACCGTCCAGCTTTATATCTTCGGTAAACTCTGGAGCAGGGGTCGCTTCTTGCTTGGACACACGATTCTCATATAAGTTAATCCATGTTTGCTCTGTTTTGGTTGGAAAAGCGATTCTTTGAACTCTTTCTGCATAAATTTAGTCAGAAGATGCTGGGAACTGAACTGGGTGCCTTCCCGGTAGCTTGTTGAAAGCTTTGAGGTTTTTGCAGTTACGTGTCAGCAAAAATTCCTGGCCTTTCCTCCTTGATCCGTGCCATTGTAGTTGTGTAGACGCTTTCTGTCTTATTTATGGGTTTGGTCGGTACCAATCGGCAATTCGGGTATGTGGCGGCTTGAGGACGTTTACAGAAATTGAATGATGATTTCACGCTGGAAATAGCAAACTGCTGACTTTTTCCTTGTTTGGGCCCCCGGTCGTTGGTTCGAATTCCTCCGGTGGATCCTTGGCCTTGAGAAGCCTCGGTTCGTCTGTGACGTAGGTTGGGCAGTGCCATGGCGCAGGATAATCCTGGGTCTACTCCTATTGGCACCGTGCTAGGGCGACAGTGACAAAATTGCTCAAAACGAGCAGTAGGCCCATTCTGTAATGGGTGTGGAGCTCCTATAGTAACGCTCAGGGAGTCGCCGGTTTTGGTCGCCCTTTTCCACTGTTTTTAATGATAAAATAGATTTGGGTTTTGAGCGAGATAGTATCAAAGAGATTCATGAATGGAGAGACAATTTGTCAAGTCATTGTGTCAACCATCATGTGTGTTCGATTGTTCTCGACCTTTTATCATATTTCTTTGCGTCTTTTGTAATTATTTCGTTTTTGGTTTCCTAAATTGTAATATTACTATATGTATTTGCTTCTTCAGTCATGGTGGCTACTAGTTCTTTCTTAACAGTTTTCAAGTTTTCATTTCTGAGTTGGCAATTTCGATTCATTATTTGCTGCCATTAGTATGGTGGAGAGTTTACTCACTTTAAATTCTCCTGATAAGTGATACAATATTCTTTTCGATCTCTATCGTCTTATCAAGTTTCCCACAAAACTATGTGTTGCCGGAATCTTCATATACCGTTCGAACTTCAATTTTTGAATGGCTTACTGAAGTCCTGAGTTTGCTGTAGTCAGAAGCAAAATCCTTTTAATAACAGTGAGTGCTAATTCACAGTGACTTGTAGCTGTTCCTTTTGACTTACTTTTCATGAAAACTTCAGCACCCATGGAACCCAACAGGGGACAACAAAATGGAATTCAATTGCTTCTTGCTGCAGAACAAGAGGCACAGCGCATTGTCAATGCTGCCAGAGAGGGTAACGTGTCTCTGAATCTGCTTATTGGTTTCTTATTTCCATCGCATTTCCATTTGTTTACTGGAATGAAGTTTGTCCACATACTATTATTACATTTTAGATCTGCCATCTATCACAGACTTATACCAGTGCATTTACTTTTGTCTTGACTAGCATGATCTCGGTGCTATTTGTTCTCTCTGGAGAATTAGAACTCTAAGGATGTGTATGGCTGTTGAGATCTTGAGAGTGGCCCTGATAGGAGATGATAGGATAAGAAATATTATGATTAACCAGATACAAGACTAATTATAGACACATCTAATCCCTTTCTTTATAAAGAGGAAGCCTATTTTAGGTAGTTAAACCATTGGGCCATAAAATGCCCCACTAACCTCTTGGACAAGGGGAAAAACAAGCAACATGAGCAAATCTCAAGTGGTGGCCCAAATATGGAGTTTTGTGACTTCGTGGTGTGAGGATTCGAGCGTCTCTTGTGCTCCTAATTCACTAGTTGTTAAACCCAGCCAGTAATCTTGTGCCCCACTATGATTGTCTGTGGAGCAGTAAACTAGTATTAGTATACTTTGAATTTTACTTATTATCATGCACTGGACTTTGGTTTAGCACCATAAACATGTACATCACTTCATAAGCTGTTACTTGCTCCTAGTAATTGCTTGTTGCTTGATTGGTATAAATAGAGACTCAACTGGTCCTTTACAGCAAAAATGGCTCGCCTAAGGCAAGCCAAAGAAGAGGCAGAGAAGGAGATTGTTGCATTTCGTGTTCAAATGGATGCTGAGTTTCAGAGAAAGGTTGCAGAGGTAAGAACAGGAAAGCATTCAAACTAGATGTAAGGAAAAATAGTTGTTTTGACTCCATCTAGTATCCTAATTTGGTATATCCGTTTGTGAAGTAGAAATGCACGTAATTGGAAGTTCAAAATGACAAAACTTTCCAGCTCTGTAATAGTTGAAAAGCGAACTTCAATTGGGATTGGTTGCTTTCTATAAATTCAGCAAGTCTTCATACATGATAAATTTATGATGGTAGTCATGTTTTTCTATCTGATGACTATTCTGTGGCCACAAGGACGCTGGACGTACAATACTTATGTAAATATGCATCAATAAAAAGTGGTCTTGCAAGAATATTTACTGATGAGAACAATAGTTAGGTTGATTTTCCAGAATCTGTTCACTAAAACTTGTTAAGCACCCAGTGTTGTTTCTTGTAGGGAACTTGAAGTTGCTTTAATGGGTCATGAAAATTTAGGATAAAGAAATGTCTGTTGGAACCAAATAATAGCGGCGAACTGCTTGTGTACTCATGCTTGCACAGATCTCATGCCCTGCACTTGTTCAAATTAGTATACGTTCATCATAAAGTCTTAGTTTGACAAGCTCTGCAGCTTTGCCGAAGCACATTACAACCTTCGTGATACGGCATAAATTAAATTTCACAATTTTATCAACTTTAGAGTTTAGGAGCTTGCAGTAGGCTGGTCCGTACTGATTAATTAAGTCTGTCTCCATCTCCATGTGTGCCAATCAAGCAGAGTAGTGGAGATTCCGGTGCTAATGTCAAGCGGCTTGAGCATGAAACAGAAGCGAAGATTGCCCACCTGAAGACAGAGGCCACAAGAATATCTCAGGACGTCGTGCAGATGCTGTTGAAGCATGTGACCACTGTGAAGAACTAGGGGTGTCGTGTAAGTGAAAGGCTCAAAAAATTGCTCGAGGGCATCTTTGCCGCATTTGCATATTTCGATGGTGCTTTCTTGCTGGATATCACGATTTCTTTCTTCTTGTTTTCTCCTTATGGGTGTAATTAATCCTATGCGCTGCTGTGAATTTAGCTGTTTATTGATTCGATTGGTGAAATCCTGTCCTGTCTAAGAAGTCATTACACTTTCTTTGTTGTCTGTCCACAGAAAAGTTCCATATGCTTATGTGGAGATGTCAGTTTTGAAGCTTCTGATGCATGTCCTTTCTCTGATCTACATAAGCTTGGTCCTGTTTTGGTGCAACTTTACTAAAAGCACAATAAAGTTGTTTTTGGGGCCAATCTCAATCCGATGCCACAAATCCTCTCTTTTTCTTTTGTACTGCTGCTGCAGGCATCAATCATAAAATCAAAAGACTTACTTTATTTCTTTCCTTTCACAAAGACCTTTTTTCCCCCCACAACATATTTATAGAAAATGTGAGCCTATTACCTTGTCCTGTAGTGACTTTCTATAGAGAGATTCTTGTGCGGTTTTACATGGGAGTCGAACGACCAAATAGAAAAACAAATCCCAAACACATATTTCCATATGCCTTTCAAGAAATTCTTTAGATATATTTCCTACAATATCAAACCGATTTACATCCTCCAATCCAATCGCCTTTCTTAAATGGCTCAAATTCGAGATATAAATTTAATAATTCCCCATATTGCCTCGACATTGAAAGCCAAGTCATAATACTCATCAATCATGCCAGCTTTAAACGTCCCAACAGTCGCTTACTCTTCATAGGCATGAAGCTCAAGCATCACTAAATGAACATGCTTAGTCTTCATATCTACCGAGTTCTCTATTGTTGCTATCTATTTCATATATCTTGGATAAAATGGTAACTAATTCCGCTATACTTTTTTTGCTCATGATAAATTGGATTATATGACAGATATATGACATCAAAGTTATCATAGTAATATCAACATTTTTATATTCTAATCCAAAGTCCAAATGCAAGACCCTTAAGCCATATCACCTCCCTCACTATAAAGGATAGTGCCATGTATCTCGCCTCAATCAAAGACAAGGCAACTTGGTCTTGTAAGGATGCTTTTTGACTTATTGTATCACCTAGTAGCTTAAATACATACCTTGGTAAAGATTTGCACTCATCCAAGTAACCGACATGATCTGAATCCACATTCTATGGTCTTATTGTCATAATTGTCCTTTTGATACACTGTATCAATGCCTGTTGTCCCTTTTTAAATATATGAGGATCCACTTTATATCTTCACAATGGGCTTTTCCGGGATGCTTCATATAACAGCTAACAATGCTTGCAACTTGTGAAATGTTAGGTCAAATGCATATCATATCATATATAATATTACCCACTATACTAGAAAAAGGAACATTGAACATACTCTCCTCCTCTTTTTCATTTTACTTATCAAAAAATTTAAAATGCTTTGCTAATGGTGTACTTATAGATTTTGTTGATTGCATATTAAAAGATGTTACAATCTTCTGAATATATTTATTTTGAGTTAGACGTAAAAGTCCCGTAGTCCTATTACGCAAAATCTCCATTCCCAATATTTCTGTACAGCACATAAATCTTTCATCTTAAACTTAGCACTCAATTTCCTCTTCAACATACCGATATCAAACATATTCTTAACTCCTATAAGCATGTTATTAACATATAATAACAAATAAATCAAAGATCATCCTCTAATCTCCTAAAGTAAACACAACTATCCATCCAACCTTTTGAATATTCCTGACTAGCCATAAAAGCATCAAAACACTTATAAAAACTACCTAGGAGACTGTTTCAACCTGTAAAAAAATTTATTTGATAAACAAATATGATCTTTCTTACTCAAAATAGCAAATCTCTTTGGCTGCCTCATGTAAATTCGCTTCTCCAACTCACCGTGAAGAAACGCTATTTTCACATTTAGCTCCTCCAGTTTAAGATCTTGTGTAGCAATTAAGGCAAATAATACATGTATAGAAGTATATCTTACCATATGAGAGAACAACTCATTATGGTCAACCCTCATGCTGTGTATACCCCTTCGTAACAAGTTTCACCTTATATCTCACCGCCTTAGCATCGAGAATGCCCTCTTTCCGTTGATAGGCTTATTTGCTTCAGACAATCTTCTAGCTCTTGGGTACTATGATAAGCTTCTATGTCTTATTCCAATGGAGTAATTCCATCTCTTCGCTCGTAACCCTTAACCATCGTGACGACTCAATGCTAGCCATTGCCTCAAAGTAAGACAAAGGCTCATTTATCTTCACCTCATAGTCTATAGAGAATGCATAAGTAATATTTGTATAACCACAATGTAAAAGTGCTTTAATTTTCCTTCTCTTCTACCCTTGGCTATTGTGTGTTGTGGCTCTACTAATTGTTTTGTATTACCGACTTTAGAAATTGTGGCCTCATTTGCAATCTCTATCCTTGTTAAATTTGAGGTCTCCAAAGTCTCCATCTGAAACTCTACCTCACTATTGAGACTATGATCTATCTATTTTGCCAGTTGTGTCTGAGGACTCATTTATTGAAGCATTGTAGTTTTGTTAAAGATCACGTTTTTACTGATTAGAAAACAGGGTGATTTGGGATTAGTGCACCAGAGCCGGTAACCTTTCACCCCATATGCATAACCCAAAAATATGTCATTTTTTGTCATTGGCTCAAGCTTACCATCACCTGTATGAGCATTTGCAGGACATCCAAATACTCAACCATACTTTCTCAAGAGTGTTGCACTTGATAGCTGATGATGGAGATTGATTAACTAGGTAACATGCCATATTCACTATTTCGATCTAGAATTTCTTGCCTAGTCATTCTAAAAAGCTCTATTCTTCCTTTTTGCTACGTCATTCTGCTGCGGTGTTCCTGGTATTGTGCAATGTCTCACAATTCTTTCTCTATGGCAAAAATTATACCATTGAACTCCAGGCTATTATCAGTTCTCAAACACTTGATTTATTTATTTGACTGCTTTTCAATCAATGCCTTACACTTCTTGAACCGATGGAACACATTAGATTTGTGTATTTAAATGGTAGCATATACCAACAATCTCCTATCGAAGGAATTAGAGATGGGTCATAGACGTCTGAATGAATATATTTAATCGGTTGCTTAGTCAAATGAATAGCTGTATTAAACTTAATCTAGCGTTGCTTCTCAAAAATGCAATACATAAGTCCACATTCCTTGTGGTCTGACCCTTCAACAAACCCCTTTCACTTACCATTGTCATACGTGCCTCACTTATGTGCCGTAATTGTATATTCCATAACTGAGTTAAGTTAAGAGTTTGACTCACCTAATTAAACCGTAACAGTGTTATGGTCTCTTCTAGTAGATGATAGAGAGTACCCACTTTCTTCCATTTCATTGCTGTTATGGTACCTCAAGAGATCTTTACCACTTCGCCTTCATCAGTATACTTATCATTGAGTGTGCCTAAAGAAATAAGGTTCTTCTTGAACTCTGGTACATGCTTCACATTTGTCAGTGTGTGCACCACTTTACCATGCATCCAAACACGAATTGTTTGTATTCCCATAATCTTGTAGTTTGCGTTATTCTCCATTAGAACTCTACCACCATCCACAGTATGCTAAATAGTCAACTACTTCTTATTAGGTGTCATATTATAAGAATACTCCGAATCTAAAACCCATTTGTCACTTGACGAGTTGGTCGTTATACACAAGACAACCTTTGCATCACCGGGGCTCTCCTTACCAACGTTCGTTGCACTGCTTATGTCATTTTCTTTGTCACCTTTATTTCTTAATTTTGGACAATTTCTCATGATGTGCCCCTTCTTGAGATATTCAAAGCACTTCATGCGTTGCGTGACTTTGACTTGCTTTTACCTATGCTATTATTGGACTCTTGATGTTGATCTCTACCTTGAATCACATGTCCTTGCACTACATTGCCAGACTGTCATCTCATAACTTTCTTTGCCACTTCTTAGAGAACAAGGTGGACTCTACTTCTTCCGAGGCAATCGCAGTATGCCCCTGTAGTAGTGAATCAATCCTATAACTCTCTGGTCGCATCATGCCCTATTCTTCATCATCTAGAATCTTACCAACGTATTTTTTAATCCGTCATGAATTTATCAAACTCATCTTGGTGGGATTTGATAGACATACCTTTAGTATATCGAAACTGAAACATAATTTTCAACATATATAGGTGATTATTCGAACCCTTCATTACATAGATTGCTTGAAGTTTTGCTCACAACACTGCATCATCCTTCTCATTGACGACCTCTATTAACACCTCATCTGCTAGGTTCAATAGGATTATAATCCCTGCCTTCCTCATTAGCACATTCTTTTCAGCATCTTTCATTGTTTTGGGCAACTTAGCCTTGCCCTCCAATGCTTCAGCCAAACCTTGAGTTGTTAATAGTGTCTTAATCTTGACGCTCCATAGCCCAAATTGGTCCTCTTGTTAAACTTCTCAATTTTTATTCACTCCAGACATAATTGCAACTATAGAATTTTTAGATAATAATCAAATAAGCAAAAGCCCCAAATGAAAATCCAAAAGATTTGATCCCAAGCTATAGTATAAAAACTGATAGGATCTTGCAAGTTAAATCAATACAAAATACTAGAGAAATAAATGAGCAACGATAAAGGAAATTAGAGATATATGCGATTCTATCTAAATGTCAGTACCTACTCTACTGGGAGATAGTAGTAGATAATACGTTATAATCGGATAATCAAAATTACAATCGTTCATGCAATCTGAGTATTTTCCATACTTAAATTATACTCAAGCCCAAAATAATTACAAATATGTCAAAATACGAAGGGAAAAGGTAGAAAGAGAGGAAGAAGTGTAGGAATTTCTGTATATTTCTCCGTGTTTCAATCAATGTACAGAGTTACATTATATTACAAAATATGTGTAGAAGAAAAGGAAATGATACAATGTACAGATTAGATCTAATTTTAATTGATTCAATAAAATCCTTATGATTTGATCTAATCAAATCTTTCCTAACTTCTGCGTATCTTCTAACACTCCCCCTCAAGCTGGTGGCTTGTAGATGTCCAAGACGCCTAGCTTGCTCAAGAGATACGCATGCTGTTTCTGACACAGAGGTTTGGTGAAGACATCCGGCGGTTGTTCTTGTGTTCCAATCCCTTGTGTCTCAATTATCCCTTCCTGGATTTTCTCCCGGGTGAAATGACAATCTACTTCAATGTGCTTTGTTCTCTCATGCACTATAGGGTTGGATGCAAGTTTGAGGGCTGCATCGTTGTTGCAGAACAACTTTGTTGGTCCCTTGACCTGCACTCCAAGATCATGAAGTAACCCTCTCAACCATACTATCTCACATGTAGTTTTAGCCATGGCTCGATATTCCGCCTCTGCTGAAGACAACGAGACAGTTGGTTGTTTCTTTGTTCTCCAGGAAAGTAAAGAATCCCCAAATTTGATACAAAATCCAGTTATCGATCTTCTGCTCATAGGACAGGTTGCATAGTTTGCGTCGCAGTGTGCGGTCATTTTCATGTCACACTTCCTAGAGAGAAGAATCCCAAGACCAGGACATTTCTTCAAGTACCTCACCACTTTCAACGCGGCATTCATATGAGACTGTTTTGGCTTATGCATGAACTGGCTAAGCGTCTGCACAACGTAACTTATGTCTGGTATGGTCATAGTTAAATATATGAGCTTCCCGACAAGCTTCTGATAGCCAAAAGAGTCCTTGAGAATAGGATCTGCCTCCTGAGGTACTTCAACATCATAATCAGCGGTTGTTAGTTTGGCATTTTGCTCAATCGGTACCACAGCTGGCTTACATCCAGATAATCATGCTTCTGAAATGATCTCCAATGCAAATTTTCTCTGACTGAGAGAGATTCCTTGGCTAGATCGAGCAATTTCGATCCCAAGGAAATATTTTGGCGATCCCAAATCTTTAATATGAAAGGTAGAATGCAGGTATCCTTTAAGGCTTTTGATAGCTATTTCATCATTCCCCATAATGAGTATGTCATCTACATATATCATCAAGTAGATAGATGACATACCTTGAGTCCATGTGAAAACAGCATAATCAAATTTGGATTGTTGAAAACCAGCAGCTATTAGTGATTCAGCAAATTTTGCATACCACTGTCTGGATGCTTGCTTGAGCCCGTATAAGGATTTGCTTGGCGATCCTAGATCTTTAATATGAAAGGTAGAATACAAGTATCCTTTAAGGCTTTTGATAGCTATTTCATCATTCCCGATAATGAGTATGTCATCTACATATATCATCAAGTAGATAGATGACGTACCTTGAGTCCATGTGAAAACAGCATAATCAAATTTGGATTGTTGAAAACCAGCATCTATTAGTGATTCAGCAAATTTTGCATACCACTGTCTGGATGCTTGCTTGAGCCCATATAAGGATTTGCGGAGACGACATACTCTATTATGCCCCTGTCTCCATAAACCTTGAGGTATTTCCATATATATATCCTCGTCTAAATCACCATGAAGAAATGCATTATGAACATCCATCTGATGTAACGACCAGTCTTGAGAAGCTGCTACAGAGAGAAAGGAACGCACCGTGACAGCCTTGGCCACAGGGGAAAAAGTCTCGTGATAATCGAAACCTTCTTTCTATGTGAAACCTTTAGCCACTAGTCGTGCCTTGTATCGTTCAATCAACCCATATGCTCGATGTTTGATCTTGTAGACCCATTTACATCCAATTGCTTTACGATGTGGAGATAATGAAACTAGATCCCATGTGTGATTATCCATTAGGGCCTTCAATTCTGCCTCCATAGCTGTTTGCCATCGTGGATCGGTACTTGCCTCATGGAAGTTGGATGGTTCTTGTTCTTTAGAAATACGAGCAATGCAACATCGATGCATTGGGGACAAATGATAGAAGGAAACGTAAGATGAGATTGGAAAAGGAATACCTGGTGAATTCCTAACTCCACATATATAGTTTTTGGTCCAGGTAGGTGGTCGAGTAACTCGTCCAGAACGTCTGTGTGGATTTTCTTCTGAAGACATAGCATTGTCTGGGATATCCACTAGAAGCAAGTCTAAAGTAGGCATATTTGGATGAATCTCATCATCATTTAGTCTTTCATCATGGACTTCCTCGAAAGGTGTTGTGCCGACAGTAGATGTGGAAACACCTTGTGTATCTATCAACGGAGGAAGAAATATATATCCGTAATCTGCAGATCTATCTTCAGTAAAATAGTTTGGAGAATGCCCTGGTTTTGTGCCACTTTTGTTCTGATGGGCAAAAGGAAAAATAGTTTCTTGGAATGTAATATCCCTGCTGATAAAAAATTCTCTTGTACGTGGATCAAAAATCCGATATCCCTTTTGTAAGGTAGAATAGCCCATGAAGATGCAGTGACGGGCCCGTGGACCCATCTTATCTTTGGGCCCGACAATCGCAGCATAGCACAGACATCCAAAAACTCTCAAATGGCTCAAATCTGGTTGCTTCCCAAAGAGTATCTGGAAAGGAGATTGTCCATCCAGAATTTTGGTCGGCATTCGATTTATCAGATAAGCAGCAGTCAATATGCAATCCCCCTAAAAACTATATGGAATAGAAGCTTGGAATTTTAAAGCTCTGGCAACCTCCAAGAGATGACGATGCTTCCTTTCCACCACTCCATTTTGTTGTGGTGTATAAATACAGGAGCTCTCTTGTAAGATCCCTTGTGATGAAAGGAGATCCGCACATTCATGATTAAAAAATTCATTTCCATTGTCCGTCCTTATCTTTTGTACATGTTTCCCAAATTGAGTTTTGGATAAGGAAAGAAAGATTTTTAAGTTGGACACAACTTGACTTTTGGATTGCATGAGAAAAATCCATGTGGCTCTAGAGTGATCATCCACAATGGTAAGGAAAAACCGTGATCCATCATGATTTACAGTATGGTAAGGTCCCCAGACATCAATATGAAGTAAGGAAAGAATATTTTTCGAACGACTTTGACTTAAGGGAAAAGGATTACGCGATTGCTTTGCAAGTGGGCAAATTCGACATTGAGGATAAGAATAAAAGGAGCTATGACCCAATCTGGAGTGCAAAAGGAAATTTCTATCAGTGGAAGTTGAGTTACACAATGATTTCTTATTACAAGAAAATTGAAATTTGCAGACAAGCTTTTCTAGAAAAACAATCATTCAGAGAGACTACCCCAACCCATCAGTGTCCCAGTCGAAAGGGCCTGAAATAAACATGTATCAATGTTGAAAAGGACTCGACAAGAGTTTTCCTTACAAGCTCGAGACACTGAAATGAGATTAAATTGGAAGTCCGGAATATAAAGGACATTGGTAAGGACAATATGGGAATTGAGCTCGACTGTTCCTGTTGTAGTGATATATGCAGCATTTCCATTGGATAATTGCACAGTGACAGGATCTTTTAATTCTTCATTAATAGCAGAAAATAACCTTCTATCACATGCTATATGATCACTGGCTCCTGAGTCTATAATCCAGGTATTTCTAGAAATAGTATTTGCCAGGCAATAAGAAATACCTGTAAAGCTGCTACCCATTTTCTGGACATCCAATTTTTGCAAGGCTTGCATAAGTTGCTGATATTCCCCATGTGTAATAGGCTGATTTGCAGAATTCATTGATCCGAAAATTTGATAGGCTATTGCAGATATTTCTTTTCCCTTTTTTTCTTTTTCTCCAGGCCTGCCATGTAATTTCCAGCAGGTGTCGATTGTGTGGTGGGGCCACTTGCAAAAATCGCAAAATAATTTGCCTTTATTTTTAAAATTTGGCCCATATCCTTTCGGATTTTGAGGACCGTTGGATCCTCTTAAAATGGATGCATCTCCACCGTCCAGATCAGCCGAGCCTCGCATGCCTCTGGAGCCGTCGGATCGCGGCATGCGATATGAGCCGTCTGCACTGCCCCATTTAAAGGGCTTGTGATCCGCGAACCCTAGCTGCCCTCGGTTCTCCGCGAACCCTAGCGACTCCCCTTTGTTCTCTTGCCCTTTCCGATCTAGGGTTCTCTCCTTCTCCACCCTTGCCGCCAACACTAGGGTTTCGGAGTTCTTGCTATCCGACGAAGCAAGCCTTTGATTCTCCTCTTGCATCGCAAGCTGGAAGATTCGGCCGAGGGTTGGTGCTGGTTCCATCGCCAGGATCTACGATCGGAAGGTTCGAAACGAATCGTTCAAAATGAGTAAGAATCGAGTCGCTTTCTCCCTATCTTTCATGGCCTTGTATTGTTGGAGGGTTGATTCGGCCCCTTCCAGTTTTTCTTCTGCGCCTTCCAACTCGTTCCAGAGGGCTGAGAGCCTGTTGAAGCATGTCGTTACCGACGTGTTTCCTTGCTTCAGTTCGCTGAGCGATTGGTGGAGTGAAATTTTTTTGGCCCGATCTAATTTGCCATACATTTCTCGGATGCTATCCCAAATCAATTTTGAGTCTTCTGTGGGTGGTAACCCAGCAGCAATTTCTGGGTTGATGCAGTTGCCGATCCATGTTCTGACCAATTGGTTGCACTTTCTCCATTGTTTTTCCATTTTTTTCGTCGGTCGGGATCGGAACGGTCCCGTCGATGAACCCCTCTTTGTCTTTTGTGATTAGGGCTCGCCGAAATTCCCGAGCCCAGGTTGAGTAATTCTCTGGACCCGTGAGAGGGTGGCTGATGAGCCGCAACTCCGGTCCGTCGGAATTGGAGACATAAAGCGCATCGCCGGGCTCTGGTCAACCCATGGCGGCCGCGAAAGGAAAAGGAAGATATCCAGGTGGTATTCCCTGGTAAGAGTTGTTGGGTTGTCCCTGAAGTCCCGCACCAAATTGCCCCTGAGGTCCCATTCCAGATTGATTCGATCTGCCCCTTCTGCTTCGGGCCGATGGTCGAGTCTGCCCCAATGTTGGTTGGTAGACCTCCGTCGCTCGGCACATTGCTTTGAACTCCCGGCGATGATGTGACTGGATTCATCCCTGGGATCCATGGATATGGCATCCATTGGTAGGGATACGCCGAAAATGGCTGACCCAGATTAAACTGAGCCGGAGCATTCTGCCAATACGCATGTTGATTTTGGATCTGGCCGAATTGTTGCTCGGCCACAGAAATAGCATTGGAAGTCTATGGAGTCGAAGTTGTTGCTGTTGGTTCATCTGGATTTGAGGTGAGGTTCTCTGGTTGGTTCATATTTGATAGAATTTCCCTTCAAAAGAGTTTTGATTCCTCTCGGCAACCCTTTTGCAGGATAGGATTCCTCTCGGCAATCAATAGAGAAGAAGCGGAAGCAATGTCAGAGTCTTTGGTGCTCTGATACCATGTCAAAATACGAAGGGAAAAGGTAGAAAGAGAGGAAGAAGTGTAGGAATTTCTGTATATTTCTCTGTGTTTCAATCAATGTACAGAGTTACATTATATTACAAAATATGTGTAGAAGAAAAGGAAATGATACAATGTACATATTAGATATGATTTTAATTGATTCAATAAAATCCTTATGATTTGATCTAATCAAATCTTTCCTAACTTCTGCGTATCTTCTAACAAAATAAATAACTCAATTATATGTAAAACTCATGGGATAAAATCCATCTTGGGATCCTTTGAATTTAAACTATTAGAGAGTAGAGTCAGGAACTAGCTCGAATAAGATAATGTTTCCATTGTGGGGTAAGAGGTGTGTAAAAATACATCCTGACAGCCCGCTGTCTTTACTTTTAAACGGACCGACGCATGAGGCCCACGTAATAAAAACTCCCTTATCTTGATGAGGTTACCTCTTCACCGAACATGAAGAATCTTGTGTCATTCCCTTTCTTTCTTCTCGTTCGGCCTTTTTGGAGTCCATGGTGCGGCTTCCTTAGCTAAAGGATCCTCAAAGTCCTCTCTTTCAATTTTGTACGGCTAGTGCTGCAACGATCATAAAAGTAAACCCCCTCTTTATTTCTTTCCTCTAACAAAGACCTTTTTGCCCCCACAAATAGGTACACATTTATAGAATATGTGAGCCCATTACTTTGTCTTGTAGAGATTCTTGTGCGGTTATACACAGAACTCAAACAACCAAATAAAAAAAAAATCTCAACATATATTTCTATATGCCCTTCAAGAGATTCTTTATATCCTTTAATCGGGAATTTAACATGGTGGACGAGCCATTCAAACACATCATGCATTTGGGAGCTTCGGTTCCATGGTCCTATCTGTATGCTCTCGTTTCAGTAGAGCCCAATGTTTGACCGACCACTCTCGGCCCGTCGGTGAAGGACCCTTTGATGAGTTAACCCAACCAATTAGAAAACAACAGGAAAGGATCCGATAATGTCTATGGTAATTAATCAAATGATTAAGTGATCAAGGTGATCATTAACAGAGAGAAAGTGGTGTTGCATGGTCTATGTTAAGAGCTGAAGTGTGCGTTTGGGAATAATATTCCCAAAGCCCCATGAGTTAAGTTGCAGGTATTTGACAAATTATTTTGGAACCCCATTATGGAAAGACTAGCCTTTTAAAGGCTGAAAGCCCAAGGCACCTAGGAGGTTGTCTTGGCTTTCCAACATTCTTGGCAAGTCATAAGGCAATTAAAGAAAAAATTGTTTTTCCTTTATTGCCCTCAATTTTTTTAAAATTTTTTAAATTTAACCATTTTCAAATAGAAACCCTAATCCTCTACTTCAAGGAGCCGCTTGCCTTTCCCTCTACTCTTCTTGAGATCTTGCTCTTCTTACGACTTCTTCTCCGGTCGCAAAAGCTTGCCTCTCCGGTTGCCTCACCTATCAAAGCCCGCCTCTCCGGTTGCTTGCCAAAGCTCACCTCTCTCTAGTACTGTCTCTTTTTGTTGCTATTGCTACTGTCTGTGTGCAAATTGAGTGTGTACATGGTTGTTTTTATAAAAAACATGGAATACGTTGTTTGACCTGTAAAAAGAAAACACCTTTTCAAATTCTCTGCCCAGACAAAAAGGATGAGAAGGAAGAAAATAAAAAGAAGGAAAGTCTTCAGTTGGATAGACCAACTACCTTCAAAGCTTGAATCTCGCCTTGATGCATCCAATGGGGGATTGGCCGGTGATGCATCTAGGGTTTATAAAAAAGGGGCATTCAAAAGCGTGAAAGGAAGGACAAGAAGGTTCCTTTATTTGCATTTTGTTATTGCAGCTACTTAGGTGAAGTGGGGCCAAGAAGATTTTCAGGTATGAAGAAGTCCAGCTTAGATGCTTGATTGAGGTTGTATTAATGATTTGAACTGGTGCTCGGCCGAAATGTATACCACCCTTTGATGAAATTCCTGAACTAAGTCGATGTGTATTTTCATTAAGTTCTTGATTGAGAATTCTCTTCATTACTAGATTATTGATCTATTCTAGTCATATAAGCGTATTTCAGCTTTGTTTCTTCATTTAAAAAAAAAGGCCATAGGCATTCAATTTCAAACTTGTTTAAAATCTGTTGGAACCTTGTTGATACTTGTTGATTCACCATTGTTGCGGCCCTGAGCTAAAATGTCAATTGGTTCTTGATTTCATACTATTCCACTTAAGTAAGCATGTGCAGTGATATAAGATTGTGCTATGGTGAATTTTGTGTTTGCTTGGAAAAGAAATTATGTCATGAATGAATTAAATTCTACTAGAAAATCGATTTGTGTATGCTGCCTCTATCTTGATATCTCTGATTTGGTGTGCTTTTGATTCCATCTTGAGGCTACTTTGGTTATGGGATCATATATGTTCAAGCTAGGAAAGTAATATTTATGTATGTTTAGAGACCACATGTGTGATACTGAAGTCAAAAAGCAAGGGTAAAAGCCAAAAGTCACAGCGATACCAATGTGGTTTGTGTACATACAATTCCCGATTGTCGAACTTCATTAGTTTCTACGAAAACGAACTTTAGTGAAACTGGTGCGTGTTTGTGGTTCAAGCACTTCTTTAATTCTATGTGCTTGTCTATATATATATATTGGGTGGGGAATTTCTCGGTGGGCTGAGCGGCCGTCTTTGGTTCAACAACTTAATAATGGCTAATAAATGATGCCAAGCGAGCCGTCGGTGGTGTGTTGCTCTCATACAAACTTCGGAGATCTTTAGCAAATGACAAAGTTATGAATGAACGAAACAATGATTGTGAATCTTATGCCAATATTGTGAGAATTATAGTCATGTGATTGCTTTGTTTGATTCACCTCTTTGCTTCTCTCTTCACTTAGAATTCAAGTGCTCGACTCTCTCTTCGCTGACAACTGAATATGTTAATATATCTCTTTTATATTACATTTTAGTGCAAAAATATAAAAAACAGCAATTGTTTCTATTTCCAATTTAAAAAAAAAATTTAAAAAAAAGCTTAAATTGGTCATGTCAAATGACTTCTCCAAATATATGATTACCAAATAGTATTTTTCCAAAGTTGCTTCTCAATACACTTTTCAATTACAATTTACCAAATAGTTTTTGCATTTTATTAAAATCTTTTAGACTAAAGACCTTTGAGGAAAACCTTTGCATTTCCTCGAAGGCTTTCCCTAAAAATCTTCCCAAACGAACCCGAAGTTGGGTAGAAAGAAATTGAAGGGTTCATGGAGATGTGAGCACCTGATGAAGTGCAACAATTTATGGCGCTCATTAAAATTTTCCAGTGCCTCATGTTTCTTTCGTTTTCATATTAAGCTTCTTAGACAGCGTAGGCCCTTTAATTTTGGAAGTCAATAGCGGACTGCGAACACACGTTTGAACGTCGGGCCAATGCTGAATTATCTCTGTATGCTATATCTGAAGATTTCTCGCTCAAGTGCGTGAATGATGCCCATAGGATCGGAAGACGTGATGGGCCTGTATTGATTGCCTTTGGATCGATCTCGGGAGGCGATGTCGATCGACTGATCGGTCCTTGGGTCCCTCCCTCCGGATATATTGTGGCCTCATTGAGCCCCCACCTCTTAAGTCTGTACATTCCCACCTTCTCAGGGGGGATTGGGGTGGGGACGATTTCATTTCAGGAGTGGGTTTCGACTCCCACGCCCTGCAAGGAGGCAGGACAAAAATCTGAGAGTGAGTGTTAGAGTATGATTAGCGTAGGATTGACAAAAAAAAAAAAAGTCTGTACATCCCCATCACCCACACACAATTTCGAACAACACGCAACCAACCATAGCCCCAATTCGATTCAGATGGACCTTACAGTGTACTTGAAAACCCCCGTAAAATTAAATGCTAACTGTTTGTATGTTTAATGTGCATAGTTATTTTTTACATAATTCCTAATACAAAAATTATTCTCTTGCTCCTTATTCCATTCCACTCATCCAACTAGGCAGTTTCCGTACATACATATTCATTACTCAGCGCATTCGTATTTTTGGGCTTCTTAGCTTGTGATTTATATAAGTGGGGAAGCAACTAACGGGTCAATGAAAAATTTGAACTCACCATGCTCTTCTCTTGTGCCGTATAAAGAATTTTATGGGGTCCCTATCAATTGTTCTACAAATATTGGAACCAAAATAGTGGCTTAGGCTCCGTTTGTCTGAAAGAAAATAATTTTCAAGAAAATGATTTCATTTATTTCTGGTGTTTGGTGTCGGAAAGTGAGTCAGGAAGCAAAATGTTTTCCATCTGGAAGAAAATGCGAACTCAAGATTGGAAAAGATGTCTCTCTCTTTTTCGAAAGCAGAAATCGTTTTCCATTCATACGTCTTCTCAGCTCTACAAACATGCACGACCATCCTTTACACATCGTCGAAACACAACCATCGGCACCATCTTTGTTGAATCCCACCACCACCACCGTCCACTGCAAAGTAGGACCAATTTGACGCCACCGCCGGATTCTCCATCTTTGCAGCCACAACCATGGTTTGTCGCCGCCAATTTTGTTTGCTACAATCTACCACCCGCGAAAACGGCCACCACTGACCACCGTTCCCAACCCATAGCTACCACCAACCAGGATAGAAGGTCGTGAACCTCTACCACCACGTGAAAACGAACCCTCCACTGCCATAGACATCACCCGAAACAACCTGCAACGCAATCCACAGCCATACTTATCAACAATCTGAAAAACAGAGAAAAGGCGGCGAGATTTTCACCAATCAGGATGGGTCGATGATCTAGAAGTGTAGTAGTGTGGTGGGGCTTTCTAAGATTGCCAGCGTCAATTGAGTTTGCGTGGCTTGCAATAGTTGAGTTGTTAACTGGAAAATTGTAAAGAGTTGCGCACAAATCAGGTTTAAAGCCCATGATAAGTGCAAGTGAGGCCCACTATGTAAAAAAGATCGTAGAAAATGGTTTCTATTTTTATTTATTTATTTATAAAACGGAAGCATAAAAAATTTTCACAAAATAAATAAAACCTAACTTAACTTCCATCACACAACATATAAAAAGCAGCAAAAGGACAATAGAAATGTAAAAAGTTCTGTATGACACTCGCTTTAGTTCTAAAAGCTTTCGCTAGATTATTTAAGTGTCAAATTGGAGAAAAATGATCACTTAAGTATCTCCGGCGATAAATTCTGGCCAAAATTCTTACTGTGGCATTTGAAATTAAATGTTTATTCCAACATGGCTTTTTAAAATTAAGTATATATAATTACGTGGCTTTATGATAAAAAGAAAAGCCAACTTGGAAATTCTAGCCCCTCTCTTTCTTCCTTATAGCTGTGAGATTTTGGTGTAAACATTGTCAATTATTCCAAAAGTTTAAGCTATTAGATAAAAGTATGGTTTATTATTTAAATAAAGTGTAGTTTATTATTCAAATATTATAACACTTCTCCTCATGCCTAATTTGGTCTTTTTTGCCTAGTACTAAGCGTTGAAATTTAATCGGGAAGGTAAATGGGGCTTGAAAAGATTTGAATTCGGGACCTCTAACTCTAATATTATGTGAAATTTTACTGCCAATTATTCTAGAAATGTAAATTGTTAGATGAACGTGTGGTTTATTATTTAAATATTTTAACAATAAACAAACAATGCCATTCCTCTTGCCTAGTCTTCGTCTATCTCAAGCTCCTTTGTTTCTTGCCAACGTCCTTCTCCAATGAACTGGCTTTTCAAACTTCACTCATGTCGTCCACGTCCTTGTATTAGAGCTTTGGAGGTGGTAGCTTGTCTTCGCCATTTCCGATGCTTCTAACTGGGGAAGCTTCGTGGGCGCACAAAGCTTTGTTGCTCCCTACACTGAGCAAAAGCTTTGAAAAACTTGAGTCTCTAATGAAGATCACATATAGACTCTTATTAGGATCATCCTCATCGCTGTTGGTGACCGTTCGTTGTCACTAGTATCATTTTTGAAAGAGTTTCAGGATTACTCTGCCTCACTCTTTTTCCCCCCTGTTCCGTGTTGGAGAGCTTCAACGTGGTCAAATCTTGCTCAAGGGTTCCTCCACCATCGTCAATTCTACTCATCATCACTTCTTGGAGACTCTAATCACCAAACCGAGGTTTTTGATCAGATTCATTAACAAGGGATTACTTTTGCTTCCTCGTTCTTTTGCCAGATTAGGGTTTTAAATTGGGGGAAATCATGCTAAACAATGCCGTTTGGATACGGATGCCGAGTCAAGTTGTTAGCTAGCCATGTCGATTGGAAAAAATAACAAATTATTGTCACGTTGAATTTTCGATGATCCAGATCAAAATTGACACTTATGTGATCATTTTTTTTTTTAAACAAGTGATACCCAAGTATCCAAAAAAAAAACTTTTGACACTAAAATGGATGCCGTACACAACTTTTGGTATTTCTTGTATTCTTTTGCCTATAAAAAGTATACTAATTTTTTTTTTCCTTTTAAGATTCTAATCTCAGCCAAAGGAATTAAATAAGATTTCAGTTAGAATTCGATGTATATCATGTGTAACTCTTATATGACATAAATAGTGTATGTCTCTTTAAGAAAGAAAAAAAACAAGTTTTATTTTTTAAACAGTGGATAATGATTTTTAAATTTCAGCTAAATACAGAAAAAATTGTCCTTTTTATTTAAAAATAATTTCTTAGTAAATATTTTTAAAAATATTAATTTTTTTGTGAAATAAATAGAGCTCTTATAGCAGCCGCCTAAAGAGGCTGGAAATGCGTATTTTGGATCTAGTCGAAGGGACAGATTACTATATTATGAGGCAAGAGGGAAATAGAAAGCAATGATGGTGAAAGGGGACATTCATAATGCCTTGGTGTGAAAGCCAAAATTTCTTTTTCGCTGCAATATTTCTCGAATACCTGCATCTCATCATGACCGCATGTGGAACTCTCGACTCCTATGTGCCATCTCTTCCTGAGCAAGCAAGGCTCCAATTTTTCAATTGACTCCCTTCCTCTTTCACGTACCAAACTGCATCAAGTGTGCTTTTGTCTTGTGAGCATTTTCTATGTGAAAGAAACTTCTCGGGCAAAACATTGGCTGGCTAATCATTTACTAGTCATAGATTCATAGACACTACTACGCTGCCACTTTGCGTTGCACCCGTTCACTCCAAATTTGATCAATTTGTACAGACACGTGCTACAAGATTTCTCTCAAGTTCTCAATATCCTCTGACACGGCCTTCTCCAATATTACCCCCATACAAGTACACACGTGGGTCGTCGAGATTAAACAAGCTTCCGCTAGTAAAATACAGAGGTGGATGAAAAGGTGTATGTAGATATATTGTCTCGAAAGAACGTCAATACAAGCCTGTTAAGTTGATCTTACAGAGTCGACACTTCATTATTACACTTGCAGTAAGTGAATGAATGTAAAGTGTATTGAAAGATAATCTAACCTCGTGTCAAGATCCGCTTGCCCTCTCTTTTATTGACAACCCCAACTAGTTTATTCCAATTTTGTAAAAGGAAGACGATGAAAAGAACAGTCTGGCAACGCGTGATTAAAAGGCTATGATGTCTCCCAGGGTGTGGAGGAAAAAAGAACAAAGGCAATTCGGTGTAAAGCAGAGGCTAGTCGCTCTAGGTGGGATTCAGAGCTCGAGCTAAACCCTCAATTTGCGGACTTTAATTAAGGGTAAGGGTGTCCCTAAGCTCGAGAGTTGGGGAGCATAAAGCTATTGCCTAAAAGCTAGATTCCTTTATTAGAATACTTTTCGAAAATTTTCCCCTCAACTTTGACCCACATAATCATATTATGGATTTCGATCGAAAATAGTTGACGTTGAAGCAGGAATTATTATCTTCACTACTGAATTATTTGTGAGAGTATTATGGGCAATCATGTTGTGGCCAGCTTTTTCGTTAGAAAAACGCTGATTAGGTTCGAATTGCGGGGAATCATGTCACAATGTTCATGATCAATTGTTATGATAGCACACTCCCTCGTGATCCTAGCACTAGCATTATGGAATTTCTTTAGTAACACTCTAAAAAAAAGTCGCAGTTGGAGCCAATCTCGTGACCAAGAAAATGGAGTGGGGACACAGCTCCAGTTTAAATACAGGGTATTCTAATGTTGGAAGCAGCAGAGAGAGATGGACATGGAAGAGGCAGAAGGGTTGTTCCCCTTCCCAACGTACGAGTGTGCATACTACGTGCAAAGCCCTTCCACCGTCTCTCATGCATACAGCAACCCCGAGCCACCCTCCACATCCTTCCTCCACCATCCCACCCAACAAGCCGTCTCCACATACACCCTCTCTCGCCACTCCTCCCGCGCATCCAACAACTCGCTGGCCTTGTTGCCCCAAAACACGAACGATCCCGACCCCGCGGTTTCCGATAATGCTGAGAAGCGTCTCATTGCGTTCGATGGGGACATGGGTGGTGGTGGTGATAAGGAGGATGCAGATGAGCAAGTGTATTACCAAGAGAAAGTGGAGTGGTGGAGGTACTTGTCCTTCGGTTATAATCCCTCGTCCAATGCTTGGATCTTGTTGCAGATAAGCTGGAGGATGATGGTGAGCTTGGGAGTGGCGTTGCTCGTTTTCTATTTAGCCACCAAACCCCCAAAGCCCGAGGTTTCCGTGAAGGTAATTTAATTAATACTCATATGTTATGCAATGTCCTCACAATAAATGATTTAATTCACACATGCTTCTTCTCGTGAAATCTAGTAGCTTATCATGCTAGGCATTGATTCTTAAATAAACTACGGACTTGTAGCTAATATGCGGGTTTTTGTTGTTTGCGATTTGTCGATTTGAAAGCTGAGTGTTTGATCAACTTTGTGATTTTGGGAGGATTAGAAGCTGGATTGACCCCTTTCCTATTTTTTAATTAGACCGATCCGATCCCTTGGATAACAGTAACTCTAGAATAGCGTTGGTGGGCACCCATCCTTCACGTGTATGGTTGTCCTAGACCCCACATTTCTTATTATAAAGAACAAGAACTTGCGTCTTTGGAATAACTAAGGTTAACCCTCTTGGCGTGGTTGCGGCGACTATTCTTACATACGAGTTAGGCAGAATCTGGGTGGCCAAACAGTAAGAGATCAAATAGAAGCGTTCTTTGGCAAGGTCGAAATGAGCAGAAGGAACATGCCCAATTTTTCCAGTCCAAGGATCCTTTAGATTCCCTAACTTTCAAGGACATGTTCATTGATTTAACTCATCACGATCAATCCCATTCCATTACTAGCGAGTTCCTAGATTCCTGGTGATAGTAGAACAACATGTAAAGTCAGATTTCTCTATAAAAATATGGATGTGAGATGTGGATAGCATTTGGGATGCAGGTGGACGGGATCCCAAATTTCGTATTGGGAGAGGGAGTGGACGGCACGGGAGTGTCCACAAAGATCTTGAGCTGCAACATATCGATGCGACTTTGGGTAGACAACAAGTCAAAGCTCTTTGGCCTTCACATTCAGCCCCCTCTCATTCAACTCTACTTCGGTCGCCTGCCTCTCGCCATTGCTCGTCCTGTGAGCTTCCCTTGCCTTTCTTCAACACAAGTCGATCCAATTTGAAATATGCATGTCGCTAATGTCATTGAACTTCGTAGGGTGGGGAGTTATATGCGGGGAGCAGAGGGACAACGTCGTTCGGGATGTACGTGGGGACGAGGAACAAGGCGATGTACGGGGCGGGGAGGAGCATGGAAGACATGCTGGAGGGAGGCAAGGGAGGTCTGCCTCTGAGGGTTGGGGTGAGATTGAGGTCGAGCATTCACGTGGTGGAGGGACTGGTCCACGTCCGGTTCCATCACCAAGCCCAGTGCTTGTTGTTGCTCTCCAAAGCGGACGACGCCCAAACATTCAACAGCACCTGCGCACTCGTGCCTCCTACAGCTTCTTGATCCATTCATGCATGACAGGTTGAGGCCAAGCCAGCACGTCACCACATTCATACATCTACATCGAAGGTGGAAAATCTTGCAAAATTCTGAAGCTCCTGATGAAGTTCCTTCCATCTATTATCATCGTGTACGCATGCAGGATCAAACTTTTGCAAGTATGTAATGTACCCTACTACTCGAGCCTATTTCAAAGTAATATACATATCGAAAATCTTATATTTTTTTCTGCATACCAAATTTTTATGCACCTTAAATTGATGAGTTACAAACATATGGGAATGCATTGTTCACATTTGTTTTTAGTCACGTAGGTGGCACCTATTTCACACGCGAAGTTTGACCCTACCCTATTAATAGCCGAACTAAGGATCCACCGATTTTCTTCCAGCCTCCAATTTTTCCATGTGAGTTCTAATATTACTTGATGTGTTGCATGGACCTCCAAATAGTCGGAGCACTGGATTATAATGAAAGATAATATTGCTCGTTTAACAAAGAAATACTTTGTATATAGTTTTTCATCTATATCTCATAGTACGTAGAATTAAACATCTTTACTAGAGGGATGAATGTTGCAATATGATAAAGGATCTCATTGATAAATACTAGTTATCGCCCCATGGGTCCTATTAAAAACATTGAGCAGTACGAGCTTTCATTTTCTCATAACATATCATCCACTAAAACGAATTCAGAGTTTAGGAATTAGTGGCACGGTTCTAGCAAGATATTAGTCACTAACACAAAGTACAGAAAAAGAGACGAAAAAGAACCAGCTCAGCTAGACATCCCTCAAATGACTTTCTTAAGGTTTGGTAAGCCCACTTCCATCTACTGATTTCTGGTCCATACATAAACTATGTGTTTCTAGTCCAAACTTTTCGGTTGTATGCATAGCCCATCAAAAAAAAAAAGAAATGAAAGGAGATGAGAGATTTTTCTTGTTGAAGTGTGTCTTGAAGCATTATGGCCTGGAGTATTAATTAATAGGCAAATGAAAGAGAGCCATTACGAGACCATTACAAATTATTTGATAAATATAAAATTGATGATCGTCATAAAACCATTATAGCCGAACAAAATAATAGCTTTTAAAATTTATGAATCGATGGTGGTCATAACTTCTATTAAAATCGTTACAAAACAATGACTTTGAATTTCGAAACTGTTGAAATATCAAACATACTTGTCGTTAATGTATGATGTTGTCTTGTCCTCAATATTGCTTTAGGTGAGATTCAATTTCTCATTTTTGTTTTCTTAGTTACATATATCGAGTCACCCATATTTTAAAAAAGCAATTTCCCAAACTAGAGTCCAAAAGTTAAGTACGGGTATCCTCTTTTCTCTTTCGGGGAACAAGAATTCATCCTCTTCACCATCTCAATTTTAAGATGGAGCTTAATATTGTGAGGGTTAGATGGAAGTGCAACGTTGGCACGGAATAGTTGCTTAATGTCCATTAGCAGCAGTTGAGGGCCATAATCAATGGAATATGCAGGGTAAGTCGTTGATGGTCCACGAAAGAACTGCACTCAGTTTAAAAGTTTGACAGTGAGATGCGTCACATGGGTCCACTCCATCGATCCGATTTTCCTTCAGCTCTTCTATTGAAGGCTGCACATACTCATTAATCTTATTAGCAGGAGACGAAGGACCTGAACTAAGCAGCGGCATCATAAAATGTGGTTGTTTCTTGCACATCCACGGCGAAAGATTATATGCTACTAAAGCGAGTCCAAGCGATGCCAAGTTTGAGCATTTTCCTGTGTAGACCTTTTTTGGTGTGGCCCTCTTCATGCCATCGCGTAGAGTTACCTATTTTAATCAATCGTATGAAGCCTTTGCAACTTGGTATCGTTAGAAAATGACAAAGAACCTTGGAACAAACAACTTCGAGGTAGACGAGATTATTGATCATCCACTCGATACATCGAAATCTTATATTTCAAAAGTAATATGTGCATTATAAATCTTACATTTCTCCGTGCTTTTCTCTACCTCTAGTTGATGAGCTACAAACATATGAGAATGCATAGTCCACATTTGATTTTAGTCACGAAAGTGGCATCCATTTCTATAATCCACTTGAATCTAATTTTACCCACAAAGTTTCACCCCATTCCAATACATATCCGGTGTAGAGTTCCATTGACTGTTCTCTCTGCTTGCCATCCTCCAATTTGAGACTATAATGTTAGTTTATAAGTTTCATGGGCCTTCAAATAGCCAAGAAACTGAATTATAATAAGAGGATTATTGTTCATTTAACGATGAATTATTTTGTACTTGCTATTTCATCAAGATTTTTTTCTACCAAATACATAGAAACCGACATCTTTGCAAGTGGGGTGAAGGGCTCGATCTTCGTTCCTAGCAAGTAGGATGACACTAACAAGATATTAGTCACTACTTTCCCACAAAGTTGTGCTGGATACACAGAAAAAGGGAGGAAAAAGAACCAATGCGAAAGGAATTTGTGCATGTCGGATTAAGTATATATAATTAAGCTAAAGATACCTACTAATTAGTAATTAAGATGGGTTAACTTTTTCCTTTTTGTTGCCTCCCTCACCTAGTGAAGATCCCAAGCGTATCTCTTCATGTATGCAAGTGGCTTAATCCCTCCATTATACGCTAATCCATGACGTGTTGGAAACTCATTGCGAAAAGCGGACAGGAAGTAATAAAGAAAACTTTTGATGAGTCACTGAAAAGGCTCAACTCAGCAAGATATCTCGGGATCTTGTTAGTATTTGACACCCCTCAAATGACACTCTTGGGGTTTGATAAGCCCTCTTCCATCTCCTGGTTCCCGACAAAACTTGTGCCTTTAGTGTCCGCTTTACAGATAAAAGTCCTCACCTATCTACGTATCTAATAGTTCGAGGATAATATCGCCTAGAGTTTTAGTACCAACTATCTACAAATCGATATATTAAATGATATGGTAGACTGCAAAATGGGCTTTTAAACAAATAAGCCATATTCAATACTCGACCATAATCAGTCATCTGACTCGGTAACATATGAAGCTTATGTTTGAAAATCAACATTCGATGCTCCTTGACAAATCACGAGCTACCGTCCAGTATAAAGAGCACGAATAGTAACCTAAAGGTACAAAGGCCATTAATGGTTCCTATTTGCCATCAGAATCTGGAAGAAGAAAACTGAGAGTTAGTCTTCAACTTCTGTTCAAGAATTTCACCTGCACAAGTTCCTTGTGTGGCATAGGAGGATCAATGTTTGGTCACCGTTTGAGCAGTTCATGCTAACCTAGAAACAAGGCATTTGGTGAAGCATTCGAGTGCAACCCGCATAGCCAAAGTGGGAGCATCTCTGAAAGCCAAAAAGCTTCCGAAAATGAGCTAGTTTTGTCTTGAGTGTTTTGTGTGCGTATATGAGAAAATAAATTATCAAAGTGAGATTTGTCTTTCGTTATTTACATATAGTGTCAGATAATATATTATTTAAGCTTTATACTAGTGCCGAGTTCTGGTATAAGCGTGTCTCGAATTGCCTGTAGCAATTTTCTTGTATTTCCACCATCGCGCTTCTGTACCCGACAAGCGGTGTGAGGGCCACTCTGCTGTCCTCAACGGTCCATGTCACTTAGCATCTCGATTTTGCAAATGAATCATTTGAGTACCCAGCACACCCTTACACTCTGGAAAAATTTCAAGTGTAGTTGCATGTAATGTTTAAATGGCAGCATTGGGTTGCATGATCAGTGCTGCACTAAACAACTAGCTTCAAGGGCACAAATGGTGAATATTTTGGTTCATCCTGGAGCTGCCACTGAACTCTAACACCGCACTAACACTTCACCACCCAGGCACTACACTTCAACGATGCAGCACGTACACCAATTTTTTTAAAGGTGTCAAATTTTCTCTTTATAGAAAAGAAGAAGAAGTCACTGGCCATTTTACTATATAGTCTAAAAGATTGTATCTTGATCCAGGTCAATCGACACATTATTTACTAGTTTCGGCTCGTTTTGTTTAAGATAACTTTCAAGTCTTATTATTTGACTTAATTTCGATCCCGAACTGGAGTTTCATTCAATGGCAGTGGGTGAAATTTAAGACAAAGAACAATTGTTATTTTGACATGCATCATCAAACTCATCGATTGGTTAATTAGTTATTTCATGACATAGAATTGAACATCTCCTTAAAAATGCTAGTTTGTGCTCCTATTGTGCTTGAGCTCGAGCTCAAAACTAGACATAAAGTTTGCGATACACAAGAACAAAAGAAATAATAATAATAAAGAAAAAAAATTAAAGAACTTCGTGGGATTATGTATGCTCACTATGCTTGCCAACCAATTATTTACAAAAACATGATTACTTTGTTGGGCTGGCAAGTCAATTGGATCATGGTAGTTCACAAGTTCGAGCTGGTCTCGACTTGATACTGGAGCTATTCAAATCAGAGTTTGGCTCGGTTTGACCATAAAATCTCGGTACATTTTTACCCCTCGTTTATATGTTCAAAGTTAAAATTTATCAACTGACGTGTGAGATAGGGTTAACCAGATTGTGGAGATTTTGAAAGACCCAGAGAACTTCATTTCCTCAGAAAAAAACACTAGGTGGTCCAACAAGCGAATTCATGGTCTGAACTATGTGCATTGGAAGAAATGGAAAAGAAAGAGGCAGGGAGACAAGACAAGACAAAAGAAGCACATTCTCACACATATTGGAATCAACATAAGACGATGTGTACCAAAAGTTGATGATATGATTGACGAATAAAAATTGATTATTATTTTCTTTTTCTTGCAAATGAAGAAAATGAAAAGCTTTGCGCATGCGGAGGAGCATGTGACGACAAGAAATATTAATATTGATCGTGTTGGCATCGTGGCTTCCACACAAAAGTGGAACCCTCTTTTCTGGTTCCGTTAAAACTAATGCATTTCGATAGATTTGCATATTTTTCTTTTCCGGGTTATGAAGTGACGTTGGAGCTCATCTGTCTTCCCACTCGGTTCTTCAGTGCTCATTCTAGGACGCCCACCACAACACGCCAATTGCGGTTCCACCAGCCCTACCAATTTGAGAAGGCTTTGGTATCTTCCTACCATCGGGTCTAGTCATGAACACATGTTGTAGACAATCAACCATTTGTTAATACAACATTGAAGAATCACGAAGCTTACTATCGTTAGCAAACAACGGAGTCTTAAAGCCAAGGGAGTAGATATAGGCTTGACCTCGGAAAGGTCAAACTTGCGTAAAAGGTCATCATCATACTTAACTTGAGATAAAAGCATATCATTAGAGTGGTGATAAGCCTCAATGCCGAGGAAATAGTGAAATGGTCCAAGATCCTTTATAGCAAATTCTTGTGAGAATTGAGAAATCAGAGGCCTTAATAAATGAGGAATATCATCGATGACAAGAATATCCTCAATATATAATAGAAGAAATAGAAAATCCCAAGAAGAAGCATAGACAAATTACGACAGATCCGCCTAACTTGCCGTGAAACCCAAAGATAATAAAAAACTATTCAAACGTAGAAACCGTGCACGTGGAACGTGCTTTTAACCACAAATGGCTTTCTACAACCAGGACCCGTGATTTGGGAACTTAATAAGAGAGAAACTAAGATTGTAAACTTCCTCACAAATGATGCCATACAAGAAGATATTCTTAACATTAAGGTTCCATACGTTTCATAGAAAGTGCGGTGTTTTCGTAAATTGTTTTCCAAGAAGTCATTCTTCAAGAAATTAATCATATTTTTCGGTGTTCAGCTGAAATTTGAAAATAGCTTAGAAAATATTCTTTTCCATTTAGTGAGGAAAATCTTTTCCTGCATACACTCATTTTCAATAATTTTTTTATTATTTTTTTTATAAAACTTAGTTTACATAAATTTTAAAATTTTCTTTTCTTTCTTTTTTTCTTCTTCCTCCTTGGTATTGGCTGGTCATTGGGCATGGTAGTGGGACTGGCCACTAGCAAGCTTCAACCTCACCATAGATCGGCGAGGCTCGAGCTGACTTGTCGCCTGTCACCAATAGCCTTTTTTTCTTCTCCATCACCTTGGTTAGTCCTCAGCCACAATAGTGGTTGGCGATTGGCCATTGGTGAGCTTTGACCTTGCCATAGGCCAATTAGGCTTGAGTTGAACCATGGCTTGATCGGTCAAGGTTGAGGAAGTCGAATAAAAGAAAATAAAGAAAAAGAAAAAGAAATTAAAAACTCAATTTCTTAAAAATATAAAAAACAATAAAAGAAAAAACAATTAAATAAAATGAAAATGTGTTTGGTGAAAGAAAGTGAGGTGGAAGAAGTTATGGAAACGTTTTTCACTTTTTAGAAAGTGTAAAACATTTTCCCTACTTTTGAAGGTATTTTTTCCAATAGCGGAAAATGTTTTCCTTAACTAATTCATTTTCCGTGAAACAAATGTCGGAAAATCTACCAAAAATTTTTTTGGAAGTTATTTTCCATGAAATGAATGAAGCCTAAATTGACTGATGACCCATTCTATTGAAATCGCAACAGAGAGAACAACTCGAATTGTATAGAGTTTAACAGTTGGGTTAGAAGTCTCGTCATAGTCCAATTCAATTTGTTACTTAAATCCTTGTGCATCGCAGTGAGCCTTGAAGTGTTCAATAGTTCCATTGGATTTTTCCTTAACCTTAAAAACCTATTTACAACCGACTAATTCTTAGAAGGATCGAGTGGTGTAATATTCCATATTGATTTGTGATTGAGGTGTTAAATTCATCTATCATGATTGTTTCCAACATGGGTCAAGAATGGCCAAAGATTTTTAAGTAGATGTCTTTTTGTGAAAAGAGATAGAGATTAAAAATTTTATGCGTTTAGAAATTTCAAATTTGGCATGAGTCTGCATAGGATGAGTGTGCAACGAAGAAACGGTACTGGAGGAGCTAGATAGAGATGTAGAGAGGATTTTTTGAGTTTGATGTGGAAGAGATTTGGTCAGGAGACTGACAGGTTGAGACACAGTGAGTGAGTTCAAATGGAGTAGTGGTGGAGGTGAAAAATAGTTGGAAACCGATTGGGTAGGCCTAACAAGAGGAGAGAGGTGGGTTAGAAGGCTAGGCTAAAGAAGTGGAGGGAGGCAGATGAGGAGGTTGAGGGTCAAAGGAGGTAGAAGGAAACATAGATTGATTGGAGGAAAGAAAAAGCAAAGGGGTTGAACTACAATGATGGGTTATGGGACTAAGAGTTGAAGAATTTTGTGAAAACGGAAAATTCTTCTCATCAAACTGAATGTGATGATTGACAAAAACATGACTACTTGACTGATCAAGGCAACAATAGCCTTTGCGATTTGATGCATACCTAAGAAATACACATGACAGATTGAGGTGCTAGCTTATGGGAGACATGACATGGAAGAAAATGACAACAAGCACACCTAAAAATCTTGACGAACATGTAATCGAATCAGAAAACAAACAGTGGAAACGAGAAATATCAGAATAGAACAAGAGTGGGGAGTTGATTAATGGAGTAAACAATAGAGGGAAGAGCATTAACCCAATATGAATAAGGCATATGAGCATGGATTAATAAGATCTGAGACGTTTTGATTAAGAGTCTAATTTGCATTTTAACAAACCATTTTGAAATGGGGTATTTGGACAAGAGAAGTGTTGAATAATACCATTATGTTCGAAACGAATTACTGGTATATGTTAGGAACGTGAATATATGAAGAGAAAAAAATAGAGAAGAAAACGAGGGAGAATTTTACGAAGAAAACCCTTCCCAAAATCAGGAAAAAGGGAAAAACCACAGTGCTACACTAGGCAATATTCTACTATTAGTATCAATGTTACAAGCTCTAGGGTTATAAGCTTCAGTGTTATAACTATAAAAGATATTGCCTTATATATAGCAGGAGTCTGGGCATACATAATTAATATGGAAATTACATGTATGCTATTTTTCTACGCTACAAGCTCTCGAGAGTATATGATTAAGGTGCCTTATGCATCAACTGTTGGCAGTTTAATGTACATTATGGCATGTACTTGACTAGACAAAGCTCATGTAGTGAGAGTTGTGAGTATATACATGGCAAATCCAGGAATAAAGCATTGGGAAGTTATAAAGTGGTTATTAAGATACCTGAAAGGCACTTCAGGTATGTCATTATGTTTTATAAAAAACGATGTAACTTTATAAGGCTTTGTTGATGCAGATCTTGGTGGTGACTTGGACAATAAGAGGAGCACCTCGAGTTACAATTTTACTTTAGGTGGCACTGCAATCAGTTGGATGTCTAGACTTTAGACATGTGTCTCTCAACCACTGAGGTAGATTATGTTGCTATATCTAAAGCTGGTAAGGAGATAATTTGGTTGAAAAATAATAGTGTTATTTTTAGTGACAATCAGAGTGCTATTTATCTTGCAAAGAATCTGGTATGTCATTCAAGGACATGTTGAGTTAAAATATCATCAAATTCATCAGTTGATAGATGATAAGACTTTGTCATTGAAGAAGATTCTTGGTGCAAAAAATCCAGCAGATATGTTAATAAACTGCCAACAGCTAATGAGGGAGGCCAACGCACTAGGACAATTTGAGCTACAAAGATAAAGACTATGAAAGATTATTGCTATTTTGTTTGAAGATCAGCCTCCAAGTGGAAGATTGATAGAGTTGTGGAGTCCGATAGAGAAAAATAACAATAAAGTATTTATGGTGTCTCAATCTCAATTATGGCTATATGATATGTATTTATAGAAGCGATTAATTACAATAATGGTACCGACAAAAAAAAATTACAAATATACTCCATGATAAATATAAATCACACGTTAATACCTATGTACTCGTTGTACCTCCATTACGCCAAAGTTTTCGTCTTAATTTTGGCATAATGCCAATTCTAATCTTTGATAAGCAAGTTGTTCCTTAACTTACATGTAAATCCAATAGAACTTGCAGGCCCGCGGCCTCGGGCACATATTCATAAACATGGAAATGGAATTAAGGTGGAGATGTCTTAATTAATTCGTCGTCGAAAAGGTCAACTTAGGATTTCTTAATTATAGTCGTGAAAGGGCTAATGAAGATGCAGGGATTTCAAGAAAGAAACAAACCCTTAAGAGGTTAATGGCATTCCTTTACGATAAACTAAGTTATCTTCAAATGCGAGCATCAACATCCATCAGTTAGGTCCGTCCACCTTCTCTATTAGCTTTGTTGCAGATGCACTAATCTCTGATCATGTTTTATAACTTTGATAACCTGATTCACAAACCAAACAAGAGACAAAAGAATGTGTCGTGATATCGTCTGGTGGCTATCACCTACTATCGTTGTCCTTGATCTATTTTCATTACATTCCACTTTAGATTTCCAATCTGAATATCCCCTTGTGAACTTTCAAGAAGTTAACAATTTATCAGTATCTCTGACACCAGGAGAAGAAGAGAAACGGAGTTGTGTTTGGTCGCATTCTTGCATTTCCATTTTGCGACCGTACAATTTTCTCATCCCTAAAGCTAAAGAAACCCGTAGCTTTTACCAATTAAGTGATGAAGTAATGCTAGACAATAGACATTAAAAAATTGTACCAAATCTCTCTTACTAAATGACGTGACAACCTTTTTTTGGCCGTAGACACATCATTTAGTAAGAGCTCCTTTTTACTTAAGCTTCTGAGTAAGTCTAATATTTTCCTAAATGGAGCGGCATAATCGCATTAGATCCATAAACAAACTACTCTTAATGCAGGTGACGTCGTCGGGTGATCATCAGAGAGACATTTCCGCCGAGAGGTTATTGCACTATTTATAAACCATGTTGACCGACACCATTTCAATTATTAATTATGCGGGTCTCATCTTGGGATGCATACAAAGTTTTTATACTAACATAACCCTAGGTGGCCCTTATAAAATGAAAACACTCAAGCCCGGTGCGATGCAAGTGGGGATTGATCATCCATGTTTATCTCTTGGTTAAGTTTCTTCGGCCTTGAAACCCAATAGGTCAAAGTTCATCAGATCAAACTATATAGTAAGCATAGATAGAGAATACCAGCAAAAATTAGGTCATGGAGACATGGCATACATTGATGGGGTATTGGGTTTCCAACGTGGTCTCCAATTTGAAAATGTTGCAAGCAACCCACCAAAGCACTTAAACTAATGTATGGCACGGTTGTCGATGACCACATCATACATTTAATTGCACTGCTCCTAGGGTCATGCTGACGTATCTAAATTTTCGTTCATTCAAATTTTGGAAGGACCAGTTTTTTCCTTTTTCATGCATGCATCTTTTGATATTATTGGAGGTCGAGAATCTCTTCTTACCCTTTTCCTTTTATATGATTTTAATTCTCACGTTAACATAATAAGTAAGCATTGATATTAAATTAGTGCGATAGTTGATGCTTTAGTGTCACTTTAGTAAAGAAAGAAATATTAAACGTTCTTAAAAAAATATTGAATTAATCTTGGAAATCAAATGTGCGCAAAGCCTTTAATGATAAGTTCAAGTTGATATCGCGAGCATAACATGGCAGGTGTAAACATTATGTTGACATGTTAATAATTTGCTCTTGGCTTCATAATAGGAATAAAAAATAATTAGGCAAGTAAAAAGCGATAGTGTAAAAGTTTTTTTTTTTTTTTTCACACAAATAGTCTTAGAATGGAAATGTCGACCTAGGGAAGACAATTAGGGGTGCTTAGAAGATTCAATTAGAACCTTCTAATGATACTGTATGAGATTTAATAGAACTACTATAAATTATTCTAAAAATTTAAGTCGCTAGATAAAAGCTTGATTTATTATTTAAATATTTTATCATGTACCATTCTCTAAAAGCCACTTATATGAAAGAAACTTCTATGCTGCTAGTATGCATAATAAAAGTAGTATAATTTATTTTTGTTTCGAGCCGTAAGGATTTCGGGACCCCCGCCCAAAAAAAAAAAAAAAAAGCAGTGAGGAGTCTGAGGACGATGGACACACTTCACACTTTAAAAGGGGAAGAGCAGGCAAATGGTTTCTGCATGTGTGCCAAAAGGAGTTGGTAGGAAGAACCTTGCATGTTCTCTCTACATCACACGCGATCAGAGAAAAGAATCAGAAAGGTTCGGGGGTTCTTTTTTTTCGTTTCGTTTTGATTCCCTTGCATATGTCAAATGATGAGTGTTTTTTCTTCAAGACGACAAGCTTGCTTCATCAACTTCAAGTACATGGCAGATGCACATTTCATTTTTCTAAGCTTCCAAGGTTGCATTCTCTGCTTCTGAGAGGATTAATACTAACCCAGATCCTCCACTTAGTACCTTTAGTTCATCCAGTACATTTTGCATGTTGTTTGTACATGTGTGCTCCTTGCGCTGAGCTGTGAGATCTTCATATATGGAACCAAGGAAACGGACGGTTAATTAATCAAGTGTTCGTCTTTGAGCTGGGGAAATGATGATGCACCGTTGAGATGACCTCGACCATGTTGAAGAATGGTGGTTGATGATTAGAGTTGAAGTTTCTGCATATATACAAGCACGGGGTGATCATCGTATATGAATGTTATTTTTCATATCTTGGAGTCGTCTTGAAAAAAGATTTGACTGTCCATTCAACGGTTATCTATTTTTACCAATGCCCGGCTTTTCAACGAGGTGATCACTATGCACTAGCAGCAAGTATTGCATGAACTCATTCTGCTGGACCAGGCAAATCACATTTTAAGAACTTTAGCATGCATTCTTGGCGTTGCAAAATGTATATCGTCAATGCCGATCTACAGTAGTTTTGAGATGCTTGATTAATTGACACGTCCCTTGTCTCTTATATATAAAATCGCGTGCAATAACGATGGTTAAGAAAAAGGCGTGCACGTGTAGATAATTTATTATTAACCTTTTCATGGGAAAAATCATTGAGTAGACTCCAACTATGATAGGCGCAAATAGGACATGTCAAATCAACTACGGTATATACTTTAGTTACATTGTAGCTTTTTAGTTGGGTCATCCATTAATATCAGCATGATCTACAAATGCGATGGATGAAAAGTCTGATCTTATGGATTATATGAGTCTACATTAAGTGGAAAAGAACGAAGAGTGCTCGAGTCAAATTCATATTGGTAAAAGCTATAACACTGTGTTCGGAAATCAAGAAAACTCTTCCAAGTGATTATAATGAGTCGAAGGAGACGATTATGCTCAATTGAATCGTGTTTAATGATTGTGTGTGATGTTGGTATTGTATGAACTCAAAAGGATGATGTTGGTGCATTTAAATTTCTGTGCTTTATTTTTTTTTTTCTGTTGTTTGTACAGAGTAAGGACTTAACAGTGAGTTCCTGCTGATGTCTTGCTTCTTTTGCTGCGTTTGTTCGCGAGATCCAGCACAATTTCCCCTCCGATTTGCTTGAGCGATGCGCATGAGCAGGAGCAGAGCAGTTATCTTGGGCATGTAACGGAGGAGCTCTGTTTCCGATGGAAGCATCTCTTTCTGTCTTTCCCTGTCTCTGTCTCTCTGCATGTTTGGTTGTTATCAGGGGAAGTTGGAACTAGGGAAGGTCCCATGTCCTGTCTTAGTAGCACATGTCTTAGTCCCCGGTATCTGCCGTCTCGACTACTCCCTCTAGTATGCTAATTTGGACACTTTGACATGCAAATGCATTCACATGGAATTTCCTTTACTCAATTAATCATTGTTCATCTGATGCTATATTTTGGTCCACATTATCCTGGGTTGTTATATCTTAGTTGCGACCTAAAGGTGAAGCTAGTTGTTGACACTGATTTCTGCCAATCCTTGCGCCCGAAATTTTTATGCATGTTCTTTATGGAAGCCTTTACAATATCTAAGTTTGATAGCCACATCATATGCACCACCCAATTGTTTCTTTGGTCACATCCCCATAAGAGCATCTTTTTCTTTACTTCTCTTTTGGAACCTTTTTCAGCCGAACAAAACTAGAGTACAAGATATACTGGATACTCCATAAGAGGGCTGGCAGTACTTGGAGGCATTTTAAAGATATAATAAATATATTTCCTTTCATCCGCCACCATTTTGGAGGAGTGAGGATGTTTACGCTGTAATAAATAAGGCTCAAGTTTTGTCGCATGTAATCTCCATTGTGCATGCTACTCAGCTCATTTTGTTTCTTCCGTCATTCCATTCTCCACCGCAATATCCCACCAGAGAGGTTGGTCTAAAGTGCTGGTTATCTTTCTTCTATATGTGACCCTAAAGTTCTATGGTGGTTCCTCAGCCAGTGCTGTTTAACTTACCAGCCTTTGGTCCATCTAGTTGGACTATTTTTCCTTAGAAAATGTCCATGCTTTGCACGCTTCTTCAATCTTCATATCATATCTGATGACTGTAGCATGGTCATCATGAACTTCGCATATGATGCTGAGCAATGTTGGTGAAAACTTGATGATAGTTGATTTTCTGCAGTTGCCAAAAAGCTATTAGGTCCCCTGCTTTAGGACCAGCCAAAGACAAATTGCCTCTCATTTTGCATTTACTGTAATATATCTGGGCCAAGTGACTTGAATTTACTGGAAAAGATGCCAGAGGACAGTGTTCAGCATCTATCTAAGAGCAAGTGGAACATGCCCTTCATTGTTTTCTTCAGAGATACAAGGTACAGCATGATGCCTCTCTACTTTTTTTCAGTTCCAACAATTCACTTCTGAAGTTAAACCTCTGGAGGCAGTTCTGAGGTTCATTTCCATAAACATATACATATTTTGGTTTCTATATGATCATCTCCTTTTGCTCCTTCAAGCTGCGGCCTATATGGATGGTGGAAAAGCATTATCTGTTTGTTTTGGAAAGCTGATGCTCATATGCAAATTTAATTTCAGGCTTGTTTTCAAGATGGATGCGCTTGGCTTAGAGATACTGAGGATTGCATTTCCTGCAGCCTTGGCTTTAGCTGCCGATCCTGTTGCTTCCCTAATTGACACTGCATTTATTGGCCGCTTAGGTCTGATTATTGAACTCTATCTTCATAATTGAAGCAAATCTTTAGGACTTCATCACATATAGTACTTTTCTTTTCCCAATAAATGATCGTCAAAATCACTTGTCATACATAACAGACCATGCACCAAAAACCACTTTTGCATTTTTGTATATTGAAATAGTGCATTGCAGTATATCGAAAAGATGCATAAACCACACCCGCAACAATTTGTTGGTCTCGATTAGATTTTTTATACTGAAGAAGGATAAATTTCATTGATGAAACCTTATTTCGTTGATGAAGCCTTAACTTTATTCCAGTAAAGCAAAAGCTAGTTGCCTTTACACCTATCATTGTAGTCTGTGATCCTACTTTGCACTACCAATAGGACTACGTGAGATCGAATGGATCCACATTTTTCTGATGCAGACTGGAAATAGTTTTTAATGAACAGGAGTATGGATATGCATCCCAATAATTTTATATCGCTTATGAACATTTTGCCAAATTCATTTTAGGGGAAAGGATTTGGACATTTTTCATAGGATTGGTCTGTTATTATTTAATATTCACTGGCAGGCTGAATTCCTTGTTCGTTATATGCTACGTTCTTAGTAGTCACCTGTAGCACTTGCTCGGGGAAGTTTTCGCACCAGTTTGTATACCATGCTGGATGCTTGTGATATTCGCCAAATGGTAAATTGTGATTTTTCTGGCAGGTAGTTAGGGAGGGAAACATTATAAACCCACAAAAAAGACAGCTTATTGCAAATTGATTTTTTTATGTTATGAATGAATTGCTTTTCTGATTAACATGGATTTTATGCTGAGATCATAATTTACGTAGGTCCGGTGGAAATTGCTGCTGTCGGAGTTTCAATCGCTATATTTAATCAAGCTTCAAGGATTACCATATTTCCCCTAGTCAGTATAACTACATCTTTTGTTGCTGAGGAGGAAACTGTTGGAAGAGTTGGTAATGAATCCGCAACAGGTGAGAAACCAGAAAAAGGTTCTATCAAACTCAGTGAAATGAAAGAAGTGATTGCAGAAGATGTTGCGCTTGAGAACCTTGAAAAAGGTTCAGCAACTAAGAGCAAAAATAAAGAGCTTATGCAAGAAACAGGTACTCTCTCTCTCTCTCTCTCTCACACACACACACACACACACGCATACACACACAAAGACATAATTTTTAGGGGAAAATCAAACTTAATATCAGTTAGGCTCTGGATGTCCAGTGAATGTAGATTTTGTTTTGTTCGAGTTGTGGCCGGTTGGCATTGTCTTTTGTCATATGCAAGCAGATTCGTCCATCACGCTGCTTTAAAACTTTTGCTAGTTACATTCTAACTATTTTGATATATATATTGACAATTTCCTTGTTGGTCGCCAGATATGATACCAAGTACTTGTGACTCTCCATCTGGCACCAACAGCGATGCAGACAAATTTAAATCTTGCAAGGAGAGGAGACATATTCCTTCTGCTTCAACAGCATTAGTAATTGGTTGCATTCTCGGTCTTTTGCAAACATTGCTCCTTATATTGGGAGCAAAAACTCTCCTGGGTTTAATGGGTGTCAAATCTGTAAGATCCTTTGCAGTCTAAAAATGCCCATTTGTAGCATTTTTCTAACTGCTGTGCTATGTGCATATTTCCCATCAATTCGCTTGCTTGATCATATGAGTGTTTCAAAATTTCCTTATCAAATGTAGATAATCAACTTTAAGATTTATATTGGTGACACCTTTCATGAGATAACAAAATGCTCTTTAATTATTAAAGGGTCTGCATAAGTTACTTGTGTCTTTGAGACAAATCTGACTTTGGAGATTTTCATTTTCAACCCGTTCCCTTTCTTGACTGGTTTTGTGATCTCAGAAAGGGAAAGATGAAGCCAATTCTCACAAACTTATAGCTAAGAGGATGAAGAAGGGTTTTCGGCTTTGGCTTTTTTCCAAGCTCCTCATAGCGTGAAACCTGTAGTGAAAGCACTCAATTAGAAAATTGTTGGTGGAGTGGCATTTTTCAGTTATTTATGTTTACTGACATGAACAAATGCACGAAAGAATGAGTTAAAATTGATATTTTCTGTCCTGTTTGTCCATGTTGTCTCATGGCTCAACTAAAGAAAAATTGAGTACGATGTAAAGATTGCTTTGGGCATCACCTGACCAGGGTTTGCTGATTCATGATCACTACTGTTGTTTATATGATCACATTGCATGTCCATTACAAATGATAATTGTGAACTTACTCGAGATTCATCATCTTCACATGTTCCGACAATAAGGCAATTCTCTCTGTCGGTCTAAAGTACTTCTATCTGGCACTAGCATACATATCTCCTGCATATGTAAATAGTCCCTTATTGTACCTTTCTCCAGAATTCTCCCATGCTGGCTCCCGCACAAAAGTACTTGACAATAAGATCACTTGGTGCTCCAGCAGTTCTTCTCTCTTTGGCCATGCAAGGGGTCTTCCGAGGATTTAAGGATACTAAAACTCCTCTTTATGCCACAGGTCAGAAAGCATAGATCTTGAATAAAATGTTCTAAATTTATGTTCTTTTTTTGGTAGAGACCAGGAAATTTTCTGGTAAAGTAGAGAAGCATGTTAGACCACTGCCAACTATTCTAAAAGCTTAAGCTATTAGATGAAGGCGTAATTTATTATTTAAATATTATAATATTCCCCCTCACGCTTAGTCTAATCTTTTTTCTTAGTACTAAGCGTGGAAACATAATTGGGGAGGCAAATAGAGGCTTAGAAGATTTGCATTCAGGACCTCCTAGCTCTGATACCATGTGAGATTTTGTGGAATCACTGCTAACTGTTCTAAAAGCTTAAGCTATTAGATGAAGGCGTGGTTTATTATTTAAATATTCTAACAAACAGAAATTAGTAAAGCATGCAAAACGGCCCAAGGGTGTTAGGCGAGAAGGATGGCTTTCAAGCCCTATGACCCACAACCACTCATCTAAGACTGATTCTTAATGACTTCTTTATTACTTGGTTTAGAGAAGCATCATAGCCATCTATCCTGTCTCTCAGCCCTAGTTTGCTCCTCAAGTGCTTAAATGAGTTTGGCCTTCACGAGAAAAGCCACAACTAATTAATTGAAGGACATGGACTATTAATTGTTAGAAAGTCTTACTATTTATCGTCTGTTGTATACAACTTCGGTTAATGGTTGCAAATCAACTGTAAGAAGCAAATTTTACATTTTTTAAAAAGACACCGTGTTGATTGAAGGTCTTGGTAAAATCCTTGAAACAGTAAATTCTGTAGGAGCTTAAATCTAAATTGTTGCTCCTGATTGCTTTGAGAGGAAGATGACGCTTGTTATTCCTGATAAATTGCAATAACTGCATCTACATACAGTTTGCATCTGTAAAGCACACTTCTTGATTTTGTGGAGTGGGATTAACTCCCTTGTTAATATATCAAGGAAGAAAAATAAATTTATTTCCCAAGATTCATAGACCTTCCACTTGATTTCGTTGTTTATTGGTTCAAAACAGTTATAGGAGATGCTGCAAATATCATTTTGGATCCCATACTTATCTTTGTCTGCCGCTTGGGAGTTAGTGGTGCAGCCATAGCACATGTTCTTTCTCAGTGAGTAAAATTTTCCAACTTTTACTTCTCTACTCGTTTGGGCCATTAGCACTGGTAAATTATGGCAGACGATCCTTTCAGGTACTTGATATCAGTGATTCTCTTATGGAGGCTGATGAAACAAGTTGATCTCTTACCTCCCAGCATCAAAGAGTTGCAATTTCATCGATTCTTGAAAAATGGTAGGTGGTGAATTTCTAACATCGATGGATTGCTTGTGAATGTGAATTTCCAAATCAAGAAGTTTCAATTCAGGCTGTTTGCCCACCTGATGAAAAAAGTTGAGATGTGGAGAAATGGTATCGTTAATGCACTTCCAGTAAAAAAATTTGCAAGACTTGCTGCCCATTCTGCTAACGTAGTGTTCATGCCATTAAAACCTGGAACATTAACCTGGAATTTGCTTCTTCTGTAGTTCTAGATTAGTGTATCTGAAATATCTACTTGAAGGTATCGGTTAATGTTTACTTTCTGCTCACTGGTGCCTGCAGGTGTTCTACTGTTGGCTAGAGTGATAGCTGTTACATTCTGCGTTACATTAGCTGCATCAATGGCAGCAAGGCTCGGTTCAACACCTATGGCTGCATTCCAGATATGTCTTCAGGTGTGGATGACATCATCACTCCTGGCTGATGGTTTGGCTGTAGCTGGACAGGTACATGCTTCTCTTTCTGTCTTAACCTCAAAGCAGTGAGTTTTGTATTGCTATATACCTGTCACAAAACGTTGAAACCTTGTATCAAAGAGTATACAGAGGCACCATAAAAGTCAGCCTTTGCCTATTCTAGACATATATAAAAAAAGAAAAAAGAAAAAACCTTGTTTTTCAAGGATATAATGTTCATCAGCTTCTGGTCTGATCTCTTGAAAGAATTGCTCATATTTTCACTTCATAAAAACCCAGTTGAACCTCGGCAGAGCCTAGTAACATGAACTGGCAAATAAAGCTAATTAGAGTATACTCTGGATCCAATTTCCTTTGGTCATGCATTGATCTCGAAGTAATGTCTATAATGTTGCTCGTGTCAAAGGGAAATTTTCTATTCATACTCATTTAATCAGTGTTTAAGTTTTGACTGATAAATGATAGATATTTTCCTTTCCTAACAAAATTTTAGGCAATATTAGCGAGTGCATTTGCTGAGAAAGATTATGGCAAGGCAACAGCTGCTGCATCCAGGGTATTACAGGTATGCTGGTTACAATGAACATGAGATTGTTGGAAGTGATCTACTTCTGTCTTTTGTTTTCTTGTACGGTATCATCACACATGGGATTCTGATACTTTTGTTTTGATGTGTATGCCAATATGAGATAAGCAGTCTACCTGTCCCTGAGTTATTCATGTTAAGTACTTAACTATCAAGGAATTATTTATCACGTGGTCAATGGCATCCTCTGTGTGTGAGTGTGTGTGTACACCTAAATTGATATGAAAATTTTTGTTTTGCAGATGGGTTTTGTCCTAGGCCTTGGACTTGCTGTTGTTGTGGGGGTTGGTCTGCGATTTGGATTGGGTGTATTTACAAAAGATGTCAATGTTCAACAAATTATTTTTGTTGGCCTTCCGGTACGTCCCCGCTAATCAGCAGCATGCCATTCTAATTAAGACTGCCGTACGAACAAACTTAACGTTCCTTCATATGCCAATCAGTTTGTTGCAGCTACGCAGCCAATCAACTCATTAGCTTTTGTTTTTGATGGTGTTAATTTTGGAGCTTCGGATTTTGCTTACTCTGCATACTCCATGGCAAGTGCTGAAACTTTATTATCTCATGACTTTGGTTCAGCCAAAATTCCTTTCTAATTTCATCGCTCTCTTTTCCTAACTTCCAGGTTCTGGTGGCTATTGTTAGCATTGCTTCCTTGTTCCTTCTCTCTAGGAGCAATGGCTTTGTCGGAATCTGGGTTGCTTTAACAATCTATATGGGTCTGCGTACGTTTGCTGGTGTCTGGAGGTAACTTTGGCTTTTAACTGAGTCATTTGCAAGAATCTGACTTAATGTGATCTCCACCTCGGGATTTGCGTAGAAAGGCCTGAAAGGTCTGATTAAGTGACAAGTTGACTCCTTCAGTTTGTTCATTTTGTTGGTTGGTAGAATCTTAGGAATTATGTCATTAGTGTTTGTGAAACATACAATAAAACGGGCCAAAGAAAAGGAGAAAAAATGAAATCGAGAGCGAGGAGTGGGCACTCAATCCAAATTTGCCTCTTCATGCAAACAAAATTTCTTGTTTAATCAGGCCAACGTTTATCTTTAATTTTTCAGAATGACCATAGTGTCACCGTAAATGGGGCTTCTCTTCCACTCCTTTGCTCATCTACCTTTCTTTTTTCTTTGAACTATGTTCATCACCATCATTCCTGTAATTGACTGAATTGGTTATTGCATCTGCAGGATGGGAACTGGAACTGGTCCTTGGAGATTTCTTAGGGGTCAACGTACACCGCAGGCTTCATAATTCTAGCATATGCAATCTGGCAGCATTTCTTGTTACTAGTTTTCCTCCACTTCCTTCTGTTTTATGCGAAGAAATAAGTTGTCTGTCTCATGTATGTTTCATGCTTATATCATGATTGACCTATTCAATAGCTCTGTTCAAATGCTGCTGTACATGTATGTCGGATCTCTCTCTCTCTCATGATTGTGCACTCATCTTCGTGGATGCACCTCTCGTAAAAGGTGGTAAGACCAGAAGAGAAGTTTCTCAGGGACAGATATCAAGCACTGGAACTTGTTCCTGTCAACAACATGGCTGTGTTTGCACGGAACACGTTGTTACAATTCAAGCTCTCTCTACCGGAGGTGTCTGGTCATCTGAGGCCCTTGATAATACCATAGTGAAGCAAATCTCCTTTAGCTTTTGCTTCAAGTTTAAGATAGAAGAACGCCAATCATCAACATAACCGTTAGCAGGCCGTATCCCACCTTGGAAACATTCCTCCATTTTTTGAGGGCGCGTGACTGCCTTTTATACCTCCAAACACATGGTTTCTTCAGTTGATTGGGTTTCAACTTATTGTTTTCCCTAATTGGAGGGTTAGTAAATGTCAAAAACAATAAAAGATGCTTGCTTATGTATTGAATGGAAGATGGGCGCTGTTAATTCCAATGGAGCAGCAAAGATTACAAATTTTTGCATATTCAGAAATCAGAATAACAGTTGATTGTTGTAATTAGATTGCTTCATTATGGGTGCTAATTCATGGTTTTATGTGCAAAAATCTTTTCGGACGTCTCCACCTCAGTTTGACTTAATTGAGAGAACAAAGATGGTATAAATACGAGCATTTGATTTTTAAAGATACTGAATTACTTGTGGACGTTCTTTTGCTGAATGAAGTGCTTATAAACTTGGCACCAAGAACAGAGACTCATCCTTCCACTAGCGACTCTGATTACTTGAAAGAAAGCAAGGGATCAAGCTTACATCCAACGGCACATCTCTCCTCTATTTACACAACTAGACATTCTTCATAACCTTCTATACACGTATATCACAGAGAGAAGCAACATACTGGACAAGTAGGTACTGGTAACTACAGAGCTCGCAAGTTTTAGGATAGTGTGATGTAAAGTGACCAAGACTCCGGTTGGACTTGCTGCGTCTCATCAGCAGTTGATTCCACATTCTTCGACATCTGGCCCAGTGACTCTAGTTGTAAATGGATCAATCCTCACCCACAACAAAGAGAAAATGGAAGCAAGAAGGATTGACCAGACAACAACAATAGTAGGAGTGCGGTTCTGGCGTCCCATGAGACCTTTGAGGAAGGGATAGAGATGAACGATCACCCAAAAAGCAAAGAACAGCTTACCAAATAGAGGCCCCCAGGACTGATATCCGCTGTTGATAGCATAGGAAATCCCTGCAACAACCCCCACCAAGTTTATAATGAGGAGCGTTGTGGGTGGGATGAGCAGAGTTGTCCATTTGAACATGTAGAGCTCAGTGAAATCCCCTTCTTCATCTGATGCTTTCGAGGTGACAGTAAAGTTGGTGTCAATTCCAGCAAGCACTTTGAGTAGACCTTGGAAAACAGCAAAGAGATGGGCCGAAACACCACCAATGACCCAAAACTGCTCGTTTCTCCACCACTCATCAATTCCAACACCACTCCATCTCATTTCCAGGATTCCAGTAGCAAAAATTGAAAGGAAAAGAGAGATAAACCATATACTTGCGATGTTACTAATCTGCACAAGAAAAACCACAACTAATCAGTACATCCTAAAAATGTGTACAGCATACAAAAAAAATCAACTTGGTAGATACTACAAATGCATAGCAGTAGGAATGATAAGGGAAGTTTTTGACATAATTTAATGCAAGAAGCCTCTAATGTATTTTTAGCAAAAACAACTTAAGCATATCGGGCATACTGAACTTTTATTGACTTTATCGAGGAAACAAGAGATCACAACCTAAAGATACATTTGTTCTGTTTATTTTCCTTTACAATTAAGTTCTGTTTGGTGGATTGAAATAAAGTTGAGAAAGACTGTCCATTGTTTGTTTCGCCCATAATTTCCATGTCTGGCTCTTTGGAGATATATATTCAATTGAAGACATAATACGGTTTCATTCATATCCTTCTGCAGAAAATGCATGCCTCGTGTGTTCATAAGGGGATGCATCCCAAAATCTCCAAATAGATAACAAACTCACACATAATGCTGCTCACTATTTATTGTTACCGATGAGCATAAACAAATGAAAAAGAGAGCAAAGAAGACCACATTCTAAAGGAGTTTCCCTGCAAGGATAAGCCAATGGACCGTTTCAAATGAATCACCAAAGAGCAAAGAAACATGTTATTGTCGCAATGAAAGATTATTTCTACCCAATAAACGTGCATAAAAATTTAAGAGCATATAACAAACCTGTGGAATAATAAACTTGTTTGTAAGTAGACAGACAGCTGGCAAGGTACAGTACATCAAGAGAGGGATGGCGGTGATTGGATAAATTGTTGTGTTAACATATGCAAATCTCTCAAGCCACTTCAGTCTACCACCATAGCCATACCATATGGGGCAGTGCCGACTAAAAAGAATTTCCACAGAACCTAGGGCCCATCGAAGCACTTGGTTCAGTCGATCTGAAAGATTGATAGGGGCAGAACCTTTAAAGGCAGGGCGTTTTGGCATGCAATAGATTGAGCGCCAACCACGGGCATGCATTTTGAATCCTGTGAGAATATCTTCCGTAACAGAACCATAAATCCATCCAATCTACAAAAGATAGCCAATTCACACAGTTATAATTTAGCACAAAGACGATAATAAATGCAAAAGAACATGAGAGGATAAATACCTTAATACCAAATGAATATGCAGACACAAAATTCTAACACGTTCAGGATTCAGTGAAATATAACACTACCCATGATAAACCAATCCTTGGGCTATAATTTTGTAAGTGCCTTACTCAAAAACTACATGTCATTGTTCTTCATATAATTAAGCCTTCTAGCAACTGATCTTGAAGACACAATACTATCGTAAAGCAAAATTAAAAAAGTTGGCATAGAACAAAATGCTGGCCTACAACAAAATTATAAAAAGCCTTGTAATTCACTTGCATACCTCACTGCCCCATTCTGATTTATCCTCATACCCACAGCTGATAACATGAATAGCCTCTTTAAGAAGGGTTTCTGGTGTTGCAGATTGAGGAACGCCGCCATTTTCCATGAGAGTCGAGGCTACAAAAACAGCAGACTGACCGAACCTTTTCTCAAGGCTCATTTGGGACATCAATAAAGATTTCTCATCATCAAATCCAGCACCTTACAGAAGAAAATTCACGCTTCAGGATCAAACCAAGGTGGCATGCCCAATGCTACTATTTGATAGGCATGAGGACAGCAACCAGAAAAGACATGCAAAACTCTCAGATTAACAGTAAATAAGAGAACTCGATGACATTGTCATTTAAAAGGAATTCCCAGATGGAACACAGTGTTGAACCCATGCAATAAAACAATAAGATTCTCACATCAAGTTTCAATTGGACATCTTGTGAGTACTTCTGAAAAAAAGTACAGTAAAATTACCTTCAACCCCCTCTTCTATATCCTCCAAGCTGAAAATAGGGACAGTAGTATCCACATGCTTCCCAGATCTCTTCCTGTCTGAGCTCTTCTTACTCGACTTTGAACTCTTCTTTCTCGATCCCCCACATAGCAAGGACAGCACTCCTGGCTTCTTATGTTTCGGTTTTAGAGGAGGTTCATAACCATATAAAGCTGTTCTATTAAAGACGCACCCAGTTCCCACGTAAACAGGACCTTGTATACCATCTAAACCTCTCAAGTTTATCTGGAGAACAAATAAAAATTAAACAATATTATATAATTAAAACCCTTCATAACGTGAAATGCTTGCAAGCTTTCCTCCACAAACAAAGACATGCTCTGTGAAGGACCCCTCTATGAACAAATTAAATGCCTCCATAAATCTAAAATAAGGACTAGCAGTACGTCAATCCGTGATGTGATACACAACTTACATCAAAGAACACGGTATTCCGGTTTGCATATCGGTCGTTCTTATCAATACCATCAAATCTCTGGGGAAACTGAACGTAACAAACATGTTTGCCGAGGTTAGGATCCATAAGAAAACACATTGCTTCTCTCAAGGCCTTGCTGTTGTTTATGTAGTGATCACAGTCGAGATTCAACAAGAAAGGTCCATTAGTAAGCACGGCAGATACACGGACCTGCAAGGGATCCATATCAGCTGAGTATGCCCATACCGATATTTTGATTATTAATTTTGCAGAATAAGACTTGCGCAAAACATTAAGTTGATATCTGATAAGATTAATCAAACTCACCAGAGCATTCATAGCACCAGCTTTCTTATGATGTTGGAAGCCAGGACGCTTCTCACGAGAAACATAAACCAATCGTGCCAGCTCATTACCCTCAGCATCAAGTCCTCCACTTTGCCCAAGGAACACCTGCAATCAACAGAAAAGATTATTACATTTCTGAGGAGCACAAACACTAAATGTGAAACTGACAGCCCAACATATCAAACTCATATTAAATGGATATAAAACAGGATATAATACTTGCATTGACACAAAAGGCACAATGGAGAATCTTAACAAACTTATATAGGATGCAAATTTTAATGCAAAACCATGCTTAAAGAAAACTATAACTAAAGACGTGTAGAAAAGTGTCATTTCTATCAGCGATTGGTGAAAAGACAGACTCAGTAGCCTTTTCAAAGACATCCACAAGGAATATGAATGATACAAGGCTATGCAGCAAAGAGAAAGGCACGAGATGAGTGCGCACACACCATGCTTGATGTGGCTGTACGACCTAAGTGACTAACAGCCCTTGTTAGAACTTCCCTCCTAGAGAATTTGTGATGAATGATGAACAGTTAATTCACCTGGATCATTCCTGGATGATCTCTGGTGTTGTTTCCTGGCCACGGTGTGCCATCCTGCATAACCCATCCTTCTTCAGGAATTTTCTGTGCTTTAGCAACAAGCCCATTGATGCGGACTTTGAATTCTTCATATTCTCTCTACAGACATGCAAAGAGAACAGCATAAAAACACAATTCCGAACAGAAAACAAGAGAAACCAAGTACATTAAAAAAATGAAGGAGAGAAAGAGAGAAAAGCGGGGGGGGGAGGTTGGCTTGCCTTCATAGCTCTGCGATCTTTGACAAATGATGGTTGAACTTTATCCTTCAAATAATCAATTTTTTTGGTGAAGTACCATTCTGGAGCCCGTGGCTCAATGTTATATTTCTTGCAGAACGGAACCCATTTCCTAGCAAACTCTGCAGTTTCAGAGAGCGCTTCAAATGTCAACATGGAAGCTCCATCATCGGATACATAGCAAGAGACCTTGTCAACTGGGTAGTCAACTGCAAGAATGGATAGCACAGTGTTGGCTGTAACAAGAGGAGGTTCTTTCAGCGGGTCAACAGTACTGACAAAGATGTCAACAGCTGCCAATTGTGATGGTTCTCCTTCTCTGTCATATCTGTTCCAGGTGAACACACAGCCACTGTTATGAACATTGCAATTACTGAAAAATAAAAATGATATCTGTCTCACAGATCTAACCAGACATAATCAACCAGACTTATGACTGACAAGTTCACATACCTGAGGGCAAGCCTGTCAAGATATGTCTCGCGATTTACAGGGAACCATTTGGGGAACTGATCCAATATCCATGATATTGCAAACCATATCTCGCATATCACCGATATTAACCAAAGTGCATATGCATTAGGCACAGGATTTGTTATACGGTAGTGCAAGAAAATGCTGAGGATAACCAGCCGCAGCATAATGACCATCCTGTACGGGTTTACTCTGGAGGATGGAATAGAGACCTTCCTTGAAAGAGGCTGCCTAGCTTCATCATTCCTGCGAGGAAAGAATACAAGAATGAAGAAATAGCATCTTTATAGCAATAGCTATCTGACGACTCTCCTGTTTTGTTAATAAATTATCTTTTGACCAATAGAAAAACAAATGTTGAGAATATCAATGTAATTCGCTGCCACAGGGAAATAATCCATTACTTTGAGCAGGGTTTATCCCCGGGAAAAGAAAAGGTATAACTCACAATAAAGAGTCGTCAGCAAGCACATCAGTGCTAGCATCAATATCTCCAGCTCCCCGCTCAGAGGCTGCCTGGCCAGTGCTCATTGGTCCAACATTTTTCTCCTGTTTCATCTTCCAGCCATCTACTCTCTCCTTCCAAGCAACATTGCCAATTCCAGGTGAACCAAATTCCCTCACTGGATCCACAACTCTTATGTTAGCTGTGAAGACAAGAAATCTTTATCAATATCTATGAGAGCATGCCTAACCCAGATAATAGACATAATCAGCTAGAAGCTTAAATTTGACCTTAAATGGGGCACCATGCACGTGGTCGAGAGAGAGAGAGAGAGACGTACGTGATTGAGTAACATCAGATGCATAAGAAAGTGGACGAACACGATGCACTCCACCAACTCCAGGAGATGCCATAGAAAGTCGCTCAGGTGAAGCAGCAGATAACTCTCCAGAAACCTGAGAATTTAGAGCAGCACGTGTGCAAGTTCAGTGACACAGTCAACCAGTAGAGGAAAGTAGCTTTCCAAAAGTTCTTTAGAGTACCTCTTGTCTACTAGTAAGCAGAGGAATATGGTTACGAGAAACCTCTCCATCATAGTTGGCCGGAGCAACATTTTCCCCTCGTCCATATGTCATATGCCAGCTCAACATGCGTTCTGCAATTTTCTGCTTTTGAGTTTGATCTTCAGAAGAGTAATGGTAGTCATCGCCAGCATCTCCATCCTCTTCATGGTCACCAAGAATGGCAGGACTTCCTGCAAGACAGAAGCGTATAATAAGGCAGGTAGAACTAGGGTTATCTCATAAGAAGTAGAATTGACAAATTGAAACCCCAGGACCGTTTGGGTTGGCACTTGGAATTAGGGATTCCAATAAACATTGTGGAAATAACACAAATGGACAGTCCCCCATAAAGCTGTGGGGTCTGACTTTAAGATACACATATAAGCAGTTATAAATTATAGGGAGTCTTCCAAACATGGAGGCTTCAAATACCAATCTTGATGCAAACAAAAGCACACTGCAACAATATTGGAAAATGGAAAAGCGGTCAACTTTAAAAGTAGCACTGAGGTTACTTTACTTCTATATACCTTTGTGCCTCTTGTATCTGGTCTTGCATTGAGGGCACGACTGATTTCCATCCTTCCTCTCGTATTCGTAGCAGGGCCGACAGACAGGAAATGCACAGACATCGCAAGCGATGAAGGGTTCCCCGTCAAGAGTTTTGCCGACATTTTCACCACATATCTGGCAGACTTGGCCCCCCAGACTTTTCAAGGGCTTTCCCTGTGCAAAAGCGACAAAATTCACACCAATGGATCAATCTATTTTGCGGCAACCCTCCTACCATAATATCTGCAACCACAGTATGATCACCAACTCAAAAAATAATGCTGTCGGTGCTTTGGAGAACAGTGTGGCATAGTATACAGAAGCAAACAGGGGAGGCCCCAAATTGACTCAAGTAGTCAGATTAATTGAAAGATGCAATTCAGCAAGTATCCACTTAAAAATTTCTGGATCTGGAGCAACTAATGACGCAGCTCAACACTCTGTGAGATAAATAAATTGCTGCAGTTCAATTCATCGTAGAAAAGATCCGCAATAACTAGAGAGAGGTCGATGCACTCATGCTTGCCAAGTTGCACACCTGAACTACGTTATGCAGAGAAGGACCGAATGCTACTGATAGTAATTACCAAAAAGAACTTGTTAAGTGGAAAGGAATTCTCACCCCATTTTCAGCATCGGATTCCATCGCTGGAGCACCTCTTTGCCGAGACGTCGAGAGAAGAACACAAAACTGACTCGGCGTCAACAAGATCGGTGCATACGTAGAGGCTCACATGCACCTTCGCACGTGCTAAAGAGGCAATCGGAATCTGCTTTATCGGAGTCCTTCCACTTCCAAGGCAGCTTCTATACTTCTGCAAAAGCCTGCTCCAAAGACTGAAAGCTAGTGAGAAGATAGTTCACGGAATAAGTTGGACACCTGCAGCAAGCCAAAACAATCTAGTCGCACAACTGCCGCATAAAGTGCAAAAGCCAAAACGAGCCAGTTTTCATCCATCGATCGACGCTCGAGGAAGGGGAAGGAAAACGCATTTCCTCTGTTTTGGCTCGCCGCTGAAGCGAAGGCGACATGCGAGATTGCTTTGCCAAAGGATGGAATCGATACGTACAGACCGATGTCCGAATTCAAGAAGGAAGGAACAGGGGATGCGAGTCTCACCTCGAAATCCGAAACTGATCTGGAATCGAGCCGAAGAGGAGGGAAGGGAGAAGGAAGGACAGCGACGATGGCGATCATCAAAGCGCGGGGTCGACGTCGATGTGGCAGCCTCCCATTCCAAAGCCACTCGATGGCTGGATATGATATGAAGCGCACCCTTCGAGTTAAACGAGGAAAAAGTAGCTGATTGTACGAGGAAAAAGTAGCTGATTGTACGAATGACGACAATGCGAAGGAAACGACAGCGACAGTGCAACCGCAACTCCACCGACACTCACCAGCGTCGGCAGTCGAGGGAGAGCAAACTGTCGGAGATCAGACATACCAACCGTACATCATACTCCTGCGAGGGGTGTTACTAAAGTAGAAAGCGAACGTCTGTTTTTTAAAAGTTTGCGTTCTGGGGGGTTCATCCATGGCCATGTCGGCCCAATCAGTAAAAGCCCGGCCCGAATAGAACGTGAATCGGATCGATATATAGCGATCGCCTTGGGCCCATTGAATGGGAAAACCCTACTACTTACTTAAGACTCTCTTCTTCTTCCTCCCGTTTGCCTCCCAACTTCCGACGTCCTGCGTCTCTCCGTCGGTCTCAGCTGTGACCGGACTCGGGGACTCATCCCTCTGTTGGACGCTCTCCATTCAGTACACATCACTCTTGTGGTAGTAGATTAGTGGTGGTGGTGGTGGTGTGAAGGAATCCCGATGATGAAGTATTTAGTAATCTGAAGGATGCGCGTGAAGAATCGAAATGGAATGGTTCATGGGCGCTCCCTCTTGTAAGAGGTCGAGGTTACCACCCTCCATTTCGCATTCACGCCATTGCCAGCAGGTAGACACCAGGCTTTCTCTCTGAGGGATTCCCTTCTTCCGTGGTCGGTCCCCATCCCATCACCATAATCAGAACCCCAAATGGGTCCACTCCTGTTCGATCTCACCCTCAAATACATGCGACTTCACTTCATTTGTATTTAAGATGTGACATTGCAGTTTCTTGGTTTTTTTCTTTTCTTTTTCTCTAGCCGGTGGCGAATATGGGCGAGTCTTGAGAGAAGGCTCGTCAGGCTACTGTTGGGTGTTAGATTATCAGAGCATGTGCGGGTGGTGATTCTGACATGGAACACTCGTTATTGCATAATTCACACAAAAGCAGATGGCATCTGTCTGGGCATCGTCTGTGCTCAGGGATGCCTCGTCCTGTACGTTGGTAATGACCTTATAGCATAACCAGATGCACCTCTTGTCAAGCGTGTAGGACAGAGACATGTAGTAGACCTCTCTGTACGCCCTTGTTGTCCCGCCGATCTTCTCATCCCCCTGATAAGCAAAGCTTGAGTTCCATAGCACATCAAAAACTCCTTGCAGGTGGAGTTCTCCTGAATTCAAAGCCCCCATCTTTACAATAGCAACAAGGAATGCCCTAGTTCCCACAAAGACGCCCTTGACAAGCCTTTTCGACCTCTCGAAATTCATTTCATTGCGACAATCTTATACCTCACAACTCACATCGAATGATAATCCAAAGGAGGCCGTTCGCAAATTTTCGCATAGTTATGCTATGCTCTACTAAATTTTCACAAGTAATTTACCTATCTTTGTTCCCCTTGATTGGGATATCACAACTTTCCAATCTAACTTTTGTTCACCATTGCTCGGCGCTTACATCACAATCAATGTGTAGAAACTGAAGAGATTGTCAGCACTCGTAAATTCTATCATTACTAGCTCTGCAAACATGATGAAAAGAAGGCCTCGCGAGGGCATGCATTGAAAACACAATTTCCTTTGCAGAACATTCCTCTACGTCATGCCAGAACCACTTTTTCTTCTTTTGCTCCATAATATAAAGTTGAGAGAGAATGTGCAATCATCAGAAAAATTATCCAAAAAATATTGACCAATTCAATCCTAAATATTTCAATTATGTTAATTTAGGTTTAAACTTTCTAATTATACTAATTTAATCATAAACATTTTGATAATTTGTCAATTTCGTCCTGAAAACTTTGGACAATTTGTCAATATAGTCTTTCCGGTTAATTATCTAAATAATAAGTTTATGGTTAAAAATTGATATAATCGAAATATTTAGTGCTAATTTAGCAAATTGTTAAAAGGCGTCACAAAAAGTTTATGACTTTTTCAATAATTATCCTTGCAATCAGTTATAAGAACCCATTGTAGAGTATATCATATTGAATTGGGTTCTTTAGCTGTATATAGTTGTGCAGACAACCAAATCTAACGTCGCATAAACATGTACTTAGGTATTGCGAAAGTCATGCGAACCAGTCTCTTTTCCCATTTATGCAAAGACTCAATGTCGTTAATTCTTCTTGAGCTGTACGTGACACGAGAGTGACATCATGGCTTACGTTGGATTGAGGCAGCCCAGTTAAACTCCCAACCCGACGTTTACGAGATGAACTCCATAGTGCACAAAATGATCAACATGCAGTCGTCATCCAACCGAAGATTTCCCCAAAAGAAACGAGAAAGCAGAACGTTAACGTTAACGAACCCAAGTCAGTCGCCAAGAAAGCGACTCAAAACTCCCATTCCCCTCCCCCTTCAAAGATGTCTGCAACTCATTGCAGACACGCCAACCCTCGCCATGATGTCTGCAGATGCATTTCTTCGCTTCCCTCTCGTTTCCCTGACTCGACCGAGTCGTGATTTACCCACGCCCCGTCGATGAAGTCGCCAACTTTTCTGACATATTCTCCTCTGCGCACCCCCATGTTTCTTGCTTCTTGCCCCCAACACGAGATGATGGTCCATCCTCCGTTGCATTTCTCGGCACGTCTTGAAGGATGGTCAACCAAATCCCTTTTGACTTTTAATGCTGTACATTTTCTTCCCCCTAGTGCATGATGCCTTTTGATCTTTCGGATATGAACGGGTCCACACCCATCGGGAGGCAATCACGGAAGTTACTTATCATCTTTTGTTACGGTTTCCATGTGGAACGGGAACGAAATTCCGGAGCTCATCTGAAAAGAAAGTAAAGAGAAGCAGAGAATTTCAAACTCATCCGTGATTATTTTCTACAGAACTATCGGCATAATATAAGGAAGAACCGTGAATTCTCGTGAGCACGATGCCTCGCGACCTTAAATTTCGATGCGTCCCACTTGAGACTCATGCAATTTATCGACTTCGGCGCATTGGATTCACACCAACCGGCGTTGATTGGCCCATGCTTTTTGAGAGTCTCTAACTTTGGGCTCAGAGTCATGGTGGACTAGAATCACTGTAGAAAGTTGGGTCAAAAATCGTTGGAACTATGACGAAAACATGGTGTGTTCATCTTGGCATGCGCCTAGATTTAAGCTTGATTAACACACAAACGTCAAACCAGATTGAATGCCATATGTCAACAGCTCAAATTTCCACAGCCACAGACTATAGGTGGTTATGCACCGAATGTCCATTACTATAATTATTAATCCCAAGAAACGAAAAAAAATGTTTACCAAATGATACCTAACTCACTGGCCTCCGAAGTAAGTTTTGTACTTCCCTGGAGAAAACGGAAATATGGTAATGTACCTAAACTAAACGTGTATGTAACGAGTATGACCAAATGCATCCAGTTCAAAACGTGGAAATCCAGTATATTAAAATGGAATCCAATGTACTTTTGAGAAGCAAGTAGTTATACCCACAAAAGCTCTTAGACGACTCTATTCTCATATTCTATGTTGTGCACACTTAGCGGCTGATTCGGGCGGTATCCCATTGTGTACATGGTATGACTAAGGAGGAGGGCCTACATAATACGTCAGAACCATGAAATTTGTGCGTCTTGGTTAACCAGCAAATTTAACTAACCAAAACTGCTTATATTTTTCTTCACCTGCTGGAACTCCTAAAGTCAGCTACACCTGCTCATTTTCGCTTCTTGTTTCTTCCGAGTCACACTTCTAGTCCATCCCTCATCTGTCTCATTAACTTGATAACTACGTTCTCCAATTATATCTCCCATATCGCTCCTTCTCTCTCTCTCTCTCTCACCCTCTCCTGACAAGCACATCAGCCCCATTTCTCTCTATATATATGTTGCATGACTTTGTTCTTACTTGCACAAACACATTCGTTCCCATATCATTATCTATATACTAGACACTTTCCCTAGCCTTGCCTAAGATTCTTGTAACTCAGATGCAAAATGTACTTGCAGAAGCTCCAATTTTGCGTCTCCATCATCTTAATCACCTCCTCCTCATTCTGCTTTGGCAGTCGCAGAAATGACCTATACAACCCAATGGCCCGCCTCTCCTCATTTAGGACTGACAGCAGGGGTCGAACCTCCTACTATGACTCCGACTCCTGGAGGCAGCTCATGCTGAAGCGGAGTCGAGCTGCCTCTTCATCAACTTCACTTAAGTTGGTGAACGTAAATGACTACGGTGCTAGAGGAGATGGAAGTGATGATACTGAGGTATATAAATGCACAAATAACCCCCTCATGTTAATAAAGTCTTACTGAATAAGTAGATAGTTTTTTTTTTTTTCCTTTTTCTTTTCCTGTTCTTCTATCTGTCTGATTCATGTTGAAGCTCTTCTTGGGAAAGTAACAGTCAGGTGGTTTGGTTATGCATGTAGGCATTCATGAAAGCCTGGGAGGCTGCTTGTTCTGCTCAGAGAGCTGCTCTAGTAGTCCCTCAGAGCAAAACCTATCGTCTTACGCCCATCACATTCTCAGGTCCTTGCAAATCTGACGTCACAGTAAAGGTGAGCTTCATGCGATGCACACAAGAAAAAGAAAACAGGGAGTAGTATTCACCAGAAATGTAATGAACCCAGTGTCTTCCAGTTGTTATAGTATCAACTGATGAATATACATCCAAGTAATACACTTATTTCTTGTCTTGAGTGAACATGAACACCTTTCTTCTTCATTTCTATTTACTTGTTTCAGATCTATGGAACAATCGAGGCTTCTACTGACCAATCAGCCTACAAAAAGGATCCGGGACAATGGCTGACGTTTGAAAACTTGGAAAACTTGGCAGTAGAAGGCGGTGGCTCCATAAACGGCAATGGAGAAACATGGTGGCAAAAATCCTGCAAAACAAACCCAAAACTCGTGAGTCATTGAAGCTGCATCCTTTTCACTACATTTGGATATTGACCTAGAATTCCCTATGCACTAACACAAGCAATTCCTCTCTTCTTCCTCGAATGTTACGATGCAGCCTTGCAAGGACGCACCAACAGTAAGTTCTTCGATCTGCCCATGATCAAAGACATGTCAATCTAAATTCGAATGGAGAAGAAGTTTTATATCCTCTGGATTTCCTAAGGAGAACTATATTTGCAGGCGTTGACATTCCAAGGATGCAACAATCTGAGGGTAGCTGACTTATCCATTAAAAATGCACAACAAATGCATCTTGTATTCAAGAAGTGTGAGAACGTGAGAGCAGTGAACCTCCAGATAACTGCTCCTGAAGAAAGCCCAAATACTGATGGAATTCATGTCTCAGAAACTCAAAATATCATCATTGATCGTTGTGTCATTGGGACAGGTATAACAAACGGACACCTATTCGGCATGCACAGATTCTAGCTCTGGCTCCAATATTTCTCTAGCAACAAAATGCGAACAATATCCTCACTTTCACAAATCATCATGTCCGGGTGAACTAAACCTTGGGTGATAAATTTCTTCCTAATGCTCTTGTTTCAGGGGATGATTGCATTTCTATAGTAAGTGGGTCGAGAACTGTTCAAGCTACGGATATAACCTGTGGCCCCGGCCATGGCATCAGGTTTCCTCTTACCGTCCTTCTAACTAACATACACGAAATACGACTCTCCTACTTTAAAATATATATATATTCTACACCGCTTAACTGCTTCTCCTACTATAATGTACTCGAAGCTCATATCTTATCTATTTATATACAGCATTGGAAGCTTGGGAGCCGATGAGTCAGCTGACTATGTTTCGGATGTCCTAATAAATAAAGCAAAACTTTCAGGAACCAAGAATGGTGTGAGAATAAAGACTTGGCAGGTGAGATTAGGGCGATGGATTATCATTTTTACTTTTTCGGCCAGGATATTGACATGGTCCGTCGTGAGTGCATCCACTAGCTGCAGGTTTTGAACAATTAGATGGTGTCATAGAAGATTAAAACACTTCTAGGATATATTTAAATTCTCCTTTGATTGCAAAGCCGTAAGAGGGGAGATGAGGAAGGGATAATTTGTTTTTCGAGTGGAGGAGAATTTGGCATGATGAAATTGCTTTTTGACTTGGTGTGAGCTTGCAAGTTTTTCTTAACCAAACTCTTGACTTGCGCTTAGAACAAATATATCAACTTCGTCGGTTAAATGGATGACTTTAGCATAAATTCATCCTGACTTCGAAGCGTTTAGAAAGTTTATGAGGGGCATAATCTCAATGTTGACCCATCTCCATCCAGGGAGGATCAGGGTATGCGAAAAACATCAAATTTATGAACATTGCAATGGACAACGTGGAGAATCCCATAATCATAGATCAGAACTATTGTGATCAAAAGAAATCGTGTCCACAGCAGGTAATAGAACATCTGTGCACCTATCTTCTTCTAGCTCGCTCCACTGGTCATGATCAGCTGGTACTTATTACCATGATTGACTGATTACTTGATTGCTATTTGGTGGGATGGTAGGCCGCAGCTGTTCAAGTAGCGGACGTGTCTTACATGAATATCAGAGGAACCAGCGCTTCAGAAGAGGCCATAAAATTCGACTGCAGCAGGAACCATCCATGTCAAGATATTTTATTGCAAAACGTCAACCTCCAAAGCGGATCTTCAGTTAAGAGCACCGAAGCTTCTTGCTCAAATGTTAGACCTACCCAAGCTGGAGGAGTCTCCCCTCACTGTACCTAAGGACAAAGGGAAGGGGCTGCTATCTTTTGTCAACCTTTACATAATTCGGCGCTGTAAATGTGTGCTTTATCAACTACAATGGAATAGTAACCTCGAACTTTACATTAAATAAAATCGTTTTTCACGCAACTTCTTTTGGGAATTTCCTCCTAAAGCTCTTTAGGTGAAGTGGGGATGAGAAGTGGATAGAGTAGGATACTTACCCCGAAGAAAGAGGAGCTCTTTCATAATTAGAGCACGAATCGATTCTATATTAAGGATGTCACCAACAAAAGCCTACTACTCTTAGACAATGACACATTAACAGCACCAACAGGATTTCCCGTAGTCTCCTCAGTTGAGGTATGGTTTACAACTTCAAGGTTCGTTCCCAGCAAAACACAGGGCCTCTTGGAGAAAATTGTAGTTTTCCAAGGTACAGGACGTCTTTATACATGACTCAACACCCTATATGGCAGTGTTTTGTCCAATAACAAAGAGCTCGATAAATTTAAGAGGTAGACAATGGACAAGGCACTTTGTTAAAGCTGCTTGTAAACAGTTGATATATACCAATCACAACCGCATATACGTACAATCCATTCTTTTGAGCGTATCGTCGAGCTTCCACAGTGGAGCCCCCATCTGTTTGAACATGAATTTTTTGCTGGGGTCGTCCCCAATCAATAGACATGTTAGATTGTTAGGTTGCTCGCTTGTTAGAAATCCTGTTGAGGATTTCAATTCAGGCTTGCCTAATCGGCCATGCACAGCTTAATTACTCAGATGGTCTCTCTGCCATCTGACTAAGAATCAACCCTAGCGAAGTTCTTATTATGGGTCAATCAGAGCTATCGAACACAGTCGATTCCACGTAATTTCGTTGCCTTGCTCCATGTGATTTTTTGTAATAAGACTAACCTAGTCTACTACACCTCCTCTACATCCCAACTAATCTCTAGGATTATCCTATGACAAGCCCCTCCAATTTTTTCCTCCCATTACCCGAAGCTAATTTGCATAAACAGCAGAGCTAACAGACAGGATCTTTTCCACGCAGTTGAAATAGAATAGCTAAATGCAGTCGAAGTTACTTCAAATACATATCTAGAGAATTAGCAATTGAAAGAGAGTTTACCAAGAGAAACGGGATGAGAAGATGGGTAAGTACAGGAGATATGTATCCTGGAAGGTGTGTATGTACATAAATATATCAACATTAAGCTAATAAAACCACCGTTATTCTCAAATAAGGCTGTCACCCGCTAGCACGTCGTGGCTGCTTGCCGAATTATCCTGCGGTTTCTCAGCATCCTTGTTGACAGGAGTCTCAAGCAAATCACAATAGTCAAAATCAACCGTGAAACAACAGCCTGTCGCATGGCTCAGCAACTCCGCATTGTCCACTACAATCAAGTCATCTTGCTCGCCAGATGAATCATAGCTCTTGTCATCACAGGGAAGGCTAACATTTGATTCTGGCATTTCATCCCATAGAGCTTTAAGGAGATGCTGTGAATCAGATTTTTCTTGAGCTATAAATTTCACATCCAAAATTGGGGCCTTGAAGTCCAACGCACAAGCAGCCTGTGAAAATGTGAGAATATCATGCAGAATGCTCCCCTCAGACTTTCCATTTGCAACTTCAAAAGCTCTAGTGCAATCAACGGACTCCACTTCCTTCAAAAGATGAGGGCTACCGTCAATCTGTACCCAAAGCATCTCATCTTTAACATCAGTATCTTCACCAGCTAGGACACATCTCACTTGGCTGCTGGCTTCTTCGGGTTCATTTACCTCCTCTCTCTCATGTTCATCACCTGTAACATGTACATAACATTTTTCTTTATCACAAGGCGACTGATAATCACTTTCCTCATTGATTTTCTCAGAGCGACCATCGTTGCTAGTAATAGTTCTATCAGTATTGCTCTCACCATCACCGGAAGGTAACTCAGAAGAAATTATTTCCATCGCACGCTCTATCCCATCAGTCATGCAGACAGAATTTTGTGCTCCATCATATGGTATTTCGGGTGAAGTTCTCTTGTCAAAATTTTCCTCATCTTCATTTGAGAACTCGGGAGCCTTAACAGCCAGTGACTGTGTATAATTTGGAGGGCAAATCATGATAGAAGATGCAAACCCAGCAAGGGCAGATGCCAAAGCATCATCTATAGACAATGCAGGTCTAGGTTTTTCCCTTGGAGAGTCAGCAACTTGCTGTAATACATGGCTTTCCTCATCATCCTCTCCATTTGGAAAGTCTGGAGCTGACATGGTAAAACTTGGAAGCAATTCGGAGGTACTCACAGTATCAAGGGTTTCGTCAGGTGGAACACATAATATATCTGAAGAACCCCTGTCAGAATGAGATTCTCCACGATTACTTTCGTACAAGGAGGTTATATTTGACTCACTAAAGGAACATTCTGGGGCCGAAAATCTCTTGCAAGTCTGCAGTCCTGAACTCACCGCTTTGTGGTTAATCACTTCAAGTTGCTCCTCTACCCGTTGCAGCCTCGCTTCAATGCTGCTAATTGGCTTAATCATATTTTCTTCGAATCTCAAGCAGAGACTTTCTATTCTGCTAACTCGGGAAACAAGCTGTTCTAGGACATTTTCAAAATGACTGTAAGAAACATCCTGCTTTCTATTAGTATCTGTTTCCCGTACAGTTTCCTGAGCTGGTTCAGAAATAACCCTCTCCATTTGCTGAGTATCAAAAATGCCGGTAACATGTCCACATCTATTGGCAACATCAGCTGTTACAGTTACTTTCGAACCCAGATCAGGTTCTGTTGTCTCTGAAACAGCAGGTGGGCACTTCTGGTTATTCCTCACATCAAAAGCATCTTTATCCTGTACTTGGCCAGCAGTTCTCATTTTAGATAATTGCAGGATGCTAGGCACAAGCATAGCCATTAATGAAGTTCCAGATGCAGTTCCCGATTGCCTGTCCTCATCTTCAAAGTTAGATTCAACAGGTTCTGCAAACACATAGATTTCGTCTATATACACGCAATCTCCACTTTGAACTGAGAGCAGACGAATCGTGAGAGATGTGCAGGGGTCTGCATCAGTAATCTCAGCTGTTGCCTCGTAAAAATCCTGAACAGAATTTAACCAGCATCATAAAAGAAGAGCAAAGGAGAAAAATAAAATTGCGCTTGTCTCCAACAGTGATACCTAATTTAAGCATGTTGAAATCTTCCTTTGATATGCCGACAACATTCCTTACAATTGTTTTCTGTTCATTTCCTTTTTCAAAATTTAAGGTGCATCCTATTTCTAATTTGGATCATATACAATCTCATAAGCACTCCAAGCACCTTCAGGTCCTACATATGTCTTGCCTACCGCACAAGCATAACAACCACGAATCACCTTGAGGTCTCAACAAGTAGGACGCACACATAGTTCAGAATCAAATATAGGATATGAGACGTGATAAAAAAAGAAAGGAAAGAAAGCTACATCTACATACACGAGAGCGAGTCTATTACCATTTTGACAGAGGACTTCAAAGATGCAGTGACATCTCTGTTAGTTTCAAATGAAGTGCTGGGCGCCTTCACTTCAACCCAGTCGTCTTCACCAGCATTCGAATTGATCTCGCTTTTGGATCTTCCTCTGGCAAGATCATCCATAGAATCCCCAGGAGAAGCAAGATTAGCTGCTTGAGGGACATCCCCGTCACAAACTCCGTCCCTTTCGACAATGCCGCATCGAACTGTACAGAGATACTCATTGGCCGTCTGCTGCTTGGGGGCGTAGTAAATCTCATAAACTCGAGCAGTGCTTCGGACATAGACTTGGCGCACCTCGTGTCTCTGAGCGAAACTAACTGCAGCAGACAGAACTCTTTCGTCACGCATAATAACCGTAACAAAGGCACTCAAATAATTCTTCTTCGAGGCTTAAGCAAGTAATGATCGGGCACTCGAGGTGAAAAGGACACGCGCAAATGAACCACTACATCCCGTCAACACGAATCATTCGAAAGCCACTAATCGATGATGGTCTGCCTCGTATCGCTTCGAATCAAGGACAAAACAAAATCCAAACGCAATAAATGACGGAACTTGGAAAAGCCCCGCGACAGAGCGACTGCATCTCATCTCATGGTCATGACTAATTACTAATTCACTGCACGAAAAGAAGCGGCGAGTGAGTCAGAAAAAGCTTACTAGTGATTTCGCAGGGGCTGCGATCGGGCGACGGAGGGCGGAGAAGGAGAGGAGCTTTCGGAGCTGAGCCGGCCGCGCCATCATCGATCGGAGAAAGAGGCGATTCGACGGCCACCGAGTCGGGGAGACGGCCGGCTGAGACGGTCCAGCTCACGGCGACGATGTTCCAATCGGCGTCTTCTCCGGCGATCGAGCCCATGATTGATTCTTCAACTGGGAAGCGATGGAAATCACTCGGCGGCCGTCGCAATTTCGATAATCGGGATGGGAGGAAGGCGGAGGAGGGAGCGTGAAATTGACGTCTGGTGATCTCAGATTTCTCAGTGGGCCCCATATATATTATATATATGTGTGTATGAAAATCGGAAGATTTTATATTTTTATGTCGGCTGAAAATTTTAATTTCCCTAAAAATTACGATGGAAATATCAAAATCGGATGCTCCTCAGACCAAAAAGAAAAGGTCGCAATATCGCCCCCCGGAAAATCTTCCATGAACCGCCCTTCTTTCTTCTTCTTTTTTCTAACCATAGTCAATCCAGTAAAATTAATAAAAAAAATGTTCCATTTCCTTTCAAACCAACTCGACATATAACAATTTCAATTTCCAATAGCTAATCTTATGTATGAAATGATAAGACGATTCTGTTTAAATAATCACTGCATCACTAATGAAAACTCATTAAAGTGCCCACATATCTCGTGAATTAAGAAAGTCCAATTGTGAATGTGTAAAAATATATTTACATTGACGAAAGATCTAATAATAAACACTAGTTTTTTAAGGGGATTTCTAATTAATTTACTCGATTTACTCTTGCCGACAAAAATAGGTTACATAGTGGAGCTGAGTGGCATTTTTAATCTTAAGTATAAACTTTTCTTATTTTTGTCAAATTGAATCTCTCTTATTTTACAAAAAATTAAGTCTATGTCCCCTAAGTAGACCCAATTTCTTATAAAAAAGGAAAAGGACACATCCATTTCTGATTTTATAGATTTTATTGTTTTTTTTCTTCTACGGGCAAAGTGTGTGCTCTTTTCTTTGCAAAAAGAAATAAATAATTTACCCAAAACATGCATCTTATCTAAGGAGCACGATTGCTATGTTTTCCCTTGTAATCTATGACATGTCTGTGTTTCCTTTATTTTTCTTAAATTTATTCAAAGCTAGATTGATTCCTATTTTGTATATAATCCATGTTTGACGTTATAATCACATTGCACTTCTAACAAAACTTAATGTCATCCCATTTGAAAAGTAAAGGAGATAGAGGATATGTCCATACACCAATTGCTACCATATGCTTAGAATTTTTAAAGATAAGAACGTGATGAAAAGCTTAGACGCTACTCTTAGTTCAAATGAAAATTAACTCATCTGGATCAAACAAACAAGTAGAGGCCTTTCACTTCTCTAATGAAGGGAAATAGGAATCTTTTTTAGCTTCTTTCGATGGTTCTTGGGAATTCACTTGCCTATCACACAGCCTCTACTGAGTAACATCTCGACGGCTAAACATAATCACAACTACCACGCTGACCTTCTTTTGGCAAGTGTTGGGAGAAGATGAGACTAATTGTCTTAAGATCCTCATCATTACAATAAAACAAATGTGAAAATTGCAAACACCAGGTGATATAGACAAGATAACCGTGTGACCACTTGTCTGGTTATACAGTTCTTGATCACAAACGGGGCATGGGATGACAGTGCAGACAGACCACCTTCCTAAGCAGTGATGATAGATGACCTATATGACTAATATCTCTCCATTTCCTATTGACTTTGGTATTAAAAGATATCTGAGGGAGTTGTTGCACAAACAAAAGAATGATGATTATGCATATCACACCTCTTGTTCCCTTTCCTTGGATTGAGGAGGCAGCACATATTGTATTTTGGCCGAAATGGTTTTTCGAACTGGGTGGAACCTCCGCAATAGGTGCGTCCAACATAGAGCCGGGAATTGCGTCAACTGTCTCCTCAAAGAAAGACTTCACTATGTACGAGACCGTGTTGATGCCTAAATTTTAACTAATCATTTAGTAATTAATTGCATATAAAATTAATCTTTAACCTTAGACAAAAAAAAATTAAAATTAAATTGCACAACGTATAGCTTTAGGAGCATATATTACATAACTATATTTTCATTAAGTGCATTTGCATTGGACCGGTGGTAGACGGTTTTGAGCTTAAAATTTCAATAGACGGAGTATGTGAAATAAAGCCAAAATTTGGCTAGGGCTAAGAGGTTTGGTGGCTGAAAATCACATGGTAATGGGTCGTAATTCGGCCCATTGAGAGTTTAATTAGAGACAAGCCTTAAATTATTAGAGCCCATCACATTTAAAGTTTAAGTTAAGCCTGCAATATTGAAGTTAACCTAGGTTTTGCACTATAAATAAGACGTTATGCCTCACAAGTTAGAGGTCGGCAACTAAAATCTCAGAGCATAGTGTCATGGTCTGTGAATCCTCCTCTACTTGAGACACTTGTAAGTGATGCTTGGGTTATCGAGTGAAAGTAAGGATGCAAAGGGGATAAATACAACTAGTTCGTAGGAGTTGTATTAGGACAGTTGGTATTATGAGTTTTAAGATAGAATGATTGTATTACTTAAGAGCTCGTAACACTTGTGAGTAGTGCTTGGAGTTATCGAGTGAAAGTAAGAGTGCAAAGGGGATAAATACAACTAGTCCGTGGGAGTGATATCAGGACAGTTTGCGCTATGAGTTTTAGGATAGAATGATTATTTAGCTTTCCATGCACAAACTTGATTGGGAGTTGATGCCACTCTCTTAACGAGCCCATGGTAGGGCCAAAACCAGTTGTTGAGTTTAAAGAGATATACTATCTCACTCAATCAATTAGATGTCTAAGCTAAGTTGTGCATGGTATGATCTTATCTAAGGAAGCTATTCATTGTTTGTTCTCTGGAACAACAATGGAACAAAAGTTTGCTTGGTGAATTTTGCTTGTCAAGCATCGCACGGGTTGTTCTATGGCTAAGAAACTACCAGCTCATGACAATTTGGTATCAAAGTAGGATCCTTGTAGTAAGTGGGTCGAGTCGAAGAAAATCTATAGTCTACCCAGTTTTACGAGGGCGGAGAGCGAATCGCTAGGGTAAAAGGTGCTCGGACAAAACGCGTCTCTTGACTAGCTTCTAGGATGGCAATGACATTCTTGGATCGACTGATGAATTTAAAGAAGAGGTCTATTACCACGTTTTCAGCAAGGAAAGAACCTCCATTTAGTTTTGTTGGGATCAAGATGTCTAGTAGGCAAAAATGGCGCGGCCAGAAAATGCAATTGGCATAAAATGCCACACAAGGGAAAGGGCAGGTGACCAAAAAGGGGCCTAAATAATTTATATAAAAAAAGGTCACAAATGGAGCAAAACCTATTTTGTTGGGCAAGCATGACAATGTATGATCCCAAAAGTGGCATATCAATGGTTAATGATGCAAGGAAGCCACAATGAAGGCGTTGCGAAATTGAGTGGGGGAGAATATCACGGTCCGTGAATCCTCCTGTACTCGTGACACTTGTGAGTGGTGTTTGAAGTTATCAAGAGTGAGGATGCAGATGAGATAAATAAAACTGATCCATGAAAGTGGCATTAGGACGGGGTTATCAAGTGAAGAGTGAGGATGCAAAGGGGATGGATATAAATATAACTGGTTCGTGGAAGTGGCATCGAAACGATTGGCGATAGGAAGTTCTAGGATAGAAGGATTATATTACTTAGAAACTCCAAAGCCGGGTTGGCCTCCCATGCACAAATTGATTGGAAGTTTATGCTACTATCCTGATAGGGCCATGTGAACGAAACCAGTTGTTGAGCTAAAATGGACCTATTGTCTCGCTCAATGAACTAAATGTCCAAGCTAAGCTGGGCATGCTATGATCTTGTCTAAGGAAGTTATTCCCATTTATTCTTTGGAACAATTGTGGAACAAAAGTTGGCCTAGCGAATTCTGCTTGCTAGGTGTTGTACGAGTTATTCCGCAGCCATGGAACTGCTAAACCGTGACAATGGAGTGATACGCGTGAGGAGTAGAAAGAGAAGAAAGAGAGGGTTCTCTCGGTCAAGCTTTGGCCAAGACCATCACCAAGCCGCGCCCCCACTGTCCGTGACGTGGTCTTGTGCTGCCTCTCCCTCTCGCTGCACTGCCGCTGCTGTCCCTACACCTACGAGTCTTGCATGCGACGTTCCACTAGTTGTCGAATGCAGAATAGCGAGTTTCAGGTGGTGCTCCGCTAAGCAGGCGAGCTCTAGCGAATTTCCACTAATGATCCAACCGCAAGTAGCGTCCTTGTTCCAGGCGGTCCCAACAATTTCGAACGAGCCGACGTAAAAATCTCAACGATCTCTCCCGTGTGCGTCATGGGCAACAATTATTGACGCAAGAAGACAAGACTGAAGAGCCATCGGTGGAAATTTGTTTTATTGCTGGAGAGAGTTCAAGTGCTGGAACTTGGGAGCACACTCTCTGTTTGGTCCAAGCTCCAAGAGGAAAAAACCAAAAGTTGACTTGAGCCACTATCGGTTCAAGCTGTTTTGAGGTCTCGTAGAGCCCATTCGAGATCCCACCACGACAACTACCGTGGAGATTCTTTCCCATGGGTCCTCTCCGCGAGCTCTCCAGTCAGCCGTCCATCGGCCACTGGCTGCTGCCGTCAAGCCTTATGTGTGCCGGTTGCCCGAGCTGCCGCCTTAGTCCCTGGTCGCATCTTTGCTGCTGCATTGATCCGCCATTGCGAGCTCAAGCTGCTCAACGTCCCTGCTACCCAAGCTCGTTGTTCCGTCGCGTTGGCGTCATCGCCGTACACGCTTGCCACCTCACCATCCGATTCCATTAAATATTATATATATATATTTCAAATCCCCACATTCTCAGGAGGATTTGGATGGGGACGATTTCATTTCAAGAATGGGTTTTCGACTCCCACGCCTTACAATGAGGCAGGGCAAAAATCTGAAAGTGAGTGTTAGAGTAGGATTAGCGTAAGACCGACAAAAAAGAAGAAGATATATTCCATTAAATATTAGGTATATTTTGTTAGATACTTAAATAATATAATTCCATAAAATCCTAATATGCCCCCTCAAGTTAGGAAACTTTCCTAACTTAACAACATATCTGGACAACCGTCCAGTCTCTAACTATGACATATGATTTTCGAGGTGCGAAAAATCTTCAATCTTACTCATAACCATTTGGATGTGATCGTTGATTTATCGTTTCCAAATTTGTACAGATAACCTTCCATCAATATCCATAACCACTTGGATATGATGGTCGGTTTATACCGTGTGCTCATTTATGTAGATAACTTATTTAATTAATAATCTATCCATTGGTTGATTGCTTATCTTGAAAAGAAAACCCAAAAATATATTTGAATTGGATTTGATTCTTGCTAGAATATTACTTGTTTTAGGAAAGATTGTATGTTTAGATTCGGTATTTTATTTATTCCGACTTTGAAATAAAAATCCAAAAATGTTGCTCTAGATTAATTTAGGTTTCATTTCCTTAATTCAGATTGCATGTTTAAATATAAACTATTTTTAATTGTGAATTTTTAATTGAAAAGAAAAGAAAAAAATTCATGTGCATAACATGTAGGATTAGTTTACATATCGCGCGTCATTGCATAGTGTTAGTATAGACCTTTTGTACGTCATTGCATAGTGTCTAGTATTTAGGCTTCATTACATAAGTGAAAACCCCAAAAACATTAAGTGACTACTTGTTAATTAGAAATGATATTTAGAGTTGTTGATGTAATTTAGAGTTAACATTAGAGATGCTTTCGTTGTCATGAGTTAAGTCCTGCAATTTATTTACTGCTTTTATTGGATGTTAAATTGGTGGTCTGCGCAGCCGCATGGTCACCTTACATATTAGAAAGTAATAAAATGGATTTGAGTTGCCTACCATATATTTTTTGATAAAAGAACATCATCGAAAAAGGCATCAAAACAATTTAGTGTAACCAAGTCTTTGTACATATAATAAGTATTTATCCCAATATTTTATTTGGGTTTTTAATTGATCCACTATAAATTGACTAATGGTGACTCCATTTTAAAAATGATTTGCATATTAAAAATTATCAAATGGTCAGACTATAAGACACGATACAATCGAAACGAACGGACTAATATACAAACAGAGAGCTGCATCAGCTTTCCGCTTCCGCAAACCATCTTCAGGCTCCCAATGGAAAAGACCAAGCGAAGGCTGCAACAAGTTAACAATAGGATTATTGCTAAGTTATTTTGTCTTGGCCATATAAGAAACAGATGATCCATTGCACCCGCCAACAGTCCAAAGCAGCGAAGCAGGAAATCTGCTTATAAATGCTAATGATGGCTCTGCAGCAGCAAATACTATACTCGAGATTTTAAGTTTATCCACGACAGATCTCTCGGTGCTGGACTCCTCTCGACAAGGTAACGCTCACATAAGTGACCCATACAATGCCCATAGCTGAAACATCAGCTATAAACGGCCTAGACTAATGGATCTTCGATTTTTCCAACGGTGTTCTTGGAAGCCTCAAATTCCAGGGTCGGCATCATGCAGAAACAGTATTCATCGTGATTCTTCAAATTTCTCTTTGTTGTTGATCAGGTCTAGTGCTAAAGGTTGGGGACTGGATTTGCATTGCCCCAAGTTTTCGCTTTGGTTTGGTATTCTAGCTGTCTACCATCTGAAGTTCTGAATTAGTGTCCGATTTGCTTTGATGTGATTAAGTTGCACATTCTCGCGAAGGAACGAAGCTACTACATTGAGATTGGATGATGTTCTAAACTCTGTTAACAGTGTGATGCTTTATGATGATAAGTTGTCAATGTCTGAAGTGTAGCTGTGAAGCCTCTCGTTTGTTGTCAGTCTTGGGTTTCATTTTTCTTCCTCTTCGTCAGGAAGATGAGAACCCGTGAATGAGGCTAAAGCTAAAAGTGGAAACAAACAGTGTTAAAGCTCGAAAGCAAGAAGCACCAGATGACAAAAGAAGACTCTCTCTCTCTCTCTCTCTCTCTCTCTCTCTCTCTCTCTCTCTCTCTCTCTGTGACTTCAAACTGATAGATCATCTCCTGAGGGATGCGGGGCAGTGTGACAGGTCCAACGACGATGCTTGGACGAGAAGCACCAAATGACAAAAGAAGACTCTCTCTCTCTCTCTACGACTTCAAACTGGTAGATCATCTCCTGAGGGATGCAGGGCAGTGTGACAGGTCCAACGACGATGCTTGGACGAGAAGAGGGGTTAAAGATAAAGAAGAAAGGCTAAAGTGTGATGAAGAATAGAATGCCCATCACTAACAAAAGCCAAAGAGCTCTGGTCTTACATATATACACACGCAATCTCCACTTTGAACTGAGAGCAGACGAATCGTGAGAGATGTGCAGGGGTCTGCATCGGTAATCTCAGCTGTTGCCTCATATAAATCCTGAACAGGATTTAACCAGCATCATAAAAGAAGAGCAAAGGATAAAAATAAAGTTGTAATCGTCTCCAACAGTGAGATCTAAAATAAGCAAGTCGAGCCGACTCTTCCTTTGATATGCCGAAAACATTCCTTCCATTGTTTTCTGTTCATTACCTTTTTTCAAAGTTAAAGCTGCATCCTATTTCCAAATTGGGATCCATTTACAATCTCATAAGCACTCCAAGCACCTTCTGGTCCTACCTATTTTTTAATTATCAATTTCTAATTGATTTGCTAGATTAAGTCTGGTCAACAAAAAATAGGTCGGATAGTGGAGATACGTGCCATTGGTGCATGGGATATCTTAATTATCTCAAATCGCTAGCACTTTTCAATTTTAATTATTTAATTTTCCTCAAATTAAATCTCTCTTATTTCTTCAAAAATTTAAGTCTAATGTCCCCTAAATAGGCCCAATTTCTTTATTAAAAAAAGGACACATCTATTTCTGAATTGATAGATTTTGTTATATTTTTTTTCTTCATGCAAAGTGTGTGCTCTTTTCCTTGAAGAAAGAAAAATAATAATTTTGCTATAAAATGCATCTTATCTAATGAACGTCGTTTGCTATATTTTCCCCGGTAAGTTAGGACACCTATGTTTTTCCTTTATTTTTTATTTATTAAAAACTAGCATGACACCTATTTTTGTAAATAATTCATGTTTGATGTCCTGATCATATTAATACTTCTAACGATAGAGGATATGTCCATACACTCTTTTTAGAAAGTTTAAAGATAACTATTTTTGGTTCAAATGGAAATTATACATTGGATCAAACAAACAAGTGGATGCCTTTCCGCTTCTCTAATCAAAGGCAATATAAACCCTTCTCAGCTTCTCCCTGTGGTCCGTATTTATCTTTTTTCAAATTTCTCTTTATTGTTGATCAGGTCTAGTGCAGAAGGTTAGGGACTGGATTTACATTGCATCGAATTTGTGCTTTGGGTTTGGTATTCTGGTTGCTCACGGTCTGAATTTCTGAACTAGTGTCCAATTTGCTTTGATGCGATTAATTTGCACATTTGTGGCGGAGGAATGAAGCTACTACATTGAGGTTAGATGATGTTCTGAATTGTCTTAACCCTCTCTCTCTCTCTCTCTCTCTCTCTCTCTCTAGTCTACTATCTCCAGATTTTGCTTGACAGTGGCAGGTTCGATGACGATGCTTGAATGAGAAGAGAGGTTAAAGATAAAAGAAGAGAGGTTAAAGTGATAAAGAGTAGAATGTGCATCCCTAGCAACAGCCAAAGCGCTCTGGTTTTCATGCCTTTAATTTCCATTCCAGGAGTTTTTCGCAACTCCTCCAACTCCGTACCGACCTCAGCTCAAGTCCCGTCGCTTCTAACTCCTTTATAACTACGCATTGCTTGACGCACGGTTGCATGAAGCAAAACGTCCATTCGTATCGGGTCGTCAAAAGATTTCAAAGGGATTATCGACTCTCTGCCCTTTAATGGTAACCTTTTCTGTTATTATGTTCTCCGGTTTGCATATTTGTTCAATCATTGTTGCCTTACTGTAATACTCGCGCTGACTAAAACATTTCCTTCCAAGATCTGGTGAGAGAGTGAGGATCAAATGGGAATTACGAAAATTCTTGCAGAAGCTCAGAATCTATGGATGAAACTCAATCTCCGAGGGGCGATCCTTACGAGCCTATCTCTGCAAGTCTTTCTCATCTTTTTTGCACCCATGCGAAAGAGGTGGTCAAACAGGTGGTTCAGGACTCTCATGTGGTTAGCTTACTTGGCTGCCGACTCGATCGCTATCTATGCCTTCGGACTCCTTGCCAAAGCCCAAATCAATGGTTGTACTTCAGACTCCAAGGTGGATGCATATGGTGACCTTTTGGCATTTTGGGCTCCATTCCTTCTGCTACACCTCGGAGGACCAGACACAATCACTGCTTTCGCGCTCGAGGATAATGAGCTGTGGGGTAGGCACTTGCTTAATCTCTTATTCCAGCTAGGCACTGCATGCTATGTGTTTTACCAATCCCTCCCCAGTAACAAGCTAATCGTCCCAACCATCTTCGTGTTTATTGGAGGAACCACAAAATATATAGAAAGAACACGTGCTCTGTATCTTGCACGCTACAGTAAATTCCGTGGTTCCTTGCTCCCGTCTCTTGATGCTAAACGGGATAGCGATGCTCTAATAAAGATGATTTCGGAGCATCATGAAACCGATTTGGGCGACAGAGAAGTGATAAAAGCCGCATCTTTTTACTTCACAACCTTCACAGGCCTCCTTGTGGAACTCCCCTTCGGCCACAATCAAATGAACAGAAGCAGGCAATTTTTCAGAAGCATAACCGCGAAGGATGCTTTTCGGGTCATTGAGGCTGAGCTCAACTTCTTTTATGATGTTCTTTATACTAAGGCTGCCGTGGTTCAGTGTCCAACAGGGTACCTTTTCCGAGCTATCTCAGTTGGCTCCGTCGTTACTGCTTTTGCACTTTTCTATGTCTTGAACAAGCGTGGTTTTCACGAATATGATATAAAGATTACGTACACCTTGCTCCTTGGAGCTGTGGGCCTGGAATTTGTAGCTCTTAGTATGCTCATTTGCTCTGACATGATGTTCGCAAAAATAGGGACATCTGAGAGACGCGGTAGCATCTTCATTAAGTTCCTCCATATATTCAAATCCGAAAGCTCACCGTTCGCATTGCATATACTACATGCTAGGTGGTCTAGATCAATCTTCCAGTACAATTTGATAGATTCTCAGCTGAGTAGGTGGCCAAAATGGATTGAGAAACTCCTTCATCTCATCTCTCTGTGGGAATTTTTTGATGACTTGAAGCCTGGACGGCGAGTACCATACACTGAAAAATTAGGTGAACTGATTTTTGATGAGCTGAAACGGAAGGGATCGACTGCAGAAGACATGGAACGCACGTTGGAGATATGTGCTGCTCGGGGTGAATGGGCTCTGGAGCATTCCGAAACAAAGCAAGATTGCACAAACTTGCTTCCATTCGTCTGCGATGTTGATTATGATGAGAGCCTTTTATTGTGGCACGTTGCCACCGAACTCTTTTACAATATGGACACTAAGGAAAGTACTGACTTTAACACTAATCGTGTAAACAGTAAGGTCTTGTCAGATTATATGCTTCATCTTATTATCAAACAACCTGTTATGATGTCTGCAATCGCTGGGTTGGGCGAAATAAGGTTCCAATACACTTGTGATGAGCTGGACAAGTTCCTCAGAAGAAATTCCTCTGATGGGAGCAAAATGAACATAACGAAGGAAAGTGCGTGCGGAACTCTCCTCTCTGGTGGTCGAGGAGTGGAGCCACCTCCTGGGGGCAGAGAGACAATCAGTTCTGTGCTTTTTAAGGCGTGTGTTCTCGCTAGAGAATTGCAGAGTATTGAAAAGAAAGACAGGTGGAAGATCATGAGCGAAGTGTGGGTGGAATTGCTGGGGTATGCTGCGGTTCATTGCCGACCGTCCGCACATGCTCAACAACTAAGTAAAGGAGGAGAACTTGTCACCTTGGTTTGGTTATTAATGGCACAGCTTGGCTTCTATCAACGTCTCGGAGCAGTCGAGTCTCCTTCCAAAGTGGCGAGGAGAGGGAGTGGGAGGAGAGGAAGAAGGGGTGGGAGGAGGGGAGGAAGAAGGAGTTGAAGGAGTGGGAGGAGTGAGGGGAGGAAGGAGAAACTCAAGAAAGCGGAGACAGAGGATTTATTATTTTCAGGCAGCCTATACCATCTCAAGAAAATGCGCTTGTATAGTTAGAGGGCTTATTGCCTTATAACCTAGCCCAAAACTTCTCTCCTAAGCAATGTGGGATAGGAGACATGCCCCCATATTTTTAAAAAATAATTTGGGTAAGTTGCTGAGTCAGCAAAGGATGAGGCCTACCTGCAAATTCCATTGAAAATCTAAAGCTGGGGGATCTCACCTTTTTTTAAACCTTTGATTCGCTTCTTCTTCTTCTTGTACTAAGCGTGCTGATTTGCTCTGTCCTTCCCTGTAAACTCCAGCTGTTCAATTTCTATAATATTTATAATTCGGATGTTTGGGCAGTTTGAGTTGTTAAGTTCTCAGGTTAAATTTTTCTTCTTTTGTCTTTTTTTTTGGCAGTGCACTGATCGTTCTAGTGCTATGTAATATCCACGGTTTGAAATTAGCATTATGTCAAATCAAGCCCTGTTTAATAGCGGTCGTTTTAATCGCTCCACGAGTGACAAAACTCCTACTGCAAAAATGACAGGAAAAAGAGAGGAAAGAATTCGGAAATGAGGAGGAAGCGTCCAACACCACGTGGCGCGAACCCACCACGCTTGCCCCTCTCCATCTCTTTCTCTTTCTTCTGCGACTCTGCAGTCTGCATCCCCCGATACATTGTTCCCGTCGGGGGGGCGGGGGGAGTCTTCGTCCATGGCTGTAGTTCTTCCTCTTTCCAGTTTTCCTTTCTTCGGGCCAGCATTCCTCTCCTTTAATTTGTTATATTCCTCAGTCAGTGCTGTAGTGTTAGCGTTGCTGCGTTAATTGGATCCCTGTCACTCTCTGTCTCTCCCCCACTCCGCGAATTAAGTCCCGAGTACGCTGATTTACGATTTGAATCACAAGTTTAATATTGTACCATCAATAGCAAGTCACATTTTTAAGTAAGAAATTGGTGAATGTCGGTCACCTAGTCTGATAAACATTCTTCATATAAATGATCATACCAATATAAATGCGTCCGTGGCTATTTAACAGTGGTCTACCGTAAACCACAAGGAAGCCAAACTAAATTGGTTGATTCTTTTTTACTCCCCAGCCAAAACCAAACTCATGAACCTTGGTTTGATTTTGGCCGGATTATGCTTTCCTTCAACACCACGTTTTTCTCAAACTTATTTTTTCAAAAATTTAAATCTATGTCCCCTAAGTAGACCCAATTTCTTTATTTAAAAACAAAAGGACACATCGACTTCTAAATTTATAGATTTTGTTGTATTTTTTTTTCTTCGGGCAACATGTGTGCTCTTTTCCTTGAAGAAAGAAAGAAAAAAATTTCCTATAAAATGCATCTCATCTAATGAACTGTATTTTCCCTAGTAAGTTACAACACCTATGTTTTTCCTATATATATATTTATGAAAAGTTAGCATGACTTCTATTTTTGTAAATAATTCATGTTTGAGGTCCTAATCATGTTAATACTCCTAACCATAGTCGATATTATCCCATTTGAAAAGTAAAGGTGATAGAGCATATGTCCATATACTATTTTTAGAAAGTTTAAAGACAACTGTTTTTGGTTCAAATGAAAATTATACATTGGATCAAACAAACCAGTAGATGCCTTTCCACTTCTCCAATCAAAGGCAATAGATAACCTTCTCAGCTTGTCCCTATGGTCCGTATTTATCTTTTTTCAAATTTCTCTTTATTGTTGATCAGGTCTAGTGTAGAACGTTGGGGACTGGATTTGCTTTGCATCGAATTTGTGCTTTGGTTTGGTATTCTGGTTGCTCGCCCTCTGAATTTCTGAACTAGTGTCCAATTTGCTTTGATGTGATTAAGTTGCACATTTGTGGCGGAGGAATGAAGCTACTACATTGAGGTTGGATGATGTTCTGAATTGTCTTAACACTGTCCATCGTGTGATACTTTAAGATAGGGAAAAGTATCAAAAAAGTCCTAAACATATTGTATTGGTACCAATTCAGTCATAAACTTTTTAATTGAACCAATTTAGTCCTAAACCTTTTACTATTGATACCAATTCAGTCCATCCGACCAATTTTGGCCGGATGACGCTGACGTGGATGTCGGCCGGTGGCCGATATGACAATTTTTATGATTTTTTAATTAATTTTTTTCTTGTTTCTTTTCTTCTTCTTTTTTTATGTCTTCTTCCTAGGGGTGGCCGATGAGCCTCCAGTGAGGCTCGTCGGCCACTGGGCGAGGGCCACAAAGCCCTCGCTTGTCGCCGGCGAGGGTCGCGGTCCTCGCCCGGCCTCTCCCAAGGCCACAGGCGAGGCTGGCCTCGCCCAGATCGGCCGTCGGCGAGGCAGCTTCACCCAGATCTGGGCAAGGCCAGCCTCGGTCGTGGCCCTAGGCGAGGCCGAGCGGCCCTCGCTAGCCACCGGCGAGGGTTGCGGCTGAGGCGGCTTAACCCAGATCTGGGCGAGGCCAGCCTCGGCCGCGGCCTTGCGTGAGGCCAAGCGAGGATTGCGACCCTCGCCAACGGCTAGCGAGGGCCGCTTGGCCTCGCCCAGGGCTGCGGCCGTGGCTGGCCTCGCCCAGATCCGGGAGAAGCCACCTCGCCAGCGGCCCTGGGAGAGGCCGGGCGAGGGTCGCGACCCTCGCCGGCGGTAGGCGAGGGCATCGTGGCCCTTGCCCAGTGGCCGGCGAGCCCCACCGGAGGCTTGCCGGCCATCGCTAGGAAGAAGACAAAAAAAAAAAGAAAAAAGAAAAAAATTAGTAAAAAAATAATTAAAAATTCGAAAAAATAATTAAAAAATCATAAAAATTTCCATGCCAGCATTCGGCCATCGGCCGACGTCCACATCAGCGTCGGCCGACCAAAATTAGCCGGATGGACTGAATTGGTACCAATAGTAAAAGGTTTAGGGCTGAATTAGTCTAATTAAAAAGTTTAGGACTGAATTGGTACCAATACAATAGATTTAGGACTTTTTTGGTACTTTTTCCCTTTAAGATAATAAGTTGTCAAATGTCTGAAGAGTAGTTGTGAGGCCTTTTGTTTGTTGTAAGGCTTGGCTTATGTTTCTTCTTCATCAGGAAAGATTAGAACCTGCAAGACAATGAAAAAGTGAGAAATGTGAGTGAGGCTTAAGGTAAAATTGGAAACACAGTGTTAAAGCTCGAAAGTAAGAAGCACCAGATGACAAGAGAAGTCTGTCTGTCTGTCTGTCTGTCTCTAGTCTACCATCTCCAGATATTGCTTGACAGTGGCAGGTTCGATGACGATGCTTGATTGAGAAGAGAGGTTAACGATGAAGGAGAAAGGTTAAAGTGTGATAAAGATTAGAATTTACATCCCTAACAATAGCCAAAGCGCTATGGTTGTCATGCCTTTAATTTCCATTCCACGAGTTTCTCGCAACTCGTCCTACTCCGTACTGACCTCAGCTCTAGTCCTGTCGCTTCTAACTCCTTTATAACTATGCATTGCTGGACACCCGGTTGCATGAAGCAAGACGTCCATTTGTATCGGATCGTCAAAAGATTTCAAAGGTATTCTCGACTCTCTGCCCTTAATAGTAACCTTTTTTTCTGTTATTACGTTCTCCAGTTTGCATATTTGTTCAATCATTGTTGCCTCACTGTATTAATACTCGTGCTGACTAAAACGTTTCCTTCCAGGATCTGGTGAGAGTGAGGATCAAATGGAAATTACGAAAATTCTTGCAGAAGCCCAGAATTTATGGATGAAACTCAATCTCCGAGGGGCGATCCTTACGAGTCTATCTCTGCAAGTCTTTCTCATCTTTTTTGCACCCATGCGAAAGAGGACGTCAAACTGGTGGTTCAGGACTCTCATGTGGTTAGCTTACTTGGTTGCCGACTTGGTCGCTATCTATGCCCTTGGACTCATTGCCAGAGCTCAAATCAATGGTTGCACGTCAGACTCCGAGATCGATGCGTCCGGTGACCTTTTGGCATTTTGGGCTCCATTTCTTCTGCTTCACCTCGGAGGACCAGACACCATGACCGCTTTCGCGCTCGAGGACAATGTGCTGTGGCTTAGGCACTTGCTTAATCTCTTATTCCAGGTAGGCACTGCGTGCTATGTGTTTTACCAATCCCTCCCCAGTAACAAGCTAATCGTCCCAACCATCCTCGTGTTTATTGGAGGAACCATAAAATATATAGAGCGAACACACGTGCTCTGTATCTTGCAAGCTTCAGTAAGTTCCGTGGTTCCCTGCTCTCGTCTGTTGCTGCTGAGCGGAGTAGCAATCCTACAATAGAGATGATGCCGGGGCCCAGTAACGAATCCCGAGATGTTGGAGAGCAAAATAAAACCGATTTGGACGACAGAGAAGTGATAATAGCCGCATTTTTTTACTTCACAACCTTCAAAGGCCTCCTTGTGGATCTCCCCTTCCACGTTCGTCAAATGAATGGCAGCCGGAAATTTTTCGAGAGGATAAAAGCAAAGGATGCTTTTCGCGTCATTGAGGCTGAGCTCAACTTCTTTTATGATGTTCTTTATACCGAAATTGCTGTAATTCACTGTCGAACAGGGTACCTTTTCCGAGCTATCTCAATTGGCTCCATCATTACTGCTTTTGCACTTTTCTATATCCTGAACAAGCATGGTTTTCACGGATATGATATAAAGATTACATACACCTTGCCACTTGGAGCTGTGGGCCTGGAATTTGTAGCTCTTAGTATGCTCATTTGCTCTGACAGGACAGCTGCCAAAATAGGGACGTCTGAGAAACATGGTAAAAGTTTGTTTAAAGGAAGCATCTTCATTAAGTTCCTCCATAAATTCAAATCCAAAAGCTCACCAATCACATTGCATATACTACGAGCTAGGTGGTCTAGATTAATCTTCCAGTACAATATGATAGATTCTCGGCTGAGTAGGTGGCCGAAATGGATTGAAAACTGATAGATCCTCGGTTGAGAAAATGGCCCAGATGGATGGAGGAACCCCTTAGTCTCATCCCTCTTAGAGAATTGTTTGATGACTTGAAGTCTGGACAGATAGAACCATACAATGACAAATTAGGTGAACTGAATTTTGATAAGCTGAAAGAGAAGGCACTAAGTGCTCTTTACACGGGAGACATGACAGTGGTGTCGGTTCGAGGTCAATCGGTTCTGGGCCATCCTAACACAAGGCAAGTTCACAGAAACTTGTTACTGTTCGTCTGTGATGTTGAGTATGATGTGAGCCTTTTACTGTGGCACATTGCCACCGAGCTTTGTTACAATGCCGACATTGATGAACGTGCCAACTTTAACATTGATCGCGAAAACAGTAAGGTCTTGTCAGATTACATGTTTTATCTTATGATCAAACAACCTGATATGATGTCTGCAGTTGTCAGACATAGCGAAATAAGGTTCTGATACACTTGTGATTTGATGGACAAGCTCCTCAATGAAAATTTCTCTAATGGGAGGGAAACGAACATAACGAAGGAAAGTGAGTGCAAATGTCTCCTCTCTGATGGTCCACGACAAATTCGACTAGAAGACAATAGAGAGATGATCAAACCTGTGGTTTTTTAGGCGTGTGATCTTGCTGGAGAATTGCAGACAATTGAAAAGGAAGAGAGGTGGAGGATCTTGAGTGAAGTGTGGGTGGAATTGCTGCAGTATGCTGCAATTCATTGCCGACCGTTCATGCATGCTCAACAACTTAGTAAAGGAGGAGAACTTCTTACCTTGGTTTGGTTATTGCTGGCACAATTTGTTCTCTATAAGCATCTGCGACGAGTCGCGTCTCCAGAGGACTGAGCGTGCAAAGGATGAGGCTCTCTACCTACAAATTCCGTTGAAAATCTAATGCTGGGGATCTCACCTTTTTTACACCTTTGTTTCGCTTCGTCTTCTTGTACTGAGCGTGCCGATTGCTCCGTCTGCACAATGTCAAAAGTGTCCTTCCCTATAAACTCTAGCTGTTCAATTTCTATAATATTGATAATTCGGATGCTTTGGCAGTTTGAGTTGTTAAGTTCTCAGGTTAAAATTTTCTTTTGTTTTTGTTTTTGTTTTGTTTTGTTTTTTTTTTTTTTTTGGGGGGGAGGAATTGCACTGATTGTTCTAGTGTTATGTACCATCAACGGTTTGAAATTAGCATTATTTCAAATCAAGCCCTGTTAAATAGCGGTTGTTCGAATCGCTCCGTCAGGGACAGAACTCCTATTGCAAAAATGACTGAAAAATGTACGGGTGAATTCGGAAATAGGAAGCGTCCAACACCACGTGGCGCGAACTCACCACGCTTGTCTCCCCCACCCGGTCTCCTCCTCTCCATTTCTTTCTCTTTAATCCCCCGATATTTTGTTCCCATCGCCCCCTCCCCCGGGGGGGCTTCGTCCATTGCTGTAGTTCTTCCTCTTTCCAGTTTTACTTTTTCGGGCCAGCATTCCTCTTCTTTTATTTGTTATATTCCTCAGTCACTGCAGTAGTGTTAGCGTTGCTGCGTTAATTGATCCCGGTCACTCTCCGTCTCTCCCCCACTCCACAAATTACGTCCGAGTGCTTTGATTTACTATTCGGATTGCAAGTTTAATATTGTACCATCAATAGAAAGTAACATTTTTAAGTAAGAAATTAGTGAATATCGATCACCTCGTCTAATGCACATTCTTCGTATAGATGATCATACCAATATAAATGCTGAAATGTCCGAGGTTGTTTAACAGTGGTCTGGTTGACAATGGAGAAAATGTAAACCACAAGTCAGCCAAACGAAATTGGTTGATTCTCTTTACTCCCCAACCAAGTAATCGCTTTGCCTCCATTTGTTGTAAACTTCAAGTCTGAAAATTCATGCAATAGACTGAAAAAGTATTCATATCTGCAAATGAGAGACTTATATGATAAGCTAAACATAACTGTTTCCCAAGCACAATAATTAAACCATTGAAGAAAATACTCGGCACAAAAATGAGAAACAACGTTAAAAAAGGCGAAGAAAGAAACAAAAAACCAAAGATAGGTTTCCCTAACATATTTCCAGGTACGTGCTTGAGAGGAGGAACCCGACGAATTTGGGAAAATTTTAAATAAGGATCTAAAGTGGCTTCTTTTTCTTAAAAAATGATATGAAGTGAAATCTGTTTCAAATAAGAATCTGAAATAGTCATTCAATCTCAAAAAAGTACTTAACTCGCCGGCGGGTGAACTAATGCATTTCTGACGCGTGTTTCGGTGACCTAATCAAGGTATTTTCGTCCAAAAAATATTCTCTTTTCATTTTCCTTTTCCCTTGTTCATCTTCTCCATCTCCAAGCAGACCTCCAGTATCTCGCCAGTGAAGTAATTGCCGGCGAGATCGAGCCACTTCAGCTTCTTCAGCCTTGCCACCTCTGGCGGTAGGGGCCCCGTGAACTTGCTGTTGCCCAAGTCGAGTTCTTCGAGTTGGGTTATCGCCCGCAGGATTCTGCTGGGGAAGATTCCGAAGAGGTTGAGGAACCAAAGGAAGGTGGGGCTGCCAAGCTTCGACGGGAGGGTCTCGGTGAGGTTGACGAGGTCGAGGAGAAGGCCAATTTTCGGGTGGGATGTAGCCCGAGGCTGACGAAGGTGATGTTGAGAGAGACGACCCACAAGCCGGCGACGCACGTGGCTCCGGTGAAGGAGCAATGCGGAAAGGGCGGCGACAAGGAGGAGGAGGAGTCAACCCAGTTGCCAATGGTGGCGGAGGGAGGCTCGACCAAGGCGGTTTTGAGCTTCAGGAGCACGTCTAGGTCGCTTCATGCAAGGGAAACGAAGATGAAGAGGAGGAAGAAGAAGAAGACGCCATTGTAGGGCGGTTTCGTCCTCAGTGAGTTCGGCGAGGCTGGCAAGGGCTCGCCGACCTCGCCAGCCATTGGTAAGGGTGGGCAAGGGCCTACCAGCGCCTGTTGTCGACGATGGGCGTCAAACCCTTGCTGGCCCAGGGCGAGGCTGACCCTCACCGGTCCCACGACCTTCGCCGACCCTTCCCCACTTCTGATGTTCTTGATTTGTGCAATGCCTATCTTCAACATTGCCGAAGAAGACGAGGAATAGGGACAACCATGGGTAGATCAGGAAGAAGATGAATAGGAGAAGGAAAACAAAAATAAAATATTTTTTGGACAAAAATACCCCAGACCAGGTTGTTGGAATATACATTGAAAATGCATCAGTTCACCAGTCGGCAAGTCAGGTCCTTTTTTTTAGACTAAATGACTACCTTGGAGCCTTATTTGAGATAGATTCCACTTCATGTCATCTTTTGAGAAAATGAGGCCATTTTGGATCCCTATTTGAAATTTTCCCGACAAATTTTAGTAGGGTTGATGCCATAGAGTAAGGCCTTACGAGAATGTATAATGAAATGTCTCGTTAGTGAGAGAGAGCATTCCTTACAAAATGAAATCACCAGTAGAGTAATCAAGCACCATAAAGTTAAATGTAAAGGCATCACGACAGCTCACTAAAAGGTTATGATTTTACTGAAAACTATAGTGCAAAGAACTTTTGGGATGTAATGTGGCCTAGGGGTGAGCGGTTCCCGGTTCCGGTTCGGTTCCGTCCGGAACCTGGAACCTACCCTCGGGTACAGGTTCCTCAATTTTTGGAACCTGGAACCTACCCGTCAGAACCAAGAACCTGGAACCTACCCTGTCACAGGTTCCGGGGTCGGTTCCAAGTTCCACAGGTTCTTTTTTTTTTTTTTTTTCATTTTCGTATTGGGCGCGAATATCCACAAATAATTCAATAGTTGGCCCTCCATTTTCAATACCTGCCAATAAAGAGGAGCAATTCCAGAACACGCCATGACATACACATCCAGCACTCCATTCACAAATAGCACTCCATTCACAAACGAGGTAACACAAAGATCAAATTCTCTATGCCCTTGCACAAACCGACACAAATTGTACATCCTAATCAAAATAAGCAAAAGCAAACGATAGCTTGATCTTCACATGTGACGAACGCATGCTCGACTCGGTCCGATTCTAGAAAATCACTCACTCACACATACACACGGAAACCCTAAACTACCAGCTGAGGAACAGAAAAACCGTCAAAGCCGCGAACAGGAAAAGGAGAGGAGGTCGAGGCGAAACCAACCTCCGAGACGAAGAAGAGCTCGCCGCCGCCGCCTCCTGCTTCTCCTCCTTCGGCTTCGCCGCCGATCGCAGCCCGTAGCAGAGTAGCTTCGTTGGGGCGGAGGCGAAGGGGTGTGTAGTTAAGGTTGATTGGGCGGCTGGGCGAGCAACAAGTTGCGTCGGGGGGCTGGCGAGCGAGTAGCCTCCACCTGGGGGACGAGCGGCGTCGATGGCAAGCGGCTGAGCGGCGGGGAGAGCGAGGGGTGACGCATCCAGCGGCGGTGTCGAGGGAGGTCCGGCGACGGCGACGAAGACACGAGTCTCACGGCACCAACGGCGGCACGGACGGCGTGGCGAAGACGGCGGCAGTCGCGGCTCAACCCATGGCCAAGGGGGGAAGAGCTCGGTTTTGGCGGTGGCGGTTCGGAGCAACGACGGCCTGAACGGCCGAGCGAGCAGCGGCAAGAGGTGGTGACAGTGGCTTGGGGACGGCGGCGGCGGCTCACGGCGGCGCGATAGCTTGTCGGGCTCAACGGCGAGACGGCTCGTCGGATGAGCGGTGGGTGGTGGTGGTTCAGTGGCCAAGAGATGGTGGTGAGTAGGGCGTGGGGCAGCGATGTGGTGGTGGGTGAAGCGGCAAGGGGCGGCGAAGAAGAAGAAGAAGAAGAAGAGGAGAAGAAGGGGTGAAGCGTCGAGGGGCGGAGAAGAAGAAGAAGAAGAAGAAGAAGAAGAAGAAGAAGAAGGGGAGAAGAAGGGGTGGGGTTTCGGCCGAGAGAGGGGGAAAGAGAAGAGAGAGAAGAAAAGAAAAAGGTTGGGGGCAGGAAGTGACGGGAGCAGGAAAAAGGGGGAAAAGAAAGAGAGAGAGAGAGAGGGAAAAAGAAAGGGGAAGGGGGGAAGAAACGTAGGGGAAATAGTTTTTATTTTTTTTATTTTGGCCGGTTCCGGTTCTCGTAGGAACCGGAACTAGAACCGGGAACGCCAGTTCCCAAGAAAAGGGAACCGGGAACCGGAACCGGTCTCTTAAAAACCGGGAACCGAATTGGACCCTCCGGTTCGGTTCTCTGGTTCCCGGTTCTACCCGGGAACCGTGCTCACCCTAATGTGGCCAAAAGAGGAAAATCAGAATTTACCAATATTATACAGGAGTTAATCATCTTTGCTAAAATGGCATTCAAAACCAGTGAACCGAGTCCAAAAGGAGGCAGACAATTTTTAGTCAAGAAACTGTAAATAATTAAATATTCGTGAGATTAATATTTCTTTTGGTCCGTAAAAACATCCCTTCTTAGCGTCACATTATATTGTCACCAACCAAGGTATTGCAATTGTTCACGCTCGTATTTGATTAAAGCCATAGCCGGAGCCTAGCAAAGCAAGTGCTCCGTAGTGGCGCTCCCTCTGCCGTAACTCTAATTTTATAAGGAAGACTCGATGCAAAGCAGTCGTAATCCAAATTAAACATCGAATTTCCTCTAAGTAACCTATACGATGCCTATTGCTGAAACACCAGCTATAAATGGCCTAGACTAATAGATCTTAGATCTTTCCAATGGTGTTCTTGGATGCCTCATATTCCAGGGTCGGCGTCGTGCAGAAACAGTGTCCATTGTGATTTTTCAAATTTATCTTTGTCGTTGATAAGGTTTAGTGCTAACGCTTGGGGACTGGATTTGCATTGCATCGTTCCGGTTGTTTGCCGTCTGAAAGTTCTGAACTAGTGTCCAATCTGCTCTGACGTGATTAAGTTGCACATTCTCGCGAAGGATGAAGCTACTACATTGAGCTTGGATAATGTTCTGGACTCTGTTAACTGTGTGATGCTTTATGATAATGAGTTGTCAATGTCTGGAGTGTAGTTGTGAAGCCCCTTGTTTGTTGTGAGTCTTGGGTTTCGTTTTTCTTCTTCTTCGTCAGGAAGATGAGAACCTGCAAGAAGATGAAAAAGAGAGAAATGTGAATGAGGCTAAAGCTCAAAATTGGAAACAATCAGTATTAAAGCTCGAAAGCAAGAAGCATCAGATGACAAAAGAAGACTCTGTGACTTCAGACTGGTAGATCATCTCCTGAGGGATGCGGGGCAGGTGTGACAGGTGCGATGACGATGCTTGAGTGAGAAGATACTTTAAAGATAAAAGAAGAAAGGCTAAAGAATAATAAAGAACGGAACGTACATCATTAACAACAGCCAAAGCGCTCTGGTCCTACACATATATACACGCAATCTCCACTTTGAACTGAGAGCAGACGAATCGTGAGAGATGTGCAGGGGTCTGCACCGGAAATCTCAGCTGTTGCCTCGTAAAAATCCTGAACAGAATTTAACCAGCATCATAAAAGAATAGCAAAGGAGAAAAATAAAATTGCGCTTATCTCCAACAGTGATACCTAATGTAAGCATGTTGAAATCTTCCTTTGATATGCCGACAACATTCCTTACAATTGTTTTCTGTTCATTTCCTTTTTCAAAATTTAAGGTGCATCCTATTTCTAATTTGGATCCATATACAATCTCATAAGCACTCCAAGCACTTTCAGGTCCTACATATGGCTTGCATACCGCACAAGCATAACAACCGCGAATCACCTTGAGGTCTCAACAAATAGGACACACGCACAGTTCAGAATCAAGTATAGGATATGAGACGATAAAAAAAGAAAGGAAAGGAAGCTACATCCACATACCCAAGAGAGCGAGTCTATTACCATCTTGACAGAGGACTTCAAAGATGTAGAGACATCTCTGTTAGTTTCAAATGAAGTGCTGGGCGCCTTCACTTCAACCCAGTCGTCTTCACCAGCATTCGAATTGATCTCGCTTTTGGATCTTCCTCCGGCAAGATCATCCATAGAATCCCCAGGAGAAGCAAGATTAGCTGCTTGAGGGACATCCCCGTCACAAACTCCGTCCCTTTCGACAATGCCGCATCGAACTGTACAGAGATACTCATTGGCCGTCTGCTGCTTGGGGGCGTAGTAAATCTCAAAAACTCGAGCAGTGCTTCGGACATAGACTTGGCGCACCTCGTGTCTCTGAGTGAAACTAACTGCAGCAGACAGAACTCTTTCGTCACTCATAATAACCGTAACAAAGGCACTCGAATAATTCTTCTTCGAGGCTTAAGCAAGTAATGATCGGGCACTCGAGGCGAAAAGGACACACGCAAATGAACCACTAAATCCCATCAACACGAATCATTCGAAAGCCACTAATCGATGATGGTCTGCCTCGTATCGCTTCAAATCAAGGACAAAACAAAATCCAAACGCAATAAATGACGGAACTTGGTAAAACCCCGCGACAGAGCGACTGCATCTCATCTCATAGTCATGACTAAATACTAATTCACTGCACGAAAAGAAGCGGCGAGTGAGTCAGAAAAAGCTTACTTGTGATTTCGCAGGGGTTGCGATCGGGCGACGGAGGGCGGAGGAGGAGAGGAGTTTTCCGAGCTGAGCCGGCCGCGCCATCATCGATCGGAGAAAGAGGCGATTCGACGGCCACCGAGTCGGCGAGACGGCCGGCTGAGACGGTCCAGCTCGTGGCGACGATGTTCCAATCGGCTTCTTCTCCGGCGATCGAGCCCATGATTGGTTCTTCAACTGGGAAGCAATGGAAATTGGAAATCACTCGAAGGCGGTGGCAATTTCGGTAATCCGGATGTGAGGGAGGAGGACGAGGGGGAGCGTGCGATTGACGTCTTGTGAATCTCTTAGTTTTAAGAGATTCACGTCTCTTAAATTATGATGAGTCCATTCTAGGTACTGTGGAGACAAGTCTTTCCTAACACTCCAAATCAAAACACATAATTATAAAGTAGCAGATGGATCTATTCCTTTAGCCCTTGTCTATAGAATTCACTACAAAGCCATGTCCTCCGCTTTTGGAGAAAATGCTTTCAAACATAGTCCACGGGGAGAAACACTTCTTCTCCAAACTGACATTTCTAGAGCTAACACGACAATTCCTAGATCTATTAACTGGAACCAGGTTACTTTACCAGAACAATGGGAATTAGAAAACCAAATTCCCCAACAAGTTGTTCAAAATACAAACCCGACTAATGTCATTCAACATCCAGAAGGAAGAGTGACCATTAGATTCCCTAGAAGATCTTTTGATTCTAGATCTAGTCATTCTTTTCATAATTCTTATACAAGGTCCGTAGATCTTAATCCTAATCTTCCTCCTATAATCACAATTCCTCCCAGTACTCATAGAAACACACCTCCTCCTAGTGTACATAGAGACATTCCCACACGTGATACAACACATTTACCTCCTTCTACCAGTAGAGGTAATAATGAGTCACCTCTTGAACCAGAAATAAGTGGTTTAGATAATAGATCAGGAATTTCCAGGCCAGTTTACCAACAAAACCAGCCTGAACCTGTCATAGAAAATACAGATTCTCCTCATCATTCTCCCACTTATTCCCAAATGATAGATGCTGAGCTTAATGTTCTAGAAAAACAATTTGAACCAAACATATCTTTTCTTAACAAAGATTTCAATTATGAAAATAACAAACAAATCAGAGAATGGTTCTTCAAAACCTTTGCTGATAAAGCAAAAGATATCAAGCAAAAATATTATGACTACATATACGAATATGAAGTCCATATATTTTTCTTTGATTGGTTAGAAGAACAATTCCTTGAACCAAAAGAAATTGTTGTTTTAGACCATCATTATAAATGGAAACTGGATAATGGTGAAACCATAGAATCCAACCATCCACCCCTTAGGAGAATAAAAATACAACATGGAGAAAGCGAGGTTACTGCCACTCCTTTTAGGGTTCCAGACAAAGGAGACTCATTATACACTCATAAAGTCATTGAACAAAACAATTTTACTAATCAACATCTAGTAACCATAGGAAAACAACTGAACATGATAGAATCCACCATACAAAATCCTACCCACATAACCACTCCACCTATTGACACACTCAAAAAACCCATTTTTAAAGCTTTTGAATTCCCAAAAAACCTTAGTCCGAAGTTTGCCAAAGCCATAGAACAAAAGAAAAAACTCCTAGGGAAAACAAAGTTAGAACCTGCTCCTATACTAGACACTCCTAAATTTCAAGGACTAATTATTAATAACACCCCTCATCAACCTACTATTAGTACCTTGACCAAACCCTCCAATAACTCTGACAATGAATCTATCCCTGAGGTAAATAGACTCAATTGGAGACATCCTCAAAAACTTTATTACAGTAGAGCAACCCCACCCGACATAGCCCAAGAAGAATCATCACAAAAAATACAGAATAAATACTCTCCAGACGCCATTTATGAATGGAATATAGATGGTGTTGCCGAAACCAATATTATGAATATTCTTAACAACATGGTAATGCTTGATAACGCCTATAAAACACAACAAGATGTTTCTGATCATGCTGTTGCTAATCTTTTAGTAGCCATTTTTACTGGACAACTAAAAGGTTGGTGGGATAATTATTTGACTGAAGAACAAAAAATACAAGTTTTAACTGCTTATAAAATAGACGATTTTGGACAACGCATGGATGATGATCAAGGACGACTCATCCAAGATGCGGTGAACACCCTTATTTACTCCATTTCACAACACTTCATAGGAGACCCTTCACACATTAGAGATAGGAACCAAGATCTCTTATCTAATATGCGTTGTAAATCCTTAGGAAGATTCAGAGAATACAAAGAACTTTTCCTTCAAAGGGTTCTTGTTAGACCAGACTGCAATCAACCTTTTTGGAAAGAAAAATTCTTAGCTGGTTTACCTCAGATCATAGGTGACCAAGTTAGAGATAGAATTAGAGAAGAATACAGTGGTCAAATTCCTTATGACCTCATTTCTTATGGAGAAATAATCTCTTATGTTTACAGACAAGGTACCCAAATGTGCAATACTATCAAATTACAAAGAGCTCAAAGAAGAACAATCTCTCACCAATCGTAGTCTAGGAGATTTTTGTGCTCAATACGACCCCTCTTATAATGAAAAAACAAAATCGAAATGTAAAGGAACTTGTCCTCCTGAGAAAGAAACAAAAAAACATCACAACAGACCTCCGCCTCGTAGGAATAAACAAAGACACCAGAATAATCAAAATAATAATACTGATAAGAAAATTTTTAAAGACATTAAATGCTATTCTTGTGGTAGAAAAGGTCATATTTCAAGGTATTGTAGGATTAATAAAAAATTAAATGAACTTTCTCTTGATGACAATACTCTTAACCAATTAAACAACATCTTCATAGAAAATGGCGATACTTCTTCTGATGAGCTTCTTGAGGAAGAAGGTCTTCAGATCAATGAAATAGATTCCTCTTCTGACTCTGATTATGAAGACACTTCTCCAGAAAAACCCATTCCTGAAATAAACATGTTAACAAAAGAAGAAGAATTTCTCCTTAGTACTGCTGATAAGATTACTGACCCTGAAGCCAAGAAAGAATACCTAGAAAATCTTCATTCTTCCATGAACATTGTCACTAATTCCAATACTTCATACAACCTCAAAGACATTCTTAATAGAAACAAAAAACCCCTATCTAGGCCCATAAACATTAATGATCTTCAAAATGAAATAAAGCAACAAAAATTAGAAATACAAGCCCTCAAATCAACACAGATAAAAAAAAAAACAGGAAATTTCTGCTATAAAATCTCTCGTTATAAAAGGAAAGACTTTAGAAGATCAAAATGAAATCACTTATACTTTTGAGACCACTGATCCAGCCTTTCTTATGTTATTAACAGAAATAACATCTAGGAAATGGATCATTAATATTTTGATAAAAATCAACAATGAGTTTACTATCGAAACAACAGCACTCTTTGATACAGGAGCTGACCTCAACTGTATTAAAGAAGGCATTGTTCCTACTAGATACTTTGATAAGACATCAGAATCCTTAAAATCAGCCTCAGGAGACAAACAAAATATACAATACAAGCTACCTGAAGCTTCAATAATAAAAGATCAAATGTCCTACAAAACATATTTTCTTTTAGTCAAAAATATGAGACAACAGGTAATTCTTGGAACACCTTTCATACAATTAATTCAACCTTTTTCAGTTACTAATGAAGGTATTGAAACTCATGCTCTAAACAGAAAAATCACCTTCAATTTCATAACAAAACCACAAAAGAGAAGCTTAAACATTTTACAAGAACATTCTATTTCTGAAATTAATTGCCTTATAAAAGACAAAGAAAACCAGCTTGAATTCCTAAAAGAAGACTTAGAATTCAAAAGAATAGAAGAACATCTTATAAAACCAAATATTATAGAAAAAATCTCTTCTCTACAAAAACACATAGAAAAAACCATATGCTCTACTTTACCCAACGCTTTTTGGGAAAGAAAAAAGCATATTGTTGATTTACCTTATGAACATGATTTTTCAGAAAACAAAATACCTACAAAAGCTCGTCCTACACAAATGAACCAAGAAGTTCTAAAATTTTGCCAAACAGAAATACATGATCTTTTAAATAAGAAACTCATAAGAAAAAGTCAATCACCATGGAGCTGTTCTGCTTTCTATGTCAACAAAAATGCTGAACTAGAAAGAGGAGTTCCCAGATTAGTTATTAATTATAAACCTTTAAATACAGCCCTTAGATGGATAAGATATCCTATACCCAACAAGAAAGATTTGTTAAATAGATTATGTAGGTCAAAAATATTTTCTAAATTTGACATGAAATCAGGATTTTGGCAAATACAAATCAGTGAAAAGGATAAATACAAGACAGCCTTTACGGTCCCTTTTGGCCAATACGAATGGAATGTTATGCCTTTCGGCCTCAAAAATGCCCCTTCAGAATTTCAAAGAATTATGAATGACATCTTCAATCCCTACTCTGAATATATCATAGTTTATATAGATGATGTCCTTGTCTTCTCCTCTAATATAGAACAACACTTTAAACATTTGTCTACTTTCATAAAAGTAATCATACAAAATGGTCTTGTTGTCTCTCCTACTAAAATTGCACTTTTTAAAACCAAGATTAGATTCCTAGGTCATTACATTCATTTAAACACCATAACTCCTATAGAAAGATCAATTTCCTTTACTGATAAATTCCCTGATGAGATCAAAGACAAAACACAGCTACAAAGGTTTTTAGGGAGTCTCAATTACATTTTGGATTTCTTCCCTAATATAAACATCCTTTGTAAACCCTTACACCAAAGATTGCAAAAAGATCCTCCACCATGGACTTCTGTCCATACTAACATAGTCAAACAGATTAAGACTCATGTTAAAGAAATACCTTGCTTACATCTGGCTGACCCTTCTACATTCAAAATAGTTGAAACAGATGCCTCAGAAATAGGATATGGCGGTATTCTTAAACAAGTCAAAAATAACAAAGAACAAGTTGTTCAGTTTATTTCAAAACATTGGAATTCTACTCAACAAAATTATTCAACGATCAAAAAAGAAATACTTGCTATAGTCCTGTCCATATCAAAATTCCAAGGAGATTTGTTAAATCAAAAATTCCTCTTGAGAATTGATTGTAAATCAGCTAAAGACGTTTTACAAAAAGACGTATTAAACATTGCATCGAAATAGATTTTTGCCAGATGGCAAGCCATACTTTCAGTATTCGATTTTGACATTGAATTTATAAATGGTTCTTCAAATTCTTTACCCGATTTCCTCACAAGAGAATTTTTACAGGGGATACCATCATGCCAAGATCAACCAAAAACAAAAAAGACAAAGGCAAAGACAAGGTCATTGCCGAAACTTCCAACACATCACCAAAGCCGGCAGGCTTAACACCCATTAAGACATGGCTCCAAATGGCAGAAAACAATCAGTCATTCTTACAACAATACCAAACACCAAATACACCTTTGAAAACAGAACCCATATCATCCGATCCAGCATCAGCCCTCAAACAACTAGCAGACATATTACCAAAAGAGACTATTTTGTTTCTTGCACAATCCATACAAAACAAGGCAAAGAAAGAGCAGTCTACCGCCATCGAGGTAAGCAACAATCCTTCCCCGCTGGCTACACAAAAACCAGCAGAATACAAAAGGATTTCGAATGAGGTGGTTATTAGGCCACAGGCAACCCCTCAATCTCAAAAATCAAAATTTTTCCTCAAAACATCATTTCAAAAAATTTTAACTGTAGAAGATGGATTCTTCGATGAAGATCCAATCAAATTTGCCAAAAACATCTTTCCAAAAAATTGGTTATTCAAACCACACAATACAAACAAAACCCTTGCTTATTATGAGCAAATTCTAGTGGAGACAGAATCAGCAAGATTTACCCATTTTGCTGATAAAAACAATACAGAAAACATCTTATACTCCACTATATCCATCAGTAAAGTCATACACCCCTCACACTGGGGAGCCTCACCTCATACACCTACTGGGACTACCAACAAGCTTGGTGGAACGTTTTCTTCAGACATAATACAAACTTTCAACACACCTGGTTGTTATTTTTCAAAGACAACTTCCCAAGACAAAGTTTACCAAATTGGTTTGATTCTTGGTGGGATCTCTTTGGTCCTTTGGACATAATACTACATCCCACAGTCAAACAAGGTTACAAGGTTTTTAGCTAATACTTCGTACCAACACCACATGATATAAGGTTTCCATGCCTTATGCACTTCTTCATAATATTCAGAATCTCTTGGGTAACAGCCTGGGAATTTGAATACAATACATCCACAAAACCTGGAGTACCGGTCCTTGTCCGGAAATACAAAACAAAATGGTGGGATGGATTCAAATACATTGAACAAGGATCCGAAGCTGCGGTTAAAATATGGCTAAACAGCCAGAAAAAAATGATAACCACGGTCCCATCAAATACATCCTTTTTACAGGAGAAATCCATGGCAAGTGCAGCACTTGCTGCAGTCCAGACCAGAGAGGAATACTGCAACACCCTCAGGACAATGCTATCAGAAGCGGAAGGATCACAATGTGGATCTTCCAAATCTCAAGACAATACAGACGGATCCTCACAGTCACATCACAGTGGAAACACCAATGAAGACGACTGCTACGGGATCAACCTAGACAGAGATTAAAATCAAGACATCACATGCCGACACTGTTGCGTGCGGTGCAAAGGCTATACACCGTAGCATACACTGTTCACTGTTCACTATTCACTATTCACTTTATACTGTTCACTCAGTACTATTCACTTTACACTGTTCAGCACTGTAGCACTTTCACTGTAGCACCACCATAAATACACTCCTCCGGCACAAGAGAAGGGACCTCGAAATTTTCCAGATTTCTCTCTTCTCCTTCCCTCTCCCTCTTGTAAACCCTCATCCTTTCCATCCTCATCTCTCCCATCTCCAAGCTCTCTTACCTAGTATCCCCTGGTTACAAAGTAAGTTTGTTTGTTTTCCAAATACATCTAGCATAGTCTATACAGGGTTACCAACTTACATGATAGTTGGTTAACCATCTCTTGTAATACAAACATCGATAATCCCTGGAGTGCGGATTACCGCCCTAGTGGACGACTTGATGCTTTAAATTTCTGCATCTTTAAATACATGTTCTTTCAATACATGTAATCTTTCAATTTATTCAATACAAGTTTAAACCACCTTCATGGTTGGTTTTTGTTTATGCATACTCTTGCTTTATATTTTATACATTGCTTTTGGTCTTTATATTATTTTTAATTCTCGTGACTTTATTTAGTTCTTATACACTCTCAATATTTATAGATCTGTTAGATAATCTCTTATACTTCTTCCTTCTCTCATATAGTACTCCGATCCTAACCCCTTTAATTATATATATATATATATATATATATATATATATATATATATATATATATATGTATGAAAATCGGAAGATATTATATATTATGTCGCTGAAAATTTTAATTTCCGTGAAAATTACGATAGAAATATGAAAACCAATACTTCACAGGAAAAAAAGAAGAAAAAAGGCGTAAAATCCCCTCCGGAAAATCTTCCATGAAACATCCTTTTTTACTTTTTCTACCGTAGTTTTTTTTTGGTCCATTTTTTTTTTACCGTGGTTAATCCAGTAAAATTAATAAAATAATGTTCCCATTCCTTTCAAACCAGTTCAACAGATAGCAATTTCAATTTCCAATCGCAAATCTTATCTACAAAATGATAAGATGATTACATTCGAATAATCCCAGCATCACCAATGGAAACCCATTAAATTATTCACATCTCTCGTGAATTAGCAAGAAAGTAGTCCCATTGTGAATGCTTAAAAATATTTTTATGCCAGCACTATTTTCTTTTGGAATTTCTATTTTTTTTTTTATCATAGGAAGCAATTTCTAATTAATTTGCTAGATTTACCCTAGCCGACAAAAATAGGCTAGGTATTGAAGTTAAGTGGGTCGGGATGTGAATGATATTCGGTTCATGGAATATCTTAATAATCTTAAGTATGAACTTTTCTTATTTACGTCAAATTGAATCTCTCTTATTTTACAAAAATTTAAGTCTCCATCCCCTTGAGTAGACCCAATTTCTTTCTTCTTTTTTTTTTTCTTTTAAAAGGACACACCCATTTCCGAATTTATAGATTTTATTGAGTTTTTTTTTTTTTTTTCTATGGGTAAAGTGTGCGCTCTTTTCCTTGCAAAAAAACAAAAAAAAACAAAAATCTACCCACAAAATGCATGTGATCCAATGAACGCGATTTGCTATGATTTCCCTGGTAAGTTATAAAACCTCTGTTTTTGCTTTATTTTTATTTATTTTTTGTTTAATGCTAGCATGACTCCTATTTTTAGATAATTCATGTTTGATGTCCTAATCATGTCATACTTTTAACCATTGTCCATGTCATCCCATTTGAAAAGCAAAGGTGATAGAGGATATGTTCATATACTGAAAATCTAAAGGTAAGTATTTTTGGTTCAGATTGAAATTATACATTGGATCAAACTAACAAAGAGATGGCCTTTCCACTTCTCTAGTGAAAGGCAACATATATCCTTCTTAGCTTGTCCCTATAGCTGGTATTTATCTTAGATGACCCGCATCATTTGCACAGTTCGGAAAAAGAAAAGGGAACAATATCGACTGCCTTCATCCTGATTGCATTAGATTAGGTCCATCAACTTATTCGATCGGAAATACACGATAATGTGATGAAGTTTGAAGTCATTAATGACTTCTTTAGGATGATACTTCTTTTGTCTTTCTAATTAAACCTAAGAAATGATGGTTCAAAAACAACAGTTTTAGTAGAGAGTACTTGATCACAAGTGGGATGTTGGGAGGAAAATTTGCCCAAAAAATCCTAAACCTATTACCCTTTTGTCAATTCAGTCCAAAACCTTTCAATTTTACTAATTGTATCTCAAACATTTTCACTTCTTGCCATTTCAGTCCATCCGACCAATTTTGGTTGGAATTTGCTAACATGAACATCAGCCGTTCTACGTGGCACGAACAGCGCTAATGTACACAAAATTTATTATTTTTAAATATTTTTTCTAAATTTTTTAAATATTTTTTTTCTCTTTTATTCCTCTGACTAGTTGCCAAAGGCCTCGCCGACCAAAGGATGCAATTAGCGAGGGTCAGCCTCGCCTACCTCACTCCAAATCCTCTCTTGCCGGGGCCTCGCTCATGGCCGACCCTCACCCTCATTGGAAGCAGGAGCAGGCGAGGGGCGACCTCGTCAACCACGGGCAAGGCTCACCCTCGCCAGATCCAGTGAGGGTGAGCCTCGCCTAAGGCCCTTAAGGTCGTCCCTCACCAAATCCCAGTGAAGGTGACCTCGCGTGAGGCTAGTGAGGCCAACCCTCGCTGGCCTTTGTCGAGGCCGACCCTCACCTGTCGCAGCCTCTGGCCAGTCATCGGAGGTTGGGTGATCGGTCGGAGGAAGAAGAGAGAAAAAAAATAAAAATAAAAATGTTTTAAAAAATTCAAAAATAATATTTAAAAATAATAAATTTTGTCCATGTTAACGCTAGTCGTGTCACGTAAGACAGCTGGCATCCACGTAAGTGAATTCCAACTAAAATTGATTGGATGTATTGAATTGACAAGAAATGAAAAAGTTTATGACTCAATTGGCAAAATTGAAAAGTTTATGACTCAATTGGCAAATGTGCAATAATTTTATGACTTTTTGAACAATTTTCACGACATTGGGATGACAATGTAGATAGACCACCTCCAAAAATATTTGCAACAAATGACCTTTGCCTATCCAATTTGGAATTGAAAGATATCTGAGAGAGCTATTGCACAAACAAAATAATCATTACATTTGTATCTTAACTCAAACACCCAGGACCTTCTCGACTGGCCTTCTTGTCTAATCGCATTAGATTTAGCTTCATCGTTTTATTCGATAAGAAATACGCAATAGAGTTATGGATTTTTTGAAATCATTACTAACTTCTTTAGGATTATCCTTTTTTGTCTCAATAATTAACCAAAAGAGATGATGGTCCTTGGAAATTCAGTTGCCCTCACAAAGCCTCTACTGAATGTCTGAACAGCTAAGCATGATTGCAGCTACTACGTTCACCTCTTTTTGGCAAGTGTGGGGAGAAGATGAGATTATTTGTCTTAATAACCTCACGATTACTTCAAAAACAACAAAAACAATGCGAAAATTGCATGTACCAGGTGATACAGACAAAATAACCATCACCACTTGTTTGGTTATACGGTAATTAATCACAAATGGGATATGGGATGACATGATAATTAAACTAAAAGTGCCAAAAGTTGTGTACGATACTCATTTTAATGCCAAAAGTTTTCGCCAGCTCACTTAAATGCTAAACTATAGAAAAAAAACGATCATTTAAATACTAATGGTGATAAATTCCGACTAAATTGATTATGTATAATTTATAATTAAAATTATAATACGATTTGGCAAATTTTTTAAAAACTCCAGCCCATGTGTCACCTAGCATACTTGGCATTGAAGTGATCACTTTTTAATAACGACTAGCACGAAATTGATTACTTTTAAAAAAAATTGGCACTCAAATGATCACTATAAATAAAATTTGGCTCTTAAAAAATTATTATTTACAACTTTTTGACGACATCATTTAGGAGTTATATACTGACTACGCACGCCGACGAGTCACGTAGGACTAAGAAATTAATAAAATATAATCACGTTGGATTTCTAATTACTCAGATCAACTTGGCATTCAAATGATCATTTTTTTTTAAGTGACACTTAAATGATCTAAAAAAATGACACTAAAGTTAGTATCATATATAATTTTTGACACTTCTAGTATACCAATCCCTAGGACGATGGAGTAGACAGACCACCTCCCAAACATAATTGCAACAGAGATGACGTAACTAACTAGTCTCTCTCTCTATTTCCTATCGACTTTGGAATTGCAGGATATCTGAGAGAGCTGTTGCACAAACAAAGAATAATTATGCATATCCAGTATATTAGCGAGAGCGGTTTTTGAATCGGACGGAACCTCTGCAATAGGTGCGTCCAACACAGAGACGGGAATTGCATCAAGTGTCTCCTCAAAGGAAGACTTCATTGTTTACGAGTTACAAGACCACGATATAATCGAAATTAATAGACTGATGTACAAACAGGAAGCTGCATCAGCTTTTCCGCTTCCGCAAACCATTTTCAGGCTCCAAATGGAAAAGACCAAGCAAAGGCTGTAACATTTTTACAATAGAATTATTGATAAAGCTTTGTCTTGGCCAAATAATAAACAGATGATCTATCACACCCGGCAACATTCCAAAAGCCCTAGACTAATGGATCTTAAATTTTTCCAACAGTGGCATAGTAAAGCGAAGGCCACTAAAATCCACCCCTAGAGTTGTTGGATGTTTATCTATAAAACAAAGAAAATGTGTTTTTTCTTGTCTCACATAGGAAAGTTGGGAGGAAATTGACCAATAGTATTTTCTAGCGTGTTTAAAGAAAAGGTTGGGTGTGGGCTAAGTATACGGGTGTGTGAATAATTGTATGATTATTAAGCGTACTTAGCACTATCCTTTTATTTTTGTTTTATTTCGTATGGTTATCTTATTAACTTTTCATTAGTTCAAAAGTTTTTTTTTATTAAGTATTTTTCAAAATTATAAAAGTTCGGAATGTTAAAATCCAATATATAGAAAATCTTCAAGGCAATGATTAGGAAAATCATCTTTTCCCTCCGGTGAGCAAAGTTGTTCTCATCAAACCAGTCCAATTTGACCATGTCTTGATTTATGATTTAAATTGTCTCTTACTCCATTGTTGAATAACATAAATCTTTAAAAATTACTATCACGCTTCAAAATTTGACATGATTATTCAAAATTTGACATGATTATTCTATTGATTCCAAGCCATATTTTAACAACAAGAGCACCTACAAAAGAAGAGATTATCTAGTTAAACCATTCCTCCATCTATACCTTGGCCACATCACGCAGAGTTGGTTTCTTTTCAGTTTTCACATATTCCGAGAACAGCATCTCCGCAAATTCATACTCTTTAAGAGCCTGAAAATTGGAAAATTGTGAGAGGAGGATATACTCGAAGCAAACTGGAGGCAGTGACTAAGCAGATAATAATTATCCAGCAACATGCACAATTATACCTGACGGCGCGTGACGCCACTGCTCGGAACACCATAAACAACGCTATCTACATACGCCAAAGTTTGCCATGGACTGTTAAAATTTATGACCAACTTCAAATCACCGATCAAATTTTACAACCATAAAGCGAGCACGGCTCGACTTAGCTAAAGGTCTAATCAAGTATGATCTATATCGTTGCATTTTATATCATAGAGCAAAATAATACCTTTCTTCAATACCATAAAACATTCCCTAGTATTGTTACACAAAAGACAAAATGGCAGTTTCCCAGCCTATCTATCACAAAATCAAGATCTGAATCGATCCATGAGCAGCTACTCAAGGTCAGCTTAATCAGTTCGATCTCGATCAAAATTGAAATGCTAGATAATTTACTTGAGTCAGCTTGAGTTCAATTTTTTAATTCAAGTAGCTCCTGACCCTAATCTAGTAATTAAAGTAGTATTTTGCTTTTCATAACAAGACATTTGAAACATAACAAATTATCAATTATATTGTAGTTATGAAACTTGAGTGAGAGTTCAAGCTCGTATTTGGGCTTAACTGAACCAAACTCATATTTCATGAGATAATTGATCAAGTCTCTACTATTTGACACAAGTTGAATGAAATTTATAGTCTCTATCAACGCAGCTCAGCTCCACTAGAAATTAATTTTTCCACTAAGAATGTGAAGTACATAAACCGAATTCCACATTCATAACATATTGCTTAAAAGTTGCATCATATACTTAAGAGACAATTCGACGGTCACTGAATTGACAAGACGGCTAGTTGAGATGGTCGAGCTTGTTGCGACGTTGTTCCAATTGGTGTCTTCTCTAACGATCGAGCCCATGATTGACTCTTCAATTGGGAAGTGATGAAATTGCTCGGTGCTTATTGTGATTTTGATAATCTGGACGAATAGTCGTGGAAGAGCATGCAATGGACGTCTAGTGATCTCAGATTTCTCAATGGCCCCATATATGAAAATCAGGAGATTTTACATATTATGTTGCCCGAAAAATTTAATTTCAGTAAAAATTAAGAAAATTACCAAAAAAGTCATAATTATTTATACCTAAATTTTAGTGACCCCTTTAATCATTCATGAATTGTATAGAAAATTAATTTGTTCCGACCCCTTGAGGATTAATAGTAATAGGATCTATTTAAATCTTATTACTATTATTTAAAAAAGAAAAAGGGAAAAAAAAGAATATAAGGAAAGGAAAAATGAGACTAGGTCGAGGCCAGGCCACGCCGACTCTTTTCTTTTCTTCTCCCCTGGGCTTGGCCAATTCTTCCCTATCACTGGCCAGCCTTCTCCTCCTCTCTTTCCACATTAACGTTCGACTGAGGTAGAGAAGGACAGCAAGGAAGGCCTATTACACCGACACTGACACGTGACATGCAACACAATACGATACGACACTCTGACACTTTTTTTTTTTTTGGGTAAAGTACGACACTCTGACACTTCATTTCTCAAAAAATAAAGAATTTCGACACGTTATATATTAAATAACTATTTTTATATATAAATAAATAATTATTATATTTAAATTAATTTATTCAAATTCATAAATAATAAATAAAAGAAAAAGGGCCTATAATAAATCTATAATAATAACATTAATAAATCTTAAAAAAATTGGAAAGACATTTTTTGACTTTAACAAAAGTTATCGATGAAATAAATAATTAACGAGAGATTAGAATCAAAATAAATTTATATTTTTCTACAATGTTCAAAATTTATTATTATTTAACATCTAGTCCTTTTATTTTTCGAAATAACTTTTTAACCCGTTTATTTATTTATTTTTTAGTCTTATCATGTAATAATAAAATTATTTAATTTTTAATATTTTTTTAAAGTTAAATGGGTCCCATCCATTTATTTCATCTTCTATTTTCTCCCCCCCGGCCCCCACCCCACCTACGCGCCTGTCACTTCCCAAATCAGGTACGAGGCTCTCTTTCTTCCCCAGAAGCCATGACGCGTCGTCTCTCTTCTTGCTCTTCTTCCCAAAATTGAAAAAACCCTAGCAATCTTCTTCTTCCTCCTCTCCCTTGCTCGGTCTCCACCTCTCCTGCCGCTGCCTCGCCTCCGTTCCCCCCTTTGCCGTCGTAGCCTCGCGTCCGGCCCTCCATCGCGGCATTGTGGTTTTCCATCTCGGCGTTGCAATCGGCGGTCGCAGCCGACCAAGACGATTGAGAAGGCTTCTCGGCGTTGCAGTCGGCGGTCGCAGCCGACTAAGACGATCGAGAAGGCTTCTCGGCGTTGCAGTCGTCATTGTAGTCGGCGGTAGCAGCCCTCCCTTCCCATCGCTCGTAGCGTCGCCTCGGCTCCCTCACCCTTGCCTCCACCCTCCATCACCTTCTTCCCTTCGCACTTGCAGATCCGCCCACAAACCTCCGGACACGCTCCGACGCGCGTGTCGGAAAGAGTTGACCACGTGTCCGAGCGTGTCCGACACGACACGGAGGCCCTCTGAACGTCCGTGCTTCCTTGCGGAAGGCTCGGTTCAGGACAGGAGCAGAGCAGAGCAGAGCAAGGACGTCGCGGCGTGATCGTCCTGTCGGGGGCCAGACGGCAGCTGGCATGGCAGAGGCCATAAACGCCGGCGGCCATTGAAGGAAAGAGAGGCGGAGAGAGGAGGGGGGATTTTTTGGAGAGAAATCGGGGTCCCAGAGAGAGATCCGAGCGAGAGAGAGAGAGAGTCTGAGGGGGAGCGACTGAGAGAGAGCGAAAGAGCCTCAGCCGACACCTCAGCCACGCGCGAGCCCCGTCCGAAGACCTCTCTCGGCCGACGTCCTCGAGCTGATCCCGGTAAGCCCCTTTCTGTGCCCTGTTCTGGGCAAGCCGAAGCGGAGCTCGCAGCCGTCCGGCTCACGCGAATTGCGGCCCCGCCGGTTCCCCGTTGAGTCGCTTTGTGTCTTGTACGTCGAGTGTTGAAAGTCCTGACGCGGATTCTGCTCCCGTTCGGGCCGGGAATCTCTCGTTTTTGTGGCGCACTCCACGTGCTCGGTAAAATTTCTGAATGAAATCCAGTTTTGTTTCGTTGTTTTGAGCCGGAGTCGAGTCGTCCGGGAACCGTCCCGCCTAGTCAAGGCGTTCCTGCGATTTTTGGTGTCCCAGGCGTTGCTGACACCACTCGACCCGCGGCCGCCCTTGTGGCGACCCACGGAAGCCGCGGGTCTCTTTTGTTTCGGGCCATGAGCGGCGGCTATCATGGCCATCACGGTGGACGAGGGCTGAGCACTAGGCTCGGCTAGGCGGCGCCGTCGTGCCTCGGCCGAACTGAGAAGGCGCAGCACCCTGTTACTGCGCTGCCTCCGTCGCGGGGCGAGCAGGGTTGGTCCGGGTCCGGATCGCGGGTCTGGCCGACCCGGGCTTGTTTGTTCTTCCGGCTGGCCGTGTCTGGGCTGAAGCAAGGCCATTGGGCCGGTTTAATTATAGATTAGGATTTTTTTTGGGCCGAGCTAATATATTTAGGTTTCTTTTTCGGATGGACTCAATTTTGAGCTGGACTGGGCCATTGTTTAGGCCCAGTCCGGATAATTTTTATAAAAAATTAATAAAAAAATTTCAAAAAATTCCAGAAAATATTTTAGTTTTTCTAAAAACTAGGGAGAAGTTATATATATATAGTTTTTTTAGTAGTTTTCTCCTAAAATGTGTGAAAATCCATGATAATAAAAATTATACTCGAAAGTGAACAAGCTTTTAGGGCTATACTATAGAATTTTAGTGTTCTTTGAGAGAAACGCTAGGTCGTCATTTGTGGATTTCTATTTCAATTATCAATTGGTTGCTGATTGTTATATTTCTTGTTGCGCACTCGCATGATCGCCTCATATATTAATAGATAGCTTTAAAATAAACCTAGCTTGCTTGAAATGAATAGAATTAAGTACTGAAAAAGTACTAATTGATTAATTAGTGTAATTAAGTCTCTGACTTTAGATTTTTTGTTGCGTAAGAAGTGAGATATACTTACAAAGCAAACTCCAATAGATTAGTGTTAATTCATTATCATTAGAAAATCTTTATAGTGTCAATTACATATCCATAAAGTCGCGCGGGATATGGGCTTGAGAAAGCCCGCACTTAATCGAGGGAGTGGTCCGTCTTTTAGGCAATACTCCTAAACCTACGTATTTTTCCCTCCATACAAAAAATGTAGGTTGTGATATAAATCTAGCACAATTGTACTTCAATCATAAATCATTTACATTTGTGTTAGTTCAGTCCATACGGTCAAATTTAGCAAGCTAACACTAACGTAGATAATTTTTTAGTAATATTTTATTTTTCTCTTTTTTTCTTCATTCTTCCTTCTTCCTTTGGCCGATCGCCACCAACTACAGGGCAAGGGCTGGCGAGGTTCAACCCTGTCAGCCATTGGTGAGGGCGAGCCTTACTTCGCTAGGCGAGGCCCTAATAGATCTAGTAAGGCCGCGATTTGCCCATGGTTGGTGAGGCTTACCCAGCCACCAGCGAGAGTCAAGCCTTGCCCAACCTCTAGCCTCGCCTAGGTTGCTCGTTGGGCACATAGGGGAAAAAGAAAAGAGAAGTCGTAATATCCCCTCGGGAAAATCTTCCATGAACCTCCCTTTCCTTTTTGGCCATAGTTAATCCAATAAATTAATAAAAAATGTCCTTATCATTTCAAACCAATTCCATAGATGACAATGACAATTTCCAATTGCTAATCTGATAAGGGCGGCACGTTTGAATAATCTTGGATCATTAAAAGAAACAAATTAAATTGCCCACATTAATAAGAAAGTCTGACTGTGCATGTGTAAAAGTATTTTTACACTGATAAAAGACCTAATAATAACCATTATTTTTTTTTTGGAGGAATTTCTAAATTTTTTGGTCGGAAGGAAGGAATTTCTAATTAATTTGGTAGAATGGAGTTAAGTGGTTGTGCTTGTGAATGATATTCCACCGGTGCATCGACAAAAAGAGAACGAATATATATTTCGAGTCTCTCAGTGAATAATGATCATCAAATGAGATACGAATTATGTAGTTCTTATTTTTCTGGTAAAATAAAAGAAGATAGGATTCCTGATTATTCAGAACTTAATCGAATCATATCTATTGTTCATTGTAATCTCAAATATCCTATTACTTTCCACGAGAATTCTGATTTATTGGCAAAAAGGCGAATAAATTGATTTCTTATTCCACTACAATTGATTCAAGAATGAAAGAAAGAACTAATGCCCCATTCAGGTGGAATTATGAATGGTTTCGATCTTACAAGTTTCTTTTTCGGAGAAGATATCAAATATGTAGGGGGTGGTCGCATATCTTAATTATCTCAATTCGCTACACTTTTCAATAGTATAAGCTTTTCTTAATTTTGAAATTGGAATCTCTCTTATTTTTCCAAAAAATTTAAGTCTATTCCCCTAGGTAGACCCAATTTTTTTTTTTTTAAAGGGCCACATCTATTGCTGAATTTATAGATTTCATTGTATTTTTTTTCTACAGGCAAAATGTGTGCTCTTTTCCTTGTAGAAAGAAAAACAAAATAATTTTCCCATCTTATCTTCTTCTTATTTTTCCTTATCTTTCATTCCTCTCTTATCTAATGAACGCAATTTGTTATGTTTTCCCCGGTAAGTAATGACACCTCTAAGTAATGACACCTCTGCTTTTCCTTTATCTCTTCTATTCATTTAATGCTAGCATGACTCCTATTTTGTGAATAATTCAGGTTTGATGTCCTAATCATGTCATCCTTCTAATGATGCTCGATGTCATCCTATTTGAAAAGTAAAGGAGATAGATGATATGTTCATACATTGATAACCACCATATGCTTAGAAATTTAAAGATAACTACTTTTTCTTCAAATGAAATTTACCCATTGGATTAAACAGACAAGTGGATGCCTTTTCACTTCTCTAATGAAAGGCAATAGATATCCTTCTTAGCTTCTCCCTACGATCCATATGTATTTTTTTGATTTGGAATCGTTCACGTTGTGCGCCTCCCCCAAAAAAAAAAAAAAGGGAAATAGTATTTGACGGGATTCTTCGTTTAATTGCATTAGACTAAAGTCCATTGGAAATACACGATTACCTAATGAAGTTTGAAGTCACGAATGATTTCTTTAGGGTAATACTTCTTTGTCTCCTTATTAACAAATAAGAGATGATGGTTATGTTTACACAATAAAATGACCAACTTTTTGTTATTATTGACATGTGAGAAATCTAGGGTGCGTTTAGTAACGTTTTTGTTCAAAAATTGCTCTAGGGAATAGAAATAGAAAAAACTATTTCTGTTCCGGGAAATAATTTTTGAACAGAAGAATATGTTTGGTAACTTTTGTTCTTGTATAGAAAAAGAATAGAAACACGTTTGGTAAACTTGTATAATTTTTTTGTTTCTCTTACTTTTTAATTTTTTAATTTTATTTTTCCTTAATTTTTTCTTTTATCTTTTTCTCTTTGGTTGGTCGCCGGCCACCACCATGGTCGGCGATTGGCTAAGTGACGTCTGGCGAGCTCGTCGAAACCTCGCCAGGCTAGGGCAAGGCTCAGCGAGATCACCATTGGCTAGGCGAGCCTCGCTAGGCCACCAGTGAGGCTCAGCCTCACCCAGGCGGTGCAAGGTTGGCCTCGCCTTGGCATGGCCAGGCCTAGCCTTGCACTGGCGAGGTCGTTAGCCCTTGTCTGGCCAGTCACCGGCGCCGGCCATGGCCAAGGCCGGTGACCGGCAAAAGGAAGAAGAATAAGAAAAAAAGAAGAAGAAAAGAAAGAGAAAAAATAAGAAGAAAAATGAGAAGAAAAAAAAATGTTTCTCGAAAGTGTTCTTAAGAACAAGAAACAAGTTTTTATTATTTCTTATTTCTGTTCCAAATTTGTTATCGGAAAAAAAAATAGAATTTTTGTTCCTAGGAACAAAAGCGTAAATAAATGCGTTTCTGTTCCTTTTTTGTTCCTCGGAACAAAAGAGTAGAAATTGTGTTCCGGGGAACATAAAAAGAACACAAACAAACATGGCCAATGTTTCAGGGAATACCCGTGTCTGTTCTTTTGTTTCTCGGAACATAAATAAAACATAAACGCGTTTGATAATTTTTTTGTTTCCTAGAACAATTTGTTCCTAGGAATAGATTTACAACAAAAACAAGAAAAAAAAAAAGTTGTTATTTGTTTCCGGGAACAATTCAATTTTTTTTCTTCTCTTTTCTTTCTTTTTTTCTTCCTCTCTTCTTCCCTAGCTAGTTGCCGGCCTCGACGATGGTTGGCGATCGGCCAAACGAGGCTCGGTGACCTCGGCGGAGCCAAGTTGACCACCGGCGAGGCTCGAGGGGACCTCATCGATGGTCGACAAAGCTCCCCTGAGGTTGGCAGCCTTGTTAGCCCTTGTCTGGCCGTCCATGGCCAAGGCTGGCGACTGGCTAAGAGGAAGGAGAAGAAAAAGAAAAAAAAAGAAAAAAGTAATAAAATTATTAATATCTTAAAAGAAATTCTAAGTCACAAAAATATTTGGGGTTGTACTAAACGTATTTCTGTTCTCGGAACAGAAATTTTTTATAGTTACTAAACGCCTTAAAATGCTCAGAAATTATTTTCAAGAACAGCAATAGAAAAAAATGTTTCTGAAAAAAAACTGTTTGTGGGAACAAAAACGTTACTATACACACCATTAGTTAATGAGAGAATATTTGGTCATTTAGGAACAAAATTATTGACAACTGTAAAAATCAACTACTTGATGAATCCATCTCTTGAAGGAATTGATAAAGAGTGGAGTCAACAATCTCTAATAAAATCATCAAAGAAGTAATCATCAACGTAGTGGAGTAAAGCAACCATTGAGATAGTGGAATCAAGGAAACTATCAAGATGATGTAGTCGAAAAAAAATCTTTAGGTAGTGAAGTCAATGTAATTATTTGTAACATCTATTTGTAACTTCCCTTTGTAACCTCTGTTAATAATCATTGATAGTATGCTTTAAAGAGTCATAGAGTACTCTTTGGAGGCCCTTGCACACAAACAAATTTACTATCTTAAGTTATCTTTACTTTCTTGTAGTGTGCTTTGAATTTCCAGAATCATATTGTTGATTAAATTTTGGTGTGTATCTTTATCCCAAGTGTTGCATCGTTGATTAAATTCCGGCACAATTTGTGTTTGTACAATTTCGTTCCAATCAACAACAATGCTTGAATGAGAATAGAGGTTAAAGATAAAGAAGAAAGGCTAAAGTGTGATTAAAAATATAATTTACATCCTAACAACAACCAGAAATGAAGAATAAAAGTCTATAACATGACTAAAAATATAATTTACATCCCTAACAAACAGAGATGAATAAGAAAAGTCTAAATTGTGTTTAAAATATAATTCACATCCTTAACAAGAGACAAAGATGAAGAAGAAAGGCTGAAGCATGATTAAAAAAATAATTTAGATCCCTAACAACAGCCAAAGCGCTTTAGTTTTCATGGCTTTAATTTAGATTCCACGACTTTCTCGCCTGACTCCTCCTGCTCCATTCTGGACCTCACAGCTTGAGTCCTGTCGCTCTGGACCTCACGCATTGCTTGACTTGACACTCGGTTGCATAAAGCAAGACGTCCATTCCTATCGGATCGTAAATAAATTTCGAGGTATCATCGACTCTCTGCCCTCCATAGTTAATAGTCACCTTTTCTGTCATTATGTTCTCAGGTTTTGCATATCCATTCCATAACTGTCGCCTTGCCTTAATAACACTCGTGCTCCGGTCTAAAACATTTCCTTCCAGGATCTGGTGAGAGTCAGGATCAAATGGAAATTACGAATATTCTTGCAGAAGCCCAGAATCTATGGATGAAACTCAATCTCCGAGTGGCGATCCTATTGAGCCTAGCTCTGCAAGCCTTTCTTATCTTTTTTGCGCCCATTCGAAAGAGGCGGTCAAACTGGTGGGTCACGACTCCCTTGTGGTCAGCTTACCTGGTTGCCGACTCGGTCGCCCTCTATGCCTTTGGACTCATTTCCAAAGCGCAAATCAATGGGGGTACTTCCGACTCCCAGGTAAATGCATCCGGTCACCTTTTGGCTTTTTGGGCTCCATTTCTTCTACTACACCTCGGAGGACCATACACCATAACCGCTTTCGCGCTCGAGGATAATGAGCTGTGGGGTAGGCACATGCTTAATCTATTAATCCATCTAGTCTCAGCATGCTATGTGTTTTACCAATCCCTCCCCGGTAACAAGTTAATTGTCCCATCCATCCTCATGTTCATTGGAGGAAGCATTAAATATATAGCGCGAGCACGTGCCCTGTATCTTGCAAGCTTCCGTATACTCCGTGGTTCCTTGCTCCCATCTCCGGATCCTGGGCCGAACTATGCCCAGGTCATGGAAGGATGCACTGCTCAGGAGGAAGCTAATATCCAACCTTTAATAGCCTCGTTGCCGTCCCAACATGTAATAGCGGAAGGTGAAAAAGCCTCGTTGCCGTCCCGTCATGTAGGAGCGGAAGGTGAATTGGACGACATAACAGTGATAAAAGAGGCATTCTTTTACTTCAAAAAGTTCAAAGGCCTCCTTGTGGATCTCATCTTCAGCTTCCATGATCGCGATGAGAGCATGCGATTTTTCAGAAGCAGAACTGCAAAGGATGCTTTTCGGGTCATTGAGGCTGAGCTCAACTTCTTTTATGATCTTCTTTATACCAAGTCTGGCATTGTCCACAGTCCAGCAGGGTACGTTTACCGAGCTATCCAAGTTAGCTGCTTTGTTGCTGCTTTTGCAAGTTTCCATGTCCTGAACAAACATGGTTTCCACGAACATGATGTACGGATTACATACGCCTTGCTCCTTGGAGCTATTGGCCTGGAATTTGCAATCCTTGGTATGATCATTTGCTCGGACTGGACAATTGCAAAAATAGGGGCATCTGAGAAATATCGTGGAAGTTTGTTTCAACGAAGCAACTTCATCAAGTTCCTCCTCATATTCAAATCGGAAAGTTCACCATTTGCATTGCATATACTAAGTGCTAGATGGTCTAAATCTGTCTCCCAGTACAATTTAATAGATTCTCGGCTGAGAAGGTGGCCACAATGGTTTGAAAAACTGATAGATGCTCGGTTGAGAAAGTGGCCGAAATGGATTGAGGAACCCCTTAGTCTCATCCCTCTGAGAGAATTATTCGATGACTTGAAGTCTGGAAAGGTAGAACCATACAACGACAAATTAGGTGAACTAATTTTTGATGAGCTGAACCGGAAGGCATCAATTGCAAAGGATTTGCAAAGCATAAAAGAGATGTGTGCTACTCGAGGTAAATGGGCTCTGAAGCATACTAAAACAGGGGAAGATTGCGAAATCTTGCTTCCATTTATCTGTGATGTCGATTATGATGAGAGCCTTTTGCTGTGGCACATTGCCACCGGACTCTGTTACAACATTGACATTGATAAAAGTGCAAACCACCATCGAGAAACCAGTAAGATCTTGTCAGATTACATGCTTTATCTTATGATCAAACAACCTGGCATGATGTCTGCAGTGGACGGGATTGCCCAAATAAGATTCCAAGACACTTGTGCTGAGATAGATAGGTTCTTCAATGTAAAACTCTATGGTAAGAACAAAACGAACAAATATGCCTGTGAAAGTCTCCTTTCTATTCCTACAGGAGTGAAGCCTGCCGATGTGAAAGGAGACAAAAGCAAATCTGCGCTATTTGATGCGTGTATCCTTGCAAAAGAGTTGGGGAAATTTGGGGAGACCAAATGGGTGATCCTGAATGAAGTATGGGTAGAATTACTTGCGTATGCTGCGATCCATTGCCAACCGAACATGCATGCTCAACAACTTTGTAAAGGAGGAGAACTTATCACCTTGGTCTGGTTATTGATGGTACATCTTGGCTTGAGCGAACAGTTCCAAATAGAAGGGGGCTTCCTTCAGACTTCGATGCACTGATGGACAATTGCCGGGTCGGCAAAAGTTGACGCTCCTACGTGCCAATTCCATGGCAAATCTCACTTTGTTTACATCTTTGTTTCATTGCTTCATGTAATAGATGTGCTTGTCTGTTCTGATTGCACATTATTGAGTGTCCTTTCCTGGAAACTCTAGTTATTCAATATGTCTAATATCCTGCTATTCGGTACACTTCTCCAATATAAATGACAGAAGCTTGCACAAATTACATCCAAATTGCACTGGTTTGATATTCGTGTTGCAAGTTTAATGTCGTACCTCTAATAGAAAGTAACATTTTAATGTAAAAATAAGATAATATTTGATGCTTTGTTTAGTACATATTCTTCATATAAATGCTGAAATGTCCGTGGCTGTTTAACAGTGCTCTGGTTGAAGTGGGGAAAACGTAAACCTCAACTAAGCCAAACCAATTAGTTTATCCCTTTCACTCCCAAACCAAAACCAAACTGATGAACCTTGGCTTTATTTCGTCCGGATTATGTTTTCCCTGAACACCCCAAGATAAGTTTTTTTTTTTTTTTTCTTCTTGTACTACTAAGCTGAATTTACTATAGGAGCAAGCTGTTGCAGAAAACAAGCGACCAATAATAAAATAAACAGAAAAATAGAATAAATAGGGCATTAGATTCGTGATGTTCGGTCTATGTGACATATTCTATGGAGAGAGCAGTATAGAATTGTTCTATAGATCAAACAATATGATAGAAATTATAACCACACTCGAGTTAATTCAAATACTCTCATTATTTCCTAACCATCAATTTTATCAAATAACTTGCACGATGTTTAGCCATTGCAATTACTCACAAATAATTTCTCTCAATCTAACAAAGCAGTATACAAAATTTTACTCACAAGATTTAATCGGCTTTAGCGCTCAGATTGCTTCGGTGTAGTGCACAAATAAGCCGTACCTTTGGTGCCCGCTATTGCACAGGCCAAAAAAGTACACCATCACGTGCCAGCCGCATGAAGACCTAAACCCAAGATTGAACATTAATATATATTTCCAACTAAATTAGGAAACCTTGTGGCCAACTTCTAAATTGAACGAGGAAAGTGATTTTCTTGTCTTGTTAAGGAAAATTAGTCCTGGACTCTTTTAGCATGTCACATCCAAGAGTTGTACATCACGCCACATTTTCGCACACTAATAGATCAAGTTTCTTTTACAGGCTCAAATTCAAGACGTATTGTAACAATCTTTACCTTGGCTCAATGTCTAAATCAAGTCACAATCGTTTTGTTGAACCTGATAATTGCTGCTCTCTCACAATCCCTCATGAGCTCAATCGCCATAGAGATCTTCAAAGTCCAAGTTGCACTTGAATTTCGCCGTAATCATAGAACTTATCATGACATCAACTTTACCCCACCATTGCATCAATAGCTGTCAAAAGATCGAACTCGAATCTTATCAAACTTAATAGCTGTTGCGACTTAACCTTGGGTGTATCATCTAGGGTTTGGATAATATACCACTAAGTCTAAACTTAGCTCGGGCTTTCTCAAGCATATATCAACTTGTGACTTAAGTTCAAGTTCTTAATATACAAATGATTTTTCAATTAAAAGACGCCATTAATCTATTTTTGGTAGGTCAATTAGAAACCCAAGTAAAGTAACGGGAAATTTATTTTACTCCTGCGAACCAGAGATTATGAGTTCAGAGACTTGATTACGCTAGATTTTTTTTTTTAACGCCATTTTGGTACATTTTCTCTTTTATTTCGAAAAAAAATATTTTGTAGGTAACTTGAATTGATTTTAATTTACTTGCATATCATATGAGGTGACCATGTGAATGTGCAAACTACTAATTTAACATCCAAGAAAGCAATAAATAAATTACGGGACTTGCCTTATAGCAATAAAAATATCTACAATGTTAAATCAGAATTCACATCAATAATACTAGATATGATTTCTAATTAACATGCAATCACTCAATATTTTTCATAATTTTCTCTTATTTAAATGAATAGTCTACGTAGAATGCAATGCAATGCAATGACACACCAAAATGCCTAACTAAAATGACATGTAACATGCAACTTATCATGCAAACTATATGTCACACATCATTAATTATTTAACATGATCTAAGTTATTAAAGAACAATATAAAATTACTTGAACTCCTCACTAAGAGTTGTTTAATATTGTTGACGCCGTTTATTTTAAGGTTTTCTCTATATGAAAAAATTATAAATAATATATTAGATATAATATATATATAGTCAGGGTTGGTTAGTGTTGGACCAACCCGGAACTTTCAGGATCGAGGACCAACCCGCACAGTGCTGGTCTAGGAATTTTAGGATCAAAGACCAACCCAGTCTCCTTGGGAACAGGACCAGGATCGGCAGGGTTGGGCCAGCCCAGGGTCGGTCCAGGGTTGACCCTAGACCAATGCTCACCCCTAAATGTTTTTTTGGTGTTTTTATTTAAAAATTTCGAAATAAATAAAATGCCTAATCTAAATATGCAAATTATCCTAAAACAGGCAATATTCTAGCATGAACCTATTCCAACTCAAATATTTTTATTTTTTTCTTGGGTTTTCTTTAAAGGAAGCAAAATAATAACAAAATGCTCCCAAAACTATATGCTACGCAATTTAATGCTATTCTTTTTTTTTTAGGGGTTAAAAGTTAATCCCTAATTTTCTATGCAATAAATAAATGATCAGGTCGCCAAAATTTAGATGTCAACAGTAGCTACAATCTCCATTGTCTCTACAAGTGAAGTCTTGTTGTCTATCAATTACATTGCAAATACCCTCTACCTCAAGAGTTCCTAGTTGTGATTCCATCTTCAGCCAAAAATTTGTCAAAATTTGTACAAACACTGCCGTAATCACTCATATCCAAAAGTATTGGAGACTTGTCAATTGTAACCTCTTTGTTAACCATACGTAAATTTAAGTCCAAGCATCACAACCAGTAGTCCCAGTCAACTTGTATATACCTTAGAAATTGCACTTTCTTGTCCTTGTATCAAGTTTATCATTATTAGGATTCGGCTCACAATCACAATAAAATAGATAATAAAAGCGAGAAAATGAAATTAAGACACAAATTTTTTATCCTGATTCATTCTTAAATTAGGGCTACGTTCAGCAAAAGGTTCCACTACACTTCATTGGGCCCCCCTGTGTCTTTCTATCAATGGGGAGTATGAGTCACACTCAAACAATCATAACTTGCTCGAACATAACATGAGTACCAAATATTTTAGTAACATAATAGTCAACAACTTTACCTAACTACACTTCTTTAGAAATTCAACACCTAAAGATAGCAGAAGGGGATCCAGCTTGTCGTACTAACCTCATTCCGCTAGGAATTTTCTACCATACTAGCACCAGAGAGGATTTTATGGAGCATTTTAATAATGTTCTGCTCATCAACTCTACAACCTATTGTAGTTCACTGATACTAGTGTAGTGTCTCATTATGCCATCTTTCATATAGAGCCTCTTTAACTGTTTCGAGCAATATTTCATACTATTATAAACTTGCACATGGTTGATGGTCTTATGATAGCATGATGAAGTTTTTAAAATCACTATTAGCTTCTTTAGGATGATACTTCTTTGTTTCTCTAATTAAGCAAAACATATGATGGTTCTCGGGAATTCAGTTGCCCTCACAAAGCCTCTACAGAATATCTGAACAGCCAAACATGATTGCAGCTATTACGTTCACCTCTTTATGGCAATTGTGGGGAAAAAATGAGACTACTTGTCTTAAGAACCCCATAATTACTTAAAAAACAAGAAAAACAATGTGAAAATTGCATATACCTGGTGATACAGACAAAAGAAGCATGACCAATTGTTTGATTATACAGTACTTAATCACAAATGGGACATGGGATGACGGTGAAGACAGACCCCTCCCAATATAGTTGCAAATTTCTCTCCTTTACGTATTTACTTGGGAATTAAAAGATACTGAGAGAGCTGTTGCGCAAACAAAAGAATAATGGAGGGGCTAGCATAACAGGAGACTATAGTGGGCCGATCGTTTCTGTCCACTTCCGGGCTCAATAATTCAGTCTAAAATTAACTTACTGAAGTACGATTTTTCATGGATAGAGTTTATCCCTCCATTCATCGTAAACTTCAAGTCTGGAAAGTCACGCAATAGACCGAAAAAGTATTCATACCTGCATATGAGAAACTGAAATGATAAGCTGAACATACTGTACTGTTTCCCAAGCACAATAATTTAACCATTTAACAAAATACTCGGAACAAAAATAATAAACAACATTAGAAAAAGAAAGAAAGAAAAAACCAAAGTTAGGTTTCCCTAACATATTTCCAGGTACGTACTTGAGAGGAGGAACCCAACGATTGTCAGCAGGGCTGATGCCATTGAGTAGTGCCTTACGAGAATGTATAATGAAATGTCTCGTTGGTGAGAGAGAAGAAACCTTATAAATGAAATCACCTGTGAGCAAGCACCATAAAGTTAAAGGCATCTAGACGGCTCACTTAAAGGCTATGATTTTCCTGAATTAACTGTAGTGCAAATAATTTTTGGGATGTAATGTGGCCAAAAAAAGGAAATCAGAATTTACCAAACTTATACAGTAGTTAATCATCTTTGTTAAAGTGGCCTTAGAAACCATTGAACCGAGTCCAAAAGGAGGCAGACAATTGTAGTCAAGAAACTGTAAATAATTAAATATTTGTGAGATTAATATTCTTTTGGTCCGGAAAAGCATCCCTTCTTAGGTTGACATTATATAGTCCCCAGCCAAGGCATTGCAATTGTTCACACTCGTATTGGATTAAAGCCATAGCCGGAGCCTAGCAAAGCAAGTGCTTCGCGGTGGCGCTGCCTCTACCTTTAATCTTATGAGGCTGGCTCGATGCAAAGCAGTCGTAATCCAAATTAAACATGGAATCTCCTCTAAGAGAGCTGTACAATGCCCATAGCTGAAACATCAGCTATAAATGGCCTAGACTAATAGATCTCAGATTTTTCCAACGGTGTTCTTGGAGGGCTCGAATTCCAGGCTCGGCCTCGCGCACAAACAGTGCTCATTGTGATTTTTTCAAATTTCTTCTTGTTATTGATCAGGTTTAGTGCAGAAAGTTTGGAACTGGATTTGCATTGCATCAGATTTGTGCTTTGGTTTGGCATTCTGGTCGTTCGCCAAACTAGTGTCCAATTTGCTTTGATGCTATTAATTTGCACATTTATCATGAAGGAATGAAGCTACTACATTGAGGTTGGATGATGTTCTAAACTGTCTTAACTCTGTCCAACGTGTGATGCTTTACGATTATAGTTGTCAGCGTCTGAATAGTAGATGTGAGGGCTCTTGTTTGTTGTAAGCATTGGCTCTTGTACTTATTCATCAGGAAAGATGGAACCTGCAAGACAATGAAAAAGAGAGAAATGTGAATGAGGCCTAAAGCTAAAATTGGAAACAAACAGTGTTAAAGCTCGAAAGCAAGAAGCACCAGGTGACAAAAGAAGATTCTCTCTCTCTCTCTCTCTCTCTCTCTCTCACTTCAAACTGGTACATCATCTCCTAAGGAATGCGGGGCAGTGCGACAGGTGCGATGACGATGCTTGAATGGAAGATAGTTTAAAGATAAAGAAGAAAGGCTAAAGAATAAAAAAGAATAGAATGTACTTCACTAACAACAGCCAAAGCACTCTGGTCCTACACATATATATGCACGCAATCTCCACTTTGAACTGAGATAAGACGAATCGTGAGAGATGTGCAGGGGTCTACATCGGTAAATCTCAGCTGTTGCCTCGAAAAATCCCGAAGAGAATTTAACCAGCATCATAAAAGAAGAGCAAAGGAGAAATATAAAATTGCGTTTGTCTCCAACAGTGATATCTAACTTAAGCATGTTGAAATCTACCTCTGATATGCCGACAACATTCCTTACGATTGTTTTCTGTTCATTTCCTTTTTAAAAGTTAAAGCTGCATCCTATTTCCAAATCTGGATCCATATACAATCTCATCAGCACTCCAAGCACCTTCCGGTCCTACATATATGTCTTGCCTACCGTACAAGCGTAACAACAGTGAATCACCTTGAGGTCTCAACAAATACGACACAAGCATAGCTCAGAATCAACTATAGGATATGAGACGATAAAATGAGAAAGGACAGGATGCTATATCTACATACACAAGAGAAAGCGAGTCTATTACCATCTTGACAGAGGACTTCAAAGACGCAGCGACATCTCTGTTAGTTTCAAATGAAGTGCTGGCCGCCTTCACTTCAACCCATTCGTCTTCATCAGCATTCGAATTGATCTCACTTTTGGATCTTTCTTCGGCAAGCTCATCCACAGAGTCCCCACGAGAAGCAAGAGTAGCCGCCAGAGGAACATCCCCGTCAGAAACTTGGTCCCTATAAACTCGAGCGGTGCTTCGGACATAGACTTGGCGCACCTCACGTCTCCGAGCGAAACTGATTGCAGCAGGCAGAATTCTTCTGTCACTCATAATAACCGTGACAAAGGCACTGGAATAATTATTCTTCTGAGGCTAAAGCAAATAATCACCGGGCAGTCGAGGTGAAAAGGACACACATACACACGAACCACTACATCCCATTAACATGAATCATTCGAAAGCCACTAAAGCCACTAATCGATGATGGTCTCGTCTGACTCGTATGCTTCAAACCACGGACAAAAAGAAGAATTCAAATGCAATAAATGACGGAACTTGGAAAAACCGCGCGACAGAGCGACTGCATTTCATCTCATAGTCATGACTGATTACGAATTCACTACACGAAAACGATAGAACCCACCATTCACTACACAAAAGCTTACTAGTGATTTCGCCGGGGCTGCAATCGGGCGAGGGAGGGCGCAGAAGGAGAGGCGTTTTAGGAGCTGACCCGGCCGCGTCATCATCGATCGGAGAAAGAGGCGATTCGACGGCCACCGAGTCGGCTAGACGGCCGGCTGAGACGGTCCAGCTTGTGGCGACGATGTTCCAATCGGTGTCTTCTCCGGCGATCGAGCCCGTGATCGATTCTTCAACTGGGAAGCGATGGAAATCACTCGGCGGTGGCGGTGATCGATAATCTGGATGGGAGAAGGGAGAAGGGAGAAGGACGATGAGGAGGAGGAGCGTGTGATTGACGTCTAGTGATCTCAGATTTCTGAAACATGAAACCATTGCTATGCCATGAAGTTATAAAGGTTGTGCCTATGAAAATCAGAAGATTTTATATATTATGTTGGCTGGAAATTTTAATTTCCGTAAAAATTACTATAGAAATATGAAAAACCCATACTTCACAGGAAAAAAAAAAAAAGGCGTAAAATCCCCTCCGAAAAATCTTCCATGAACCACCCTTTTTTTCTCTTTTTACCGTAGTTTTTTTTTTGGTCGAATTTTTTTTTACCGTGGTTAATCCAGTAAAATTAATAAAAAATGTTCCCATTCCTTTCAAACCAGTTCAACAGATAGCAATTTCAATTTCCAATCGCAAATCTTATCTACCAAATGATGAGATGATTACATTCAAATAATCCCAGCATCACCAATGGAGACCCATTAAATTATCCACATCTCTCGTGAATTAGCAAGAAAGTCCCATTGTGAATGCGTAAGAATATTTTTATGCCAGCACTATTTTCTTTTGGAATTTCTATAACTTTTTTTATCATAGGAAGCAATTTCTAATTAATTTGCTAGGTATTGAAGTTAAGTGGGTCGGGATGTGAATGATATTCCATTGGTTCATTGAATATCTTAATAATCTGGAACCATTAGCACTTTTCAATCTTAAGTATAAACTTTTCTTATTTATGTCAAATTTAATCTCTCTTATTTTACAAAAATTTAAGTGTCTGTCCCCTGAGTAGACCCATTTTTTTTTTTTTTAAAGGACACGCCTATTTCTGAATTTATAGATTTTATTGAGTTTTTTTTTCTATGGGTAAATTGTGTGCTCTTTTCCTTGCAATAAAAAATAAAAAAAAATCTACCCGCAAAATGCGTCTTATCCAATAGACTCGATTTGTTTTGTCTTCCCTGGTAAGTTATAACACCTATGTTTTCCCTTTATTTATTTATTTGTTTTATTTAATGCTAGCTTGACTCCTAATTTGTAGATAATTCATGTTTGATGTCGTAATCATGTCATACTTCTAACCATAGTCGATATCATCCCATTTGAAAAGTAAAGGTGATAGAGGATGATACACCAATTAACACCATTTGTTTAGAAAGTTCAAAGATGACTATTTTTTCGGTTCGAATGAAAATTACAAATTGAATCGAACAAACGAGTAGATTGCCCTTCCACTTCTCAAGCGAAAAGGCAATAGATATCCTTCTCAGCTTCTCCCTATGGTCCATATTTCATCTTTTGATCTCACTTGGATGGCCCACAGCGAGAAAAAACAAGAAAACAATATCGATGGGGTCCATCGTCTAATTTGCATTAGATTAAGGTCCATCAGCTTATTTGATCGGATATACACGATAGCGTGATGAAGTTTGAAGTCACCGATGACTTCTTTAGGGTGATACTTGAGATGACGGCATTGTTTATACTAAAAAATGACTAACTTTTGCTTATTATTTATATGTGATAAACTTAATTGATAAGAATAAAGTTTGGTCATTTATGAATTATCAATAACTTGAAGAATCGACAACTTGATGAATCGATAGTTTAGAGAAATTGACAATCTCGTATGCAATTTTCAATATAGTGGGTTAAAATGACCCTCAGGATAATTGAGTCAAAGAAACAATCAAGTTTGCGGGTCTAAGAAACCATCAAGGTAATTGAGTCAATGTAATAATCGAAATAACCATTTAGTAACCGTTTGTGATCCTCTGTTTGTAATTTTCCTTTGTGACATATATTGATGACTGTCTATTGTATGCTTATAGCCACATTTTATTACCTTGCACAAATAAACAAATTTACTATCTTTCATTTATAATTACCTTTTTGCATTGCACTTTTAATTTCCAAACTTGCGTTGTCAATTAAATTTCAGTGTGCTTAGTTATAATTTTCAGATCTGCGTCTTCAATTAAATTTCAGCATGTATATTTATTGTTGGTATTACGTCGTTAAATAAATTTTGACGTTACGTCTTAAAATTTTCAATTTTTGTCATTGATTAAATTCCTGCATAGCTTGTCTACATTTGGTTATGTTAAAGTGGTTGTATTTTCCAAGCTTTGTCGTCAATTAAATTTTTGCGTAGTTTGTGTTTGTACAACTTTGTTTGAAGTAAAGTTATCGATTTTCTTGTTACCTATGATACTTTTCATCCGGAATCACCACAAAATGGTCTCCTCCAATAGAAACCGATAAACCACTTTTGGTAAGAGATATGCCATTGCGGATAAATATCAACGAAATATCTTTTTTGGTATGCTTGGTAGAACGAGTGTGGTCAATCTAAGGAGATACAATGGTGAGAATAATGAATCAACTTAATCTAAACAATGCTGGCGGTAACAACTCGTCACTACAACCCAATAACGAGGACAGGATGCCCTAAGTCATCGACTGCATAGTGGGTGGCAGAATCAGAGCAAAGTAGAGATGTCGACATTCCAAAACAACTCACCAATGAGAAAAAAAAAAGCAGTTGGACCTAAGCCCCGTGTTATTGGCTTCTATGAGAAGGGTCTTGAGCATCATTAGAGTGAAGCAAATGATTGTCAATACCCTTCATGAAATCATGTTCGAGCCTAGAATGTTGAGCTATTCGATTCAAATCTAGGCGGATCCTACTAATCTTGCGCCCGTCAGGTAAGCCTGTCCATACTATTGGTATCGGTTTGCACCAATAATGACCAATTTTTGGTCATTATCAATAAGTAATAGATTTAGTCAATAAGAGCAGAGTTGAATCATTTATGAAAAGAATTATCAACAACTTGAAGAATTGGCAACTTGAAGGAATTGACAAAAAGTGGGGTTGACAATCTTGGATACAAAAAAGAAAAGAAAAGAGTAACCATCAACATAGTGGAATGAATAAATCGTCAAGGTAGTGGAGACAATGTAATCGCCGATGTAACTATTCAGCAACCGTTTGTAATATCTGTTTGTAACTTCCCTTTGTAACCTCCTTTGATAACCATCGGTTGTAAGCTTTGAATACACATTGTACTTGTCGGAGGCCCCTGTGCATAAACAAACAAATGTGGTATCTTTTAATTATCTTTAGCTTCCGATAGCGTCCTTTTAGTTTCTAAACTCCCATCGTCAATTAAATTCTAGCGTGATTGCTTATCTATAGTTTCTAGATCTACGTTGTCAATTAAATTCCTGCATGTATCTTTATCCAAGGTGTTCCGTCATCAGTTAAATTCCGACGTTACATCTTACTATTTTCAAGCTTTGTTGTCGATTAAATTCTAGCATAGTTTGTCTATATTATATTTGGTTTTGTTGAAGTGGTTGTATTTTCCAAGTTTTATTGTCAATTGAATTCCGGCAGAGTTTGTGTTTGTACACCTTCGTTTCAATCAATGAGGAAGGTTGAATGAGAAGAGAGGTTAAAGATAAAGAAGAAAGGCTAAAGTATGATTAAAAATGTAATTTACATCCCTAACAACAGCCAATGGTTTTGTTGCCTTCAATTTACATTCCATGAGTCTACCATCTCGTGAGGATGCTTGACAGTGACAGGTGTGATGAGGATGCTTGAGTGGGGAGAGAGGTTAAAGATAAAAGAAGAAAGGCTAAAGTGTGATTAAAAATATAATTTACATCCCTAACAACAGCCAAAGATAAAGAATAAATGTTAAAGCGTGATTAAAAATATAATTTACATCCCTAACAACAGCCAAAGATAAAGAATAAAGGTTAAAGCGTGATTAAAAATATAATTTACACCCCTAACAACAGCCAAAGTGTTATGGTTTTCATTCCTTTAATGTACATTCCACGAGTTTCTCGCCTGATTCCTCCTACTCCAACTGACCTTAGCTCGAGTCCCGTCGCTCCTAACTCCTTTATAACAACCCATTGCTTGACACTTGATTGCATGAAGCGAGATGTCCATTCGTATCAGATCGTAAATAAATTTCAAGGTATTATCGACTCTTTGCCCTTAACAGTAACCTTTTCTGTTATTGTGTTCTCCGGTTTGCATATTTGTTCAATCAATGTTGCCTTACTGTAATACTCGCGCTGACTAAAACATTTCCTTCCAAGATCTGGTAAGAGAGTGAGGATCAAATGGGAATTACGAAAATTCTTGCAGAAGCTCAGAATCTATGGATGAAACTCAATCTCCGAGGGGCGATCCTTACCAGCCTATCTCTGCAAGTCTTTCTCATCTTTTTTGCACCCATGCGAAAGAGGTGGTCAAACAGGTGGTTTGGGACTCTCGTGTGGTTAGCTTACTTGGTTGCCGACTCGATCGCTATCTATGCCTTCGGACTCCTTGCCAAAGCCCAAATCAATGGTTGTACTTCAGACTCCAAGGTCGATGCATATGGTGACCTTTTGGCATTTTGGGCTCCATTCCTTCTGCTACACCTCGGAGGACCAGACACAATCACTGCTTTCGCACTCGAGGATAATGAGCTGTGGGGTAGGCACTTGCTTAATCTCTTATTCCAGCTAGGCACTGCATGCTATGTGTTTTATCAATCCCTTCCCAGTAACAAGCTAATTGTCCCAACCGTCCTCATGTTTATTGGAGGGACCATAAAATATATAGAGCGAACACGTGCTCTGTATCTTGCAAGCTTCAGTAAATTCAATGATTCCCTGGTTTGGACGTTTGATGGTGTCGGGGATCGTGATCCTCCAATAGAGATGACGCCGGAGCCCAATAATGAATCCCAAGATGTTGGAGAGCAAAATAAAACCAAGTTGGACGACGGAGAAGTGATAACAGCCGCATTTGTTTACTTCCGAACCTTCAAAGGCCTCCTTGTGGAACACCCCTTCAACTTCCGTCAAATGGAAAAAAGCCGGCAATTTTTCAGGTGGATAACCTCAGAGGATGCTTATCGGGTTATTGAGGCTGAGCTCAACTTCTTTTATGATGTTCTTTACACCAAGGCTACCGTGGTTCATTGTCCAACGGGGTACATTTTCCGAGCTATCTCAATTGGCTCCGTCGTGACTACTTTTGTACTTTTTTATGTCCTGAACAAGCATGGTTTTCACGAATATGATATAAAGATTACATACACCTTGCTCCTTGGAGCTGTGGCCCTGGAATTTGTAGCTCTTATTATGCTCATTTGCTCTGACAGGACAATTCCACTTTTAGGGAGATATAAGAAATATCGTATAGTAAGCACTTCCATTAAGTTCCTACTGAAATTCAAATCTGAAGGTTCATTGTCTGCATCGCATATACTCCATACTAGATGGTCTAAATCCATGTTCCAGTACAATTTGATAGATTCTCTGCCAAGAAGGTGGCCAGAATGGATTGAGGATGCCCTTAGTCTCTTCTCTCTGAGAGAATTGTTTATTGACTTGAAGTCTGGATGGGTAGAACCATACAACGACAAATTAGGTGATTTGATTTTTGATGAGCTGAAACGGAAGGCATCGATTGCCTTGGAAAGCTCAAAAGAGATTTGTGCTGCTCGAGGTGAATGGGCTTTGGAGCATTCTGTAACAAACCAAGACTGCACAAACTTGCTTCCATACATCCGTGATGTCGAGTATGACGAGAGCCTTTTATTGTGGCATGTTGCCACCGAGCTCTGTCACAATACCGATGCTGATGAAAGTACCAACCCCACCACCGATGAAAGCACCAACCCCATCACTGATGAAAGCACGAACGATCGTGTCAACAGTAAGGTCTTGTCAGATTATATGCTCCATCTTCTGATTAAACAACCTGATATGATGTCTGCAGTGGCTGGATTTTCCAAACTAAGGTTCCAATGCACTCGCACGCAGATAAACAACTTCCTCCTCGAATGTTTACCTGGTTGGAGTAAAGTGGACAAAACGAAGGAAATTGTATGCGAATTTCTCCTCTCTCTTGGTCGACAAGAGGAGCCAGATCGAGAGGAAAGAGAGAAAATCAAATCTGCGCTATCTAAGGCGCTGGCTCTCGCTAACAAATTGCAGAGTATTGAAAAGAAATACAGGTGGAAGATCATGAGCAAAGTGTGGGTGGAATTGCTGGGGTATGCTGCGGCTCATTGCCGACCGTATGTGCATGCTCAACGACTTAGTAAAGGAGGAGAACTTATCACCTTGGTTTGGTTATTGATGGCACACCTTGGCTTCTATCAACATTTGCGAACAGGCCAGTCTCCTATGTTGCTAAAGTTTCTATAAACATTTGTGAACGGGTGAGTATTTGATTGTTAATTAAGGTAAGTTGCGGAGTCGGCAAAGGATGAGGCTCCTACCGGCAAATTCCATTGAAAATCTAATGCTGGGGGATCTCACCCTGACTGCACAATGTCAAGAGTGTCCTTCCCTGTAAACTCCAGCTGTTAAATTTCTATGATATTGATAATCGGATGTTTTGGTAGTTTGAGTTGTTAAGTTCTCAGGTTAAATTTTTCTTCTATTATTATTATTTCTTTTTGGCAGTGCACTGATCATCCTAGTGCTATGTACCGTCCACGGTTTGAAATTAGCATTATTTCAAATCAAGCCATGTTCAATAGCGGTTGTTCGAATCGCCTCACGTGTGACAAAACTCCTATTGCAAAAATGACTGGAAAAAATTAGGAGGGAATTCGGAAACGAGAAGCGTCCAACACCACGTGGCGCGAACCCACCACGCTTGCCCCTCTCCATTTCTCTTTCTTCTGCGACTTTGCATCCCCCGATATGTTGTTCCCGTCGGGAGGCAGTCTTCGTCCATTGCTATAGTTCTTCCCCTTTCCAGTTTTCCTTTTATCGGGCCAGCATTCCTCTTCTTTGATTTGTTATTCCTCAGTCGGTGTAGTAGTGTTAGCGTTGCTGCGTTAATTGGATCCCGGTCACTCTCAGTCTCTCCCCCACTCCACAAATTACATGATTTACAATTTGGATCGCAAGTTTAATATTGTACCGTCAATAGAAAGTAACATTTGTAAGTAAGAAATTAGTGAATATCCATCGCCTTGTCTAATACGCATTTTTCATATAAATGATCATTGCCAATATAAATGCTGAAATGTCCGTGGCTGGTTAAAAATGGAAAAACCATAAACCACAAGTAAGCCAAACCAAATTGGTTGATTCTTTTTACTCCCCAACCAAGTAAATCGCTTTGCCTCCATTTATTGTAAGCTTCACGAATGGCAATTCGCGCAATAGACTGAAAAAGTATTCATATCTGCTTATGAGAAACTAATGAGAAACTAATATGTTAAGCTGAACATACTGTACAGTTTCCCAAGCACAATAATTAAACCATTTAACAGAATACTCAGAACAAAAATGAGAAACAACATTAAAAAACACGAAGAAAGAAACAAAAAACCAAAGATAGGTTTCCCTAACATATTTCCGGGTATGTGCTTGAGAGGAGGAATACGACGATCGTCAGTAGGGCTGATGCCATTGAGTAGCGCCTTACGAGAATGTATAATGAAATGTCTCGTTGGTGAGAGAGAAGAAACCTTACGAATGAGATCACCTGTGGAGCAAGCACCATAAAGTTAGACTTAAAGGCATCATAACAGCTCACTTAAAGGTTCTGATTTTCCTGAACTAGCTGTAGTGCAAAGAACTTTTGGGATGTAATGTGGCCAAAAAAGGGAGATCAGAATTTACGAAACTTATACAGTAGTTAATCACCTTTGCTAAAGTGGCCTTCAAAACCAGTAAACCGAGTCCATAAGGAGGCAGACAATTGTAGTCAAGAAACTGTAAATAATTAAATATATGTGAGATTGATATTTCTTTTGGTCGGTAAAAGCATCCCTTCTTAGCTTCACATTATATTGTCCCAAACCAAGGCATTGCAATTGTTCACACTCGTATTGGATTAAAGCCACAGCCGGAGCCTAGCAAAGCAAGTGCTCCGTAGTGGCGCTCCCTCTACCATAACACTAAACTTTATAAGGAAGGCTCGATGCAAAGCAGTCGTAATCCAAATTAAACATGGAATTTCCTCTTAGTAACCTATACAATGCCTATTGCTGAAACATCAGCTATAAATGGCCTAGACTAATGGATATCAGATTTTTCCAACGGCGTTCTTGGAGGCCTCAAATTCCAGGCTCGGCCTCGCACACAAACGGCGTTCATGGTGATTTTTTCAAATTTCTTTTTGTTGTTGATCAGGTTTAGTGCAGAAAGTTTGGAACTGGATTTGCACTGCATCAGATTTGTGCTTTGGTTTGGTATTCTGGTTGTTCGCCAAACTAGTGTCCAATTTGCTTTGATGCTATTAATTTGCACATTTGTCATTAAGGAATGAAGCTACTACATTGAGGTTGGATGATGTTCTAAACTGTCTTAACTCTGTCCAACGTGTGATGCTTTATGATTATAGTTGTCGGCGTCTGAATAGTAGATGTGAGGGCTCTTGCTTGTTGTAAGCATTGGCTCTTGTACTTATTCATCAGGAAAGATGGAACCTGCAAGACAATGAAAAAGAGAGAAATGTGAATGAGGCTAAAGCTAAAATTGGAAACAAACAGTGTTAAAGCTCGAAAGCAAGAAGCACCAGGTGACAAAAGACGACTCTCTCTCACTTCAAACTGGTACATCATCTCCTAAGGGATGCGGGACAGTGTGACAGGTGTGATGACGATGCTTGAATGAGAAGATAGCTTAAAGATAAAGAAGAAAGGCTAAAGAATAAAAAAGAATAGAATGTACTTCACTAGAAGGTGTGTAAGTACATAAATATATATCCTGGAAGGTGTGTATGTACATAAATATATCAACATTAAGCTAATAAAACCACCGTTATTCTCAAATAAGGCTGTCACCCGCTAGCATGTCGTGGCTGCTTGCCAAATTATCCTGCGGTTTCTCAGCATCCTTGTTGACAGGAGTCTCCAGCAAATCACAATAGTCAAAATCAACTGAGAAACAACAGCCTGTTGCATGGCTCAGCGACTCCGCATTGTCCACTACAATCAGGTCATCTTGCTCGCCAGATGAATCATAGCTCTTGTCATCACAGGGAAGGCTAACATTTGATTCCGGCATTCCATCCCATAGAGCTGTAAGGAGATGCTGTGAATCAGACTTATCTTGAGCTATAAATTTCACATCCAAAATTGGGGCCTTGAAGTCCAACGCACAAGCAGCCTGTGAAAATGTGAGAATATCACGCAGAATGCTCCCCTCAGACTTTCCATTTGCAACTTCAAAAGCTCTAGTGCAATCAACGGACTCCACTTCCTTCAAAAGATGAGGGCTACCGTCAATCTGTACCCAAGGCATCTCATCTTTAACATCAGTATCTTCACCAGCTAGGACACATCTCACTTGGCTGCTGGCTTCTTCGGGTTCATTTATCTCCTCTCTCTCATGTTCATCACCTGTAACATGTACATAACATTTTTCTTTATCACAAGGCGACCGATAATCACTTTCCTCATTGATTTTCTCAGAGCGACCATCGTTGCTAGTAATAGTTCTATCAGTATTGCTCTCAACATCACCAGAAGGTAACTCAGAAGAAATTATTTTCATCACACGCTCCATCCCATCAGTCAGGCAGACAGAATTTTGTGCTCCATCATATGGTATTTCGGGTGAAGTTCTCTCGTCAAAATTTTCCTCATCTTCATTTGAGAACTCGGGAGCCTAGAAAGCCAGTGACTGTGTATAATTTGGAGGGCAAATCGTCATAGAAGATGCAAACCCAGCAAGGGCAAATGCCAAAGCATCATCTATAGACGATGCAGGTCTAGGTTTTTCCTTTGGAGAGTCAGCAACTTGCTGTAATAGGTGGCTTTCCTCATCATCCTCTCCATTTGGAAAGTCTGGAGCTGACATGGTAAAACTCGGAAGCAATTGGGAGGTACTCACAGTATCACGGGTTTCATCAGGTGGAACACATAATATATCTGAAGAACCCCTGTCAGAATGAGATTCTCCATGATTACTTTCATACAAGGAGGTTATATTTGACTCACTAAAGGAATATTCTGGGGCCGAAAATCTCTTGCAAGTCTGCAGTCCTGAACTCACCGCTTTGTGGTTAATCACTTCAAGTTGCTCCTCTACCCATTGCAGCCTCGCTTCAATGCTGCTAATTGGCTTAATCATATTTTCTTCGAATCTCAAGCAGAGACTTTCTATTCTGCTAACTTGGGAAACAAGCTGTTCTAGGACATTTTCAAAATGACTGTAAGAAACATCCTGCTTTCTATTAGTATCTGTTTCCTGTACAGTTTCCTGAGCTGGTTCAGAAATAACCCTCTCCATATGCTGAGTATCAAAAATGCCGGTAACATGTCCACCCTATTTGCAACATCAGCTGCTACAGTTACTTTCGAACCCAGATCGGGTTCTGTTGTCTCTGAAACAGCAGGTGGGCACTTCTGGTTATTCCTCACATCAAAAGCATCTTTATCCTGTACTTGGCTAGCGGTTCTCATTTTAGATAATTGCAGGATGCTAGGCACAAGCAAAGCCATTAGTGAAGTTCCAGATGCAGTTCCCGATTGCCTGTCCTCATCTTCAAAGTTAGATTCAACAGGTTCTGCAAACACATAGATTTCGTCTATATACACGCAATCTCCACTTTGAACTGAGATAAGACGAAGCGTGAGAGATGTGCAGGGGTCTGCGTCAGTAATCTCAGCTGTTGCCTCGTAAAAATCCTGAACAGAATTTAACCAGCATCATAAAAGAAGAGCAAAGGAGAAATATAAAATTGCGCTTGTCTCCAACAGTGATACCTAATTTAAGCATGTTGAAATCTTCCTTTGATATGCCGACAACATTCCTTAAAATTGTTTTCTGTTCATTTCCTTTTTCAAAGTTAAAGCTGCATCCTATTTCCAAATCTGGATCCATATACAATCTCATAAGCACTCCAAGCACCTTCCGGTCCTACATGTCTTGCCTACCGTACAAGCATAACAACCGTGAATCACCTTGAGGTCTCAACAAATAAGACACAAGCATAGCTCAGAATCAACTATAGGATATGAGAAGATAAAATGAGAAAGGACAGGAAGCTATATTTACATACACAAGAGAGCGAGTCTATTACCATCTCGACAGAGGACTTCAAAGACGCAGCGACGTCTCTGTTAGTTTCAAATGAAGGGCTGGGCGCCTTCACTTCAACCCAGTCGTTTTCACCAGCATTCAATTTGATCTCACTTTTGGATCTTTCTTCGGCAAGCTCATCCACAGAGTCCCCAGGAGAAGCAAGATTAGCCGCCAGAGGAACATCCCCGTCAGGAACTTGGTCCCTATAAACTCGAGCAGTGCTTCGGACATAGACTTGGCGCACCTCGTGTCTCCGAGCGAAACTCATTGCAGCAGGCAGAACTCTTCTGTCACTCATAATAACCGCGACAAAGGCACTGAAATAATTCTTCTTCTGAGGCTTAAGCAAATAATCACCGGGCAGTCGAGGTGAAAAGGACACACATACACACGAACCACTACATCCCATTAACATGAATCATTCGAAAGCCGCTAAAGCCATTAATCGATGATGGTCTGACTCGTGTGCTTCAAACCACGGACAAAAAGAGAATTCAAACGCCATAAATGACGGAACTTGGAAAAACCCCGCGACGGAGCGACTGCATCTCATCTCATAGTCATGCACTGGGGAAGCGGCAAGTGAGTCAGAAAAGCTTACTAGTGATTTCGCAGGGGCTGCGATCGGGCGACGGAGGGCGCAGCGGGAGAGGAGTTTTCGGAGCTGAGCCGGCCGCGTCATCATCGATCGGAGAAAGAGGCGATTCGACGGCCACATAGTCGGCAAGACGGCCGGCTGAGGCGGTCCAGCTCGTGGCGACGCTGCTCCAATCGATGCCTTCTCCGGCGATCGAGCCCATGATCGATTCTTCAACTGGGTAGCGACGGAAATCACTCGGCGGCTGTGCCGATTTCGATAATCTGGATGGGAGGAGGAGGAGGAGGAGGGGGAGCGTGCAACTGACGTCAAGTGATCTCAGATTTCTCAATGGGCCCCATATATATGTCATTATTTTTTTATATATTATGTCGGCTGAAAATTTAATTTCCGTAACAATTACTAGGGAAATATGAAAATCGGATTCTTCACAGAAAAAAAAGAGTCATAATATCTCTCGGGAAAATCTTCCACGAACCTCCTCCTTCTTTTTTTCACCATAGCCAATCCCGTAAAATCAATTAAAAATGTTCCCTTTCCTTTCGAACCAATTCCATAGATGACAATTTCAATTTCCAATTGCTAATCTATGATAAATACATTCAAATATTGCCAGCATCATTAATGAAATCTAATAATCTCCCCTAAATCAGCAATATAGTCCGACGATAAATGAGCAAAAATATATTTACGCTGACGAAAGACCTAACACTCAACACTAGTATTTTTAAGCAATTTCTTATTAATTTGCTAGATTAACTCTGGTCAACAAAAATAGGTCAGATAGTGGAGATACGTGTCATTGGTGCACGGAACATCTTAATTATCTTAAATCGCTAGCACTTTTCAATTCTAAGTATATATCTATTTTTCATCAAATTGAATCTCTCTTAATTTTTAGAAAATTTAAGTCTACGTCCCCTAAGTAGAGCGAATTTCTTTAGAAAAAAAAAAAGCACACATCTATTTCTGAATTTATAGATTTTTTTTTTCTACGGGCAAAGTGTGTGCATTTTTCCTTGAAGAAAGAAAAATAATATTTTTCCTATATAATACATCTTATCTAATGAACCCGATTTGCTATATTTTCCCTAGTAAGTTGCAACATCTATATTTTTCCTTTATTTCTTTTATTTTATTTAATACTAGCATGACTCCTATTTTGTAAATAATCACATTTGATGTCCTAATCATCTTATACTTCTACTGATAGTCGATATCATCCCATTTGAAAAGTAAAGGTGATAGAGGATATGTTCATACACTATGTTTGGAAAGTTTAAAGATAACTATTTTGGTGCAAATAAAAATTATACATTGGATCAAACAAGCAAGTAGATTGTCCTTTCACTTCTCTAAAGAAAGGTGATAGGTATCATTCTTAGCTTCTCCCTCTCATCTAAATTTATTTGTTGATTCTATTCTGATGACCGGTATCGTATGCATAGTTCGGGAAAAAGAAAAGGGGCACAATATTGACAGGCTTCACTATCCAATTGCACTAGGTTAAGGTCCATATGCTTATTCGATTGGGAATACACGATAGCATGATGAAGTTTCAAGTCGCTGATGACTTCTTTAGGATGATATCTTTTGTCTTTCTAATTAACCATTATAGATGATGGTTCAAAAACAACAGTTTGACTATACAGTAGTTGATCACAAATGGGACATTGGGATGACGGTGCAGACAGACCACCTCCCAAAATAGTATAGCAACAAATGACCTTTGCCTATCCACTTTGGCATTGAAAGATATCTGAGAGAGCTGTTGCACAAGCAAAAGAATCGCTATGCATCTAATACCTCCAGTTCTCTTTTCTTGTATAGAGGAGGCAGCAAATCTTGTGTTTTGGTCGAAAGGGTTTTCGGAACCAGACAGAACCTCCGCGATAGGCCCGTCCAACACATAGCCAGGAATTGCATCGAGTGTCTCCTTACAGAAAGACTTCAATGTCTACAAGTTAGAAAGACCGTATTAAAGTTAATCGAATGGTCAGACTATAAGACACGATATAATCAAATTGAATAGACTAATGTACAAACGGAAAGCTGCATCAGCTTTCGACTTCCACAAACCATTTCCAGGCTCCGAATGGAAAAGCCAAAGCAAAGGCTGCAACATTTTAACAGTGCAATTATTTAAAAGCTTCGTCTTGGCCATACAAGGAACAGATGATCTATCACACCCAGCAACATTCTAAAAGCAGAGAAGCAGAAATGTTCTTGCAAATGCTAATGATGGCTTTACAGCAATTAATACTAAAAAAAGGTTTTAAATTTATCCATGACAGATCCTCTCAGCGCTGGACTACTCCCGACAAGGTAACGCTCGCATAAGTGACCTATACAATGCCCATAGCTGAAACATCAGCTATAAATGGCTTAGACTAATGGATCTTAGATTTTTCATGATGTTCTTCAAAGCCACCAATTCCACGCTCAGCGTCATGCGCAACCAATGTTCATCGTGATTTTTCAAATTTCTCTTTGTTATTGATCAGGTCCAGTGCAGAACATTAGGGACTGGATTTCCATTGCATCGAATTTGTGTTTTGGTTTGGTATTCTGGTTGCTCGCCGTATTCTGAACTAGTGTCCGATTTGCTTTGATGCGATTAATTTGCACATTTGTGGTGGAGGAATGAAGCTACTACATTGAGGTTAGATGATGTTCTGAACTGTCTTAAACTCTGTCCATCGTGTGATGCTTTGAGATAATAAGTTGCCGATGTCTGAAGAGTAGGTGTGAGCCCCTTGTTTGTTGTAGGCCTTGGCTTTTGTTCTTCTTCATCAGGAAAGAAGAGAACCTGGAAGACAATGAAAAAGAGAGAAATGTATATGAGGCTAAAGCTAGAAGTGGAAACAAACAATGTTAAAGCTCGAAAACAAGAAGCACCGGGTGACAAAAGAAGACTGTCGGTTAAAATTTAGATATGCGTGCATGAAAGCATGATTTTGTTATAGTTTGTGATTTGAATGCGTGCGAGTGTATGTGTATAGGTAAAGGATAGTGTGGGGAGAAGATGAGACTACTTGTTCTTGGGAACCTCATGATTACTTCAAAACCAACAAAACAAATGCAAAATTTGCAGACACGAGACGATACAGACAAGATAACCAGCCTATCCACTTTGGAATTGAAAGATAATTAGGAGACCTGTTGCACAAACTAAAGAATGATTATGCATATAACACCTGGTTCTCTTCCCTTGTATGGAGGAGGCAGCAAATCTTGTAATTTGGCCGAAAGGGTTTTCTGAACCAGACAGAAGCTGCATAATAGATGAGTCCAACACAGATGGGAATTGCGTTGTCTCCTCAAAGAAAGACTTCATCATCTACAAGTTACAAAGACCACAAGTTAATCAAATGGTCAGCCTATAAGACACGATATAATCGAAAGGAGTAGAATAATGTACAAATGGAAAGCTGCATCAGCTTTCTGCTTTCACAAACCATTTCCAGGCTCCCAATGGAAAAGACCAAGCAAAGGCTGCAACATGTTAACAATACAATTAAAGGCTTTGTCTTGGCCGTATAAGAAACGGATGAGCTATCATCCCTGGCAACATTCCAACAGCAGAGAAGCAGAAAATCTGCTTCCAAATGCTAATGATGGCTTTGCTGCGACATGCAAGATTTTAAATTTAACCATGGCAGAATCCTCTTGGTGTTGGACTACTCTCGAAAAGGTAACGCTCACATAAGTGACCTATACAATGCCCATAGCTGATACATCAGCTATAAATGGCCTAGACTAATGGATCTTAGATTTTTCCCACAGTGCTCTTTGACGCCTCCAATTTCAGGCTCGGCATCATAGACAAACAGTGTTCATCGTGATTTTTCAAATTTCTCTTTGTTGTTGATCAGGTTTAATGCAGAATGTTAGGGACTGGATTTGCATTGCATCGAATTTGTGCTTTGTTTGGTATTCTGGTTGCTTTCTGTCTGATGTTCTGATCTAGTGTCCGATTTTCTTTGATGGGTGCACATTCTCACGAAGAAATGAAGCTACTATGTCGAGTTTGGATGATGTTTAAAACTTTGTTAACTCTGTTAACTGTGTGATGCTTTATGATTATAAGTTGTCAATACTCGGGAAATTGAAATGAAAACATACGGGCTTGTCTGAAGTGAGTTGTGAAGCCTCTTGTTTGTTGTAAGTCTTGGATTTTGTTTTCCTTCTTCTTGGTCAGGAAGATGAGAACCTGCAGGACAATGAAAAAGGGAGAAACGTAAATGAGGCTAAAGCTAGAATCAGAAATAAACAGGGTTAAGTTCGAAAGCAAGAAGCACATAACAAAAGAAGGCTCGCTCTCTCTCTCTCTCTCTCTCTCTCTCTCTCTCTCTCTCTCTCTCTCTCTCTCTCTCTCTCTCTCTCTCTCTCTCTCTCTCTCTCTCAGCTTGGAACTGTTACATGATCTCCTGAAAGATGATGGAGAGTGACGGATGCGATGACCTTGCTTGAATGGGAAGAGTGGTTAAAGAGAAGAAGAAAGGCTGAAGCAAGGTAAAGAATAGAATGTACATCACGAATAACAGTTAAAAAGCGCTCTGCTTTTCATTCTTCTAATGTTATTTGCATTCTACCGGCTTCTCGCCGAATCCAGTTCTGCTCCTACTGACCTCAGCTTGAGTCCTGCCGCTTCTAGCTCCTTTAACTATGCATTGCCTGTCACTTGGTTGCCTGAAGCAGGACGTCCATTCCTATCTGATCTAAAACAAATTTCAAGGTATTATTGACTCTCTGCAATCGCTGGTCACCTTTTCTGTTATTATGTTCTTCAGTTTGCATATCTATTATTGTTGCCTTACTGTAATACTCATGCGGTCTAAAAGATTTCCTTCCAGGATCTGGTGAGAGAGTGAGAATAAAATTGGCAATATGCAAATTCTTGCAGAAGTCAAGAATTTATGGATGAAACTCAATCTCCGAGGGGCAATCCTTATGAGCTTATATCTGCAAGTCTTTCTCATATTTTTCGCGCCCATTCGAAAGAGGTGTTCAAACTGGTGGATCATGACGCTCACCTGGTCAGCTTACTTGGTTGCCGACTTGGTCGCTGACTATGCCCTTGGACTCATTGCCAAAGCCCAATTCACTGGTGGCACTTCAGAATCCAAGGCTGATGCATATGGTGACCTTTTGGCATTTTGGGCTCCATTTCTTCTGCTACACCTCGGAGGACCAGATACCATTACCGCTTTCGCGCTTGAGGACAATGAGCTGTGGCTTAGGCACTTGCTAAATCTTCTATTCCAGCTAGGTGCTGCAGGCTATGTATTTTATGAATCGCTCCCAAGTAACAAGCTGATTGTCCCAACCATCCTCATGTTTATTGGTGGAATCACAAAATACATAGAGAGAACACGTGCTTTGTATCTCGCAAGCTTCAGTAAATTCCGTGACTCCTTGTTCACGTCTCTTGATACTGGGCCAAACTATGCGAAGCTCATGGAAGAATACTATTCCATGAAGACAAATAATATCCCCGTTTCAATAGAGACGGAGCGACAAACCGTTTTGGAATCCCCAGATGCTCGAGTGGAAGATGAAACTAATTCGAATGAAAAAGAAGCGAAAGAAAGAAGCTTGGACAACGGAGAAGTGATAAAAAAAGCATTTGGTTACTTCACAACCTTCAAAGGCCTCCTTGTGGGTCTCATCTTCAGCTTCCGTGAACGCAATGAAAGCGTGAGATTTTTCAGAAGCATAACCCCAAATGACGCTTTTCGGGTCGTTGAGGCTGAGCTCAACTTCTTTTATGATGTTCTTTATACCAAGGCTGCCGTGGTTCACCGTCCTGTTGGGTACCTTTTCCGAGCTATCTCAATTGGTTCCATCATTGCTGCGTTTGCACTTTTCTATGTCCTAAACAAGCAGGGTTTTCGTGAATATGATATAGAGATTACATACACGTTGCTTCTTGGAGCTGTTGGCCTGGAATTTGTAGCTCTTAGTATGCTCATTTGCTCCGACTGGACAATTGCACTTTCAGATAGATTTGAGAAACATGGTAGACGTTCATCTATAGGAAGCAGCTTCATTAAGTCCCTAAAATTCAGATCTAAAGATTCATCGTTTGCATTGCATATTCTCCATGGTAGATGGTCTAAATCTATCTTCCAGTACAATTTGATGGATTCTCGGCTAAAATGGTGGCCAAAATGGATTGAGTCTCTCCGTGAATTGTTTGATGACTTGAAGTCCGGACGAGTAGAACAATACAAGGAAAAGTTAGGTAAACTGATTTTTAATGAGCTGAAACGGAAGTCATCGAATACAAATAAATTGGAAAGCATGAAAGAGAGATGTGATTCTCGAGGTGAGTGGGCTTCCAATACAAGTAAATGGGAAAGCATAAAAGAGAGGTGTGATTCTCGAGGTGAGTGGGCTCTGGAATGGCGGCCAAATTGCAAAGAGTTGCTTTCATTCGTTCGTGATGTTGATTATGGTGAGAGCATTTTAATGTGGCACATTGCCACTGAACTCTGTTACAACACTGGCACTGATGATAAGACAAACGACAACCGTAAAGTCAGTAAGGTCTTGTCAGATTACATGCTTTATCTCATGATCAAACAACCTATTATGATGTCTGCAGAGGTCGGGATTTGGAAAATAAGATTCCAACACACTTGTGCTGAAATAGACAGGTTCATCGGTGATACATTCTTCAATGAGAGCAAAATGGACATAACAAAAGAACGAGTCTGCAATAGTCTCCTTTCTATTCCTACAGTTGTGAAGCCTGCTGATGTGAAAGGAAACAAAGTGAAATCTGTGCTTTTTGATGCATGTATTCTCGCAAAAGAGTTGGGGGAATTGGAGGAGACCAAGTGGGAGGTCTTGAGTGAAGTATGGGTGGAATTGCTGACGCATGCTGCAATTCATTGCCGACCATACGTGCATGCTCAACAACTAAGTAAAGGAGGAGAACTTATCACATTGGTTTGGTTATTGATGGTACATCTTGGCTTGAGTGAATTGTTCCAACCGATCGAGGACCCTAGAGCAAGACTGATCATTCACAAATAACTGGGGTGAGTTGATGAATCGGCATAAGATGAGGCTCCTATCTACAAATTCCATTGCAAATCTCACCTTGTTTACACCTTTGTTTCATTTCTTCTTGTAATAAGTGTTGCTTCTTTGCTCTGACTGCACAATGTTAAAAGTGTCCTTTTCTGCAAACTCTTAACTGTTCAATTTCTCTAATAGTATGGGATTTGCGCACTTCTATGAACCGAATGAGAGAAACCCTCGCAAATTGCATCCAATTTCACTATTTAATATTCGTGTCGCAATTTTAATGTTGTACCGTTAAGAGAAGTCAAAATAAGAGAATATCAATTGCTTCGCCTAATATATATTCTTCATATAAATGATCATAGCAGTACAAATGCTGAAATATCCGTGGTTGTTAAACAGTGTTCTGGTTGAATTGGGGATAAAGTAAACCATTTGGTTTATTCTTTTCACTCCCAAGCAAAACCAAACTGACCTTGGGTCGTCCAGATTATGCTTTCCTTGAACACACCAAGGAAACGTTTTTTTCTTATTGTACAACGAAGCTGAATTTACCATGGGAGTAAAGTATTACGGAAAACAAGCAATTAAATAATATAATATATAGAAAAAGAAAATAAATCGGATATTACATTTACATTGCTCGGTCAAAGTGACCTACTTCATAGTGAGGACAGCACAAATTCTTCAATAAATCAAGGATATAAAAGAGACTCTAACCACATTTGAGTCAATTCAAACACTCAGTATTTCCGAATCCCCAACTTGACCGAATAATTGGCATGATGTTTAACCATCACAATTATTCACAGAATAATCTTTCTTAATCTTATGAAGTAGTACACAAAGTCTCATCCAAACGCACTCGAATTGCTTCATAATGTAGTTTAGGAATAAGCCGCACCTTTGGTGCCCACCTATTGCACACGCATGGCACACCGCTATGCATTGAGACTAGAACCCAAGATTGAATATAAATATATAGTTCAACTAAATCAGGAAACCTTGTGGCTGCTTTCTAAATCGAACGAGGAAAGTGATTTTATTTATTCATTTATTTATTTTAAAGTTTGGGAGGAAAATTAGTCTTGCAACCATTAAGCAAGCACCGCTCGACTTACTAAACATCTAATCAAGAACGATCTATCTCGTTGCAATTTATATCATAAAACGAGTTAGTAACTTTCTTCAATACCATAAACATTCCCTTGGATTATTCATCCTGCTGCAGCATGGCCCTCAAATTTCAAAGATAAATGAATGTGAAACATGGATGGACCAATGAAAGTTAGTACTTATCATAAGAAGCATACGGGTGTGCAAAATGGATCGCCTAAACTGAAAATCGCTTGGGCCGACCTGATCTGGTTCTTGAGAGTGTCAATCCGGTTCCTAGTTCCTAAAAGTAGAAATGGTATCCAAGAGGTCCGGTTCCCGATTCTAAGAGGGATTGACTAAATATACCTTCTTTTAATTATTTCTTAAAAAATTAGTAAAAACGTGAACTAAATATTTTTTCCCAATGATACTACAAGTTATGGCACAATAACTCTCCACTCATCATCGCTTTTGTTAATATTTTAAGATCTGTCACTCTCTCTCGTTCTACACGGCCACTCTATAGTGGAGGAAAAAAAAAGACCGGTTCCATTGGACTGGTTCGAAACTAATTGTTTGGTTCGTTCTTAGAAACAAACAGTCTAGTCTCCAATTCCCACAATTATGAACTGGACTAAACCGGAAATTGATCACTCCTAGGCAGCACCGCACGTCCAGCCATTACACCGTTGGCTCCCTCCAGCAACGCCACATTCGCCTTTATTCGGAAACATCCATGGAAAATTTATGGGTCACCAATGTCATTTCAAATGATGGTGCTAGAAATTTTTTGCCAATTAGATGATTACACAAACTCAAGACAAAATGGTAGTTTCCCCAGCCTAAGTATCACCAAAGCCAGTTCTCAATCTATCCATGAGCCACCCAGGTTCAACTAAAGTAGTTGGATCTCAATTAAGTTTGTAATGCTAGATGATTAAGTTAAGTCAGTTTGAGTTCAATTTTTTTAACTCAATTACCTCCCGAGCCTAATCTGGTAATTAAAGTTATATTTTGTTTTCATTACAAGACATTTAAAACATAACAAATTATTAATTACATTGTAGTTATGAAACTTGAGTGTGAGCTCAAGCTTGTATTTGGGCTTAACTGAGCCGAGACTAATATTTCGTAAGATAATTGACCAGAGTCTCTATTATTCGACACGAGTTGAATTAAATTTATAGTCCGTGTCAACTCAGCTCAGCTCCACTTTCCACTGGGACGGTGCAGCACATAAACCGATTTCCACATTCATAACAGATTGCTTAAAGGTTGCATCATATGCTAAATCGGCAAGACGGCCAGCGGAGATGGTCCACCGTCCAGCTCATTACGATGCTGTTTCAATCGGTGTCTTCTCCGACGATCTGAGCCCACGATTGATTCTTCAGCTGGGAAGCAATGAAGTTGCTCGGTGGTGGTCGGGATTTCGATAATATGGACGGAATAGTTGGGGAAGGGAGGAGGAGGGGAGCGTGCAATGGACGTACGGCGATCTCAGATTTCTCAATGGACCCCATATATGAAAATCCGAAGATTTTATATATCATGTCGGCCAAAAAAATTAATTTCGGTATAAATTACGATGGAAATATGAAAATCTGACACTTCATAGGGAAAAAAAAAGAAAAGAAAAGAAAAAGAAGTTGTAATATCTTCCCGGGAAAATCTTCCATGAACCTCCCTTTTCTTTTTTACCATCGTTAATCCAGTAAATTAATAAAAAAATATTCCTTTTTCCTTTCGAACCAATTCAACAAATGAAAATTTCAATTTCCAATTACTAATCTTATCCGTGAAATGATAAGGCCAACACGTTCAAATAATCCCAGATCACTAATAGAAACCCATTAAATTGCCCACATCTCCCCCGAATCAATAAGAAAGTCCGACTGTGAATGTGTAAAGATATTTTTACGCTATTGAATGACCTAACAATACTGACCAAAAAAAAAAAAAAAACGACCTAACAATAATCACTAGTTTTTTGTTTTTCGAGAAATTGTTTTTTGGTCAAAAGGAAGGAATTTCTAATTCATTTGCTAGATTTACTCTTGTCGACAAAAATAGGTTAGATTGTCGAGTTAAGTGGTTTTGCTCGTGAATGTTATTACACCGGTGCATGGAATATCTTAATTATATCAATTCGTCAGCACAGTATAAACTTTTCTTAATTTCGTCAATTGGAATCTCTCTTATTTAACAAAAAATTAAATCTATGACCCTAATAAAATAATTTTCCCTTTTTTTTTTCTTTTTTTTTTGTCATGCCTATCTTATATAATGGATGCGATTTGCTATGTTTTCCTTGGTAAGTAATGACTCCTCTGCTTTTCTATTATTTTTTTTTCTGTTTATTTATACTAGCATGACTTCTATTTTGTAAATAATTCATGTTTGATGTCATAATCATGTTGAGGTCATACGTCTATCGATGCTCAACGATCATCCCATTTGAAAGGTAAAGGAGATAGAGGCTATTTTTATGCACCAATAACCACCATATGCTTAGAAATTTTAAAGATAATTATTTTTGGTTCAAATTAATATTATACACTGGATTAAACAGACATGTAGATGCCTTTCCACTTCTCTAATGAAAGGCTATAGATATCCTTCTTAGCTTCTCCCTATGGTCCATATGTATTTTTTTATTCAAACCCACATCGTTCACATTTTGCGAAAATTAAAAAAGGAACAACATTGATAGGCTTCGTCGTCTAATTGCATTAGATCAAAGTTCATTGGCTTGTTCAATCGGGAATACACGATAGCATGATCAAGTTTGAAGTCATTGATAATTTCTCTAGGATAATAATTCTTTGTCTCTCTGTTAACAAATAAGAGATGATGGTTATGTCTACACACACAAAAATGACCAATCTTTGGTTATTATTGACATGTGATAAATTTAGTCAATGAGAGAATAGTTTAGTCATTTATGAACAAAATTATCAATAACTTTAAGAATTGAAAACTTGATGAATCAATAGCTTGAAGGAATGGACAAAGGGTGGAGTCAACAATCTCAGATACAATTGTCTAAGAAGTAACCATCAACGTAGTGGAATAAAGAACCATTAATTTAGTGGAGTCGAAGAAACTGTGAAGTAGTGGAGCCAATGTAATCATCAGTGTAACTGTTTGGTAATAGTTTGTAACTTCTATTTGTAATTTCCATTTGTAACTTCCCTTTGTAACCTCTCTTAATAATCATTGATTGTATGCTTTAAAGAGCCATATCATAGTACTCTTCAGAGGCCCCGCACACAAACAAACAAATCTACTATCTTTGAGTTATCTTTGCTTTCCTCTAGTGCGCTTTTAATTTCCAAACTCGCATCGTTGATTAAATTCCGACGTGTACTTTTATCTCGAGTGTTGTGTCGTCAATTAAATTCAGTCATAGTTTGTCTATGTTGGTTTTATTGAAGTGATTATATTTTCCAAGCTTTGTCGTCAATTAAATTCCGCTGACAATTCCGTTTCAATCAACAATGATGCTTGAATGAGAAAAGAGATTAAAGATAAAGAAGAAAGGCTAAAGTGTGATTAAAATATAATTTACACCCCCTAACAACAGCCAGAGAGGAAGAAGAAAAGTCTAAAGTGTGACTTAAAATATAATTTACATCCCTAACAACAGGCAAAGATGAAGAAAAAAGGCTAAAGCGTGATTAAAAATATAATTTACATCCCTAACAAAATCCATACTGGATCTCACAGCTCGAGTCCTGTCGCTTCTCACTCCTTTACAAGTGCGCATTGCTTGACTTGCACTCGGTCACATAAAGCAAGTTGTCCATTCTTATTGGATCATAAATTTCAAGGTACTGTCGACTCTCTGCCCTCAATAGTCCCGTCGCTCCTAACTCCTTTACGGTCTGTTGTTTTGTTCTCCTGCTTTGCATATCTATTCTATAACTGTTGCCTCCCTGTAATAATACTCGTGCTGCTGTCTAAAACATTTCCTTCCAGGATCTGGTGAGAGAGTGAGGATCAAATGGAAATTACGAAAATTCTTGCAGAAGCCCAGGATCTATGGATGAAACTCAATCTCCGAGTGGCGATCCTTGCGAGCCTAGCTCTTCAAGCCTTTCTCATCTTTTTTTGCGCCCATTCGAAAGAGGCGGTCAAAATGGTGGATCACGACTCCCTTGTGGTCAGCTTACTTGGTTGCCGACTCGGTCGCCCTCTATGCCTTTGGACTCATTTCCATAGCCCAAATCCATGGGGGTACTTCAGACTCCCCGATTGATGCATCTGGTCACCTTTTGGCTTTTTGGGCTCCATTTCTTCTGCTACACCTCGGAGGACCATACACCATAACTGCTTTCACGCTCGAGAATAATGAGCTGCGGGTTAGGCACTTGCTTAATCTATTAATCCATCTAGTCTCAGCATGCTATGTGTTTTACCAATCCCTCCCCAGTAACAAGTTAATTGTCTCATCCATCCTCATGTTCACTGGAGGAAGCATTAAATAGCGCGACCAAATCGTTGCTTCAAATTGACTCATGTAAAAAATCATAACTTCACAACGATATAATCCACCATTTTTTATGAATTGTAAATCTCAACAACTAAAAATTGGATTTCACGGCTCAAATTTTACAAAACTTCAAATTTGAATTCTAACTCCAAAATTTACTCCAATTAAACAAATAATCAGCTTGAATCCTTACCAGGCATTGTAAATAGGAGTTGAATTCACTTGCGAGATTCTCGTGGCTTGTACGTGCCAAACCCCTCTCGTTCCCTTTCTTCTTGTTCTTTTCTCTTTCTTTCCCCCTTGATCTCTCGGCCTCCTCTTTTCCTTTCATCTCACAATGGTCTTCTTCTTCTTTTTCTTTGTGGATCCCACTACTTTTTAAAAAGATCGAAATATTGCTATTATATTCTCCGGTTTGCATTATTGTTCAATCATTGTTGCCTTACAATAATTATCATGCTGACTAAAACATTTCCTTCCAGGATCCGGTGAGAGGAGAGAGTGAAGATCAAATGGGAATTACGACAATTCTTGCAGAAACCCGGAATTTATGGATGAAACTCAATCTCCGAGGGGCAATCCTTACGAGCCTATCTCTGCAAGTCTTTCTCATCTTTTTTGCACCCATGCGAAAGAGGTGGTCAAACAGGTGGTTCAGGACTCTCATGTGGTTAGCTTACTTGGTTGCCGACTCGGTCGCTATCTATGCCTTCGGACTCCTTGCCAAAGCCCAAATCAATGGTTGTACTTCAGACTCCAACGTCAATGCATATGGTGACCTTTTGGCATTTTGGGCTCCATTCCTTCTGCTACACCTCGGAGGACCAGACACAATCACTGCTTTCGCGCTCGAGGATAATGAGCTGTGGGGTAGGCACTTGCTTAATCTCTTATTCCAGCTAGGCACTGCATGCTATGTGTTTTACCAATCCCTCCCCAGTAACAAGCTAATTGTCCCAACCATCTTCGTGTTTATTGGAGGAACCATAAAATATATAGAAAGAATATGTGCTCTGTATCTTGCACGCTTCAGTAAATTCCGTAGTTCCTTGCTCCCGTCTCTTGGTGCTTACCGGGATAGCAATGCTCTAATAGAGATGATTTCGGAGCATAATATCAAATCCCGAGATGTTGGAAAGCAACATAAAACCGATTTAGGCGACAGAGAAGTGATAGAAGCTGCATCTTTATACTTCACAACCTTCAAACGCCTCCTTGTGGAACTCCCCTTCGGCTTCAATCAAATGAACAGAAGCAGCCAATTTTTCAGTAGCAGCACCGCGAAGGATGCTTTTCGGGTCATTGAGGTTGAGCTCAACTTCTTTTATGATGTTCTATATACTAAGGCTGCCGTGGTTCACCGTCCAACAGGGTACCTTTTCCGAGCTATCTCAGTTGGCTCCGTCGTTACTGCTTTTGCACTTTTCTATGTCTTGAACAAGCGTGGTTTTCACGAATATGATATAAAGATTACGTACACCTTGCTCCTTGGAGCTGTGGGCCTGGAATTTGTAGCTCTTAGTATGCTCGTTTTCTCTGACAGGACGTTTGCAAAAGTAGGGACATCTCAGAAACATCATAGAAGTTTGTTTACAGGATGCATCTTCATTAAGTTCCTCCATAAATTCAAATCCGAAAGCTCACCGTTCGCATTGCATATACTACATGCTAGGTGGTCTAGATCAATCTTCCAGTACAATTTGATAGATTCTCGGCTGAGTAGGTGGCCAAAATGGATTGAGAAACTCCTTGATCTCATCTCTCTGTGGGAATTTTTTGATGACTTGAAGCCTGGACGGCGAGTACCATACACTGAAAAATTAGGTGAACTGATTTTTGATGAGCTGAAACGGAAGGCATCGACTGCAATAGACATGGATGGCACGTTGGAGATATGTGCTGCTCGGGGTGAATGGGCTCTGGCGCATTCTGAAACAAAGCAAGATTGCACAAACTTGCTTCCATTCGTCCGCACTGTTGATTATGATGAGAGCCTTTTACTGTGGCACGTTGCCACCGAGCTCTGTTACAATACGGACACTGAGGAAAGTACTGACTTTAACACTAATCGTGTAAACAGTAAGATCTTGTCAGATTATATGCTTCATCTTATTATCAAACAACCTGATATGATGTCTGCAATCTCTGGGTTCGGCGAAATAAGGTTCCAATACACTTGTGATGAGCTGGACAAGTTCCTCATTGTAAATTTCTCTTATGGGAGGAAAATGAACATAACGAAGGAAAGTGCGTGCGGAACTCTCCTCTCTGGTGGTCAAGGAGTGGAGACACCTCGTTGGGGCAGAGAGACAATCTGTTCTGTGCTTTTTAATGCGTGTGATCTCGCTAGAGAATTGCAGAGGATTGAAAAGAAAGACAGGTGGAAGATCATGAGCGAAGTGTGGGTCGAATTGCTGGGGTATGCTGCGGTTCATTGCCGACCGTCCGCACATGCTCAACAACTAAGTAAAGGAGGAGAACTTATCACCTTGGTTTGGTTATTAATGGCACAGTTTGGCTTCTCTCGATATCTCGGAGCACTGCCAGAGGCGTTGAGAGTCCAAGCGGCGTTGAGAGCCCATGAGGCGGTAATTCGAGCCGGGGTGGCGTTCAGAGACGCGGGAGCGGCAGTGCACTGATCGTTCTAGTGCTATGTAATATCCACGGTTAAATTTTTCTTCTTCTTGTCTTTTTTTTGGCAGTGCACTGATCGTTCTAGTGCTATGTAATATCCACGGTTTGAAATTAGCATTATGTAAAATCAAGCCCTGTTTAATAGCGGTTGTTTTAATCGCTCCACGAGTGACAAAACTCCTACTGCAAAAATGACAGGAAAAAAAGAGGAAATAATTCGGAAATGAGGAGGAAGCGTCCAACACCACGTGGCGCGAACCCACCACACTTGCCCCTCTCCATCTCTCTCTCTCTCTCCTCTCCATCTCTTTCTCTTTCTTCTGCGACTTTGCAGCCTGCGTCCCCCGATACATTGTTCCCGTCGGGGGGAGTCTTCGTCCATCGCTGTAGTTCTTCTTCTTTCCAGTTTTCCTTTCTTCGGGCCAGCATTCCTCTTCTTTAATTTGTTATATTCCTCAGTCAGTGCTGTAGTTTCAGCGTTGCTGCGTTAATTGGATCCCGGTCACTCTCTGTCTCTCCCCCACTCCGCGAATTAAGTCCGAGTACGCTGATTTACGATTTGAATCACAAGTTTAATATTGTACCATCAATAGCAAGTCACATTTATAAGTAAGAAATTGGTGAACGTCGGTTACCTAGTATGATAAACATTCTTCATATAAATGATCATACCAATATAAATGCGTCCGTGGCTGTTTAACAGTGGTCTACCGTAAACCACAAGGAAGCCAAACTAAATTGGTTGATTCTTTTTTACTCCCCAGCCAAAACCAAACTCATGAACCTTGGTTTGATTTTGGCGGGATTATGCTTTCCTTCAACACCCCAAGGAAACGTTTTTCTTGTACAACTAAGCTGAATATACCATAGGAGTAAGATATTGCGAAAAACACAAGAATGAGCAATAAAATAAACGGAAAAAGAAAACAAACTAGACATTAGATTTATGTTATTTGGTCAATGTGATCTACCCAAAAAACGAGCAACACAGCATTCCACTAGAGATTAGGTAATATAATAAAGATTATAACCGCACTCAAGTCTACTCAAACACTCTCAATAATCCCAACACCCAATTTATCTCATAACTCACTAAATATTTAGCCATCACAATTACCTGCAAAATAATCTCTCAAATCGCATAACGTGGTACACAAAGTCTTACCCCTTCAATGCCATTGCTTCAGGGAATAATTCACGAATAAGCCATATATTTAGTGCCCTACTATTATACGCAAGGCACGCCACTGTGTACCAGCAGCATGAAGACCAAAACTTTTATTTCCAACTCAATTAGGATATCATGCGGCTGACTTCTAAATCGAACGAGAAAACTGATTTTGTTTTTTAAATTTTGTTAAGAAAATTAATCTTGGACTCTTTTAGCATGTCACGTCTAAGGGTTGCACATCGGGCCACATTTTTGGGCACTATTAGATCAGGTTTCATTGGAAAGCTCAAATTCGAGATATATTCTAAAAATCTCTACCTTGGCTCTATATTTAAGTCAAGTCATAATCACCTGAAATGTGATAACTACTACTCTCCCACCACCCCTTTATGGGCTCAATTGCCCTAGAGATCTTCCAAATCCAAGCTACACTTGAATATCGTCGTAATCAAGGACCTTATCAAGCTACAAACTCTACTTGCAAACATTAACTGCTGCACAAGAATTCACATACACAAACACCATTACGTCAATAATTGTAAAAAAAAATCAAACTCATGCCTTGTCAAACTCAGCAACTACAGTTTTCATTGGCTTTGTAGGTGGAGCCTTGCTACAAGTATTGTCTATGTCAATTACCACGCAAGTACCCTCTACACTGGGATGTCTAGTTGCAACTCCATCTAGAGCTAAAAAACCACCCAAATTCGTACAAACACTACCATAATCACTCCTATCCAAAAGTATTGGAGACTCGTCAATTGTAACTTCTATGCTCACAACAGGTGAATTTAATTCTAAGCACTACAATCGATAACTCTGCTCAACTTGTACATAATTTTAAAAAATATATGCATTTTCTTACCCTCCAATTGAGCTTATCATAATTCACTCAAACACACGGGTACCAAATATTTCAAGAATAAAATAATCATCACTTTTACCTGACTTTGAAAAGTTCAACACCCAATCGCAGTTAATGGAAATCTAGCTCACTATACTAATTGCATCAGTCTGGAAATTCCTACGATACCAACATTGGAGAGAATTTTATGGGGCATCTTTAGTAACATTGTGTTCATCAACTCTGTAACCAGTTGTTATTCACAAGCACTAGTGCAGTTCTTCATTTAGAATTGGTTTAATAACTTTGAGCAAAACTCCATGCTACTGAAAGTCAGCACATACTTGATTGTCATACTAATCTTTTTTTTTTTTCAAATCAAAGCTCTTAATAGTTGATCTTGATAACAACATCAAACTTTTACCTCAACGCAAACACCCAGACCTTCTCAACTAGCCATGTGGTTTCATAGCAACAGATGACCTAACTAACTAAATTTCTCTCCTTTTCCTATCGACTTTCGAATAGAAAGATATCTGAGAGAGGTGTTGCACAAACAAAGAATGATTATGCATAAGACCAAGCAAAGGCTGCAGCATGTTAAAATAAGATTATTGAAAAAGCTTCATATTGGCCAAATAAGAAACAAATGATCTATCACCCCCGGCAACATTCCAACACCACAGAAGCAGAAAGTCTGCTTCCAAATGCTAATCATGGCTTCCTAACAATAAACACTATAAGGGAGATTTAAAGATATCCATTACAGATCCTCCCGGTGCTGGACTACTCCCCGCCAAGGTCACGCTCATATAAGTGACCTTTACAATGCCCATAGCTGAAATATTAGCTATAGATGGTCTAGACTAATGGATCTTAAATTTATTCGACAGTTGCATAGTAAAGCAAAGGCCACTAAAATCCACCCCTAGAACACCTACAAAAGAAGAGATTATCTTGTTAAACCATTTCCCCCATTCATACCTTCGCCACATCACGCACAGTCGGCTTCTTTCCATATATTCCGAGAACAGCGTCTCCATAAACTCCGTACTCTTTAAGGAGCTGAGGATTGGAAAATTGTGAGAGGGGCATACTTGAAACAAACAGGAGGCAGTGACTGAGCAGATAGTAATTATCCAGCCACATATACCTGATCGCGCTTGACACCACTGCTTGGAACACCAAAAACAGCGCTATCTACATATGCCAACGTCTGCCATGGGCTGTTACCATAAAGCGAGCACAGCTCGACTCAGCTAAAGATCTAATCAAGTATGATCTATATCGTTGCGGTTTTACATCATAAAACAAAATAATACCTTTCTTCAATACCATAAAACCTTCCCTTGGATTATTACACAAACTCAAAACAAAATGACAGTTTCCCCGGCCTAAGTATCACCAAATCAAGATTTCAATCTATCCATAAGCTATTCAAGGTCAGCTTAATTAGTTCAATTTGATCAAGTTTGGACTGCTAGATAATTAAGTTGACTCAGCTTGAGTTCAATTTTTGAACCCAAGTAGCTCCCGAGCCTAATTGCGTAACTAAAGTATTATTTTGTTTTCATTACAAGACATTTAGAGCATAACAAATTATCAATTATATTGGACTCGTATTTGGGCTTAATTGAGCCAAGACTCATATTTCATAAGATAATTGACCCGAGTCTCTATTATTCGACACGAGTTGAATCAAATTTATAGTCCTCAGCTCAGCTCCAGTACAAATCAAACTTTCCACTAAGAATGTGAAGTAACACAAACCGATTTCCACATTCATAACCGATTGCTTAAAAGTTGCAATAGATACTTAAAAGGGGAATCGATGGTCATTGAATCAGCGAGACGGCCAGCTAAGATGGTTCAGCTCATTGCGACGTTGTGACCAATCGGTGTCTTCTCAAACCCATGATTGATAATTGATTAGTGGTGGTTGCGATTTTGATAATCTGGACGGAATAGTTGGGGCAAAAAAATATATGGAGTGCTAAAATTTGGCATGGAGGGATACTTAAATGTCAAAAGTTAGGAAAGTGACACATAAATGTTATTATTTTTTTAAAAAAATAGGACACCTAAGTGCCAAGTCCAGCGAACTTTGTTAGAAATCCTATGTGACAACTTTTTATTGATATTGCTCGCCTACGTGGCTCGCCAGAGAGATGACTCATCTCTAACTCACCCAAAATGATGCCGTTTCCATAGTTGGTCAAAATAAAAGCCCTAAATCGGTCAAAACGACGTCGTCTCCCTAATTGCCCCAAACCTAAAACCCTAAATCGGCCAAAATCCCCATTGAAGCGCTCGAACCTTAATCCAGAACCCTAATTTCGATTCGCCCCAAATTCCACCACCAAATATTAGAAATAAAGAGCAGGACTTTCAGCAACGGCTCAAATTCCTCTCACCAAAGTGAAAGAGAAGACAAGCGCTTCTTTTTTTGTGGGTTACCGAGTCCAAGAAGAACATCGTGGACTCAAATGAATCCTAGGAGGAGATTCTATGGATGCGCCCAATATGAAGAAGGGTCAGAGTACAAAGATTTCAAATGGGTCGATACGAAGTTCTCTCACTGAGCCACATATGTGATATTGGACCTACTTGATGGATGATATCAACCTCCATCTACATTCGTGGATGACTTGGACAATATTGACTCAATGCAAGCTAAAGCATCATCGGCTAACCATTTGAAGAATGAAGTTTCAAATATGAAAATTGAACGGAAGTGTTATCAAGCGTTTATTATGGTGTTGTTTTGTTGTCTATCATACTTTATAATGAAATGTAAAGTACTTGAAGATGAGAAGAAGTTTCTTAGGCTACTATAGTTGAAAATGAGTGGACAAATGTAATTGTTTTAGATCAAATGTGAGCTATTTTTTTTAAGTGAAAAATATATTTTTTTGTCCACGAGATCGTTATGACTTTGTTGTTGTTTATGATGTCATATGTATTGTAAGTTACTTCTTGTGCTTGTGATGAGATTAAGGACATGGAATGAGTGAATAAAATGCTGCTTTTGCTTGTTCTTGAATATAAACTAGCAAGGATGTGTATTAGGTCAATGTGTTATGATGGCTTCTTTACTTGAACTGAAAGTAAACCAACAAGCATTGAGTTGAATAAGTTGCTTCTCTAGTTTACTTCAAACCAACATATACATAGGACAGACATGAGTGATTACTTGAGTGTTATAGGTTGTATTTAGTAATCACTTAAGTGTTAGGTTATTATTAAAAGTGATCACATAAGTACCATTTGTGGTTAAAAGTAAATACTTAAGTACCAAGTTTTTTAGAATATAATCAGTTAAATGCCAATTTTTGTAGGTTTTTTCCTAAAAATTACACTAACCACCATCATTGGCCACCAGTCGCTGCCACCAGCCACACCAAGCATCATAGCTATCATCTCAAGCCATCACCAGCCACCACTGTACTAGTGTTGTGCTGCTACAGAAGGCGTTGGTGCAAGCTAAATCTTGCATTAGCTCGCACCAGCACCACCTGGTGTAAGATATGCCAATTGCACACTTGCACTAGCACCACCTAGTGTAAGATGTGCACGCTGCACACTTACACCAGTTACTGTAGGAGCTCTCAACCGCCACTAGCCACCGCTAGATGCCACCAGCCACCACTAAGCACCCAATTGCCATACCAGCACCCCAGTCGCCGCCACAGACCTACTACCAACAGCCACTATACTAGTGGTGGGTTTGCTGAAAATGTGCTAATGTAAGCCGAGCCTTGTACCAGCTTGCACCAACACCACCTAGTATAAGATGTGCACACTGCACACTTACACAAGATATTGTAAGAGTTCCCAACCGCCACTCGTCACCACCATACACCAGCACTCCAGTCACCACATCAGCACCTTAGCCACCACCACAAACCCATCACCAATAGCCATTATACTAGTGGTAGGTTTACCGAAGAAGGTACTGATGCAAGCTGAGGTTTACATTATCTTGCACCACCACCCTTTGGTGCAATTTTATGCACACTGCACATTTGCACCAGGCACTGCAGAAGCTCCCAACCGTTACCAGCCACCACTAGGAACCACCACTAGCCACACTAGTAACCTAACCACCACACTAGTACCTAGCCACTACCACAGACTCACTGCAACAACCAATATGCTGGTGGTAGGTTTGCTGCAGAAGGTGCTGGTGCAAGATGTGCACACTGACACTTGCATCAAGTACTGCACCAGCCCCCAACCACCACCACAGACCCATCACCAACAGCCACCAACCACCAACATAACCACCAGTCACCACCACTACACGAACAACCAAAACCACCATCAGCCACCAACTAATACAAGTAACAAGTAAAAGTAGAATCCAAAAAATAAAAGCAGTAAAATCATTCCATTGATATTGAAATCAAGTCTCGCAAACTCAATGATAAACTAAAAAAGACCATCCATAGCAAGTTATAAACAAAACTGAATCCTTAGCCCCACAAACCCCATCTCATCCCATCTCATCTCACCAATCAATATTCACAATCCCCATGTTCATGCTCATTTTAATGGACCTTTCACTTGATTCATAATCCTTGAACTCTTTCTAACTGGATGTACAACTTCTTCTTTGGCTGTCTCAGGATGCACTAATTCAGATAGAGCTGTAACTATCCCAAGCTAAACTGATTTAGATAGAGCTGCAAATATCCTAGGTTGAACTAATCCAAATGGAGCTGCAAGTGGATTCTTCTTCTTTCTTGTTGGCGCAGCTAATGTCTTCTTGTTTGTTGGCACAGTCGTTGATTTTTTAGTTGGGCCTTGAGAGATAAAAACCTCCAAACTTCTCCCAAGCTACAAAAAGACTACTAAATCATCAGCAAAAATTTGCACTATAAATTAAATTAAATGTAGCCAATAAAACTTACATTAAGAATGATTATTCTAGTACGTTCATCTGTATAAAGGCCATAATCATATTGTCTTAATCTCTTCCCAAGAGCCCTTATTGTTCAAACGAGAGCGCTACTTTCAGTAACCTGTAATTTGTTAGCCCTTCTTATTGCTTGTGATTTTTCGAGCCCTTTTTTTGGCCTTTCACTTGGCTGTTTAGCTTCAATTATATTTGAACCTTCAGCTACAAAAAAAAGGGGCTTCTTCGGCCAATTCTTCAGTTGAGTATCTTTTAGATGTCATTCTTGTAACTAACTCTTTAGTTGGCCTTTTTCTAGTTGTTCTTCTTCTATCTAGCCCTTTAGCTTCAGCTTCAGTGACACCTTCTCTTGACATTTATGGTGGCCCTTTTTTTTGCCCTTTTGTTGGCTATTGAGCTTTAGCTTGCCTTATTCGAATTTGAAAAAGAGGCAAAAAACACCATAAATATAACGGTCGAGCCATATAATAACGTAAAGGAAAACTAAACATAAATTGTTGAACTTACTAGATATTTTTTTTCTCTATTAAAGAACAGACAATTAAATTGGCCATTCAATTGCTTCGGCCAATCCTTCAGTTGACCACATTCTACTTTGCCTTCTTCGAACATGCCCTTCACTTTCAGGTACAACAAGAGCTTCCACCAATCCTTTAGGTGCCATTCTCGTCACTTGAAAAAGAACATTAAATATAAGGCAATTGAGGCTATATATAAATATGTAATAAACCAAAAAAAAAAAAAAAAAACAACAACAACAACAACATAAACACAAATAGCATGACTTACTAGGGTTTCTTGTTGTCAACTGAAGAACAGTGAATGAACTTGGCCCTTCAACTAGCTTTCTAGCTATCCCTTCACTAGGCCCTTTAATTGGCCTCTTATCTAACTATTCTTGCTACTTCTTCAATCGATAACCTTTAGTACTGTGTCCTGCTACACGGTAATAAGATCATATCATCTTTGCACATGTTCTACTCATCATTTGCTAACCTGAGACCTTTCCCTCTGCCATTATTCATCTTCGTTTTGGCCTTCCTATTTTCTTCTTTAGTGGCAAAGCTTGAGGTGCCTCACGATCGATTGGCTGCCAGAACTTACTGCTTTTGATTGTCTGTATCATGAATTGGTATGAATCAAAATATTTCATTTTCTTGTACCAACTGTCAAGATACTACGTTGTGGCTCTTCAACTAGATGGCACATATGGCATGTGTACAAGGAATTCCAGTTAGTTGCCATACTTTACATGAACACTTCCTCATACCTAGATGGACAACATATTTTTCATAACCCTTTATTATCTCATATCCTTCATCCCCATTTCAAATGGGATAACAATACCTACTTGCACCTAAATTCTCATCCAATATCTTGGCAATCTTAGGACTACATTGCTTAGTCCACTTTGCAGTCTCGTCTCTTTGTTTGTGCAGCCAAGTCATGATCATAACTCGTATATCTTCAATTATTGAGATGATTGGTTTGCATCTGGCATCTATAATCCTCCCATTGAATGCTTCGCATATATTGCTATTGATGTTATTGCATTGATTTCCTCAGTGAAGAAGGCCCTATACTAATGCTTTGGTTCTGTTGGAAATAGGGCAGCAGAACCTTCATTTGTCAACTCAATCAAACCTTTTTTGGTCGTCCTAAAGTCAACTATGTTTGTGCTTTTTGCTAGCTACCAAAATTGCAATTGTAGCTTATCCCCTTTATAGGTTCTTGCCTAATTTGCGTATATGTGTCGTGCACACATTCGATGTTTGGCATAGGGTATCAACTTGGCTCATGCCGGAACCAATCCCTACAATAATTCAAAACAAGAAATGTAAGCAAATAATATGTTGTTAATATCAAAAAAGCAAACAATTAATCAGAACATTACCTTTTGTTGGTTACTCATGAATGTTCATCCTTCCCCATTTGTTATCTCCAAGTCAATCATCAGATTTTTTAGGAACTAAGATCAATTGTCATTGTTCTCTATTCTCACAATACTCCAAGCCAGTCGAAACATTTGATTATTCGCATATTTTCCAATTGCGGCTAACAATTTTCCCTTGCAAAAGCCCTTCATGAAACAACCGTCCAATCCTATGAGCCATCTACAATCAGAGAAAAATGCCCATTTGCATGCATCAAAGTGTACATAGAACTTATTGAACTTGGTCTCACTATCCGGAAGTGGTCTCTCCATGACATCTACATACATTCTACTTAAAGGGTTTTGCAGCCTATACTCTCAACCATAATCCCACACCTGCCCATATTCTTTATTGTATTGACCAATGAGTATTCTTATCAACTTTTGCTTCGATCCTTTACACTAATTCCTAGACACATTGATACCTACACACTCATTCCTTAACAACCTAAACTCAATACTCTTCATCTTGGGAATCACCTTGATCAGACTGAAGAAATGTTTGGACAATCATACACTTGTTACTCTTTTGTTTTCAAAATTAATGGAACAAGTATGTTCCTTTTGGTAGGTTCTAATCTGGAAGGACCCACTCCTCCTAACGAACGCGTTGTAGATCTTCCATGGGTAATTTTGCTATGAATACCTAGCTCTTACAAAAGCCTCAGTGTTTCTAATGAAGTCAATATTTCTTTGTGTAGCAATGGAGTTCTTCAGTATAGCTTTCTTAAATTGTTTCGCATCTTGGAATTTCATACCTACTGACAAAGTAAGAGAGGCAACGAATGGATCATAGGAAGGAAACTTACTTTTTCTTTTAGGTACAACTCCTTGATCTTTTTGAAGCTCATCTTGGGAAGTAACATTCTCAATGCTTTCTGCATAATAAATCTCCTCACCAGCAACACCAGCAACTGCAACTCCTTCAGCCCTGTTTGGAACTTCATTAGTCACTTGCAAAGCTGCAAACCTATCTGATAAAAACTCCATTTGTTTTTTTCTCGATTGTGCAAGCTCCTCGACATTTTCATCACTTAAGAAATTTTTAAAAGCAAATGCTTCATTGTCATCATCACTGATTCAGCTACGTTCCAATCTAATCTAATGATGGTGATATCACCTATGTCATCATCATTTTGGTGCATTGCATCTGTGCTCCTCTCATCCCCGTCGTATCTATCATATTGTCCTTCATCCCTACTATCAGTATTAGCTTGAATACCATCTCCTCCTTTTCTTACTTAGGTGCTCTCTCCATCATCATCTCTGTCCTCAAAATCACCATTGTATTCAACATACACTTTTACTTCTTCACCACAAAGATAATGGTACAGAATATCCCTAAAACCATTATTATCTTCTAAGCTTCTCAAACCATCTCTCAAGTCATTCCTAGGAACACAATACAGCAACGTTCATACTTTGCATGGCAAATAGTTCACTTTATCCTTAACAAATCCAATATAATATACATTCTTTATATCGACAAAAATAGCGTTTTCATTTCCCCTCTCATACTTCCACTCATCATTCCCAATTGCAAAGTCCCCATTGTAACAAATAATGACAATAACATAATCCTTATCATAAGTTATTTCTGCAACCAAGGTAAGAAAATAATTAACTTTTTGAACCACATCAACAAAGGACAACAGACAATTATACATGGAGGTCCTCACCCTCTCATAGATTGTATTAAAGAAAAAGGAAGAGATGCACCTATCAGATTAATGCCCTTCACGACAAGCAAAGGTTCCCACACTGACAACAAATAGAGGTCCTCATGACAAACACAAGTCCCCACAACACCCATTTCAACATTTCAATTTAAAAAAATGACTAGAGGTCCCCACGACAACCACTTTGAACCCTAAAAATTACCCTCGCACATCACATTTTACATGCGACCCCTAAAAATTGCACTCGCACATCACAATGCCACATCCAAGCCCTCAATCACACATTATAATAGTATAAGAGCCCTAATTCCCCCCCCCCCCCCGCCGAGCCTTAAATTGCCAATCCTAACCATTCAATCGCTCTAGCACCACATTTGTGCCTTAAATTGCACATCACAGTACCATGCGAGCCTTACATTTCTTGGTCAACCCGCATATTTTCCAACCAAGTCCTAAATTTCTCATTGAAGCCCTAATAGACGAGTTTGAGCCCTAATTTCACACCGCAGGGGAGGGGGAGAAGAGGACAAACTTGGGCGAGCGGTGACGGTGAGTGGCGATGATAAGCGATGATGGCAACTGATGACGGCAAGCGATGATCGACTTGAGTGAGCATGAACAACGACCGTGAACAGCGACGAAAAGAATATCGTGAGCATGAGTGTGAATGGAGACGGCCAGATCTGGTGCCTAAAAATAAGGTAAACAACGTCTTTTAGCTTACCCAAGCCAACATGGATGGGGCAACGTCGTTTTTGTTGTCCACGTGTATTTTTATTTTCAAAATATTTGCCACCTTAGTAAAGCATGTCGCCGGCAAATGTCACGTATGCAATTTGGCAAGATTTTCTCTCCGTTGGCACTTAGCTGATACATTTTGCTCCGATTTTAGCACTTAAGTGTTCTCTCGTATCAAGTTTTGACAATCAAAGTGTCTGGCTCCCGAATAGTTGGGAAAGGGAGGATGAGGAGCGTGCAATGGACGTCTAGTTATCTAAGATTTCTCAATGGGCCCCATTAATGAAAATCAGAAGATTTTATATATTTTGCCGGATGAAGAATATTATTTCAGTAAAAATTACACTAGAAATATGAAAATCTGACACTTCACAGTAAAAAGAAAACAGAAGTCATAATATCCCCTCTAGAAAATCTTCAATGAACCTCCTCCTTCTTTTTACCATAGTTAATCTAGTAAATTAATAAAAAAATGTTCATTTTCCTTTCAAACCAATTCAACAAAGACAATTTTAATTTCCAATTGCTAATTTTATCCATGAAATGATAAGGCCGACACATTTAAATAATCTTGGATCACTAAAAGAAACACATTAAATTGCCCACATCTCCCCTGATTCAATAAGAAAGTCTGTCTGTGAATGTGTGAAAATATTTTTACAATGATGAAAGACCCAACAATAACCACTAATTTTTATGAGGAATTTCTATATTTTTTTGTCAAAAGGAGGGAATTTCTTATTGATTTGCTAGATTTACTCTGGTTGACAAAAATATTTTAGATAGTGGAGTTAAGTAGTTCTGCTTGCGAATGATGTTCCACCATCGCGTGGAATATCTTGATTATCCCAATTCGACAGCACTTTTCTACGGTATAAGCTTTTCTTAATTTCGTCAATTGAAATCTCTTTTATTTTACAAAAAAAAAAAAATTAAGTCTATGTCCCCTAAGTAGACCCAATTTTTTTTTTTTAAAAAAAAGGGCACATCTATTTCTGAATTTATAGATTTTATTTTCTTTTTCTTTTTTACGGGCAAAGTGTGTGCTCTTTTCCTTGAAGAAAGAAAAACAAAATAATTTTCCCATCTTATCTTTTTCTTTTTCTTTTTTTGTCTATCATGCCCATCTAATCTAACAAACGCAATTTGCTATGTTTTCCCAGGAAAGTAATGACACCTCTGCCTTTTCTTTATTTTTTCTATTTATTTAATGCTAGCATGACTCCTATTTTGTAAATAATTCATGTCTGATGTCATAATCATGTCATACTTCTGACGATGCTCGACGTCATCCTTTTTGAAAAGTAAATGAAATAGACGATATGTTCATACACCAATAACCACCATGTGCTTAGAAATTTTTAAAATAACTATTTTTGCTTCAAATAAAAATTATACATTGGATTAAACAGACAAGTGGCTGCCTTTCCACTTCTCTAATTAAAGGCAATAGATATCCTTCTTAGCTTCTCCCTAGGATCATATTTATTTATTTTATTCGGAATCGCATTGTTCACGTTGTGCGAAAAAAAAAAAAGTGACGGGCTTAGTGCTTTAATTGCATTAGATTAAAGTTCATCAGCTTGTTCGATTAGAAATACACGATAGCATGATGGAGTTTGAAGTCACTAATGATTTCTTTAGGATAATACTTATTTGTCTCTCTATTAACAAATAAGAGATGATTGTTATGTTTAAACAAAAAAAATGACCAATTTTTTGTTGTTATAGACATGTGATAAACTTAGTCAATGAGAGAAGATTTTGGTCATTTATGGACAAAAGTATTGACAACTATAAAAATCGACTATCGATGAATCCATAACTTGAAGGAATTGATACAAAGTGGAGTCAACAACCTCTAATACAATCATCAAAGATGTAATCATTAACATAGTGGAGTAAAGTAACCATTCGTAACATCTATTTGTGACTTCCGCCCCTGCACACAAACAAACAAATCTACTATCTGAGTTATCTTTGCTTTCCTATAGTGCGCTTTTAATTTCCAAACTCACATCATTGATTAAATTCCGACGGGTATCTTTATCTCGAGTGTTGTGTCGTCAATTAAATTCAGTCATAGTTTGTTTATATTTGGTTTTGTTGAAGTGATTATATTTTCCAAGCTTTGTCGTCGATTAAATTCCGATGCAATTTGTGTTTGGACAATTTCGTTTCAATCAACAATGATGCTTGAATGAGAAAAGAGATTAAAGATAAGGAAGAAAGGCTAAAGTGTGATTAAAATATAATTTACATCCCTAACAATAGCCAAGAGGAAGAAGAAAAGTCTGAAGTGTGACTTAAAATATAAATTACATCCCTAACAAAATCCATACTGGATCTCGCAGCTCGAGTCCTGTCGCTTCTCACTCCTTTACAAGTGCGCATTGCTTGACTTGCACTCGGTCACATAAAGCAAGTCGTCTACTCTTATTGGATTATAAACAAATTTCAAGGTACTGTCGACTCTCTGCCCTCAATAGTCCCGTCGCTCCTAACTCCTTTACGGTCTGTTGTTTTGTTCTCCTGCTTTGCATATCTATTCTATAACTGTTGCCTCCCTGTAATAATACTCGTGCTGCTGTCTAAAACATTTCCTTCCAGGATCTGGTGAGAGAGTGAGGATCAAATGGAAATTACGAAAATTCTTGCAGAAGCCCAGGATCTATGGATGAAACTCAATCTCCGAGTGGCGATCCTTGCGAGCCTAGCTCTTCAAGCCTTTCTCATCTTTTTTGCGCCCGTTCGAAAGAGGCGGTCAAAATGGTGGATCACGACTCCCTTGTGGTCAGCTTACTTGGTTGCCGACTCGGTCGCCCTCTATGCCTTTGGACTCATTTCTAAAGCCCAAATCCATGGGGGTACTTCAGACTCCCCGATTGATGCATCTGGTCACCTTTTGGCTTTTTGGGCTCCATTTCTTCTGCTACACCTCGGAGGACCATACACCATAACCGCTTTCGCGCTCGAGGATAATGAGCTGTGGGGTAGGCACTTGCTTAATTTTCTCATCCATCTATTCTCTGCATGCTATGTGTTTTACCAATCCCTCCCCGGTAACAAGCTAATTGTCCCATCCATCCTCATGTTCATTGGAGGAAGCATTAAATATGGAGCGCGAACACGTGCTCTGTATCTTGCAAGCTTCCGTATACTCCGTGGTTCCTTGCTCCCATCTCCTGATCCTGGGCGGAACTACGCCAAGATCATGGAAGCACGTGTTGCTCAGGAGGAAGCTAATAGCCAACCTTTAATAGCCTCGTTGCCGTCCAGTGATGTAGGAGTGGAAGGTGAAAAAATTTTGGACGACAGAACAGTGATAAAGGAGGCGTTTTCTTACTTCAAAAAGTTCAAAGGCCTCCTTGTGGATCTCATCTTCAGCTTCCAAGATCGTGACGAGAGCATGCGATTTTTCAGAAGTAGAACTGCAAAGGATGCTTTTCGGGTCATTGAGGTTGAGCTCAACTTCTTTTATGATCTTCTTTTTACCAAGTCTGGCGTTTACTGTCCATCAGGGTACATTTACCGAGCTATCTCAGTTAGCTGCATTGTTGCTGCTTTTGCAAGTTTCTATGTCCTGAACAAGCATGGTTTTCACAAATATGATGTACAGATTACATACGCCTTGCTCCTTGGAGCTATTGGCTTGGAATTTGCAATCCTCGCTATGATCATTTGCTCGGACTGGACAATTGCAAAAATAGAGACATCTGAGAAACATCATGGAAGTTTGTTTCAAGGAAGCAACTTCATAGAGTTCCTCCTCAAATTCAAATCTGAAAGTTCGCCATTTGCATTGCATATACTAAGTGCTAGATGGTCTAAATCTGTCTCCCAGTACAATTTGATAGATTCTCGGCTGAGAAGGTGGCCAAAATGGTTTGACAAACTGATAGATGGTCGGTTGAGAAAGTGGCCAAAATGGATTGAGGAACCCCTTAGTCTCATCCCTCTGAGAGAATTTTTTGATGACTTGAAGTCTGGACGGGAAGAACCATACAACGACAAATTAGGTGAGCTGATTTTTGATGAGCTAAAACGGAAGGCATCAGTTGCAAATGATTTGCAAAGCATAAAAGAGATGTGTGCTACTCGAGGTAAATGGGCTCTGGAGCATACTAAAACAGGGGTAGATTGTGAAATCTTGCTTCCATTTATCTGCGATGTTGATTATGATGAGAGCCTTTTACTATGGCACATTGCCACCGAACTCTATTACATAACGGACACTAACACTGATGAAAGTACAAACCACCACCGAGAAACCAGTAAGGTCTTGTCAGATTACATGCTTTATCTTATGATCAAACAACCTGGCATGATGTCTGTAGTGGCTGGGATTGGCCAAATAAGATTCCAAGACACTTGTGCTGAGATGGATAGGTTCTTTGAGGAAAAACTCTCTGATGAGAACAAAACGAACCAATATGCCTGCCAAAGTCTCCTTTCTATTCCTACAGAAGTGAAGCCTGCTGATGTGAAAGGAGGCAAAAGCAAATCTGCGCTATTTGATGCGTGTATTCTCGCAAAAGAGTTGGAGAAATTTGGGGAGACCAGATGGGTGATCCTGAATGAAGTATGGGTGGAATTGTTGGCGTATGCTGCAATCCATTGCCAACCAAACATGCATGCTCAACAACTTAGCAAAGGAGGAGAACTTGTCACCTTGGTTTGGTTATTGATGGTACATCTTGGCTTGAGCAAACAATTCCAAGTAGAAGGGGGCACCATGGATACTTTAGTGGAGTGATGGATGGTTGCCGAGTCGGCAAAAGATGAGTCTCCTACGAGCAAATTCCATTGCAAATCTCATTTTATTTACACCTTTGTTTCGTTTGTTCATGTAATAGATGTGCTTATTTGCTTTGACTGCACATTATTGAGTGTCGTTTCCTGAAAACTCTAATTATTTAATATCTCTAATATCCTGCGATTCTGTGCACTTCTTCGAACCAAATGACAGAAACTCACGCAAATTACATCCAAATTGCACTAGTTTGATAATTATGTCGCAAGTTTAATGTTGTACCTTTAATAGAAAGTAACATTTTTATGTAAAAATTAGAGACTATCAATTGCTTCGTTTAGTACATATTCTTCGTATGAATGATCATGCCAATATAAATGCTAAAATGTCTCTGGCTTTTTAACAGTGTTCTGGTTTAAATAGGAAAAGGTAAACCACAACTATTACAAACGAATTGGTTTATTCTTTTTACTCCCCCACCAGAAGCAAACTGATGAACCTTGGTTTGATCTCGTCCAAATTGTGTTTTCCTTGAACACCCCAAGGAAACCATTTTCTTCTTGCACGACTAGCTAAATTTACTATAAGCAAGATGATGCGAAAAACACGTAATAGAACAATAAAATAAACAGAAAAAGAAAATAAATCAGACATTGAATTTACGATATTCAGTCGATGTAACCTACCCCACTGAGAGAGTACCACCGGATTTCACCATAAATCAAGCGATACAATGAAAATTATAGCCATACTTGAGTCAATTCAAATACTCTCATTATTTTCTAACCCCCAAATTTATCCAATAACTCGCATAATGTTAAGCCATCACAAATATTACAAAATAATTTATCTCAATCTAACAAAGTAGAATACAAAAATTCGGTGACAAAATTTCATCAGCTTCAATGCCGTCAGATTTTTTCGGTGCCCAACTATTGCACAAGCAAAAAAGGTACACCATAGTGTACCAGCCACAAGAATACCAAAAGCCAAGATTGAACGCTAGTATATATTTCCAACTAAATTAGGAAACCTTGTGGCCAACTTCTAAATCGAACGATGAAAGTGATTTTCTTGTTTTGTTAAGAAAATTTGTCCTGGACTCTTTTTAGCATGTCTCATTCAAGAGTTGCACATCAGATCGCATTTTCCCATGCTATTAGATTAGGTTGTTTTCACGGACTCAAATTCGGGACGTATTATTAAAATCTTCACCTTAGCTCAATGTTTGAGTCAAGCCACAGTTACTTTGCTGAACTTGATAACTGCTGCTCTCTCACAACCCCTCGTGAGCTCAACTACCATAGAGATATTCAAGGTCCAAGCTGCACTTGAATTTCACTTTAACCGTAGAACTTATCTGACACCAACTTCACCTACAACATTAACTGTTGCACAAGAATTTGTAGACATAACCATTGTTGCATCAATAGCTGTCAAAAGCTTGAACTTGCACCTTATCAAACTTAGTAGCTATAGTCTCTGTTGGCTCTACAAGCGAAGCCTTGTTGTCTGTGTCAATTACAACACAAATACCCTCTACCTCAGGAATTCCTTATTGCAACTTCATCTTGAGCTGAAATTTTTTCAAATTTGTATAAACACTACCACAATCAATTGTGTCCAAAGTATTGGAGATTTGTCAATTGTAACTTCTTTGCTAATAATAGGTATATTAATTCCAAGCACCAAAACCGATAGCCCCCACTCAACTTGTATGTAGCTTAGAAATTGCTCTTTCTTGTCCTCCTATCGAGTTTATCACTGTTAGGATTCAACTCACAATCACAAAAAAAATATATAATAAGATGAGAAAAAGAAATCAAGACACAAGGTCTTTATCCTGATTCACCCTTAAATTAGGACTATGTCCACTAGACGATTCCACTACACTTCTTTGGGGATATCTTTGTCTTCCTATTGATGGGGAATATTAGTCACACCCCAACAATCATAACTCACTTGAACATAACATGGGTACAAAATATTTTAAGAATAGAATAATCAACAACTTTACTTGACTACACTTTTTTGGGGGTTCAACACCCAATGATAGTCGAAGTGGATCTAGCTTGCCATACTAACCATAGTCTGCTAGGAATTACCTACCATACCAACACCAAAGAGGATTTTATGGGATGTGTTTAGTAATATTTTGTTCATCAACTCTATAACCTCTTGTGGTTCACTAGCACTAGTGTAGTTTACCATACCCTCTTTCACACAGAATCTACATCGTAACTTCAAACAAAATTACATATACTGTAAGTCTGCATATGCTTGATTGTCTTATCAGTCTCATTTTTTTTTTTATAAAAGCTGTCAATTTTCTAATCTTAAAAACATCTAACTAGTGCCTCGACGTAAACATCCAAGTCCTTCTTGACTAGCCTTAATATCTAATCACATTAAAGTAAGCTCCATCGTTTAATTCAATCATAAATACATGATAGCATGTTGAAGTTTTTTAAATCACTATTAACTTCTTTAGAATGATACTTCTTTGTTTCTCTAATTAATCAAAAGAGATTATGATTCTTGGGAATGCAGTTGCCCTCACAAAGCTTCTCTATTGAATATCTGAACAGCTAAACATGATTGCTGCTATTACGTTCACCTCTTTTTGGCAAATGTGGGGAAAAATGGGACTACTTGTCTTAAGAACCCCCAAATAACTTTAGAAAACAACAAAAACAATGTGAAATTTGCATATACCAAGTGATTGAGACAAAATAACCATGATCACTTGTTTGATTATACAATACTTAATCACAAATGGGACATGGGATGACAGTGCGAATAGACCATGTGATATCTCAAAATTTGACCCATTTCAAAATATATAAAATGGTTATTTCATCAAAACACTTATGATTATTTTACTATGAACTAATCACTTATAAGTTAACTAATCTATTGAGTAATGCCGTAAATGGTTAAAAACACATAAAACCAGAGAATTTGATCAAGGATCGACCGTTCAACCATAAAGATCAACAGGGGTCAATACTACACTATTATAAGTCAATTAGTAAATAGTTATAAATCAACTCGACAGAAATACGTAGTCAGTTCGCGGATGGTTCCATATGATTACGATATTCGCATCGAATGACAATAAATCGATTTCCTATTGATATTGTGCTCAAGGTACGTAATTGAACCTTCGTAATTACATGACAACTAAGGGTCATTCATGATTCGAAGAGGCATAAATGTAAATTGAAAATTATCAATCACGGGTCAACCGCACGAAAACCTCTAAAAGGCGCCTAATAGTTTAGGTAGTACTAAAGTCACATTTGATCGATTTTAATCATAAAATTTAATTCAATTTTAGGTATCAAAATTTTGAGGGTTTCAAGACTAATCTTTTGGATATCGCCTCATTTGCCCATTAATTTATCAACACGCGTAACATTTTCAAAAAATGAATTATTGGAAGAAAATTGGATGTCAGGAAGAGAAGCTGGGCCAGGCGAGGGCCATTGGACTCATGGCCATGTGGATCGGCCAAGGAGGCCCAAGTGGGCCAAGCCTAGCCCACCAAGCCCAATTCAAGCAAGTAGGCTCAAGGGCAAAATTGAAAATTTTGGACAAAAAGTGTGTGAAATGTCCAAAATGCTCTTGCATTTATGGACTAAAGGACAATGGAATAATGGAAAGGAGGAGAGGGTCTTAGGGGATTTTGTAAATTTTCTAATAATGAAAATCTTGAAATATATATATGTCTCCCCTCCCCACTCATTCTTTCCCTCAAATGACCGTAGCCCCCTCCCCTCTGTTTTCTTGTTGTTGTTGTTCTTATTCTTCTTCATCTCCATTTCCTCAATTTTCGCCCACCTTTGACCATTCCTCACCGCCATGCACCTGCGCCGTGTTCGCCATTCCTCACACCATCTCCACCACGGCAAGCCACCACCACCAAGCCACCCCAAGTCAAGGTGGCTGTGGGCCTCAACTTCACCAAACCGTCGCCATCCGGGTCCCTGTTTGAGTCGAGAACAGCGTATCCTCAACTCCGTCGCGCCATCGTCGCTGCGAGCTCGCCAACGTTGAAAACCCTTGAGTAAACTTCTTATCCTTAATTAGTAAGTTAATTGCATTTAGGGGTAGAATCAGATTAAGGCGAAGAGAGATTTTTCTTAAATAAGAATGATTAGTTTAAGTAATCATGATAAGGTTAAGTAACAGTAGTTAGTTTAAAGTAACCATGATTAGGTTGATTAACCGTAGTTACTTTAAGTAACCTTGATTAGGTTAATTAACCGTAGTTACTTTAAGTAATTTTGGTTAGATTGATTAAGCATGATTAGTTTAATTAATCATAATTAGCTTAATTAATTATAGTTAGTCTTAGTTAATTACATATAGACTAATTAATTATGATTATTCTTAATTAATCGTAGTTGTTGTAATCAATCACTTTTAACTTGATTAATCTCATTAACACTAATTAATCACGATTAGTTGGAATTAATGACAGATTAGCTGTTAAGTAGAATTTTATACTTGATTTATTGGGTGAAATTATGTATAATTATGACGGTCTGAGTTTGTAATGCCATGTTGCTAATTGCCCAAATCATAAGTTTAAATGCTATTTTCAAAAAAGGTTTATTTGAAAAGAAAATGGCAAACTTCGAGGTATTGTGTTTGGACGCTGTGTTTTATGTGCTAAATGGGGCAATGGGGTTTTAAAATGAAAGCATGCAAAATTTGGTGAGTTGATTTTAAGTACATGACCATATGTGATTATTTTATTGGAATTTTTAAATGTAAAGATTTTCCAAGGTTTGTTATTTAAGCACGAACTCTTTTACACTGTGCTAATTGATGGCAAATTAGAATTAACTTGAGTGTTAGCGTGCTTGTATGATCACTTAATTAAACCTGTCACCCAACGGGAGTTTGGGGACGATGCCCGATGTCTAACGGATGTCCGGCGAGGGTCCGGATGTCGACTCGCGGCTAAGGCCGGACCAATACTCCTTATGAAATGCCGTCTAGGTGGAGGTTTCAGATAATGCCGTGCTCAATGGGCAGGATGATGCCCGGTTATGCCGGAAGACCACCAACTCTTGTGTTGGCCATGGCCCGAAATGTTGTAATAATCGAAATACACGTGAATGAATGTCTTGCATTGCACTTGATTATGAAGTAAAATTGTGAGGCACAGTATGGAATGGGCCAAAATAGGTTTTTCCTTATAATCGAGATTTGTGTGGATGCTTGGTGTATGAGAATTAAGTGTTCTGGTTATTGATTATGCTTGTTGCCTTGATAATGGCATACGTGATGTACTAATATGCATGAATGTGCCAAGGCGAGGTAAGATTGTATGCTATTACATGTTTAGGCTACCTCCGAGATGAATTTGTGTCCTAATCAAGACTTAGGCCGTTAATTCGCTGAAATTTATATCTCACTCTTTCGTTGTTTAAATATTTTCAATTCCATAGTATGGAGAACTGTCGCATGCGATATGGGGCCTCATTGGACCAAGACATGAGTGTGATTGGTGTCATGTTTGGTTGGTCCCTGAAGTTAGGTCAACTCTGACTTTGCAGGTTTTTGAGACCGTCGATAAGAAGTGGCCATAGAAAGGCTTATAATTATTAAACTTCCTAGAGTTAACAATGTATAAATGAAAGTGCTACTTCTAGGAATGTTTGCTTTATACTATCCCTATTTGTTATGATTGACTAGATGATGTTTATATCAAATGCTTCCACTTGCGTTTAATTAAAGATAAAAAAAAAAGGGGGTTAGCAACGCGTCTCGAGACGTCACATTTTAATCGATCATTGTGGGATGTTTGAGCGCTCGAGGTTTGGGGTGTGACAGACCACCTCCCAAAATAATTGCAAGTCTCTCATTTTCCTAACGACTTTGGAATTAAAAGATATCTGAGAGAGCTGTTGCACAAACAAAAACATGATTATGCATATAACACGTCTTGTTATCTTTCCTTGCATGGAGGTGGCAGCACATCTCGTATATTAGCAATAGGTGAGTCCAACACAGTCGGGAATTGCATCGAGCGTCTCCTTAAAGAAAGACTTCATCGTCTACGATGTCTAAGACCGCATTGAAGTTAATCAAATGGTCGAGGCTGAAAGTAGGGGTGTGCATGGTCCGGGCGGGCGGTTCTCGACCTAGAACCGGGAACCGCCCGCTAAGGACCGGTTCCGAAAAATTGGAACCGGGATCCACCCGTTTGTTGCATGGATCCACCCGGGAACCGGACCGTCCAGGTGGATCCATGGAACCGATCTTGACGCGAAACAATTTTGGTTTTCAACATAAAACAATTACGTGACGTCAAAGCAAGCCAAAGAAAGAAAAACCAAATTTAAGTATATGGAGATGTGGATGGCGAGACAAGTAAATGCAACGAAATGGCGATAGGATTAGGAGCCGAAAACGAAGGGAGTGAGATGAGATTTAGGGTTTCTTTTAGTAATTTTTTTTTTTTAATATTAAAAAGGTTCCAGTCCAGTCCAGGTGGGTGGGCAGGTGGATCCGTCCATGGAACCGGGAACCGGACCGGTACCCACCCGTTCCGATAAATTGGAACCGGGAACCAGACCGTTTCCCTCAAGAACTGCCGGTTCCGGGCGGTCCGGGCGGTTTCCGGGTATTTTGCACACCCCTAACTGAAAGACACAAAAGTTTAATATAGTCAAAATGAATAGCCTAATGTACAAACATACAGGGCAATGCTGGAAAGCTGCATCAGCTTGCCGCTTCCACAAACCATTTCCGGGCTCCGAATGGAAAAGACCAAGCAAAGGCTGCAAAATGTTAAAAAATAAAATTATTGAAAAGAAGCTTTATATTGGCCAAATAAGAAACAGATGATCCATCACACCCGGCACCAGTCCAAAAGGCTAATGAATCCTCTCGGTGCTGGACTACTCTCCGCCAACGTCACGCCCAGATAAGTACCCTTACAATGCCCATAGCTGAAACATCAGCTACAAATGGCCTAGACTAATGGATCTTAAATTTTTCCAACAGTCGCATAGTAAAGCAAAGGCCACTAAAATCCACCCCTATAACACTACAAAAAAGAAGAGATTATCTGGTTAAACCATTTCCTCCATCCATACCTTCGCCAAATCACGCAGAGTTGGTTTCTTTCCATAAATTTCGAGAACAGCATCTCCATAAACTTCATACTCTTTGAGGACCTGAGAATTGGAAAACTGTGAGGAGGCAAATACTCGAAGCAAACCAGAGGCAGTGACTAAGCAGATAATAATATCCAGCCACATGTACAATTATACCTGACGGTGCGTGAGCCTACTGCTTGGAACACCATAAACAGCATTATCTACATACGCCAAAGTCTGCCATGGGCTGTTAAAATTTATAATCAATATCAAATTACTGAACAAATTTTGCAACCATAAAGCGAGCACCGCTTAACTGAGCTAAACATCTAATCAAGTATGATCGTTATTGTTGCATTTTATATCATAAAAAAATAATAATAATAATACCTTTCTTCAATACCATAAAACATTCCCTTGGATTATTCATCCTATTGCAGTATGGCCTACAAATTTCAAAGATAAATGGCGAAACTTACTGAAGCAATTAATGCAGAACTGGAAGCACCTTTACGTAAGAATTTGATAAAGCCCTATCTGCTAACCATGTGAAGACATGGATGGACCAATGAAAGTTATCTTCGTTGTGTCATAAGTACTTATTATAGGCAGCTCGTCCAACCATTGCACCATGAGCTCCTTCCAGCAATGCCGCATTCGCCAATATTCACAAATATCCATGAAAAATTGGTGAGTCACGAATGTCATTTCAAATGATGGTGCTAAAAATTTTACCAATCAAATGATTACACAAACTCAAAACAAAACGGCAGTTTCCCTAGGCTACGTATTACCAAATCAAGATCTCAATCTATCCATGAGCTAGTCAAGGTCAGCTTAATTGGTTCGATCTCGATTAAGTTTGAGCTGCTAGATAATTAAGTTGAGTCAGCTTGAGTTCAATTTTTGAACTCAAGTAGCTCCTGAGCCTAATCTCGTAATTAAATCCATCTTTTGTTTTCGTTGCAAGACATTTAAACATAACAAATTATCAATTATAATGTTGTTATAAAACTTGAGTTTAAGCTCAAGCTCGTATTTGGGCTTAACTGACGGAGGCTCATATTTCATAAGATAATGATCGAGTCTCTATTATTCGATACGAGTTGAATTAAATTAATAGTATGTGTCAACTCAACTCAGCTCCGCTACGCCTTAGAATACAGACATGAATTAAAACACTGTTACAAATCAAACTTTCCATTGAGAATGTGAAGTACATAAACCAATTTCCACATTCATAACAGATTGCTTAAAAAACGTTGCATTATATACTTAAGCTTCACTTCTCACTTTGACATGCTTGCAGTCAAGCAGAATATATACTGAATAAACAAGACAAGTAGATCGCTTTGCCTCCTCTTATTGATCAAGGAGATCGATCACCATGATATAGAGGGCCAATCATTCGTGTCGGCTTCCAAGCTCAATACTTCAATCTAAAATTAACATACTAACTTATAATTTTACTTCATCAGTAGAGTTTATGCCTCCATTTATTGTAAACTTTAAGTCTGGAAAGTCACTCAACAGACCGAAAAAGTATTCATATCTGCATATGAGAAACTGAAATGATAAGCTGAACATACTGTATTGTTTCCCCAAGCAAAATAATTAAACCGTTTAACAAAAATAGGTTTCCCCAACATATTTCCAGGCACGTACTTTAGAGGAGGAACCCGACGATTGTCTGCAGGGTTGATGCCATTGAGTATGCCTTACGAGAATGTATAATGAAATGTCTCATTGGTGAGAGAGAAGAAACCTTACAAATTAGAATCACCTGTAGAGTAATCAAGCACCATAAAGTTAGATATAGAGGCATCACGACAGCTCACTTAAAGGTTATGGTATTACTGAAGACTAGACTGCAAAGAACTTTTGGGATGTAATGTGGCCAAAAGAGGAAAATTTATACAGTAGTTAAACCATCTTTGCTAAAGTGGCCTTCATAACCAGTGAACTGAGTCCAAAAAGAGGCAGTTTGTAGGCCAGGAACCGTAAATTATTAAATATTTGTGAGTCTAGCAAAGCAAGTGCTTCGCCGTGGCGCTCCCTCTACCTTAACTCTAATCTTACAATGAAGGCTCGATGCAAAGCAGTTGTAATCCAAATTAAACATTGAATTTCCTCTAAGTGGCCTATGCAATGCCTATAGCTGCAACATCAGCTATAAATGGCCTAGACTAATATATGTTAGATTTTTCCAACAGTGTTCTTGGAAGCCTCTAATTCTAGGGTCGGCATCACACGGAAACAGTGTTCATCGTGATTTTTCGAATTTCTTTTTGTTGTTAATCAGGATTAGTTTTAAAGGTTAGGGACTGGATTTGCATTGCATCGAGTTTTTGCTTTGGTTTGGTATTCTGGTTGTTTGCCGTCTGAAGTTCTGAACTAGTGTCCGATTTGCTTTGATGCGATTGAGTTGCACATTCTCGCAAAGGAATGAAGCTACTACATCGAGATTCAATGATGTTCTAAATTCTGTTAACTGTGTGATGCTTTAGGATAAAATAAGTTGTCAATGCCTGAATTGTAGTTGTGCATGTGAAGTCTCTTGTTTGCTGTAAGTCTTGGGTTCCGTTTTTCTTCTTCTTTGTCAGGAAGATGAGAACCTGCAAGACAATGAAAAAGAGAGAGATGTGAATGAGGCTAAAGCTAAAATTGGAAACAAACAGTGTTAAGCTCGTACGCAAGAAGCACCAGATGACAAAAGAAGACTCTCTCTCTCTCTTTCTCTCGGCTTCAAACTGGTACGTCTTCTCCTGAGGGACGCAGAACAGTGACAGGTGGGATGACCATGCTTTAATGAGAAGAGTGGTTAAAGAGAAATAAAAAAAGGCTGAAGTGAGATAAAGGATAGAATGTCCATCATGAACAACAGTCAAAAGCGCTCTGCTTTTCAGTCTCTTAGTTTTATTTGCACTCCGCCAGCTTCTCTCTGAATCCAGTTCTGCTCTTACTGACCTCAGCCCAAGTCCTGTCACTTCTAACTCCTTTATAGCTACGCATTGCTTGACACTCGGTTGCCTGAAGCAGGATGTCCATTCCTATCTGATCTTAAATAAATTTCAAGGTATGATCTACTCTATGCATTCCATGGTCACCTATTCTGTTATCCTGTTCTCCAGTTTGCATATCTATTATTGTTGCCTTACCGTGATACTCATGCTGTCTAAAAGCTTTCCTTCCAGGATCTGTTGAGAGAGTGAGGATAAAGTGGGCAATATGAAAATTCTTGCAGAAGCCAAGAATTTATGGATGAAATTCAATCTGCGGGGGGCAATCCTTACGAGCTTATCTCTGCAAGTCTTTCTCATATTTTTCGCACCCTTTCGCAAGAGGTGTTCAAAAAGGTGGATCGTGAGGCTCACCTGGTCAGCTTACTTGGTTGCTAACTTGGTCGCTGACTATGCCCTTGGACTCATTTCCGAAGCCCAATTCACTGGTGACCCTTCAGAATCCAAGGCTGATGCATATGGTGACCTTATGGCATTTTGGGCTCCATTTCTTCTGCTACACCTCGGAGGACCCGACACCATAACCGCTTTCGCGCTCGAGGACAATGAGCTGTGGCGTAGGCACTTGCTTAATCTCTTGTTCCAACTAGTTGCTGCAGGCTATGTATTTTATCAATCGCTGCCCAGTAACAGGTTGATTGTCCCAACCATCCTCATGTTTATTGGTGGAACCACAAAGTACATAGAGAGAATACGCGCTCTGTATATTGCAAGCTTCAGTAAACTCCGTGACTTCTTGCTTACGTCGTTTGATGCTAGGCTGAATATCCGTTCTTCAATGGAGATGATGCCGGAGCCCGATATTGAATCCCAAGATGTTGGAGCGGAAGATAAAACCAAATTGGACGACAGAGAAGTGATAAAAGCTGCATGTTTTTACTCCATATACTTCATAAACGTCCTTGTAGATCTCCCCTTCAACTTCCATGAACGTAACCGAAGCAGGGAATTTTTCAGGTGGAGAAACGCAAAGGATGCTTTTCGGGTCATTGAGACTGAGCTCAACTACTTTTATGATGTCCTTTATACCAAGGCTCTTGTGGTTTACTATCCAATAGGATTTCTTTCACGAATTATCTCAATTGGTTCCATCATTACTGCTTTTGCACTTTTCTATGTCCTGAACAAGCATGATTTTGACGAATATGATATACTGATTACATACACCTTGCTCCTCGGAGCTGTTGGCCTGGAATTTGTAGCTCTTATTATGCTCATTTGCTCTGACTGGACTATAGCTCGTTTAGGGATATGTGAGGATTTGTCTATAGGAAGCAGCTTCATTGAGTTCCTCCTCAAATTCAGATCTGAAGGTTCATCGTTTGCATTGCATATTCTCCATGCTAGATGGTCTAAATCTATCTTCCAGTACAATTTGATAGATTCTCGGCTAAGAAAGTGGCCAAAATGGATTGAGAAACCCCTTGATCTCATCCCTCTGGGAAAATTTCTGAAGGACTCGAAGCCTGGATGGGTGAAACCATACAGCGACAAATTAGGTGAACTGATATTTAATGAGATGAAACGTAAGTCATCCTATGCAAATGATTTGGAAAGCATAAGGGAGATACGTGCTGCTCGAGGTCAATGGGCTGTGGAGCATTCTAAAACACAGCAAATTTGTGAAGAGTTGCTTCCATTCATCCGTGATGTTGATTATGACGAGAGCCTTTTGCTATGGCATGTTGCCACAGAGCTCTGTTACAATACCGACACTGATGAAAGTACCGACCTGGACAATGATGAAACTAGGAATCATCGTGTCAATAGTAAGGTCTTATCGGATTATATGCTTCATCTTATGATCAAACAACCTGTTATGATGTCTGCAGTGGCTGGGTTTGGCAAAATAAGGTTCCGAAACACTTGCGCTGAGACGGACAAGTACTTCAGTGATAATCGTGAAGATATCTTTGATGAGAGTGAAGCGAACACAAGGATGGAAAATGCCTGCAAAATTCTTCTTTCTGTTAAACCAGAAGCAAGGTCAGCTGATGTGAAAGGAGATGGAATCAAGTCTGTGCTTTTCGATGCGGGTATTCTCGCTAAAGAGTTGAGGAAATATGGGGAGACTAAATGGGTGATCATGAGCGAAGTGTGGGTGGAATTGCTGGCGTATGCTGCGATCCATTGCCGACCAGACATGCATGCTCAACAACTTAGCACAGGAGGAGAACTCGTCACCCTGGTTTGGCTATTGATGGTACATTTCGGCTTAAGCGAACATTTCCAAATAGTCCGACCCTAGAAGAAAACCGTATCATTGCATAACGTGATGGGAGTAAGTCTCCGAGTCGGCGGCAACAGATGAGACTCCTATGTGCGAATTCCATTGCAAAACTCACTTTGTTTATGTTTACACCTTTGTGTGGCGTTTCTTCTTGTAACCGAGTGTTGCTTCTTTGCTTGGACTGTGCATTGTTAATAGTGTCCTTCCCTATGAACTCTAGCTGTTCATTTTCTATCATATCCTGCGATTCTGTGTGCACTTCTTTGAACCAAATGAGAGAAGCTCACACCAATTACATCCGAGTGCTCTGATTCACAATTCGTGTCACAAGTTTAACGTTGTAATTTTGACAGAAAGTAACATTTTTAAGTGAAAAATTAGAGAATATCAGTCACCTCCTCTAATACATATTCTTCATATTGATGAACCCCATCCAAACGCTGAAATGAAATGGGCAAAACGTAAACCACAACTAAACCAAACCAACTGGTTTATTCTTTTTACTCCCCAACCAAAACCAAACTGATGAACCTTGGTTTGATTTCGTCCGGATTATGTTTTCCATGAACGCCTCAAGGAAAGTTCTTCTTGTAAGCTAGGCTGGATTTACTATAAAAGGAAGGAAGATGTTGCGCAAAATAAACGATCCTATATTAAAATAAGCAGAAAAAAAAAAAATCCGACATTGCATTTATCTGGTTCAGTCAGTGTGACTTACTCCATGGAGAAAGCTGTATATGATTCCTTAAGCAATATGATGGAGATTATAACCACACTCGAGTTAGCTCAAATACTTTCAATATATCTTAGCATCCAATTTTACCTAAAAACTTGCACATTGTTTAGCCGTCTCAATTACTTGCAAAATAATCTCTCTCAAACTCATAAAGTAGAACACAACATCTTAGCTCTTCAACGCCCTCGGATTCCTTCATGAAAAAATTCACGAAGAAGCGGTAGCTTTAGTGCCCAACTATTGCACACGCAAGGTACACCATTATGCACCAGCGGTAGGAAGACCCAAACCCACGATTGAATATAAATATATATTTCCAACTAAATTAGGAAACCTTATGGCTGGCTCTTAAATCGGACGAGGAAGGTGATTTTCTTGTTTTATTAGGAAAATTAGTCCTGGATTCTTTTAGCATGTCACGTTCGAGAGTTGCACATTGGGTTGTATTTTCGCGCAACATTAGATTAGGTTTTATTCATAGGCTCAAATTTAATACATATTTTAATAATCTCTACCCTAGCTCAATATTTAAGTCAAGTCACATTCGCTTCGCTGAAACCTGGAAATTGTTACTCTCCCACAGCCCCTCGTAGGCTCCACTATCGTAGAGATCTTCCAAGTCCAAGCTACCCTTAAATTTTGCCATGACCGTGGACCTTATCAAGATGCCGACTCTACTTGCAACATTAACCACTACATAAGAATTCGCAAACAACCACCCTTGCATCAATAACTATCAAAAGATCAAACTTAGACCTTATCAAATTCTAACAACTACAGTCTCCATTGACTCTACAAGTGGAGCCTTGCTACAAATTATCATTTATATAGATTAACAATCTTCTACCTTAGGATTTCTAATTGCAACTCTATCTTGAACTGAAAAATCATCTAGATTTGATTAAATACCACCACAATCACTCCTATTTGAAAGTATTGGAGGCTCATCAATTGTAACTATTCTACTCATGATAGGTGAATTTAATTTCGAGCATCAAACCGATAACTCTAATCAACTTGTATAAAGTTTAAAAATATGCACTTTTTTAACCTCCCATCGAGCTTATCATAACTCACACGAACACAAAGGGTACCAAATATTCCAAGAGTATAATAATCAACAACTTTACCTTACCACACTTCTTTAGAAATTTGACATTCAATTGCAGTCAATGAGACTCTAACTTGTTGCACTAATTGCATCAGCCAGGAATTTCCTACAATACCAGCATTAGAGCGGATTTTGTGGGGCGTATTTAGTAACATGTTCATCAACTCTACAACCAGTTGTAGTTCATTGGCACCAACACAACATCTCACCGTTCCCTGCTCAATATAGAGTTCATTTAAATAGCTCCGAGCAAAACTCCACACTACTGTCAATTTACACATGCGTTACTGGACTCTACGCAAACGCCCAATATCTTCTCGACTGGCCTTGTTGTCTAATTGCATTAGATTAAGCTCTGTTGCTTTATTCGTTCACAAATAAACAATAGAGTAATAAAAAAATTTCAATCACTATTAACTTCTTTAGGATGATCCTTTTTTGTCTTTCTAATCAACCTAAAGAGATTATGGTTCTTGGAAATTCAGTTGCCCTGACAAAGCCTCTACTGAATACCTGAACAGCTAAACATGATTGCAGCAATTACGTTCACCTCTTTTTGGCAAGTGTGGGGAGAAGATGAGACTATTTGTCTTAAAAACCTCATGATTACTTCAAAAACAACAAAAACAACGTGAAAATTGCATATATCAGGTGATACAGACAAGATAACCATGACCACTTGTTTGATTATACAGTACTTAATCACAATTGGTACATGGGATGACAGCGCAGACAGACCACCCCCCAAAATAATTGCAACAGATGACCTAATTAACTAATCTCTTTTCCAATCGACTTTGAAATTGAAGGATACCTGAGAGGCTGTTGCACGAACAAAGAATGATTATGCATATGACACTTCTTGCTCTTTTTCCTTATATGGAGGAGGCAGCAAATCTCGTATATTAGCGAAAGGGTTTTCTGAACCGGATGGAACCTCCGCGATAGGTGCATCCAACACAGAGTCAGGAATTGCGTTGAGTGTCTCCTCAAAGAAAGACTTCATCGTCTACAAGGTCCAAAGACCGCATTAAAGTTAATCAAATGCTCAGGCTGGAAGACACAAAAAGTTTAATATAATCGAAACGAATAGCCTAATGTACAAACATACAGTGCAATGCAGGAAAGCTGCATCAGCTTTCCGCTTCCACAATCCATTTCCAGGCTCCGAATGGAAAAGACCAAGCAAAGGCTGCAACATGTTAAAAAATAAAATTATTGAAAAAGCTTCATATTGGCCAAAAAAGAAACAGATGATCCATCACACCCGGCAACATTCCAACAGCAAAGAAGCAGAAGTCTGCTTCCAAATGCTAATGATGGCCTTGCAGCAATTAATGGTATATGGGAGATTTTATAGATATCCATTGCAGATCCTGTTGGTGCTGGACTAGTCTCCACCAAGGTCACGCTCAGATAAGTGACCTTTACAATGCCCCTAGCTGATATATCAGCTCTAAATGGCCTAGACTAATGGATCTTAAATTTTTTTCAACAATCACATTGTAAAGCAAAGGCCACAAAAATCCACTCCTAGAACACTACAAAAGAAGAGATTATCTAGCTAAACCATTTCCTGCATCCATACCTTCGCCACATCGCGAACAGTTGGTTTCTTTCCATACATTCCAAGAACAGCCTCTCCATAAACTTCATACTGTTTAAGGACCTGAGAATTGGATAATTGTGAGGAGGGGAATACTCGTAGCAAACAGGAAGCAGTGACTAAGCAGATAATAATATCCAGCTGCATGTACAACTATACCTGACGGCGCGTGAGACCGCTGCTTGGAGCACCATAGACAGCGCTATCTACATTCGCCAAAGTCTGCCATGAGCTGTTAAAAATTTATAATTTTCAAATCACTGAACAAATTTGCAACCACAAGTGAGCACTGCTCGACTTAGCCAAACATCCAATCGAGTATGATCTATATCGTTGCATTTTAAATCATAAATCCAAATAATAACTTTCTTCAATACCATAAAAGATTCCCTTGGATTATTCGTGCTGTTGCAGTATGGCCCTCAAATTTCAAATATAAATGAATGTGAAGACATAGATGGACCTATGAGAGTTATTTTTGTTGTGTCATACGTACTTATTAAAGGCAGCACGTCCAACCATTACACCATGAGCTCCTTCCAGCAATGCTGCATTCACCTGTATACACAAATATCCATGAACAATTGGTGAATCATGAATATCATTTCAAATGATGGTGCTAAAAAAGTTTTACCAATCAGATGATTACACAAACTCAAAACAAAACGGCAGTTTCCCCAGCCTAAGTATCACCAAATCAAGATCTCACTCTGTCCATGAGCTACTCAAGGTCAGCTTTATTACTTCGATCTTGATTAAGTTTGAATTGCTAGATAATTAAGTTGAATCAGCTTGAGTTCAATTTTTGAACTCAAGTAGCTCCTGTGCCTAATCTTGTGATTAAATGTTTATTTTGTTTTCATTGCAAACATTTAAACATAAGTTATAAAACTTCAGTTTGAGCTCAAGCTTGTATTTGGGCTTAACTGAACCAAGACTCATATTTCATAAGATAATTGATCGAGTCTCTATTATTCAATATGGGTTGAATTACATTAATAGTCTGTGTCAACTCAGCTCAGCTTCACCACGCCTTAAATACAGACATGAATAAAAACACCATTACAAATCGAATTATCCATTGACAATGTGAAGTACAAAAACCAATTTCCACATTTATAACAGATTGCTTAAAAAAGTTGCGTTATATACTTAAGCTCCACTTCTCACTTTGACATGCTTGCAGTCAAGCAGAATGTATACTGAGTAAACAGGGCAAGTAAATTGCTTCCTCCTCTTATTGATCAAGGACATGGATCACCATTATATACTGGGCCAATCATTCATGTCTGCTTCCAGGCTTGATATATCAATATAATATTAACTTGACTAAAGTATGATTTTACCTCATCAATAGAGTTTATGCCTCCATTTATTGTAAACTTTAAGTCTGGAAAGTCACGCAATAGACCAAAAAAGTATTCATATCTGCATATGAGAAATTGAAATGATAAGCTGAACATACTGTACTGTTTCCCCAGCACAATAATTAAACCATTTAACAAAATACTCAGAACAAAAAATAACAAAAAACATTAGAAAAGGAAAAAAAACAAAAAACCAGAGATAGGTTTTCCTGACATATTTCCAGGTACGTACTTGAGAGGAGGCACCCGACGATTGTCAGCAGGGCTGATGCCATTGAGTAGTGCCTTACGAGAATGTATAATGAAATGTCTCGTTGGTGAGAGAGAAGAAACCTTATAAATAAAATCACCTGTAGAGTAATCGAGCACCATAAAGTTAGATGTAGAGGCATCACGACAGCTCACTTAAAGGTTATGATTTTACCTAAAACTATAGTGCAAAGAACTTTGGGGATGTAATGCGGCCAAATGAGCAAAATCAGACTTTACCAAACTCATACAGTAGTTAATCATCTTTGCTGAAATGCCCTTGAAATCCAGTGAACCGAGGGCAAAAGGAGGCGAACAATTGTAGTCAAGAAAATTTAAATAATTAAATATCTGTGGAATTAATATTTCTTTTGGTCCATAAAAGCATCCCTTTTGGCTTGACATCATATATTCCCCAACCAAGGCATTGCAATCGTTCACATTTTTATTGGATAGAGCCATAGCCCCAGCCTAGCAAAGCAAGTGCTTCATAGTGGCACCCCCTCTAACTTAAGTCTAATTTTATAACGAAGGCTCGATGCAAAGAAGTCATAATCCAAATTAGACATCGAATTTCCTCTAAGAACTATCAATAGCAGGATGACGATCCCATTATAAACCAAATGTTTAATATGTTCTCTCTTTAGTTCTTGAACATTAAGATAAAGAAGAGACAATATCATAGAAAGTATATCCTGCATTTGACTTGCTAAGCTAGAAGAAAATTGAACCTTACAGAGCTCATTGTATGAATCATGGTCATCAACACCAATTCGGCATTTCACACTGACCGGAGAATTTGTTTTGGCAGCAATGACTGACATGGCCTCACCAACGAACTTCCTCGTAGAGATCAACAATTATATCAGAACACACCGACACAGATCCCAAAATAGATAATACCAGTCCAGAACACTAATTAACATGATAAACTCAAACCTTCGGATCAAGCATGAGACTAACACCAAAGCACCCATGTCCAGCTACCCTTGGACTAGGACACCCGCAACTAGTGAATAAAGAAAGTAAGCATCAAAAGACTAATAGCAAAGATAAATAATGGGATCATCAACTAAGAAAAAGAAATTCACTGACTTAAAATTGATCTCATCATAGGAATAGGCATTAGCAAGTTCAGTTGCTTTGGCCAGGTTTTCCAGATTGTTGCCACCGATTTGTAACACTATTGGATGCTGTTCTGGAGAAAAAGCCAAGAACCTATCCTGGCCATTATCAATAGTAGTGGAACTTAGTTTGTCACATCATAGGAAATTCACCTACATGATTAACATAAAAGGCCACTGGTAGACTGCTTGTTGCTGCAGTCCATGAATATGAAGAATCTTGTCAACTTACCAGGTTATGCTCTTGATAAACAATTGTTTCAGCTGCAAGCATCTCAGTGTAAAGCCATGCATGTTTTGAGATGATACGGGCTAAGGTCCTATAGTGATGGTCTGTCCATTCCATCATTGGAGCAACACTGCGAATAGGGAACCTCATGGATCACTACACCAAAATAAGGTTCAAAACAATATAAAGGGACAAATAGTGAAGCTACCTAAACAAAGGAGGAAAATAGCGCTCGGCAACCATTGGAGTTTTTGCATTCAGTTGATGTTTCACAGCATCAGCTGATAAGTTCCTCGAATTGGCCAGATTCAAACCAAATCGAAATCTGCGAGGGTTTTTAAGGATAATAGAATGAGTAGGAGTAAATGATGTTATCAAAGTATATCCCGCAAACTTCATCATCTCTGTGATCAGATCAAGGCCCGCTCCTTAAGGTACCTATTCAAGAAAAGAGAAGTACTTACACACGGGGATGTGTGGATGGAGTAAGCTCACTTAAATTCACATACCCCCACTTTCTGCCCTATACAAGCATTTTCCTGAACCCTACATGGATTATTTCAGTTTTGACCTTCGGCAGCTCCAATATTGAGTCCCATCATGCTACAAGATGCATCCTCACTTTTTTTTTTTTTTTTGACAACTAGAAAGGCCAACCTTCAGTAGAGCAGACCCATTTGAGGTGAAGCAGCTTTCAACTCTCTAATGTTTCCATTTTAAATAAGAAGCATTTCCAAGAATCCAGTCACTGTTTAATATTGGCTAGAGCCCGAGAGAGAGCTAGACAGAGAACTTTCAGCGAATATAACAATTCAAATTAGCAGCTTTATATTGAAAGCAAAGAGACAATATCAAGGACAACACCCAGCGATAACCCAGAAATCCGCTCAGAAGTTTAACGAACTAAAAATTGGCCCCTTGGAGCACCAAAACACGGTGGCATTCAATCAAACAGCTAGAGAACACTTTCTTCCCCAACACCTGCGCTCCCTCGTACAACGCAAACATTCGTTGCAAGAGTAGAGATGAACGAGACAGAGAATTACATGGTCAGTGGTATCCTCTCCCGTAACTCTGGAGGAAGAGCTTCGCAGCTTTATCTCCGCAAAGACGGCGTTTCCCTTTGACTCCAAGAAAGCTTCCGCCTTTACGCTCTCTTCCACACATACAAAAAACGCAGCATCTCCTCTCTCCCGTAGCTTATCTGCGGCCATCAGGCGAGATGCGATGCTTTTGGGCCGGGTCGCGATGGGCCCTTTTCCCCATCGGCCCAACGAAGCCCATCCATCCACTAGCACTCGATCGAGCTGCTCCTGGTCGTACGTGTGGTGGAGAAGTAACTGCCCAAGCAAACTGCCACTTCCTTTCTTCTTATCATCATCACTCTGCGCTACGGAGAACTTTCCATGGCTGGTCTCTGCTTCAATCCCGCCAGAGTCAGGACCCCTCCTCTGCAACCTCACCAACCCCTCTCCAATTTCGCCTCTTTCCCGAAATTCACCGACCTCCCTCATCGTACTCCTCGAGGCCTCGCCAGAAACCAGCGGCTCGCGCACCGGTTTCAGCTGAACTCGGTGTCCGAAAGCTCCGTTTCGACAGAGAAGGAGCCCGACCTCGACGAGGAAGAACCAGGTCAAGAAGATGATGACCCGACAGCGGAGCTGAGCTACCTCGACCCAGAAACCGATCCGGAGAGCATTTCGGAGTGGGAACTTGATTTTTGCTCCAGGCCCATTCTTGATATCAGGGGCAAGAAGGTGTGGGAACTTGTGGTGTGTGACGATTCGCTTTCTCTCCAATACACCAAGTATTTCCCCAACAATGTGATCAATAGCATCACTTTAAAGGATGCTATCGTGTCCATTAGTGATGAACTGGGCGTTCCTCTCCCAGAGAAGATTCGCTACTTCAGGTAATTTTTACTGCATCATGAACAAAAGTCACATGGACATCAGTGGGTGTAACCACTCACGTGCCTGTACAAATACATGGCTGTGTTAATTCTTTTGTTCTGAGTAAGAATTTTGACTAAATGCTTTGGTGCGTGATCTAATAGGTCTCAGATGCAGACAATTATCACAAAGTCATGTAAGGAGCTCAGCATAAAGCCTATTCCGAGTAAGCGGGTATGTACAGTTCGCTAATTGTTATAGTTCCATTTATATCTTCATGTTATTTTGTTCACTTAGGAATCACTTTAGGTGGGAACATTCATTGGTAAGATAATAAAAAAGGGTTCAATCTCATCTCCATTGAAAATGAGCGAAATGAAGTTGGATGAGCATATGGAAAGTTCCTAAATTGTCGGACAGATACTGAGGTTCTGACATTCTCTTGACTTGTGCTTTGTATTGGATAGAAAGAATAGCACATCTGTTTGATAGGAGCTTCCTCATTAGCCACGCTAACGTTCTCTTCAGCCCGTCCTGCTGTGTTTCGTCTATCTTCGTATGCCCCGTTATTGGATAAGTGAAAAGTACTTCAGGATGTGATGGACATGGATGTGTTAACATGTTGCTGCTCCTCCCCTTTTGCTTAATTTGTAATGGATAATATAGTTTCACTTTCTTCCTTTTTTCTTCCTTTGGGTATATTGATTCTGTGGTTTCCTTGGTATCACATTAGGAAGAAATATTTTCTACATGCTAACTTTGCATGCTTTATATGTACTCACTTTCATTCAGTAACGTTTGTATTTCAGTGTGTATCACTACTTCTCTGGCTCGAAGAGCGGTATGAGACAGTGTATACACGTCACCCGGGTTTCCAAAAAGGATCCAAGCCCCTTCTGGCTCTTGATAACCCTTTCCCAATGGAACTTCCTGAAAATCTGGTCGGGGAGAAGTGGGCATTTGTCCAATTGCCATACTCAGGTACGGACCCTTCAGTCGCAAGAGTCCTCGTGAATTAATTTTTTCATGTAAAGGCATTACAATGATCCCTACAGATGCTTGCAGAGATTAGAAGGTAGGTTGTGTGCTTAGTCTTTATATCATGACATCCATGTTTTCCACATATGAGCATACACATTTTTTGACTCCTTCAGTTGATGTACTGTTCTCTTTCTTTGTAGCTGTCCGTGAGGAAATTTCAGGCTTGGACACGAGATATTTGTTTGGTTCGGGTCTGGATTTGGATTTATTGGGCATTGAGATAGATGACAATACGTTGATACCGGGGATGGCTGTTGCATCTTCACGTGCAAAACCACTAGCAGGTGCATTCCTTCTCTGTATATCTCTTGCATGACATTAGCATGCTACTGATTCTGTTGCGTCACGCCAGAATCTTCTAGTGATAATGAAGTATCTTGAGCTCCCATACTCACTCGGGATACAGCATAGCAGTGTGTGGTTATGATTAAAGTTACGCAATCTGATGTCCAATTTGGCGTTAAGGAAAGGTTTATGAGGTTTGATAAACGGCAATTCCTCAAGTCCATGCATCATAAAATGAGGTTGATATCCTAGGACTTATAGCCAGTCGCAAAGAGTGAATGCGACTAATATTCTGACATTTATTCCCAGTGGCCGTGATGTCCACTAATTAGCTACACTAGGAATGAATCCAGATGGTGCATTAATTGGAAAACAGGAGTACAATATTAGTATGCGACAGTCCTTGTGAGATTGACAGAATTAAAAGTCAAGTTTGGCATTCTCAGTACTCTATCTATTAATAGTATGTTTTGTTTACAGATTCATGGAATCATGAGTAGATAACTATTTTATAGCTATTGTTGCTTGCATAGTTGCAGACTCGCGGTTGAGTTTATCTCTTCTTAACACTTAGTTGTATCTTAAGAGCTATCTCTACTCTAACCATCGCACTGGTAATCTAACTGTAAGGACACTTTGCCTCATAAAATTTTATATTGCTATATTCACTACAGCTCTCAAAATTCAATTAAATTATAATCGTTGTTCCACTGCCACAGCTTGGATGAATGGACTGGAAGTCAGTTCGATTGAAGCTGAAACTGGTCGAGCCTGCTTGATTCTTTCGGTTGGAATTTCAACACGTTATGTTTATGCTACCTACAAGAAAAGTCCTGTGACGACAACTGAAGCCGAAGCTTGGGAATCAGCAAAAAAGTCCTGTGGGGGCTTACATTTCCTCGCCATCCAAGAGGACCTGGATTCAGATGATTGTGTCGGATTCTGGCTTCTACTAGACTTGCCACCACCTCCTGTTTAACCTTCAGCATCAACAATATCTATAGACAATACATTGAGTCTACTTTTTCCGTTAAAGATAAATCTGTGTTAATCTCCAGATATAGAAGAAATTATTAGTCCACCTCTTTTGCTTAAATTCACCAACAGTTAATATGGCAACTAGGTTAGCTATGCTGACTGCTATCTATCAAATTACATATCAGACCACATGCAAAGAAATAGTAATACACCTGTGAAGGACACAAGATGACATCATTGAGGAGCCTATTCTTACCTTCGTTGCACTGATTAAATGGTTTGTGCTAATAACGGAAAAAAAGGCGATACTGTGAAAGGCAATTGGAACTGATTTGGCAGCAGAGAATTACTTTGAGAAATTTTATAATTCTGCTACAGTTTAAACTGCGTGGTCATTGAGGAACACCATCCCATTTATGTGGTGAAAAATGCCTACCCAATGTTCTTACAAGGCAATCAGCGATCAACTGGAACTTGCACCCCGTTAGTCCTTGACTGGCGAAATTCTATGTTCAATTCCATGGTAAATTATAGTAATCACAATCAAACTTCTGATTCTTGTCACTTTTTGTCAAGCCCCTCCTGTCATGGAGAGGGGAAGATTCATTTTCGAACGCAATGGTTTTGTGACTGTAACTCTCCAGCATATATTGCAAGAGAACAGTTAAAGAGTTAACACACCGACACTTTCCGGTAAGAAGGAATGTCAAAAAAGTGAGCCACTTATATACGACAGAGATCTTAATGAGTTGCAACATATACAATGAAGATGCTTCCCTTGATAATTACTAACATGATTGGATTATGGGAAGAACATACACAATCTCTAGCTCTCTTACAACAAAGAAGATGGCTTGACTTCGCTTTTATACGAATTACCAGGGTTGCTTTGGCATGGACACCCAAGCACAGTAAGCACAAACAATCTTCTGAGATATGTACACATAAACAGCAAACGATAAACTCATCAAAGCCAAATCTTTCCAGTCACCCTTCCTCTGTGGGCCCAAATTGTGCTTCAATCCCTTCCCTATCTTCTCAAAACCTTCTACAATTCCAGCAAAAGTTGGCATCTTGCTCTGCTTTTCTTTTTTCGGCTCCTGCATCGCAGGATCGTCATGCTGTCGGTCATGGGCCGTGCAAGAAACAGTGATAACGTGCTTGGAACAGTCACGACGCTCGAGTTCTCGAATTACAGTGTATCTGCCGCGGAAGTAGTGGTGGTGGAAAGAGAAGGAAGCCATGGACAGAAGCTCAGAAGGCTAGAACTTGAAGTCTCTGTGACTCGTAATGGTTTGCTAATTGGAACAAGGGTGGTCAGAGGAGGTCCTAGGACAAGGTATGGGCTGGGTCTCTGCAGTGTTGATCAGGATGCAGGACTTGACCTCCCCGTCGTCGTTGAAGAAGAAGATAACCTGCACTCACACCATTTGGAGAGAAGTCGGGAGTGGAACGGGGAACCAAGTGGGAATATCTGTGCCTTGCGAATACGAACAAAAGAGCAAAGAGCCGCCCACAGATATTTCGGAGGCGTAGCAGCCACGATGAGAACGGATAAGACTAACGTGATGGGCCGGACCGGGTCGGGACCCGGGTTGATCATCCAAATTTCGGGAAAAATTGCCGATCGTGTGGTACACTGGTACGGGCTGAATTCCTCTCTAAATCTACCTACTCCAGATATGCCAACGATGTCACGTCGGCACTCAATTTTCAGATCCATCCTCACTAAACAATTCTCATATTTCTCCATGCATCCTCTTCAGAACTGCCCAAGTACTCAAAAAGACTTGAGTAGTTGGATGTTTTTTCTTTTAATACCTATTTTTTTTCTTCTCTTGTTTTAAATTTGAAGGAGCCCCCTTACTTAATGATTGAAAGTCACAGAAGGAAATACAAATGTATGGGACTCTGGGAGTCGTCAACACCAACCGCATGCAATTCTGGATATAGCCTACGTGTGTACATAACAAAATTGGGGGGGTGGGGCGGGTGGGGGTTGACAAATATAATGCGATGACGATTCGGACGCACTAACTCCGTCCCATCCCAAGATCGGACGGGGGCCGATCGCATTCACATCTCCACGACACCGCTGGGCGACGGTAGGATCGAGCGCACATCCACACGCACGCGTCCCGCAGTCCTCCCCACTTCTTCTTCTTCTTCTTATTATTATTTATTTATTTATAGTTTATCTGGCGGGGGGGGAAGAGACCACCGAAGTCAAAAAGGTCCGAATGGGATTCAATGCTCTGCAGGGGGTGGGGGATGGATGCGCAGTGCGCACCTTGCGTATCCAAGTCGGCTTCCTCCTTTCCTTTCTCTTTCTACTGGACGGGACAAGGGGGCACGAGGAACGAGAACAGTGGGTTAAACTGCGTTGACTGATTTTCACACCATCAATGACTTTTCTAATGTCCCATTTCTCTCTCTCTCTCTCCCCGCAAATTTGACCCTCGCCGTCCGACCTCCCCAACCACAGCAAGCACCACCTCAAATCTCGATCCCATCACCTCCACGTGTGCAGCGCAGGCCTCCCCCTCCTTTGCCCTAATCGCTCTGCACTGCCCACCTCCACCACCATCTCCTTCCTCCCTTCCTTCGTCCTTCGTCCTCTTCTGGATCCATCGCCGTCCCTTCTCCTCCTCGGTCTGGTTGGCTCTCCGCTTCTCTCTCTTTTGACCGGGGTTTCCCCTCCTCGATTCTCTCCGCCTCCTTTTGCTTGCGGTGGATTCCCTCCACCCCCGCCCGCCCCCCATGTTCCTTGCTTCCTCCGAGGTCTAGCATCCGACTGGGCCCTTTTAGGGTTTCCCCCGAAATCGTCCGCCCGCCGCCGAAAGTGAAATCGGACATGATCCCGGTGCTGCGGGTTGCGATTTGGGAGCCCGTATTTTGAGCCGTTCCCTTCCATTTTCTTCTTCTCTTTTTTTTCTATTTTTGGTTTGGTTTGGCGGGTTTGAAGCGGTCGGATCATGAAGAGATTGCGGTCGAGCGATGATCTCGACTACTACGGCGACAAGAGCCTGTGCAAGGACTCCGCTTCCAATCGCTCCTCCTCCTCTTCCCACCGAAGCGGCTTCTACTCCGCCAAGCCCGGCGACGCTCCTCCTCGCAAGGTTCTGCTCACGTCCTACTCCTCTCGGTACGACCGGGAACGGCCCCTCGACGACGACGCCCGCGACGGCTTGAGGATCCCGCGCAAGCGCTCCGACCACGATTTGGAGCGCTTCGATCGCAGGAAGCTGTTGGGCTCGGGGTTCGGCCCCGATAGGCACGGCGAGAGGAAGGGGCATGGGGCTGATTTCGCCGAGAGAGCGGACGGGTACGGCGGCAATAGTCGTGGAGCTGCTCACCGATCGGATGGCTTCTCCGGCCCCAAGAAGGAGTTCCCTAAGGGATTCCGATCGGAGAGGGACAGATCGAGGCGCGAAGGGAGCACTTCGTCGTCCTCTTGGCAGAGATTCGGGAATGGGAGCAAAGAAGTTGACGAGGGCAGAAGTTTCAGAGCTGGATTTATGGAAGACAGGGAGAGGAAGGCGCTGAGGGATGTGAAATCTCCTACGTGGTCGAGAGATTCCGGGAGTGAGCAATCTCGAAGAGGTTTTAGAGATGGAAAAGTGAGGGAGAAAGAGAAGGAGAAGTCGCCGAGCGTGTCGCGAGGTGATTCGGGTAGCGAACAGCAGTCTAGGATGAGGTCCAGGTCGAGGTCACCGCCGAAACAGCTGGAGGCCGGAGAGGTTAAGGAGAAGGAGAAGGAGAAGGAGCAGGAGAAGGAGAAGGAGAAGTCCCCGAGCTGGTCAAGCGAGAGGTCGCGGAGTGTGGAGACCAAGAAACACGAGGAGGAGTCGCTAGCTGAGAGTGGGAGTAGTAGTGAAATGGAGGAAGGAGAGCTGGAACCAGAAGCGGCCGGCGAACTTGGATCGGCTCCTGAGGTTGGGAGTGGAGGAAGCCCCCAAAAGGCTGTTCAGTTGGAATCTGGTCATAGGGAAGTTGTAGAGAGTGAGGGTAGAGCTGAGGCTGCCGAAGAAGTCGACAAGTCCCCTTGTGAGGAAGGGAAGGATTGCCCTGAAGAAAGTCCTGTTGAGGAGAAGAGGGAACATACAGATGAGGCCTCTCAAGATCATCGAAAGACTTCGAATGATGAGATGAGTGGGAGTAATGATGAGGAAAGTGAAACTGAATCTGATAGTGCAATTGTCAAGGATCGGGAGATTCTGAAAGGGGAGGAAGAGAACTGGGGAGGTCACTTGGAGTCTGCAGAGGAAGCCGTTCAATATAGGAAGCACTTGCATGATGAAGAACCTCCTAAACAAGACAAGGCTATCGATCTGGAGATCAAGGAAGAAGGTGCAGAATCACAGGAGTTCAAACTGGGAGAACCGGCAGGGTCTTTGCTGCCTGGTGATATTACCGGCTTGGCTGGAGAAAGGCTTGTGCATAGCTTCAAGGACAAAGGCAAGAGCGTTGCTTTTATGCCAATCGAAGTCGCTGAAGTTGCCAAAGAACGCGTATGGATTGAAAGAGAATTTGGAGATGTTGTGAGTAGCAGGGATATGGACATGGAAGGCCCAAGCATTAGAGGTTTTGAGTTGTTCTCGAGCTCTCCGGTTAGGAAAGCGGAAAAATCAGATAATGCGGGCATTACTGGGCAGAAAGATGACAAACTGGGGATGGAGCAACTCGATCTCTCTCTGAGCTTGCCAAATGTGTTGTTACCTATTGGCGCCGCGGGTGACAACACAACCGCCGCTGCTCCTGCTTCCCCTAGCCAATGCAGAAGTGTGCAGTCCTGGTCTACTTTTCGTACTAACTCAGAAGGCTTTACCCAGTCCTTTTCGGGATCTCAATCCTTTTTCCACAATCCAAGTTGTTCTCTTACTCAGAATTCAGTAGACTATGAACAATCAGTGAAGAGTCGCCCTCTGTTTCAGGGAGTTGATTGGCAGGCACTAGCTCAGAATGAGGCGAAGCCTAACGAAGCTCCGGTGTATCAAGGATCTCTCAGTAATGGAAACGGCTCTCTTTACCAGTCTCAAGCCGTGCTGGGCAATTCAAATAGTGATCTCATCCAAGCCCTGAATCTTAGGGCAGAGGGAAGCAGTAAAATGCTCAGTGGACTGGACGAGCAACTGAGTTTTAAAAAACAGGTGATGGGAGGGCAGACAAAGCGTCATGATGATGTCAAGTCCCCTTCACAGAGTTTTGGATCTCATGATATGGGGACGAGTTACGGCTTTGATAAGAAACAAGCGGCAAGGGAGAAACATGGTGGTAGCTTATACAGGAGTGGTAGTCAAAAGGAGCGCGATCAACAGTTGATGGGTGGAAGTGGAACTGAATTTGTTGAGTCACTCATTGAGAAGATAGTTTCGGAACCATTGTATGAAATTGCGAGGAAATTCCGCGAGATGAGAGAAGAATCGTTGGCATGTTTCAAAGAGAGTATCCGGGAGTTAATGCTTAATAAAGATAAGCATCGGCAACTATTGGCTTTTCGAGAAGCGCTGCAGAACAGATCAGATATTACTGTTGAGATGCTATTGAAATGCCATCTAACTCAACTGGATATCTTGGTTGCCCTAAAAACTGGTCTACCAGACTATCTTCAACTTCCATCCAGTCTTCCATCCTCCGATTTGGCTGAGATTTTTCTGAATTTAAGATGCAAAAATGTTTCCTGTCGGAGTGCTTTACCCGCTAATGGGTGTGACTGCAAGGTTTGTGTAAAGAGTGGCTTTTGCAGTGATTGTATGTGCCTAGTGTGCTCCAAGTTTGACATGGCATCCGACACGTGTAGTTGGGTTGGTTGTGATGTTTGTCTTCATTGGTGTCATGTGGAGTGCGCCATAAGGGAATCTTATATTAGGAATGGACATAGTGCAACTGGCACCCAAGGAATGACAGAGATGCAGTTTCATTGTGTTGCTTGCAATCATCCTTCTGAGATGTTTGGATTTGTGAAAGAGGTTTTTCAAAACTTTGCAAGGGGATGGAACGTTGAGAAATTTTACAGAGAGGTCGAATATGTCAAGAGGATTTTCCATGCGAGCAAGGACTTGAGAGGGAAACGATTATATGAAGTTGCTGATCAGATGCTGGTGAGATTGGCAAATAACGCTAACCTTCCTGAAGTATACAGTTACATCATGACTTTCCTGAATGGTATGTTCTGTATCCTCAAGCCTGGTCATTCCTGGTCTGACTATTTGTTACTTCAAAAGAGTTATTTTGATATGCCACACATGCATGTTAGATAGATTTTCAGCATCGACCCTTTTTTTTTCTTTCTTTTTGGAAGTGATGCCTAATTTTGAAAGAGGGATGCAAATTTAAGGGATAAGGACATCTGTGAGTAAACTATGAAGAAAAACATAATTTTTTTCTTTATCTTCATTAAAAAAAATTATGGACGGCTTTGATATACGGTTTCTACTTGGGATACTTTCTGATGGATGATATGCTGTCTCACTATATTTTCTTCTCTGTTTCGAATTCGTAGATTGTAGGGTGAATCAGATAGGTGGACTCATACATTATTAAATACATCCCAGAAACTTTCAGCTTATTTTGCTCCCCATGTCGCTAGGCTGGTTCTTGCTTTTGTTTCAAGATTCATAAGACTTCTACTTGAATCAGAAGTACTTGTTTTTAGCGTAGGAATGGTTTCAGAAGAACTGCATGCAGAATATAGAAGATGCATGTGGATATTAAAAAAAAAAATCAATATTATGTATATGTACTGGGAACTAGATTGGTTTTTGTTTGTGGGATGTTGATTAAGTTAGTATAAAGCTAACATATCTGCACTTTGCTTGACCGTGTTATTAACCGGAATCTGCTATTTTGTTCTTCACTGTGATGGCAGAATCCAATTCAGCTAAATATGATAAAACTCTGGACTCTGGCATTGAACGAGGGAAAGGAGTCAACAATGTGGCTGGAGCTAGCCAGGATATGCCGTGGGCCACAGGTGCGGTAGCGGAAAGGGTTCCTTTCCAAGGGGAACGTCTAAGCAGTACAATTCCAAGCCCCAACATTGGCCGGAGTGATCAGCATGCTTTGGAGTTGGAATTGCAGAGGAGTGATAAGAAAGAACCATTGTTTGATGAGTTGGAAAGTATTGTCAGAATTAAAAAAGCGGAAGCGAAGATGTTTCAAAAGCGTGCTGATGATGCAAGAAGAGAAGCTGAGGGACTGAAACGTATAGCAGTGGCCAAGAATGAAAAGATCGAAGAGGAGTACACTGCCCGAATTGCAAAATTGCGCGTGGCAGAGGCTGAGGAATTGCGCAGAAAAAAATTGGAAGAGCTGCAGGCTTTAGAAAGAGCCCATCTAGAATATTTCAACATGAAGATCAGAATGGAAGCCGATATTAAGGATTTATTATTGAAAATGGAAGCAACTCAAAGAAACCTTGCCCTGTAACATGATGTTTGACAGCATGTCTCTTAGAAGTGTCAATTCTTCAGGTAATTTTACCAGCTAATGGCTAAGACACATGCTCCCTAGGTTTGTTGGTTTGGAGGCAAACCAGAATATGTACGGGGAGTGCAACATCTACTCACATGTAATTGACCAGTTCCCTTAGTCTATGCAAGTAGGACTAGGACATGTTCTAGCTTCCGTCGTCCTCTTTCTGTTAGCACGGGCTTACAATCAAATGATTAGTTTAGGATTTCTTGAATGAAGAATTATATATTGATATGTTGTGCATGCAGTTTACGGAACAAGTTGAATTGTGAATTAGGAAATTGGGTTCCTGGTAAAAGCTCATTATGCGTTCGCCGATTGTTGCTACACTGGCTTGGCAGCGCAGCTGATGAATTTTTTAGATTTCCTAATTGAACTCGATGTTTGTTTCGTGTGTCTTGCTGTAAGTTAGTACTCAAGATCTTCCTCTGTTGGATTATGAACAATGTAATTCTTTCATGTTATCGTCTCGAAAAAGAACATTTCCCTCGACATGGTGGAAAAATTCAACAGTGAATAGGAACATTTACCTGTCTCCCAATCGCGTGCTTTCTCCATCGAGGATGTTTTTCAAGCAGTCAAGTAGGCGGGAAAGCTTCTTCCCGAGGTCCTTCATTCTCCCTACGCCAGGCCATGGCACCAGCCTTGCTCCTTGAAAACTAGCTGCTACTTTCATCCGTTGCTTTCCTGCCATGTCTTCTGTCTCGTAGGTTGCCCTTTCAAGCTCCCCTACGTCTACCGTATCGGCAGGTAAGATGGACGGGAACAGTTGCAGTTCCACAGCGGCATATCGGGCAGCGGAGACCCTGAATTCAAGCTCAGCGAGCTCATTCTGGATTATGGGTGCCGCCTTTGCTATTGCCAGGGGATCCAATGCATTATTTACGGCTACTAAAGCAGAGATCAAGATACATGACGTTTGCTTCTGGCTCTCCGTGTGACGTGAACAGAACCAAGGAATCCGAGTCCGTGAGGGGTGAATACCGTGAGACTGAGATCAACACCTCCCTTGCTGCTACTTCCTTTCTTAAATTTAGGAGCAATCTTCAGTCAAAATTACAACTAAATGACGGAAATTTAGATTAAATTAACTTGTAGTTATGAATTGATCATTAACATATACCATAAGGTCAGTTTATTGATCATGATCTTTGAGCAAAAACTCAGCATGTTAAGCTAATATCATCACTCATTTCTTCACCATTTAGTTGTTAACAATGATTTCAGAATAATCAGATTAAATAAGGAGATTGTATCTGAAATAACTGCTCCTTTTCATCTCATTTTCCTATTCGCTTTATTTTTCTCGAAAAACGATTCCATTTTGGAGAGAAGTGGATCGGATCCTCTTTCGAAAATCTCTATCCAACTCTGGATGAACATGGGAGGAAGATGATGCAGAACGCGTGCTTGCTTCTGAAGAACCAAGAGCATCATCAACAAAAAACGAAGCAGAAAAGGATCTATCCCAATAAAAATAATCGATTCGTATACAAATGTCCACATAACATATGCCACAGAGAAAGTTCCGTTTCAAATAACAATCAAGCCTCAAACATTAAAAGCAAAAACAGAAGCTGAAGTGAAAATCGCTTCTGTGGCCTCCTCAGTCACACATTTACTGGGATCACACTCCACTATCATTTATAACAACTCCGAACAAAAAGAGAGGCCGTGACCCCTTCCGAGGGTGCACCTTGGCTTGTGATTAAAGTCATCAAATCCCATGGTAGCATATAAAACATGTCACCACCATTTATAGACCAGAGGAAAACAGGGGTTACGGCTAAAACGTAAGTGAGAAAAGGAATATTGATAAAGCGACACAAATACTCGCTAAATGATGTAAGGTAATTTATGGAACACGCTTCAGAATGGCTCACAAAGCTAACTTATGAAGAGTTTCCATTAAACTTTCAAGAGCCGCAATTTCCTTCTTCTTTTCACAGAGAAAGTACCTGAACTAACAGCAAAATGACATAAAAATAGCCAACAGTATGTCTGAGCTCCCACTTCAACTCTCTTCATTAGCCTGCTTTGTTGGCCTTCGAATCCAGTTTTTGTCCAGCTTCAATTCCCCCGGATTTGATGTCACCCGAACAACACCCATCCCCATGATGATGATGATGATGATGATGGTGACCATGACCATGCCCATGCCCATGCCCATGCGCATGCCCATGACGATGATGGTGATGATGGTTCTGCTTTCCCTTGAGCTGCTTCCTCATGTCATATGCATCCTCTCCATCTGCATAGTACTTCGCCTCCACGTCATGTATCTTGTACCCCAGTGTCTCAGTGTACAAATTGAATGCAGCACGATTGCTTTTACGCACATGCAGCGAAACATACTCAGCCCCATAAACCTGCAAGATCTCTTAAAAGAATAAGCATGACACTTCATGCTTTAACATGTTCAAGCATTTTTATGGGTAACGATCGGGAGTGAATCATATAAAAAACTACTCACTTACTCCTATTTTTAAGAACAAAAATTAGAGCCACCTGTTTTTAAAGGCAGCTTTGAACTAAAAGCTACTATGTTTCAGACCACAAATATTTCCACCAGTTAAGCTCAAGATAAGAGGTTCTCACCAGCCCAATATGTTGTCCTCTAGCTACATACACTCACAAACAAGCAGATAACTACCAGACATTTCACCAAAAAAGATAACTATCAAAATGGAGACAATTCTCTGCAGCATCTAAAAGAGAGACATACACGCATATGACCATACATGATGTGAAATATCACCTCAAATAAAGTTGCTTATGATGTCTTCATTACTATATTTGCTCTGCTAGCATTAGTATGTTCATTGGGTGTGAAATAACAACCACATCACAAGTGCATATTAAGATATGCTTCAAAAAAATATATCAGAATAGATTCGCATATACAAGTATGCAAGGACTTCATAAATTGTCATGTCTCCGTAGAAAAATAAATCCAGGAACAAATCCCTCTACTTGATAAACACTACCGTGTGTGTGTGTGCATTCATGTCAATACATCACATCACCACACCTAACCCGAACGAACTAAACGACCTGTTTTAAAAGCTTAATCGAACAAGAACACATGTTCTCACCTGGATTCGCACCTAACCATCAAAAGGGGAAACAGAAGAAAGACTAGCGCCCCAAAGTTATCCATAGTGAACTCTTAAGAATTCCCAGTAGTTCTCTGCTAAATAAAATCGGAGAAATTCAATTTATCCACACAGATAGACCAAATAATCTCGCCAAATTAACCTCTGCATTCGATTTCCGATGGCCTCCGATGATCTTCCATCAACATCATTCCTCTATCTGCCAAACTTAACTCAATTCTAACTGAAATCTACGGAAGACGAGTATGCTTCAATCACAGAACCAGGTAAGACCAACCCAAATAACAAATCCATCAAAAGCCCAAAGCTTTACATTAAAAAACAGCATCCCAAGCAAAATTTAAGACATCGGCATACCAGGTAAGACCAACCCAAATGACAAATCCATCAAAAGCCCAAAACTTCACATCAAGAAACAGCATCCCAAGCAAAATTAAGCTATCGGCATACCAAAAAAAAGAAAGGGTGTTAGGGAAAGAGAAACAAAAACCTGTTCCATGGCATTCTGAGCAGCATTCATGAGCTTCGTGGCGAGTCCCAGCTTGCGATGAGTGCGGAGGACGGCGAGAGAGGTGATGTGGCCGTGGCACTCGTTGGTCTCTTCCTCCATCTTCGCCAGGACGTACCCGACGATCCGGCCGTTGTAGTCCTCCGCCACGTAGAGGAGCTGAGGCCAAGAGAGGATGTGGTACAGGTAGTACTTCATCTGGTAGTTCTCGGGCAGGCACATCAGATTGCAAGCTTGCATGGCCAGCAGGTCGTCCACCGTGGCCTTGCGAATGCACACCATCGTTGATCTGGTTCCGCCGGTTCCCGAGCTTCGTGCTCCTTCGAGGGGAGACTTTGGGGTGGAGGGTAGGGTTTGCTTCTAGCTCTTTCGGAGAAGAAAGAAAAAGATAGAAAATAAAAGAGAGAATATGAAGATATCTATGTAGGCTTGGGCTGGCTTGGCCCATGATATACTTTCTTAGCCCTGTAATTTAAAAAAAAAAAAAATTGTTGGGTCAATATCCTAAAAACCCCAAACTATGCACACAAAAATCCCAAACATTTGTTTTTCTTTTTTGTGTTAATAAAAACTCTAAATTCATTCATTATGATAAAAAAATAATCCAAATTTTTTAAGTCTAAAATGAAATTAAAGCAGATGATACATAAATCACACATTTATAAGTTTTGATTTTTTTGTAACACAAAAAAGGTGAGAATATTTGTATCGCAGTGGGTAGTTAGTGTTTTTGGTGATACAAAAATTTTGGGGGTATTCATGTCAGGACATAATTTGGGATTTTTTTTTGTGCTATTTGCCATTTTTTGTTTAGTCGAATTTAGGAGCGATCGGCATTCCTCATTTTTTATTTTTATTACAAAATAGACCGGCATAAACCTTTCTTTTTTTCTTTTTTTTTTTTGGGGGGGGGGGAGGAAGGAATATAAATATTAAACGAAGCAGTCCATTTGAAATGAACCAAAATCGAATCAATGCTCTCTTTGAAGTTCTACTTCGTTTTATGTCTATTGCCTTCGTTTATGTCTGCCCAATTATGATAAGCACCATGCGAGTGGACCGAGAGGTGTAGTGCAGGGCTTATGCTTCTTGTCCTTGAATAGAATTCGATTTGGAATTTTCACTTCATAAAGGAAAAAGATTGAACTTTTATAATGTTATGCTAATCTTCGGAATGAGAAAATGGGTTTTGAAAATAATACAGAAGAGGTCTCGAATAAGGGAGTGAAGGCGCAACTCCATATGACTTCTCCCACATCTCCAGCCCTTGAAATTGGTGAAAGTTCATGTTAATTCCACTTACGACCTGAGGATTTATATGCATTGTTGAAAGCCCTTTCTTGACCTGGGAAAAGAATCTTAAGGTAACCAGTTCACGATTTCTACTAACCCCGTGTCATGACATTGAATTGGAACACATTCTGGTATGGCCTAAAACTGGTAGATACAATGATACTTTTCACTCTCATATCATCAGTTTGTTACATTGAAGCTCCTTCACCTGTTTCCTAGTTCCTTCGTCTTGATCTTGAGCACTGAATTGATCCGAACATAGCACTCGTTCGATTAAAACACCGTTTGTCAGTACTCTTAATCAATGCTAAGTTCCCTTGCAACGTTTCTGCTCGGTTTCATGGTAGCGGGAATGCCCTTCAAGCTTGGAGATTTCTGCTGGTAACCATTTGGCCTGCCACTTTTGTAGAAGCTAGGCACTTCGCTTGCGATTGAAGACACGAGAGAGAGCTTATTCTTGTACGGGGAATAGCTATCGGAGTAAGCATCAAAAGCCCCGGGCCTCAGTTTGGGCGAGCTCAGTGATCTCGCTTTTGCCTTGGCCGATTCGGTCGGGGCCATATAAGTTGGTATGGCAGGCGGACTTTGGAAGTTGTCATCCCCCATCGAGCACTGCTTTTTATGGCGGGGGTACCTTCTTGGAGCACATTGAGGGGAGTCCAGTGGCTCTAACTGTTGTTTTTTTGGACTACTTTTCGGCTTAAATTGTCTTTTATCCTCATCCTTTGGTTTCGGATGAGAAGTCAGAATTGGGTCTAGATCTTCAAATTCTTTGCTTTTAGCAAGTTGCGTGTCCACCCATTGCTCCAACCAATACCTCCACCTTCCGCTTGGTTTTCTGTGCTCTGATTCTGCCGACTTCTGCATAATTTTTCCCTCTATGAGAAATCAATTGAAGTGATAGGCTCAAAATGAGGCACTAAGGACAGGCCATTCTTACCCGATGGTTGAATGAGTATCCCTTGATGCGCTCTCTCTTCAATGCAGCCTCTTTCTTGCTTAAGAACAATGCCTCTGCATCTTTTTTAGACAGTAAGCTGTCATCCCACCTTCTTTGGCTGTTTTTATCGACCTAAAGATTTCGAAACAATTTCATCAATGTCTTTTCTTACCTTCAGATCAAGAGGAGAGTAGAATCGAAATATGCTGAACCACCTTGAAATGATCAGATTGAAAAAACTAAAAACCTAAACCGATTGATGTCACATCCTTTTCAAATATAATGAAAGACCAGTTATATTCTTGAGGACATTTCGGTCATCTGAAGTAGTAGGGATAAGGAACAAAAGCGGGAGGGAGAGAGAGAGAGAGACCTGACATTTTAAAAAGAACCATTACCATGTAACTTATGTATTTGATCTGACAATTCTCGTCGCAATGCAAAGTCCTCTGAACATTGTGTGATCTGGTCGCGCAGACCTGTGAATGTATATCCACAATGGATTGCAAGCGCTTAAGAGTGGTCATTGCTTGGCGCCTGACAGCGCAGCCTCGAATTATGGCTTGAAGCCTCACTATTCCCTTCAGTGCCCTCAGAGCTTTCCTTGCCTGCAGATCTCTCCCCCAGGATAATGTTAATCAGAGGCTATTCATTCTGATAATAAGCGAAAGAAAACGATCGAATCTGAAAATTTGGTACTTCATCATTCCCATAATCCTTCCACATCGTTCTCTTCAAAATCATGGTTTAACTTGACTAATGCCACCAGCAAGTGTCCACAGCCCACTTAATTACATAAGAGGGGGAATAGATTTTTCCCTAGCTATATGCATCAGATCCTTCTACATAGGCATTAAAATGAGTCTTCACCCGCAGTTATAACGTCGATAGCCTAACTTGCAACAGTTTCTTAGAAATAGCACAGGGTAAGTACATGAGATTGGCTGGAGAGAGTAAACTCACAAGAAATCCTCGAAAGGCGGCTTGAATTCTAATAGCAGCCAATTCTTGGCTTTTACTTTCATTTTGATGTGTGATGTGGGTAGTGTCCTGGTGTATTATAGCAACGGAAGGTTCATCCACTTCCTTCTTGCATTGATGAGACGAAGGTTGAGGGTTGCTTGCGAGCTTAGCAACCTCGGCAGCCACCTGAGCAGCTGCAGCAGCTGCAGCAGCTGCTTCGGCAGCAGCTGCGGCGGCAAGAGCCACACTAAGGGCGTGCTTGCTCTGCACTTGTTCCTCTGCATCATCAACTGTCTTTGGGGGCGGTGGTGCTGCAATTGGCGGTAAACTTTTAACTTGAAGCCTCTCAAACACCCATTTCCTTCTTCTTTCCTTCTGATAAAACACATTGATGTCAGAGCCACAAACTTAACAATGAAAATTAGGAGGTTTCGCTAAAACAATATTACAAAATCAACACGTTCAGAACCTTCTCTGGCTTTGTTTGCTTCTCTAGCCTAAAGAATCTCTTCACTAAGGTGAACCAGCTCCTCTTTTTGGCCATTGAAGGGCTTCACATGTGAAAGTGACCGGAAAAGGTCCTATTGGTATGAGAGTGGGCTACTTGGTGATAGCATCAGAGATGTGGCTGCACAACAAGCAGACTCAGAAGCAAGCAAGCATGGACGCTGGAGAGAGAGTGATTCATATGAAAGCTGGTAGCTAGTGGCGCAATGAGGAAAACCTGTCAACATAAAAAAGCTCATAGAATAATATTTCTTGCGGGACAATTATACACGAGGACCCAAATTCAGGAGGCACAATGCTAGACTGTGCCGAAACCTATGTAGATCACTAGGCTCACCTTTTCTTGCACAACTAGCAAAATCAATCACAAAAGTTCGCCACATGGAAACGCCTTTCCCTTTGGGATCTCGGACCAAAATTTGACAAGTTGGAGAAAGAATTGCCTTAAATTCAGATCAACCCTTTCTTATTTTTATCACATACCCAAAAAGGGGATGACTGTGGAGTGCGGATGAATCGCACACCAGATTTCTTCTCGAGACAATGGAATCACAAATCCCGAAAGAGTGAATTTAACAAATGCTTTAAACTCACCAGATGGGTATGTATGTCCTATAAATTACTGATATTCTTTAATAGTATAATTCGCCTTTTCGCCGATGAGTTGCATCTGTTGGGCAAGTGGGCCTTGAACAAAGCACTCTGTGGGGAAGGAGAGAAGCCATGTTTGCATTCGGGGGAAGGGGGGGGAGGGCGAGGGGGAGAGAGAGAGAGAGAGAGAGAGAGAGAGAGCTCGGTGAGTGCGCTGAATTATTATTTTCGTGAGAGAAAAGTCTTTGGAGTTTGATGGGGGTCCCGTATGCAGTCTATTACACTGTCAAACGCATGTTCAAGTGTTTCGTTTTGGGAAGAATTTAACAAGGCTGACAGTGCGCTCATTCAGCTTTATTATTTCTTTTGTTCTGACCAAGAGCATCATGAATGCGCGCAGAAGTGTCCCATCACGCATGATGAGGCTTTGTTTTTGCCCTGATTCTTTTGCATACGCAGCTAAATATCAGGGTGTCATCGCATGTGTCTTGAACAGACTGCGTCATATCTCAGACGCAATTGCTCGCCGAGAAGTACCTTTCTGCAATTGCAAAAGAGGGCTAGCATATTTGGAGAAATTGGTAAACAGTAAACGCTACATTGGAGGCCCCATTTCGCACTCCTCCAAAGTTTCTTTCCCTTTCCTTCTGGACAATGTTGCCCCCAAAAAGTTGACCATAAAAGAGTCGAAACACTTGCATAGACCTAATACACGCGCGTGTGCGCGTGCGCGTGAGAGAGAGAGAGAGAGAGCTATTATTGGGAGAGATGTGGGGCAGGTTGAATGTGCAAGGGACAGGAGAATGAAAAGAAGACGACAAAGCAAACATGGGTTATGCAGGAGAGGAATACAGCTGGTGGATGGCCCCTCCAGTGCAGGACAAGCCCTGGTCCGTTCTCATCTTTGGCAAAGAAACAAACAGAATTCCATCCCTTTGCTTTTTTCAGAAGACCTTAGCCGAGTCCCTTTCGGGGTTGCAACCATACAGTGACAGTTGGAGATCCTTCACAGTGCGACTGTTGCAACTTTGGTATGATCAAACGAAGGCTCTCGCGTCGAGTATCTTTGGACGACTGCACCTTCCTCGGTTTTCCACTTTTTGCAGTGACAATTCGTGTTCCTCGTTGCCACTGAGAATATTGGTACTTTTTTTTTTCTAGTCTTTGGACTAAAAGAATCAGAGCTGGCTTCGTAACGATCAAAAAAGGCCTACGTCTTGGACCCAGTTCATGGGGTCATTTGCAAATTGCTTATACTATCGGTTCAATTTGCATGCTGAGCTGCTCTTCTTGAAGCTACATGAAGCTCCAAATCCAGGACAACCTTTATATTCCAGGCTCTTTTAGTTCTTAGGCTAGTGGAATGCATTAAATAACATAGAAAAGGAGTCTTGTCGACATATCCTAGACCAAAGAGAGCTATGTAATACACGCAGTGAGCGAATCGACCTTAAATTTCTACTCTCCAAGCTTACCAGTCATTATGTAATTGTAATAGATGGTCAATTGTTTAAAATTCATGTTGATAGAAATGTTACTTGCATCTTAACTGTTGAAGGATAGTTTTGTCTTCTTCTATTGAAGGGTAGTTTAGTCTTCTTCATTGTTAGTGAACCCTAATGCTCACTATATATCATATAATCTCTAATTATGAGAATAACAATTTTCTTCTCTTTCGTTTACATGGTATAGAGCCACGAAAATATACTTTTTACCCTAGCCGCAGATGATCATCATTACGTCATCAGAGAACCACCGTCGCCGAACGGCGAGAAACCACCGTGGTTCAACCTATCCTCGCAACTAGATCTGGCATCGTGGATGAGGTCTACTCCTCCTTCCTCGCTCAAGGAGCATCTAGTGTGTCAGACTTTTAGAGCACTTTGAAGCGATAGGACATGAAGTTCTTTTAGGTGATAAGCACGTAATTAGCCATCTATCAAAATATTCTTTTCTAGGTGATGTGGCCAAGAACCGCAAGTGTAGCGAATGCAATCGTTTGAGAGTTTGATTGGTTGGTTTTCAATGAAAAGTGACATGGGTTTGTTTGCAGTTACGGAATTTTGAAAGGTTTTGTTGTTGACCTAGAATTTTGTGTTGGATGGTTTAGTGTCGCCTCGAATATCTGAACAGTTTAATGCATTAAGGGATGACTTTATATTTAGCTACCATTTTAAGTTCTTTGTTTATTATTAAGTTATGGCTAGAAACTCTGAACCTAGTGTGAGCATGGATACCAATCTTACTAATCTGAAGTTGAGTTTTGTCAAGCTAGATGGGACCAATTACCCTTATCGGTCTATGGCGGTTGAGACATATATGTTGGCCACCGAACAATTGAGTTATCTAACTTCACCTCCACCTTTAGATAAAATAGACAAAACAGATAAAACGAAGGTGGATGATTGGCACTCTAGTGATGCTACCATTCGAACGTTGTTGTGGAATACCATGGATTCCAATATTAGTCCTCAATTTATGCGGTGTACATTAGCCAAAGCCATTTGGGACAAGTGTACTCTTATGTTTTCTAAGAGATAACATGACCCATGTTTATGATGTTTGGAAGGAGTTATTTGATCTATGTGTAGGATACATGTCTATATCCGATTACTATTCTAGATTTACCACTCTTTGCGAAGACTGGACACTTATTTGCCTATCACTGATGATGTTAAAGAGTTGGCCAAGTGTCAGGAAGATATGAGAGTTATGTTATTTCTTTGGGGGCTTGGTCATGCTCATTCTTCTCTTCGACAGCAAATTACTTCTCAGAGTACTCTTCCATCAATTGATGAGGTCTTCTCTTAGGTCTTTTGACACTTGCCTACTTCATCATCTACACTTTATTCTGCATATGTAGCAAGTGCTATGGTTTCTCAGTCTTCTGGTGGTCGTGGAGGCTGAAGGCATAATCCCTGTGGCCATAGCAAATCTGATTTCTCTTCGAGCCGTGGCCGTGATAGAAATGGGGGTGTTGGAAGTTCATGTTATTGCAACCACTATCAGTGAGGTGACCATATCAAAGCCTATTGCTATACTCTACATCCCGAGCTTCGTCCACAGGTTGCATATGCCAATGTGGGTGAACCCTCAATGTAGAAGGTTGCTGATCAATCACAAGAATTGCCTAGCACCATTATGTTGTCTTGTGTCGAGTATGAGTCCTTAGTATGTCCCCACCAGGTGGTGGATTCCTTAGCTCCCACTGCTAATTTGGCATAGACTTTTTCAAGTAACTCATCTTGTTTACTCTCTTCTGTGCCCACTTCTTGGGCCGTAGACTCGGGTGCCACCAATCATATGACCGGTAATTCTAATTTATTATTTGGTATTACCCCTATATCACCTAGTTTTGTTACATTTGCCGACAGTTTATAGTCCCATATCACTAGTTAAGGGGATGTAACCTTAGGTCCCTCTCTTTCTTTCATCTATTTATCATTTATCAGTTTTCCCATATAATTTGATTTCTATTAGTTCCCTTACTAGAGATTTGAATTGTTCAGTGACATTTACCTCCACTCATTGTGTCTTCCAAGATTTGAGGATGGAACGGATGATTGGTGGAGGGCATGAGTCCAATGGGCTGTACTACCCAAATAAAGACCTTACGATATTGCCGTTCAGAAGAGCACTACTTCTGACTTCTTTAGGATGCATTGTCATATGATCCACCACCCGACATACTTTGTCATTTTTCTCCTGTTTCATTATTCACGAGTCCTATCTAGTGGGATGCTTACCAGTTTGGCAAACATCATTGGGTGTCTTTTCCTTCCCGTGTCCAAAGTTGTGTGTCAAGTCCTTTTAAGTTAGTTCATTCTGATGTTTGGGGACCATGTCATGTCAATGATATGTTTGGTTATAAGCACTTTGTTACATTCGTGGATGATTATTCCCGCGTGACATGGCTTCGATATGTTTTACTTTGAAGGATGAAATGCAGGCGCTATAAAATAATGGGACATGGCACCTTACACTGTTACCTGCTAGCAAATAGGTTGTAGGGTGTCGTTGGGTATTCACAATGAAGTTTCAACGGGATGGTTATGTTGAATGTCTAAAGACGCATCTAGTTGTAAAAGGTTATGCTCAAACTTATGGAGTTGATTATGATGACATGTTTTCTCTCTTTGCAAAGATACCTTTTGTCTGTATTTTCATTTGGACTCTCCATCAACTTGACGTCAAGAATGCCTTCCTTCACGGCAACTCGGCAAAGGAGGTATATATGAAGCAACCCCCGGGATTTGTTGCTCAAGGGGAGTATACTAGTGTTTGTCACTTGCGCGAGGCATTATATAGGTTGATCGAGTATCATTTCAATATGGTGAAGGTATTGGCATACTCTTTGCCTCACCTAATCCAACAGCCGCTTTATTTCTTTAACTTAAAACATTTCAACTCTACTACATTTAGTTTGACACGATACTATAGGCCCTTTAGCATAAAACTCGGCATCTCTATATCCTTTTTCAAATAATGTTGGGGAATCTTCTGAAAATTTATGCGCGATCTTTAATACCCCATAAATTCACAGACGCTTCATAATACTGCAAAGATAATGTTTTATTAATTATTTAATTTTTACACCCTAAGAAAGCCTTGATAAAACTACAAAAGCCAAAAGCATTACAGGAACCAGAAGCTACAAGCATTCGAAACCTCGTCATGTACTAAAGACTAAAGACCAAACAGATTCCACTACTTTACTCGATCATCACTCGTTCAGCGAGGCTGATGAATGCGTCGAGGAGCGCACTTAATTCTCACATTCTGAACTGATTTCTTGCTGAACTTTGGACACCCCATTACTGGTGATTTGGGTCCTCTGTCCTTGGGTAGGTTTGGTATGCTCAGGAACTTCAACAGAGCTTTAGCATCGATTTGCGCACCTGTTACCCACGAATAGAAAGATCAAGAAACCAGCTTCAGAACTCAGAAACCCTTTACTTCAACAACAGTTTCCAGAACTATGTCTAAAGGCTTCACTAAAACATAGAACCAAGGAAAAATCTCTTCTTTCATCAAACATTGAAAAGCAACAGAGATACAGCTACTGATTTATATTATACAAGGAGCAGCAGACAAGCAAGACCCTACATTTATCAGAGACTACAAGATGTGTTTTTGTCTCTATTTCCTCTTCAATTTCATATCTTACGCAAAACAACGCTAAAATCACAACTTTGATTCGACGATTTCGCTTCGCCAATTAATCGATGCACCGCAGAGAATCGTTACCATTGAGCAGTTTCCTCACTCCTTCACCAACACCCACTGGATCCGATCCCCCACCACCCCTCTCATCAACACCATCCAGCTCATACATGAACGCGAACCCATCATCGATCATCCCCGGAATGATATCGTCGTCGTCCTCATCAAAATCTCCGAAATCGCTGTCCCCACGTTGGCTCAGCCAGTAATCGCGATACCAAGACGACGCCTTGACGAGCTCCCACCACGCAGGCGAGAAATCCTCCACCTGCCGGTAAAACATCGGGATGAACGGCTGCGCGTTCGGGTTCAAGCTCGACCTCATCCCGGACACCAACGCCATTTCCTCGCTCTACGCCTCGTCGAACGAAGCAAACGAACAAGCGAACAAACCAACCAAGAAACGGTCAGAAGCTGCGAAATCTCGCGAAATCGTGGAGATCGGTGACGACCCAAGAAGAAAAGATCGGTGCTTTTTGCTCACCTCGATCGAACTGGATCTTCGAACGCTGATCAGGATCAACCCATGCGAGGCTATTCGAATGAGCAGCCAACGTGGTGACGACTGCTGAAGAGAGAGAATGGATAAGGAGAGAGAGGGTGGATATCCGAGCCTGCTTGGTCCGGGGCTGCTGAACCGGAGGTATGGAGTGATGTGTCGTGGCTTGACGGTTTTTGAATCGACGGTTGACCGTGGCAGGTATGGATCGGACGGCCGCTTTTCGGATGAGAGAGGGGAGATATTTCGGTCAATTGGGTCAACGACATTAATTTAAAAGATTATGCTTTTGCTGATCATATATTCATCACCAAGCTCGGTCGAGTGTCATTACTCGTTGTTGATGGGGACTTGAATAATTCAATTTTTTTTTTAAGATTACTAAGTGATTTCCTGAATAGTGTTGCATTGCATTGCATTCATGACCACAATTTTTTTTTAAAAAAAATTATGAATCGAAATCATTGATTATACTCGGATATTTAATGCTCTTTAAAAAGAGATTATGATAACTTTTATGAATTCGGGTTTCTAAACTTGTTTGGAAGGAGAAATCACTTTTTCTTTGGACACATCTTGTTAGGTTGCTCACATGACTACTAAAGTCAAGAATCTGTAATCTTTCATGACAGATGAAAGCATTTGATCAAGCTTCAAGCCACACAGGCAACCAAGAATTATCTGTAATGTTTGACTCTGTAAAGTACAATGTAGAAGTGCATGATTGTGTAAATATGGCAGCTTATTGCCGGCTGTAGCGCCTTGCCGCTCACTTGAAAAAAGTCGGGTTATCGTGGATGCCAAAGATGTCTTCCTCCTTCCTCGCATCGGCATTCACATACTATAGGCATCGAAGTTAACAAGCACGTACACATGATCGTTATGAATGCAGTAGCATCTAGCTGCTCTGTGTTCCAAACTCCAGTTGCAGTGCAAGATATCAGAAAACGGTACATAGTTTATGATTTCACAGTATCACAAGAGATCAGAACAGTTTCTCAATGAATGGAGTCATTTATCGTAAAGAGATGGAATCAGCATTCGGAAAGCCGAAAGGAATGATGATCATGGGAAGGGCAACAGACAATTTGACAGTGCTATGCAGTATGCTAAAGAATCTTCGCAGTCTAGATATTTCTAAGCCCATAAATCAGAAAGCTGTTATTAAAATGCCACTGTTTAGCTAATAGGATTCAATTCAACCAATGTAAATGTAGGAACTGGAATCGCAATTTGGCAGCAAGCACTGACGAATACAAGGACAGATTTTCCAAAGAATTGTGCAGATTTAGACAACAAGCTATATTGGTTTACTATCTACACCGGGATTGAGGGAGGACACAATCTAACCTGATCCAATCCAGACTGAACCTGACCAGACCAATAACCAGTTGCACGGGTGCACTATAATTGCTGTGATCATAAGTATCGACCCGCTTTGATCTTTCTTTGGCATGGCTTGGCACCAATTTTGGTAAACCAAGCATGTTCTTTCATAGTTATGAACGTGGCCAAAGAGAACTAGATCAACCTGTGATATCAAATGCGCGAAGACTAATTTCACAGATCAGCAAATCATTTGACATCCGAACCAAATTAAGAAATAGGAGGTTGCCTTTTTGTCCGATAGCAACGGCTCTGCAGCATCAAGAAACCGATGGCCAGCACCTCCTCCGGACCCAGAAGTGCTCATGGGCCTGTGCCTGCAAGCAGCAACCCTTACACTTGATCCCTGTTGTCCTGAGAATTTTTTTAGTTTGAGAGCATGCAAAATCAAGTGGTGAAACTCGCGATCGCCAAGAAGCAAATGTACTTTCCCCGTGAAAACTAACCGAGGAGTTTCAAATCAGTCGACCGAAGCCATGTCCCCTTTCATCCATTAATATTGACAACATGACATTCCCATGACGTAAAAATGTGTAGCTTATCAACTCACACCCCAACTCCTGCAGGGATGGGGTAACACGGCCGTCCTTCCACCCGAAGAACGCAGCCTCTAATCATCCGAATCCAACTCCCAAAAGTCTCCGTCTATATCGTTCTCATTCTAGGGGTGAGCAACCACACACTTAGTGCAGATCAAGCAACCACTATGTATATATATAAGTATAGAGTACTATCGAAAAATCATAATCCAACTCATTATATATATCAAGTGTGAATCGTTTATTTCAACAAAACTTTATGCAAGTCAAAAATACACATTCAAATCCATCATCATGATTCAAATATCAATGGTCAAGTCTATTGATTAATCTCTACAAAAAATCAATGGTCTATCCATTGATCCATCTCACATCAAAACACACATCGGTAGTTTATTCATCGACTAATCTTTTGCTCAATACTTAACCATGGTCACGACACAACGCCTTGTGACAAGGCGACCAAGATTTCTCCCTTGGCAATGTCTCCACCTACAAAACCGGAGGCTCGGCCCAGAAAGATATCCTAAACCCGATATGCATATCCACTAGCCCCACCACGTGCTCATAGCGATATTGAGCACCAAATCCACATCCTCCAATATCCAGAAATTCAATCCATAATTAATCTCATAATCCACAATGCATTTCATAAACCAACCATATAACCTTTCGTAACTTAATTCATCCAATAGAAATACTTTTTCGTAAAGCATTTCTCATATCATTTCATAAATATATATATATTAATAGGTAGTAATTGCCCGATCCAGACTTTTATGCGACAAACATGCTTCAATTGCTTGTATGATACTCAAATTTTTTATCCCTTTCAAGACATGAATATATAAATTCATATAAAAAATAGCATCACTCACTTGGATATGCCCTGACCAAACAATAAATAATACTCGTATTATCAAATAATCGAGGAATAAAGTTAAAATCAAAATAAACTCTATCTCAACTACGAAATGACTAAACTGTGTCTTAACTCTAACAAAAGGACTCATACGCGCTAACAAATCGCATAACCAAAGCGATTGTTCAAGCCATTCGCAACACGGAGTTTAAGCGCAAAACTTGATCGGACCTTAACTTTTTCCTCCAAACCTCGATCCAAATGAACTTATAATCAATAGAAAGCCTTTCAAACATATTACAAGAATCCCAACTCGACTGTCCCAAAATCAAGCTGAAAAATGACAAAATATGGGCCTGAAGCTGCTGGAAATTCACTGCGCATGGGAAACTTTGAAATTTTGTTTCAAACAAACCATAAGTTCAAATCACAATCCATAAAACCCCACAGCTCCACAACACCCTAAAATATCATTCTTACAAAAATACACGGCTCAACAACTCCAAAATCAGACTTTGCCGCTCAATTTTCCAAAAATTCCGAATTTGAGCCCTAAACCCAAAATTTACTTCAATTGGACGAACGATGGGCCTAATCTCTTACCAGGCATTGCATTATAGAGTCGAGTCAGCTTGACGAGGCATCGGTGGTGTGCACGTGCCAAAACCCTTTTCCTTTCTTCCACTTCCTCTTCTTCTTTCCCTTCCCTTCCCTTCCCTTCTTCTTCTTCTTCTTCTTCTTCTTTCTTCTTCTTCTTCTTCTTCTTCTCTCCTCTTTTCTTCTGCTTGACCTTCTGCCCGAACGTGCGTGGGCTTTTTTTTCCTTTTTATCTCTTCCCCTTTTTGTTTTCTTTTTCTTTCTTTATTTAAAGTGAGTCCCACCACCTTTTCTTTGACCTAGTAAAAAAATCTCAAATATTACATCAACATGAAGATGTGAAACCAAAAGGGTTCACCTCAATTGCCCTTAATCACTCTAGATTCTCGGATCAGTCGTGTTTGGTTGACATCACAGTGAAATGAACATTATCTTTTTCTATGGAATACCGCAGCTTGTCCTTCGCTGCAGTTGGCATTAGAAAGTATGTCTCATAAGCCATGCTACATTCCCCTCAAAGTACTAAGTTAAGTACACCGATCCCGAGCCCCCATAATCTCTTCATGTAAATGAAAATTAGAAATCATCTTTGACTCATGCTGCTAATCATGTTGGTTCAGCTATTTATTGAGCCTTCGATAATGGGCAGGAAGGGACGCATATCGACCCGAGATAGTTACCTTGCATGGTTCTTGATTGCAATCATGTAGGAAACTCAAGAAGCGAAAGGGCTGATGAGGTTGGAGGAAGAAATCCCACTCCACTAAGAAGCCCGCGGTGTAGCTATGTCTCCGACATCGAAGATGGCGTCCACATTGCCCAAGTATGTATCATCCGACAATGACTTTGTCACCGAGACTTGAGCCTGGCTATATAATTATATGCATTCACATTTTAGGAGACCTTCATAATCAGAAGTTTAAATTCTTACAAAGTATAACAACTCAGTCCGATGAGAACGGAAGTGATCAGCCGGGCTAGGATAGCGTGAGGGCAGGAATGGACTGAATTCGATATCGCCTAGGTATGGCTAAGTGAAGTGCTTTATACGTGATGACATTTATCCTAACTTGTAATAAGGCTTTTTCTAGGCGAAAAAAAGATACTAAACTCGAGTTTTTGGTATGATTGTCCAAGAATTGAGACAGTTAAATTTCACTAAAATAGTTTTATTAGAACCTAAGGTATTATAAAATGAGATCATACGTAATATAATTATATTATACATAGTATTTGGATGAAATAGAGTAATTAGTGGATTAGGTTGTATCGGACACATATCCCTTTATTTAATAAATAAATAAATAAAAATAGAATGTTGATTATATCAAAAATGGGAGGCAACTAAAATTTTAGTTTATCATGGGTTGGGACACTATTGCTGACATAATAAATTTTATACAAAATGCTAACATGAATAGAAAATGGACAATTCAAATAGCATCCACTAACATCACATAAAATATTGTTAAAATATTTTTAAGAGAAGGTTTTATAAAAAATGTGAGGAAGCATAAAGAAAACAACAAATATTTTTTGGTTTTAGGACCATTGAGAGAGAACTAAGAAGTTCATGTACACGCACGTATATTGCACGTATATGGCACGTGTAAAACACTTATATTGCCCAGCTTTTCCCTAATTCCTACTCAAAAATGTGTCCCGACCTCTTCACTGCAGTCAAATCCTAGGTGAAATCCACCGTCAACATGGAACCCTGAATAGGCGCCTCCCTCCTCCACCTGTTTTTCCGCAATTGCTTCGTGAATGTAACCAATCGGGCTACCTTAGATTTACTAATCTTTCTTTCCATTGTCTTCACATGTATCTTGAAAATTCATTTCTTATCCTTCGGCTATAGCCACAGGGTTGCAATGGATCAGTTCTTCTCGATGATACGTCAATGTTCACCAAAGAAAAGAACGTGGCTCCAAACTAAAACTCCGCCCAAGGATTTCAAGTCAAAGATGGCGTCAAGGCCACTGTGGGGCAAGTGTGCCCCGGTGTTTTTCTTGTGCCCACTTGTTGGCCATCACTGCTTGCAACTCTGTCATCATGGTAAGCCCTTTGAATCCCTCTAGAAAATCAATACCCCATTGTACTACTTACTAATTTTCCATAGCTAATGTATATTCTAGAATCTAACTAAGATTGTGTCAAAATTTGCACCTTGGAGGGTCAAGCTAGAACGTGAAACTTGGGAGGAGAGATGCAAGAACCGCGAGCCAAGTAGCTTCCATCGGTAACCTTCTCTCTCTAGCCTCAAACCTCACCGACGTCATCTCTACCTTCAAAAATGCTGGCCTCTCCACTATAGACATGATGGCTTTACCTGTTACGTACACTCAAACACAATCCCAGATCATCGCCAGAGTAATCATGAAAAAAGAATTTTCATTTATTTTGATTATACTTGGAGGGGAAAAAAAAAGAAAAAGAAAGAAGATACTATCTCATCAAATCTATCAAAACAGGTTCACATTCAATAGGACAAGCAAAATATGCAAACTGCAGAACTCACATCTACAATGAGATTGATCCGACCATTCCTTTAGCTAGATAAGGCAGAATAACTGCTCGAGCTCAACTGGCCAAGAGGAGGAATATCTGGCCCCTCTCGACTTGTAGTCTCCCATTGCATTCAACAACAGTTACTACAAATAACCTCCTCCAGCAACAAATATTTTTTTGGTTTTAGGACCATTGAGAGAACTAAGAAGTTCACATACTCGCACGTATATTGCACGTATATGGCACATATATGGCACGTGTAAAACACTTATATTGCCCAGCTTTTCCCTAATTTCTACTCAAAAATGTGTCATGACCTCTTCACTGCGGTCAAATCCTAGGTGAAATCCACTGTCAACATGGAACCCCGAATAGGCGCCTCCCTCCTCCACTTGTTTTTCCGCAATTGCTTCGTGAATGTAACCAATCAGGCTACCTTAGATTGACTAATCTTTCTTTCCATTGTCTTCACACGTATCCTGAAAATTCATTTCTTGTCTTTCGGCAATAGCCACAGGGCTACAATGGATCAGTTCTTCTCGATGATACGTCGACGTTCACCAAAGAAAAGAACGTGACTCCAAACTAAAACTCCACCCAAGGATTTCAGGTCAAAGACGACGTCAAGGCCACTGTGGGGCAAGTGTGCCCCGGCGTTTTTCTTGTGCCCATTTGTTGGCCATCACTGCTTGCGACTCTGTCATCATGGTAAGCCCTCTAAATCCCTCCAGAAGATCAATACCCATGGTACTACTTACTAATTTTCCATAGCTAATGTATATTCTAGAATCTAACTAAGATTGTGTTGAAATTTGCACCTTGGAGGGTCAAGCTGGAACGTGAAACTCGGGAGAAGAGATGTAAGAACTGCGAGGCAAGTAGCTTCGGCCGGTAGCCTTCTCTCTCCAGCCTCAAACCTCATCGACCTCATCTCTACCTTCGAAAATGCTGGCCTCTCCACTACAGACATGATGGTTTAACCTGTTACGTACACTCAAACACAATCCCAGATCATCGCTAGAGTACTCATGAAAAAAGAATTTTCCTTTATTTTGATTGTAATTGGAGGGAAAAAGAAAGAAGATACTATCTCATCAAATCTATCAAAACAGGTTCACATTCAATAGGACAAGCAAAATATGCAAACTGCTAAGCTCGCATCTACAATAAGATTGACTTGACCATTCCTTTAGCTAGATAAGGTAGAATAACTGCTTGAGCTCAGCTGGCCAAGAGGAGGAATATTTGGCCCATCTCGACTTGCAGTCTCCCATTGCGTTCAACAACAGTTACTACAATAACCTCCTCTAGCAACAAATATTTTTTGGTTTTAGGACCATTGAGAGAACTAAGAAGTTCATGTACGTGCACGTATATTGCACGTATATTGCACGTATATGGCACATATATGGCACGTGTAAAATACTTATATTGCCCAGTTTTTTTTCCCTAATTTCTACTCAAAAATGTGTCCCGACCTCTTCATTGCGGTCAAATCCTAGGTGAAATCCACCGTCAACATGGAACCCCGAATAGGCGCCTCCCTCCTCCGCCTGTTTTTCTGCAATTGCTTCGTGAATGTAACCAATCAGGCTTCCTTAGATTGATTAATCTTTCTTTCCATTGTCTTCACACGAATCCTAAAAATTCATTTCATATCTTTCGGCTATAGCCACAGGGCTGCAATGGATCACTTCTTCTCGATGATACATCGACGTTCACCAAAGAAAAGAACGTGGCTTCAAACTAAAACTCCACCCAAGGATTTCATGTCAAAGACGGCGTCAAGGCCACTGTGGGGCAAATGTGCCCCGGCGTTTTTCTTGTGCCCACTTGTTGGCCATCACTGCTTGCGACTCTGTCATCATGGTAAGCCCTCTGAATCCCTCCAGAAAATCAATACCCCATGGTACTGCTCACTAATTTTCCATAGCTAATGTATATTCTAGAGTCTAACTAAGATTGTGTCAAAATTTGTACATTGAAGGGTCAAGCTGGAACGTGAAAGTCAGGAGGAGAGATGCAAGAACCGCGAGCCAAGTAGCTTCTAACGGTAGCCTTCTCTCTCCAGCCTCAAACCTCACTGACCTCATCTCTACCTTCGAAAATGCTGGCCTCTCCACTACAGACATGATGGCTTTACCTTTACGTACACTCAAACACAATCCCAGATCATCGCCAGAGTAATCATGAAAAATGAATTTTCCTTTATTTTGATTTTACTTGGAGGGGAAAAAAAAGAAAGAAGATACTATCTCATCAAATCTATCAAAACAAGTACACATTCAATATGACAAGCAAAATATGCAAACTGCAGAGCTCGCATCTACAATAAGATTGACTTGACCATTCCTTTAGCTAGATAAGGCAGAATAACTGCTTGAGCTCAGCTGGCCAAGAGGAGGAATATCTGGCCCCTCTTGACTTGGAGTCTCCCATTGCATTCGACAATAGTTACTACAATAACCTCCTCTAGCAACAAATATTTTTTGATTTTAGGACCATTGAGAGAACTAAGAAGGTTCATGTACGCGCATGTATATTGCATGTATATTGCACATATTTTGCACATATTTGACACATATATGGCACGTATAAAATACTTATATTGCTTAGCTTTTCCCTAATTTCTACTCAAAAATGTGTCCCGATCTCTTCACCGCGGTCAAATCCAAGGTGGAATTCGCCACCAATGTGGAACCCCGAATATGTACCTCCCTCCTCTGGCCGGTGTTTCTGTGATTACTTCGTGAATGTAACCAAACAAGCTACCTTAGATTGACTAATCTTTCTTTCCATTGGCTTCACACGTATCCTGAAAATTCATTTCTCGTCTTTCAGCTATAACCACAAGGCTGCGATGGATCGGTTCTTCTCGATGATACGTCAACGTTCACCGGAAAAAAGAATGCGGCTCCAAACTAAAACTCCGCCCAAGATTCCAAGTCATAGACGTCAAGGCACGTTGTGGGGAAAGTGTGCCCCGGCATTGTTTCCTGTGCCCACTTGTTGGCCATCACCGCTTTCGACTCTGTCATCATAGTAAGCCCTCTGAATCCCTCTAGAAAATCAATACCCCATTGTACTACTCACGAATTTGCCATATCTAATGTATGTTCTAGAATCTAAGATTGTGTCGAAATTTACAGCTTTTAAGGCCAAGCTGGAATATGAAACTTGGGAGGAGAGGTGCAAGAACCGCAAACTAAGCAGCTTCCAGCGGTAGCCTTCCTCTCCAGCCTCAAACCTCACCGACCTCATCTCTACCTTCGAAAATGCTGGCCTCTCCACTACAGACATGATGGCTTTACCTGTTACGTACACTCAAACACAATCCCAGATCATCGCTACAGTAATCATGAAAAAATAATTTTCCTTTTATTTTGATTGTACTTGGAGGGAAAAAAAAAAAGAAAAAGAAAGAAGATATTATCTCAGCAAATCTATCCAAACAGGTTAACATTCAATAGGACAATCAAAATATGCAAACTGCAAAGCTCGCATCTACAATGAGATTGACCCAACCATTCCTTTAGTTAGATAAGACAAAATAACTACTCGAGCTCAGCTGGCCAAGAGGAGGAATATCTGTCCCCTCTGGACTTACAGTCTCCCATTGTGTTCGACAACAGTTACTACAATAACCTCCTCTAGCAACAAATATTTTTTGGTTTTAGGACCATTGAGAGAACTAAGAAGTTCAAGTACACGCATGTATATTGCACGTATATGGCACATATATGGCACTTGTAAAACACTTATATTGCTCAACTTTTACCAAATTTCTACTCAAAAATGTGTCCCGACCTCTTCACCACAGTCAAATCCTAGGTGAAATCCACCGTCAACATGGAACCCTGAATAGGCGCCTCCCTCCTCCACCTGTTTTTCCGCAATTGCTTCGTGAATGTAACCAATCAGGCTACCTTAGATTGACTAATCTTTCTTTCCATTGTCTTCACACGTATCTTGAAAATTCATTTCTTATCTTTCAGCTATAGCCACAAGGCTGGAATGGATCAGTTCTTCTCGATGATACGTCGACGTTCACCAAAGAAAAGAACGTGGCTCCAAACTAAAACTCCACCCAAGGATTTCAGGTCAAAGACGGCGTCAAGGCCACTGTGGGGGCAAGTGTGCCCCGGTGTTTTTCTTGTGCCCACTTGTTGGCCATCACTATTTGCGACTCTGTCATCATGGTAAGCCCTTTGTATCCCTCCAGAAAATTAATACCCCATGGTACTACTCACTAATTTTCCATAGCTAATGTATATTCTAGAATCTAACTAAGATTGTGTCAAAATTTGCACCTTGGAGGGTCAAGCTGGAACGTGAAACTCGAGAGGAGAGATGCAAGAACCGCGAGCCAAGTAGCTTCCGACGGTAGCCTTCCTTCTCCAGCCTCAAACCTTATGGACCTCATCTCTACCTTCAAAAATGCTGGCCTCTCCACTATAGACATGATGGCTTTACCTATTACATACACTCAAACACAATCCCAGATCATCACCAGAGTAATCATGAAAAATGAATTTTCCTTTATTTTGATTTTACTTGGAGGGGAAAAAAAAGAAAAAGAAAGAAGATACTATCTCATCAAATCTATCAAAACAGGTTCGCATTCAATAGGACAAGCAAAATATGCAAACTGTAGAGCTCGCATCTACAATGAGATTGACCTGACCATTTCTTTAGCTAGATAAGCTAGAATAACTGCTCGAGCTTAACTGGCCAAGAGGAGGAATATCTAGCCCCTTTGGACTTGCAGTCTCCTATTGCGTTCGACAACATTTACTACAATAACCTCCTCCAGCTACAAATATTTTTTGGTTTTAGGACCATTGAGAGAACTAAGAAGTTCATGTACGCACGTATATTGCACGTATATGGCACATATATGGCACGTGTAAAACACTTATATTACCCAGCTTTTCCCTAATTTCTACTCAAAAATGTGTCTCAACCTCTTCACTGTGGTCAAATCTTAGGTGAAATCCACTGTCAACATGGAACCCCGAATAGGCGCCTCCCTCCTCCACCTGTTTTTCCGCAATTGCTTCGTGAATGTAACCAATCAGGCTACCTTAGAATACAAATATTTATTTCCATTGTCTTCACACGTATCCTGAAAATTAATTTCTTGTCTTTCGGCTATAGCCACAGGGCTGCAATTGATCAGTTCTTCTCGATGATACGTCGATGTTCACCAAAGAAAAGAACGTGGCTCCAAACTAAAACTCCGCCCAAGGATTTCAGGTCAAAAACGGCGTCAAGGCCACTGTGGGGCAAGTGTGCCCTGACGTTTTTCTTTTGCCCACTTGTTGGCCATCACTGCTTGCGACTCTATCATCATGGTAAGCCCTCTGAATCCCTCCAGAAAATCAATACCCCATGGTACTTCTCACTAATTTTCCATAGCTAATGTATATTTTAGAATCTAACTAAGATTGTGTCAAAATTTGCACCTTGGAGGGTCAAGCTGGAACGTGAAACTCGGGAGGAGAGATGCAAGAACCGCGAGCCAAGCAGCTTCCAACGGTAGCCTTCTCTCTCCAGCCTCAAACCTCATCGACCTCATCTCTACGTTCGAAAATGCTGGCCTCTCCACTACAAACATGATGGCTTTACCTGTTACGTACACTCAAACACAAGCTTAGATCATCACTAGAGTAATCATGAAAAAAGAATTTTCCTTTATTTTGATTGTACTTGGAGGGGGAAAATAAAGAAAAAGAAAGAAGATACTATCTCATCAAATCTATCAAAACAGATTCACATTCAATAGGACAAGCAAAATATGCAAACTACAGAGCTCGCATCTACAATAAGATTGACTTGACCATTCCTTTAGCTAGATAAGGTAGAATAACTGCTCAAGCTCAGCCGGCCAAGAGGAGGAATATCTGGCCCCTCTGGACTTGCAGTCTCCTATTGCTTTTGACAACAATTACTACAATAACCTTCTCCAGCAACAAATATTTTTTAGTTTTAGGACCATTGAGAGAACTGAGAAGGTTCATGTACGTGCACGTATATCGCACGTATTTTGCACATATATGACATATATATGGCATGTATAAAATATGTATATTGCTAAGCTTTTCTCTAATTTCTACTCAAAAATGTGTCCCGACCTCTTCACTGCAGTCAAATCCAAGGTGGAATTCGCCACCAACATGGAACCCCAAATCGGTACCTCCCTCCTCTGGCCGGTGTTTCTGTGATTACTTCGTGAATGTAATCAAACAAGCTACCTTAGATTGACTAATCTTTCTTTCCATTGTCTTCACACGTATCCTGGAAATTCATTTCTCGTCTTTCAACTATAACCACAAGGCTGCGATGGATCGGTTCTTCTCGATGATACATCAACGTTCATTGGAGAAAAGAATGCGACTCCAAACTAAAACTCCGCCCAAGATTCCAAGTCATAGACGACGTCAAGGCCGCTGTGGGGAAAGTGTGCCCCGACGTTGTTTCCTATGCCCACTTGTTGGCCATCACCGCTTTCGACTCTGTCATCATGGTAAGCCATCTAAATCCCTCCAGAAAATCAATACCCATAATACTACTCACGAATTTGCCATAGCTAATGTATGTTCTAGAATCTAAGATTGTGTCGAAATTTGCAGCTTGTAAGGCCAAGCTGGAACATGAAACTCGGGAGGAGAGGTGCAAGAACTGCAAACCAAGCAGCTTCCAACGGTAGCCTTCCCTCTCCAACCTCAAACCTCACCGACCTCATTTGTAGCTTCAAAAATGATGGCCTCTCCACTACAAACATGGTGGCTTTACCTGTTACGTACACTCAAACACAATCCCAAATCATCGCCAGAGTAATCATGAAAAAAAAAATTCCTTTATTTTGATTGTACTTGGAGGGAAAAAAGAAAAGAAAAGAAAGAAAGATACTATCTTATCAAATCTGTCAAAACAGGTTCATATTCAATAGGACAAGGAAAATGTGCAAACTACAGAGCTCGCATCTACAATGAGATTGACCTGGACCATTCCTTTAGCTGGATAAGCTAGAATAATTGCCCGAGCTCAGCTGGCCCGGAGGAGGACAATTTGGCCCCCCTCGACTTGCAGTCTCTCATTGCGTTCGACAACAGTTACTACAACAACCTTCTCCAGAACAAAGGAATGCTTCATTTTGACCAGCAACTCTTCAATGGTGGCTCTACAGACTCGCTCATGAGGACACATGCTAGCAGCCCAAGCACCTTCAGCTCCAACTTCACGGTGGCCATGATCAAGATGGGGATATCAAGCCCCTCACCGGATCAGATGGTGAAGTCAGGAAGAAGTGTAGGAAGATCAATTAAGACATTAATGTTGGCCGTCGAAGCGGCTTCCCAGGATCAACGTAGCTAGAAACTCGAACATATTGAAGGAGAATACAAAAATTTGCGTACCTAATTTGGAATCCTTTTTTTTTTTTTTTTTATGCAGAATGATAACGATCTGACACTTAGATGACGAGTCGACGCTTAGGTTCTTCTCTTCTATGACCCTCAGTTCCTGGCTTACAGTTTGCCTTATGTGAGGTGAGAGAAAGTTCATGGAAAAATGAGGGCTAGAGAAGGGACCTTAGCGCTATTTATAGAGTTTTGGACGGGTCTTCTCATTACGGGCTGAGCCCAACTCAGCCCACACTAGCCAGGCTCATATTCGACTATTAAGAAAACCTTATGTCTTACCTTATTAAACCAATCTTGTAAAATGATAAATTACAATTTCAATTAATGCAACCCACATTAGGAAAACTCATACATTTCTCCCACTTGGGCTATGTTATTTGAGATTGTACTGTATGTACGCACCTTTATGTTGGTTCAATGACAATTCTTAATTGTCAATCATATCCCATAAAGTCTCAAACACTAAATCATAGCGGTAACTGCATGTACTCACATAGATCATTGTATGATAACGAGTGCTTTCAACTTTATTGATATGAATTCAATATAGTTGTATGGCAAATGGATAACACCTCATACAGAGTAATACCTTATGTGTTATTTCCTTTGCCGATCACTATTCTCTTATCTTAAGGGTTACAAAAATTGGATGTGCCACTAGAGAATATTCTTATAATTCTAATGAACCTACATATGGCTTATCTTTATAGTTAATATTTCTTGTCAAATGTTGACCTTGGAAAAAATGAAAGCCCAACGCTGATAAGGATCGACTTTGGGCTTTCAGCATTCGACCTAATGCTAAAACTATTTTATTTTATTTTCAAAACTACTATCATAAATTTTTTAGTTTTTCAATTTTACCTTTCATTATTTCAAATCTACCCTTACCTTACTAGAGTTGGCAAATAGTTTAATATTTTTTAATAAAAAAGAAAAAAGAAATCCAAAAGCCCTTTATAAAAAAAAAAGATTTATCAAACACTCTTACTTCAAAATAGCTTTGTAAAGAATTTTTTTACCAAATGCAGTTTGCATTTCCTTAAAGCCCTTTAGGTCAAAGATATTTGCATTTCCCTAGAGCTCATTTCCAAAGCTGGACCAAATGTACCCGAAGACTTGACGAGGAATATTTCAAACCTTAAAAGCAGCTACAGTCATTAATGCTCACGTTGCGTTGGGCATATGACTGTAGTTGTTTATATATAAAGCTAGATTGATTTTATTAAATTAAGTCACTCGCACTTAAATAAAACGTAACATCTATAAAATATTTCAAAAAGTAAAAAGAATTTCACATATTTTTTGATTTTTTCTCGATTTCTTCTATCACAACAACATAATCATCTCTAACTGAATAAAATTTGACATTGTTGCGTGAACGCTGGGGACTCTATGCCATGACTTTTGTGGGTCGATCATGAGGACTAAACCAACTCACGGAAAAAGGAGTTAGACAATGTGCCATGTAATTTCTTTTTCAATTGCTTATCTATTCAGCCCTCGTTGATTCTACTATTTTCTCCAGAGCCCCTCCCAATTTTACATTTCTATGACTCATCAAGAAGAAGGTAGATAAGCCGTCAACAAGGCACAATTCAATGATAGAGAAAATTACCTTGACAGGATAATGGCATAGAAGAGGAAGATCACTGAGATCACTAATTTGTACATACGTGGCCTTATTCAGTGGACAATACGAGACGCTGCAACCCAAAAGAAAACAAAAGGAGAAGAAGGAACTTGAATGAGTAACCCGTTCATGTGTATCAAACTCTACTGGCAGCGCAGGACATTAGAAAATCTACATAGTTTCTAATTTCAAAGCATCAAAAGAGACTAGAACAATTTCTCAATAAATGGAGTCATATGTAGTAAGCAGACATAAAGCCAAAACGAGTGCCAAATACCTGGAATGCCAAAATTTGGCATGAAATGACACTTAAGCGCAAAAATCGGAGCAAAATTGATCATTTAAGTGTCAACGGCGAAAAAATCCGGCCAAATATTGACGTGGCGATTTTCCGATAAGGCAAGTGCAAAACGGCATCGTTTTGCACGCTGACGTTACCTGACAAGTGCAAAAACAACGTCGTTTTGCTGCTGACGTGGATAAATAATCAATATAATTTTTTTTTAAATAAATTTAGTTTAAAATTTATTTAAAAAATTTAAGAAAAATTAAAAAATTAAAAATAAGAAGTTTGCAGGTGAGGGCCCTCACCGCTTGCAATCTCCCTTTATTTTAATTTATTTTTTATAATTTAATTTAATTTATTTTTATATTAAAATTCAAATCTGCACAAAACGACGTTGTTTTTGCATTTCTTTGCTGAGTTGGCTTTGCGGCAAGCCACGTAAGCGAGTAAAATTAATAAAAAAAATTACCACGTAAGATTTCCAGCGGGATTTATCGGAGATAGTACTTAAGTGTCTTATTTTTCAAAAAAAGTGACATTTAAATATCACTTTCCTAACTTTTGGCATTTAAGAGTCGCATTGTGCCAAGTTTTGGCACTTGGATTGTATTTTTGCCAAGTCAAAATGAATGATTGACTATGGGAAGGGTAACTGAAAATTCGAGAGTGATGACCTCTATTTGTAACTATTTTGGAGTTGCATGTCCTCTGAAATAGCCGAATTTGGAAATTCTTATCAAACTCCAATCACTTGGCTGCGAAACAATCAACGAGGCTTCACTTGTACAGATCTTATTCATGGGAGCAACAAAATTGATAATCCCCATGTAATTGTATAGATTCGAGTTGAATGATATGAGCAGCAGAATCTGGATATTTCAAAGCTCTCCAGTTCAGTAAGTACAGTAGAGACTCGCTCGAAGTGATCTGTGTTGATTCAGATCAGCTGGATTTGATAAGCCCTCTGATAAGCAAGTCCGTAGATAGCTGTATCTGGGAGGAACGCTTACATACCTCGGATTGTTTGGAAATTTTGGAGGCACATCCAAATTCCAAGGTTTACTGTAGCCCATTGTCTTAGGGTTGCAAATAGAGCGGCCGACTGGGCTGCCAAATCTCTTAGACTAGGCCGTCTTCCACAAAACTAGCTTTGTGCGCCTCCGCAAGCCCTATGGGCTCTTCTGTCTTTAGATCAGAAAGGCGTTGCTAAGATAACATTGTTTGGCTAAGCAACATTCGACCAATGTAAATGAAGGAAAAGGAATTGGGATTAAGCACTGATGAATACGAGGACGGATTTTCAGATATTGCCAAAGAATCGTGGCTACCGCTGACATTTCAACAGAAAGAGGATTTTGATTGACCTCATAATTTTCGAAGAAACGGAAAGAGGTCCTTACTAGCGAAGGTTTGCTTCGATCGAGCTCGATATCGACAGTAATACGTATCAAAACAGACTTCACTATGGCCTCCTAGAGATAATAGCCCTTCATTAAATAGATAGTCATATCTTGATATATGATTTTCAAATCGATGGTTGAGCGTAGTTGGTATGGAGCGGATGGCTGCATTTCGGATGAGAGGGAAGTAGACGTTTTTGGTCAATTAGGTCAACGACATTAATTTAGAAAATTAGGCTTTGCTGATCATCATATTCGTGAACAAGGTCGGTCGACTGCCATTACTCTCTATGTGATAGTGACATGAATAGTTCAAAAGTTTTTAAGATTACTAACCAATTTTCGAATTGTATTACATTGCATTACATACATGACAGAAAATTCTGAAAATTCATGAGTCCATATCACTTATTTTTGCTCAATTATTTAGTAATCTTTTCGAAAGATTATGGTAACTATTAAGAGTTCGTGATTCTGAACTCACTCGGAAGGAAAGATCACTTCTCCATTGGACACATGTCGTTAGGTTGCTTGCATGAGTACCGAAATCATGAATTTGGATCCCTTCATCACAGCTCAAGAGCATTCGATTAGGCCGTGCAGGCAATCAAGATTCATTACTTGTGTACAAGCACAATTTATCTGTATGTTTTGTCTCTGTATAGTACAATGTAGAAGTGTACCACCATTGTCGCCTCTGCACCACCTTCCCGCTCACTTGAAAAGTCGGGTTATCGGATGATGCGGAAGATGTCTTCCACCTTCCTTGTGTCGGCATTCACATACTGCAGGCAACACATAGATCGAAGTTAAACGAGCACGTACACATGATCACCATGAATGCAGTAACATGTAGCCGCTCAATGTTCCAAACTCTACTTGCGGTGCAGAAAATCGAAAACTGTATGTGGTTTCTGATTTTCACAGCACCACAACAGACCAAAACAGGTTATCAATCAGTGGAGTCATCCATCATAAAAGATAGAATCAGCAGTGACAAAGCGAAAAGGAACGATGACCAAGGGAAGGGCGACCGAGAATTCAAGAATGCTATGCAGTATGCAACATTCCAAAGCGGGTTACTGCTGACCTCTAGTTGTAACTCTTTTGGAGTCGCATGTCCTCTGAAATAGCCGAATTTAGAAATCCTTATCAAACTCCAGTCACTCGGCTGCAAAAGAAAAATCAATGGGGCTTCACTTGTACAGGTCTTATTCATGGGAGCAACAAAAGGGATAATCCCTGTGTAATCATATAGATTCGAGCTGAATGATATGAGCAGCAGAACCAGCAAAGAAAGTTATTTCTTAAGAGCAAGTGAAAGAATCTCTGGATTTTTTATATTTCATGGCCCCCAAATCAGAAAGCTGTTGTCAAGATGGCATTGTTTAGCTAAGCAGCATTCAACCAATGTAGATGCAAGAAATGGAAATGCGATTAAGCACTGACGAATAAAAGAGTAGATTTCCGGAAGATGCCAAAAAATTGTCCAGATATAGACAAAAAGCCAATTTTTTTTTTCCTATCTACAACTGGTGTGAGGGAGGACAGACTCTAACCTTATCTGTGAATTCATCCAGCCTGAACCCGGCCATACCAATAACCACTTGCACGGGTGCGCTATAATTGCTGTGATCATAAATGTCAACCCCGCTTTGATCTTTCTTTGGCATAGCTTTACACTCATTTTGGAAAACCGAGCATGTTCTTTCATAGTTATGAACGTGGCCGAAGAGAACTAGATCAGCCTGTGATATCAAATGGTTGATGATTGCACTTTCACAGATCAAAGAATTGTTTAACATGAAAACCAAATTAAGAAATGGAAGGTTGCCTTGTTGTCCAACAGCAATGGCTCTACAGCATCAAGAAACTTTGGATCAGCACTTAATCCGGGACCAGAAGTGTACATGGGCCTGTGCCTGCAAGAAGCAACTGTTACACTTAATATCTGTTGTCTTGAGAGTTTTTAGTCTGAGAGTCTGCACATTCAAGTATTAAAACTCACGATCACTGAGAAGCAAATGTACTTACCCCATGAAAACTAACCATGGAGTTTTAGATCGGTCGACTGAAGCCATGTCCCCTTTCATCCATTGATACTGACAACATGACATTCCCATGACATAAATGGACAGCTTATCGAGATGCAGATATGATCCCAAAAGGGTTCAGCTTGATTGCGCGTACCTGCTCTGAATTCTCGGACCAGTCATGTTCAGTTGAAATCACAGTAAAGTGAACACTGGCTTGTTCAATGGAATACCATGGCTTGTCCTTCGCTGGGGTTGGCATTGGGAAGTATGTCTCGTAAGCAATGCCACATTCCCCACCGGAGTCTGGAGTTATATATATGGAACCCGAGTCCACATAATCTCTTCATGTGAAAGAAAATTAGAAATCATCTTCAATTCATGCTGCTGAGTAATGTTCGTTCAGCTGTTTACTGAGCCTTTTATTATGCACAGGAAGAGACTCATATTGGTCCGAGATAGTTACCTTTCATGGTTCCCAATTGCAGTCATGTAGGAAACTCGGGAAGCGAAAGGGCTGATGAGGTGGAGGAAGAAATCCCACTCCACTAAGAAGCCAGTGGCGTAGCTTATGTCTCCGATATGGAAGATGGCATCGACATTGCCGGAGTCTACATCATCCAACACTGCCTTAGCCACCAAGACTGATCCTGGCTATAGAAACATACAAAGTCGCATGTTAGGAGACCTTCATAATCAGGAGTTTGAATTCTTACAAGCAGCTTAGTCTGTGCCACTTCAGTTAATTCAGATGAATGTGACGTGCTAATAATATTTCTTGAAGAGCAGGTTTTCAAGATGATACTCCACTCAAATCGTGCCATGTTTTGTCACTTCCATTAGCATTTCTCAAAAATTTGAAGGATACACCTTCCTCTTAGAGTATACCCAGCTTGGATAGCATCTTTTCAATGTTGCCTTTAGAAATGCAACTTTTCATTTTATGGAATGCATGTTTACTTGAATGTAGTGCTCGACTGTATCATCCAAAGGGGCTTTTCCCATATCCCCATATGCAAGAAATTTGAGTTCATTTGATCCTCCTGCAGGCGGTGTCCTGAACTGAACTTGTTTGCTCCAACCAACTGAATCACTGGATATTGTAAAAGCATTATCAAAACAACTCGAATGTGCCAGCAAATGGTATAAATTGATCAATTCGATTTCCAATCATCTAAGTGATGCCCAAAAAAGATGGATTATTCCATCTACTTCCAGTTGCCACAACTGCAGTGTCATGCAATATATAAGTCCAATGTCATGTTAACAAGATTCTCCTTTTAATTGAAAGCCATATACCCAATCCTCTCTCAATCAGACATGCAGCTACAATACATCTTTAAGGACTAAGGCATACGGAAGTATTTGCCGGTGCTCCATCATCTACCTAATGTTGTGAATTCATAGAAAATGATTGTAAGGAACAAGTGCATATCAATTCATTCACATTCACTGCAGATTCGAAGACCCTGCATCAAGTAGACATGCCAGGGATATTGCACTATGCTCAGCAAGAATACCTCAAGCCAATCTGAAACCGATTTGTCTCATAAACAACATGCTTCAGTCAAAAGATTCTACCTTCCGTATTTGTAAGAATAAGAGGTAGAAGGTTGCAGTCCCGTCATCACGGCTGAATGAATGTAACCAGGGTCATGCCAACCAAAATCTTTGGCAGGACTGGGCACCACTTTACCTGTCGAAAAACAGACCAACAAAACTAATTTCAGTGAAGGATGAGTCTTTATGGGGCATTTAGATTGTTTTGCGTGCGACAAAGTAAGTCCTAGTGCATTTACAGAATTTTCAAGGAAGGGTTTGAGGTTAACTCACTGCACATATCATCTCGTGAGAATGAACTAACTTCGGAAGTTTGTGATTTCCCATCTCCATATTGTACCTTTTGGGGTTCCTTGCCTCCGCTAACCCATGTAATCCTCATCTGCAGATTAAAGCATGTAAAATTAGCATTTGCAATCTGCATTGCTTTCAAGTGTTTTATGCAAAGAGTTATTCCTCACTCAGGCGCAATGTGTGCAGGCATGGTACTACTGACTTCATTGGCTAATGATATAATTGACATATTTCATGACATCCATAAAGCCAAGTGTTGGCAACACGACCCATGCGAGCTCTGCACACCAGTTGGTAGCTAATTGAGTGCTTACCGAGGTCCCAGTCGAGTCAATGCTGGAGAGATGGCCATAGAGCGGTTGGTTCGGGTTAGCAAAGGTCAAAGAGTTCGATCTCTTCAACACGCACGGTATGGTGAATCCCCCAGCGAACAGCACAAACTCGATGTCGGTTCTGATGTTCACAACGTGAAACGTCAAGGTGCTGCCGCATGTGGTCACCACGCATTGACCGTCTTTGTATTCCTTGCACTCCTTCTTGCAGCTCAGATAGTCCGGATCCTTTCTCAAGTATTGTGCCTGAAAATGATGCACGTAAGCGTACACCAAAAAGTTGAAGTGGAAAAGGTTCTCCTAGTCTCAAACTAATTAGACAAGTAATGGTAGGTATGCTAGAAAATTTACGGAATTTGGCACATTGCCAAAAAGAAAAGAAAAGATACAGGTATAATACCACGGGTTGTGATAAATGAAATATTAAATCATTTTTATAAAAAGGGCTTGCTTAAATATTCCAAATAACAGAGTTACACGCAGTATTTTATATGTTTCAAAAATACAAAAATAAAATAAAATTGTAAACCTTCATGTCTAGCATTACTAAAAGTAGAGTTACATAAGGAATGTCTCCATCTGACTAATAGAAATCCAACTCCGAGAAGTATCTTCGTTATTTTCCTGTATTCAACAAAGCTCAGTATTTTCATGGTCAAAGGAAAAAAAATACATACTTAATTCTGGAAAAATGTTATGTAAATTTTTAAAGGACGGTTCAATAAGTCAATTACTTATTTATTGAATGAAAATTACAATCATAAAAGAATTCAATAAAGAGCCTCGCCAAAAAATGTGAACCAGAGCCAAACCTGACTTTATTGATTGAACCTTTAGCAGATTATAGAATGAAGGACTCTTTTGAACCCAAAAAGAGACACTTTGACAAAAATAAAAATAGATTAAAAATAAAACTGACTCCTATTTTCTCCTCGTCTTCCGAGAGAAGGAAGACTTGACGAGGAGTATTTTAAACCTTAAAAGCAGCTACAATTTTTAATGTTTGAGGTTGTGTTGACCCCAGCGCCTCTAGGGGAGCAGCAAGATGGGCTGTGTCTGACTGTCGACGAAGGTTTGTGTTCTGTTGCTTTCCTGCTTCGCTAAAGTATTTCAATATATATGTATATGTATGTGTATTCATTAAATTAAGTTGGTCGCACTCCGAGAAAACGCAATATTTATTGAATATTTCGAAAAGCAATATCAATATCACATACTTTTCGCATTTTAATCGATTCCATCTACCACCACAACACAATCATATAGTCTGTCCAGTATATTGGTTTTTTTGTTTTGTTGTAACTCGATATGCACCTAACCAAATGAAATATGACATTGTTACGTGAATGCTATGTACTCTCACTTTGTTGGTCGATCATATGAGGACTGAACCAGGTCTTGGCAAAAGGTGTTCGGCAATGCGCCATGTGATTTCTTTTTCAAGTGCCTTTCTGTTCGGCCCATGTGGGTTCCACTATTTTCTGTAAAGCCCCTCACTATTTTACGTTTCTATTACTCGTCAAGAAAAAGATAGATAAGCCATCAACAAGGCACGATTCAATGGTAGATAAAATTACCTTGACAGGATAATGGCATAGAAGAGGAAGATCACTGAGATCACCAGTCTGTACATACATAGCCTTGTTCAGTGGACAATACGAGACGCTGCAACCCAAAAGACATCACAGGAAGAAGAAGGAACTTGAATGAGTAACCTGGTCACGTGTACCAATACGTCTCAAGGCAAATGGTTAAAAGTTTCGAGGACGAAAGAATTAGACATCAGGATGACTTACTCGGCGTCCGATGGAGAAATCATGGCAACCCAGTCGTTGTCTGCTGGAACCAGGACCCCGGTTACATTAACCGTAAGGTACTCTTCATCTCCCATGGGGGCGTTGCCACTGACATTAATTTGGAGATAAGGGTTCCCATCGCTACACTCGAGAATTCGCCTTCTATTCAGCAACCGGAACTCAGAAATGGCGGTGTAGTTGAGATGCTCAAGCACGGAGTCGACCACCAAAGGGTGCAAGTTTGATGGTGACAACGACGGCGACAAAGAAGAAGAAGAAATGCACGTAAAAATGATGATGGGAATGGAAACGATCGCGATTTGTGTTGGAATGCGGAGTTCCATAATGAAGAAGCAAAATGCCTTGGATGGATGAAGACAAAGGCCTTCGTCGTATAATTACAAGAAATAGAGGTATGGTTTGGTGTAGAGAGAGAGAGAGAGAGAGAGAGAGAGAGAGAGAGAGGGGTTGAATGTTTAGGATCCATACCTATGGAAGTAAATAAGAGATGTATGCTTTTTATGGAGAGGAGGATATTATATACCTTAAAAGAATAGAAAACAAATAAGAATGCGTTTGGTCATCTGAATTTATGACCAAGATAGGACTAAATAGAATAAGATATTATATCTATGAATTTTGTTATATCATATCCATTATTTCGTGATTGCAGTAAAAAAGTTAGATTTGTTTACATCATATTGTTATATTGTTTGATATAAATGGCATATTAATATAAATGAACAAAAAATTTTACAAATAGAGATGATAAAAATCTCCTGTGATACCGTTATTTACTTTATTTCTATTTGCTTTTTTTTTCCTCTTTTTTTAAATTAATTTCTTTTTTATTTCTTTCTGCCCCTTCAATCATTCTATAATAAAATTCTATTAAATAGTAAACTATACTAAGATACCTAAAATACTCAAATATGCAATAAATTTAAATATATATTTATATATTGAATTTATTTTATAAAATAGAATTAAATTCGAAATATATAAATAAAAATAAGATTAAATTAAAATAACAATTTTTTTATTTTGAATTTCTTATATTAGGATTCAAATATTATTTATATTAAAATATAATTTTAATTTTGTTAATTTAAGAAAATTGTCATTCAAGGAAAAAAATTTCCTATTATGGATGTTTGTCTTGAGCAGATACCAAACATGGGATATAATAAATTTTATCATATTCTGAATTTTATCTTAACTACTAAATAGCCTAAGAGGATACCATGTTTATTTCTTGCCGATAGTTTATCACTTGTCTGAGAATGTATTAATTAGGAGTGAGTTTTATTAATTCCAAAAGTTTAGTCTAGAGCTCAGATCTGTTATTTCTATCCAATACCGACTAGATCAGCTTCTTCTAGTAGCTAGGTACCTATTGATGATTTTGTGTTCATGGTTGATGTCATTTCGAATGGATCAGCCTGTGCAGTTTCTTCCACTTTGGCACTTTGCACGTCGAAAGAACCATAGGAAGGTATCAAAGTCAAGTAATTCGACGAGGGTTGATATGAATGCACGATCATACAATAAATGCGTTTTGTCTAGATATTAAAGAAATGAACATTTCCTTTAGATGCTCTTAGGAATATTAGGTGTTGTGGAAGTTAATTGAGGGATTGTTGACACCTGAATTTATACTCACTAAATCATACATTGCATAAAAAATTAGGGATCTAATTAATATTGTGCATTCACATTGTTTACATTTTGTCATAAAGAGCATACTATTTTACATATGATTCGGTGGTGATAATGTTAAGTGTGGGAATTGAGATGGGCACAAGATAACGATTGACTGAGGATCATTAAATTCGAGCGATGGACAAAATAGGACAAGCAATGAGTCCGATAAGGGCTGAAGATTTGATTGCAGTCGATAGTGCAACAAATATGGTTCAAAAAAATATATTTGAACGGAGAGAATATTGAGGAAAGAATCGTGAATGGGCTGGTGAGATATAGAGAAGATCGGAAACTAAAAGTTTACGGTCAATTCAAGTTTCAAGTAAGATTGGTGGCAATCATTCTTCGGTCGAACACCAGAAAAGGGAAAGAAAGAATTTTTGTTTCCAACTTGCAAGGACATAGTCTCAGTTGATGCAGCAATAGAAGGGGGATATTGAAGGACAAAAACCAAGACGGAAAGTTCACATCGAACGTCCAGGAGGTCCAGCGGATTCTTGAGCAAGCCTTGGCGCCTCTGGTCCCCAGCGAAGCAGCCCAGTCCCAGCGAGCGATCGTCGACGACATTTGCGGCACCAGACCAATCCCGGCGAGCCTCGAGCCCCCTCCATCAAAAGACAGGACTACAGTCGTGCCTATGCCGTCAGCGCTCACGGCGACCACTAACCACAGCCCCAACGGGCCTCCCAGCCACGCCCGGTATTTTAGAGCGACCTAAGTTGCCCCTCAAGCAGTGGGAAGCTCGACGAGTGCTGCATTAGACAAGCACCCAGTTCCTCGACACCCATACCGTCTTGGCGAGCCACCATAGTTGCTGCTCGTTACTGTCCCGCTTGTTGATTTCCTCCACGCCAATCCCCAGCGTCGCGAGCATCCCGCCCCCTCCTTGGCCAACTCTTGTCCTCGCTGGAATCTCTTACGTTGCCTCCAATCTTGGCGATTAACTTTGGCAAATCCTAATTCGAGGTAAGCTGCGGTGGGTGCAATTTTGATATATAGTTCTCGACGCATGTTATTCAAAAGTTAAGCCTTCGGTTGTTTTAAGTACCTCTTACGTTTATCTTGCATTAGTCGAGGCATATTAGGGCGCCGGAACTTTGGGCCTAAAGGTCGGGTCCTTAGTATCGCCTCATTGCATGGCCCGTGATCTATAATATATGGGCATGGTTAACCTAAATAAATCGTGTGTGCATTGAGATAATATTTCCTCAAATTCTAGCAATAACGTTTGATTTAAGATGTATGTTCTGATGCCGCACGGAGATTAATGACCCTCCCGCATATAAAACATGTCATGTTTAGGGTTTAGGACGCAATCTTAATTTTAGAATTTTCATGTTTAGGACAATGCACGTTAATTTTAGAGCTCATATAGATTTATAATAATTCATAGCTTTCGTTAAATAAGAATATATATATATATATATATATAACATGCATGTCGTATGTTGTGCCTTTAGTAAGTCGTGATTTAAAGTTAATGCTTTAGAAAAATTATATCATGTTGATTAATCAATAACCGCATTACATGCAACACCCCTATTGCATAGAGTTCATATAGAACTTCATTAAACAATTAGTAGCGGCTCTAAGAACTCAGTTTAAATGCATATTGAATTGAGCATCAAGTTGCAATTAGTAGATTTTGGGAAAGCTAGTGTTAAACACGAGCGATTGTCTCATGAGAGCAACATTCGTTCTTATTTAGTAATCTAGCTTTTCTAGTTCACCTCCGAAAAGGTCGCGATAGGAGTAAGAGAATTGGGAAAAGATATTCCGTTGAAACCACAACTTCAATTGATCGCTTCTTGTATATTCTTCATCCTTGTCAAGAAGATAGTTGCTTTTGTCTTCAATAAAAGGCGTCGAAGTAGTTTTGGTAACCTGTTCCCTCTGCAGAGAGCTTTGAGCTTCTTGCCTTCATAATCTCCATGGCCTGTAGAGTACTGGCATCAAAACCATCATTTTAGATGCCCTTTAACACACCACGGTAGGATTTGCATTGAACCATCCAGAGATTGACAGATGGTGAATCCGGGCCCACTTTTCAGATCTTTTCTCTGTCCTCGGTTACCCCCTTTCTCTCGTTACTCTGTCTTCTCTCACTATTTTCTTCCTTGTCTTTATTTACTTTAGAGGCCACGGACGACGCTCTGTATATTGCAGTGTTACAACCAGCCATGGACAAACCCTATATTTTCAGATCTGTTCGATCATCGAAGTTCCAATTCATCGTCTGCATCTCACGAACCATGGATTTCGCCAAGTGCTTCACAGATCGTAGAGCGTAGTGAATGACTTGGACGAAGTGGGTCGGGCTAAAAGACGAGAGCTTGAAGTTGTCGAACAAAGGCAATACGCCGCTCGCGCTGCTATAATCTTCATCAACGCGACTTCACAAAGGAAATTATGATCAATCATTCCCTCTGGAAAGAATTTCGAACATTGCCGACAAGAAAAATGTCTAGCTAGGATTGAGTTGTCGCTGCAGCTGCAACTACGTGAAAGGCTGAGACAAGTCAAATGATAAGTAAATCCTTAACCAGAGGTATGGAGTGATATGTCGCGACACGACAATTTTCAAATCGACGATTGAGCATGGTATGAATGGATCGGATGGCTGTTTTTCGGATAAGAGACGGGAGATATTTTGGTCAATTAGGTCAACGGCATTAATTTAGAAGAATATGCTTCGCCAATCATATTCATGCCCAAGGTTGGTCGAGCTCATTATTGATAGTGACTTAAATAACTCACAAAAATTTAGGATGAGTAAGCAATTCCTAAATTTTATTACATTGCATCTCATTCATGACAAAAATTTGTGAATTGAAATCACTGATTTTTACATAAATATATAACAATTTTTGGAAGATTATGTTAACCATCAAGAGGTCGTGGTTTTGAACTCACTTCAGAATGAGAGATCACTCTTGCATTGAATGCATCTTGTTAGGTCGCTCACATGAGTACTGAAATCATGAATTTGTATTCCATCATGACAGATCAAGAGCATTTGATTAGGTCAGCGGACAATCAGGATTTATTACTTGTATATCAGCTCAAGTCATTTGTATTTCTTGTCTGTGTGAAGTAGAATGTAGAAGTGTATGATTATGTAGCTATAGCAGCTTGTTATCGCCTGCAGTGCCTTCCTGTTGACTTGAAAAGTCAGGTTATCGGGTGATGCAGAAGATGTCTTCCACCTTCCTCGTGCCGGCCTTCATATACTGCAAGCAAGGCGTAGATTGAATTCAAATGAGCACGTAAGCACGGTCGTCATGAATGCAGTAACATCTAGCTGCTTAATGTTCCAAACTCTACTTAGAGCACAGGACATCAGAAACTGTACATAGTTTCTAATTTCAAAGCATCACAACTGACGAGAACAATTTCTCAACAAATGAAGTCATATGTAATCGAGTAAGCAGTCATAAAGCCAAAACGAATGATGATTGTGGGAAGGGCGACGGAAAATTCGAGAGTTCTGACCTCTAACTGTAACTCTTATGGAGTTGCATGTCCTGTGAAATAGCCGAATTTGGAAATCCTTATCAAACTGCAGTCACTTGGCTGCAAAAAAATCAACGGGCTTCACTTCTACAGATCTTATTCATGGGAGCAACCAAAATGATAATCCCCATGTAACCGTATCAAGTTGAATGATATGAGCAACAGAATCAGCATTTAATTTCTGAACAGCAAGCTAAAAATCTCTGGATTCTGGATATTTCAGAGCCCATAAATCCGAAAGGTGTCGTTAAGATGGCATTGTTTGGCTAAGCAACACTCAGCCAATGTAAATGCAGGAAATGGAATTGAGATTAAGCACTGATGAATACAAGGACGGATTTTCAGAAATTGCCAAAGAATTGTGCATGTTTAGACAAAAAGCTATATTGGTTTACTATTTACAACGGTGTGAGGAGAACGGACTCTAATCTCATCTAGGAAGTCATCCAGACCGGACCCGTTCATACCAATAACCACTTGCACAGGTGCACTCGACCCCGCTTTGATCTTTCTTTGGCACGGCTTTACACTGATTTTGGTAAACTGAGCACGTTCTTTCATAGTTAGGAACGTGGCCGAAGAGAACTAGGTCAGCCTCTGATATCAAATGCTAGATGAGTACAAATCAGCAAATCATTCGACATCCGAATGGAATTAAGAAGCAGAAGGTTGCCTCCTTGTCCAATAGCAACGGCTCTACAGCATCAAGAAACCTATGGTCAGCACCTCCTCCGGAACCAGAAGTGTACATGGGCTGGGCCTGTGCCTGCAGGCGCTAACTGCTACACTTGATCTCTGTTGTCTTGAGAATTTTTTAGTTTGAGAGTGCGCAAAATCAATTAGTGAAACTCGTGATCACCGAGAAGCAAATGTACTTTCCCCGTGAAAACTAACCAAGGAGTTTTAGATCAGTCGATTGAAGCCATGTTCCCTCTCATCCATTGATACTGACAACATGACATTCTTATGACATAAAAATGTCAGCTCATCGACATGAAAATGTGATACCATAAGGGTTCATCTTGATTGCCCTTACCTGCTCTGAATTCTCGGACCAGTTGTGTTCGGTTGAAATCACGGTAAATGAACACTGGCTTGTTCTATGGAATACCATGGCTTGTACTTCGCTGGGGTTGGCATTGGGAAGTATGTCTCATAGGCAACGCCGCATTCCCCACTGGAGTCTAGAGTTTAGTACATGGATCCGAGGCCCCGTAATCTCTTCATGTGAAAGAAAATTAGAAATCATCTTTGTGACATTTTGATTTTTGGATTCTGTTGTCGATTGAATAAGTTGGGCTTTTCATCGATGCGCCGATAGTTCTTTTCTCTGAGTTGATCACTCACAAGATAACTAGTCTATTAGGTGAAGCTGTTACTGAATCTAAACGCAATAGACTCAAGAATTCAACCATGAATTGATTGCTCAATCGTGCTAATCTACAAGGGTCATTACGACATCGTTAAAATCAATCAAAGAGCGAAGATAAGTCGTTTCGATAGAGGCATGTGATTAGTGTGTGAGTGATTCCACCTAATTGCAAAATCCTCGTTGAGCGGCACTAGATCGATTTTTCTGTCACTTCTATACCATGTGCCCGTACTTGAAATCTCGAGATTTTCACGACAATCGAGAGTCGCTAGTGGATCGAAGATGTACAATGTGACTCGAAAATAATCGACTACGGGTCAATTGCACCTAAAATTCCTAAAAGCTACTCGGTAGGCTAGATCACGCTAAAATTGCGCCAAATTAAAATTAACCGCGAATTTAAACCCGATTTCTAGTTTTGTCATGTTACGATTCATTTTAGGAACATCACTCATCCTCCGAAGATTTTTCTGCAAACCCGAGATTTCGGCGAAATTTCAACGTGGGGCCGTTTCGGACCGAGAAAGTTGGAGGACCATTTTTTAGCACACCGTTGGCTATCAAGTTGGTTCAATTGACGAGGAAAAATCATGAGATGGGCGATGGCATCTTGGTTAAATTTATGGGCATCAAATTAGGTTCATTTGAGGGAGAATTGAAGGGGAATTTGGACCAAAATTGGATAGAGGAGGTGTAAATTCGTAGGCCAAGGGTCTCTCAACCTTTTGGATCCTTTGAGAAGCTTATTGGGAAAGCCAAGGGGCTACAATTTGGCTGAGGATGCCAGCCAAGGTGGTGGAGCCTTGTAATGAGTGTTTGGGGATAGAATGAAGACTTTTGAGGCAATGATAGCCCCCCTACAATCTTCAACAGCCCTTCTTCTTCATTTCCAACCACATTTTCTCCATTGTTGAAGCTTTTTTGTGAGCTCAAAGAACTGGAGAAACCAGCCCTCACTTCATTCTCTCTCTCCCTTTTCAGCCTCAAGAAATCACAACCATTTTCTCCCATGTTTTTCTTTTCTGCCTATTTCTACTCCATCTGACCTTTCTCCGAAAAAAATGAGTTAAAAGTTGTCTTCCCGTGAGAATTAGCCTTCGTGCCACCCACCATCCTGCTCAGAATGCCTAAACTGTTCAGGAGGACCCGCTCGCTCGCCAAATGAAGCCACCGGCCGACCCGTTCGCCAGCCGGAAGAAACCAGTCGCCGGTCTGTTGGTCCGCCTGGTAGCCTGCACTGCTTCGCCCGTTTTAGCCATTTTTCTTCCATTTTGACCCTACCTCTGCCCATACCAACCACCAACAGGTCCCCCTCAACCCTCAGGAGCCACTGGTCGCCGGCCAACCCCTTGCCGGAGCTCCAGCCAAGACTGTTCAGCTCTGTTTCTCCTCCAGCAGTCTAGTTTTCAGTGTTTCAGTGAGAACCAGAGGTTGTTGTTGCTGTTCCAGCCTCGAGACCGCCTTGGATCGTCATGGTAGAGGTTCTCGAGTGTAGCCTCCATCGTTGCCGCCGCGTCCGTGTCTCCAGCCCATTTAACGGTTAAGTTTAGCTCCTAATCCTTTATTAGTGCCTAAACTTGCTTAGGATGTTATTTATGTTTAAGGGTTGTTTAGATTAACTTAAGAATTGATTAGTGATAATCTAGAATAGTTATATCAGTCTTAGAATTAGTGAGATTAGCACATTTGAAGTCGGACTAGTCTAATTCAGTGGACTTTCTGCAGTTTTGATCTCTAGACTCTTGCCATTTGCCATATTTGTAGATCGAAATGGGTTGCGAATTTGAGGTCGATTCCTTCTAAAGAAATGTTTTAGACATCTTCAAATATAACATATATTTTACTCGTGATTTTTAGAGATTTCGAAATATGATATCTCAGCTCTGTCATTTGCAAACAGAATCTCGGACTGTGTTGGAATTATGACCTTTTGAGATTCTAGGGGTTTTTATCAACTCTTAGGGTTCGAAATTTAAAATGGTTTCTTCACAAACGTTTCTTGTCAAATCTTCTAGTTTAACATAGTCAAATTTTAGATCAAATGGACAAATTTTGGATCTTGAACCAAACTGATTTCGGAAAACAGACTTTCTAGAAACGGACACAGTTTTTGTACTAGATTGAGCGATTTACTAGGATTAATCCAGAAGAATATGGGTTAAGGTGTCTTCATGAAAAATGTTCACTTATGTGTCCTTTACAACATATTAAATTTGGGAATTTTCCGAACTTTTTTGATTAAGTTTCTAGATTTAAACTCAGAGACGTGCAAGTGGACCGTTCTGCTGGTTAGGACCAATTTTAGTTTGGTGAAGGTTCTTGATGCTTTGCTTGCTTTAATTAGTGTTATTAATGACTTATGGATTTAATTTATTAGTTTTTAATTCTAGAAATTCACTATTCAAGAAACACTGTTCACGTGCACTGTTTACCCGAGAATGAAAAGTGCCTAATTTCATGTGTTTTGATCTTATGAGGTGATTTGAATGTATACATGCATGGGCATCCGCATGAATTGAGTGGTTTTCATAAAAAAAAATGGAATATGCCTAGTCCGAGGGACGTTGGAAATGGACCGCATTTAGGGGAAAATGATTTGAAATTATATTGGCAAGCATCATACATTAGCTAAATGCTCAAAGATAAGAAGAGAGTTTTAGTGGTGTGCTTGCATGATTAAGAAGTGGAATCCACCACCCAACGAAAGTTTGGGGACGATACTTGACGGGAGTCAGAAGTCGATCGTAGTAAATTCTGGACCGATGTCCCTTTTTGGGAAACCGTCTAAACGGGAGTTTTAGACGTAGACGTGCCCGATGGGGCGGGACGAAGCCCGATCTTTTTATCGGTAGCTCGACGAGAGTTGGATGATTGCTGACTGGAAAGTTAGCCATGGCCGGGATGTCATTAATATCTGGAGCACACATGAGGATTGAGGTCATTAATAAGTAGGACACGCGTGAGGGTTGAGATGGTTGGGCCTTATTATGAGGTAAAATTATGTGGTGCGGTATGGGACGTGTCATAACGATTTTACCTTATAATTGGGACTCATGTGATCGATTGATGCATGATAGGTGGCGTACTAAAGTGCAAGAGCGTATGAGAATTATGGCATCATTGGTTCCGGTTATGTGTGGGTTGAGTATATTGTTTATGGCATGCACACATAAATCGATAACGTGCGGAGTATGGCATACTAGGTAAGATTGCATGAGAATCGAATATGTAGTTAGTAGCTGACCCTGACTATCGTGGTTTGTTGATTATTGGTTGTTAGTTGTGGTTTGTTTGTGGGGTGGTTCTGGAGAGATACCTCGAGTTGAGTTGGTGTTCTAACCGGGGGCATAGGGGAAGAACTCGCTGAGATTTTAATCTCACTGGTTATTATATAACCATTTTTGGGTCCCTAGTATAAAGAACCAGGAGCTTGAGGCAGAAAGGTTAGGAGCATGGATGGCTCAGTAGTTCTTATTGGAGATAGATCTCTTGTACATAGACCTTAGAGTTGGCCTCTGTGTATATACTAGTTTGTTTATGGAAAAGTGTTTTGGTGAAAAAGGTATCCTACTTTTCTATCCCATATTTTTGTTGTCTGGGGATTTTATTATACGCTTTCGCATATGAAATTAAAAATGAAGAGTCGGCGATGAGTCCTAGGAACATCGCAAAATTTTATCGACCACCGAGGGATGTGCGCGCGCTCAAGGTTCGAGGCGTGACAATCTTCGACTCATGCTGCTAATTATGTTGGTTCAGCTATTTATTGCACTGGAAGGGACACATATCAACCCGAGATAGTTACCTTTCATGGCTTCTTATTGCAAACATGTAGGAAACTCGGGGAGCGACAGGACTGATGAGGTGGAGGAAGAAATTTCACTCCACTAAGAAGCCGGGGGCATAGCTTATGTCTCCAACATGGAAGATGGCGTCTAAATTGCCCGAGTCCACATCACCCGACACTGCCTTTGCCACTGATACCGAGCAAGGCTATAAAATCATATAGTCACATTTTAGGATACCTTCATAATCATGAGTTTGAATTTTTACAGACAGCTTAGTCTGTGCCACTTCCGTTTATTCAGATGAATTTGAAGTGCCAATAATGTTTCATGGAGAGCCGGTTTCAAGATAATACTCCACCCCAATCGTGGCATATTTGTCCCTTCTTTGTATACTTACAAGAAAGAGAGGTATGATTCAGTAGAGAGAGAGAGAGAGGAAGGGAGAGACGGAGGGGATGCGTTTGAACTATCGAGGTGTAAGTTGAATGTTTAGGATCTCATACCTATGGAAGTATATCAAGTATATATGCTTTTTATAGAGGATGATATTATCTACTTTAAAGAATGACAAATAATGAAGAGGGTACCATGTTTCTCAACGTTGACATATGTAGAGTTGCCAATAGTTCATCACTTGTTTGGGAATGTATTAACTAGGAGTGAGTTTTCTTACTTCCAAAAGTTCGGTCCAGAGCTCAAATTTGTTAATTCTATCCAATGCCAACTGGATTAGCTGCTTCTAGTAGCTAGCAACATATTGATGATTTTGTGTTCATGGTTGATGTAATTTTGAATGGACCAGTTTGTGCATCTTCTTCCGCCGTGGCATTTTGCACGATGAAAAGAGCCATTGGACGGCACCAAAGTCAAGTAATTTGAATAGGGTTAATATGAATGCATAGAGCGTGCAATAAATGCATTTTGGCTAGATAATAAACAAATGAACACATCCTCTAGATGCTCCTAGGATTATTTGGTGTTGCTGAAGTTAGTTAATAGATTGTTGATACTTAAATTTTGACTCGCTGAATCATTCACTACATAAAAAATAAAAATAAAAAAAAATAGGAATTGACCCAATCCCTAAACCAAATATCAATATTGTGCATTCACATTTTTGTATTTCGTTGCTAGAGCATACTATTTTAGGGAGAAGTGTTCAAAAAGTCATAAACCTTTTGCAATTATATCAATTTAGTCATAATTTTTTTAATGTCAATTTAGTCATAAATCTTTTTACTTAGTGCCGATTCAGTCATTCTCGGTCAATTTCGATCAGATTTTGCTAATTGACCGCCGGGCGGCTAATGTGGCTCGATCGACGTTGACGTAGATAACTTTTAATAATATTTTAAAATTTTTTAAAATTTTTTAAAATTTTTATTATTTAATTTTTTTTTTCTTTTTTTCTTCTCTCCTCCTTCCTTTGGTTGACAAGGTCGAGGTCGACCTCGCCGGCCACCTCTTCAGTGGCCACGAGGTGGGTAGCAAGGCTCGCCCTTGCCGGATCGCAACCTAGGCGGCATCGACAAGGGTGAGGCTCGCTGCAAATGCGAGGCCACCCTCGAGGCCATTGGTGAGATGGCCGGTGAGGCTTGCCAATGGCTGGCGAGGTCGACCTCAACGATTGTCACCTCTAGTCGATCACAAGCAGCTAAGAAGGAGGAGGATAAGGAAAAAATAAATAAATAAAAATCAAAAATATTAAAATATTATTAAAAGTTGTCCACATTAGCGCTGATCAAACCACATAATCTAGCCTAAATTGGCTGAAAATTACTAAATTTGCACAAAGTAAAAAAGTTTATGACTAAATTGGCACAAAAAAAAATGGTTTATGACTTTTTTAACACTTTTCCCTATTATTTTACATCAAATTCAATGGTGATAATATCAAGTATGCAAATTAAGATAGGTACAAAATAATGATTGAGTGAGAATCAATAGAAATTTGAGCAATGGACCAACTTGGACAAGCAACTAGTCGGAGGGAAAATTGTCCAATAAGTTCTAAATTTATTGTATTTTTGTCAATTCAATCCTAAATCTTTAATTTTGCTAATTAAGTCATAAACCTTTTCAAGTATTGTCAATTTAGTCGATCTGATCAATTTTAATCGGAAATCGCTAATGTGGATGTTAGACATCTCACATGACACAATCAACACTAATGCGCGCAATTTGCAATAGTATTTTAATATTTTTTAGATTTTTTTTTTCATTTTCTTCTCTTTTCCTTATTTACTTTCTTTCTTATTGCTTAGAAGCTCATTTGAGGGAAATAATTTATTTAGGATTGCATTATCCGGAGGATATTTTTTCTGGTGTTTGTATAGCATGTTACTGCTACATATTTATATTTCCTTCGATACACTAGTCTATCTTAAATTTTTATGGAAGGTGCCCTGTCCTTGAGGTTTATAACAGATCTTATACAATTCTAAAATGTACATGCATACGCATGTTAGGAAATAAAAATCACCACGGATAGTTTTCTTTCTAAGGATAGTTTTCTTCCAAAAGAGAAAAAGTACCAATATTGGCTTCCGGAGGGTCATGAGAACAATGCATTTCTTCATTTTGCTTCCCCTATCTATTTATGCGCTACAAGTTCAAATATCAACACAGAACTCAGAAACAAAAGGTACTGTTTCTTCTTCAAATTCGAGATGGAAGATCAGAAATGCAAATTGTCTCCGACCACCTTGATAATTTTAATCCTCGGTATCATTTACATTCTAAGCATTTCCCCAGCTAATGCTGCTATGGCAGTAGCTGATACAAGGAGCTCATTGTCAACTTACATTATCCAAGTACGAAAGCCGACGGACAAACATTTCGCTACCGTAGAGGATCTCGATTCTTTGTATCGGTCCTTTTTACCCACCACAGTAGCCAGCTCTAACCAAGAGCAAAGAATGGTTCACTCGTACCAGCATGTGCTATCCGGGTTCGCAGCCAAATTGACCGCCGAGGAAGCTAAAGCCGTTCAGGAGAAGGACGGTGTTTTGCAGGTACATCCGGAGGAGGTGCTTTCTCTACACACAACTCACACCCCCGACTTCCTGGGATTGCACCAAGGAGTCGGGCTCTGGAAGGACTCGAACTTTGGTAAGGGCGTGATCATCGGACTACTGGACACAGGGGTTTTCCCGGACCTCCCTTCCTTCAACGACGAGGGGGTGCCTCCACCCCCAGCCAAATGGAAGGGGAGGTGTGACTTCAACGGCACGTCCTGCAACAACAAGCTCATCGGTGCGAGGTCTTTCATCAACCCGAACAACGCCATGCAGGCCGTTCCACCATATGATGATTCTGGGCATGGCACGCACACTTCCAGCACAGCTGCCGGTGCTTTTGTGAGGGATGCCAGCGCGCTCGGTAATGCAAAAGGCACGGCCGTAGGCATGGCGCCTCTTGCACATTTGGCAATGTACAAGGTTTGCGCAGATGACAGTTGCCCTGCAAGCAGTATATTGGCTGGGTTCGACGCGGCCATCGAGGACGGTGTCGATGTGCTTTCCGTCTCTTTAGGAGGAAAAAATGCACCGCTCTTTCAGGACTGGATTGCGATTGGGGCACTTGCCGCCACCCAAAAGGGCATCCTCGTCAGCTGCTCTGGGGGGAATACGGGGCCAAAACACAGGACATTGTCAAACGAGGCTCCATGGATTCTCACTGTGGGTGCAAGCAGCATCGACCGTAGCATAAAGGCCACAGCACGGCTGGGGAACGGGCTAGAGTTCGATGGGGAGACCTTGTACCAACCGCACGACTTCCATCCGACGCAACTTCCCGTAATTTATCCGGAAGTATTCGATGGCAGAGACGTCCAGGACTGCCATTTCGGATCACTAGCTGGCCTCCCGGTTCGAGGGAAAGTGATTTTGTGCGACTTAAAATGGATCGATCCAGTCGAAGCAGGTCAAGAGGTCAAGGATAATGGTGGTGCGGCCATGATCCTCGTGAACGGTCCCGCTGACGGATACACCGTACAGGCTTTTGCGCACGTCCTACCCGCCATCGCAGTGAGTTATGCCGCGGGGAGAGAGATCAAGAGATACCTTAACACAACGCCAGCACCAACGGCCACGATCCTATTCAAAGGTACGCACATCATCGGGAGATCGGCCACCCCGGCTGTAGCATCATTCTCTTCCCGCGGCCCCAACCGCCTAAGCCCAGGCATCCTCAAACCGGACATCATCGGCCCGGGCTTGAACGTTCTCGCCAGTTGGCCATACCCTTTAGACAATTCTACGGACCTGAAGCACGCATTCAACGTGATCTCCGGGACCTCCATGGCCTGCCCCCACATCAGTGGTGTGGCGGCACTGCTCAAGAGCGCACACCCCGATTGGTCACCAGTGGCCATCAAGTCCGCCATCATGACCACCGCCGCCACCTCCAACATGGAGGGCCGACCCATCGTGGACGAGACACTCCATCCAGCGGACATTTTCGCCACCGGCGCAGGACACATCAACCCATCGAAGGCCGTCGACCCAGGTCTCGTTTACGACGATGGACCGCAAGATTACATCCCTTACCTTTGTGGCCTCATCTCCAACGAGTCCCAAATCGAGGTTGTAGTTAAAAAAAAAGTCAACTGCTCGAGCATAGGGAGCATACCTGATTACCAGCTCAACCATCCATCGATCACCGTGAGCTTCAAGCCTTCGGTGAAGCTCACGGTGACGAACGTGAGTGTGACAAGGACGGTGAAAAACGTCGGACCCGCAAAGTCGCGTTACCAGTCAGTCGTCGACCCGATCAAGGGTCCGGTCTCAATTGGCGTGTACCCGCGTGAACTCGTGTTCACAGAGGCGAACCAGACAGCGAGTTACCGGGTTGACTTTACGAGGGAAGTTGACTCGAAAGCGCCGTCGCCGTATGCTCAGGGGGCAATCACGTGGGTCTCTGCTCGGCATTCGGTTCGAACCCCTGTCGCTGTTGTGTTTGTGTGATCGCAGGGAGAGTCTCTGGTTTTTGTGGTTCAAGAAATGAAGTCGACAAAGATGGTGATTATTTCGACTTTTCTCCCTATGTTTGCGTCTTGAATAATCTACGGGGCAATGACCCATTAATGTGCAAAGTGGTTTCTGAAATTTTAATTTGTTCTAACATAATCCATAAATTTTAGCCAAATGTTCGATATGATCTCTCAACTTTTGATACATATTCAATTTAGTCCATAAATTATGTGAAAATGTTCAATGTTATCCTTTATTTGAATTAACGAAAAGACTACATTGAATATTTTGATATAGTTTGAGGATTACATTAAAAATGTATCGAAAGTCCAGGATCACATTGAATAAATTATAAGTTAAGGGACCATATTGAACGTTAGGCTAAATTTCAAAGACCACATTGAATAAATTAAAAGTTCCGGGACTACATTGCACATTTGACGAACGTTTAGAGACTATGTGTCATTATTCCATGGTTTAACTATTTCTTTGTGAAACTAGTTTTTCTCTCCATTAGGGGAAATTGGATCAAACTTTAATTTTTGGACATTGTTTCGGAGGACTACAAAACTTTGGATGGTTATCCTCGTCATATGAAAAGTTTAGCACGATTCTTCCAATGTAGATTTGATAAATTTCAATACAACCACCTTCATAAAAGTGTTCATTATAATATCTAATGTGTTTGTATCATAAATGGATCAACTCGTCTCCACATGAATAATAAATGTGTCATGTACACTTTATTTTTTTAAATCCATTTATGACAATTTTAGATATAATTGACTCGATACAATTTGATCAATTTAGAGGTGATTTTATGTATCCGCGGTTCAAATGTAAAGGTCTTGTGTTGCAGCTGCACTGAAATGAGAGGTAACTGGTACCTTTGGTAATCGGTAAATTTTAATGTTGGGTATGGGTGAGGCAACTTCTTAGCTACAACTTTGGAGGTATTTGACAAGAAGTAATAGACACCGCAGCACCCATTTTCATAATAAAATTTACTATGTAAAGTTTTATAGAATATGTTTAATTTATTTCTAAATATTTATAAATGAGAACTCTTTTTGTAAAATGTCTTCTCGTATGATAAGCAGTTCATGTTTGAGCTCCAATGTATGATAATTTAAGAATGTGTCAAGTTCGATTAACCAGAGGAAATGGACAAGAGGATAAGGTTTTATAAATAAGAACTCTTTCATAAATATTAGTACTAAGCTCATGCTACATACGAAGTCATTTGCCTTAGTCTGGCTTCTACAGTAATCTTAAATCGTGTTAACCAACGACCAACTCCTTGGACAAATGGTAAAACAATTGGAGTGCACGTTAAGAAGCGTGAAGTTTCAAATGCGACCCCTCGGAACTAGCCAATAAAAAGAAAAGGTAATTTTTTATAAATCTTTGTTCTCATAGGAGGTTGTGTACCTTTCTTCAATTTGGGAAGGTGGATTTAGTCTTGCCTATAAAGGCTGGATAGAGGAAAGCTTAGGCTCAAACTTAACAAGTTCTGCAAGAGTCTTCATATGATTATGTAAGCAACAATAGTGGTCTTCGGTGAAAATATTCACCTCTTGGGTAGAAAGGTGCATGCGGTCAATATCATAGTCGTCCAATCGACCAAGCTCAAAGAATGTAAAAGAACAAGATAGAGAAATGTAAGAATGCATCACTCCTTTCTATCTGCTATGAAGTTGAAGCAAAGTAATCTATACCGGTCCCTCTTAATCTGCAATCGATCTTGATTAGATAACCAATGTCAAGTAAAATTTTCAATAATATTCTCTCATATGTTAACAATAAAACACTAAGTACCAAATACTAGAAGAAATTCCCGAAGTAATAAAATAAAAAAAAAATCCCTCCTCCCTCCTCCCTCCCTCCGAAAGTAATAATAATAAAAAAATCTCTCCTCCCTCCCTCTCTCTCTTAATGAAGTTGAAGCAAAGTGATACCGGTCCCTCTTAATTTGTAATCGACCGTGATTAGATAACCAATGTCAAGTAAAAATTTCAATAATATTCTCTCATTTGTTAACAATAAAACACTAAATACCAAATACTAGAAGACATTCCCGAAATAATAATAAAAAATCTCTCTCCATAAAGACACATCGAACCTCCCGTCCCCATCCCCCTCCGTCCCTCCCTCCCTCCCTATAAAGACACATCGGTCTCTCTCTCTCTCTCTCTCTATCTCTCCCTCCCTCCCTCCTCGAACTTCTCCCAATAAAGACACATCTCTCTCTCTCCCCCTCCATCCCTCCTCGAACTTCTCTCCATAAAGACACATCTCCCTCTAGGGGTGAGCATGGTCCGGGTTGGGCCGGTCCACCTCCTAACCCTAGGACTAACCCGCACAGTATTTGTCATTATTTTTTGGGACCAAAGACTGACTCTATTGAGCTTGGGACCGATGACCGGACCGACCCAATGAGTTTGGTCCGATTCCAAGGTCAACCTAGAACCAACCGATAATTTTTTTATTTCATTTTTTGTACTCCTTAAAAAAACGATTGAGGATCGGACTGACCTAATGGGTTCGGTTCGGTTTTTAGGTCAACCCAGGATCAGCCAATAATTTTTTATTTCATTTTTTATACTCCTTAAAAGGGTAACCGAGGATCGTACTAACTTAATGAATTCGATAATGAGTGAGATCAGCTAAGAAAGACAAACAGTGAGGGTCAAGTGGGGTGAACGTCGAACAGAACGAGCATCAAATGTCGAGCGAAAAACAACAAGCCAAGCGAGCATCAAGCGGCAAGCAACACGAATGACCCAAAGAGAGCGGGCGAGTGTCGAGTGGCAAGCAAAGAAGTTGTTTATTTCGATTTTGCAAATGGAAAACTAAGAGGACAAATAAGACAGAATAGAATGAATACTCTGTAAGGAACTGTCTATGCCTTTTTGGACGCCGTGAAGAGTCCTCACAAAAACATTTTCCTAATTCGTAAATTATGACTATTGACACTGTAAAAAATATTAAAAATCTAAGTTATTAAAGAATAATGTAAAATTACTTGAACTCCTCACTAAATAGCTATTTAATGTTGTTGACGCTATTTAATTTAAGGTTTTCTCTATATAAAAAAAATTATAAATAATATTATATATATAGTTAGGGTGGGTCCGAATTGGACCGACCCAGAACTCTCAAAACCAATAACCAACCCACATAGTACTGGTTTAGAAATTCTAGGACCAAGGACCAACCCAGTCTCCCTAGGAACCGGATCAAGACCAGCTGGGTTGGGCCAATCCAAGGTTGGTTCAAGGTTGACCTTAGACCGATGCTTACCCTTATCTCCCTCCCTCCCTCCCTCCCTCCCTCTCTAGAAAGACACGTCAAACTTTTGACACATTATATACACTATCCACATAATAGGTCTTTGCACTTATTGATTCATTATCCCCCATTAGTCTCTCTTTATCCGGGGGCAAACACATGATCAAAAAATTGATGTGATTTTTTAATAGTCCATATAATATATATTCTTTTGCAAACACATGATCAAAGAATTGATTTTTTTCTTTTTCATGCTTAACGTGATTGTGAATGTAAACTCGATCATTTTGACTTAATAACTCCGATGGGTGGCGTCCATTAGATATACCCTCAAGGACCGTAGCAATTGTCCAATATACAAAATAAACCTGTAGCTGATTTCACTCCCAAAAGCATAGACTGTTTTTAGGAGAGAAGCAGAGTCGGAAGCCGCTGTTCGGACTTGAGAATAATACCAAGTCAAGCTGCTGCAGCGTCGAGCAACCCTGCGGACAGATTAACGTACAGTGGCCATTCATTTCAAGCCAACTTAGCAACAACCATTCGTTTGTCTAAATACATTTGGGCCGTGTAATCCTCCGCACTATGTAAGAAGAGTCATTGAATCGTGCATGTCATATGTAGTTTTTCTATTGAAAACTGACACCGTCTAAATGAACGTCTTGCTACTTCTGGCATCGGTGAAATCGAGCACTTCGAGTTCCTCTGCTAAGGTTTATGGGGATACGAACAGGGTGGTTCCTGTGGGCTTTGGAAGCCTGAGAACCTACTTAACAATTCTTAAGATGCAAAACTTCTCCTTTATTTTCTTTTATGACCATTCAACAAGCAGAATAAACCCGGTCAGTCGCGTCAAGTCGCGATGGTATCGGTCAGGACACGCCTTCGAATGGTGCGTGCCTTGAGCTTAAGTCAAATCGCGAGGGCACGTGAGCATGTCACTAAACTTTACTGGCAGGTAGATTTATTGATACCGAAAACCAATTTGCATAGCGCCGTGCTCGCAAGCTGCGGTGGCCAAAGATCATTCTCTCGGTGAATGAAGTCAAAATACAGAGACCAAAGAGAAACATGTACATGAACATAGAAATACCTAATAAATCTGCCTTGGATGCCAATCTCAACAGAAAGAGATTTTTTTCATTGACCTCATAATTTGCGAAGAAACGGAAAGGGAGGTCCCGACTATCGAGGGCTTCGTCCGATCTAGCTCGATTTCGACAGTGATTGAAAAACTAGCCCATAGTAACTCAATGAAGTCTTCTCCCAGGTCAAGGGGTGCACATAACACCCATGTAATATATAACACCCATGAAAAACTAGTAATCTAGTTAGTGCGTGTAAGTCAATTCCTGTCGCATAGAATTTTAGGATGCACTTGTGGGTTCTCTAAGTCCTACATGTTAATTAAGTTATAAAATATACAAAAAAAAATTAGTGTAGCTTGCATATTAGTAAGCCGTTTATTATAACATTCGTGCATTCTATTTACATATTTTTTTACAGTAATAGTTTGCGGAATCTTTGGTGACGAAAAGGGATACGCTTTGCTTTCTTAGTGCATCTAGATTTTTTAAATTTTTTGCAATCTGTTTACTGTTTTGATTATTGAATATTACTTTCTTGATTACGCACCCGTATGATTATCCTCCATATGTTAATGGCATAAGATAAAATTAATTGAGATTGCGCGCAAAAACATCTCCGAAATAAAAAGAAAATGTATCAAAAAAGCGTTAAATTAATCTAACGTAATCAAGTCCACAAATCTATTGAATCTCTAGTTTGTAAAAATAAAATGCATTCCCACATTTTATTTGGGTGTCCAATCAACTAATAACCGATTAGTAGCAGATCTAAGAGATAAGTTTAAATGCATGTTGAATTGGGTTCAAGTGATTGGTAAAGTTTGGAACAATCCGTGCTAAACAGGAGTGATTGTCTCGTGAAAACAACCTTCGTTTCTATTTAGTAGTTCATTAGCTTTCCTAGCTCAACTCCGGGAAAGTCACAACAGGGATAAGAGAATGATGGAAAATGTATCTTCTCTTGAGACCACAACTTCAATTGATTGCTTCTTGTATATTCTTCATCCTTGTCAAGAGGATAGTTACTTTTGTCGTCAATAAAAGGCCTCAATGCAGTTTCGGTAGCCTGTCCCCTCTGCAGAGAGCTTCGAGCTTCTTACCTCCATCATCTCCATGGCCTATAGGGTAGTGGCGTCACAACCATCAATTTAGATGCTCTTCAGCCAGAAATGGCCTACAAATTTACTATGACATACTTCCACCTTCTTTGACATCCCATTCACAATTACCTGGAAGCTGTACATGAATTGCATAGCTCTCTCGCTGACTTTAGTATCTGGATGAACTTGAAGCTTCTCGCACATCATACGAGCCTCATTTGGCCTGCCAATCATGTCGAGCACATCATTATTTCCATGCATAGGACGGAAAAGAATGCAAAGCCTCTAGGCCTACTCTGGCAGCGGAGAGGCGACGCAAGAAGGGAGTCACGGAAGCATCTCTCATTCCCAGATATCCTAAAATTACCTTGCCCGAGCTTCTTTAAGCTTGATATTGCCAGGAGTTCCTTCAAATATGAAAACAAGTAATCACCTGGAAAGTGAAATCCTGGCAGATGAACCCCTGCAATGCGAGAAAATGTTATGTGCATTAAACACACCACAGTAGGATTTGCATTGAACCATCCAGAGATTGACACATGGTGAATCCGAGCCCACTTTTCAGATCTTTTCTCCGTCCTCGGTCACCCGCTTTCTCTCGTTACTCTCTCTTCTCTCACTCTTTTCTTCCTTTTCTTTTTTCACTTTTGAGGCCATGGACAGCGCTCCGTGAATTGCAGCGTTACCGACCAGCCATGGACAAAGCCGGTATTTTCAGATCTGTTCGATCGTCGAGTTTCCAATTCGCCGTCTCCATCTTGCGAACCATGGATTTCGCGAAGTGCTTCACAGATCGTACAGCGTAGTGAAGGACTTGGATGAAGTGGGTCGGGCTTGAACACGAGAGCTTGAAGTTGTCAAACAAAGGTAATATGCCGCTAGCATTGCAATAAACTTCATCATTACCACTTTACAAAGGAAATTGTGATAAATCATTCCGTCTGGAAAGAATTTCAAAAATTACCTATAAGAAAAATGTCTAGCTAGGTAATTGAGTTGTCGCTACAGCTGCAACTACGTGAAATGGTGAGACAAGTCAAATGAGAAGTAAATCCTTAAGCAGAGGTATGGAGTGATACATCGCGACTCGACGATTTTCAAATTGACGGTTGAGCGTGGTATGTATGGATCGGACGGCTGTTTTTCGGATGAGAGAGGGGAGATATTTTTGTCAATTAGGTCGGCAACATTAATTTAGAAGATTATGCTTTTGCTGATCATATTCATGACCAAGGTTCGTTGGTCGAGTGTCATTACTCATTATTGATAGTGACTTAAATAATTCAATTTTTTTTAGGATTACTAAGGCTGCGTTTGTTTTCATTTCTTTTTTTTTGTTTTTAAACAATTTTTTTTTTGTTTTTTTGTTCCTGGGAACAAAAAATGAACAAAAACACGTTTGTGTGCATTTTTGTTCCAAAGTTATTTTTTTGTTCCCAGAAACACATCTGGAACAGAAACAATAAACAAAAAAAAAAATTGTTTCTTGTTTCTGGAACAAAATTTAGAAACACATTTTCTCTCTCATCTCCTTTTCTTCTCTTTTTTTTTTCTTTCTCTTTTTTCTTTGGCCGGTCACCGGCCTCGGCCATGGCCGGCGACCAGCCAAAGAGGGCCGGCAACCTTGTCAGGGCGTCGCCGGCCCCTGGCGAGCTCAGGCTCGCCCAGCCACCGGCGAGGCTCGACCTCGCGAGCCTCGCCAGGCCACCTCCAGGCCAGCGTCGCATGGCAATGTCCCGACGAGCCTCGTTGTGGCTGGGCGAGGCCGCCGGCCCTCGTCGGCCGGTCGGCGGCCATGGCCGAGGCCGGCGATCGGCCAAAAGAAGAAAAAAAGAAAAAAGAAAGGAAAAAAAGAAAATAAAAATAAAAATATTAAAAAATTAAAAGAAATAAAAAAAGAATACAAATTTACCAAACTTGTTTCTGTTCATTTTTATTCCCGGAACAAGTTTACCAAACCCGTTTTTTGTTCAAAAATTGTTCCCCGGAACAAAAACACTTTTTTTCTATTTCTGTTCCTTTGAACAATGTTTAAACAGAAATGTTACCAAACACACCCTAAGCAATTCCTGAATTTTATTACATTGCATCACATTCATGATGAAAATTCCGGATATTCGTGAGTTGAAATAACTGATTTTTACATAAATATATAACAATTTTTGAAAGATTATGATAATTATCAAGAGTTTGTGGTTCTAAACTCACTAGAAAGGAGAGACCACTCTTGCATCGAACACATCTCGTTAGATTGCTACAAGGGTACTGAAATCATGAATTTGTATTCCTTCTTGACAAATCAAGAGCATTCAATTAGGTCGTACGGACAATCAAGATTTAAACAAGTTATTTGTATGTTTTGTTTGTGTAAAGTACAATGTGGAAGTGTATAACTATTCGTAAAATTCTAAACTCAAGTGAACGTGTCGAACAAGTAATATAATGATGAGAAAGAATATCGTCCCACGAAGATCGATGATTAATAAACTAATTAAATACTAAAATAGATTAACTCTAAAATTTATCTAACAGATCAAAATATAATTGAGAATAAATTAAAAACGAAATTTGTAGACTAAATGCAGTAAATTGATCAGATAAATATGTTAGAGCATCCGATTTCACCATAACCACTAGATATGAATTTCAGATTATTATGAATACAATAACGATATCAAACATGTGATAGCGGAATTTCCTAACCTATTTACTATCCTATCTCTAGGTATAGCAAACCTACTCAGTTTATTAATCCACTATATCTCTATGTGAATTAAAATAAACACGAGTGCATTAAGAACTATGAATATTCCCGGCTTACAATGAGTCTTTTGGATCACCTTATCACCGAAAGCTACACAAATAACGCGGTATATCTCTATCCACGTTTAATTCATGGTTATATATTATAATGAGCAATTGCATATTATCACTTCTCAGTCTCAAACATGCACATCAAATCATTCAAGTGGTGGCCAGTCACTCAAAAGCATTAAGCACAATAATATATAACTCACATGAATGAAATTAATTGTAAAACATAAAAATCATGAAATTCACATCATCATGGTTAGGCTACATCGTAGCCCTAACAAAAGAAAATTAGAACATAGTAGATGAAGAAATATAAATATAAATTAAACTCAGCATCTTGAATCAAAGAACAAGAATTTTGTCACCACTTTTGTCTTCTCTTCAAAATACTTGAAAATATCTCAGAACAATGAAAAACGATCTAAACAGAAAAACTAAAACTAAAACCTAGTTGCTCTTCTCCCTCTTTATTCTCCTCTTCATAGGATATATCCAAGATCCTTATCTCTAAGCAATTGCGCACAAAATCAGGGAGTAAATCAGAGGATTTTGATTTGATATCTATCTCCCACTGCTGCTTGATTTAAATTCCTCGATTTTGCCATCTTTTTCCTTATCTTCTCCATATATCATTATTCTGCATAAATAAGGAAAATTCAAATAATCAGAAGGAAATCCAAATATTTTCTCATAGATATTGCATTAATTGTTGCCTAAAATAGGTAAATAACTCTATTTTTATAGAGTTATCAAACCCCCAAACTTAACCTTTTGCTAGTCCTCGAGCAAAATCAAGACATAATACATACTCAAGCTAACAACCTCCTCCATGACATCTTTCCATAATTGCTCAAATTCACAATTCAAAGAAAAACACAAATTTTATCTAAACATTGAAATTGATTTATAAGTTAAGACCAATTCTAACTATGTGATCCAAGTGTGTGTGTGAGAGTCCTCATCTTTTTCGAATTATATGCAATTCAGATAAATTCACATTGACATGTAACCTCTCAAAAATTCTCAATAATTATGACCAAATCTCATAGGTTTGCTTTTTCATTCCTCTCTCCACTAATGTAAGCAATTATCCAACCAAAAATCAATAGGACTTTTCTCGGGTTGTAATGTAAGGCTGGGCTAAAGGTGAGATAATGTAAATTTTAAGCTCAAATCACCCATCAACACGTTGATTGCTAGGATCTAATTAGAGCCAATGTCACCGTCCAATTTCACTCCTTCAAAATAATTTCTTTGCCACCAAATATCATCATTCCTTTTTTTTTTTCTCCTTTTTCTTTTCTCTTTTTTTTTTTCTTTTGAATTGCTTTATGGTGGAGTTTCTCCCAAAGTCCCTCCTAATATAACATGAAAACTTCCAACCCATTGAGTATCCAAAAGGCTCACTCAATTGAAAGTTGGATAGGGAACCATAAAAGCAATTTTTTTTTTTTTTGACAATACACCCCAAACAACCATAACAATCACTTCTTCTTCTTTTTTTTTCGTACTCCATCATTCCTCCCAAATTTCTATCAAGCTCAAATAATTTTTTTATCCCAAAAGAAAATCAACGTGTTCATAGGGCATGGGACAATGATATAATTTGATAACGGCTAGGCTAAATATATATGGGTGCCAATGAAAAATTGGGTAATAATTAAGGCTTAAAGGGGTGACTAGGGATAAATAAACAGGGTTAGCTTGAAAGGCTCAATCGATCCAAAAATTGCCTAAATCATTTTCTCAATTAGATTTAGCTTAGGATTTCGCCTCAAGAGAAAATCAAACAAATTCTAAGATTTGGGTGAAATTTAAGAAAATCACATACTTCACATGAATGTTCTCTAGATTTACACACAATTCAAAAATTAAGGACTTTTAGTGCTCAGTAAGTGGATCAACATAATCAGAATTAAGATTAACTCACTCATCAATTGCAAGTTTAAATAAAATTTAAATTTTCCTAAGAATCGCAAAAATTCACAACCAAGAATGCAATCATGATAAAAAAAAATTTAGCCAAAAATTTTGTCTCCCCCCCAAACTTGAATGAAGCAGTGTCCTCAATGCGAGTAATAGAAATAGGAAGAAGAAAACTCCCCTGGTTGTAGGATAAGTTCATTGATGACCTTGATGATTAAACTCTTGAAAGATGCTCCCTAAAAAATTAACCTGGATAAAACATAGAAAAGTTATTATTTTTTTTTTTTGCAAAACATAATAAACTTAACAATAATAATAATAATAAATAATAATTAAAATGCTTGGGTTGCCTCCCAAGAAGCGCTTGCTTTATAATTTTCAGCCAAACTATCTCAGATGTCGCTATGTTGGAGGATGAAGTTCAATTGTGGTCTTCTGCTTGTTGTAACCACCTTCAAAGTAGGGCTTCAAACGTTGACCATTCACTTTGAATGTGCCCTCAGTGTCATGCGCAACTTCAACTGTTCCATATGGGAATACCTGTGTAACTATAAAAGGACCAGACCATCAAGACCGCAACTTTCCTGGAAAAAGTTTAAGACGGGAGTTATAAAGTAAGACTTTTTGACCAATTTTAAACTCTCTTCTGAATATGTGCTTGTCATGCCATCTTTTTGTACGCTCCTTGTACAACTTAGAATTTTCATAGGCCTCATTGCGAAATTCCTCCAATTCATTCAGTTGCAATAATCTTTCTTCACCTACAGACTGCATATCAAAATTCAGAAATTTCAATGCCCAATATGCTTTATGCTCTAATTCCACTGGTAAGTGACAAGCCTTTCCAAACACCAGCCTAAAAGGAGACATCCCAATTGGAGTTTTGAACGCTGTCCTATAGGCCCAAAGTGCATCATCAAGTTTTATTGACCAATCTTTTCTAGAGGCATTCACTGTTTTTTCTAAAATTCTCTTGATTTCCCTATTTGAAATCTCTACTTGACCACTAGTCTGAGGATGATAAGGGGTTGCAACCTTATGTGTGACTCCATACTTACTCAAAAGTGCTTCAAATTGTTTGTTATAAAAATGTGTCCCCCTATCACTTATGATTGCCTTAGGAGTGCCGAATCGAGTAAAAATATTTTTCTTTAAGAATTTGACCACAACCTTAGCATTATTTGTTGGCAATGCTACAGCTTCTACCCACTTAGACACATACTCCACAGCCACTAAAATGTATAAATTTCCATAAGAAGGTGTAAAGGGTCCCATGAAGTCAATTCCCCAAACATCAAATAATTCACACACAATAATGTTGTTTAAAGGCATCTCATTTTTTCTTGAAATATTTCCAGTTCTCTGACACCTATCACATGAAACTACATAGAAGTATGCATCTTTAAAAATTGTAGGCCAATAAAAACCAGATTGTAAAATCTTAGCTGCAGTTTTGGTGGCACCAAAATGGCCACCTGCCTCTCCATCATGACAATGATGTAGAATGTTTGCCTTTTCTTCGTCTGAAACACATCTCCTTATGACCCTGTCTGCACATACTTTAAACAAGAGAGGTTCTTCCCAAAAATAATTTTTAACATCAGAAAATAATTTTTTTTTCTGTTGATATGATAATTCAGGAGGAAGAACATTACTTACCAAATAATTTACAAAGTCTGCATACCAGGGAATTTTTGTGGACTTAATGGAAAAAATATTCTCATCAGGGAACTCTTCCAAAATTGGTCTTACCTCTTCCTTTGAATTTGGAATTCTTGATAAGTGATCTGCAATTAGATTTTCAATCCCCTTCTTATCCTTGATTTCCAAATCAAATTCTTGCAGCAATAGAATCCACCTGATCAACCTAGGTTTTGATTCTTTCTTTTCAAGCAGATACTTAAGAGCAGAGTGGTCAGAATAAACTATAACTTTTGAGCCAATTAAATAAGAACGAAATTTATCAAAAGCAAATACTACCGCCAAAAGTTCCTTTTCTGTTGTTGAATAATTCAATTGTGCACCTGATAAGGTTCAACTGGCATAGTATATGATTCGAAAAATTTTATTCTTCCTTTGTCCCAAAACAGCTCCTACTGCAAAATCACTAGCATCACACATCGGTTCAAAAGGTAAATTCCAATTTGGTGCTGCCATAATTGGTGCTGACGTTAACTTCTCCTTTAAAGTGTTAAAAGCCTGCATGCATTCAACAGAAAAATTAAAAGGAGCATCTTTTTCCAAAAGATTAGAAAGAGGTTTAACAATTTTTGAAAAATCTTTTATAAATCGCCTGTAAAATCCTGCATGCCCCAAAAATCCTCTGACAAGTTTCACAGATGTTGGCGGAGGTAATTTTGCAATAACCTCCACTTTGGCTCGATCGACTTCTATTCCATTTTGAGAAATTTTATGCCCGAGCACTATTCCTCCCTGCACCATAAAGTGGCACTTCTCCCAATTCAAAACAAGGTTAGTCTCCTCGCATCTTTGTAAGACCAAAGCCAAATTATTTAAACAAGAATAAAATGATAAGCCAAAAACAGAAAAATCATCCATGAAAATCTCAATATATTTTTCAACCATATCAGAGAAAATAGCCATCATGCATCTCTGAAAAGTAGCCGGTGCATTACAAAGACCAAAGGGCATTCTTCTAAAAGCAAAAGTACCATAGGGACAAGTGAAAGTAGTTTTCTCTTGATCTTCCGGTGCAATAGGAATCTGATTATACCCTGAATATCCATCCATAAAGCAATAAAACTCATGCCCTGCAAGTCTTTCTAACATCTGATCAATAAATGGTAAAGGAAAGTGATCTTTTCTAGTGGCATCATTCAATTTTCTGTAATCTATACACACACGCCACCCAGTAACTGTTCTAGTTGGAATCAATTCATTATTGTCGTTTTTCTGAACAGTCATACCACCTTTCTTTGGCACAACTTGTACAGGACTTACCCAAGAACTATCAGAGATAGGATAGATGATACTTGCATCAAGTAGCTTAATTACCTCAGCTTTCACTACTTCTTGCATCTTCGGGTTCAAACGCCTCTGAGGTTGGATAGTGGGTTTATATTGCTCCTCCATCAAAATTTTGTGCATGCAAATTGAAGGACTAATTCCCTTGATATCAGTTATTTTCCATCCAATTGCACCCTTATGCTCTCTTAATACTCTGAGCAATTTCTCCTCTATCAAATCTGTCAAAGAAGAAGATATAATTACTGGTAAAGAAGAAACTCCATCTAAATAAGCATATTTCAAATGAGAAGGTAAGGGTTTGAGTTCAAGAATTGGAGGCTCTTCAATTGATGGTTTAGGCTTTGTAATGTGTTGTCCCAACTCCTCAAATTTAATTGCCTTTTGCTTTGAATATGGTGGAATTGCCTTCATAAAATTTGCGTACTCCTTTATCTCCTCATTCTGAATATCTTTGTCCCTTGGTTGAATCAGACATGCTTCAAGTGGATCTTTAAAAATATTTTCCTGAAAAACCTTATTCACCAACTTATCAACTGTCTCAATTCTAAAACAAGAATTATCATCAGATGGATATTTCATTGCTTTAAAAACATTAAATGAAACAAGATCATCTTGAACTCTAAGGATCAACTTCCCTTGTTGCACATCAATAAGAGCTCTTCCTGTTGCTAGAAAAGGTCGACCTAAGATAAGTGGTACCTCAAAATCTTCCTCCATGTCAAGAACTATGAAATCTGCAGGAAATATAAATTTGTCAACTTTTACCAAAACATCTTCCACAATACCTCTCGGATATTTAATTGATCGATCAGCCAGTTGAAGTGACACTGTGGTTGCTTTTACCTCACCAAATCCTAATTTCTTAAAAATTGAATAAGACATCAAATTAATACTTGCACCTAAATCATATAATGCATTTTCAAAGTAAGAATCTCCAATAGTGCAAGGAATAGTAAAACTCCCTGGATCTTTTAATTTCGGAGGCAATTTGTTTTGTAGGATGGCTGAACACTCCTCATTTAACTTCACAGTTTCATAATCCTCCAGCTTTCTTTTGTTTGCCAAAATCTCCTTCAAAATTTTTGCATAACTAGGCATTTGCGCTAAAGCATCTGCAAAAGGAATGTTAATGTGCAATTTTTTAAATACATCAAGAAATTTAGAAAATTGCTTATCTATTTTGTGCTGCTGGAGTCGCTGAGGGAATGGAATTGGCAGCACATATGGCTTGGGATTATCTGGAAAAAGTTTACTCTTGCTTGTCTCCTTTGATTATTTATTGATCACATCTTCCTTGTCTCTGACAATCTCTTCTTCTCCCACTTGTTTACCACTTCTCAGGGTAATAGCCTTTATGTTTTCAATTGGATTTTTCTCCGTGTTGCTCGGCAAAGAACCTTGTTGTCTCCCTGACATCATGCTTGCTAACTGACCCACTTGCATCTCTAAATTTCTGATTGAAGCCTCTTGGTTTTGAAATCTCACATCCGTGCTTTTGATGAAGTCATGAGTCGTATTAGCAAGTTTGGTGACTATATCTTCCAAATTTGACTTTGTCTCTTCTGATTGTTTCAATCCCGGTGGTCTCGTCACATTCTGATTATTCCATGAAAAATTTGGATGATTGCGCCATCCCGGATTGTACGTGTTGGAGTAGGGATTATTCTGTGACCTGTTAAAATTCCCAACAAAGTTAGAATTTTCATGAGATTGTTTAAAAGTATTACCTACCTGACACGTTGTGCTAACATGTCCTCCACCACAAAAATCACATGTCAAATTTTGAATTTTCATGGCTGAAACACTCATATTATCAAGCTTTTTGTTGAGTGTTTCAAATTGTGCAGCAATTGCAGCAAAAGCTTCCACTTCGTGAATTCCGCTAACTTTTCGCATTGATAGTCTCTCAGTAGGCCATTGATAACTATTGGACGCCATCTCCTCTAATAAATTGCGGGCTTCTTCTGGTGTTTTATTATTTAGAGTTCCTCCTGCAGCTGCATCAATCATAGAACGAAGATTTATACTAGAGCCATTATAAAAAGTTTGTACCTGCATCCATACGGGTAGTCCATGATGTGGGCATCTCCTAAGAAATTCTTTGAATCTTTCCCATGCTTCATATAATGATTCATTGTCCATCTACATAAAATTAGTAATATCGTTACGCATCTTCGCGGACTTTGCAGGTGGAAAGAACTTACCAAGAAATTTCTGAGCCATATCATTCCATGTAGTGATTGATCCTGCAGGAAGAGAAGAAAGCCAACTTTTAGCTTTGTCTCTAAGAGAGAATGGAAATAATCTCAATCTAATAGCATCATCTGTAACTCCATTATATTTAATGGTGTCGCAAATTTCAAGAAAAGCATCGATGTGAGCGTTTGGATCATCGCTTGGTAACCCACTGAATTGCACTGATTGTTGAAGCATCTGAATGAGTGACGGCTTGATCTCAAAATTGTTTGCTTGAATTGCAGGTCTTCTGATACTTGATGTGGTGCCTTGAACTGTTGGCGCAGCATAATCTCTTAAGAGTCTACGTGGATTTTCATTCTCACCATCTGCCATCTTAGTGTGATTTCTCTGTTCTCTTAGTCGCCTTTTGAATGTACGCTCGATTTCTGGATCAAGCTCAACAAGTTTCCCTTGTTGGCTACGTGTCATCAACCGATGTACACCCTGAAAAATAAAACAAAAATAAAGCTAGATTAAACTTAGAATTATCTGGTATCAATATTAATTAGTATTAAACAAACGATCCCCGGCAACGGCGCCAAAAAATTGTTCATAAAATTCTAAACGCAAGTGAACATGTCGAACAAGTAATATAATGATGAGAAATAATATCGTCCCATGAAGATCGATGATTAATAAACTAATTAAATACTAAAATAGATTAACTCTAAAATTTATCTAACAGATCAAAATATAATTGAGAATAAATTAAAAACAAAATTTGTAGACTAAATGCAGTAAATCGATCAGATAAATATGTTAGAGCATCCGATTTCACCATAACCACTAGATATGAATTTCAGATTATTGTGAATACAATAACGATATCAAACATGTGATAGCGGAATTTCCTAACCTATTTACTATCCTATCTCTAGGTATAGCAAACCTACTCAGTTTATTAATCTACTATATCTCTATGTGAATTAAAATAAACACGAGTGCATTAAGAACTATGAATATTCCCGGCTTACAATGAGTCTTTCGGATCACCTTATCACCGAAAGCTACACAAATAACGCGGTATATCTCTATCCACATTTAATTCATGGTTATATATTATAATGAGCAATTGCATATTATCACTTCTCAGTCTCAAACATGCACATCAAATCATTCAAGTGGTGGCCAGTCACTCAAAAGCATTAAGCACAATAATATATAACTCACATGAATGAAATTAATTGTAAAACATAAAAATCATGAAATTCACATCATCATGGTTAGGCTACATCGTAGCCCTAACAAAAGAAAATTAGAACATAGTAGATGAAGAAATATAAATATAAATTAAACCCAGCATCTTGAATCAAAGAACAAGAATTTTGTCACCACTTTTGTCTTCTCTTCAAAATACTTGAAAATCTCTCAGAACAATGAAAAACGATCTAAACAGAAAAACTCAAAAAAACTAAAACCTAGCTACTCTTCTCTCTCTTTATTCTCCTCTTCATAGGATATATCCAAGATCCTTATCTCTAAGCAATTGCGCACAAAATTAGGAAGTAAATCAGAGGATTTTGATTTGATATCTATCTCCCACTGCTGCTTGATTTAAATTCCTCAATTTTGCCATCTTTTTCCTTATATTCTCCATATATCATTATTCTGCATAAATAAGGAAAATTCAAATAATCAGAAGGAAATCCAAATATTTTCTCATAGATATTGCATTAATTGTTGCCTAAAATAGGTAAATAACTCTATTTTTATAGAGTTATCAATAACTATGTAGCTATGGCAGCTTGTTATTGCCTGCAGTGCCTTCCTATTGACTTGAAAAGTCCTTTATCGGGTGATGCGGAAGATGTCTTCCACCTTCCTCGTGCCGGCATTCACATACTGCAGGCAAGATGTAGATTGAAGTTAAATGAGCTTGTAAGCATGGTCGTCATGATTGCAGTAACATGTAGCTGCTTAATGTTCCAAACTCTACTTAGAGCACAGGACATCATAAACTGTACATAGTTTCTAATTTCAAAGCATCACAATAAACTAGAGCAATTTCTCAATAAATGAAGTCATATGTAATCGAGTAAGCAGTCATAAAGCCAAACCGAATGATGATTGTGGGAAGGGCGACGGAAAATTCGAGAGTGCTAACCTCTAGTTGTAACTCTTCTGGAGTTGCATGTCCTCTGAAATAGCCGAATTTAGAAATCCTTATCAAACTCCAGTCGCTTGGCTGCAAAAAAATCAACGGGCCTTCACTTCTACAGATCTTATTCATGGGAGCAACATAAATGATAATCCCCATGTAACCGTATCAAGTTGAATGATATGAGCACTAGAATCAGATTTAATTTCTTAACAGCGAGCTAAAAATCTCTAGAATCTGGATATTTCAAGGCCCATAAATCGGAAAGGTGTTGTTAAGACGGCATTGTTTGACTAAGCAACATTCAGCCAATGTAAATGCAAGAAATGGAATTGGGATTAAGCACTGATGTATACAAGGACGGATTTTCAGAAATTGCCAAAGAATTGTGCAGGTTTAGACAAAAAGCTATATTGGTTTACTATTTACAACGATGAGAGGGAGAACGGACTCTAACCTCATCTAGGAAGTCATCCAGACTGAACCCTGCCATACCAATAACCACTTGCACAGGTGCACTATAATTGCTGTGATCATAAGTATCAACCCCGCTTTGATCTTTCTTTGGCATGGCTTTACACTCATTTTGGTAAACCGAGCATGTTCTTTCATAGTTATGAACGTGGCCGAAGAGAACTAGATCAACCTGTGATATCAAATGCTTGATGAGTACAATCTCACAAATAAACGGATTATTCTACACGGGAACCGGAGTGAGAAACAGAATGTTGCCTTGTTGTCCAATAGCAGCGGCTCTACAGCATCAAGAAACCCTTGGTCAGCACCTCCTGCAGAACCAGAAGTGTACATGGGCCTGTGCCTGCAAGAGGCAACCGATACACTTAATCTCTGTTTTCTTGAGAATTTTTTTTTTTTTTTTGGGTTTGAGAGTACGCAAAATCAAGTGCTGAAACTCACAATTACCCAGAAGCAAATGCACTTACCCCGTGAAAACTAACCAAGGAGTTTTAGATCGGTTGACTGAAGCCATGTCCCCTTTCATCCATTGATACTGACAACATGACATTCCCATGACATAAAATGACAGCTCATCGACATGCAAATGTGAGAACAAGAGGGTTCAGCTCGATCACCCTTACCTGCTCTGAATTCTCGGACCAGTCATGTTCGGTTGAAATCACGGTAAAATGAACACTGGCTTGTTCTATGGAATACCATGGCTTGTCCTTCGCTGGGGTTGGCATTGGGAAGTATGTCTCATAAGCAAAACCGCATTCCCCACCGGAGTCCGGAGTTAAGTACACGGATCCAGAGCCCCCATAATCTCTTCATGTAAAGAAACTTAGAAATCATCTTCGATTCATGCTGCTAAGTATGTTGGTTCAGCTGTTTACAGAGTCTTCCATAATGTGCAGGAAGAGACACATATCGACTGGAGGTAGTTAGTTACCTTTCATGGTTCCCAATTGCAGTCATGTACGAAACTCGGGAAGCAAAAGGGCTGATGAGGTTGAGGAAGAAATCCCACTCCACTAAGAAGCCAGTGGCGTAGCTTATGTCTCCAATATGGAAGATGGCGTCCACATTGCCAGAGTCTACATAATCCAACACTGCCTTCGCCACCGAGATTGATCCTGGCTGTAGAATTATATAAAGTCGCATATTAGGATACCATCATAATCAGGAGTTTGAATTCTTGCAAACAGCTTAGTCTGTGCCTTTACATTTAATTCAGATGAATGTGACGTGCTAATAATGTTTCATGGAGAGCCAGTTTTCAATATGATACTCCCCCCAAATCGTGGCATATTTTGTCCCTTCCATCAGCATTCTTAAAATTTTGAAGGATACACATTCCTCCTAGTGTACGTCCAGTATGGATAGCATCTTTTCAATGTTGCAATCAGAAATTTAATTTTTCATTCTATGGAATGCATGTTTACCTGAATGTAGTGCTCGACTGAATCATCGAGAGGGGCTTTTCCCATATCCCCAAACGCAAGAAACTTCAGTTCATTTGATCCTCCTGCTGGCGGTGTCCTGAACTGAACTTGCTGACTCCAACCAGCTGAATCACTAGATATCATAAAACCATCACCAAAAATAAATCGGATACGCCAACAAATGATATAAAAGTTTCTCATCAATTCAATTTCCAACCATCTAATCAAGCCAGTGAAAAATAGATCACTGCATCTACTTCAATTTGCGGAAACTCATTCACAGTGTCATGCGATGTATTACTCTAATGTCATGATAACAAGATGCTCCTTTTTATTGAAAGCCTTGTACCCGATCCTCTCTCGATCAGACATGCAGCTACAATTCATCTTTAAGAACTAACGCATATAGAAGCATTTGCCGGTGCTCCGTCATCTACCTAATGTCGTGAATTCATAGACAATTATTGTAAGGAACAAGTCCGTTGCATATCAATTCATTCCCATTCACTGCAGATTCGATGACCCTGCATCAAGTAGACATGCCAGAGATATTGACTCTACCTTCCATATTTGTAAGGATAAGAGGTAGAAGGCTGCAGTCCTGTCATCACGGCTGAATGAATGTAACCGGGGTCATGCCAACCGAAATCTTTGGCAGGACTGGGTAGCACATTACCTGTCGAAAAATAGACCAACAAAACTAAATTTAGTGAAGAATGAGTCTTCATAAGGCATTTCGATTGTTTTGCATGTGACAAGGAAGTCCCAGTGCATTTACAGAGTTTTCAAGTAAGGGTTTGAGGTTAACTCACTGCACATATCATCTTGTGAGAATGTACTAACTTCGGAAGTTTGTGATTTCCCATCTCCGTATTGCACCTCTTGGGGCTCTTTGTCTCCACTAACCCATGTAATCCTCATCTGCAGATTAAAGCATGTATGATTACCAGTCGCAGTCTGCATTGCTTTCGAGTGTTTTATGTAACGTTATTCCACGCTCGGGCGCAGTGTGTCATGCAGGCATGTTACCGCGACTTCATGGGCTAATGGTATAATTGACATTTGTCATGACATTCATAGAGCCAAATGTTGGCGACACGATCCCCGCAAGCTCGACACACCAATTGTTAGCCAATTCAGTGCTTACCGAGGTCCCAGTCGAGTCAATGCTGGAGAGATGGCCATAGAGCGGTTGGTTCGGGTTAGCAAAAGTCAAAGAGTTCGATTTCTTCAATACACATGGTGTTGCAAAACCCCCGGCGAACAGCACAAACTCAATGTCGGTTCTGATGTTTACAACGTGAAACCTCAAGGTGCCGCCGCATGTGGTCGCCACACATTGACCGTCCTTGTATTCCTTGCACTCCTCCTTCTTGCAGCTCAGATAGTCCGGATCCTTGCTCAAGTATTGTGCCTGAAAATGATGCACATAAGCGTGCACCAAAAAGTTCAAGTGGAAACATTTCTCCTAGTCTAAAACTAAATAAACAAGTGATGGTAGGTATACTTAGAAAATTTCGGGAATTTGGGACGTCGCAAAAAAAGAAAAAGAAAAGAAAAGATGTAGGTATAATGCCAGTGGTTGCAATAAATGAAATTTTAAAGCATTTTGATAAAAAGGGCCTACTTAAATATTCAATGTAACTGGAGTCCATGCAGCATCTTATATGTACCCAAAAAAATAATTATAAACCTTCATTAATATCTGGCATTACTCAAATTTAAGTTACATGTGGAATGTCTTCATTTGACTAATAAAAAACCAACCTTGAGAAGTATTTTCATTATTTTCTGTATTCAACAAAGTTTGGTGTTTTCATGGTCAATGAAAAAAGTACATAAATTTTGTAAAAAAAAATTACGTAATTTATTGAAGGATGGTTCTATAAGTCAATTGCTTAGTTATTAAATGAAAATAACAATGATAAAAGAATTCGATAAAGAACACCGCAAAATATTTCAACCAGAACCAAATCTCACTTTATTGATTGAAACTTTAGCAGATTATTGAACAAAAGACTCTTTCGATTCTCTTTTGAACCCAAAAAGAGACACTCTGACAAAAATAAAACTAAAAATAAAAATAAAAAGGACCCCTATTTTCTCCGCTTCTTTCGGCTGATGAAGACTTGACGAAGAATCTTTTAAACCTTAAAAGCAGCTACGACCATTAAAGCTTGAGGTAGCATTGGTATAAATATATATAGTTGAATTCATTAAATTAGGTAAATGGTACTTAGAGAAAATGCAACATCAATAGAATATTTCGAAATGTAAACTGAATTTTACATATTTTTCGCATTTTATTCCAATTTTATCTACCACCACAACACAATCATGAAAGAGTCTTATCAAATATATTAACTTTTTGGTTATGTTGCAACTCAACATGTCCCTAACCAAATGAAATATGATATTGTGTCGTGAAGGCTATGAACTCCATGACATGACTTTGGGGGTCACTCATGAGGACCGAACCAAAGTCTTGGCAAAAGGAGCAAGGCATGTGCCGTGTGAGTTCTTTTTCAGTTACTTTTCTCTTCAGCCCCTGTGGATTCCAGTATTTTTTCTTTAGCCCCTCACTACTTTATGTTTCCATTGCTAATCAAGAAGAAGGAAGATAAGTCATCAACAAGGCATGATTCAAGGTTAGATAAGGTTACCTTGACAGGATAATGGCATAGAAGAGGAAGATGACTAAGATCACCGGTCTCTGCATATAGAGCCTTATTCAATGGACAATCTGAGACCCTGCACCCCACAAGAACAAAACGAAAGGAAAAGAAGGAACGTGAATGAGTAACCGCTGACGTGTACGAATACAGTTCAAAACTAGATGTTAGGATGATTCATACTTGGCGTTCGATGGAGAAATCATGGCAACCCAGTCGGAGTCCTTTGGAACCAAGACCCCGGTCACGTTAACCGTGAGATACTCTTCATCCCCAATGGCGGTGTCGCCGCTGACATTGATTTGGAGATACGGGTTTGGGTCGTGGCACTGGAGAATTTGCCTTCTGTTTAGTAACCGGAACTCAGATATGGCGGTATAGTTGAGATGCTCAAGCGCGGAGTCAACCACCAGCGGGTGCAAATTCGACAGTGACGACCACGAAGAAGAAGAAGAAGAAGAAGAAGAGCAGCGAGTCAAAAGTATGATGGAAATGGAAAAGATTGCGAGTTGTGTTGGAATGCAGAACTCCATATTGGAGAAGCAAAATGCTTTGGGTGGATGAAAAGGAAGGCTTTCTTTCTATAATTACAAGAAAGAGAATGGGGGAGAGAGAGGGACTGTTTGAAGCATCGAGGTGTGAGATGGATGTGTAGGATCTAATACCTATGGATAGACATTAAATATATGTGGTTTTTATAGAGGAGGCGGGTGCTATTTACCTTAAAGAATAAATAAAAAAACATGAAGAGGGTACTATGTTTCTTGACGTTCACATACACAAAGTTGCTGATGCTCCAGATGCCGCTAGCTGTCCCTTTCCCTTTTCATGTTTCTCGTCCTTCTTGTGTTGCACATTTTAATATGTATAGAATAAACATCCACGCAAAAACAGATAACGCCTGACGGGCGTTGCAAAAAGCTCGTCACTTGTTCGAGATTGTTATAAACTAAGAGCGAGTTTAGTTGCTTCGAAAAGCTCAGTTCAGAGGTCGGATTTTGTTAGCTTTGCTCAATGGGAACTTCATCTGCTTCCTGCAGCAACCTATAGAGATGACAAGTTTGAGTTTCTGGTTGATGTTACTTTGAATGGACGAGCTCGTCGAGCTTCCTCCACCTGGCTGTTTTGCACCCTAGCGTGGTGTCAAAGTCAAATGATGGGATTGGTGTTAATATGAATGCACGAGCAGCGTGCAATAAAATGCAGCTGGCTACCTTATAAGAAATGAATGTCTCCCTTTAGATGCTCTTGGAAATATGGGTGCTGGTGACGCTGATTCCGGAATAATGGAATGATGGAAAGAGGATATTCTCTTGAAAGCTTCATGCCCATTTTATTATTTGTTGGTGGTCCAAGCGTAACATCAATTTATTACGTGTTCGACTAGGCGACTTCGGCTGTCGCTAATACCGCCAATTCACGCGGGCCTGCTTTCACATTCCTCATCACCGATAGGTCCTCATCACTGTGGGGCTTGCTCTAATAGACTATTTTGTGACATGCTACTTATAATTATGGGTAAATTTCGGCTTGCGATATTTCAATCTACCGCATTTTATTTAGCAAGATTCATGAGTTGAATTGGGATGAAATTATAATAATTTTTTTAGCAAAACTTACATTTTTGGTCATTGTCTCAGATTTCATTTGCTTCTCCCTACGGGTACTTGCAAAACGCTCCGTTAAAAGCAGAAGTACTTTTCTATAGGATTGATCCTTTTGTCACGGCACTTTAAGAAATCGGCTTCCTAACTTGGGAGGGGGATGCACGTCCGTGCCTGAAAATATTGGGAATGAGCAGAAGTGCGTGTAGGTTGAGCTTCTGATCAATTATGATCAGATTAAAAAAAACCAAGCAGTTTTGTTCTTAGTAAGAGGTCTTATAATATATTCTTCATTACCAGCAGCCTAAAATTAGTAAATTATTGATTGTCCGCCTTTTTCTTGTAAACAAGCGTAAGCCCGGAAGGGATGGACCATTAGTATATCGGTATATTCTTTCTCTTCTCGTCCTTATCACAGTAATAAATGTGCCTCCTGGGACCATTATCCTTGGTATATAACTTGAGATATCAGCCACAACTTTCAGAGTACTCATCACGGGTTTGCACTGGCTCCGAATCTTCATATAGCTTTAAGCATCTACGGAAACAGTACCACTGTCTATCATCTTAAATTCTACTGTGACAAAAAACGAAAATCTCAGCAAAAAGTGCTTACCAATTCTCTATATAGAACTCCAAAGAGGTTGGGCAGAAAAATAACCCAGCTAGAAATAACAAGTTGGATAATTAATCTACATTGGAACTCCAAAACAAGAAAAGGGGAAAAGACAAACAAAAAGGCAATCCTATAATCTTCATGGACTATATTCCTCTTTGGACAGCAATAAATAGCACAACAAATATGGGTGAAAGAAGAAAGACTATGTACGGAAAGGCTTCAGAGAGTGTACCTTCTTCGAGCTCTTCATCCTTGTCAAGAGAATAGTTGCTTTTTTTGTCAATGAAGGCCTCGAAGTAGTTTTGGTAGCCTGTGCTCTTTGCGGAAAGCTTTGAGCTTCTTACCTTCATCTTCATGGCCTGTAGAGTATTTGCACCATAACCATTGACAGAAAATGTAATGGAGACTTGGGAAAAGGCTTTTCCTCTGTATATTCATTATATACATTTACATAGCATTGGTAAATTTATAGTGTAAGAGACAATAGAATAAAACAGGAAAAAAATAATAAATGAATCTCTATTTTCCTATTTTCCTATTTATCAAAACTAATTCATGATTGACCGAATCTCAATCAACGGAATCGGAATCTTCAAGATATATTTCCAACACTCCTCCTCAAGCCGGTGGCCTGTAGATGTCAAGGATACCTAGCTTGCTCAATAGGTACCTATGTTGTTTCCAACATAACGCTTTAGTGAAGACATCTGCAGGTTGCTCCGTTGTTCCAATTCCTTTTGTCACGAGGACTCCATCTTTGATTCTATCCGTGAAATGACAATCCAATTCTATGTGTTTTGTTCTCTCATGAAAAACTGGATTTGCCGCTAATTTGAGTGCAGCATCATTATCACAAAACAATTCAGTTGGTCCACTGACCTGTATTCCAAGATCCAAGAGTAGTCCTCATATCCAAACTATTTCACAGGTAGCCTTTGCCATGGCCCGATACTCTGATTCTGCAGATGATAATGAGACAGTTGACTACTTCTTTGTCTTCCAAGAAATCAATGACTTTCCTAGCTTTATGCAAAAACCAGTAATAGATCTTCTGGTCATTGGACAAGTGGCATAATCTGTGTCACAAAAAGCTGTCATCTTCATATTGCAGTCACGAGATAGAAGTATACCAAGGCCTGGACATCCCTTCAGATACTTCACAACCTTCAATTATGCATCCATATGTGATTGCTTTGGCATATGCATGAATCGGCTGAGTATTTGTACCGCAAACGATATGTCAGGTATTGTCATTGTAAGATTTATCAACTTTTTGACAAGTCACTGATATTCAGAAGGATCTTTGAGCATCGAGTCTTTAATGGTTGAAGAGGAACTAATGTCATATTCATGCGTCGTCAACTTGATATTCTGCTCAATTGGGATGACTGCTGGTTTACATCCCAATAAACCTGCTTCAGAAACAATCTCTAAGATGAACTTCCTTTGACTCAGGCAAATTCCTTCATTGGATCGAGCAATCTCGATGCCGAGAAAATATTTTAGTGGTCCCAAATCTTTGATGTGAAAAGTGGAGTGCAAATACCTTTTGAACTTGGCAACATCAGAATCATTATTTTCCATGAGAAGTATGTCATCGACATATATCAACAAATAAATTGATGAGTCTTTTGTAGTACGTGTAAACAAGGCATACTCATACTTAGAATGCTCAAAACCTACATTGGTTAGTGCAGCAGTGAACTTGGCATACCATTGTCTAGATGCATGTTTTAATCTATATAAGGATTTACGAAGACGACATACCCGAGACTCCCCCTATCTGCGTAATCCTTGAGGAATATCCATATAGATTTCTTCATCTAGATCACCGTGGAGAAAAGCATTATGCACATCCATCTAATTGAGGGACCAATTCCGTATGGCTGCAACGGATAAGAAGGAACGTATAGTGGCTTCTTTAGCTACTGGAGAAAAAGTCTCATGGTAATCAAAACCTTCTTTTTGAGTGGATCCCTTGGCAACTAATCGAGCCTTATAGCGCTCAATAGAACCATCTGCCTTGAATTTGATCTTATAAACCCACTTGCAGCCAATCGGTTTCCATCTTGGCGGCAAAGGGACAATATCCCAAGTGTGATTCTCCATTAGAGCAATAAGTTCGGATTCCATCACGTGTCGCCATCTAGGATCTTGTGTTGCCTCAACGAATGAGGATGGTTCCTATTCTTCAGATATACGACTAATACAACACATATGTCCTAGCGATAACTGATTAAATGACACATATGAGGTAATGGGATATTGTGTACCTAAAGAACTTCTTGCAGAACATATGTAATCCTTGGTCCATGTAGGTGGACGAGTGTGCCGTCCAGATCATTGAGGTTGCTCGATGATATGTGCTAGAGGATCCGATGATTCGGGAATAACTAGTGAGGCAGTTGTTGTTAAAGGAGATTGAGAAATGTCCTCAGATAAACTTGGCAATGTTGCTTCTGAATGTGTAGATTCCATCAATACAGACAGAGATGGTCCTAATGATATGGGTGGTCCTAGTGCGGTAAGGAACCCTGGTGTTGAGGATAAATATTCATCGGACAAAAAATGTCTGTCGTCCCCTGATGGTAAAGAGGGCTGTGATGAAGAAACCATTTCCTCAAACGGAAATACATCTTCATGGAATACAACATCCCTGCTAATGAAAAGTCTCTGTAGAGATCTCCATAACTCGATATCCTTTCTGAAGAGAAGAATATCCCATGAAAACGCACTGAGTGGCTCGAGGGCCCATTTTATCTCGAGGACCCACATTTGTTGTATAACATAAACAACCAAATACTTGAAGGTGATTATTATCAGGCATTTTGTTGTAAAGCATCTCAAAAGGGGTCCTACCATTAAGAATCCGAGTTGACATGTGATTGATCAAGTAGGCTGCTGTGACCATACAATCTCCCCAAAAATCTTCTGGAATAGAAGCTTGGTATTTTAGAGCACGAGCAACCTCTAACAGATGCCTATGTTTGTGCTCAACGACTCCATTTTGTTGTGGAGTGTAAGTGCAGAAACTTTCATGAAGTATGCCATGAGAAGATAGTAATGTGTTGCAATCAGAAGTGAAAAATTCACGCCCATTATCTATACAGATTCTTTGTACAGATTTACCAAACTGATTTCTAATTATGGAAATGAAACTTGATAAATTACCAAAAGTTTGGCTTTTCGATTGCATAAGATAAACCCATGTGGCTCGAGTGTAATCATCAACAATTGTAAGGAAGAATCGAGATCTGTCATGGTGAGGAGTATGATAAGGTCCCCAAATGTCCATATGAAGTAAATAAAAAGAATTTGTTGCACGAGATGTACTTTTCAGAAAGGGTGCTCGAGATTGTTTAGCTAAAGGACATATTGGACATTTTGGATGAGGAAAAGAAGCACTATGACCCAATCGTTGATGAGAAATGAGATTTTTATTTGAACTGATGGCATTACAAGAAACATGCTTATTTAATAATTCTAAATCTCCTGGGGAATTGTTCTAGAAATAGAGTCCCTCTACCATACTACCCAAGGCCATCACTCTACCAGTCGAATGGTCCTGAAAAAGACAATTGTCTGAATTGAATATGGCATGACAAGAGTTATCCTCACATATTCTTGAGACAAACAAAAGATTGAATTCAAATTATGGAATATATAGGACATTTTTTAGGATTAAATTTTGACCAAGATGTACAGTGCCGGTTGTGGTAACATTTGTGATGTTCCCATTTGGAAGACGCACTGTGATAGGGGATTTTGGCATTTTATATGTGTGAGAAAACAGATTTTTGTTGCATACTATGTGGTCACTAGCACCTAAATTGATAATCCATACATCAACTGAAAACGAATTATTGTTGTATAGGAAGGTACCTGAGAATCCTACACCTTTATCGCTAGTCTTGAATTGATCCAGCATCTGTACAATATCCTGATATTGTTCTTGGGTGATCATCTGGTGAGGTGATCCATCTGCCTTTTGTGCAAAAACCTGAGAAACTATGGATTCTCTCTTTTTGTCCTTGTCATTAGGTTTTCCATGCAGCTTCCAACACGTTTCAATAGTATGATGCAGACGTTTATAGTAGCTACAATCTCGTCCGTCTGTTCCAACGCTGAGATCCCAACCATCAGATCCAGTGTTTCTATCTAAGCCGTCCATTCTGGATCGGCGATCCTAGCCGTCCATTCCAGATCTTTGATCCAAGCTGTCAGATTGTAAGGACTTAAGGTTTCCTCCGATTCTCCTCGTCGCAACCATGATTTTTCTCTCTAGATCTGTGGAGGTTCCGCCGGAGGTTGCCTCGCCGGAGCGAAGGACGGCAAGGCTCATGCCTTCACCTACCCAAGCGTGTTTAGCAACGGCCATCCGATGGTGCTCCTCTTGGACGGCCAACTGGTAAATGCGGCCGAGCGGCGATGGAGGGTCCATCGCGAGGATCTGCGACCGGAAAGCCGAGAAGGATTCATTGAGAATCAGTAAGAATCTCGTTGTCTTCTCTCCCTCTTTGATTTTGCGGTAGTGTTGGAGGGTGTCTTCGGGCCCCTCGAGTCGCTCTTCGGCAACCTCAAGCTCATTCCATAGAGCAGAGAGGCGGTTGAAGCAAGAGGTAACCGAGAGGTTCCCTTGCTTCAACTCCGATAGAGCTTAAGTGATGGTGAATAGCTTCGCTCAGTCAAGGCGTCCATACATCTCACATATGCTGTCCCAAAGGGCTCTCGAATCTTCAGTAGGTGGAAGTTTGGCTGTGATTTCTGGGGCGAGGCAGTTGCCAAGCCATGTGCAAACCAATTGGTTGCACTTGCGCCACTGCCTTTGGAGCCATTCATCGGCCGAAAAAGGGATGGCTCCGTCGAGAAAGCCGTCCTTGTCTTTGGTGACAAGGGTGCGCCGGAGATCCCTAGCCCAAGCCGTGTAGTTCTCCGCTCCAAAAAGCTGCATCCCAATGAGCTTCAATTCGGGTCCGTCGGCCAATGTCATGTAGAAAGGGTCGCCGGGTTCAGGCTGGCCGCCACCTCCAACCGGAAAAAAACAGCGGCGCGTATCCGAGTTGAAATCACGAGTAGGGATTCATCCCTTGACCTGGGTTAGATCCAAATCCTTGACCCGGCAGCACATATCCGAGTTGAAATCCTAAGTAGGGATTCGTCCCTTGACCCGAGATAGATCTGGGTCCCTAACCCAGAACGGATCCGGATCCCTGAGCCAGATTCGTCTAGCCTAATGCTTCTGTTGGGCCCGTTAAAGACGGTGACAGCCCAAAGGGATATTGGGTCCATACTTGTCCTGGTGACGGGCCAAAAGGATACTGGGTCCATACCTATCCATACGCTGGAGGAAAGGTTGGAGGCCACTGGGCTAGGCCGGAGCTCTGGCCCGACGTCGGAATCAACCTTGCAAAAAGAGTTTCCTCTGATGGTTGAACAGAAGCTCGGTCTTCACCAGGGGGAATAGCCAGATTTGAGGTAGGTGTCTCCTCTGTTGAGGTGTTCTTAACATTATTTGTCATCGCACCAAAAAAAATTGAATTCCTAACCGATTTGCTGGTTTGTTTCGTAGGTAAAGATCATGCAACAACAGCCCAGAAAAAGAACGGTGGCAATTCAAGAATATGCGGAAGCTAGGCCAAGAGTATCGGCTCTGATACCATGACAGAAAATGTAATGGAGAATAGGGAAAAGGCTTTCCCTCTGTATATTCATTATATACATTTACATTGCATTGGTAAATTTATAGTGTAAGAGACAATAGAATAAAACAGGAAAAAAATAATAAATAAATCTCTATTTTCCTATTTTCCTATTTTCCTATTTATCAAAACTAATCCACGATTGACTGAATCACAATCAACGGAATCAGAATCTTCAAGATATATTTCCAACAACCATCATTGTAGATGCTCTTCAACAAGAAATAGCCTACAAATTCACAGTGATGTACTTTACACCTTCTTTGACATCCCATTAACAATTACCTGGAAGCTAAACATGAATTGCATAGCTCTCTTGCCGACTTTAGCATTTGGATGAGATTGAAGCTTCTCGTACATTATACGAGCCTCATTTGGTCTTTCAATCATGTTGAGCACGTCAATATTTTCAAGCATGGGACATAAAAGAATGCAAAGCCTCTAGCCTACTGTGGCGGTCGAGAGGGGATGCAAGAAGGGAGTCACAGAAGCAACTCTAATTCCCAGAGATCCTAAATTTACCCTGCCTGAGCTTCATTAAGATTGGTATTGTTAGGAATCCCTTCCCATATGAAAAAAATGTAATTACCTGGTAAGTGAATCCTGGCAGATGGACCACTGCAATGCAGCTAATCCATGAAGTTCACTCTGCATATACAAATCATTAGGGGATCAAACCATCAAACAAAATATCACAATCAAACAACCATTGCACCAGAGCACATGTAACACTTGGCCCTCAAACGAAAAATTCTTACTCTTTTGGCAGGGTTACCTGAAATGGCAGCTTATTCATGATCTCTTCATAAAATGGTAAAGCTTCCTTTAGTTTTTCAACACCCATCAGAGAGTCACCATCCTTCAGAGCCTTCAACAGCGAACAATTCAATGACTTTAAATCTACAGTAAAAATAGTCTCGTAAATCTCTACAGAAAGGCAGAGAAAGAAAAACACTAAGACAACGGGCTAGGTCTAAAAGTATTAGTTATACCACATATCGCACATAATTTACTAGGAAGGTACCTTCTCACACTCAGATTTCAACTTTGCATCTATGTTTAAGCCCATTTTTTTCTTGTAAGCAAAAACAAGTTCTCTAGTACATGCATCTTTAGCAGCCCTATCTTCAGCTGTTTCCAGCACGTCCCCCGGGCGAATGGTCCTTCCACCTCCAAACTGAACGATAAAAATAACAATGAAAAAAAAAAGCTTAGCCTGACATTTGATTCATTGGAAGACACCAGAGAGATAGCACAGAAAATAAAATTTGCATAATATATATGTTTTCTGATCTGCATGTAATGACCAACCAACTAGATAACAAGTCCAGTCAGAGCATATGAAAATTTCAAAGGGCCAACTATCCTGACAAAAGAAGCAACGTTTGCTATAATAAAAAGATCATCTTCACGGGAAAAATTGAATATATGCCAATAGACTTATGTTGCATTTGCTTCTCCCCAAACTGGCAAAGTATCACCTCAGTGCTGTCTGTGATTCAACTTAGCATGAAAGAGTAATAACATTTGTTTGGTAAAAACATTATGGAATTTCAAAAACTTTGCTGAAATTTATCATATGATAGGAACTTGATTGATTGAGTGGATGAAGCATTTCAATTGTTGTGTGTATTAATTATATGCATTTGGAATATGAACTGTGCTGATGTGTAGGAAGGAACTAAGGCGAGGTAAGACCCTAGCTCTAATTGTGTGATTGTGTGGTTAGAGCGTCATGAGGTGTATTTCCTTCCTAATAAGGGTTTAGAGAGTAGACTTTCTGAGACATTGTTAAACTAGTTATTGTATAACCATTTTCGGACCCTTAAATGGTAGTTGTGGAGGACCAAAGCCCCGGAGTCTGTAAAGGTGGAGTCTAAAGGATCGGCGTATTTTTTAGAGTCGATCATTTTGTAGGCTTTTACCTAGACTCTTTTTGTATCTAAACCCAAGTGTTTATAAAAGTGTGATTTTGTGAAATGTTGTCCTGCTTTCCTATCCCGTGTTGTTTGTTGTCAGGGTTATTATTCACTTCCACATGTGCATTAAAAATGAAAGGGTCGGCAGCTAGTCCTAAGAAGTCGCAAATGTATCGACCGCAATGGGATGTGCGTGCGCTCGAGGGTCGGGGTGTGACAAACTCAGCAACAACCATTCGTTTGTCTAAATACATTTGGGCCATGTAATCCTCCGCACTATGTAAGAAGAGTCATTGAATCATGCATGTCATATGTAGTTTTTCTATTGAAAACTAACACTGTCTAAATGAAGGTCTTGCTACTTCTGGCATCGGTGAAATAGAGCACTTCGAGTTCCTCTGCTAAGGTCTATGGGGATACGAATAGGGTGGTTCCCGTGGGCTTTGGAAGCCTGAAAACCTACTTAACAATTCTTTAGATGCAAAACTTCTCCTTTATTTTCTTTTATGACCATTCAACAAGCAGAATAAACACAGTCAATTGTGTCGAGTCGCGATAGTATCGGTCAGGACACATGTTCGAATAGTGCATGCCTTCAGCTCAAGTCGAATTGCGAGGGCACATGAGCATGTCACTAAACTTTACTGGCAAGCAGATCTATTGGTACCAAAAAAACCAATTTGCATAATCCCATGCCCGCAAGTTGCCGTGGCCAAAGATCATTCTCTTGGTGAATGAAGTCAAAATACAAAGACCAAAGGGAAACATGTACATGAACATAGAAAAACTTAATAAACCTGCCTTGGATGCCAATTTCAACAGAAATAGATTTTTTTCATTGACCTCATAATTTGCGAAGAAACGGAAAGAGAGGTCCTGGCTATCAAGGGCTTCATCCAATCTAGCTCGATATTGACAATGATTGAAAAACTAGCATATAGTAACTCAATGAAGTCTTATCGCTGGTCAAGGGGTGCACATAACTGTCGCGACCTACCTCTCGGGGAGGGAATAGGTTTAGAGATATTGCCTAAAGACGAGCCTACTGCCCATGATCAGGCACGAGCTCTCCCAAACCCATACCTCACGAGACATTAGGATGTTCATAAGAATTTTATAATAAAGAGTCGTCACTAGCCTATTAAAGTCGACTTGAAACCAAGTAAGGCATAATAATGTACCTCACTTCCTACACAACTAAAAATCTAAGGTCAAAAACTTGATTACACTAATTAATCAATTAGTGTCATTTCTATACATAATTTTATTCATTAAAAAAAAAAAATTCTCAGGCAGAAAGTCTTTTTTTTTTTAATTCATGGAATGGGATTGTGTAATTTTTAATGAAATTTCGAATTTTCCGACATTTTTTATTTTATTTTTAAATTTTTAAATTTTTAAAAAAATTGAATTTTTTAAATGATTTTTGAAAATTGTTTTTAAATATTTAATGTTAATGTTCTCAAAGAGTTTTTGAATTTTCGGAAAATTTTTTGAAATTCTTTTATTTCTTTGAAATTTTTTGAATTTTAAAATTTTTTAATATATTTTCAATATTTAACATTATTAGGCTCGGGAAAACGGGTTAGGACCAGATAAACCCAATCAGACCCGGAGGGTTCCGACGACCTGAACATAACCTAAGACGGACAAAACCTATTTCATAAAACCCTTTTTTTTGTTTTCTTTTTCGTTTTTATATCAATATTAATTTTTAATTCTTCTTTTCATTTTTCTTTTTCCTTTAATCTTTTCTTTTTCCTTTAATCTTTTCTTTTCTTCTTCTGGCCTTCTCCTTCTTCGTGGGTTCTCTGCACGCTCGTAGCCCCTTCTTTCACCGAGATCTTGTTCCTCACCGAAGCCCGTCCAAACGACACCGACCGGAGCAACCGGCGTTCCACCGCCGAACCACCCCCATCTACCGGTCGTCCATTCCAACCGGCACCGACCACCGTCGGCCACGAACTCCGGCGACCATTAACCCATTTGCCGGAACAAAGAAACACGACCACTCGACGATACATGATTCTTTCACGATAAACGTACAAAAATTCAATGGAAACAAGCAAAACAAATATAATTTTGAGGATATAGGAGCAAGAACGAACCGATCCCATGTCAAAACGTGAAATATTATGTCTGTTCTCTTTCGAGCGTTTTATCAAACACTTGGGATGCACCGGCCAACAAGAAGAAAACAGACTCATTCGAGACAAACATCAACACGACATGCACGAGCAACGTTCAAGATCAACTCAGAGGCTAGTTGGTCGCATTTGGAACAGATACGAAGGAAGGACAAACAGCTTCGGCCACAACCCGAGGACCGACGAAACCGGAGCTCGCGTGAACCGGTTGGACGCGAGCTCCGGCCCGACGCCTCAAAAATGAACAGATGTAGCTCGGGAAGGCCAACCTGGTTCGGATGAGACACGTAGCGACGGACGGCGACTGACGGCCGGGCCTCTGGCAACGGCCAGGGACTTTCCCGATCTCACACTCTCTCTAGCTCGCTCTCGACTCTCTCGAACACTCAGATCTCGCCCCCTTTTCCTTCTTCGTGCGAGTGGACCAGCCTGCTTGCTCTCTCTTCCTGCTCACTCTCTCGGTCTGCCTCTCTAAATCGAGCTCTCTCGGAGCCAAAATCTGCAGAAAAAACCAGAACCCGAAAAAAAAAAAAAAAAAAAACCCCTCTCTCTCACGGCCGGGGTGCTTGGCTTCTGCCACCGCCAGCTTGGCGGTCGGATTGATGCCGACCCGTAGATCACGCCGCCATCTGCCCCCTCGCGATTCCTTGCCTCCTCTGGTTTGTACGTTTCTTTCCTGCCAAAAGCAAGACCGGCGTGAGGGCGTGAAGGAGAGAGGAAAGAGAGAAGGGGCCGGGCTTGGGGAAAAGAAAATGAGGCTGGGCTTGGGCCCAGGCGGAAAAAGATTCAGAGGAGAGGAGAACGGAAAAGGACCGGGCCTAGCCCGGTCTGCCTTTTTTTAAAAAAAATAAAAATAAAATTTTGGATTTTTTTTATTTTTTTAACATTTTAATAATTAGTGATAGTAATGTAAATGCTCCTAATATCTCTATGTGATGCAATTTGATGAAAATTAATTTTTAATTAGGGGTTAAAGACTAATCCATAATTTTCTATAACATTAAGTCTTAAATAAAATGACAAAATTTAAGTGTCAACAATAACACCCATGTAATATATAACACCCATGAAAAACTAGTAATCTAGTTAGTGCATGTAAGTCAATTCCTGTCGCATAGAATTTTAGGATGCAGTTGCGGGTTCTCTAAGTCCTACATGCTAATTAAGTTATAAAATTTACAAAAAATTAGTGTGGGTTGCATACTAGTAAGCCGTTATTATAGCATTCGTGCATTCTATTTACATATTTTTTTATAGTAATAGTTTGCGGAATCTTTGGTGATGAATAGGATACGCATCGCTTTCTTAGTGCATCGAGGTTTTCTAAATTTTTTGCAATCTATTTACTATTTTGATTATTGAGAATTACTTTCTTGATTATGCTTCCACATGATCATCCTTCATATGTTAATGGCATAAGATAAAATCAATTAAGATTGCCTGCAAAAACATTTCCAAAAAAAAAAAAAATATGTATCGAAAAAGATAACCAATTACATTTTACTTACGTGTCCAATCGACTAATAACCGATTAATAGCAGATCTAAGAGACAAGTTTAAATGCATGTTGAATTGGGTTCAAGTGCTTGGTAAAGCTTGGAACAGTTAAACAGGAGTGATTGTCTCTAGAGAACAACCTTCGTTTCTATTTAGTCGTTCACCAGCTTTCCTAGCTCAACTTTGGGAAAGTCACAACAGGGATAAGAGAATGATGGAAAAAGATATCTTCCCTTTAGACGACAGCTTCAATTGATTGCTTGTTGTATATTCTTCATCCTTGTCAAGAGGATAGTTACTTTTGTCTTCAATAAAAGGCCTCAATGCCCTGTCCCCTCTGCGGAGAGCTTCGAGCTTCGAGCTTCTTACCTCCATCATCTCCATGGCCTATAGAGTAGTGGCGTCACAACCATCATTTTAGATGCTCTTCAGCCAGAAATGGCCTACAGATTCACTACGACGTACTTCCACCTTCTTTGACATCCCATTCACAATTACCTGGAAGCTGTACATGAATTGCATAGCTCTCTCGTTGACTTTAGTATCTGGATGACCTTGAAGCTTCTCGCACATCATACGAGCCTCATTTGGCCTGCCAATCATGTCGAGCACATCATTATCTTCATGCATAGGACGGAAAAGAATGCAAAGCCTCTAGGCCTACTCTGGAAGCGGAGGGGGGACGCAAGAAGGGAGTCAAGGAAGCATCTCCCATTCCCAGATATCCTAAAATTACCCTGCACGAGCTTCTTTAAGCTTGATATTGCCAGGAGTTCCTTCGCATATGAAAACAAGTAATCTCCTGGAAAGTGAAATCCTGGCAGATGGACCCCTGCAATGCGAGAAAATGTTATGTGCATTAAACACACCACAGTAGGAGTTGCATTGAACCATCCAGAGATTGACACATGGTGAATCCGAGCCCACTTTTCAGATCTTTTCTCTGTCCTCGGTCACCCCCTTTCTCTCGTTACTCTCTCTTCTCTCACTCTTTTCTTCCGTTTCTTTTCACTTTTGAGGCCATGGACAAAACCGGTATTTTCAGATCTGTTCGATCGTCGAGTTTCCAATTCGCCTTCTCCATCTTGCAAGCCATGGATTTCGCGAAGCGCTTCACAGATCGTACAGCGTAGTGAAGGACTTGGATAAAGTGGGTCGGGCTCGAACACGAGAGCTTGAAGTTGTCAAACAAAGGTAATATGCCATTAGCATTGCAATAAACTCCATCATTACCACTTGACAAAGGAAATTGTGATAAATCATTCCGTTTGGAAAGAATTTCAAAAATTACCTATAAGAAAAATGTCTAGCTAGGTAATTGAGTTGTCGCTGCAACTGCAACTACGTGAAATGGTGAGACAAGTCAAATGAGAAGTAAATCCTTAAACAGATGTATGGAGTGATATGTCACGACTTAACGATTCTCAAATTGATGTTTGAGCGTGGTATGTATGGATGGGACGGTTGTTTTAGAAGATTATGCTTTTGCTGATCATATTCATGACCAAGGTTGGTTGGTCGAGTGTTACTCATTATTGATAGTGATCTTAAATAATTCAATTTTTTTTAGGATTACTAAGCAATTCCTGAATTTTACTACATTGTATCACATTCATGACGAAAATTCCGAAAATTCACGAGTTGAAATAACCGATTTTTACATATATATATAACAATTTTTGAAAGATTATGATAACTATCAAGAGTCCGTGATTCTAAACTCACTCGGAAGGAGAGACCACTCCCGCATCAAACACATCTTGTTAGATTGCTCACAAGAGTACTGAAATCATGAATTTGAATTCCCTCTTGACAAATCAAGAGCATTCAATTAGGTCGCACGGACAATCAAGATTTATTGCTTGTGTATCAGCACATGTTATCAGTATGTTTTGAATGTGTAAAGTACAATGTGGAAGTGCATAACTATGTAGCTATGGCAGTTTGTTATTGCCTGCAATGCCTTCCTGTTGACCTGAAAAGTCGGGTTATCGGGTGATGCGGAAGATGTCTTCCACCTTCCTCGTGCCGGCATTCACATACTGCAGGCAAGATGTAGATTGAAGTTAAATGAGCACGTAAGCACGGTCGTCATGAATGCAGTAACATCAAGCTGCTTAATGTTCCAAACTCTACTTAGAGCACAGGACATCAGAAACTGTACATAGTTTCTAATTTCAAAGCATCACAACAGACGAGAACAATTTCTCAACAAATGAAGTCATATGTAATCGAGTTAGCAGTCATAAAGCCAAAAGGAATGATGATTGTGGCAAGGGCGACGGAAAATTCGAGAGTTCTGACCTCTAGTTGTAACTCTTCTGGAGTTGCATGTCCTCTGAAATAGCCGAATTTGGAAATCCTTATCAAACTCCAGTCACTTGGCTGCAAAAAAATCAACGGGCCTTCACTTCCACAGATCTTATTCATGGGAGCAACATAAATGATAATCCCCACGTAACCGTATCAATTTGAATAACAGAATCAGATTTAATTTCTTAACAGCGAGCTAAAAATCTCTGGAATCTGGATATTTCAAGGCCCATAAATCGGAAAGGTGTTGTTAAGACAGCATTGTTTGACTAAGCAACATTCAGCCAATGTAAATGCAAGAAATGGAATTGGGATTAAGCACTGACGAATACAAGGACGGATTTTCAGAAATTGCCAAAGAATTGTGCAGGTTTAGACAAAAAGCTATAATTGGTTTACTATTTTCAACGGTGAGAGGGAGAACAGACTCTAACCTCATCTAGGAAGTCATCCAGACTGAACCCGGCCATACCAATAACCACTTGCACAGGTGCACTATAATTGCTGTGATCATAAGTATCAACCCCGCTTTGATCTTTCTTTGGCATGGCTTTACACTCATTTTGGTAAACCGAGCATGTTCTTTCATAGTTATGAACGTGGCCGAAGAGAACTAGATCAACCTGTGATATCAAATGCTTGATGAGTACAATCTACATGAGAACCGGAGTAAGAAATAGAATGTTGCCTTGTTGTCCAATAGCAACGGCTCTACAGCATCAAGAAACCTATGGTCAGCACCTCCTGCAGAACCAGAAGTGTACATGGGCCTGTGCCTGCAAAAGGGGAACCGATACACTTGATCTCTGTTTTCTTGAGATTTTTTTTTTTTTTCTGGTTTGAGAGTACGCAAAATCAAGTGCTGAAACTCACAATTACCCAGAAGCAAATGTACTTACCCCGTGAAAACTAACCAAGGAGTTTTAGATCGATCGACTGAAGCCATGTCCCCTTTCATCCATTGATACTGACAACATGACATTCCCATGACATAAAATGACAGCTCATCGACATGCAAATGTGAGACCAAAAGGGTTCAGCTCGATCACCCTTACCTGCTCTGAATTCTCGGACCAGTCATGTTCGGTTGAAATCACGGTAAAATGAACACTGGCTTGTTCTATGGAATACCATGGCTTGTCCTTCGCTGGGGTTGGCATTGGGAAGTATGTCTCATAAGCAACGCCACATTCCCCACCGGAGTCCGGAGTTGAGTACATGGATCCAGAGTGCCCATAATCTCTTCATGTAAAGAAACTTAGAAATCATCTTCGATGCATACTGCTAAGTATGTTGGTTCAGCTGTTTACTGAGTCTTCCATAATATGCAGGAAGAGGTGCATATCGACTGGAGGTAGTTAGTTACCTTTCATGGTTCCCAATTGCAGTCATGTACGAAACTCGGGAAGCAAAAGGGCTGATGAGGTTTAGGAAGAAATCCCACTCCACTAAGAAGCCGGTGGCGTAGCTTATGTCTCCAATATGGAAGATGGCGTCCACATTGCCAGAGTCTACATAATCCAACACTGCCTTCGCCACCGAGATTGATCCTGGCTGTAGAATTATATAAAGTCGCATATTAGGATACCATCATAATCAGGAGTTTGAATTCTCGCAAACAGCTTAGTCTGTGCCTTTACAGTTAATTCAGATGAATGTGACGTGCTAATAATGTTTCATGGAGAGCCGGTTTTCAATATGATACTCCCCCCAAACCGTGGCATATTTTGTCCCTTCCATCAGCATTCTTAAAATTTTGAAGGATACACATTCCTCCTAGTGTACGTCCAGTATGGATAGCATATTTTCAATGTTGCAATCAGAAATGTGATTTTTCATTCTATGGAATGCATATTTACCTGAATGTAGTGCTCGACTGAATCATCGAGAGGGGCTTTTCCCATATCCCCAAATGCAAGAAACTTGAGTTCATTTGATCCTCCTGCTGGCGGTGTCCTGAACTGAACTTGTTGACTCCAACCAGCTGAATCACTAGATATCATAAAACCATCGCCAAAAATAAATCGGATACGCCAACAAATGATATAAGAGTTTCGTATCAATTCAATTTCCAACCGTCTAATTCAAGCCAGTGAAAAATAGATCACTCCATCTACTTCCACTTGCGGAAACTCATTTGCAGTGTCATGCGATGTATTACTCTAATGTCATGATAACAAGATGCTCCTTTTTATTGAAAGCCTTGTACCCGATCCTCTCTCGATCAGACATGCAGCTACAATTCATCTTTAAGAACTAACGCATATAGAAGCATTTGCCGGTGCTCCGTCATCTACCTAATGTCGTGAATTCATAGACAATTATTGTAAGGAACAAGTCCGTTGCATATCAATTCATTCCCATTCACTGCAGATTCGATGACCCTGCATCAAGTAGACATGCCAGAGATATTGCAATATGCTCAGCAAGAATACCTCGAGCTGCTCTGAAACCAATCAGTCTCATAAGCAACACAGTTTCAGCCAGGAGACTCTACCTTCCATATTTGTAAGGATAAGAGGTAGAAGGCTGCAGTCCTGTCATCACGGCTGAATGGATGTAACCGGGGTCATGCCAACCGAAATCTTTGGCAGGACTAGGTAGCACATTACCTGTCGAAAAATAGACCAACAAAACTAAATTTAGTGAAGAATGAGTCTTCATAAGGCATTTCGATTGTTTTGCATGTGACAAGGAAGTCCCAGTGCATTTACAGAGTTTTCAAGTAAGGGTTTGAGGTTAACTCACTGCACATATCATTTTGTGAGAATGTACTAACTTCGGAAGTTTGTGATTTCCCATCTCCGTATTGCACCTCTTGGGGCTCTTTGTCTCCACTAACCCATGTAATCCTCATCTGCAGATTAAAGCATGTATGATTACCAGTCGCAGTCTGCATTGCTTTCGAGTGTTTTATGTAACGTTATTCCACGCTCAGGCGCAGTGTGTCATGCAGGCATGTTACCGCGACTTCATGGGCTAATGGTATAATTGACATTTGTCATGACATTCATAGAGCCAAATGTTGCGACACGATCCCCGCAAGCTCGACACACCAATTGTTAGCCAATTCAGTGCTTACCGAGGTCCCAGTCGAGTCAATGCTGGAGAGATGGCCATAGAGCGGTTGGTTCGGGTTAGCAAAAGTCAAAGAGTTCGATTTCTTCAATACACATGGTGTTGCAAAACCCCCGGCGAACAGCACAAACTCAATGTCGGTTCTGATGTTTACAACGTGAAACCTCAAGGTGCCGCCGCATGTGGTCGCCACACATTGACCGTCCTTGTATTCCTTGCACTCCTCCTTCTTGCAGCTCAGATAGTCCGGATCCTTGCTCAAGTATTGTGCCTGAAAATGATGCACATAAGCGTGCACCAAAAAGTTCAAGTGGAAACATTTCTCCTAGTCTAAAACTAAATAAACAAGTGATGGTAGGTATACTTAGAAAATTTCGGGAATTTGGGACGTCGCAAAAAAAGAAAAAGAAAAGAAAAGATGTAGGTATAATGCCAGTGGTTGCAATAAATGAAATTTTAAAGCATTTTGATAAAAAGGGCCTACTTAAATATTCAATGTAACTGGAGTCCATGCAGCATCTTATATGTACCCAAAAAAATAATTATAAACCTTCATTAATATCTGGCATTACTCAAATTTAAGTTACATGTGGAATGTCTTCATTTGACTAATAAAAAACCAACCTTGAGAAGTATTTTCATTATTTTCTGTATTCAACAAAGTTTGGTGTTTTCATGGTCAATGAAAAAAGTACATAAATTTTGTAAAAAAAAATTACGTAATTTATTGAAGGATGGTTCTATAAGTCAATTGCTTAGTTATTAAATGAAAATAACAATGATAAAAGAATTCGATAAAGAACACCGCAAAATATTTCAACCAGAACCAAATCTCACTTTATTGATTGAAACTTTAGCAGATTATTGAACAAAAGACTCTTTCGATTCTCTTTTGAACCCAAAAAGAGACACTCTGACAAAAATAAAACTAAAAATAAAAATAAAAAGGACCCCTATTTTCTCCGCTTCTTTCGGCTGATGAAGACTTGACGAAGAATCTTTTAAACCTTAAAAGCAGCTACGACCATTAAAGCTTGAGGTAGCATTGGTATAAATATATATAGTTGAATTCATTAAATTAGGTAAATGGTACTTAGAGAAAATGCAACATCAATAGAATATTTCGAAATGTAAACTGAATTTTACATATTTTTCGCATTTTATTCCAATTTTATCTACCACCACAACACAATCATGAAAGAGTCTTATCAAATATATTAACTTTTTGGTTATGTTGCAACTCAACATGTCCCTAACCAAATGAAATATGATATTGTGTCGTGAACGCTATGAACTCCATGACATGACTTTGGGGGTCACTCATGAGGACCGAACCAAAGTCTTGGCAAAAGGAGCAAGGCATGTGCCGTGTGAGTTCTTTTTCAGTTGCTTTTCTCTTCAGCCCCTGTGGATTCCAGTATTTTTTCTTTAGCCCCTCACTACTTTATGTTTCCATTGCTAATCAAGAAGAAGGAAGATAAGTCATCAACAAGGCATGATTCAAGGTTAGATAAGGTTACCTTGACAGGATAATGGCATAGAAGAGGAAGATGACTAAGATCACCGGTCTCTGCATATAGAGCCTTATTCAATGGACAATCTGAGACCCTGCACCCCACAAGAACAAAACGAAAGGAAAAGAAGGAACGTGAATGAGTAACCGCTGACGTGTACGAATACAGTTCAAAACTAGATGTTAGGATGATTCATACTTGGCGTTCGATGGAGAAATCATGGCAACCCAGTCGGAGTCCTTTGGAACCAAGACCCCGGTCACGTTAACCGTGAGATACTCTTCATCCCCAATGGCGGTGTCGCCGCTGACATTGATTTGGAGATACGGGTTTGGGTCGTGGCACTGGAGAATTTGCCTTCTGTTTAGTAACCGGAACTCAGATATGGCGGTATAGTTGAGATGCTCAAGCGCGGAGTCAACCACCAGCGGGTGCAAATTCGACAGTGACGACCACGAAGAAGAAGAAGAAGAAGAAGAAGAAGAAGAAGAAGAGCGAGTCAAAAGTATGATGGAAATGGAAAAGATTGCGAGTTGTGTTGGAACGTGGAGCTCCATATTGGAGAAGCAAAATGCTTTGGGTGGATGAAAAGGAAGGCTTTCTTTCTATAATTACAAGAAAGAGAGGCGGGATTTAGTATAGAGAGAGGGGGGGAGAGAGAGGGACTGTTTGAAGCATCGAGGTGTGAGATGGACGTGTGGGATCTAATACCTATGGATAGACATTAAGGGTCCGTTTGTTTTGCAGAAAATATCTTCCGGGAAAATATTTTCCGGATTTTCCGATGTTCGTTTCACGGAAAATGAACTAGTCAAAGAAAATATTTTCTATCATTGGAAAAAACAACCTTTAAAGTGAGGAAAACGTTCTCCATTTTTAAAAAGTGGAAAACATTTTCCATGACTCATTCCCTCTTATTTCTTTTTATTAATATATTTTCATTTTATTTTTTTGCTTTCTTTTTTTTCTTTTTCTTTTTAAATCTATTTTTTATTTTTTATTTTTTTGGTCAATTAAAAAAAATTAAAAATCAAATTTTGATATTTTTCTCAAACAATTAAATGAGCTAACGAACGGTGGAAAATATTTTCCACTCAAATTTTAGGTTTTGGCCGAACATCGGAAAATAGAGTCATTTTCCTGGAAAATGACTTCCAGGAAAATATTTTCCGGAAATGTGATATTTTCCGCGAAACGAACGGACCCAATATATGTGGTTTTTTTAGAGGAGGCAGGTGCTATTTACCTTAAAGAATAAATAAAAAAACATGAAGAGGGTACTATGTTCTTGACGTTCACAAACGCAAAGTTGCTGATGCTCCAGATGCCGCTAGCCGTCCCTTTCCCTTTTCATGTTTCTCGTCCTTCTTGTGTTTCACATTTTAATATGTATAGAATAAACATCCACGCAAAAACAGATAACGCCTGACGGGCATTGCAAAAAGCTCGTCACTTGTTCGAGATTGTTATCAACTAAGAGCGAGTTTAGTTGCTTCGAAAAGCTCAGTTCAGAGGTCGGATTTCGTTAGTTTTGCCCTATGGGAACTTCATCTGCTTCCAGCGGCAACCTATAGAGACGACAAGTTTGAGTTTCTGGTTGATGTTACTTTGAATGGACGAGCTCGTCGAGCTTTCATCCACCTGGCTGTTTTGCACCCTAGCGTGGTGTCAAAGTCAAATGATGGGATTGGGGTTAATATGAATGCACGAGCGGCGTGCAATAAATGCAGCTGGCTACCTTATAAGAAACGAATGTCTCCCTTTGGATGCTCTTGGAAATATAGGTGCTGGTGACGCTGATTACGGAATAATAGAATGATGGAAAGAGGATATTCTCTCGAAAGCTTCATGTCCATTTTATTATTTGTTGGTGGTCAAAGCGTACCATCAATTTATTACGTGTTCGACTAGGCGACTTCGGCTGTCGCTAATACCGCCGATTCACGCGGGCCTGCTTTCACATTCCTCATCACCGATAGGTCCTCATCACTGTGGGGCTTGCACTAATAGACTATTCTGTGACATGCTACCTATAATTATGGGTAAATTTCGGCTTGCGATATTTCAATCTGCCACATTTTATTTAGCAAGATTCATGAGTTGAATTGGGATGAAATTATAATAATTTCACGATTAGCAGAACTTTAAATTTTTGGTCATTGTCTCAACTTTCATTTGCTTCTCCCTTCGGATACTTGCAAAACGCTCCGTTAAAAGCAGAAGTACTTTTCTATAGGATTGATCCTTTTGTCGAGGCACTTTAAGAGATCGGCTTTCTAACTTGGGAGGGAAATGCACGTTGCCTGAAAATATTGGGAATGAGCAGAAGTGCGTGTAGGTTGAGCTTCTGATCGATTATGATCAGATTAAAAAAACCAAGCAGTTTTGTTCTTAGTAAGAGGTCTTATAATATATTCTTCATTACCAGCAGCCTGAAATTAGTAAATTATTGATTGTCGGCCTTTTTCTTGTAAACAAGCGTAAGCCTGGAAGGGATGGACCATTAGTATATCGGTATACTTCTTTCTCTTCTCGTCCTTATCACAGTAATAAATGTGCCTCCTGGGAACATTATCCTTGGTATATAACTTGAGATATCAGCCACAACTTTCAGAGTACTCATCACGGGTTTGCACTGGCTCAGAATCTTCATATAGCTTTAAGCATCCATGGAAACAGTACCACTGTCTATCATCTTAAATTCTCCTGTGACAAAAAACGAAAATCTCAGCAAAAAGTGCTTACCAATTCTCTATATAGAACTCCAAAGAGGTTGGGCAGAAAAATAACCCAGCTAGAAATAACAAGTTGGATAATTAATCTACATTGGAACTCCAAAACAAGAAAAGGGGAAAAGACAAACAAAAAGGTAATCCTATAATCTTCATGGACTATATTCCTCTTTGGACAGCAATAAATAGCACAACAAATATGGGTGAAAGAAGAAAGACTATGTACGGAAAGGCTTCAGAGAGTGCACCTTCTTCGAGCTCTTCATCCTTGTCAAGAGAATAGTTGCTTTTTTTGTCAATGAAGGCCTCGAAGTAGTTTTGGTAGCCTGTGCTCTTTGCGGAAAGCTTTGAGCTTCTTACCTTCATCTTCATGGCCTGTAGAGTATTTGCACCATAACCAATGACAGAAAATGTAATGGAGACTTGGGAAAAGGCTTTTCCTCTGTATATTCATTATATACATTTACATAGCATTGGTAAATTTATAGTGTAAGAGACAATAGAATAAAACAGGAAAAAAATAATAAATGAATCTCTATTTTCCTATTTATCAAAACTAATTCATGATTGACCGAATCTCAATCAACGGAATCGGAATCTTCAAGATATATTTCCAACACTCCCCCTCAAGCCGGTGGCCTGTAGATGTCAATGATACCTAGCTTGCTCAATAGGTACCTATGTTGTTTCCGACATAACACTTTAGTGAAGACGTCTGCAGGTTGCTCCGTTGTTCCAATTCCTTTTGTCACGAGGACTCCATCTTTGATTCTATCCGTGAAATGACAATCCAATTCTATGTGTTTTGTTCTCTCATGAAAAACTGGATTTGCCGCTAATTTGAGTGCAGCATCATTATCACAAAACAATTCAGTTGGTCCACTGACCTGTATTCCAAGATCCAAGAGTAGTCCTCATATCCAAACTATTTCACAGGTAGCCTTTGCCATGGCCCGATACTCTGATTCTGCAGATGATAATGAGACAGTTGACTACTTCTTTGTCTTCCAAGAAATCAATGACTTTCCCACCTTTATGCAAAAACCAATAATAGATCTTCTGGTCATTGGACAAGTGGCATAATCTATGTCACAAAAAGCTGTCATCTTCATGTTGCAGTCACGAGATAGAAGTATACCAAGGCCTGGACATCCCTTCAGATATTTCATAACCTTCAATGCCACATCCGTATACGATATGTCAGGTTTTGTCATTGTAAGATATATCAACTTTCTGACAAGTCGCTGATATTTAGAAGGATCTTTGAGCACCGAATCTTTAATGGTAGAAGGGGAACGAATGTCATATTCATGCGTCGTCAACTTGACATTCTGCTCAATTGGGATGACTGCTGGTTTACATCCCGATAAACCTGCTTCAGAAACAATCTCCAAGATGAACTTCCTTTGACTAAGGCAAATTCCTTCATTGGATCGAGCAATCTCAATGCCAAGAAAATATTTTGGTGGTCTCAAATCTTTGATGTGAAAAGTGGAGTGCAAATACCTTTTGAACTTGGCAACATCAGAATCATTATTTCCCATGACAAGTATGTCATCGACATATATCAACAAATAAATTGATGAGTCTTTTGTAGTACGTGTAAACAAGGCATAATCATACTTAGAATGCTCAAAACCTACATTGGTTAGTGCAGCAGTGAACTTGGCATACCATTGTCTAGATGCATGTTTTAATCCATATAAGGATTTGCGAAGACGACATACCCGAGACTCCCCCTGTCGGCGTAATCCTTGAGGAATATTCATGTAGATTTCTTCATCTAGATCACCGTGGAGAAAAGCATTATGCGCATCCATCTAATTGAGGGACCAATTCCGTTTGGCTACAATGGACAAGAAGGAACATACATTGACTTCTTTAGCTACTGGAGAAAAAGTCTCTTTTTGAGTGAATCCCTTGGCAACTAATAGAGCCTTATAGCGCTCAATAGAACCATATGCCTTGAATTTGATCTTATAAACCCACTTGCAGCCAATCAATTTCCGTCTTGGAGGCAAAGAGACAATATCCCCAGGTGTGATTCTCCATTAGAGCAGTAAGTCTGGATTCTATCGCGTGTTGCCATCTAGGATCTCATGTTGCCTCAACGAATGAGGATGGTTCCTATTCTTCAGATATACGATTGATACAACACATATGTCCTGGCGATAACTGATTAAATGACACATATGAGGTAATGGGATATTGTGTACCTGAAGAACTTCTTGCAGAACATATGTAATCCTTGGTCCATGTAGGTGGATGAGTGGATCGTTGAGGCTGCTCGATGATATGTGCTGGAGGATCCGATGATTCGGGAATAACTAGTGAGATAGCTATTGTTAAAGGAGATTGAGAAATGTCCTCAGATAAACTTGGCGATGTTGCTTCTGAAAGTGTAGATTCCATCGATACAGACAAAGATGGTCCTGATGATATGGGTGGTCCTAGTGCGGTAAGGAACCCTGGTGTTGAGGATAAAGATTCATCGGACAAAAAATGTCTGTCGTGCCCTGATGGTAAAGAGGGTTGTGATGAAGAAACCATTTCCTCAAACGGAAATACATCTTCATGGAATACAACATCCTTGCTAATGAAGAAAATCCCTGTAGAGATCTCCATAACTCGATATCCTTTTTGAAGAGAAGAATATCCCATGAAAACGCACTGAGTGACTCGAGGGCCCAATTTATCTCGAGGACCCACATTTGTTATATAACATAAACAACCAAATACTTTAAGGTGATTATTATTAGGCTATTTGTTGTAAAGCATCTCAAAAGGGGTCCTACCATTAAGAATCTGAGTTGGCATGCGATTGATCAAGTAGGCTGCTGTGACCACACAATCTCTCCAAAAATCTTCTAGAATAGAAGCTTGGTATTTTAGAGCACAAGCAACCTCTAATAGATGCCTATGTTTGCGCTCAACGACTCCATTTTGTTGTTGAGTGTAAGTGCAGGAACTTTCATGAAGTATGCCATGGGAAGATAGTAATGTGTTGCAATCAGAAGTGAAAAATTCACGCCCATTATCTGTACGGATTATTTATACAGATTTACCAAACTGATTTCTAATTATGGAAATGAAACTTGATAAATTATCAAAAGTTTGGCTTTTCGATTGCATAAGATAAACCATGTGGCTCGAGTGTAATCATCAACAATTGTAAGGAAGAATCGAGATCCGTCACGGTGAGGAGTATGATAAGGTCCCCAAATGTCCATATGAAGTAAAGAAAAAAAAATGTGTTGCACGAGATGTACTTTTTGGAAAGGGTGCTCGAGATTGTTTAGCTAAAGGACATATTGGACATTTTGGATGAGGAAAAGAAGCACTGTAACCCAATTGTTGATGAGAAAGGAGATTTTTATTTGAACCGATGGCATTACAAGAAACATGCTTATTTAATAATTCTAAATCTCCTAGGGAATTGCTCCAGAAATAGAGTCCATCTACCATACTACCCAAGGCCATCACTCTGCCAGTCGAATGGTCCTAAAAAAGACAATTGTCTGAATTGAATATGGCATGGCAAGAGTTATCCTCACATACTCTTGAGACAGACAAAAGATTGAATTCAAATTCTGGAATATATAAGACATTTTTTAGGATTAAATTTTGATCAAAATGTACGGTGCCGGTTGTGGTAACATTTGTGATGTTCCCATTTGGAAGACGCACCATCATAGGGGATTCTAGCATTTTATATGTGTGAGAAAACAGATTTTTGTTGCATACTATGTGGTCCCTAGCACCTGAATCAATAATCCATACATCAACTGAAAACGAATTATTGTTGTATAGGAAGGTACCTGAGAATCCTACACCTTTATCGCTAGTCTTGAATTGATCCAGCATATGTACAATATTCTGATATTGTTCTTGGGTGATCATCTGGTGAGATGATACATCTGCCTTTTGTGCAAAAACTTGAGAAACTATGGATTCTCTCTTTTTGTCCTTGTCATTAGGTTTTCCATGCAGCTTCCAACATGTTTCAATAGTATGATGCAGACGTTTACAGTAGCTGCAATCTCGTTCGTCCGTTCCAGCATTGAGATCCCAGCCGTCGGATCCAGCGTTTCTATCTGAGCCGTCCATTCTGGATCGGCGATCCTAGCCATCCATTCCAAATCTTTGATCCAAGCGGTCGAATTGTAAGGACTTAAGGTTTCCTCCAGTTCTCCTCGTTGCAGCCACAATTTTTCTCTCCAGATCTGTGGAGGTTTCGCCGAAGGTTGCCTCGCCGGAGCGAAGGACGGCAAGGCTCATGCCTTCACCTACCCGAGCGTGTTTAGCGGTGGCCATCTGATGGTGCTCCTCTTGGACGGCCAACTGGTAAATGCGGCCAAGCAACCGTGGAGGGTCCATCGCGAGGATCTTCGACCAGAAAGCTGAGAAGGATTCATTGAGAATCAGTAAGAATCTCGTCGTCTTCTCTCCCTCTTTGATTTTGCAGTACTATTGGAGGGTGTCTTCGGGCCCCTCGAGTCGCTCTTCGACAGCCTCAAGCTCATTCCATAGAGTAGAGAGGCGGTTGAAGCAAGAGGTAACCGAGAGGTTCCCTTGCTTCAACTCCAACAGAGCTTGAGTGACGGTGAATAGCTTCGCTCGGTCGAGGCGTCCATACATCTTGCGTATGCTGTCCCAAAGGGTTCTGGAATCTTCGGTAGGTGGAAGTCCGGCTGCAATTTTTGGGGCGAGGCAGTTGCCAAGCCATGTGCGAACCAGTTGGTTGCACTTGCGCCACTGCCTTTGGAGCCATTCATCGGCCGGAAAAGGGATGGCTCCGTCGAGGAAGCCGTCCTTGTCTTTGGTGACAAGGGCGCACTGAGGATCCCTAGCCCAAGCCGTGTAGTTCTCCGCTCCAGTAAGCTGCATCCCAATGAGCTTCAATTCGGGCCCATCGGCCAACAACGTGTAGAAAGGGTCGCTGGGTTCAGGCCAGCCGCCACCTCCAACCGGAAAAAACAGCGGCGCGTATCCAGGTTGAAATCCCGAGTAGGGATTCGTCCCTTGACCTGGGTTAGATCCAGATCCCTGACCCGGCGATGCATATCCGAGTTGAAATCCCAAGTAGGGATTCGTCCCTTGACCCGAGATAGATCCAGGTCCCTGACCCAAAATGGATCCGAATCCCTGAGCCGGATTCGTTTGGCCCAATGCTTCTATTGGGCCCGTTACAGACGGCGATGGCCCAAAGGGATATTGGGTCCATACTTGTCCTAGTGACAAGCCAAAAGGATACTAGGTCCATACCTGTCCATACGCTGGAGGAAAGGTTGGAGGCCACTGGGTTGGGCCAGAGGTCTAGCCCGACATCGGAATCAACCTTGCAGAAAGAGTTTCCTCTGATGGTTGAACAGAAGCTCGGTCTTCACTAGGGGGAATAGCCAGATCTGAGGTAGGTGTCTCCTCTGTTGAGGTGTTCTCAACATTATTTGTCATGGCACCAAAAAAAATTGAATTCCTAACCGATTTGCTGGTCTATTTCGCAAGTAAATATCATGCAACAACAGCCCAGAAAAAGAACGGTGGCAATTCAAGAATATGCGGAAGTTAGGCCAGGAGTATTGGCTCTTAATACCATGACAAAAAATGTAATGGAGAATAGGGAAAAGGCTTTTCCTCTGTATATTCATGATATACATTTACATTGCATTGGTAAATTTATAGTGTAAGAGACAATAGAATAACACAAGAAGAAAATAATAAATGAATCTCTATTTTCCTATTTTCCTATTTATCAAAACTAATCCACGATTGACTGAATCACAATCAGCGGAATCAGAATCTTCAAGATATATTTCCAACAACCATCATTTTAGATGCTCTTTAACTAGAAATAGCCTACAAATTCACAGTGATGTACTTTACGCCTTCTTTGACATTCCATTAACAATTACCTGGAAGCTAAACATGAATTGCATAGCTCTCTTGCCGACTTTAGCATTTGGATGAGATTGAAGCTTCTCGTACATTATACGAGCCTCATCTGGTCTTTCAATCATGTTGAGCACGTCATTATTTTCAAGCATGGGACAGAAAAGAATGCAAGGCCTCTAGCCTACTGTGGCGGTCGAGAGGGGATGCAAGAAGGGAGTCACAGAAGCAACTCTAATTCCCAGAGATCCTAAATTTACCCTGCCTGAGCTTCATTAAGATTGGTATTGTTAGGAATTCCTTCCCATATGAAAAAATGTAATTACCTGGTAAGTGAATCCTGGCAGATGGACCACTGCAATGCAGCTAATCCATGAAGTTCACTCTGCATATACAAATCATTAGGGGATCAAACCATCAAACAAAATATCACAATCAAACAACCATCGCACCAGAGCACATGTAACACTTGGCCCTCAAACGAAAAAAAACTTACACTTTTGGCAGGGTTACCTGAAATGGCAGCTTATGCATGATCTCTTCATAAAATGGTAAAGCTTCCTTTAGTTTTCCAACACCCATCAGAGAGTCACCATCCTTCAGAGCCTTCAACAGCGAACAATTCAATGACTTTAAATCTACAGTAAAAATAGTCTCGTAAATCCCTACAGAAAGGCAGAGAAAGAAAAACACTAAGACAAAGGGCTAGGTCTAAAAGTATTAGTTATACCCCATATCGCACATAATTTACTAGGAAGGTACCTTCTCACACTCAGATTTCAACTTTGCATCTATGTTTAAGCCCATTTTTTTCTTGTAAGCAGCAACAAGTTCTCTAGTACGTGCATCTTTAGCAGCCCTATCTTCAGCTGTTTCCAGCACGTCCCCCGGGCGAATGGTCCTTCCACCTCCAAACTGAACGATAAAATAACAATGAAAAAAAAAGCTTAGCCTGACATTTGATTCATTGGAAGACACCAGAGAGATAGCACAGAAAATAAAAGCTGCATAATATATATGTTTTCTGATCTGCATGTAATGACCAACCAACTAGATAACAAGTCCAGTCAGAGCATATGAAAATTTCAGAGGGCCAACTATCCTGACAAAAGAAGCAACGTTTGATATAATAAAAAGATCATCTTCACGGGAAAAATTGAATATATGCCAATAGACTTATGTTGCATTTGCTTCTCCCCAAACTGGCAAAGTCTATCACCTCAATGTTGTCTGTGATTCAACTTAGCATGAAAGAGTAATAACATTTGTTTGGTAAAAACATTATGGAATTTCAAAAACTTTGCTGAATTTATCATATGATAGGAACTTGATTGATTGAGTGGATGAAGCATTTCAATTGTTGTGTCTTAATTATATGCATTTGGGATATGAACTGTGCTGATATGTAGGAAGGAACTGAGGCGAGGTAAGACTCTAGCTCTAATTGTGTGGTTGTGTGGTTGTGTGGTTAGGGCGTCATGAGGCGTATTTTCTTCCTAATAAGGATTTAGAGAGTGGACTTGCTGAGACATTGTCAAACTGGTTATTGTATAACCATTTTCGGATCCTTAGATGGTGGTTGTGGAGGACCAAAGCCCCGAAGTCTGTGGAGGTGGAGTCTGAAGGATCGGCGTATTTTTGAGAGTCGATCATTTTGTAGGCTTTTACCTAGACTCTTTTTGTATCTAAACCCAGCTGTTTATAAAAGTGTGCTTTTGTGAAATGTTGTCCTGCTTTCCTATCCCGTGTTGTTTGTTGTCAGGGTTATTGTTCGCTTCCGTATGTGCATTAAAAATAAAAAGGTCTAGTCCTGAGAAGTCGCAATTGTATCAACTGCAATGGGATGTGCACACGCTCGAGGATCGGGGCGTGACAAACTTAGCAACAACCATTCGTTTGTCTAAATACATTTGGGCCATGTAATCCTCCGCACTATGTAAGAAAAGTCATTGAATCGTGCATGTCATATTTAGTTTTTCTATTGAAAACTGACACTGTCTAAATGAAGGTCTTGCTACTTCTGGCATCGGTGAAATAGAGCACTTCGAGTTCCTCTGCTAAGGTCTATGGGGATACGAACACGGTGGTTCCCGTGGGCTTTGGAACTTAACAATTCTTAAGATGCAAAACTTCTCCTTTACTTTCTTTTATGACCATTCAACAAGCAGAATAAACAAGGTCAATTGTGTCGAGTCGCGATAGTATCGGTCAGGACACGCGTTCGAATAGTGCGTGCCTTCAGCTCAAGTCGAATTGCGAGGGCACATGAGCATGTCACTAAACTTACTGGCAAGCAGATCTATTGGTACCAAAAAAACCAATTTGCATAATGCCATGCCCGCAAGTTGCCGTGGCCAAATATCATTCTCTTGGTGAATGAAGTCAAAATACAAAGACCAAAGGGAAACATGTACATGAACATAGAAAAACCTAATAAACCTGCCTTGGATGCCAATTTCAACAGAAAGAGATTTTTTTCATTGACCTCATAATTTGCGAAGAAACAGAAAGAGAGGTCCTCGATAGGGCTTCGTCCGATCTAGCTCGATATTGACAGTGATTGAAAAACTAGCACATAGTAACTCAATGAAGCCTTATCGCTGGTCAACGGGTGCACATAACTATTGCGACCTACCCCTCGGGGAGGGAATAAGTTTAGGGATATTGTCTAAAGACGAGCCTACTGCCCATGATCAGGCACGGGCTCTCCCAAACCCATACCTCACGCGACATTAGGATGTTCATAAGAATTTTATAATAAAGAGTCGTCACTAGCCTATTAAAGTCGACTTGAAACCAAGTAAGGCATAATAGTGTACCCCACTTCTTACACAACTAAAAATCTAAGGTCAAAAACTTGATTACACTAATTACTCAAATAGTGCCATTTCGGTACATAATTTTGCTCATTTAAAAAAAAAAATCTCAGGCAGTCTAGATTAATTTTATACCTATCCAGTAACATGTGAGATGATCAGGTGCGTAATCATCAAGATAATAATCAAGTCACCAAAGAAAGCATTAAATACATTTCATGGGATAGCAAGAACTTAATGTTAAGGAAAAGATAAATGTTGATTGTAACTAAAGGGAGCCACAAATAGCAAAGCATGCAAACAAGAGTAATTGTCTTTGGGGACAATTAAACCCTAAAGTAAAACCTTAAGAGTTTACTTAATTTTTTAGCACAACTTTAGAGTTAAGGAGCTTCTATTTTTGTAAAAAAAATAGCTTAGAAAGTCTTCTTCTTCTTTTTTTAAATTCATGGAATGGGATTTTGTAATTTTTAATGAAATTTCGAATTTTCTGACATTTTTTATTTTATTTTTTTAATTTTTTTTTAAAATCAAATGTTATAAATAATTTCTGAAAGTTTTTTTTTTTTTGAATTTTTTAATGTTCTCAGAGAGTTTTTGAATTTTCGGAAAATTTTTTGAAATTTTTTTATTTCTTTGGAATTTTTTGAATTTTAAAATTTTTTAATATATTTTTAATATTTAACATTATTAGGCTCGGGAAAACGGGTTCGGACCATATAAACCCAATCCGACCCGCAAGGAGGGGTCCGACAACCCGAACATAACCTAAGACGGACAAAACCTATTTCATAAAACCCTTTTTTTTGTTTTCTTTTTCGTTTTTATATCAATATTAATTTTTAATTCTTCTTTTCATTTTCTTTTTCCTTTTTCCTTTAATCTTTTCTTTTCTTCTTCCGGCCTTCTCCTTCTTCGTGGGTTCTCTGCACGCTCGAAGCCCCTTCTTTCACCGAGATCTTGTTCCTCACCGAAGCCCGTCCAAATGGCAACACCAACCGGAGCAACCGGCGTTCCACCGCCGAACCACCGCCATCTACCGGTCGTCCATTCCAACCGGCACCGACCACCGTCGGCCACGAACTCCGGCGATCATTTACCCATTTGCCGGAACAAAGAAACACGACCACTCGACGATACATGATTCTTTCACGATAAACGTACAAAAATTCAATGGAAACAAGCAAAACAAATATAATTTTGCAGATATAGGAGCAAGAACGAACCGATACCATGTCAAAACGTGAAATATTCTTGCCGTTCTCTTTCGAGCATTTTATCAAACACTTGGGATGCACCAGCCAACAAGAAGAACGCAGACTCATTCGAGGCAAGCATCAACACGACATGCGCGAGCAACGTTCAAGATCAACTCAGAGGCTAGTTGGTCGCATTTGGAACAGATACGAAGGAAGGACAAACAGCTTCGGCCACAACCCGAGGACCGACGAAACCGGAGCTCGCGCGAACCGGTTGGACGCGAGCTCCGGCCCGACGCCTCAAAAATGAACAGATATAGCTCGGGAAGGCCAACCTGGTTTGGATGAGACACGTAGCGACGGACGGCGACTGACGGCCGGGCCTCTGGCAACGGCCAGGTACTTTCCCGATCTCACACTCTCTCTAGCTCGCTCTCGACTCTCTCGAACACTCAGATCTCGCCCCCTTTTCCTTCTGTTGAAAGATATGATGCTGATCTTGTAATATATCCTAGAAGATGTAGATCATTTATTTTAGTCAATTTAGGATTAGATCAGATACACATAGATTAAAGGAATATAATCTTTCTTTCTTTATGATTCGATATTCTGTAATATATAGGGATTGGTTTTGTACATCATTTACATAGAAGTGAATACAAAGAAAATTATCCCACGTCTTCTTCTTCTTCTTCTTACAATTCCAGTATTCATCTTCTTCCTCAGATTCTGACACCTTCTTCGTGCCAGTGGACCAGCCTGCTTGCTCTCTCTTCCTGCTCACTCTCTCGGTCTGCCTCTCTAGATCGAGCTCTCTCGGAGCCAAAATCTACAGAAAAAAAACCAGAACCCAAAAAAAAAAAAAAAAAAACCCTCTCTCTCACAGCCGGGGTGCTTGGCTTCTGCCACCGCCAGCTTGCCAGTCAAATTGATGCCGACCCGTAGATCACGCCACCATCTGCCCCCTCGCGATTCCTTGCCTCCTCTGGTTTGTATGTTTCTTTCCTACCAAAAGCAAGACCGGCGTGAGGGCGTGAAGGAGAGAGGAAAGAGAGAAAGGGCCAGGCTTGGGGAAAAGAAAATGAGGCTGGGCTTGGGCCCAAGCGGAAAAAGATTCAAAGGAGAGGAGAACGGAAAAGGACCGGGCCTAGCCCGGTCTGCCTTTTTTTATTTAAATTGATTTTTTTTTTGGATTTTTTTTAAACATTTTAATAATTAGTGATAGTAATTTAAATGCTCCTAATATCTCTATGTGATGCAATTTGATGAAAATTAATTTTTAATTAGGGGTTAAAGACTAATCCCTAATTTTCTATAACATTAAGTCTTAAATAAAATGACAAAATTTAAGTGTCAACAATAACACCCATGTAATATATAACACCCATGAAAAACTAGTAATCTAGTTAGTGCATGTAAGTCAATTCCTGTCGCATAGAATTTTAGGATGCAGTTGCGGGTTCCCTAAGTCCTACATGCTAATTAAGTTATAAAATATACAAAAAATTGGTGTGGGTTGCATATTAGTAAGCCGTTATTATAACATTCGTGCATTCTATTTACATATTTTTTTTATAGTAATAGTTTGCGGAATCTTTGGTGATGAATAGGATACGCTTCGCTTTCTTAGTGCATCTAGGTTTTCCTAAATTTTTTGCAATCTATTTACTATTTTGATTATTGAGAATTACTTTCTTGATTATGCATCCATATGATCATCCTTCATATGTTAATGGCATAAGATAAAGTTAAATAAGATTGCCTGCAGAAACATTTTCATAAAAAAAAAATGTATTGAAAAAGATAACCAGCTACATTTTACTTGGGTATCCAATCGACTAATAACAGATTAGTAGCAAATCTAAGAGACAAGTTTAAATGCATGTTGAATTGGGTTCAAGCGCTTGGTAAAGCTTGGAACAGTCCGTTGCTAAACGGGAGTGATTGTCTCTAGAGAACAACCTTCGTTTCTATTTAGTAGTTCACTAGCTTTCCTAGCTCAACTTCGGGAAAGTCACAACAGGGATAAGAGAACGATGGAAAAAGATATCTTCTCTTGAGACCACAGCTTCAATTGATTGCTTGTTGTATATTCTTCATCCTTGTCAAGAGGATAGTTACTTTTGTCTTCAATAAAAGGCCTCAATGCCCTGTCCCCTCTGCGGAGAGCTTCGAGCTTTGAGCTTCTTACCTCCATCATCTCCATGGCCTATAGAGTAGTGGCATCACAACCATCATTTTAGATGCTCTAGAAATGGCCTACAAATTTACTATGACGTACTTCCACCTTCTTTGACATCCCATTCACAATTACCTGGAAGCTGTACATGAATTGCATAGCTCTCTCGCTGACTTTAGTATCTGGATGAGCTTGAAGCTTCTCGCACATCATACGAGCCTCATTTGGCCTGCCAATCATGTCGAGCACATCATTATTTTCATGCGTAGGACGAAAAAGAATGCAAAGCCTCTAGGCCTACTCTGGCAGCGGAGGGGGGACGCAAGAAGGGAGTCACAGAAGCATCTCTCATATCCAGATATCCTAAAATTACCCTGCCCGAGCTTCTTTAAGCTTGATATTGGCCCCATTTGGTTCAGCATTCCCAATGGGCTTTCAGGGCTAAAAGCCCCTTAGGAAAAAATTTAGGTGTTTAGTTCAGCATTTGAAGGTGTCCTTAGCCAAATGCTGGCATTTGAAATACTGAAAGCCCAAAGCAGATGAGGACCTGCTTTGAGCTTTCAGCATTTCGGAAATGCAAGTCCACCTCTACTGTTCATCCGTTGACTTCTTTTTTTTTTTTTTTAAACCGATCATCTTCCCCAAACCCCAACCGCCGTTGATCGGCAACGGAGTTTCATCGGATTTTATTTTTATTTTTTAAAAATAAAAATAAAAACCCTTTGTAAATGTTGGGTTCACCTTCTTCTTCTTTTTTGTCATTTTTATCTTTTGACAATCAATAGTCCAACTTTTTATCAATACACTAGAATAATCATTAATTAATGAAGATGATTAATACTACAATAATTAAAAAAAATTATTCAAAGTTGAAAACAAACCTAAAAGAACCTTAGGCCAAAAGTTGAGATTTGCATTTAATTTATAATCAAATTCTTTTAATATAATTTTTAAATAAATTTACTAATATATATCTTTTACATTATTCTCAATATGAAAATGTAAAAGGTTATATAGTCATTGTTTATTTTTTGCAATTTTAAAAATACTAAAACTGAAAAACTTAATTTTTTGAGCTTTGCATCTAATCTATAATCAAATTCTTTTAATATAATTTTTAAATAAATTTACTAATATATATCTTTTACATTACTCTCAACATGAAAATGTAAAAAGTTATATAGTCATTGTTTATTTTTTGCAATTTTAAAAATACTAAAACTAAAAAACTTAATTTTTTGAGCTTTGCATCTAATTTATAATCAAACTCTTTTAATGTAATTTTTAAATAAATTTACTAATATATATCTTTTACATTACTCTCCAGATGAAAATGTAAAAAGTTATATAGTCATTGTTTCTTTTTTACAATTTTAAAAATACTAAAACTAAAATATTTAATTTGGTCACATTAAAGGGCTTTTAAAATATATGTTTACCAAACAGTCTTACATTTCCCTAAAGCACTTTTCAGTTATAGTTTACCAAACAGTCTAGCATTTTGGAAAATACATTTACCTCAAAGATATTTGCATTCTCCCAATGGCATTTCCCCAAAGCTGAACCAAACGGGCCATTGTCATTAGTTCCTTCACAAATGAAAACAAGTAATCTCCTGGAAAGTGAAATCCTGGCAGATGGACCCCTGCAATGCGAGAAAATGTTATGTGCATTAAACACACCACAGTAGGATTTGCATTGAACCATCCAGAGATCGACACATGGTGAATCCGAGCCCACTTTTCAGATCTTTTCTCTGTCCTCGGTCACCCCCTTTCTTTCGTTACTCTCTCTTCTCTCACTATTTTCTTCTTTTACTTTTTTCACTTCTGAGGCCATGGACAGCGCCCCGTGAATTGCACCGTTACTGACCAGCCATGGACAAAGCCGGTATTTTCAGATCTGTTCGATCGTCGAGTTTCCAATTCGCCCTCTCCATCTCACAAGCCATGGATTTCGCGAAGTGCTTCACAGATCGTAGAGCGTAGTGAAGGACTTGGATAAAGTGGGTCGGGCTCGAACACGAGAGCTTGAAGTTGTCAAACAAAGGCAATATGCCGCTAGCGTTGCAATAAACTTCATCAATACGACTTCTCAAAGGAAATTGTGATAAATCATTCCGTCTAGAAAGAATTTCAAAAATTACCTATAAGAAAAATGTCTAGCTAGGTAATTGAGTTGTCGCTGCAGCTGCAACTACGTGAAATGGTGAGACAAGTCAAATGAGAAGTAAATCCTTAAGCACAGGTATGGAGTGATATGTCATGACTCAGCAATTCTCAAATTGACCTTTGAGCGTGGTATGTATGGATGAGACGGCTGTTTTAGAAGATTATGCTTTTGCTGATCATATTCATGACCAAGGTTGGTTGGTCGATCATATTCATGACCAAGGTTGGTTGGTCAAGTGTCATTACTCATTATTGATAGTGATCTTAAATAATTCAATTTTTTTTAGGATTACTAAGCGATTCCTGAATTTTACTACATTGGATCACATTCATGACGAAAATTCCGAAAATTCATGAGTTGAAATAACTGATTTTTACATAAATATATAACAATTTTTGAAAGATTATGATAACTATCAAGAGTCCGTGGTTCTAAACTCACTCGGAAGGAGAGACCACTCCTGCATCGAACACATCTTGTTAGATTGCTCACAAGAGTACTGAAATCATGAATTTGTATTCCTTCTTGACAAATCAAGAGCATTCAATTAGGTCGCACGGACAATCAAGATTTATTGCTTGTGTATCAGCACAAGTTATCTGTATGTTTTGAATGTGTAAAGTACAATGTGGAAGTGTATAACTATGTAGCTATGGCAGCTTTCTCGTTGTTATTGCCTGCAGTGCCTTCCTGTTGACCTGAAAAGTCGGGTTATCGGGTGATGCGGAAGATGTCTTCCACCTTCCTCGTGCCGGCATTCACATACTGCAGGCAAGATGTAGATTGAAGTTAAATGAGCACGTAAGCACGGTCGTCATGAATGCAGTAACATCTAGCTGCTTAATGTTCCAAACTCTACTTAGAGCACAGGACATCAGAAACTGTACATAGTTTCTAATTTCAAAGCATCACAACAGACGAGAACAATTTCTCAACAAATGAAGTCATATGTAATCGAGTTAGCAGTCATAAGGCCAAAAGGAATGATGATTGTGGCAAGGGCGACGGAAAATTCGAGAGTTCTGACCTCTAGTTGTAACTCTTCTGGAGTTGCATGTCCTCTGAAATAGCCGAATTTGGAAATCCTTATCAAACTCCAGTCCTTTGGCTGCAAAAAAATCAACGGGCCTTCACTTCTACAGATCTTATTCATGGGAGCAACATAAATGATGATCCCCATGTAACCGTATCAAGTTGAATGATATGAGCACCAGAATCAGATTTAATTTCTTAACAGCAAGCTAAAAATCTCTGGAATCTGGATATTTCAAGGCCCATAAATCGGAAAGGTGTTGTTAAGACGGCATTGTTTGACTAAGCAACATTCAGCCAATGTAAATGCAAGAAATGGAATTGGGATTAAGCACTGACGAATACAAGGATGGATTTTCAGAAATTGCCAAAGAATTGTGCAGGTTTAGACAAAAAGCTATATTGGTTTACTATTTTCAACGATGAGAGGGAGAACAGACTCTAACCTCATCTAGGAAGTCATCCAGACTGAACCCGGCCATACCAATAACCACTTGCACAGGTGCACTATAATTGCTGTGATCATAAGTATCAACCCCGCTTTGATCTTTCTTTGGCATGGCTTTACACTCATTTTGGTAAACCGAGCATGTTCTTTCATAGTTATGAACGTGGCCGAAGAGAACTAGATCAACCTGTGATATCAAATGCTTGATGAGTACAATCTCACAAATGAACGGATTATTCTACATGAGAACCGGAGTAAGAAATAGAATGTTGCCTTGTTGTCCAATAGCAACGGCTCTACAGCATCAAGAAACCTATGGTCAGCACCTCCTGCAGAACCAGAAGTGTACATGGGCCTGTGCCTGCAAAAGGGGAACCGATACACTTTATCTCTGTTTTCTTGAGATTTTTTTTTTTTTTTTCTGGTTTGAGAGTACGCAAAATCAAGTGCTGAAACTCACAATTACCCAGAAGCAAATGTACTTACCCCGTGAAAACTAACCAAGGAGTTTTAGATCGGTCGACTGAAGCCATGTCCCCTTTCATCCATTGATACTGACAACATGACATTCCCATGACATAAAATGACAGCTCATCGACATGCAAATGTGAGAACAAAAGGGTTCAGCTCGATCACCCCTTACCTGCTCTGAATTCTCGGACCAGTCATGTTCGGTTGAAATCACGGTAAAATGAACACTGGCTTGTTCTATGGAATACCATGGCTTGTCCTTCGCTGGGGTTGGCATTGGGAAGTATGTCTCATAAGCAACGCCACATTCCCCACCGGAGTCCGGAGTTGAGTACATGGATCCAGAGTGCCCATAATCTCTGCATGTAAAGAAACTTAGAAATCATCTTCGATGCATACTGCTAAGTATGATGGTTCAGCTGTTTACTGAGTCTTCCATAATATGCAGGAAGAGGTGCATATCGACTGGAGGTAGTTAGTTACCTTTCATGGTTCCCAATTGCAGTCATGTACGAAACTCGGGAAGCAAAAGGGCTGATGAGGTTTAGGAAGAAATCCCACTCCACTAAGAAGCCGGTGGCGTAGCTTATGTCTCCAATATGGAAGATGGCGTCCACATTGCCAGAGTCTACATAATCCAACACTGCCTTCGCCACCGAGATTGATCCTGGCTGTAGAATTATATAAAGTCGCATATTAGGATACCATCATAATCAGGAGTTTGAATTCTCGCAAACAGCTTAGTCTGTGCCTTTGCAGTTAATTCAGATGAATGTGACGTGCTAATAATGTTTCATGGAGAGCCGGTTTTCAATATGATACTCCCCCCAAATCGTGGCATATTTTGTCCCTTCCATCAGCATTCTTAAAATTTTGAAGGATACACATTCCTCCTAGTGTACGTCCAGTATGGATAGCATCTTTTCAATGTTGCAATCAGAAATTTGATTTTTCATTCTATGGAATGCATGTTTACCTGAATGTAGTGCTCGACTGAATCATCGAGAGGGGCTTTTCCCATATCCCCAAATGCAAGAAACTTGAGTTCATTTGATCCTCCTGCTGGCGGTGTCCTGAACTGAACTTGTTGACTCCAACCAGCTGAATCACTAGATATAATAAAACCATCGCCAAAAATAAATCGGATACGCCAACAAATGATATAAGAGTTTCGTATCAATTCAATTTCCAACCATCTAATTCAAGCCAGTGAAAAATAGATCACTCCATCTACTTCCACTTGCGGAAACTCATTTGCAGTGTCATGCGATGTATTACTCTAATGTCATGATAACAAGATGCTCCTTTTTATTGAAAGCCTTGTACCTGATCCTCTCTCGATCAGACATGCAGCTACAATTCATCTTTAAGAACTAACGCATATAGAAGCATTTGCCGGTGCTCCGTCATCTACCTAATGTCGTGAATTCATAGACAATTATTGTAAGGAACAAGTCCGTTGCATATCAATTCATTCCCATTCACTGCAGATTCGATGACCCTGCATCAAGTAGACATGCCAGAGATATTGCAATATGCTCAGCAAGAATACCTCGAGCTGCTCTGAAACCAATCAGTCTCATAAGCAACACAGTTTCAGCCAGGAGACTCTACCTTCCATATTTGTAAGGATAAGAGGTAGAAGGCTGCAGTCCTGTCATCACGGCTGAATGGATGTAACCGGGGTCATGCCAACCGAAATCTTTGGCAGGACTAGGTAGCACATTACCTGTCGAAAAATAGACCAACAAAACTAAATTTAGTGAAGAATGAGTCTTCATAAGGCATTTCGATTGTTTTGCATGTGACAAGGAAGTCCGAGTGCATTTACAGAGTTTTCAAGTAAGGGTTTGAGGTTAACTCACTGCACATATCATCTTGTGAGAATGTACTAACTTCGGAAGTTTGTGATTTCCCATCTCCGTATTGCACCTCTTGGGGCTCTTTGTCTCCACTAACCCATGTAATCCTCATCTGCAGATTAAAGCATGTATGATTACCAGTCGCAGTCTGCATTGCTTTCGAGTGTTTTATGTAACGTTATTCCACGCTCCGGCGCAGTGTGTCATACAGGCATGTTACCGCGACTTCATGGGCTAATGGTATAATTGACATTTGTCATGACATTCATAGAGCCAAATGTTGGCGACACGATCCCCGCAAGCTCGACACACCAATTGTTAGCCAATTCAGTGCTTACCGAGGTCCCAGTCGAGTCAATGCTGGAGAGATGGCCATAGAGCGGTTGGTTCGGGTTAGCAAAAGTCAAAGAGTTCGATTTCTTCAATACACATGGTGTTGGAAAACCCCCGGCGAACAGCACAAACTCAATGTCGGTTCTGATGTTTACAACGTGAAACGTCAAGGTGCCGCCGCATGTGGTCGCCACACATTGACCGTCCTTGTATTCCTTGCACTCCTCCTTCTTGCAGCTCAGATAGTCCGGATCCTTGCTCAAGTATTGTGCCTGAAAATGATGCACATAAGCGTGCACCAAAAAGTTCAAGTGGAAACATTTCTCCTAGTCTAAACTAAATAGACAAGTGATGGTAGGTATACTTAGAAACTTTAGGGAATTTGGGACGTCGCAAAAAAAAGAAAAAGAAAAGAAAAGATGTAGGTATAATGCCAGTGGTCGCAATAAATGAAATTTTAAAGCATTTTGATAAAAAGGGCCTACTTAAATATTCAATGTAACCGGAGTCCATGCAGCATCTTATATGTACCCAAAAAAAAAATTATAAACCTTCATTAATATCTGGCATTACTCAAATTTAAGTTACATGTGGAATGTCTTCATTTGACTAATAAAAAACCAACCTTGAGAAGTATTTTCATTATTTTCTGTATTCAACAAAGTTTGGTGTTTTCATGGTCAATGAAAAAAGTACATAAATTTTGTAAAAAAAAATTACGTAATTTATTGAAGGATGGTTCTATAAGTCAATTGCTTAGTTATTAAATGAAAATAACAATGATAAAAGAATTCGATAAAGAACACCGCAAAATATTTCAACCAGAACCAAATCTCACTTTATTGATTGAAACTTTAGCAGATTATTGAACAAAAGACTCTTTCGATTCTCTTTTGAACCCAAAAAGAGACACTCTGCCAAAAATAAAACTAAAAATAAAAATAAAAAGGACTCCTATTTTGTCCGCTTCTTTCGGCTGATGAAGACTTGACGAAGAATCTTTTAAACCTTAAAAGCAGCTACGACCATTAAAGCTTGAGGTAGCATTGGTATAAATATATATAGTTGAATTCATTAAATTAGGTAAATGGTACTTAGAGAAAATGCAACATCAATAGAATATTTCGAAATGTAAACTGAATTTTACATATTTTTCGCATTTTATTCCAATTTTATCTACCACCACAACACAATCATGAAAGAGTCTTATCAAATATATTAACTTTTTGGTTATGTTGCAACTCAACATGTCCCTAACCAAATGAAATATGATATTGTGTCGTGAACGGGAACTCCATGACATGACTTTGGGGGTCACTCATGAGGACCGAACCAAAGTCTTGGCAAAAGGAGCAAGGCATGTGCCGTGTGAGTTCTTTTTCAGTTACTTTTCTCTTCGGCCCCTGTGGATTCCAGTATTTTTTCTTTAGCCCCTCACTACTTTATGTTTCCATTGCTAATCAAGAAGAAGGAAGATAAGTCATCAACAAGGCATGATTCAAGGTTAGATAAGGTTACCTTGACAGGATAATGGCATAGAAGAGGAAGATGACTAAGATCACCGGTCTCTTCATATAGAGCCTTATTCAATGGACAATCCGAGACCCTGCACCCCACAAGAACAAAACGAAAGGAAAAGAAGGAACGTGAATGAGTAACCGCTGATATGTACGAATACAGTTCAAAACTAGATATTAGGATGATTCATACTTGGCGTTCGATGGAGAAATCATGGCAACCCAGTCGGAGTCCTTTGGAACCAAGACCCCGGTCACGTTAACCGTGAGATACTCTTCATCCCCAATGGCGGTGTCGCCACTGACATTGATTTGGAGATACGGGTTTGGGTCGTGGCACTGGAGAATTTGCCTTCTGTTTAGTAACCGGAACTCAGATATGGCGGTGTAGTTGAGATGCTCGAGCGCGGAGTCAACCACCAGCGGGTGCAAATTCGACAGTGACGACCACGACGAAGAAGAAGAAGAAGAAGAAGAAGAAGAAGAAGAGCGAGTCAAAAGTATGATGGAAATGGAAAAGATTGCGAGTTGTGTTGGAATGTGGAACTCCATATTGGAGAAGCAAAATGCTTTGGGTGGATGAAAAGGAAGGCTTTCTTTCTATAATTACAAGAAAGAGAGGCGGGATTTAGTATAGAGAGAGGGGGGGAGAGAGAGGGACTGTTTGAAGCATCGAGGTATGAGATGGACGTGTGGGATCTAATACCTATGGATAGACATTAAAGGTCCGTTTGTTTCGCAGAAAATGACTTCCGGAAAAATATTTTCCAGATTTTCCGATGTTCGTTTCACGGAAAATGAACTAGTCAAGGAAAATATTTTCCATCATTGGAAAAAACAACCTTTAAAGTGAGGAAAACGTTTTCCATTTTTAAAAAGTGGAAAACGTTTTCCATGACTCATTCCCTCTTATTTCTTTTTACTAATATATTTTCATTTTATTTTTATGCTTTCTTTTTTTTCTTTTTTTTTTAAATCGAATTTTTATTTTTTATTTTTTTGGTCAATTAAAAATCAAATTTTGATAATTTTTCTCAAACAATTAAATGAGCTAACGAACGGTGGAAAATATTTTCCACTCAAATTTTAAGTTTTGGCCGAACATCGGAAAATAAAGTCATTTTCCTAAAAAATGACTTCGAGGAAAATATTTTCCGGAAATGTGATATTTTATTATTTGTTGGTGGTCAAAGCGTACCATCAATTTATTACGTGTTCGACTAGGCGACTTCGGCTGTCGCTAATACCGCCGATTCACGCGGGCCTGCCTTCACATTCCTCATCACCGATAGGTCCTCATCACTGTGGGGCTTGCACTAATAGACTATTCTGTGACATGCTACCTATAATTATGGGTAAATTTCGGCTTGCGATATTTCAATCTGCCACATTTTATTTAGCAAGATTCATGAGTTGAATTGGGATGAAATTATAATAATTTCACGATTAGCAGAACTTTAAATTTTTGGTCATTGTCTCAACTTTCATTTGCTTCTCCCTACGGATACTTGCAAAACGCTCCGTTAAAAGCAGAAGTACTTTTCTATAGGATTGATCCTTTTGTCGAGGCACTTTAAGAGATCGGCTTTCTAACTTGGGAGGGAAATGCACGTTGCCTGAAAATATTGGGAATGAGCAGAAGTGCGTGTAGGTTGAGCTTCTGATCGATTATGATCAGATTAAAAAAACCAAGCAGTTTTGTTCTTAGTAAGAGGTCTTATAATAAATTCTTCATTACCAGCAGCCTGAAATTAGTAAATTATTGATTGTCGGCCTTTTTCTTGTAAACAAGCGTAAGCCTGGAAGGGATGGACCATTAGTATATCGGTATACTTCTTTCTCTTCTCGTCCTTATCACAGTAATAAATGTGCCTCCTGGGAACATTATCCTTGGTATATAACTTGAGATATCAGCCACAACTTTCAGAGTACTCATCACGGGTTTGCACTGGCTCAGAATCTTCATATAGCTTTAAGCATCCATGGAAACAGTACCACTGTCTATCATCTTAAATTCTCCTGTGACAAAAAACGATAATCTCAGCAAAAAGTGCTTACCAATTCTCTATATAGAACTCCAAAGAGGTTGGGCAGAAAAATAACCCAGCTAGAAATAACAAGTTGGATAATTAATCTACATTGGAACTCCAAAACAAGAAAAGGGGAAAAGACAAACCAAAAGGGAATCCTATAATCTTCATGGACTATATTCCTCTTTGGACAGCAATAAATAGCACAACAAATATGGGTGAAAGAAGAAAGACTATGTACGGAAAGGCTTCAGAGAGTGCACCTTCTTCGAGCTCTTCATCCTTGTCAAGAGAATAGTTGCTTTTTTTGTCAATGAAGGCCTCGAAGTAGTTTTGGTAGCCTGTGCTCTTTGCGGAAAGCTTTGAGCTTCTTACCTTCATCTTCATGGCCTGTAGAGTATTTGCACCATAACCATTGACAGAAAATGTAATGGAGACTTGGGAAAAGGCTTTTCCTCTGTATATTCATTATATACATTTACATAGCATTGGTAAATTTATAGTGTAAGAGACAATAGAATAAAACAGGAAAAAAATAATAAATGAATCTCTATTTTCCTATTTTCCTATTTATCAAAACTAATTCATGATTGACCGAATCTCAATCAACGGAATCGGAATCTTCAAGATATATTTCCAACACTCCTCCTCAAGCCGGTGGCCTGTAGATGTCAAGGATACCTAGCTTGCTCAATAGGTACCTATGCTGTTTCCAACATAACGCTTTAGTGAAGACGTCTGCAGGTTGCTCCGTTGTTCCAATTCCTTTTGTCACGAGGACTCCATCTTTGATTCTATCCCGAGTGAAATGACAATCCAATTCTATGTGTTTTGTTCTCTCATGAAAAACTGGATTTGCCGCTAATTTGAGTGCAGCATCATTATCACAAAACAATTCAGTTGGTCCACTGACCTGTATTCCAAGATCCAAGAGTAGTCCTCATATCCAAACTATTTCATAGGTAGCCTTTGCCATGGCCCGATACTCTGATTCTGCAGATGATAATGAGACAGTTGACTACTTCTTTGTCTTCCAAGAAATCAATGACTTTCCCACCTTTATGCAAAAACCAATAATAGATCTTCTGGTCATTGGACAAGTGGCATAATCTATGTCACAAAAAGCTGTCATCTTCATATTGTAGTCACGAGATAGAAATATACCAAGGCCTGGACATCCCTTCAGATATTTCATAACCTTCAATGCCACATCCATATACGATATGTCAGGTTTTGTCATTGTAAGATATATCAACTTTCTGACAAGTCGCTGATATTCAGAAGGATCTTTGAGCACCGAATCTTTAATGGTTGAAGGGGAACGAATGTCATATTCATGCGTCGTCAACTTGACATTCTCCTCAATTGGGATGACTGCTGGTTTACATCCCGATAAACCTGCTTCAGAAACAATCTCCAAGATGAACTTCCTTTGACTAAGGCAAATTCCTTCATTGGATCGAGCAATCTCGATGCCGAGAAAATATTTTGGTGGTCTCAAATCTTTGATGTGAAAAGTGGAGTGCAAATACCTTTTGAACTTGGCAACATCAGAATCATTATTTCCCATGACAAGTATGTCATCGACATATATCAACAAATAAATTGATGAGTCTTTTGTAGTACGTGTAAACAAGGCATAATCATACTTAGAATGCTCAAAACCTACATTGGTTAGTGCAGCAGTGAACTTGGCATACCATTGTCTAGATGCATGTTTTAATCCATATAAGGATTTGCGAAGACGACATACCCGAGACTCCCCCTGTCGGCGTAATCCTTGAGGAATATCCATGTAGATTTCTTCATCTAGATCACCGTGGAGAAAAGCATTATGCGCATCCATCTAATTGAGGGACCAATTCCGTTTGGCTACAATGGACAAGAAGGAACATACATTAACTTCTTTAGCTAATGGAGAAAAAGTCTCTTTTTGAGTGAATCCCTTGGCAACTAATCGAGCCTTATAGCGCTCAATAGAACCACATGCCTTGAATTTGATCTTATAAACCCACTTGCAGCCAATCAATTTCCGTCTTGGAGGCAAAGAGACTATATCCCAGGTGTGATTCTCCATTAGAGCAGTAAGTCCGGATTCTATCGCGTGTTGCCATCTAGGATCTCATGTTGCCTCAACGAATGAGGATGGTTCCTATTCTTCAGATATACGATTGATACAACACATATGTCCTGGCGATAACTGATTAAATGACACATATGAGGTAATGGGATATTGTGTACTTGAAGAACTTCTTGCAGAACATATGTAATCCTTGGTCCATGTAGGTGGATGAGTGTGCCGTCCAGATCGTTGAGGCTGCTCGATGATATGTGCTGGAGGATTCGATGATTCGGGAATAACTAGTTAGATAGCTATTGTTAAAGGAGATTGAGAAATGTCCTCAGATAAACTTGGCGATGTTGCTTCTGAAGGTGTAGATTCCATCGATACAGACAAAGATGGTCCTGATGATATGGGTGGTCCTAGTGCGGTAAGGAACCCTGGTGTTGAGGATAAAGATTCATCGGACAGAAAATGTCTGTCGTGCCCTGATGGTAAAGAGGGTTGTGATGAAGAAACCATTTCCTCAAACGGAAATACATCTTCATGGAATACAACATCCTTGCTAATGAAGAAAATCCCTGTAGAGATCTCCATAACTCGATATCCTTTTTGAAGAGAAGAATATCCCATGAAAACGCACTGAGTGACTCGAGGGCCCAATTTATCTCGAGGACCCACATTTGTTATATAACATAAACAACCAAATACTTTAAGGTGATTATTATTAGGCTATTTGTTGTAAAGCATCTCAAAAGGGGTCCTACCATTAAGAATCTGAGTTGGCATGCGATTGATCAAGTAGGCTGCTGTGACCACACAATCTCCCCAAAAATCTTCTGGAATAGAAGCTTGGTATTTTAGAGCACAAGCAACCTCTAACAGATGCCTATGTTTGCGCTCAACGACTCCATTTTGTTGTTGAGTGTAAGTGCAGGAACTTTCATGAAGTATGTCATGGGAAGATAGTAATGTGTTGCAATCAGAAGTGAAAAATTCACGCCCATTATCTGTACGGATTATTTATACAGATTTACCAAACTGATTTCTAATTATGGAAATGAAACTTGATAAATTATCAAAAGTTTGGCTTTTCGATTGCATAAGATAAACCATGTGGCTCGAGTGTAATCATCAACAATTGTAAGGAAGAATCGAGATCCGTCACGGTGAGGAGTATGATAAGGTCCCCAAATGTCCATATGAAGTAAAGAAAAAAAAAATGCGTTGCACGAGATGTACTTTTCGGAAAGGGTGCTCGAGATTGTTTAGCTAAAGGACATATTGGACATTTTGGATGAGGAAAAGAAGCACTGTAACCCAATTGTTGATGAGAAAGGAGATTTTTATTTGAACCGATGGCATTACAAGAAACATGCTTATTTAATAATTCTAAATCTCCTAGGGAATTGCTCCAGAAATAGAGTCCATCTACCATACTACCCAAGGCCATCACTCTGCCAGTCGAATGGTCCTAAAAAAGACAATTGTCTGAATTGAATATGGCATGGCAAGAGTTATCCTCACATACTCTTGAGACAGACAAAAGATTGAATTCAAATTCTGGAATATATAAGACATTTTTTAGGATTAAATTTTGATCAAAATGTACGGTGCCGGTTGTGGTAACATTTGTGATGTTCCCATTTGGAAGACGCACCATCATAGGGGATTCTAGCATTTTATATGTGTGAGAAAACAGATTTTTGTTGCATACTATGTGGTCCCTAGCACCTGAATTAATAATCCATACATCAACTGAAAACGAATTATTGTTGTATAGGAAGGTACCTGAGAATCCTACACCTTTATCGCTAGTCTTGAATTGATCCAGCATCTGTACAATATTATGATATTGTTCTTGGGTGATCATCTGGTGAGATGATACATCTGCCTTTTGTGCAAAAACTTGAGAAACTATGGATTCTCTCTTTTTGTCCTTGTCATTAGGTTTTCCATGCAGCTTCCAACATGTTTCAATAGTATGATGCAAACGTTTACAGTAGCTGCAATCTCGTTCGTCCGTTCCAGCATTGAGATCCCAGCCGTCGGATCCAGCGTTTCTATCTGAGCCGTCCATTCTAGATCGGCGATCCTAGCCATCCATTCCAAATCTTTGATCCAAGCGGTCGAATTGTAAGGACTTAAGGTTTCCTCCAGTTCTCCTCGTTGCAGCCACAATTTTTCTCTCCAGATCTGTGGAGGTTTCGCCGAAGGTTGCCTCGCCGGAGCGAAGGACGGCAAGGCTCATGCCTTCACCTACCCGAGCGTGTTTAGCGGTGGCCATCTGATGGTGCTCCTCTTGGACGGCCAACTGGTAAATGCGGCCAAGCAACCGTGGAGGGTCCATCGCGAGGATCTTCGACCAAAAAGCTTAGAAGGATTCATTGAGAATCAGTAAGAATCTCGTCGTCTTCTCTCCCTCTTTGATTTTGCGGTACTATTGGAGGGTGTCTTCGGGCCCCTCGAGTCGCTCTTCGGCAACCTCAAGCTCATTCCATAGAGTAGAGAGGCGGTTGAAGCAAGAGGTAATCGAGAGGTTCCCTTGCTTCAACTCCGACAGAGCTTGAGTGACGGTGAATAGCTTCGCTCGGTCGAGGCGTCCATACATCTTGCGTATGCTGTCCCAAAGGGTTCTGGAATCTTCGGTAGGTAGAAGTCCGGCTGCAATTTTTGGGGTGAGGCAGTTGCCAAGCCATGTGCGAACCAGTTGGTTGCACTTGCGCCACTGCCTTTGGAGCCATTCATCGGCCGGAAAAGGGATGGCTCCGTCGAGGAAGCCGTCCTTGTCTTTGGTGACAAGGGCACACTGAGGATCCCTAGCCCAAGCCGTGTAGTTCTCCGCTCCAGTAAGCTGCATCCCAATGAGCTTCAATTCGGGCCCGTCGGCCAACAACGTGTAGAAAGAGTCGCTTGGTTCAGGCCGGCCGCCACCTCCAACCGGAAAAAACAGCGGCGCGTATCCAAGTTGAAATCCCGAGTAGGGATTCGTCCCTTGACCTGGGTTAGATCCAGATCCCTAACCCGGCGATGCATATCCGAGTTGAAATCCCAAGTAGGGATTCGTCCCTTGACCCGAGGTAGATCCAGGTCCCTGACCCAAAATGGATCCGAATCCCTGAGCCGGATTCGTTTGGCCCAATGCTTCTGTTGGGCCCGTTACAGACGGCGATGGCCCAAAGGGATATTGGGTCCATACTTGTCCTAGTGACGAGCCAAAAAGATACTGGGTCCATACCTGTCCATACACTGGAGGAAAGGTTGGAGGCCACTGGGTTGGGCCAGAGGTCTAGCCCGACGTCGGAATCAACCTTGCAGAAAGAGTTTCCTCTGATGGTTGAACAGAAGCTCGGTCTTCACTAGGGGGAATAGCCAGATCTGAGGTAGGTGTCTCCTCTGTTGAGGTGTTCTCAACATTATTTGTCATGGCACCAAAAAAAATTGAATTCCTAACCGATTTGCTGGTCTATTTCGCAAGTAAAGATCATGCAACAACAGCCCAGAAAAAGAACGGTGGCAATTCAAGAATATGCGGAAGTTAGGCCAGGAGTATTGGCTCTTAATACCATGATAGAAAATGTAATGGAGAATAGGGAAAAGGCTTTTCCTCTGTATATTCATGATATACATTTACATTGCATTGGTAAATTTATAGTGTAAGAGACAATAGAATAACACAAGAAAAAAATAATAAATGAATCCCTATTTTCCTATTTATCAAAACTAATCCACAATTGACTGAATCACAATCAGCGGAATCAGAATCTTCAAGATATATTTCCAACAACCATCATTTTAGATGCTCTTTAACTAGAAATAGCCTACAAATTCACAGTGATGTACTTTACGCCTTCTTTGACATTCCATTAACAATTACCTGAAAGCTAAACATGAATTGCATAGCTCTCTTGCCGACTTTAGCATTTGGATGAGATTGAAGCTTCTCGTACATTATACGAGCCTCATCTGGTCTTTCAATCATGTTGAGCACGTCATTATTTTCAAGCATGGGACAGAAAAGAATGCAAAGCCTCTAGCCTACTGTGGCGGTCGAGAGGGGATGCAAGAAGGGAGTCACAGAAGCAACTCTAATTCCCAAAGATCCTAAATTTACCCTGCCTGAGCTTCATTAAGATTGGTATTGTTAGGAATTCCTTCCCATATGAAAAAATGTAATTACCTGGTAAGTGAATCCTGGCAGATGGACCACTGCAATGCAGCTAATCCATGAAGTTCACTCTGCATATACAAATCATTAGGGGATCAAACCATCAAACAAAATATCACAATCAAACAACCATCGCACCAGAGCACATGTAACACTTGGCCCTCAAACGAAAAAAACTTACACTTTTGGCAGGGTTACCTGAAATGGCAGCTTATGCATGATCTCTTCATAAAATGGTAAAGCTTCCTTTAGTTTTCCAACACCCATCAGAGAGTCACCATCCTTCAGAGCCTTCAACAGCGAACAATTCAATGACTTTAAATCTACAGTAAAAATAGTCTCGTAAATCCCTATAGAAAGGCAGAGAAAGAAAAACACTAAGACAAAGGGCTAGGTCTAAAAGTATTAGTTATACCCCATATCGCACATAATTTACTAGGAAGGTACCTTCTCACACTCAGATTTCAACTTTGCATCTATGTTTAAGCCCATTTTTTTCTTGTAAGCAGCAACAAGTTCTCTAGTACGTGCATCTTTAGCAGCCCTATCTTCAGCTGTTTCCAGCACGTCCCCCGGGCGAATGGTCCTTCCACCTCCAAACTGAACGATAAAATAACAATGAAAAAAAAAGCTTAGCCTGACATTTGATTCATTGGAAGACACCAGAGAGATAGCACAGAAAATAAAAGCTGCATAATATATATGTTTTCTGATCTGCATGTAATGACCAACCAACTAGATAACAAGTCCAGTCAGAGCATATGAAAATTTCAGAGGGCCAACTATCCTGACAAAAGAAGCAACGTTTGATATAATAAAAAGATCATCTTCACGGGAAAATTTGAATATATGCCAATAGACTTATGTTGCATTTGCTTCTCCCCAAACTGGCAAAGTCTATCACCTCAATGCTGTCTGTGATTCAACTTAGCATGAAAGAGTAATAACATTTGTTTGGTAAAAACATTATGGAATTTCAAAAACTTTGCTGAAATTTATCATATGATAGAAACTTGATTGATTGAGTGGATGAAGCGTTTCAATTGTTGTGTGTCTTAATTATATGTATTTGGGATATGAACTGTGCTGATATGTAGGAAGGAACTGAGGTGAGGTAAGACTCTAGCTCTAATTGTGTGGTTGTGTGGTTGTGTGGTTAGGGCGTCATGAGGCGTATTTTCTTCCTAATAAGGATTTAGAGAGTGGACTTGCTGAGACATTGTCAAACTGGTTATTGTATAACCATTTTCAGATCCTTAGATGGTGGTTGTGGAGGACCAAAGCCCCGAAGTCTGTGGAGGTGGAGTCTGAAGGATCGGCGTATTTTTTAGAGTCGATCATTTTGTAGGCTTTTACCTAGACTCTTTTTGTATCTAAACCCAGCTGTTTATAAAAGTGTGCTTTTGTGAAATGTTGTCCTGCTTTCCTATCCCGTGTTGTTTGTTGTCAGGGTTATTGTTCGCTTCCGTATGTGCATTAAAAATAAAAAGGTCTAGTCCTGAGAAGTCGCAATTGTATCAATCGCAATAGGATGTGCACACGCTCGAGGATCGGGGCGTGACAAACTTAGCAACAACCATTCGTTTGTCTACATACATTTGGGCCATGTAATCCTCCGCACTATGTAAGAAAAGTCATTGAATCGTGCATGTCATATGTAGTTTTTCTATTGAAAACTGACACTGTCTAAATGAAGGTCTTGCTACTTCTGGCATCGGTGAAATAGAGCACTTCGAGTTCCTCTGCTAAGGTCTATGGGGATACGAACACGGTGGTTCCCGTGGGCTTTGGAACTTAACAATTCTTAAGATGCAAAACTTCTCCTTTACTTTCTTTTATGACCATTCAACAAGCAGAATAAACAAGGTCAATTGTGTCGAGTCGCGATAGTATCGGTCAGGACACGCGTTCGAATAGTGCGTGCCTTCAGCTCAAGTCGAATTGCGAGGGCACATGAGCATGTCACTGAACTTACTGGCAAGCAGATCTATTGGTACCAAAAAAACCAATTTGCATAATGCCATGCCCGCAAGTTGCCGTGGCCAAATATCATTCTCTTGGTGAATGAAGTCAAAATACAAAGACCAAAGGGAAACATGTACATGAACATAGAAAAACTTAATAAACCTGCCTTGGATGCCAATTTCAACAGAAAGAGATTTTTTTCATTGACCTCATAATTTGCGAAGAAACAGAAAGAGAGGTCCTCGATAGGGCTTCGTCCGATCTAGCTCGATATTGACAGTGATTGAAAAACTAGCACATAGTAACTCAATGAAGCCTTATCGCTGGTCAAGGGGTGCACATAACTATCGCGACCTACCCCTCGGGGAGGGAATAAGTTTAGGGATATTGTCTAAAGACGAGCCTACTGCCCATGATCAGGCACGGGCTCTCCCAAACCCATACCTCACGCGACATTAGGATGTTCATAAGAATTTTATAATAAAGAGTCATCACTAGCCTATTAAAGTCAACTTGAAACCAAGTAAGGCATAATAGTGTACCCCACTTCTTACACAACTAAAAATCTAAGGTCAAAAACTTGATTACACTAATTAATCAATTAGTGCCATTTCGATACATAATTTTGTTCATTTAAAAAAAAAAATCTCAGGCAGTCTAGATTAATTTTATACCTATCCAGTAACATGTGAGGTGATCAGGTGCGTAATCATCAAAATAATAATCAAGTCACCAAAGAAAGCATTAAATACATTTCATGGGATAGCAAGAACTTAATGTTAAGGAAAAGATAAATGTTGATTGTAACTAAAGGGAGCCACAAATAGCAAAGCATGCAAACAAGAGTAATTGTCTTTGGGGACAATTAAACCCTAAAGTAAAACCTTAAGAGTTTACTTAATTTTTTAGCACAACTTTAGAGTTAAGGAGCTTCTATTTTTGTAAAAAAATATCTCAGAAAGTCTTCTTTTTTTTTAAAAAAAAATTCATGGAATGGGATTTTGTAATTTTTAATGAAATTTCGAATTTTCTGACATTTTTTATTTAATTTTTTTAATTTTTTTTTAAATCAAATGTTATAAATAATTTCTGAAAGTTTTTTTTTTTTAATTTTTTAATGTTCTCAGAGAGTTTTTGAATTTTCGGAAAATTTTTTGAAATTTTTTTATTTCTTTGGAATTTTTTGAATTTTAAAATTTTTTAATATATTTTTAATATTTAACATTATTAGGCTCGGGAAAACGGGTTCGGACCATATAAACCCAATCCAACCCGCAAGGAGGGGTCCGACAACCCAAACATAACCTAAGACGGACAAAACCTATTTCATAAAACCCTTTTTTTTTTGTTTTCTTTTTCGTTTTTATATCAATATTAATTTTTAATTCTTCTTTTCATTTTCTTTTTCCTTTTTCCTTTAATCTTTTCTTTTCTTCTTCCGGCCTTCTCCTTCTTCGTGGGTTCTCTGCACGCTCGAAGCCCCTTCTTTCACCGAGATCTTGTTCCTCACCGAAGCCCGTCCAAACGGCAACACCAACCGGAGCAACCAGCGTTCCACCGCCGAACCACCGCCATCTACTGGTCGTCCATTCCAACCGGCACCGATCACCGTCGGCCACGAACTTCGGCGATCATTTACCCATTTTCCGGAACAAAGAAACACGACCACTCGACGATACATGATTCTTTCACGATAAACGTACAAAAATTCAATGGAAACAAGCAAAACAAATATAATTTTGCAGATATAGGAGCAAGAATGAACCGATCCCATGTCAAAATGTGAAATATTCTTTCCGTTCTCTTTCGAGCATTTTATCAAACACTTGGGATGCACCGGCCAACAAGAAGAACGCAGACTCATTCGAGGCAAGCATCAACACGACATGCGCGAGCAACGTTCAAGATCAACTCAGAGGCTAGTTGGTCGCATTTGGAACAGATACGAAGGAAGGACAAACAACTTCGGCCACAACCCGAGGACCGACGAAACCGGAGCTCGCGCGAACCGGTTGGACGCGAGCTCCGGCCCGACGCCTCGAAAATGAACAGATATAGCTCGGGAAGGCCAACCTGGTTTGGATGAGACACGTAGCGACAGACGGCGACTGACGGCCGGGCCTCTGGCAACGGCCAGGTACTTTCCCGATCTCACACTCTCTCTAGCTCGCTCTCGACTCTCTCGAACACTCAGATCTCGCCCCATTTTCCTTCTGTTGAAAGATATGATGCTGATCTTGTAATATATCCTAGAAGATGTAGATCATTTATTTTAGTCAATTTAGGATTAGATCAGATACACATAGATTAAAGGAATATAATCTTTCTTTCTTTATGATTCGATATTCTGTAATATATAGGGATTGGTTTTGTACATCATTTACATAGAAGTGAATACAAAGAAAATTCTCCCACGTCTTCTTCTTCTTCTTCTTACAATTCCAGTATTCATCTTCTTCCTCAGATTCTGACATGGTATCAGAGCGTCCTTGATTCTGAACCATTTTTTGCTTCCGCTCCGATTACCTCGTAAGTGAACTCCAAATTCCAGACGAGTATTGCCGAAGGAATCACAGTGTTTGATTGCCTAAAAGCAAGGAACCTCATCTGCAAGAAGAGTCAACAGAGGAATCAATTTTTCTTTTCAATATGACAAGACCAGAGGATCTTACCTCAACTACTGCCGATCCTTCTGCAACAGAGGCACCGATGCAAACCAATGCAAATCAAGATTCATCCAATGTCATCCCTGCATTAGATCAACAAGAAAGACAAACCCAACAACCGCACGTGCAATGGCAACATCAGACTCAGGCTAATCCCGAGCAACCCTTCACGGGCTACCCATATCAATGGATGCCATATCCATGGTATCCTGGGTCAATTCCCACTGCATCATCGTCTGGCTACCAAAGCAACGCGCGAGCCGATGGCGGTCTGCCAACCAGTGATGGGGCAAATCCTGCCACCGGCCCGGAGCAGACGGGCGGTTCGATTGGACCAGGTATGGGAACGAATCCCTACCCGGGTTTTCAAAATGCGGGTCACGTTTTCGGCTTGGGTGGTTCGGGTCAAGGTGCCAATCCCTACCCGACTTCTACACCGAGCTCCTTCCCATATCCAATCTTCGCCACCAGTGGCCGGCCGGAACCCGGCGATCCACTTTACACCACGACAGCCGACGGGCCAGAACTACGGCTCATCACTCAGCAACTGACCGGAGCCGAGAATTATTCCAGCTGGTCGCGGGAATTCTGACGGGCGTTGGTGACCAAAGAAAAAGATGGGTTTATCGATGGAACAATTCCAATCCCATCCAACGAGCGGCGGGCACGACTATGGAGGAAGTGTAACCAGTTAGTCTGAACATGGATCAGAAACTGTGTTACTTCCGAAGTCGCGGCCGGATTACCACCGACGGAGGATCCAAAACAGATGTGGGAAAATGTAAAAGAAATGTACGGGAAATTGGATCGTGTCCGTGTTTTTTCACTAACCCAGCAACTTTCTGAGTTGAAACAGGGAAATATGAGCGTTGCCACCATTTACAACAAGATCTCAGCATTGTGGAATGAATTAGAAGCGGTGGAAGAAAAATTAGAAGGACCCGAATCAACTCTACAACAATACAGAGCGATTCGGGAACGAGAAAAGGTCACAAGATTCCTCCTTGCCCTAAATGAATCGTACCTTTCATTCCGGACGCAGATTCTCACCGTGGATCCAACACCAACCCTCGCTCGAATCTATCAACTTGCAACGCAGGAAGAGAGCCAGCGTCTTGCTGTGCTCGATAACCCCAAAGATGGGGTCGCACTTGCTGTACACAGCAGTGCTCTCGAGAGAGGAACGGCGAGAAGGGGGCGAGGAACAATCGTGCAAAACTTAGGGTTTCCTGAGAGAGGCGAAGACTCTCGAAGCCTAAGGAGAGGAACGGACGGCCACAATTGGATGAGGCGATCGGACGGCTTGCGAGGTCTTCACCCATTAATGGGATCCGACGGTCACCGAGGACTCTTCTCGGCAGCATCAGACGGTTCGCGTGCAATCTCGCCTTCGACGGGATCCAACGGTCCGCATTCCTTCTTCGCATCTAACGGTCCTCAAGAAGCGGTGTCCATTCCCTATTTAAAAATCCAATTGGGCCGCCATATGCTGCAACATTAAGGGGAAATTTCAAAGGCAAAGGTAAATTATACTGTGATTATTGCAAGCGTCCACATCACACAATCGATAATTGTTGGAAACTACATGGCAAGCCTAGAGAAAAAGGAAAGAAGGATTTTTCAACTGCTTTACAGGTCACAGGACAACATCAGCCAATTAATCAAGAGCAATATCAAGATCTTATGAAGGCTTTCAAAAAATTAGACACGTCTGACAAAGCTGGAAGCTTCACAGGTACTTCATATTGCTTGGCAAATTCAATTTCCAATGAAAAGTGGATACTTGATTCTGGGGCTAGTGATCATATTGCTTGTGATAAAAAATTCTTTTCAAAAATTGAGAAATTGCCTACTCCAGCTTCAATGCAGCTTCCAAATGGTAATTCCATACTTGTGATGATGATTGGCAACATCAATCTTAGCCCACTCATAACTCTCAAGAACGTATTATACGTTCCTGATTTCAATTTCAATCTAATATCAGTGTCTCGAGTTTGTGAAGAAAATTCTTGCCGAGTCCTATTTGATTCTGATAAATGTATATTTCAGGCCCTTTCGACTGGCAGACTGATGGGCTTGGGTAGTATCTCTCAAGGGCTATATTTCTGGATCAATTTCCCTAGCAGTTCACATTTATCATGTATTGAATTGAATAATTTGTCATTGTGTAATTCTGCTGCCAATGATAAAAATCTTATTAGTCATCAAAGATTGGGCCATAGTGGTTCTATTCTTTGTTCTCATTGCCCAATTTGTCCACTAGCAAAACAAACTCGTGCACTTTTTCCAAATAGTGTTTCTCGTGCAAAAAGTCATTTCTCTCTAATCCATGTTGATATTTGGGGACCCTACCACACACCAAATCGTGATGGTTCTCGTTTTTTTCTAACAATTGTGGATGATTTTTCAAGAGCCACATGGATATTTCTGATGCAGTCCAAAGGCCAAGTCTTTCATTATCTGAAAACTTTCTTCTCCTTGTCCAAAAATCAATTTGGGAAGTCTATTCAGCGCATCCGCACTGATAATGGAAAGGAATTCTTCAGCAGTGAATGTGAGATTTTTTTCTCCTCAAATGGAATATTGCATGAAAGCTCATGTATCTATACTCCACAACAAAATGGCATCGTTGAGCGTAAGCACCGGCGTTTATTAGAGGTATCACGTGCTCTGAAATTTCAAGCCTCGATTCCCGAAAATTTTTGGGGAGATTGTATAGTCAACGCTGCTTATCTCATTAATCGTATGCTGAGTAGGATGCTTGCTGGAAAAACTCCATATGAAATGCTTTATAGAAGGAAACCGAAAGTTCATCATTTAAGAGTTTTTGGTTGTCTATGCTATGTAACTACGGTAGGAGCTCGAGACAAGATGAGTCCTCGAGCTCGCCAGTGCATTTTTATGGGATATGCAACTCTGCAAAAGGGATATAGAGTTTTTGAGCCATCTACTGGAGATTTTTTTATTAGCAGAGATGTTGTCTTTCATGAGGAAATATTTCCTTTCCATGACAAGTCGGAACCTCCTGCAAATTCTGACAGGGACACCAACCATACTTGGTTTAAATCAGACGAAGAATCATCCCCTGGCCAAACCTATATTCTCACACATCCAAAACGTACATCGAGCATTCCATTCCCAATTTCTAAAGCATCTTTTATGGATAACTCTATTGGAAATACAGAAGAAGTTGATGTAACGTCTCCTAGATATGTCAACAATGAAGAGGTGCCACAGAATGAGGAGATTACATCCTCTAGCCAACAATCTCCCATGCCCAGGAGATCAGGACGCTCTATCCGTCCGCCTACATGGACAAAGGATTATATTTATACAGCTTCAAAATCATCAGGTACACATTATCCTATCTCCGCATATGTGTCTTTTCAAAGATTATCCTCCGACCATATGTGTTGTATTAGTAGAGTATCTGAGAAACAAGAACCATCTCATTATAATGAGGCTGTCAAAGATCCTCGTTGGCAAGAAGCCATGGAAAAGGAATTGCATGCCTTATTAGAAAACCATACATGGGATATTGTCTCATTACCACCAAATCGCAAGCCAATTGGTTGCAAGTGGGTCTACAAGATCAGATATAAGGCAGACGGGTCCATCGAAAGATACAAGGCTCGCTTAGTGGCTAAAGGGTTTACTCAGAAAGAAGGTTTTGATTATCATGAAACTTTCTCTCCAATTGCAAAGGATGTTACAGTTCATACTTTCTTATCCATTGCTGCATTTCGTGATTGGTCATTACATCAAATGGATGTTCATAATGCATTTCTTCATGGAGATTTAGATGAAGAAATTTATATGGACCTTCCACCAGGTTTACGGAGACAAGGGGAGTCCAATGTATGTCGTCTCCGTAAATCCCTTTATGGTCTCAAGTAGGCTTCGCGACAGTGGTATGCCAAGTTCACCAGTGCACTTACAGCTGTTGGGTTCAAACAATCCAAGCGTGATTATGCACTTTTCTCTTGGACAAAAGGTACGTCATCCGTCTACTTAATGATATACGTTGATGACATACTTATCATAGGCAATGATGAACTTGCTGTGAAGAACCTTAAAGAAAATCTCCATTCCAAGTTTCATATCAAAGATTTGGGATCACCAAAATATTTTCTTGGAATTGAGATAGCCCGTTCAAAGGAAGGTATCTCTCTTAGTCAGAGAAAATATGTACTGGAGATTATATCATAATCGGGATTGTCAGGTTGCAAGCCAGCAGTCATTCCTATCAAGCAAAATGTCAAGTTAACCACTGTAGAATATGATGCGGGCCTTCAGTCCACAGAAAATGATTCGCTACTCAAGGATCCGTCAAGCTATCATAGGCGAGTTGGGAAACTCATATATCTCACTATGACGAGACCTGACATTTGTTATGATGTTCAGACACTCAGTCAATTCATGCACAGCCCAAAACAGTCTCACATGAATGCTGCCTTGAAAGTGGTAAAGTATTTGAAGAAATGCCCGGGATTAGGGATCCTTCTTTCCCGCAATTGCAACATGAAAATGACAGCTTATTGTGATGCGGATTATGCAACTTGTCCTATGAGTCGGAGATCCATCACTGGTTTTTGTATCAAACTTGGCGAATCCTTACTTTCATGGAAGACGAAGAAGCAGTCTACCGTATCTTTGTCATCAGCAGAAGCAGAGTATCGATCCATGGCCAAGGCTGTTTGTGAAGTAGTTTGGTTACGAGGCTTACTTCTAGACCTTGGAGTGAAGGTCGAGGGATCAACTCTGTTATTTTGTGACAATGATTCAGCACTTAAGCTTGCTGCAAATCCTGTGTTACATGAAAGGACGAAGCACATAGAAGTCGATTGTCACTTCACTCGAGAGAAGATTCAAGAAGGAATAATCGAAGCAAGAGGAATCAGAACCATAGAACAACTTGATGATATATTTACCAAGCCTTTATGTCAAAGACAACATTCATATCTTCTAGACAAGCTTGGTGTCTTAGATATATACAAGCCACCAGCTTGAGGGGGAGTGTTGAAAGATATGATGATGATCTTGTAATATATCCTAGAAGATGTAGATCATTTATTTTAGTCAATTTAGGATTAGATCAGATACACATAGATTAAAGGAATATAATCTTTCTTTCTTTATGATTCGATATTCTGTAATATATAGGGATTGGTTTTGTACATCATTTACATAGAAGTGAATACAAAGAAAATTATCCCACGTCTTCTTCTTCTTCTTACAATTCCAGTATTCATCTTCTTCCTCAGATTCTGACACCTTCTTCGTGCCAGTGGACCAGCCTGCTTGCTCTCTCTTCCTGCTCACTCTCTCGGTCTGCCTCTCTAGATCGAGCTCTCTCGGAGCCAAAATCTGCAGAAAAAAAAACAAGAACCCAAAAAAAAAAAAAAAAAAAAAACCCCTCTCTCTCACAGCCGGGGTGCTTGGCTTCTGCCACCGCCAGCTTGCCAGTCAAATTGATGCCGACCCGTAGATCACGCCACCATCTGCCCCCTCGCGATTCCTTGCCTCCTCTGGTTTGTATGTTTCTTTCCTGCCAAAAGCAAGACCGGCGTGAGGGCGTGAAGGAGAGAGGAAAGAGAGAAAGGGCCAGACTTGGGGAAAAGAAAATGAGGCTGGGCTTGGGCCCAGGCGGAAAAAGATTCAGAGGAGAGGAGAATAGAAAAGGACCGGGCCTAGCCCGGTCCGCCTTTTTTTTAAAAATTGATTTTTTTTTGGATTTTTTTTTTAAACATTTTAATAATTAGTGATAGTAATTTAAATGCTCCTAATATCTCTATGTGATGCAATTTGATGAAAATTAATTTTTAATTAGGGGTTAAAGACTAATCCCTAATTTTCTATAACATTAAGTCTTAAATAAAATGACAAAATTTAAGTGTCAACAATAACACCCATGTAATATATAACACCCATGAAAAACTAGTAATCTAGTTAGTGCATGTAAGTCAATTCCTGTCGCATAGAATTTTAGGATGCAGTTGCGGGTTCCCTAAGTCCTACATGCTAATTAAGTTATAAAATATACAAAAAATTAGTGTGGGTTGCATATTAGTAAGCCGTTATTATAACATTCGTGCATTCTATTTACATATTTTTTTATAGTAATAGTTTGCGGAATCTTTGGTGATGAATAGGATACGCTTCGCTTTCTTAGTGCATCTAGGTTTTCCTAAATTTTTTGCAATCTATTTACTATTTTGATTATTGAGAATTACTTTCTTGATTATGCATCCACATGATCATCCTTCATATGTTAATGGCATAAGATAAAGTTAAATAAGATTGCCTGCAGAAACATTTTCATAAATAAAAAATGTATTGAAAAAGATAACCAGCAACATTTTACTTGGGCATCCAATCGACTAATAACAGATTAGTAGCAAATCTAAGAGACAAGTTTAAATGCATGTTGAATTGGGTTCAAGCGCTTGGTAAAGCTTGGAACAGTCCGTTGCTAAACGGGAGTGATTGTCTCTAGAGAACAACCTTCGTTTCTATTTAGTAGTTCACTAGCTTTCCTAGCTCAACTTCGGGAAAGTCACAACAGGGATAAGAGAACGATGGAAAAAGATATCTTCTCTTGAGACCACAGCTTCAATTGATTGCTTGTTGTATATTCTTCATCCTTGTCAAGAGGATAGTTACTTTTGTCTTCAATAAAAGGCCTCAATGCCCTGTCCCCTCTGCGGAGAGCTTCGAGCTTTGAGCTTCTTACCTCCATCATCTCCATGGCCTATAGAGTAGTGGCATCACAACCATCATTTTAGATGCTCTTCAATCAGAAATGGCCTACAAATTTACTATGACGTACTTCCACCTTCTTTGACATCCCATTCACAATTACCTGGAAGCTGTACATGAATTGCATAGCTCTCTCGCTGACTTTAGTATCTGGATGAGCTTGAAGCTTCTCGCACATCATACGAGCCTCATTTGGCCTGCCAATCATGTCGAGCACATCATTATTTTCATGCGTAGGACGAAAAAGAATGCAAAGCCTCTAGGCCTACTCTGGCAGCGGAGGGGGGACGCAAGAAGGGAGTCACGGAAGCATCTCTCATTCCCAGATATCCTAAAATTACCCTGCCCGAGCTTCTTTAAGCTTGATATTGGCCCAATTTGGTTCAGCATTCCCAATGGGCTTTCAGGGCTAAAAACCCCTTAGGTGTTTGGTTCAGCATTTGAAGGTATCATTGGCCAAATGCTGGCATTTGAAATACTGAAAGCCCAAAGCAGATGAAGACCTGCTTTGAGCTTTTAGCATTTCGGAAATGCAAGTCCACATTTACTGTTCATCCGTTGACTTCTCTTTTTTTTTTTAAACCGATCATCTTCCCCAAACCCCAACCGCCGTTGATCGGCAACGGAGTTTCATCGGATTTTATTTTTATTTTTTAAAAATAAAAATAAAAACCCTTTGTAAATGTTGGGTTCACCTTCTTCTTCTTTTTTGTCATTTTTATCTTTTGACAATCAATAGTCCAACTTTTTATCAATACACTAGAATAATCATTAATTAATGAAGATGATTAATACTACAATAATTAAAAAAAATTATTCAAAGTTGAAAACAAACCTAAAAGAACCTTAGGCCAAAAGTTGAGATTTGCATTTAATTTATAATCAAATTCTTTTAATATAATTTTTAAATAAATTTACTAAAATATATATTTTTTACATTATTCTCAATATGAAAATGTAAAAGGTTATATAGTCATTGTTTATTTTTTGCAATTTTAAAAATACTAAAACTGAAAAACTTAATTTTTTGAGCTTTGCATCTAATCTATAATCAAATTATTTTAATATAATTTTTAAATAAATTTACTAATATATATCTTTTACATTACTCTCAACATAAAAAATGTAAAAAGTTATATAGTCATTGTTTATTTTTTGCAATTTTAAAAATACTAAAACTAAAAAACTTAATTTTTTGAGCTTTGCATCTAATTTATAATCAAACTCTTTTAATGTAATTTTTAAATAAATTTACTAATATATATCTTTTACATTACTCTCAACATGAAAATGTAAAAAGTTATATAGTCATTGTTTCTTTTTTACAATTTTAAAAATACTAAAACTAAAATATTTAATTTGGTCACATTAAAGGGCTTTTAAAATATATGTTTACCAAACAGTCTTACATTTCCCTAAAGCACTTTTCAGTTATAGTTTATCAAACAATCTAGCATTTTCGAAAATACATTTACCTCAAAGATATTTGCATTCTCCCAATGGCATTTCCCCAAAGCTGAACCAAACGGGCCATTGTCATTAGTTCCTTCACAAATGAAAACAAGTAATCTCCTGGAAAGTGAAATCCTGGCAGATGGACCCCTGCAATGCGAGAAAATGTTATGTGCATTAAACACACCACAGTAGGATTTGCATTGAACCATCCAGAGATCGACACATGGTGAATCCGAGCCCACTTTTCAGATCTTTTCTCTGTCCTCGGTCACCCCCTTTCTCTCGTTACTCTCTCTTCTCTCACTATTTTCTTCTTTTACTTTTTTCACTTCTGAGGCCATGGACAGCGCCCCGTGAATTGCACCGTTACTGACCAGCCATGGACAAAGCCGGTATTTTCAGATCTGTTCGATCGTCGAGTTTCCAATTCGCCCTCTCCATCTCACAAGCCATGGATTTCGCGAAGTGCTTCACAGATCGTAGAGCGTAGTGAAGGACTTGGATAAAGTGGGTCGGGCTCGAACACGAGAGCTTGAAGTTGTCAAACAAAGGCAATATGCCGCTAGCGTTGCAATAAACTTCATCAATACGACTTCTCAAAGTAAATTGTGATAAATCATTCCGTCTAGAAAGAATTTCAAAAATTACCTATAAGAAAAATGTCTAGCTAGGTAATTGAGTTGTCGCTGCAGCGCAACTACGTGAAATGGTGAGACAAGTCAAATAAGAAGTAAATCCTTAAGCACGGGTATGGAGTGATATGTCATGACTCAGCGATTCTCAAATTGACCTTTGAGCGTGGTATGTATGGATGAGACAGCTGTTTTAGAAGATTATGCTTTTGCTGATCATATTCATGACCAAGGTTGGTTGGTCAAGTGTCATTACTCATTATTGATAGTGATCTTAAATAATTCAAATTTTTTTAGGATTACTAAGCAATTCCTGAATTTTACTACATTGGATCACATTCATGACGAAAATTCCGAAAATTCATGAGTTGAAATAACTGATTTTTACATAAATATATAACAATTTTTGAAAGATTATGATAACTATCAAGAGTCCGTGGTTCTAAACTCACTCGGAAGGAGAGACCACTCCTGCATCGAACACATCTTGTTAGATTGCTCACAAGAGTACTGAAATCATGAATTTGTATTCCTTCTTGACAAATCAAGAGCATTCAATTAGGTCGCACGGACAATCAAGATTTATTGCTTGTGTATCAGCACAAGTTATCTGTATGTTTTGAATGTGTAAAGTACAATGTGGAAGTGTATAACTATGTAGCTATGGCAGCTTTCTCGTTGTTATTGCCTGCAGTGCCTTCCTGTTGACCTGAAAAGTCGGGTTATCGGGTGATGCGGAAGATGTCTTCCACCTTCCTCGTGCCGGCATTCACATACTGCAGGCAAGATGTAGATTGAAGTTAAATGAGCACGTAAGCACGGTCGTCATGAATGCAGTAACATCTAGCTGCTTAATGTTCCAAACTCTACTTAGAGCACAGGACATCAGAAACTGTACATAGTTTCTAATTTCAAAGCATCACAACAGACGAGAACAATTTCTCAACAAATGAAGTCATATGTAATCGAGTTAGCAGTCATAAGGCCAAAAGGAATGATGATTGTGGCAAGGGCGACGGAAAATTCGAGAGTTCTGACCTCTAGTTGTAACTCTTCTGGAGTTGCATGTCCTCTGAAATAGCCGAATTTGGAAATCCTTATCAAACTCCAGTCCTTTGGCTGCAAAAAAATCAACGGGCCTTCACTTCTACAGATCTTATTCATGGGAGCAACATAAATGATGATCCCCATGTAACCGTATCAAGTTGAATGATATGAGCACCAGAATCAGATTTAATTTCTTAACACAAAGCTAAAAATCTCTGGAATCTGGATATTTCAAGGCCCATAAATCGGAAAGGTGTTGTTAAGACGGCATTGTTTGACTAAGCAACATTCAGCCAATGTAAATGCAAGAAATGGAATTGGGATTAAGCACTGACGAATACAAGGATGGATTTTCAGAAATTGCCAAAGAATTGTGCAGGTTTAGACAAAAAGCTATATTGGTTTACTATTTTCAACGATGAGAGGGAGAACAGACTCTAACCTCATCTAGGAAGTCATCCAGACTGAACCCGGCCATACCAATAACCACTTGCACAGGTGCACTATAATTGCTGTGATCATAAGTATCAACCCCGCTTTGATCTTTCTTTGGCATGGCTTTACACTCATTTTGGTAAACCGAGCATGTTCTTTCATAGTTATGAACGTGGCCGAAGAGAACTAGATCAACCTGTGATATCAAATGCTTGATGAGTACAATCTCACAAATGAACGGATTATTCTACATGAGAACCGGAGTAAGAAATAGAATGTTGCCTTGTTGTCCAATAGCAACGGCTCTACAGCATCAAGAAACCTATGGTCAGCACCTCCTGCAGAACCAGAAGTGTACATGGGCCTGTGCCTGCAAAAGGGGAACCGATACACTTGATCTCTGTTTTCTTGAGATTTTTTTTTTTTTTTTTCTGGTTTGAGAGTACGCAAAATCAAGTGCTGAAACTCACAATTACCCAGAAGCAAATGTACTTACCCCGTGAAAACTAACCAAGGAGTTTTAGATCGATCGACTGAAGCCATGTCCCCTTTCATCCATTGATACTGACAACATGACATTCCCATGACATAAAATGACAGCTCATCGACATGCAAATGTGAGACCAAAAGGGTTCAGCTCGATCACCCTCACCTGCTCTGAATTCTCGGACCAGTCATGTTCGGTTGAAATCACGGTAAAATGAACACTGGCTTGTTCTATGGAATACCATGGCTTGTCCTTCGCTGGGGTTGGCATTGGGAAGTATGTCTCATAAGCAACGCCACATTCCCCACCGGAGTCCGGAGTTGAGTACATGGATCCAGAGTGCCCATAATCTCTGCATGTAAAGAAACTTAGAAATCATCTTCGATGCATACTGCTAAGTATGTTGGTTCAGCTGTTTACTGTGTCTTCCATAATATGCAGGAAGAGGTGCATATCGACTGGAGGTAGTTAGTTACCTTTCATGGTTCCCAATTGCAGTCATGTACGAAACTCGGGAAGCAAAAGGGCTGATGAGGTTGAGGAAGAAATCCCACTCCACTAAGAAGCCGGTGGCGTAGCTTATGTCTCCAATATGGAAGATGGCGTCCACATTGCCAGAGTCTACATAATCCAACACTGCCTTCGCCACCGAGATTGATCCTGGCTGTAGAATTATATAAAGTCGCATATTAGGATACCATCATAATCAGGAGTTTGAATTCTTGCAAACAGCTTAGTCTGTGCCTTTACAGTTAATTCAGAGGAATGTGACGTGCTAATAATGTTTCATGGAGAGCCGGTTTTCAATATGATACTCCCCCCAAATCGTGGCATATTTTGTCCCTTCCATCAGCATTCTTAAAATTTTGAAGGATACACATTCCTCCTAGTGTACGTCCAGTATGGATAGCATCTTTTCAATGTTGCAATCAGAAATTTGATTTTTCATTCTATGGAATGCATGTTTACCTGAATGTAGTGCTCGACTGAATCATCGAGAGGGGCTTTTCCCATATCCCCAAATGCAAGAAACTTGAGTTCATTTGATCCTCCTGCAGGCGGTGTCCTGAACTGAACTTGTTGACTCCAACCAGCTGAATCACTAGATATAATAAAACCATCGCCAAAAATAAATCGGATACGCCAACAAATGATATAAAAGTTTTTCTTCAATTCAATTTCCAACCGTCTAATTCAAGCCAGTGAAAAATAGATCACTCCATCTACTTCCACTTGCGGAAACTCATTTGCAGTGTCATGCGATGTATTACTCTAATGTCATGATAACAAGATGCTCCTTTTTATTGAAAGCCTTGTACCCGATCCTCTCTCGATCAGACATGCAGCTACAATTCATCTTTAAGAACTAACGCATATAGAAGCATTTGCCGGTGCTCCGTCATCTACCTAATGTCGTGAATTCATAGACAATTATTGTAAGGAACAAGTCCGTTGCATATCAATTCATTCCCATTCACTGCAGATTCGATGACCCTGCATCAAGTAGACATGCCAGAGATATTGACTCTACCTTCCATATTTGTAAGGATAAGAGGTAGAAGGCTGCAGTCCTGTCATCACGGCTGAATGAATGTAACCGGGGTCATGCCAACCGAAATCTTTGGCAGGACTAGGTAGCACATTACCTGTCGAAAAATAGACCAACAAAACTAAATTTAGTGAAGAATGAGTCTTCATAAGGCATTTCGATTGTTTTGCATGTGACAAGGAAGTCCCAGTGCATTTACAGAGTTTTCAAGTAAGGGTTTGAGTTTAACTCACTGCACATATCATCTTGTGAGAATGTACTAACTTCGGAAGTTTGTGATTTCCCATCTCCGTATTGCACCTCTTGGGGCTCTTTGTCTCCACTAACCCATGTAATCCTCATCTGCAGATTAAAGCATGTTTGATTACCAGTCGCAGTCTGCATTGCTTTCGAGTGTTTTATGTAACGTTATTCCACGCTCAGGCGCAGTGTGTCATGCAGGCATGTTACCGCGACTTCATGGGCTAATGGTATAATTGACATTTGTCATGACATTCATAGAGCCAAATGTTGGCGACACGATCCCCGCAAGCTCGACACACCAATTGTTAGCCAATTCAGTGCTTACCGAGGTCCCAGTCGAGTCAATGCTGGAGAGATGGCCATAGAGCGGTTGGTTCGGGTTAGCAAAAGTCAAAGAGTTCGATTTCTTCAATACACATGGTGTTGCAAAACCCCCGGCGAACAGCACAAACTCAATGTCGGTTCTGATGTTTACAACGTGAAACCTCAAGGTGCCGCCGCATGTGGTCTCCACACATTGACCGTCCTTGTATTCCTTGCACTCCTCCTTCTTGCAGCTCAGATAGTCCGGATCCTTGCTCAAGTATTGTGCCTGAAAATGATGCACATAAGCGTGCACCAAAAAGTTCAAGTGGAAACATTTCTCCTAGTCTAAACTAAATAGACAAGTGATGGTAGGTATACTTAGAAAATTTAGGGAATTTGGGACGTTGCAAAAAAAGAAAAAGAAAAGAAAAGATGTAGGTATAATGCCAGTGGTTGCAATAAATGAAATTTTAAAGCATTTTGATAAAAATGGCCTACTTAAATATTCAATGTAACTGGAGTCCATGCAGCATCTTATATGTACCCAAAAAAAAAATTATAAACCTTCATTAATATCTGGCATTACTCAAATTTAAGTTATATGTGGAATGTCTTCATTTGACTAATAAAAAACCAACCTTGAGAAGTATTTTCATTATTTTCTGTATTCAACAAAGTTTGGTGTTTTCATGGTCAATGAAAAAAGTACATAAATTTTGTAAAAAAGAAATTACGTAATTTATTGAAGGATGGTTCTATAAGTCAATTGCTTAGTTATTAAATGAAAATAACAATGATAAAAGAATTCGATAAAGAACACCGCAAAATATTTCAACCAGAACCAAATCTCACTTTATTGATTGAAACTTTAGCAGATTATTGAACAAAAGACTCTTTCGATTCTCTTTTGAACCCAAAAAGAGACACTCTGACAAAAATAAAACTAAAAATAAAAATAAACAGGACTCCTATTTTGTCCGCTTCTTTCGGCTGATGAAGACTTGACGAAGAATCTTTTAAACCTTAAAAGCAGCTACGACCATTAAAGCTTGAGGTAGGATTGGTATAAATATATATAGTTGAATTTATTAAATTAGGTAAATGGTACTTAGAGAAAATGCAACATCAATAGAATATTTCGAAATGTAAACTGAATTTTACATATTTTTCGCACTTTATTCCAATTTTATCTACGACCACAACACAATCATGAAAGAGTCTTATCAAATATATTAACTTTTTGGTTATGTTGCAACTCAACATGTCCCTAACCAAATGAAATATGATATTGTGTCGTGAACGCTATGGACTCCATGACATGACTTTGGGGGTCACTCATGAGGACCGAACCAAAGTCTTGGCAAAAGGAGCAAGGCATGTGCCGTGTGAGTTCTTTTTCAGTTGCTTTTCTCTTCGGCCCCTGTGGATTCCAGTATTTTTTCTTTAGCCCCTCACTACTTTATGTTTCCATTACTAATGAAGAAGAAGGAAGATAAGTCATCAACAAGGCATGATTCAAGGTTAGAAAAGGTTACCTTGACAGGATAATGGCATAGAAGAGGAAGATGACTAAGATCACCGGTCTCTGCATATAGAGCCTTATTCAATGGACAATCTGAGACCCTGCACCCCACAAGAACAAAACGAAAGGAAAAGAAGGAACGTGAATGAGTAACCGCTGACGTGTACGAATACAGTTCAAAACTAGATGTTAGGATGATTCATACTTGGCGTTCGATGGAGAAATCATGGCGACCCAGTCGGAGTCCTTTGGAACCAAGACCCCGGTCACGTTAACCGTGAGATACTCTTCATCCCCAATGGCGGTGTCGCCGCGGACATTGATTTGGAGATACGGGTTTGGGTCGTGGCATTGGAGAATTTGCCTTCTGTTTAGTAACCGGAACTCAGATATGGCGGTGTAGTTGAGATGCTCAAGCGCGGAGTCAACCACCAGCGGGTGCAAATTCGACAGTGACGACCACGAAGAAGAAGAAGAAGAAGAAGAAGAAGAAGAAGAAGAAGAAGAGCGAGTCAAAAGTATGATGGAAATGGAAAAGATTGCGAGTTGTGTTGGAATGTGGAACTCCATATTGGAGAAGCAAAATGCTTTGGGTGGATGAAAAGGAAGGCTTTCTTTCTATAATTACAAGAAAGAGAATGGGGGAGAGAGAGGGACTGTTTGAAGCATCGAGGTGTGAGATGGATGTGTAGGATCTAATACCTGTGGATAGACATTAAATATATGTGGTTTTTATAGAGGAGGCGGGTGCTATTTACCTTAAAGAATAAATATAAAAAAACATGAAGAGGGTACTATGTTTCTTGACGTTCACATACGCAAAGTTGCTGATGCTCCAGATGCCGCTAGCTGTCCCTTTCCCCTTTCATGTTTCTCGTCCTTCTTGTGTTGCACATTTTAATATGTATAGAATAAACATCCACGCAAAAACAGATAACGCCTGACGGGCATTGCAAAAAGCTCGTCACTTGTTCGAGATTGTTATCAACTAAGAGCGAGTTAGTTGCTTCGAAAAGCTCAGTTCAGAGGTCGGATTTCGTTAGCTTTTGCCCTATGGGAACTTCATCTGCTTCCAGCGGCAACCTATAGAGACGACAAGTTTGAGTTTCTGGTTGATGTTACTTTGAATGGACGAGCTCGTCGAGCTTCCTCCACCTGGCTGTCTTGCACCCTAGCGTGGTTTCAAAGTCAAATGATGGGATAGGGGTTAATATGAATGCACGAGCGGCGTGCAATAAATGCAGCTGGCTACCTTATAAGAAACGAATGTCTCCCTTTGGATGCTCTTGGAAATATAGGTGCTGGTGACGCTGATTACGGAATAATAGACTGATGGAAAGAGGATATTCTCTTGAAAGCTTCATATCCATTTTATTATTTGTTGGTGGTCAAAACGTACCATCAATTTATTACGTGTTCGACTAGGCGACTTCGGCTGTCGCTAATACCGCCGATTCACGCGGGCCTGCTTTCACATTCCTCATCACCGATAGGTCCTCATCACTGTGGGGCTTGCACTAATAGACTATTCTGTGACATGCTACCTATAATTATGGGTAAATTTCGGCTTGCGATATTTCAATCTGCCACATTTTATTTAGCAAGATTCATGAGTTGAATTGGGATGAAATTATAATAATTTCACGATTAGCAGAACTTTACATTTTTGGTCATTGTCTCAACTTTCATTTGCTTCTCCCTACGGATACTTGCAAAACGCTCCGTTAAAAGCAGAAGTACTTTTCTATAGGATTGATCCTTTTGTCGAGGCACTTTAAGAGATCGGCTTTCTAACTTGGGAGGGAAATGCACGTTGCCTGAAAATATTGGGAATGAGCAGAAGTGCGTGTAGGTTGAGCTTCTGATCGATTATGATCAGATTAAAAAAACCAAGCAGTTTTGTTCTTAGTAAGAGGTCTTATAATATATTCTTGATTACCAGCAGCCTGAAATTAGTAAATTATTGATTGTCGGCCTTTTCCTTGTAAACAAGCGTAAGCCTGGAAGGGATGGACCATTAGTATATCGGTATACTTCTTTCTCTTCTCGTCCTTATCACTGTAATAAATGTGCCTCCTGGGAAAATTATCCTCGGTATATAACTTGAGATATCAGCCACAACTTTCAGAGTACTCGTCACGGGTTTGCACTGGCTCAGAATCTTCATAGAGCTTTAAGCATCCATGGAAACAGTACCACTGTCTATCATCTTAAATTCTACTGTGACAAAAAACGAAAATCTCAGCAAAAAGTGCTTGCTGATTTTCTATGTAGAACTCCAAAGAGGTTGGGCAGAACAATAACCCAGCTAGAAATAACAAGTTGGATAATTAATCTACATTGGAACTCCAAAACAAGAAAAGGTGAAAAGACAAACAAAAAGGTAGGTAATCCTATTATCTTCATGGACTATATTCCTCTTTGGACAGCAATAAATAGCACAACAAATATGGGTGAAAGAAGAAAGACTATGTACGGAAAGGCTTCAGAGAGTGCACCTTCTTCGAGCTCTTCATCCTTGTCAAGAGAATAGTTGCTTTTTTTGTCAATGAAGGCCTCGAAGTAGTTTTGGTAGCCTGTGCTCTTTGCGGAAAGCTTTGAGCTTCTTACCTTCATCATGTCCATGGCCTGTAGAGTATTTGCACCATAACCATCATTTTAGATGCTCTTCAGCTAGAAATAGCCTACAAATTCACAGTGATGTACTTTACACCTTCTTTGACATCCCATTAACAATTACCTGGAAGCTAAACATGAATTGCATAGCTCTCTTGCCGACTTTAGCATTTGGATGTGATTGAAGCTTCTCATACATTATACGAGCCTCATTTGGTCTGCCAATCATGTTGAGCATGTCATTATTTTCAAGCATGGGACAGAAAAGAATGCAAAGCCTCTAGCCTACTGTGGTGGTCGAGACTCGAGAGGGGATGCAAGAAGGGAGTCACAGAAGCAACTCTAATTCCCAGAGATCCTAAATTTACCCTGCCTGAGCTTCATTAAGATTGGTATTGTTAGGAATTCCTTCCCAATATGAAAAAAATGTAATTACCTGGTAAGTGAATCCTGGCAGATGGACCACTGCAATGCAGCTAATCCATGAAGTTCACTCTGCACATACAAATTATTAGGGGATCAAACCATCAAACAAAATATCACAATCAAACAACCATCGCACCAGAGCACATGTAACAATTGGTCCTCAAACGAAAAAAACTCTTACACTTTTGGCAGGGTTACCTGAAATGGCAGCTTATTCATGATCTCTTCATAAAATGGTAAAGCTTCCTTAAGTTTTCCACCATCCATCAGAGAGTCACCATCCTTCAGAGCCTTCAACAGCGAATAATTCAATGACTTTAAATCTACAGTAAAAATAGTCTCGTAAATCTCTACAGAAAGGCAGAGAAAGAAAAACACTAAGACAAAGGGCTAGGTCTAAAAGTATTAGTTATACCCCATATCGCACATAATTTACTAGGAAGGTACCTTCTCACACTCAGATTTCAACTTTGGATCTATGTTTAAGCCCATTTTTTTCTTGTAAGCAGCAACAAGTTCTCTAGTACGTGCGTCTTTAGCAGCCCTATCTTCAGCTGTTTCCAGCACGTCCCCCGGGCGAATGGTCCTTCCACCACCAAACTGAACGATAAAAATAACAAAGAAAAAAAAAGCTTAGCCTGACATTTGATTCATTGGAAGACACCAGAGGGTTAGCACAGAAAATAACAGCTGCATAATATATATGTTTTCTGATCTGTCTGTAGATCTGTATGTGATGACCAACCAACTTGATAATAAGTCCAGTCAGAGCATACAAAGATTTCAGAGGGCCAATTATCCTAACAGAAGACGCAACATTGGATATCATAAAAAGATAAAAGATCGTCTTCATGGGGAAAATTGAAAATATGCCAGTAGAACTTATGTTGTATTTGTTTCTCCCCAAACTGGCAAAGTCTGTCACCTCAGAACGGTCTGTGATTCAACTTAGCATGAAAGAGTAATAACATTTGTTTGGTCAAAAAAATTATGGAATTTCAAAAACTATGCTGAAATTTATCATATGATATGAACCTCGTGTCCTATTGCTATGATAATACCCAGATCCAAGACAAGATAGGTAGGTGTGCCATCCCATTAGCATGCTAAAGCAGGAACAAAACCATTTTTCATTTCCTGTTCTATTAAACTTCAAGCAAAACGTCTAGGGACAATTGGAATGTAAACCGCTGCTGCCTTTGAGGAATAACTATCTTGGGTGGAAATTACTAAGCATGTATAGCCATATTTGTTCTGCTATTAAATTGCTCAAAAGTTTTACAAGAACAAACTGCACCAGCAGAAGCCAGAAAAATAATCAACTTCTGTATCATATGATCTCTCAGTAACCGGCTCACCGTCTCAGATATGTTGTTTGGTCTTGGGAAGACACCCCAAGATGAAACTTTGGGTTTGTAAAGATCCGAATTATCTTCTTGGGGTGGTGCGACGGCAGGCTCCGTCGCCGTCACATCATCGAATTTGGTGGTGTCCCCAAGAATGATTTCCACCTCAGGAGCGTCTCCTTCTGGAAAAGGGTCACTCAGCGGAATCAAACCCGGCGGAAGTCCCCTGGTCGTTTTCTTGTCGGCAAAGTCGAGCCCCACAAAATCAATGCTCGAAACCACCAGCTGCTGTTCCTTATCCGTTTTTTCCTCCGAATTTACTTTACCAATTTTCCCTCCATTTTTACCTGTCGAGCCTAATTTAAGAAAACAAAAAAAAGTCAACTCTTTCAGCTCCATAAAAAACTGCAAAAGCAAGAACTTTATACACATGGCAATAGACATCATCCCTCTACAACATCAAGCGTTCAGCAAATGCAAGAAGATCGATCAGAATCATCCGCCCACAGTTTCGGCCGAATGCTCAACAATCTTTTAAATTCGCGGTCCTTGCTAATCTATCACAAGAAGAGGAACAAAAATCGCCCTCCCTTTCCAATTCGCACAATCATCTCATCATCCACAATCAGAATCAGCTAAAATCAAACCACCGAAACAGAAATACAAGAAGAACTCCCCCCCCCCCCCATGACACATCTCTCACCCGAATCAGCGTCGCTTTCCAAGACGTACTCTTTTGCCACCTTGGCCATCGCGATTCGACCGGCGCCGGCGGAATCGCCGCGGCCACTCGCGTCGCCGGGGCTCCCGACCACGCTCGCCTCGGATCCACCCTCCGGCTTGGGCTGCAGCGACTTCTTGTACGCCCGAGCTTTATCGAAGGCGAGCTTGACGGGGTCCGCGGGAGCCGCGGGTTCGGGGGCAGATTCGGAATCGGGCGGGTTCGGGGAGGAAGAGGAGGCGACTCTGAGGAGGAAGGGCTTGGGAAGATGACATCTTTTGGGGGATTTGGAGAGGAGGAATGTGGCGGGAGGGAGGAATGAAGGGTGAGGAGAAGCCATAGCCATTTGGGTTGGGCAGCAGAAGGAGGAGGAGGAGGGATGGCGGATTGACGGTTGTTGGTGGCGGGAGTGAAGCCGTTAACTGGATAGTGGATGGTTTGGTATCGATCTTTGGGCCGCTTCTCCCACGGGTCGACCCGGCCCGTTGTGGGAATTGAACCGGAAATGGCTCCCGTTGTAAAATGATGCCCCCTTGAGAGTTATGACTAGGGGCGAGCATGATTTTACGATAGAAGCGGGAATCAGGAACTGGGTCAGAAGGAACGGGTTTGGTTCCAAGTTTTAAGATATACAAGGTATGTCCTTACTTCCAAAAATTAAAGAACCGGTTTAGATAGCAGGTGGAATTTAGAATCTAGAACAAATTCCTTATTCATCGAAATCGTTTAATTATGAATATAAGTGGAATTTGAATAGACATTGAAATCTGTGATAAAATAGTTTATAGTTTGCAAAAATTTAGAAACCGGTCTCGACGGATAGGTTCCATGTTCTAATTGGAATATGGACCAACCTCATAACTGTTTATCCCTACTTGTGGCTAATTTTACTTGCACGATGGTCAATGACAATTGACAAGAGGAAATCCCATAAAAATAATAATAATAATAATCTTGGTCATTGAAAATCATGTTTTCTCTAGAGGATGACTTTTTTGGCAAGTAAATAAATGAAACGTGGAATGTAGAATATTATCATTTTCTCGAAAAAGAAATGAAACCTATTTAACTCGAGATGCAATTTAATAATAAAAAAATATTAAAAAAAAATCTCAAATAAATGATCATGCAATACGAGAGAGCAATTCTAAGGATCGTCATCACCTCCTGGATTTACCATCACCAGATCGACCAAGCTCGTTGGGTGGCTATTTCAAGTCAATGTTAAAGCACTTTGCAGCTGCACGATTATGTGGTCAGACATTGATCGAAAGCTAACCAAAATTGTCGACTATGCACTATGCAGCTGCTACTATCTGTCCTGTCGACGGTTGTCCTAATGTATGTGCAGAAGAAGACGATAGCCATCAATAAAAGACAGGCTGTTGCCGAGCCAAACTCCGCGGATTTCACTTTTTAGCGATTAAACTGCGACCATAATCATGAATCTTATGGTGTTCGATACGTTTTGTGTACTGTCTATATTTCACTTGATGCAGTTCCATGTGACTGATCAAATTAAGGAGTGCTTTCCATGGAAGAAGTGCTTGTGCAAAGACAAACCTCACATAAATAGATAGTTGAGACCCGCCAACCATAAAATAACAAGCACTGTCCACCAAAAAAGTCTCAACCGAAATCGCACAAAGCTCATACTGATTAATAAGTTCATAGTACGCAAAATATCAAATATGGGGAGATAGTTGGTCGATCACTCTTCATTGCCCAGGAGAGTGAGCAAGAAATCCTTGTAATCCCCTGTAGTGTCCTTGGCCACTGCTTGGTCAAGCGACACACTGTTCTTCTTGTAAAACTCCTCCTTGATCTCCTTCAGGTCCTTCTCCGCCCTAGTCACGATCACGCGAGTGAGATCATCCTCATCCGTCCCGGCCCTCTTGATTGCGCTGCTCAAGACCTGTGCTCAACACGGTTATACTAGCCAAGTGATACTGAAGTGTGTGTATATTGCACGGTAACAAGATCTGCTCTAACCTTTACAAAGTACTTGTTGGGATCATTGAGGCCCCGAATGGTCATGCGCAGCGCCACGGAGATTTCATCAGGGTGTTCGACCACCAAATTCTGAAACCACACAGTGTGAGAAGAATTGACTTCAAAACTCACCAGAAACACAAACATAATCGACAGTAACTTAAGTAGCAACGTGAATTTTATTAATTTGGGCGAGTCTTTTTGCAAAAGGATTATTAGGAAAGCTGCTGCTACATAAGTCGAATATGAACATATCCGGTACCTTAGTGATGGAAGTGCCCTGGTCCTCTTGGTAGCGGTTGAAAGTGGCCCTGAGCTGAGCCTTGCTCCTGGTGGTCAAGATTCTTATGACCTCGTCGTGGTTGAAGGCCTTATCTTTTATGGCATCGTGAATAACATCGGCCTCCGAGTTCGCCAACCTCGCATTGATCTCTTCTCCTTGGTACCTATACGCACTCACTAAACCAACCAAGAGCTGCGTAACGAGAGCCAGCATTAGATAATCTCTTAATTCACATTCCAAATCGCAAGCAAAAGTATAAAAGTTTTAGGTAAATTCTCAGTGGTGCATAAACGATAGCTACCTCGTCATTTTTTCATCTACCACAATGCGTAGCCTATTAGTACTCAGTCTTATGGTACCTTTATAACGTACCTTGCGGACGTCGCCAGTGGTATGTGCAGCAACATCTTCTTCCAAGGAGCGCTTGTAGCGAAGCTGGTAGGCCTTTCTCACCTCCAGGAGCTCATCAGGAGTACGAATGCAAGAAATCTCTATGATCACAGGGTAATCAGGATTTGATTTCCTCAGAGCCACATTGGCTAACACAGCATCCCGGTCAGCCGGATCCAGTATCCAACGGTACACCGCTTTCTTCAAAAAAAAAATGTCATGGAAACATGTATAAAGCTCAAAGATCATTTTCTTTAATAAAGAAACGATCAAGATTTCATGGTTCATTTTCTTTCTCAGAAGATTTTATCTGACTTTTTACAGCCGACCTTAACTTAATTTCGACAAGATCAAGACCATCCAGTTTCTTTTTCCGCCTTACATTTGTTAATACAGATTTGGTGCTCTCAGGAGAGAGTCCTACGCAACATTCAGTGTTCTTGATTGAGCTTTGGTTAGGCCCCCTGAAACATTTAATAGATGAAGTCTATGAGACTAGCTCTTAGCCTTTTCCGTTGGTAACGTTCGGACGTATCTATGCATGCGACATTCTACGACTGTCGATGATGATGACGAGCACGCTATAAACAATCTATGATTTCAAAACACTTCTAACAAGACAAAAAAATCTCAAAGGGAAAAAAAAAAGGTAAAAGAAAAGAACCTCGAAGTCTCTGGTGATCTCAGACTCAAGGCGTTTGACGAGATCTTCCTCGTAGAGTTGCTCATAAGCCTGCCTGATCTGCTTCCTCTGTGCTGCGTTTCTGTGTCCGAGCACTTCTATGATCGCCTTCTCATTCGTTCCCCATCCTAATGTCATCGCACAAAAATGGAAAAATAATGATTTATAACCCTTTCGACAGCTTAAAATCATAGCAAATCTCGACAGATATACCAATACATAGGTGGAAGTTGAACATATGTATCGCTAGATAGATAGAGAGAGAAATTAAAACCTTCAAAACCCTTTCTTAGAGTTTCTGCATCTTCAGTAGCAGAGAAGTGGTCAGCAACAACAAGGCTAGCCATTACTATCACTCTCTCTCTTTCTAGTCTCTCTGCAGTTTGATGTGAAGGAAAACTTTGCATCCACCATCCCCATTTTATACAGTATTATTCTCTTGCCCACATGGAGATGATCGACCCATAGAGAATCCATTATTTCCCCAAAAGCTCTATGTCATAAATGAATAGCCAGATCCTATACTTAATTAGCATATCTGCCATCTCGGCTGGCAATCCCCTTTTTAGACTTAGCGATTAAGCAAATGGGTTCCGGTTGGGCTTTTGAAGCAGTTTATGTTTGCTTAGGTGTTATGTCATTCACTATACTACTTAATAAGTTAATATCCTATTTTTATTCATCCTAAGACATAATTGACACCGAAAGAAGTGAGAAAATATTGCATACAACTCTGATTCCACGTCACCCTTGCAAGAGTCCATTAACCAAACGACATGTGTTATTAGTGGCAAATGAGGTGGAGGCGGCACACAATGCAAAGGCGTAGGCGTTGGTGGCGGCAAGAGAGATCAGAGCTAGGTCATGAGTTGGGAGGGAGAGAGCTAGAGCAGAGTGTCATCGCGGAGGGAGAGAGCAAAGCATCATTGTGTGAGAGAGGGAAGAGAGAGGGATTTCAAAATTTCTAATGGTAGGGCCGCCGATGAAATATGATGTTCAGTCAATGGACTCTTGCAAAGGTGACATAGAATCAAAGCTGTATGTAATATTTTCTCGAAAAACATGATGCCTGAGTCATTTATGTCTCACCAATAATGCATGATCTTTATTCAGAATCTCTTTCCCCTTACTCTTTTCTTTTAGGGTTCATGTGATCTCTAAATTGATTTCCTAGTTATTCCGCCCAAAATTAATGACACGGTCTTCTTTAGTTAAAGACTGAACATTCGCATCAAATGGTACGAGATCATGGAAAAACTACTTCTTCATGATTGAATTCCAAAAGATTGCGTGAAGTTCAAGCGTGGTATTTCAAACTCTTTAAGATACATAGTCATTTTATTTCTCTTCAAAGTCCAAAAATCCATCCAAATCTTAATAATGGATATCAGCTCGATGATTATGAATTACCTTTCGGTGCATAGCAAACACTGATTAAGGTTAGAAACACTAGTAAATCGTGCAGTCAGCATAATCATATGGATTGACAAAGACTCACCCTTGCGCTCTGGACCCAACACTGATCTTAGTTGTTACCTACTCTCCTTTTTGATCCATCCTCTCTAATCTAATGAAGAGAGAGCACGTTGTTATGTACCTTCGCACGCCTTTTGGAGGGCTGCAGCATCTTCGGTGGGAGAGAAGTGATCAGGAGCAACTAGAGAAGCCATTTCTTTCTGTCTATTGAGGATAAAATGCAGTTTTATCAGCTGAAGGTGAAAAATTTGGTCACACAAGCCTCCAATTTATAGAGCAGTCTCTCACATGCAAAACCCATCATGGGTGTCAGTGCCGCTTCACAATGATCACGTTCCTGAGCAAGCAAACGTTACTTACTCCATAACGTATGTTACTGTTTTCTCCCATAAATCCCGTTGAAACTTTTTGAAAGAGAACAGACAAGACTTTCGAGTACCCTTTTCGTGCTCTCTAGGCCAAGAAAGGACGAGATCAAAAGGACCGAATTGAAAACAAAAACAAGAAGAAGAAGAAGAAGAAGAAGACTGCTATCAATATTTCTATATCATACCGTAAACCAGTAGCTCTAAAGCCAATTCTATGTAGAGCCCCTTTTTTTTCCTGCTTCGTTTAAAAACATGTAGACATGTTGAAGATGGGCCAGGAACATAGAAAGTCAATATTTATATTAGATAAAGTCGGGCTTTCAGGTTTTAGGCCGGTTCCTAAGGAAACCAACTCTAAAAGGATAGATTCAAGTTATTGATGTATAACTTATTCACCTTGAAATTAATCACCATTAATATGTGTAATAATGGGTGGATTACATAAGAAGAGAAAACAATCAGTACGTGAACTCTTTTCCATGTTTGGAAGACTCTTTTGACAAGAGAGAGCATCAGATGAGAAGACAAGGTGGTGAACAGTGAGGAAAAAGACGAAAGACGAAGGTGCAGGTAAGAACAAAACAGAGAATGCGTGGAGTGTAACATTATTTGTTAAACTCAAAGATATGTGTATGTTAAACTCAAAAGCTTTGCTAGCAAAATAGTTTTTGGGGTACTGTGAAAATAAAAATATATTACGATTCACAAATTTTTGAAAGAATGAGTTCTACAATAACTTATAATTATTTATAATTTGATTTTTTATAATCTAAAATAAATTGTTATTCTCACGGTACATTAAAAATTATGATCTAATCATTTCTCTAAATTCAAAGATACATGAATTTGACCGTTACTTTATTGAAAAATAAAAAGTAACGGATAAAAGGCCGGCCAGTGAATCGTGCCAAGCATGGGAATTTCCTACGCCGGGCCCGCATGTCATGCTCAGGCACAGTTGGCTTAGGCCCCTTTTAATTTTTTAATTAAATTAAAAAATTTCACAAAAGAAAGATTCACATTTTGCAATCATATGCAACGAAAGAAAAAAGGATGCGGTTCCTATTTGATTAAAAGTCAATTTACAAATGCATGAGTGGCGACGGGGACGCCCTACTGGCGAGGCTCATTCTGCTTTTTTTCATTGTTTTTTTAAAATTGTAGCCCTTTTTAATTAATTTAAATAATATTTGAATAAGGAAAAAAATGCCTTGTAATAGAGAGAAATTAATTTAAAAATACCACATCCACTTTTTCCATTAGATAAATTGATGATGTTAATGGAAAAACTTAATTACACCAATTTGATAAGTTTTAAGATTTAATTATACTTTTTGAAAATCTTAATATTCAATTGCATTTTCACAATAAATTTTAGGAATTCTAGTGAACGCATCTCAAAATATATCTATATACACACATATATAATCCAGTTGGAGCTTGTCATCTCAGCAACATGCCTGTTTCTTGGGAGAAACAGAGGAGGGTCGAAGCCAAAACCAAATGTCTCTGTGAGTAGGATTCAAAAGTGTCACTTAGAAATGAAACAGAGAGGGAATTAAAAATAAAGTTGAGGGGTGTATATGGAAATGAGCAAGTAACTGAGAAAAGGCATACTAAAAGATCTAAAACGTGAGTCTTATCAAACACGTGGCAATCAACAAGTAAAGAGAATTTAATTTGAAGTGGAGGGCCGGGTCTATGAAATATTTTCTCCATAGCCCCAAATGGTACCAGTGATAAAAAGTAGCTTCCATCACAATTCCATTCATGATAGCCGTTAAATTTCCAACATAGCAACATATTTGAATAGGGAAAAGCCTAATGGAAATTACTTTTAAATCATTGGTATAAATTTCGAACAATTGTGAGGAAAGAAAAAACCTCATAGGAAAAAGTTTAAGATTTTTTGTGGGATTATCATAAAAGCAATAATACCAAGCTTCTCTTAGCTCAATGAATCCAATTGTTGTTGTTTGCGAAAAAAAATAACTCGAATTATTCTTAATTTGGAAAGCTTGGTGTTGGTCATAAAAGTGAAAACAGAGTCATCCGATCGAGGTTTGTGCAAGACTAGTCCGAGACATCATCTGACCATAAGACAAAAAGAATAGTTTTTAAATATATTTTCTCAAGAGGACAACTTTTTCGGAGAGAAAATTAATGAGACGTGAAATTATAGATTTTATCAATTCTCACAAAAAAAAAATTATTAAACTCAAGATACTTTTTAATAATAAAAATTGAAAAAAGAATAATCTCAAACAATTGACTGTGTAACACGAGAGAAATCTCAATTTTAAGGGTCATCACCACTGCCTGGATTCACCATCAAATACTTTCTCTCTTTTTTTCCTGTTTGTGGTTTTGGCTTGTATGGCTTTATTGGAGATTCCCAATCCATATTGCTTAAGAATGGTCTTCACAGCCAGCACCAACAAAATCTCTCTTGTTCGCAATGCATAAGCAAGGGATACATTCACGTTATAGCTCGAACCAGCTATCAAAACCTCAAGAACCAATCTCTGTGCCTGAGTCTCCGCAATGCTTGTCAACAACAATCTTTCAAGCCCCCTTTCCTTTGCCGCCTCCCTCTCTCTCTCTCTCTCTCTGTGAATGTGTTCTTATGTGATGTTTTCATGTGATGGACTTTCAGTGCTCAATGAGGTCGACGCCACGCGCAAGACACTCTAACCAGATCGACCAAGTTCAATGGGTGGCTGCTTCAAGGCAATGTAAATACTTCTTTGCCTTCTCCCTAGTTCATCAGCTATCTTCCGCTCTCTGCAGAACTATATAGTGAGGCATTGATCGAAAGCTAACCAAAGTTGTTGACTTTGCAGCTACTGCTATCTGTTCTGTGCACGGCTGTTCTAATGTTTTTGCAAAAGAAGATGAAAGCCATCAATAAAAAGATAGCTGTTGACTTCTGGTGTACTTCATATTTAATTTGATGCAGTTTCATGTGATTGATCAACGAAGGAGTGGTTTCTATGGAAGAAGTGCTTGAGCAAAGACAAATATCACATAAATAGATAGTTGAGACACACCAATTATTAAGTAACAAGCATTGTCCACATCAAAAGTCCGACCGAAATCTCACAAAGCTCAAACTGATGAATAAGTTCATAGTACGAAAACATCCATATGGGAAAATAGTCGGGTTGATCACTCTTGCTTGCCCAGGAGAGCGAGCAAGAAGGCCTTGTAATCCCCTGAGGTGTCCTTGGCCACTGCTTGGTCAAGCGACGCACTGTTCCTCTTGTAATACTCCTCCTTGATCTCCTTCAGGTCCTTCTCCGCCCTAGTCACGATCACGCGAGTGAGATCATCCTCATCCGTCCCAGCCCTCTTGATTGCATTGCGCAAGACCTGTGCTCGACATGGTCTGTTAATCAACCTACTTAATAACGCATTGCATATATTGCAATGTAACACAATTTGCTCTAACCTTTTCAAAGTACTTTTGTTGATCATTGAGGCACCGAATTGTCGTGCGCAGTGCCACCGAGAAGTCATCAGGATGTTCAACCAGTATATTCTGAAGCCAGACAATGTGAGTTTTATTATTTTGGGCAGGTATTTTGCAAAAGATTTATTAGGGAATTTGCTGCATAAGTCGTATATGAAAATATTCGGTACCTTAGTGATGGAAGTGCCCTGGTCATCACGGTAGCGGTTGAAAGTGGCCCTGAGCTGAGCCTTGCTCCTGGTGGTCAAGATTCTTATGACCTCGTCATGGTTGAAGGCCTTATCTTTTATGGCATTGTGAAGAACATCGGCCTCCGAGTTCGCCAACCTCGCGTTGATCTCTTCTCCTTCGTACCTATATGCACTCACTAGACCAACCAGGAGCTGCATAACAAGAGCTCGCCATGAAATAATCTCCAAATTTGCATTCCAGATCACAAGCAAAAGCTTAGACATATTAGGCAAATTCTCAGCGGTACCTTGCGGATGTCGCCAATTGTATGTGCAGCAACATCTTCTTCCAGGGAGCGCTTGAAGCGAAGCTTGTAGGCTTTTCTGACCTCCAGGAGCTCATCAGGGGAATGAACGCAAGAAATCTCTATGATCACAGGGAAATCAGGATTCGATTTCTTCAGAGCCACATTGGCTAACACAGCATCCCGGTCAGCCGGGTCCAGTATCCAACGGTACACCGCTTTCTTCAAAAAAGAAGTTATCGAAACATATATCAAACTCTCAGATCATTTTCTCTGGCAAAAAGAACATCAAGATTGCATCGTTTGTTTCCTTTCTTGGATGATTTCATCTAATCTTTTGCAGCTGAGCTTGATCTTGACAAGATCAAGACCATCAAATTTCGTTTTCCGCCTTACGTATGTCAGTGCAGAGTGGGTGCTATCCCCCAAGAGCCTACGCAACATTCAGGGTTTTGGTTGAGCTTCGTTAGGTCACCTAAGACATTTCATAGATGAGCTATAGAGTCAAAAGCGGGTCACTGCGCGAGTGGTCCGGGACCACGCTGACGTGGAGGTCCCGGACCACCCAATATTTTCTCCACTCTTTGAGACTAGCTGCCACCCTTTTCCATTGGTAACGTTTGGTAGCATCATGCGAGTCTAAACCATGCAACATCAATCGCCAAGTGCGATCAATCTACGCAAAGTTGACAACTGTTTCGATGAAACTGACGACCACTTTATAAACAAATATATAATATTCAAAGCGCTTCGACCAAGAAGATTATATCTTAAAAAAGAAAATGAAAAGAACCTCGAAGTCTCCGGAGAGCTCAGACTCAAGGCGCTTGAGGAGATCTTCCTCGTAGAGTTGCTCATAGGCTTGCCTGATCTGCTTCCTCTGCGCTGCATTTCTGTGTCCCAGCACTTCGATGATCAGCTTCTCATTCGTTCCCCATCCTAAAAATAGGAAAAGAGCGATTGACAAGCCTTTCAACAGCTTAAAATCATAGCAAATCTCGACAAATATACGAACACGTCGGTAGAAGTCGAACAAATGCATCAACACAGAGAGCGAGATTCAGACCTTGACAGGCCTTTCTTAGAGTTTCTGCGTCTTCAGTAGCAGAGAAATGGTCAGGAACAACAAGGCTAGCCATCACTATCACTCTCTCTCTTTCTAGTCTCTCTGCAGTGTGACGTTGATAAAACCATTGCATCCACCATCCCCGTTTTATACAGCGTTACGCTCTTTCCACCAAAGCCAAGAACCACATCGAAGACATCGACCCCTAAAAGAATCAATTATTTCCCCCCAAAGCCCATTGTCATAAATAAATAGCCAGATCCTATTCTTGATTGGCATATTTGGACACGCAATACCACGTGCAGACAACTTAGTCATTAAGCAAATGTTGTTTCGGTTGGGTTGAGCGGCAGTTTAACCTAATCAAGCGTTTGCGTATGTGTTATGGCGTTCCCTAGCTAGTCACGTATACAACATGCGGTGTGAACATGAAGAAAACAATGGCCTAACCGTACTACTGGATATCCTATTTTAATTCGACCTCATACATAATTGACACCGAAAGACGTGACTTCTGAGTCATGTACATCTCACGAAAACAGATGCATCACTTTGGCCTCTTTAATCACGCTCTCTTTTCTCTTCCTTTTTTCCTTTTAAAGGTTTTAGGTGGCACTAAATTGATTTAATAACTCTCCCGTATAAAATTAGTTCACCGACTTGCTTTGCTAAAGACAGGACATTTGCATCGAAAGCAGAAAACCAGGTACTTCCCCGTGATCGGATTTCAAAAGTCGAGTTAAATTCGAGTATGAAACATTGTACTTTTTAAAATATTGAGTCATTTTATTTTCCATAACTCATTCAAAATCTTAATGGTAAGTATTTGCTCGATACTTATGAATTACCTTTCGGTGCGTGGCGAACACTAATTAAGGCTGGAAATACCTATGACTATGAGGCGTGCAGACAACATAATCATATGGATTAAAGACTCGCCCTTACACTCTAGACCCAACACTCATCTTAGTCGATGCTTACTCTCCTTTTTGATACACCCTCTAATCTAATGAAGAGGAAGCACGTTGTTGTTGTACCTTTGCACGCCTTTTGGAGAGCCTCAGCATCTTCAGCGGGAGAGAAGTGACCAGGGGCAACTAGAGAAGCCATTTCTTTCTGTCTACCGAGGATAAAATTGCAGTTTTGTCAGCTGATGGCGTGAAATTTGGTCGCACAAGCCTCCCATTTATAGAGCAGTCTCTCACATGCAAAACCCATCGTTGGTATCAGTGCCGCTTCACAGAGATCACATTTTTAAGCAAGCATACGTTACTTGTTTTTGAAAAACGTATGTTACTGTTTACTCCCACAAGTCCCGTTGAAACTTTTTGAAAGAGAACTGACAAATCCCTCTTAAGTGCCTTTTTCGTGCTCTCTTGGACTACGAAATACGAGACGAATCAAGGACTGAATTGAAACGAAAAATTAAAAAAGAAGAAGCGGCGTTGAACAAGTAAATAGAAGTTCAAAGATGACTGCTATCATTACTTCTATTGAGTAAACTAGGGTCGAGGCATGCTGTATATGTGCATTAAAAGTGCGCAATTGGTTCGATTTCAATAGGCTTTATCTAATTAGGTTACGTTTAGTTGTCCGGATTTCTAATCATGATAAAATTGGATGGAATAAGATATGAAATCCAGGGGATTTTATTATATCATATCCATCCACTATTTAGTTATTTCAATAATAAAGTATAATATATTTATATCATATTATATGTATTATTTGGTGTAAATAACATATCAATAAAACCCAACCACAAATTTTACAAATGAAGATGTTAAAAATCTCTCGCAACACTCTTATTTACTTTTCTTTTTCTTTTTTTTTCTTTTCCTCTCTTTTTTAATTAATTTTTTTATTTCTTTCTTCCCCATCCATCACTCTCTAATAAAATTTTATTAAATAGAAAACTGTACTAATATAACTAAAATACTAAAACACCTCAAATATATTATATTTATATTGAATTTATATTATAAAATAAAATAAAATTCAAATATATAGATAAAAATAAGATTAAATTCAAAAACTAAATTCTTTTTTTTATTTTGAATATATAATATTAGATTTGAAATATAATTTTAAATTTGTTAATTTAAGAAGTTTGTGATTTGAGAAAACTAACTTTCCTACTGAGATATTAGAAATCTTATCTACTTTTATTCCACATCGCTCATACGACAATTTTATCCGGCTTATATCCCAATTTATATCTTACTTTATCCTATCTTGAGTAAGCATCAGACACGAGATATGATAAATCTTATTATATCCTGAATTTTATCATAACCGCTAAAAAAAACCTTAGTTCACAAGGATTAGGTAGCCTTTTGGTAAAAAAATTGGGAAATTGCCATTAACGGGTTTGGTTCCTTCTTTTATATCGTAAACTGATCATTCTAAGGTTGATTCTCCATAGAACCGGTTTTTACATTTTTTTTATATGTTGAATATGGGTTTTTTTTTTTAATTGTGGATGTGGAATATGTATTAAGAACCTATCAAGTGAAAAAATTACCCAAAAAAAAAAAAAGTTTAAACTTATTGCAGTTATGACAATTTAATCATAAACCTTTTAATTTTATCAATGTAGTCTATCCAACCAATTTTAATAGGAAATTATTGACATAGACAATAAGCATCTTATATTATTGTCGATGCTGACATGAATAATTTTTACAACTTGTATTTATTCTTTTCTTTTCTTTTCTTTTTTCTCCCTTTAATTTATTTATTATAGGGAGCGAAGGCCAAGCAACCTCACTAGCTGTTGGCAAGGGTCGCAACTAGGGGTGAGTGGTTCCAGGTTTCGGTTCGGTTCCGTCTGGAACCTGGAACCTACCCTCGGGTACAGGTTCCTCAAAATAAGGAACCTGGAACCTACCCTGTCACAAATTCTAGGGTCGGTTCTAGGTTCCAACAGGTTCTTTTTTTTCTTTTTTTTTTTAGATTTGAACTATAACGTACATGCACGTTACCAAAAAACTATAACGTACGCACACATTACCGATAACGAGTGTTAGGTAAAACTAGCATAACTTAATCTCCAAACGAGAAATATGTGATTTATAAAGAAAGGCAATCTCCGGCGTCTTACTCGCTCCCTTAATTGACCTAGAATATGATAGAGGCGACTTGGCAGAGTGTGTGCAAGGCGTAAGCATCACCTCATAAGAGAGTTATTCACTCATGTATACTAAACCATTAGCCCTTGGGATTCACTTGTGACATGCCAATAGAAAGTGAACTGATGAGGATATTAGAAGAAACAAACAACATTTGGGAGTATATTGATAAAAAAAAAAAAAAGTGAGATGATTCTTATTATATCTTAATTGTGATGTATAAGTTCACCACATCAATTTTCGTACCATACATTTACGGGAGAGGTTCACTCCCATGGATAACAATCAGTGAAGTCTCCAGTGTTTTGATCAAGCCTACAAGGACCACTGGGCGTGATCTTCCAAACACAAATGTCACAATTTTTTTCGTCCCTCTTTTGCACATACATATCAAATTTGTAAATATGATGACTATTCGGCCATTGAAAGCTACAAAAAAAACAGTGTTGTCTACTAGAAATTGGGTCTAAATGAGAATCCTAATTGGTTCCGAAACCGGTTCCGCGATCGGTTTCAGTTTCGGTTCCGCGACCGGTTTCGGTTCCAAGTGGAACCGGAACTGGAACCGGGATCGCCGGTTCCCAGAAAAATGGAACTGGGAGCCGGAACCGATCCTAAGAATCGGGAACCGCACTCACCCCTAGTCGCAACCTTGCTAGCCACTAGCAAAAAAAAAAAAAAACAAAAAAGCAAAAGAAAAGGAAAAGAGAAGAAAGATATTCAAAAAAATTTGTCAACACTAGCATCAATCATGCCACGTAAGACAACCCGTGTAACCGACGTTGGTTAGACCGTCACATCAACGTTATTCGATCAAAATTGACCAAAAAAAATTATATTAGCAAAATGTTTAAGACCGAATTAACATATTTAAATAGTTTATGATTGAATTGATATAATTGTGATAGATTTAATTATTATTTTTTTGGTAATTTCCCCCCTTAGAAAGCTAATATTTATATTACTTAAAGTTAGAAAACAACTCTGATAAGATAGATTCAACTTCTTGATCTAGAACAGATGTATCTTGAAAACAATTACCCTTACTATGCGTAATGAAGGGTGGATCGCTATGAAGAATAAATAAAAAATCAAGAAGTGAACTCTTTTCCATGTTTGTAAGACTCTTGGCAAGAGAGAGCGCAATAGATGAGGAGAAGACAAGGTGGAGAATAGGGAGGAAAAAGACGAAAGACGAAGGTGCGGGCAAGAACAAAATAGAGAACGGACATGCATTTGTTTGTATGAGAAGCCACGTTAGTCGGGTCATCCTTCGGCATTTACATTCAAAGAGTATAATATTACTCGTCAAACTGAAAGACATGTGAATTTGGCAGTTACTTGATGAAAAGAAAGTAGTGGATGAAAGGCCGGCCATCAAATCATCCCAAGCATAGGAATTTCCTGTGCCAAGCCCTTATGTCGGGTCCGGGCACGGTTCGCTTGAGCCCCTTTCAATTCCTTAATTAAATGTTAAAAACAATACTAAAAAGAAAGTTTCGAAAATTAATAGAAAAAAGTTACAAATCAATTGTATCCCACGTTATGAACCGAAGATATAATGACACCGAGCTTCAAATCAAGCAGATTTACAATTAAAATGGTTTAATTTGCTAAATCACCGCCTTAATTCTTGAACGAAAAAAGAATCCCAGATTCGACGTCGCATTCGAAAGTGGGCTGGTCGGGTCGGGGACTGACCTGAGAACCTCGTTGAAAACCTCGTAAGGAATGACGTCATCCTGATCCAAGAGTCCAGATAAGAAGGAGGACGCCACAGCACAGGAACCTGGGGGGGGGCCCACCTCGGCCAGCCGGACAGGAAAGCGATGTCCGAGGCAACTCCCGCCACAAATCTCAGTGGAGCCCCCACTTGCGAGCTGCACACGTCACCCCGGCCGATGACAGAGCGGCAATCGTTCAGACGCTCGCAGCCACTACTTTGGATACGCCGGTTTCCCACGTGTCAAACACCCTCTCTCTCTCTCTCTCTCTGTGCGTCTCTTGCTGGCTGCGAGTTCCGTTCCATTTCGGGCGATGCAGAATCGGTGCTCTCATTGATCGCGTATCGTCTGCTTTCTCCTGCTGTTCTCGGTTTAAGCTCGGAGGATGTGGCCAGGAGCGACTTGTGCCTGCGTCGTCGATTTGCGCTGTCGCCTGAAGATCCGCTCCGACTCCTTCAGATATGTTTGATTGGAACGACGAGGAGGTAAGGCAGGGAGCCCGGCGTTCCTTCCACGCTTGTTTGACTGCTCGTCGTTTTCTTCGGTTTGATGGCTAGGATTAACTTGAACATGACGGGATGTGCTCATCAGGGCTCTGTCCAGTGTTTGCTGAATGTTTTCGACTTTTACGAGGTCTCTCTTCTTTTTGAGTTGCTTGTGGTTCCTGGGAGGCTCTATTTAAGTTGTTAGAGTTGTGCCCTACTAGTAGAATGATGCCTTTCCGTACCGAGTGTTGGTTTTTGTAGCGATCTCAACTCAGGGCGTCATGCTCCCCGCAGAGAGGAAATGTTGGTTTTTCGAGGTGACACTTCAAGGATGAAGTGGGTATGTCACTGGGAAGATATATCTTGGACATTGAGTTGACGTTCGACCCAAATTGGAGGTACATATATAATCGCTCTTTCTGGGGTCCAAGGGTGGCGTTGTCGAATTTCGAGGTGCTTAAATGGTTATGATAATGGAAAGTGAAGGAGCAAGGCGAAGAAACTCTGATATCTTGTTACCGGGGGGTTTGAGATGGAAATCCAATATCCCACGACGACATATTACCGAGTGGTCTTAACAACAGTTGTGCAACCAATGATGCAAAGCGCAGGACATGTCAGACCTGAAGTCTGAACTCGTTAACATACCCTTCCATCAAACCTAATTCCACCGAGAAGCTTGTAAAGTATAATACTGGTTTGCAGTAGACCGATAAAGTAATCTGCAACATCTCTCTGATAACATGATTTCATCTCATGCCTTACATTGCACTGGAATTTGCTTTGCACTGTGCATTCATCCGAGCCAAAGGCATATATACGAGAATTTTTTTACAAAACTCAAAGTTGTTGGCTGTCTTGTGGACACAAGTAGGTAATTATCTAGTTGCTTAAGGGTGATGCTGGCTTGGAGCTCATCTGTTTACCGGCAACTTGACTAGCTATCTTTTTACCATCTTTGGCACAGAATGCTGTTGTTCTTCTGCAATCTATGATAATCACAATGTCTTTTGTAGTTTAGTTGTCTCAATATTCATGGCAGTTCTTAAAATGATGTTCACAGCTTGCTAGCATAATATGGGGAGAGTCCAAGGAGACCGGTGACCATATAGTTCCCCATCCTGAAGGAAATGAAGATCATCAGAAGAAGAAAGAATGGAACCAAGAAAATGCTCCAATCAAGCCCACAGATGAAAAGATCCTTGGGCTGAAAATTGACTTCAATGACTCAAAAAGGGGAAGTAGTGCTAATATCAATAAAAAGAGATGTTCAGATGTATCTGCATTTGACTTAGATTCCTGGCCTAACATATCTCCATCAAATGCTGTTACAAATGATACACAAACCATTGATCCAAGATATGGCTCTTTTAAAGGTGGTGAAAGCATCTTATCGCTATACTCAGAAGATAATGATTTTATCAGTATTTGTTCAATTATCTAATTATTCTTGACATAATCAGCAGGGCTAGCTGAACCTGACAAGGCTTCTGAATGTTCCAAAAATACCCATGAAGATAAAGAACACGGTGAATTTGTTGACTATGGCTGGGCAACCATTGGAAGCTTTGAAGATCTTGATCGGATTTTTAGGTAATATATATTGTTTTAATGTTTGACCGGCTTATCCCTGATTACCCAGTTAGGCTACATCATCATTCTTTCTTTCTTTCTTTCTTTTCTCGATTAGATGACTGATCATATCAATAGCAACGTTATTGCACCAATTCCTTACCAGACTTTTGGATGAAGCATGAAATGGCAATGGAGCAGGATTAATTAGTGCCATTCTGTCTGCCAGAATTTTATCCAATGAATTACCTTTCCTATAATGTACATATTGAACTTATTGGCATGACCATCGCTTTTTTTTTTCTTTTTTTCTTTTTAATCTATGTTGTTTTGTGATTCCATTATTGTGCTTGTAGCATTGCCCCAATCTACAGAAGATTTTGCTACTAGAATATCCGTATTACATCCTGTCAACAAGTTTGATTAGAATAAGTGTCACCGTTCTTCTTTTTGAGTGAGTTTTGCCTCTGTCCCCTGTTTCTGTTAGCTGACAAACGTAATGTCCAATGGCACTTTTTTGACTAAATATCCCCAGTGGCAATTTTGCAGCAATGACGAGTCACTATATGGCAGTGCGAATCTTGACAGTGCTGATGAGCTATGGTCTTCTAGCAAAAATGTAACTTTTAGCCCCATAAAGTCAGTCTCTGGACATGCGGATTCTCCTACTCTGCGGTCAAAGCCATTAATAGGTGCATCAGAGGGTGCGGAAGTAAAAGCAGAATATGTTCAACCAGACCATTCTGTTAGACTTGCTTACAAGGAAATGAATGACCATGCATCCCCCCTCTTGCAGCACTCACAGATTCTGAAGAAAGTGGAAGATCCCGTGGGCATGAGTAAGGCTGGGCTAGATAATCAGGTATCGACTGTCAACTTGGAAACTATATATGAATGAAGATGTTTATCAGCTAAAATTATGTTCCTCATTAGTCCTGTGTAACAGACAAATGTGGGCATGGAGGAAAAGGCCGCAGCAGTGAACTCTGGCTTTGTTGTCAATATTTCAACTCCCGCTCAATCCACAGAGAAGGTAGTCATTTGGGACTATTCAAAATGCACCTGTAACCGCTATACGGTATTGGATTAGTAATGCTTGGTTTCAGCTTGTGGTCACAGGCTTTGCTAGATGATCAGGAGTCAGAACAATAGAAAACCCCAACCTCTGGGGCAAAGCATCATTATTCCTGTAGAAGTTGCTAAATATTACATAATATAATTTTACACATATTGACTGATAAAATATGTTATCAGTAGTCCCTCCATCAAGACTATGAAAACCTCTACTAGAAACTTGAACAGATGTAGGACAAAGGAACATTCTGGTGCCTGATATAACTTCCTTTTCATAATGGGCTCTACTTTTTCTTCATCCACAGAGCCAAACGATTATTAAAAGGATTACTTAGCTCCTCCAACATTTCATTGGTTTCCTAAAAGAATATGCATGTGTAGGCCAGGACTTTATCAACCTAGAAGTCACCTTGTCAATATTGCAGTGATGAAAATAATGCCTAGCATACGCTCTTCCTAGACTGAGCTGCATGCCTTGTTTTATTGTAGCATGAGCAACCCTCCTTGTCTTAATGTTGACCCATTGTATGACCATCTTGCTGTAGTCTCAAAAGAGGCTGTTAAGCAACCAGGATGATGCCGTGGAGGGAAGAAGCCAAGTAAGACCATTAGAAGACGTCAGTGGGGCCTGGTATTCTACTGGAGATGTAACTGGACCATATGAACACCAATTGGCGCCCAGCATAATGCCATATGACAGAACAGATTCAAGTTGGTCAAGACAGTTTCAGAATCCTGACTCTTTGCATAACATTCCCATATCAAATGCTTACATGCCACTAATTCCCCCGGTGTCCCCAACTCTATCTGGAGAATGCAAGAAGAATACTCTGATGTCTGGCTATGAAGAATCCTCTGGAAGTGCAAGCCATGTAAACAATGTTGTTGATATTCCTGAGAAAAGTCTAAACATGACGCCCCAAGAAAAGATTGAAAAATTAAGACAAGGGCAACAAATACAAGCAATGTTTGCTATTCAGAAACGGCAACAGCAGTTAACTCAACATGTCTCTGGTCATTCAGTTGCTGAGAAATGCACCCAGAAGAATCAAGTGCTACATCTTGAGAAACCTAATGGTGAAGTTGCTGACATGGGCCCTGTTGCGTCTCTCGATCCAAGCTCACCTCTGGAATATGATTATTCTGACTCAATGTCTATGGCAGTTGATGACTATTCAGTGGAGGATACCATACTTCAGCGACTTCAAGACGTAATCACCGAGGTATACTAGACTTTCAGTTGGCTTGTTTTCTGGTCAATGTTGTATATTTCTTGTGATGGTACTAATGCCTTGCTGCAGTTGGATAGCAGGATTACACTTTGCATGAGAGATAGCTTGTTTCGATTAGCTCAAAGTGTGATGCAAAGACAACAGACCAGTGAGACTGGCAGAACCAAAACAAATACCAGGCAACAGCACGAAATGGTTGTCAAAGAAGTGAATGCTAGTGACAGGTAAGTCGTGGTCGTGGTCTGCTTTTCAAATGGTCTAATGAAGACTACTTATGCCTTGTGTATCCTTATGATTGAGCAATCCATGGTTTAAATTTTATTGAGTCCAGATTATGCTGGGAAATTTTTTTGTTGGTCTACCTTCCCATAGTTAACCCCCCCCCCCCCAAAATAAAATAAATAAATAAAATTGCAGTGTGATCTCAAGCAATGCACTAATTGCGATCTGCACTGTGGCCTGCAGGCAGGCTAAAATGGGTACTGCTGAAACAGAAACAAATCCAATAGACCGTGCCGTTTCTCATCTTCTTTTCCACAGACCTCTGGAAACTGCATCAAAGCATTCAGGGCTGGCTGAATCATCTATTTCGACTAATGTTTCTTCTGAGCGAAAAGCTGGGGGGTTGAGCAACTTGCAGGGAGTAGACTTGCCAGATGGTCCCAACACCAGACAAATTATTCCTTGTCATGGTCCAAAGAATCCTACAAGCACGCATACTGGGCCCCGGAAATCTGGTCAGTTTGAAGCTTCAGAGAACACCTCCAGCAATGGACATAATGATGATGCAACTATGGAAGTTGAAGCTTCTTACTGATGAAAAAGCCAACATCATGAATGGTAATTCCTTCCTTTATCTCTTCCATGCCTAGGTGTACATTTATCGTGCTAGTTAGACGGATCTACTGGTAATTTGGAGGTTTCTCTTATTGTCAGCCGAGTAAATCTCATCAAGTGACAGTGAGAATCCTCCACGTGGGAAACAACTAGAAGAAAAATCGTCAGCACGTCAGCGAGAAGTGTCATTTATCTATCATGACTAAACATCCTTTCTGTTTCATCTTGACAACTGAGGGCGGTGTCTCTTCAACCATACCATAACATAGATAATCTGTATAGTTCGACTCTGGGTTTGATTGCCAAGCTAGTCAATGTCACTGGTTATGGGCAAATGGGTGTATTCGTAGTCTCTGAATTGCATATGACCTTTATGAGCTTGAAATAAACCTGAATAAGATAGTTCAGGACAGTCGGCTTGTTAGTACCATCTTCACCAAGGCAGCGCTGGACGATGTGTCGATCTTCAGAAGGATACTCTTTTTCGTGTAGAATAGAAAGTGGTAGTGTCGGAGGGTTCCAAACTTTTTAACAGATTAGAGTTCACCTCTCCTGAAGTACTTTGATTGTTTGATCCTCTGTTTCTTGCCTGCGGACTTCTATGCTGACTAAATGTGTTGTCAGCTTGGTATGCGCTGCTTGCTTTGGATGAGCCAGAGAACAAATGACTTTGGCAATGTTGAATCGGTTTCATTCGGACTTCAAGTTATTTCTTTTTGGGTATTTTGGAACAGGAAAATGAGAAAATATGGAGTTTTGTACGGACATGCCGACAAGGGTGTTTGGGTCCACTCCACCCATTTGGAAAACGACATAACAACGTGCGTAGCTCTATCTACCTACAATCTGACTTCGTCAGAAAATGGAGCTTCCTAAGGGGGACAAGGATAGTCCTGTATTTTTATCTTGAGCTAACTATTTTTGGACTTTAGGCGAGTGAAACTAACGTGCGCCCTACTTTCCTTTTGACATGTCTTTGATATATGCAGTTTATAATCATTTTGAATAAAGAAGAGGGCATGAAAGATTGATCACATTTATTGTTGGAAGGAAATTAATTTACCGGGGTAAATGCATGATGCCACTTATTAAGCAAATTTGTCTCATCTCATTTTTCTAGCCCATGATCAAGCTTAAAACTTTCAAAATAAGATGAACATACGAGGAGGATGGATTACCTCTTAACCTTGTTAGGACAAATCTCTTTATGAATCTAGATAGCTCGAATGCTTTTACTTCGCCAAGATCAATCAATGAAGTTGAATAACATCATAATAGCTCGAAGGTCATGTCCATAATTTTGCAAGTCGGAGGACTTGGGGTTGTCATTCCTCTATTATTGATCCTTTATTTTCAAAATATATTCTTAAAAGTTTAAGATTGTACGAGACAATTAACTTTATAATATATGTAAGCAAGAAGATCTCAAATTAAATATGAGAGAACCTTGGAGCATGTGGTATGACAAGTATAGTTGTCACATATGTCAAAATAGAAAAATAGACATACCTAAGAATATTTTAGTGTGTGTGCGAATATACATACAACTACAAGCACTCGTGTGGATTACACGCGTGACAAGAAGCGAGTGGGAGTGAGAATTTCCCTCCAAAGGTTTTTGAGGATGAGCTAACTACACCAACCCACAAGTCTCTCATCCCTTCCCCCTCTCCCCAAAACCGAACTTTCCCTCCTTTGGCATTTTTTATGCCCGTCTGCATCATCATTCATTGCTCTCGCTCAACAACAAAAATAAAAATAAAAAATCAAATATTAAATCAGAAACAGACATTGAATAAGGAAAAAGAAAAAAAGAGAGAAAAGAAAAACAAGGAAAAAGTCACCATTTTTCCGAATTCGGCTATCGTATCCCTCATCATTGCCCTGAGTTGTTTCTTCTGCTCGCTCGATTCTAATAATTCCAGCCCAAACATATAAAGGGTCAATGCTCTATCCGCACCCAATTGGTTCTTGATGATATCATTATTAGCTGCTAAGAATTTTTCAGATTTCTTTCCTCCCCATTTTTTAACTCCAGCCGGCTTCTGGGTTTCTTTCTCTTAATGGGTGGAAATATTTGGGTTCTCTTTTGCCTTCTTTCACGGTCCAATTGTTCTTGAGCATCAATAAAGATGATGAATTTCCATCGAGATTGCATCAGTCTCGACGGGTTCTGAGAGGATCATCTATATTTCTGAGGACCCTTTTTCAAAAGGTTAGTTTTTTCTTCCTCTTTTTCTTGTGCAGGTTTGTTTTGCGTGGGATGGTCTGTTCAATTTTGCTTAGTTTCCACTTCATTACATGGATATGGATTTTATTTCGAACCCATGTTTCTTGATGCAGAGAAGAAGCTGATTGTATGGAAATATTCAGATTATAGCAAATATCGTTTCGTATGTTGGATTCTATGTATGGAAGCTGACATGTCTATTCAGCAAGATAATTCCGGTTCCGGCGATGTCTCAGGTAATGGCTTGATAATATGTCGAAACTACTTGCGCAATAACATAATCGAAGCTAGTGCATTATGTAGATACTGCTTCTCTCTCTCTCTCTCCTATTTTTCTTTTTTTTTTATGTTGAGGGTGGGGGGGACAGGAAGCCGATGAAGGCAGCAATTTTGAGATTGCCACTGTGAATTGGAAGAAGCTCTAAGATTTGGCTGATGTAGCATTTATCGAAAAGCAAATATATATTCTTTGGCTGGTTAAAATTGAGATTGCTCAAGTGAAGTTAGAAACTTAATCTGAAATTTGATGGTGTGCCCTTTTGTTATCGCAAGTACCAACATCGGCAAATGTCTGATAAGAGGATTCTGGTTCTTCTTTATAATGAAACATTGAACCCTTCATCCTGACAACTTATTATGTTGAGCGTCCAAAAAGCAGATCAATTAGGTAATCGTCATGGTAGAGTAAGTTCCATTGACAAGGTTGGTCTTTCCATATGATGCTGGTGATGAGGAAGAGAATGCAAGGAAGAATACATAATGTTGTGTTTCCAAGTGATGGAAAGATTTGACTCAATTTGAAGGATTGAAAATATGAATCTTTTTTAGCTATTGCGAAGTTATTGGAATAAAAATTGGGATTGTGATGATGGTGCTTGATGTACTTGGCACTAATTTAACTGTAATGATACTGCACAAAACTGATAGCTGTCTTAAAAATTCTTGGTTTTTTCAATAAACAGTTTGTAGCCATAACCTTGACTCTGGAGGTCGTGTCATGGCACTGATTGTCTTGATTTGCAAAGAGAAGCAACCTCGTTTATTTTGATCTGCTTAGTCTATGAGGTCTGTAACCTTGAATAGGTTGTATATGTTTGACAGTGAGGCACTGAGGTATGAACGCTGTGTTTCCTCATTCATGTTGCCAAGGAGATACAGAGCTCTCACTTTTGCTCTTTAACATTTCTATCTCAGACCTATCACCTTCGTTAATCTTTTATCTTTAGTTGCTGAAAAAGTCCTGTCAATTGTAGATGAATTTCTGATAGTTCATTACCACACTATTGATCAATGACATTGGTGGCCCGTGCATTCTTTCTAATTAATTTGACTTTAGATCCTCTGACAACAGGATAATGATTCTATTTTATAGTCCTATTCCTTGGTATATACCTGAATGCTTTTACAGGGACGGGGTCTTGCCTCTTTGATCTCTTGCGTGCAGAAAACCCTAATTGGGGAAGCACAAGTGACAAGAAGACATCTTATTCCGGTATCTTCAGCTTAAGTGATATCTTTTCCTTATTCTGTTTTACTGGTTAAATGGCACTATATTTGTCTCTTTCTCCACAAGTCTTACATGTCAATTACTGAACTTCAGCAAATGCCAAACATAATGTAGTTTAGTTTCAGAATGTAGTCTTTTTTCATTTGCCAACATGATGTTATTTAATAAGAGACCACAGTAGCAGATAGTAGTTTCCCATTTCATATTATCCTGACTAATTATTTCACTTGTGAACTTCTTTTATGTCTTCCTTGAGTTTTATTTTGTAATTGTCTCTTTGATGAAAGCATCCATGCTGAATGTCATCTGTAGTGCACAAAGCAATAGTTCTCTGCCATCTCAAAATTATCATCATGGGTTTGAATTAGAAAATTTCTCATGTATGTTTATGTACCCATTAACAGAAGCACAGCAAAGGCTGGAGAAACTAATGTCACAGCCTGGTAATGAGTTCTGTGCAGATTGTGGCTCCCCAGATCCAAAATGGGTGTGAGTACTTTCGACTCAGAAATTCATTCTTTGTATCTTTCATATTTTTCCTAATAGCAGGAGGACTTGTGTGGCACAAGAAATCAGACTCTCTGGAAAAGCAACTATTTAACATAACCACAAATGGGCATAATACTCCCATCTATTAACCCATGAAATATCTGCACATCAATATAATTCTCACTCCTAAATCCAATGGATCTGACTGGATAAGAGGAGTTCTGGAAGTTATCTGCACCATATTTTCCACATTACTGCCCAAACTTCTAAACATACTTTACTTTATTTTTATCGTTTTATACATAGACTGCATAGAGGTGGTTCTTTCCTTCAATGTTTCCGAAGATATATTATGATTGAACATTTCCTTTGTGCATCTCAGATCTTTGACTCTAGGAGCATTTATATGTATTAAGTGCTCCGGTGTTCACAGAGGCCTTGGAGTGCACATTTCAAAGGTATGACATCTCTTGGAGCTAAAGTTTTGAGGACTAGTCTTACTGACGATATTGATAATAGACAACAGTAGTATCTCCTGGGCGTCACAACTTAAAGAGGAGCCCCTAATTATGTTTTCAAGTGCAACAGGTTCTATCAGTAAAACTAGATGAGTGGACAGATGAGCAAGTTGAAGCATTAGTCGAGAGGGGTGGAAACACTGCAGTAAACCTGAAGTATGAAGCTTGCATTCTGGATAACCTCAGAAAACCAAAAGCGGATTCCTCGATAGAGGAGCGGTCTGATTTTATAAGGTAATGCTAGTTCGCAAAATTTACAGTAAGTTTCGACATGAACTTTGCAGCAACCTAAAGCAAAATGTACTTCTTGTAATACTCAGGAGGAAATATGAGCTGCTCCAATTTTTAAACTCTCCTGAACAGATGAGCTGCCCCTTCCCATCATCTAATAATCGATACCCATCGTCGTCCCAAAGTAGCTCTTCTAGCAGTAGCGCTAATCAAGAGAAGAGACGGTTTGAAAAACAACCAACGAAGCATCGGATTGGGCAGGCATTTCGTAACAGCTGGGGAAGGAGGGAGACCGACCATAAGGCCTACAAGAAGAAATGCTCATCGGTATGATTTGTCTGTCTTTCCTCCTTTTATTTGCTGGCTAATCCAACTGCTTTTGATTTGTTATCTGGATTATTTGTTGGAGCAACTCCACCAAAACAAGTTCTGTTTGCACTTAATGGAATTGAAAGTGGAAGGAATGATAATAATTAGTGGAGGTTTTACTTGGAAAGAAATCATTTCCCAATGATTGATTGGGTAGAACCAAGGGTTGCAATGAACCAGATCAAGCAATGTTACATATTGTTAATCCAGCAACAAAAACCTTATAGCTTGCACTTCTACTTTTCTATAGGCGGGAATGGTTGAATTTGTTGGTCTAATAAAGGTCAACGTGGTAAGAGGCACCAACCTAGCTATTCGAGATGTGATGACCAGTGACCCTTATGTGATCCTTGCTTTGGGGCACCAGGTGAGCCTCCTAATTGGAACTGGTTGATAATGGTCTTGTGGTTTAGTGTATGAAGCTATAAAATTGTTAGTCCATTGAGTTATTTAATTTCGTCTTGTTAATGGCTTGTTGCAGTCAGTGAAAACGCGTGTTATAAAGAACAACCTGAATCCAGTGTGGAATGAGAAGCTGATGCTGTCTATTCCGGAAAGTATCCCTCCTTTAAAAGTGGTATGGAGCTTATTTCCTATATGACGTATTGCGGTTTGATTGAATGGAGAGGCATTGGAAGTAAATAATTTGAACATGTGTTCTCTGGAGTCGTTTAACAGTTGTTGGCACTGATACTCTATTGACACCATATGTGTGCAGATTGACCCCCTAGAAAAGTCATTCAATAATATTAGAACAGTAAGACAAGTTAGTTCATTGTATACTATATGGTTGGACCTCCTTGAACACTTTAAGCTCTTTCATGATGACCCTGAAATGGAACTGGGAGTTTCTGTTGCTTTATGATTAGGACAATGTCAGCATTCTCCGCCTTAAACGGATCTCTTTTCAGCTTCTATGTGGCTGTCAAGTTGAATATAATTTTGTGGACGGAGGTTTTCTTGGCAACACAAGTCTTAACATTGCAAAACTCGTGACTGTTCATGGCATTGACAGAGTCTGGTGAAGTGTTCTGTTTCTATCAGGCTTTTACCATGAGATACAGATAGTTATAAATTAGCCAGAGTTCGTAAAATGTCTGTCAATATGTCGCAAAATCCAGCTTTAGCCTTGAAAGTCATGACTAACATATTTTGGCAAATGCAGCTCGTGTATGACAAGGACACATTCAAGCCGGATGATTTTATGGGAGAGGCCGAGATAGATATTCAGCCCCTACTGTCTGCCGCCAAAGCATATGAAAGCTCCACCATTGACGAGTCAATGCAGCTGGGGAAATGGGTCGCAAGCAGAGATAATACCCTAGTGAAAGATGGTGTCATCAGCTTAATGGATGGTAAAGTAAAACAGGATATAACTTTGAGATTGAAGAATGTGGAGCGGGGAGAGCTTGATATTGAGCTTGAATGTGTTCCCCTCACTCAGTAGCTTGAAATTAGTCCAACTGGATTATAGTGATACAAGTGTAATAGAGTTTCACATTGTTTGGTACATATACTACCAGAGTTTTTTGGTTCATTGCTTGGAAAAATTCGTTTGAATGTTTGTTGGTGATTGAGATTAGAAGCCACAACTTGAGTTGGTTTTCCAAATCACACCAAATAGAATAATAAATATACATAGGAAAAGTCAGTGTCCGGTCACTAAAAAGGACATTATTGTCCCATGAATCTCCCCTTGATCGTAATGTACTTCTCTTTTCTAAACTTTGCGCAGTGAGATTTTGTGTGTTTTCCTGTAATTAGTCTTTCTGCATTTCGTGAGATAAAGTAGTGAGATAAAGTATGGGTGTGCGAAAGAACCAAGAACCGTCCAAACTGGACCGAACTAGCCTATTCTAGGCAGTTTCCATAGAAATCAGTCCAATTCTTAATTCCAATAAATCCGTACTTGAGTACTATTCATGTTCCCGATTCCCCCTTCTAAGTGCGGAACCTCTCACTTGAACCAATATACACATAATATATATATACTCTAATGTTTACTCCATTTTCATGTGCCCAAAAGATTACATTTTTTTTTCCAAAATAACGTAATTAACAAAGAAAGTATGCACCGTAGAAGTGCACCAGAGGCAAAATAAGCTGGAGAATCGTGAAGGTCCATTCAAACTCCTATGTGACATCCGGGTCAATCCCCCTCCCCCCCCCCCGGGCGACACCTCAATCCACGCCACCACCCGCCACCTAGCCCACCACCGTGTCACTGCCACGTCGCGTCACCTAATTGCCGCACCATCTAGCGATGCCGTGCCACCGCCACCTCGCCACGCTGAGTCGGTATTTCCACCGCCTCAACCGGGCCACCCAACTCACTGAACGACGCCTCTCTCTCTAGCTGGCGTTCTTCCTTTGCTGCTGATCCAAGCAGCGCCACCTTCAACTCATTTGGCGCACCATGCTGCTGCCAAGTCAACCACCAGGCAGCAGAGAGAGAGAAGAACCGGCAAACATAAATCAGCAAGCCATTCCTCACCTTCCTCAGTTTAGCAGCACCGTGACCCTCTACACTCATTTTTCCTTTCCTGTTTCGCGCAAGACCACGGCCTCACACCATTCAACCACCGACAACGCCCTTGGCTCAGCTAATGCCGGCACCGTCCTAGCTGTCTTGCATCGTTTTGTTCGGGCTTCCTCAGTTTGTTTCGGATCGCCAAAGAACCGGTCACAACCTCGGGACTTCTGACCCTACCAAGTCACAACAATGTCTTTGGGACATGAGGTAAGTGAATATCCTCCGTTCTATCCTACGTTGACCAATTATGCTTGATGAGGATGGTTTCCTAGGAATTTCCATAAACGCTGTTTAGATTCTCGTCTAATCGGAAGTTTTCACCAAGTTACCCAACTAAATTGTCGAGTTCGTAATAGTTGACTTCATAGTTGGATCGTAGGTGATATCTAGCGTGTGCTAGGACTGGAAATGCCAAAAACCTAAGTTAAACTAGTGAAGGGATCTAAGTCAGAATGGATCAGTTTTAGTCCAACCTCAGTTTTTTTTTAATTTTGTGCTGACTTATGTAAGGCGAATTCCATGGGGCATCCTTGACCAAAGTTGTCCCTCATTGGCTGTTCTACGACATATTTTAAATTCAGATTTTTCAGGCTTCACATGAAAAAAATATATTTGAAAAATATCGAGTGTGCAATCAGTTTTTACTGTCACTAAACCGACCTTCCTCTGCTTTCCATTTTCCACAGAATTTTTGGGCAAGAATATTTCCAAGCATCCCCATGAAAGTTGTAGAGTACATCCTAATCTACCACATATAAAAATTTCAGAATTTTTCGAAATCGTTTATTTGGCGAAACAATGTTCTTTTGAGTCCCCTTAGCTATCCGAAGGCCTACTGTTTTAGTTCGGTTTTCTAAAAATTTACATAGTATTATATAAAATGAATTAGATTTCGATTCCTCCAAGGACAATGTCCCTCTAGATCTTGTCTACCTTATGTTAAAATTTCATAATTTTTGAAACCTATTTAACTAGATAACTATTGCGTTTTCTAAAGATATGTGGAACGCTCTTATAAGGCGAGCTAGGGACTTTGATGTGGAATCCTCCTTACGATTCGTTTGATATAGGTATGAGTGAGTTTATGTCAGCTTAGGGGAGTATAATTAATTGAGGATTTGTTAGATTCATTCTTGAGTTCCCTTGGTAATAATAACGTCAATGTCATTTTTAAATTAAATTATGAAATTGCTGCATCATGATATGGATGTGTGACTAGGAATCATGTTAGTCCTTAAAACGATGATTTCCCATGTTGTAGTAGAAATGTCTGGAAGGGGTTCATCCAAATGCCTAGGGGGCATAACACGACTCCCCCAAATGGCCTCGCGATGCCGAATGGGTGCGAGATACCCAGGGATTAACAAGTTTTGCACTGATATAGCATAAATTTACATTGAATATAGCTTTAGTACTTTTAAATAGAGCTATTGATTACTTGTCAAGAAAAGTTATTGCCTTTATTGATCTATTATATATTTTGAAAATGTTCTCCGGTAAGTTGATGTGAAAGTGATTTGCTAAACTTTTTATTAAGGCTTTCCATGTCAGTACAATGATTAATTTATTTAGTATAAACCGGTGGATCTTCTACTTGCTTGCTAAGTTTAGGCTCACTGATCGTTGACATTATCTTTTTATATCAATAGCAATGCTAGCCCCACCTACTTGGCATATGATCCATTATGGCATTCTAGTTAACTTTACTTGGCATAAGGACAAATTCACAAACCCTAGTTTCTTGGATACAATTTTTAATAGAATCGTGTCCTGTATGACGGTGGACATAAGGGCTTCGACAGGGCATGTATTCCTCGGGTTCATTGGCTTGTACGCCAGCATCAATAGGCGCACAGTGGGTCCCCTCCCACTGTACAACGACAACAACAGACTAGGGAATTGAGGTAGCCCCACTAAATAGGAAAGAGGCAAGTGAATAGTAGGATTTTTGGGATGTGGATGATTTTTGGATGGACTCAAGAAAGGGTTAGGTGACCCTTTTGATTACCTCATGTGCCCAACCCGTCACCTGATATATAAATGAATAAGAAATGAAATTGCCTCGTTTGTAGAAGTTTGAGCGTATTCCTGGGTTGTTTAAGCCAATTATGCTTCCGCATGCTTAAGAAAAGGATTCTCCCAGCACATCACAACTAATGTAGAACCACTAGTGCGGGTATCTTTTTGTTTCACTTTTTCTTAAGCATGCAGAAGCGTAATTAGCTTAAACATCCAAGAATGCACTCAAACTTCTACAAACGGGGCAATTTCATTTCTTATTTATTTTATATGTCAGGTGACGGGTTGGGTACATGGGGCAATAAAAAAAGTCAGTACTACTGACTATATCCGACTATACATCGGTCATCCCGTCCCAACCAAACTATACACATAGTCACCTAATCCGCCTTGACTCTATCCAAAAATTGTCCATGTCCCAAAAATCCTACTATCCACTTACCTCCTTCCTATTCAATGGGGCTGCCTCCATCCCTTGGTCGGTCATCGTTGTCATATAGTGGGACGGGATCCACCGTGCGCCCGTTGATGTGAGCATACAAGCCAACCAACCTAAGGAATATAGGCCCGTCAAAGCACTTTTGTCCACCATCACACAAGACACGATTCGTATAAAAACTGTCTCCGAGAAATTAAAGTATGTGAATTCATCCTCATGCCAAGTAAAGTCAACTGGAACGCCAAGTTAACATTTCTATTGATATGAAAAGATGAAGTCAACAACCAATGAGCCTAAACTCAGCAAGTAGACGGTCCACCGGTCTATACTACATAAATCAATCATTGACGGGAAAAGCCTTGATATAAAGTTTAGTAAATCACTTTTGTCACGACCTCTTTTTTCCGTTCGGGGAAAAAGAAAGAATGGTTTAGGGGTATTTGCCTAAAGAGGCGGACCAATGGCCCTAAATTAGGCGAGGGCTCTCCCAAGCCCATACCTCGCGCGACGTTGGATTTTGTTTTTTGGTTCTTAACAACCTAAATATTTCTAGGAGTCGCCACTAGCCTATTGGGGTCGGCTAGAAACCAATCGAGGCACGGGAGTGTTATCTCGATTCCTACGTAACCAGAGATTTCTAGGAACGGGGACTTGTTTACGCTAATGTTTCTATTAGCGCCCTTGCGGTACCACTAACTTGAAAAGTTATTTATCTAAATGGCCACACATTCTTGATTACCAATTATAATCTTTATGAAACCACTAAGTGTCCATGCAAATGTTTTTGTAGGTTTGTTTTCCTTAATGTCTAGACTAATCCTAGCATAATTTAGAAGAGAAATTTACACTCAAATTAATGAAAAGCAGTGCATAAATAAACATCCAAGAAATTGAAATAACTTGAAAATAAATGCGGAAAATGAAAGACCCGATACAAGTCGGGCAAATAATATTACATGGCCTTGTTATCACGCCCCGGGACAGGACCCCCGTGAGCAAAATGAGAATTTAAATATGCATGGAATTACTCTAGATGCATGCAATTACTCTAATTAATTTTAATCTACGCATAATAGATTGTTTACAAAAATGGTTCTAAAATACCAAAATACCATTTAAATTAAGAAAATGAACTTTTAAAATTAGGAAAATTTCATAGATGTCATTTCTATCATAACTTGATACCATCCATCATTTTTACAATTTTTTTGAAATTTTCATTTTTTTTTCATTTTTTTTAATTTTTATTAAAAAATAATTCCTTAAACCGATATATGCCAATTTACACTAATATGGGACTGCCCAGTACATGAATAAAAAGAACCGAGCTCAAATCGATCGTTTGAAGATCGAAACTTGGTTTGCGCATTTCTTCGAACACTTGGCGTGCATCAATCTACCCAAATCAGCTTCGTCGGGCCATGTTTGTGGCCTTCAATCTCAACTCACAAGCAATCTCATGCGGAAATAAAGTATCAAGATTATACTACCACATGCAAGGAGCAAGATTAGATAGAAATCATAGCTTAAAACACAAAATAACTAAGCTAAAATCATCCTCAAATATGCGGGTTTGATCTAATTTCACAAATCTGGGTTTGAACCCAAGTCAAACAAACAGGTTGCATGCCCATGTTCAAGCCCCGACACTTATCACATGAAAGATCTACGGGAAACACTACTTAATCCGAGTGAAAGTAGGTAACATGAGCTTTCAAATACAACAAAAATCATAGAGAATGGCCCACCGAAAGACATCAAAACGACCTCTCCAAGAAGCACACTTGCAAAATTCTTGAAGAATTTCAAACACTTAGAAAAATTTCAGCCTCAGAAATCAGTTTTCCGGGCTAGTTTTCCTCTTGATTTTCATGATCAAAACGTACTCAAACTCGAAAGAAAATACATCTAGGATGCTTACCTTGCTTCTGAGTTTCCCTTTCAAGTGTTTCTTCGCTCAAGAAACCAAGAAATTATCCTCGGGGGCCCGTGGAAGTTGGCTTCTTCAACTGGAAAACAAGATCTGCAAAGAAAGAACTGATAACGAAGGTTTTCGTTAACCTCCAAAATTAGACTCCATGACCTTTTTTGTTGGAAAAATAAACACCAAACAAAGCTATATGTATTCTACTTTGGTTTTGAACTCATGGTTTTCCTCATTTGTCTCTCAACTTTCTCAAAAACACTCGCTTTCTCTCACTCGTGACCAACCGGGCTCAACACTTAGAAAAATTCAGACTTTCTTTGGCCCGCCAGGAGGATAGTTTTTCGGGGGGCTTTAGGAGGCCTTCCCGATCTCCATTTGGGACGTGCGACCTATGGTTGGAAAGATCTTTGAGTGAAGTTTCACTCTCTAGTTGAAGGTTTTGGCTAATTTTGGCTGTAAGTTTGTGCAAATTGCACTTTTCTCTCTCAAGGTCGGTCTGGAATTTCTGGGTTTTTGCTTTCTGGAGTTGCTTCTGAAGGTGTCTTTGGGGAACGATCCCGAGCTCTCTCCTCTCCTTCTCGTCTCCTCTCTCTCCTGCCCTGAAAGAGCTTGCTTCCTTGATCTTCTCCACTGAATTGGAGGAGTTTTGGTCGGTCTTTTGTCCACCTACCAAGCCTGTCAACTGAGCTAGTTCACCCACTCTCTGACTTAGCCAATTTTTCCAATTTCTGCAGCTGTTGAGTGTCCGGATTTGGTGCGCTTTTCCCGTGCCTTCAGCAGCTTATCCCTGGAAAATTTCCGTCCACTGGCACTACTCATTATGGTCTTCAATCACGTGCAAAGATCGGGCTAGATGGGCGGCTGAGGAGGATATGGTGGGGCCACCAAGTTGCTTACTCAGCAACTCCGAAAATAGACCAACTTGTGGACTGAGGTTTGTCAGCTGGTTTAGGTGCTTTAATCCATCAATTTGGCTGCGATTTTTAATCAATTAGCAAGCTCATGCATAGTAGTTTAAGATCTCTACCAGATTTCGCAATTTTGCCCAACCAAATTTGCAAGAAAGTCCCTCAAAATTGGCCATTTCTTATCCGAAAATATCCAATTCAATACTAACTTGGTCTTTTTGGCCCGATTTGATTGATTCGAGTTGGCCCAAGTTCAATTTCAACTTAATTGGTGACCAAGATGATGATTTAAGGGTTCGGGCAAAATTTTGCAAAATTTGCGAATTGGTCCCTCAACTTTTGGAAATTGCATTTTGGCCCCAATTTGCCATTTTAATTCCAATCTTACCTCCCGGGCTTGGCTAGTCACATTTAGATCATTGGCCCCCAACTTTTTTTTTTTTTATCTTTTTTTTTTTATCTTTTTTTTTATCCTTTTTTATATATTTAATTTAATTTTTTTTTTTAAGGAAAACCATATTCCATTTAAAACACTATACTAAATGCCTAGATAATCTATATGCAAGAATTTAATTTGAAATATTTTTGTGGAAAAACAAGTTCCCATTTTTTTGGAAATGATTTTTGGGCAAAAATTTAAGTGTCAACAACTTTCACATCAATTTACCTGAAAACATTTTCGAAATACATAACATATCAATAATAACAATAACTTTTCCCAAAAGGTAATCAGTAGCTCAATTCAAAAGTACTGAAGTTATATTCAATATAAATTAATACTGCCATCATCATCTGAAGAACCTCGTTATCTCCTAGACATCTCGCACCCATCTTGCATTGCAAGAACATGTGGGGGAACCATGTTACACCTTTTAGGCATTTGGAGGAACCCAGTTACCTCTCCAGGCATCCCTGCTATAACCTAAGGCGTTGTTGTCCTAAGGACCAACAGCATTCCCAATCACACATCCAAACCATAATGCAGTAATTCCATAATTCAATTTAAAAAGGACAATTGACATTATTATTACTAGGGAAACTCAAGAATGAATCTAACGAATCCTTAGTCAATTATACTCCCCTAAGCTGATATAAACTCACTCATTTCTATATTAATTGAATCGTAAGGAGGATTCCACATCAAAAGTCCCCAACTCACCTTTTTGTAATAGCGTTCCATGTATTTTTAGAAACTGCAATAATTATCTAGGTAAATTGGTTTCAATAATTATGAAATTTTAACATAAGGTAGACAAGTCTAGAGGGACATTTACCGTGAGGAATTGAAGTCTACTTCGTTTTATATAAAACTATATTTTTTTTGAAAAACCAAACTAAAATCGTAGGCCTTTGGATAGCTAACAAGACTCAAAAGAACATTGCTTCGCCAACTAAACGACATCGAAAAATTCCGAAATTTTTATAGTGGTAGGTTAGGATGTACTCTACAACTTTCATGAAGGATGTTAGTTAAAATACTTGCCCAAAAATTCTGTGGAAAATGGAATGCATAGGAAGGTCGGTTCGGTAGCAGTAAAAATAGATTGCACACTCGATAGTTTTTCAAGTATATTTTTGTCATGCAAAACCCGAAAAATCTAAATTTAAAGTATGTCATAGAATAGCTAATGAAGGACAATTTACTGAAGGACGCCCTATGAAATTCGCATCACACAAGTCAGTACAAAATTAACAAAACTAAGGTTGGACTAAAACTGATCCTGACTTAGATCCCTTCACTAGTTTAACTCATGTTTTCGGCATTTCTAGTCCTAGCATACACTAGATATCAACAGATCGTACTCCTACGATCCAACCACGAAGTCAACTATTACGAACGCGACATTTTAGCTGGGTCACTTGGTGAAAACTTCCGATTAGACAGGAATCTAAATAACATTCATGGAGATTTCTAGGAAATTATCCTCGTCAAACATAATCGGTCGATATAGGATAGAACGGAGGATATCCACTTGCCTCAAGTTCTCAAGACGTTGCCGCAACTTGGCAGGGTTAGAAGTCTCAAGGTTGCGCTTGGTTCTTTGGCGGTCCAAAACAAACCGAGGAAGCCCGCACAGAACGATGCAAGACAGCTAGGACAGCGCCGGCATTAGCTGAGCCAAGGGCGTCGCCAACGGTTGAACGGCGTGAGGCCATAGTCTTTGCACAAAACAGGAAAGGAAAAAAGGGAGCGTAGAGAGTCACGGTGCTGCTAAAGTGAGGAAGGAGAGGAATGGCTTGCTGATTTATGTTTGCCGGTTCTTCTCTCTCTATCTCTCTGCTGCCTGGTGGTTGACTTGGCAGCAGCATGGTGCGCCAAAGGAGTTGAAGGTGGCGCTGCTTGGACTCAGCAGCAAAGGAAGGAAGCCAGCTAGAGAGAGAGGCGTCGTTCGGTGAGTTGGGTGGCATGGTTGAGACGATGGGGGTGGTGACTCAGTGTGGAGAGGTGGCGGTGGCGCGGCGTCACTAGATGGCATGGCGATTAGGTGACGCGACGTGACGGTGACAAGGTGGCAGGCTAGGTGGCGGGTGGTGGCGTGGGTTGAGGTGTCGCGAGGGTTACCCGGATGACACATCCTATGGATGAAATCCCGCACTTTTCTCCCATTTCTTCCGAGCATATTTCCACATAATGCAGTTTGGTGCAGACTCCCAAACATTCACTAAACAATCTCATGCCAACATTTGTCATTGAGATTCAAACTACAGTTAAGTCCTTGCTCACTCATCTTCATTTTAGATCAATCTCATCTTCTTATTTTGCTTATCTATAAGCCAACATCAAACCATGGGAACAAGCGAGAATTCCCTTGAACTTAAATGTGAATCAAAAGTGCACATTCGCCACAATCGAGGATATGATAGGTTTCATGGATCCACCTGAAAATCAAACTAAACTACAGGTGGATCTAGGAAGTAGTGGGCAGTTCCGATTCTTATTTTGTGGAAGCCCTTAATGGGCACTTCCCTCGAACCGATCATCCTTAGGAGAAAGCCAGCTTTATCTCCAAATCTAATGAAAAGATGTTGATTCTCTTTTTTTTTCCTTTTGTTTAAGCTATTATGTAGATAGCATACACTGAATAACTCGCTAATATACGCAAGGCACAGTGACAGATTCCAACAGCTAATATGAATTAGTTAGCGTGTGAGAGGAGCAGATAGACTACAAGATGGTTGGTGATGAGTGAAGAGCATCGGATCGATTGGCCATCGAACATCAAAAACGAAGAGTTGCATAGGGAGCAACAAGCTATCACACCCTTTGATTGGAGGTCATGAATCTTTGGAAATATAAAAACTGAAGGAGAGAATTTTCCTTTAACTTGAACCAACGGGCACTTCCCCAAATCTTTGGTAATACATAACTGAATGAGAGAATTTTCTTTAACCAGTGTGCACTTCACCACTAACTCGTCCGAACAAAGCGACTAACAACTGAACGCCTTTGGCGCAGTTTATTCACATGGAGACCAACTAATTATCTTTAGAAATCCAAGCAATTTTAATTTCCTTCAAATACAGTGTTATCCTCCTCCTCCCTTACACATCATTATATAAGCAAGCACCATAGCCACCATTAGGCAAGTAGAATTCATCCGAGACATTGTTCGTGAATGGTAACTAGTTGGCCTTCACTCGTTCCCCAAGTTGTGTACAAGATCCTTAAAATCCATAGCCTGCATTATCTCCCAGATTCAGTTAATGATGTTCACAACCTTTTAACCGAACTTGTTAGTCAATGAGAAATCGCCATTATCTTTGGCAAAATTATGCTCAATGACCTATTATGTTCTACCAACTCTGTCTTCCTTATGATGTTTATTTCCCTCACATCCAAGAACAGCTCGCACGATTGGCTGCTACATCCAAACGAAGCATAACTCACTATCTCAACCTTCTGCCACCAACAACGGCTACAATGAACAGTAATATGTTCACACAATGACAAAAAAAGAATAATACCAACGGTGCAACTTGAGTAGCTCTGATCCACCTGTAGCGACATTAGTCAAAGTATATAGATCTCCAGGGATCACAATGAACTAATCATTGAGCCATACACCATCATTCTATCAGATCTTGATCACCTAAGTCTCGTTATAATAAAATGAGGAGACCATCACTGCGAACATTATCGACTTAGCTCAGCAAATTGCTGAAACATTTTCGTATTGAAGCATAAAATACAATCCAAGATCGATTCAGTCCCGAATCATCAGATAATGCATACAGAGGAGTAACTCCCATGACTTTCATGTAGCAGTACTAGAAGGCATATCCCCATCAGCAAACTCTTATCAAACGTACTGATTCAACAAAGAACCCAAATAAGAGCAATTCCCAGTGCCCCTCCATATGAAGCAAAATTTCCAGGTTGCTAACAGCATGCATTAGCATGATCATGATACCCAACCCTTCTAATTTCAAGAGTTGTGTAACTTGTATCAATTAACAAATCTTCAAATTAGATGACGAAAAAGGTCCTAAATTTGAAACTTCAGGCATACTCCCAGTTACCATTGGAGAATATATAGCATGAAGAACCAAGAAAGCAATTTAATAGCATCACTACTCTCCTAATAGCATCATTTACACCTATATATGATACACAGGTCAAGGTAATTTTTGAAAATAAACAGATGCATACCACAAATCCAATTCATGAAGACTAAACATACCATATCTCTGCATCAATCAGCATAAGTAGTCATGCAAAATCCAGAACAGTTGCAGGGGCTACTCATTTATTGTAGCTAAGTGATGGTAACTGTAACATGAAAAAGACTGATCCTAGGAAGCAGAGCAATACTTCCAATTAACATTTTGAAAATCTAGTGAACATCCTACTGAAAATTATCCTTTGTAATACAGATGTAAAGCTGTTCATGATATCACTTAGCAGAAAAATGGTTGGCCATGAGCTTCATCCTACTTTGACCTGGAGTTCAAAGTCACAAAAATCATCAAGTATAGGACGTCCATCTGAGTAACATAGACATTAGCATGTCATTGACCGACATTCTTCTTCAGAATTTGCCCCAAATAACTCAGAACGGTAATCACTGAGAATAGACAATATCGAGCACAAAAGGAATATCAATTTCCCCTCTCCTCTTATCATAATTTGTGAAAAACAACCACAAACATTCTCAAGTCATATTATTTATTTACATTCCAAGGAGGGTAAATCTCTCCTGCATAAATACAAAAACAACAGTGAAATTGTCACTTAGACTTTACATACAATAACTTACTAACCCAGTTCATGGAGTTGATGAACCATTCCTTCCCTGCTAAAAGAGTCCAGAAATTCCTGGAAAAATTCAACCTCGGAACCATTAAGGGGATGCATCATCGCCGGCTCCAGCCTCCTGCAGATTATCATTCACATCAAGAAATAACCTCCCCGGCAACACGTAGTTTTGAGCATGACCAAAATTATTTGCCCAAATTCAAGAACCACATTCCAGACACCGCATCAGCCCATTCTCATTACACTCCAAGCACCTCTTGAGCACCCCTTCATCTTCATCAAACACCTTCTTGCTCCCATCGCAATTCGTGCACGGCACAAACCTCTCATCCCCACAGCCCTCGCACACAAATCCTGGCGCTTTCTTAGGAAAACGTTCGAGGATTTTTGCCAACTCACCCGTTTCATACATCTGTCTGATCGCATCGGCTCCACCTACGTACGTGCCCCCAATAAACACCTGCGGCAAGCTCACTCTTTTCTCACCCAACACACTCTGCAGCTCCTTCTTATAGGCCAAATCCATCGAAACGTCTCGCTCGTCGACCCACACTCTAAACCCTTTAAAAATCGTCCTCACCGCATAACAGTCCTCATGAGTCCTCCGAATGCCATGCAAGCTAGTGAAGTACACTACGATCCTATCCCCTGTACCGGGCAGCCGAATCGACGAGTTGCTGCTAAAGCTCGAGCCGAGCGATCTCGTGGGCTTTAACCTGGAAAGGAGCTGCGACTGGAGCTGGGATTGCGCTTGCAAATGGAAAATGTCGGCGGCGGCGGCGGCGACGGCGGGGGGGACGGGCGGGGGTTTCGGGGACTCGAAGAAATTGCGGAGCTTGAGGACCTTACCTTTGAAGGACTCGATCGAACTGTACAACTTCCTGATGGAACCGGCCCGCTCGAGGGAGGGATGGTGATCGACGACAGCCTTGGGCTGCTGCATGGTGAAAGACCGACTGAAGAACGAGCTCTTCTGCTTGCTGCTCAATTCCTCGTCCCTCCCCGCGTCCGCCATTGCCCGGATCCCCACCGCCGATCGGCCAAAAAAATCCGGGCTGTGCTGTGCCGGAACCGATGCCCGACCCGACCCCCCGAAATTTACGGAAAGCAGGGTGATCGGGGACGGCGGAAGTGAGAGACGGTAGCAACAACTGATCGGAGAAGAAGATGGAGATGGAGATGGAGATGGCGATAGCTTCTTGCGGAAATGGCGTGATTGAAGGAGCGAAGCTGTGCCGTGAGAAAGCACGAAGCTTTCGAATGACTTTCAGAAGAGAGAGAAAGAGGAGAGAGAAAGAGGGAAGAAGACTTTTGGAATGGGGTGGGGGTGGTGGAGGAGGGATGATGAATGATGATGATGATGATGAGGTTCGGGGAGGCACCGCCTAACTTTTGAATTCTTCTCCAACATAAAACAAAGAAGACAAAATACAAGATTGCTTCTTTGAATTTTCCTTGCCTTTGAATCTTTTGCAAATGCGCGTGAGATACAATGAAGATTTTACCATTTCTCTCCACATAATTTATATTACTTTCGTTCACACTCGGGAAATATTTTCTACTTCTTCTCAAATTAGGACAAAAATCGATGCACGAATGGAGATGGCAAGATGACTGTCCATGCATCTAGCAATTCAATAATTACATGGTGGATTCACAAACATTTGCTTTTATTTATGCTAATGCTCTTATTAGTATAAGCGTTATTGAGCCAATGGTTACGGTAATTACAAACATGAAAGTGGTAGGCGCATTAAGATTATCATATAAATTTGGTTTACTAAGTTTACAACCATATTTGAGAATTAGCTAATATTATGGAAAATATTCCGAATCACTTTTGTAGAAATTATTATTCAAAGTAGGAAACCGAAATTTATTGACTCGGCTCAAAATTCTAACTAATAGTCAAAAGACGATTTCTAATCATTTTTATATAGATATATATTATACCCTGCCGAATGTTATTTCAAGAAGTCACGGCCGTTAAATAAGACGTGAAAGAAACAAATTAATCAAACATAAGATTTTTCCTTAGAGATGGGTTTTCCAAGAGAAACCGTAAAAGCATTATTTGACTTGCTGGAGAACGATAAGTAAAATGTGACGTTGTCTTTAGTAAAAATGATAGTTTTCCAAAAATGATATCATAGCCGCATTCCCTTCCCTATCCTCAATTTTAACAAAGTTCTTTGCATACAAATGTATGACTTGTATCTCTCCCATGTGCTGCAACCGGCCAGAAACGGTTCTCCAACTGATGTTATTGTGACCCCCACACTATCTCATAGCCATCTATTTCGTTAGGAATAAAAAGGGACAGTTGAGAAATTCAATTGTCCCTATCCACGAATTATATAAACCATCTACATCTTTTCTTCATAAAAAAATTGTAGTCTAGTCGAGGAATCTATAATAATTTTAAAAATAGCACGAGAAGAATATATGAAAATAATAACAGGAGACTCATTTGATAATTGCCGCACAGAATCATATTGCAACATATAAATAATATGGGGTCCTCATCATTTATTAAGGAATTTGATTTAGATTATGACTCTTGATATTATCTATATACAAGAGCACGTCTGGACGATATGGTGAGTTTGGTGACCTTACACAAATTTAATAAAATCCCTTTTTTTATGGAGTGTAGAATAAATTACATGTTTCTCTTACCATTTACATGTTTAGGGAAGATTGATTTTACATCGCAATTTATCGGCGCATTGAGAAAGTTGATAACCCAGGATGGAAGTTATTATGAAACTACTAACGTATATGTAAGATCACCCTCATTTATTAAAAAGTATCGATTATTAGTGAAGAATCATAAGTTCAGTAGGATTTGTAGAATCTTCTTTCTAGGAAAAGCAGTTGTACAGACTTGGTATGTGCATCTGCTATTGTTTTTTTTTTTTTTTTTTTTGGGATAACTTCATTAAGTAGGAAGGAAAGAACAACCCTTAACAAGGGCATCTGTACAAAGCAAGTCCAGCATAATTGTAGGAGGTGAATGGACCCAGTTTGGAGAAAGTTGGCCTCTTCCATGGGCTTTCGCGGCCCAGTCGGCTAGGGCATTCGCAGACCTTGGACAGCGTCTGACGAGGAGAGAAGGGAACGAGGGCTTCAACGCTGCACAGTGAGCAAGCAAGGCGCGGCAATTCCACGGCGGCGAGCGACTTTGGTTGTAACACTCCACAAGGATGAGGCTGTCGGACTCGATCACCAGGGGTGTGATATTCTGGCCTGTAACAAGAAGGTGCTGAAGAGTACACAAGAGGGCTTGCGCTTCCGTCTCCATTGCAGAAGAGGCAAGAACAGTTTGGGTGAAACCCCTTAGTAATCTGCCTGTGTGATCACGAGCGATGCTGGCGATCGAGCCATTGCGGTCGGGGTCAACAAAAGAACCGTCTATATTCACCTTGATCGTGCCAGGAACTGGGGGTTGCCATATACTATTAGGGTTAAGGTAAGTGCTCTGTCTAGCTGGGTGTTTTTGCTGTACTGTGATATGCAACCGTGTCTGAATTAGTGCGGTTTCCACTAGGCGATCCGGATGGGAGCGGTGATTGCGGAAGACCAGTTGATTCCGAGCTTTCCATATCTGCCATAAGAGATTAGCGATGACTGCAAACTCCGGTAAATTGCTCCGAGCCTTGATTATATCTGTTAGCCAGGCATCAATTCTGTGAGTGCGGAATCTGGAAATATTGATTTGTATCTGGGGGTGACGCCAAATATAAGAAACCCAGGGGCAGAATAGAAACAAGTGTTCTGGGGTTTCAGGGGTAGACGAGGAGCAGAGTAGGCAGATAGGATCTGGGGTAATTTTACGCCTATAGAGATTGTCTTTCGTAGGTAACGCATTATGAGACAGAGACCAAAGAAAGATTCGTAATTTGGGGGCAACTTGAGCTTTCCAGACCTGCTGCCATAGCTTGCTGGAGATTTGATGAGAAGAAGAGGCGCCGGAATGCACACTCGAATTGACCTGATTAGCTGCTAGTTGACGAATGAATTGATAACAGCTTCTAACAGTATAACGGCCATCCTGAGAACCTGTCCAGAGAAGTTGATCTTCGGTAGATGCAGGGCATAGGTTGATAGAAAGGGTTTCTGATACCACTTCTGGTGGGAAATATTTAGTGAGAAGGGCAACATTCCACCGATTTTGCTGAGGTATAATAAAATCTGCGAGTGATGTCGGTTCGCCCCTGGCTGCTGGACCTCCTAAGATGCCCCTAGACAACCACTTATCTTCTCTGGCATTAATAGTTTTACCATCTCCAACAGACCATCGTAGCTGCGGTAGGATCGAGTCTCTGCCACATAGAAGACTCTGCCATCCCCAAGAGGGTCTAGACCCCTTCTTGGCATTCCAGAAGTTTGTACAAGGGAAGTATAAACCCTTAAATACTCTACACCATAGAGAGGAAGAATTGTTGAATAGACGCCAAGCTTGCTTCCCCAATAAGGCCTTATTAAAGGAAATGAGATCTCGAAATCCTAGGCCACCAACAGCTTTGCTAGTTTTAAGAGTTTCCCAGTTTTTCCAGTGAATCCCCGATTTGTTAGTATTGGTTTGCCACCAAAACCGTGCTATTTTTTGTTCCACAGACTTACAGATAGAAACGGGAACTCTGAAAATAGTCATGGCATACTGAGGTAAAGCCTGGACTACCGCTTTAAGAAGAATCTCTTTCCCCCCCTTCGAGATGATATTAGCTTTCCAACTCTCCACTTTAGCGTTGACCCTGCCTAAGATCCAAGAGAACATGTCTCGTTTGGACGAACCCCAATCTGATGGAATGCCTAGATATTTACCCGTCTTTTGTAGCAACGGTACCCTTAGTTCCTGTGCCAAGTTAACCTTGAGAGACTGAGGGCAGAATCTGCTTAAGAACAACCCAGATTTATTTCTGTTTATGCTTTGACTAGTGGCTAGGCAATACTGATTTAGTAGGTCTGCTAAGTTTTGACATTCAATGGCAGTTCCATCAAGGAAGAACAGCGCATCATCAGCAAAGAAAAGGTGGGATAAAGTGGGACACCACCGATTGAGTTTGATGCCTTTGATGTTACCCATGTCAACAGCTTGTTTAATGAGAGTGGACAGCAAGTCGGCCAATAATATAAACAAGTAAGGGGAGAGAGGGTCACCTTGTCTGAGTCCCCGGGATGGTCGAAAGTAAGTTAGAGGTTCGCCATTGAGTTTCACACTGAGCGAGGTAGTAGTAACACACTGCATTAGCCACATTACCCACCTATCATGGAAGCCCATTCGTCTTAGATAATCCCCGAAAAAGTCCCACTCCACCCTATCATAGGCTTTTTGCATGTCCAATTTCAATACCGCCTGGAATTTTTTCGTTCTCTTCCTAATCTTTAACTGATGAAGAACCTCTTGGACGACTAGGATATTGTCTTGTATCTGACGGCCAGAAACAAAAGCACTCTGTTCTTTGGAGATCAGATCTGGTAGCCAGACCTTTAAGCGGTTGGCAAGAACCTTGGAAATAACCTTGTATATGAAATTACAGAGACTGATTGGGCGGAATTGGTCTAGACTCTCAGGATTCGGTACTTTGGGTATCAATGTAATGGCTGTTCTGTTAACCTCTGTCGGCATAACCCCCGTAGCGAAGAAATTCTGGACAAAGTTGAAAACATCATCCCTGAGGATATCCCAATGATGCTGGTAGAACAAGCCGTTTAAACCATCCGGTCCGGGAGCACTGGTAGCTCCTAATTGAAAAGTGGCAGTCTTAACTTCTTCCCTTGTAACCTCAGCAATGAGCTGTGTATTCATTGTTTGTGACACCACTTGTGGACATTGCCGTAAGATAGGTTCATAATTGCGTCGACCTACTGAATTATACAAATTCTGAAAGAACGTCAGAGTTAATTGCTTCACCTGATCAGGCTGTTGTATCCACTCCCCATCTGCATTTTTTAAAATACTAATTCGATTTCTCTTCCGACGTTGTATTGCGGTTGCATGAAAAAATTTTGAATTACGATCACCCCATCTCAGCCAATTAAGCCGAGAGCGCATAGTCCAGTGTTGTTCTTCTTGCGACCATAGATGTTGAAGCTCCTGCTGTAAATAACTAATCTGGTCTTTGTCATGATTACACACAGGTTGGTTGATGTGACTTTGCAGCTGCTGTTGCAAAAGATGGAGGCGATGATGGTCCCGATTAAACTTAGTGCTGCTCCACCTAGCGAGTGCCTTGGATGTTGCTGTGATCTTCTGTGAAATAAGGGAGTTGGTGGGCGAGGCAGCTTGCCAGGAGTCGACAATCACCTTACGACAGTCCTTGTCCTGCAGCCAATAGGACTCAAAGGTAAACGTCTTTCTTCTTTTCACAGGAGTGGATGTCGTAGTTAGCAATAACGGACTATGATCCGAGCCTATAGGTGGGAAGGCAACAACCTCAGCTTCTGGATAAGTGAACCGCCAGTTAGTAGTGCAGACCGCCCTATCTAATCGCTCTTTAATGACTTCATCGCCGCCTCTATTATTAATCCATGTATAGGCACAACCCTTTGTGTCAAGATCCATAAAAGCACAATCATGTAGCAGATTCCTAAAAGAGTGTAGTCTGAAATTCTGAACAGGTCGTTTCCCAGTCTTCTCCCAATGATTTAATACTTCATTGAAATCGCCGATACACACCCAGGGAAGAGTATTTAAGTTGCTCAGTCGCCTTAAGTCTGCCCAGAAAAGTTGTCTTTGAGCATACACTGCCGGGGCGTGTAAACAAGTAAGATGCATAATATTAGTTGTCCCCTCTTCAGAACAGAGTGTGTCAATAAAGTGAGGGTTAGAGTCAGCAACTGTGATAGAGACTGAATTATTCCAAAACATCACCAGCCCTCCTGCCAAACCATTGGGGTTCACCACAAAACGGTTGTCGAAATGTAGCTGTCGTTGGACTCGTTGAACAAGTGAGTCCGTGTTCCTGGTTTCCATCAAAAATACTACTTCAGGTCGATGTTGAGCCACTAAGGCTCTTAGAGCTTGGACTGTCAGGGCCGAACCCAATCCCTGACAGTTCCAACTTAGGAGTTTCATTTTTCCTTCGGTGGCTTCTTTGGGCAAGCCACCTCAGCCCAATCAGTGACCATGTTGGCCTCGAAAATTGGAGCTTCCAAGAGGGTATTGTCATCTAAGGAGTCTGGTAGAGTTGTGCGTGTCTCATAGGGTGCATATCTCTTCAATTTCTTCACTGGGGCCAGCTTAGTTTGTGCTCTGGGTTTTTTTAAGTTCTTTGAAGATGAGGCTTCCTCTGTAACAGCTGAGAGGTTTGGTTTGGTAGGGATGACAGGAAGGATAGGGGCCCTGAGGTGGGCCTGAAGCATCTCTCGGGGGAGTTCAGATGAGGAATTAACCAGGGAAATAGCTGGGTTATGGATAACTGAAAGGCCGGGCATTTTTTGAGGATTTGGATCATGCTGAACTCCTGGCAGTAGGAGCATTCCTGGTGGAGGGGTATCAGGTACAGTTTCTTCAACTTCTAGTGGATTAGGTTGTGGCTCGTAGAAGGTTTGCCAAAAAGGGCTATTTTCTTTAACCTCAGCCTTCAACCATTGGCCAAAATACATGTTATCTCTACTGTCAAAAGTTTCCTTCTCATACGGAATGTCGGGACAGTAAGTAGCATAATGTCCAATGACACCACAAGAGTAACAGTAAAAGGGGAGACGCTCATAACGGAAGTCCAACCACAGGGTTTTACCGGCCACACAAAGCAGCTTGCCCGGCTGTAAGGGCTTAGAAAGATTCATGTCGACCCGAACTCGCCCGACCTTAAAGAGTGAACCCTCTCTCGCTGTAAACTTGACCTCCATAACCGTGCCTAACTCCCTGACTACTTTACTAAGTACCTGTTCTGTACAGCGCTCTAACGGCAGCCCATGAACTTGGACCCAAAAAGCACACGTGCTGAAATCATAACAGTGGAGAGGTGTGTTGAGGGCCCAGGGTTTTAGGATGACCAAATTACTCGAGAATAGCCAAGGACCAGATTGAAGGACTCGTTCCTTTTCACTTTCCGAACTAAATTTAAAGACAAAAATACCTCCTTCTCGCTGGGAGACATCAACGTGGTCGATTCGCCAGGCTCGTTTCATAGTGTTCTGAAAGGCGGTGAGATTGATAGAAGGATTGCCAAGAATTGTGCCCACCAGAGTTAATTGACACTCCATTATCTTTTCTATAGGGGGAGCGTCATCCCATACTTCAATTTCCTTTGCAGACCACAAACGGCCCAAGCGATGACAAAGGGCGGCGAGACGATCCTGCTCATCCGGATTCGTATCAGCCATACAGAAGGTAGAGAAGACGGCTAAAGGTAAAAGACGAGCTCAATGGAGGTGAATCGGCAACATGCAAGGGCATTGAGAAAATTGAGCGGACCAGTAGCAAGAAGAGGGAAGAGAACAAAACGCCGAAAGGCAATTAGGGATCACTGGGAAAGATATAATCTAAGAAGGGGGAAAGGAAACGTGGTGTTGCATCGCCAAGTAATCCATGGATAGGGATTCTGAGCGAAGATGAAAGGAGGTTCTGGTAATTAGGGTTTAGGTAGAAGAAAAGAACTACCATACGGTAGAGGAGACTCTACATTGTCGAGAGGATTTCTAATCGATGGAATCTACATCTGCTATTGTTTAAACCATATAATTTGATCGATGCAATAGTCAAATTGGGTGGTACCAATGAGATCTGATGACCTAGACATATGTTGGGAGGCATGCAGTTGAGTGTCTCTCTTCTCAAATCTGTCTGAATTTTTCATATCTTCAGGTCGTCTACAGAGAACATCAAATAACAGAGAATCCGTCGAACAAGGGACAAATGTAACAGTCCTCAATTATTTCATGAAAGATGGGGGATATCAATCAAGGCTGACATCCAACCACTAATTATTGCAAGAATATTTATCATCGGCCTGAGTAATGAGTCACTAATTAGAGATATTTGATAAAAACGGAGGAAAATCATATGATTTCTTATGGAGGTTCTGTCTTCTGAATCACTTGTTGCTGAGCCAAGAAATGGGTGATGCAAGAAATTGTCTGTTGCTGAGAGAATAATGTCAAAACATATACACACAAACAAGATAATGAAAAACCTGTTCTTTTGCTTCTGATCCAGTAAATTCAACTCAAACTCGTGCAGGATTGATCGACCAACTGGACTTTCTAATTATACAACATGGTATTCTTCAGTCTCCAGAGAACGAGCAATCTCATCAGCAAGCAAAACGCAAGTGGAGAACCATCCACTAAAAGCTCCCCATACCTGCATCGCCATCCAAATTATCATCCTGCTTCTCACGGCCATTCCTCCCTTCATTTATTGATAAACCATTTCTTCTTCTTCCGATGTCTCTGTCTGCAAATTGTCAACTGAGGATGAGAGAGAGAGAGAGAGAGAGGATCCTCTAGTAAGGGTAGGTTTTAGAGGAAACCCACTTACAATTTGGGTTCTTGCTGATGTTGGAGAAGTTTCAACAAGATGAAGAAGAGAGGAGAATTTCGTGTTCTGAGCCTGGACAAAGCCTTCACTAATGTGACGTCCTATCTGCTCTTTTAGAGGTGGATACATACCTTCAAAAATGCTGCTTCTTACACTCTCAAATACATTATTATAATAAGCGCAGTCACATTTATCTGGGTGCTGCCACACTGGCCAGAAAACAAGGACAAATAATTCCAAAAATCGTTGGCTATTCGTGCTCCTACCTGTAATGGCAATATTTTATTGAATTGAATGTATCAGCTGGTCCTGCTCTCTCTCTCTCTCTCTCTCTCTCTCTCATGTGTGGCTAGGATTTAGCACACAAAGATACACTGCCTGAGCAAGAGAGTGGGGCATACATTTAAATTTTTTGAGCACCCAAAACGAGACAGACCTTAGCCAAAATATGTTGTGAAGCTATTGCTCGTAAGCCGTAAGAGACTGACTTCCACTTGCAATGGAATGATAGTTATATGCCTGAGGTCACCACCTCCATCAGTCTCATGTGTCATGTCCAAGAAAATAACATGGTCCAATCCGACTGTCTTGCTCAAATTCGGAGCCTAATGAAGGGAGTTGGATACACTGAGGACTAGGGTTCATGTACACGCACAAACCCCACCCGACAACACACGCACAAACACGCAAACACCCACTGAGAGAGAGAGAGAGAGAGAGAGAGAGAGAGAGCCAACAAAGAAAAATCTGCCTCAAGATAATTATAGTTATTATTACATCGGTCCCTCAAAACAACAGGAACAATTAGTATGACTTCCCACAATGTATCAAGCTCCCAGCACCCAAGAAAAGACCAAAAATGGCTGCACTCCCAAGTGTAGTTTGCCCCACATACCTAATCTTCATCATTCCCGGGACCTGCAAAATAAAAAAGGCAATCTTTCAGGGACAATCTATTTGCAATGAAATGGAAAAAATTTATGCCAAATACTTGATTTTTTCGACACGCTAACCTCAACTCTTAAGACCACCCTTAGTTAACAATGATAAAACACGGTCTGCCTACCTAATAACTCTTAGTTAAATCATAAACTGTCCGCAACCAATACCTCCTGGTATACATTCTCACAGGCAGATTAAAACAATGGGAACAAACATAAACCCACCTACATCTGTAATGTGCATCAGTATGACTTCACAGTGGCCTCCTAGTAGAAAGGGAAACGAAGCAAATAAAAATTTCCCCGGGGAGATGATAGCTTTTCATTCCAAATCTAGTCATATCATGATATACGATTTGTTACCAAACCTCCTGGTATACATTCTCACAGGCAGCGTAATCAATGGGAAAAGACATAAACCCACCTACATCCATAATGTGCATCAATACGACTTCACAATGGCCTCCTAGTAGAAGGAGATCCGAAGCAAACAAAAATTTTCCCCAGGAGATGATAGCTTTTCATTCCCAATATAGTCATATCATGATATATGATTTGTTACCATGCCCAAAATAAATAATATAAAATAAACTTGGATAGAAAGTTGTGATTAATCATTCCCTCTGGAGAGAATTTCATAATCACCAATAAGACACTCTAGTTAGGTGACTGAGTTGTTGCTTCAGCTACAACCGCTTTGTTTGACACACTAACAGGAATGGCTATAGAAAGAAGAATCAAATTAACCCTTTCATAATTCTCATCTGAAAGACATTGACTTTTGTAACAAGTGGAGGAAAAAGCATCCAGAAATTGACTTTGAAGGGAGGAGAAAACCAAGTAGTTGATAGTTCTATTAAAAAAAGGGCTGAAGGTTTGTATAATTTTCCTTTTCTTCAGGGTAAATTTCTTGTCTCTTTATATTCTCTTCTTATCCTTCTTCAGTGGCAGGCTGGTACTGACGTTGGGGCAAAGGAGCATAAAACTATTAGATGCAGATTTCCACGTCACTCAATTGCTGAGCATAGACAAAGCATATCAAGTATGACATTCTATGTAGATGATTATTTCAAAGACGCCAACAAGTTAATAACTAAATCAGACAAAGGAAACTGGATACCAATGTTCCTCAGGTATCAATATTTCAGAACAAGTGAACTGAATTTATGGAATGCGAAGCAAGAAAAAAAAAAAAGCATGTACATGTATACATAGAAACAGATCCCTCTCATATGAAGAGTGAGCTTCTTCCTAGAGAATAAATGATTTGGAACATAATCCTAAAAATAATCGCTTGATTTTGCGCGAAATAATTAGTCGATGAAACATGTTTTTTATTGACAACAATTTATGTCTAAACATTTTCGTAGATGGTGAAAATATATTTTCATTCATTCATTCTTGTATGTAAACAATTATTTTTAGGAAAATGTTTTCCAAATCGATCATTATTTGCCAAACAAACAAAGCCGAAAAGAAGAGTGCTTTTTCTTAGTATAGAAGAGTAATTGTTATTATTGCTAATACAAAAGACCAAAAATAAGCTCCTAACCATCATGAGTTGGAAAGGCATTGCCACCTTCTTCCAAATCCCAAGTACGAAGGTAAGCCGTAAAGGCATGGTAAAACAAATAACAGTTGCTTCCTCACATTTATGACTTTGAATGAAAGTCTGAAATTTGTCTAAGGAACAAAAAATTTTAATCTTCCGAGTTCCGAATAGAGGAAAGGACTACAAGGAGAGATTGGCCATTCAGCAATTATATTATTATGTGAAAAATAGAGGATAGAACACCATACCTTATATCGGATAGCCTCATAAGTCCCATAAACAGCACCTGCATCAGCCATCACGTGTTGTAAGCACGTCAAATCTTTACCATAATGATAGAAACAAATTTAGAGAGCACAAAACATAATAAAGACACAGCTGCACAAACTTCCCACGCAAGAAAATGAACAAAAGTTCAGATCACTAAACTAACAAATGGTTGTCCAACACCAAAACTCATGGAAGCCAAGTCAGAAGCGAGAAAGACTGCTTAATATCTCTAAGCATTGCTCGCTAAAGGCTACCTCGAGATTATCTCAATAATATTGGGCAAAACGTAGGCAGCATCATTTTGTCCTCCAACCCAACAAGCCCATTACCATACCGACCATGAAACACAATGTCCATAAAACATAAGCACAAATATTCTGATGAAAAAAAACCAAAGCTTCACACAGATAACTGTCCTGTCAGACTGTCAGCTTTACTAATACAAATTCATTGCATTTTTCCAGCATTGACAATTTTCAAATCATCCCGGAAGCAATGTCTGACTAACAATTCCAATACGGAAGTGGTTCCTACTAACAAATGTTAATCCCTTTGTAGTAAAGGCACAAGCTTTGCAGATAGAGAAATTCAGTAAACTCTGAAGTACCAAACACTTCAACTCCTTCAGATTGGAAGAGACGCTACAAAAGATTAAGACTTCCTCCCCCCAAGAAAAGAAAAGAGCATATTCCCCGTGGCAATAACACTAGACACAGCCGCGCCTTATCTAGCTCTAAGGTTAGCTAATCAGCAATGCTCTTAGACCGTGCTCTGCTCCAAATCCAGATTCCCGCAAAACCCAAACATTATTTCAGTAAACCGCTCCCTAGTCATAAACCCACGAGGCAGACCGCGATCAAGAACATCTATACACCCGCACACCCTCTTCAACGACGACAGCTCAACACCGATTCCAAAGGCTATCTTAGCCCAAGCGCCCTCGACAGCGCACCGCGACAATGAGGCGATTGAGAGACGGTTCGTCGAGTCGAAAGAGATTAGGGTTAGGAGGGGGGGAAGGGGAAAGTACCGACGGCGCCGCCGATCGCGCCGCCGACTGCGACGCCGGCTCCGACGCGCGCCAAGCAGCTGTCCCTCGCCATCGGTCGCTACCCTCGCCGGCGTCCCTGCCTTCTCGTCGCGAGCGTGGCCGGCGGCTCTTGGCTTCGTTCTTTATAGCGCTGCTTCGACGTCGATGCGATGCGCGAGTTAACCTGAAGGCCGTCCAGTGCCCGTACTCTTTATACTTATCCGGAAAAAGGGTCTTTGGCTCGACAAAAACCTACGACTGTTATTGGAGTTTTAGTCATGATAACGAAACGAGAATTTCTAACTTTTTTTTTCTGATATTTCTTTTGTTTTTCTCGAGTGTATATGCTTGTTGAGGATTTTCTTTGAAATTTTAATTTTCTCAATTCCGGTTTTCATAACTGAAAATTCATTGATTTTGTTTGTTGATAATTGTTTGTTAGAATCGAAGTCCCGTCATTATCTTTTACTTCTTATTGTCGATTCTCTTTATCAGATAATATGATTGAATGTGCGATGCATTATTATAAATACATAAAGTAATCGGTAACATTTGAGATGGGTTATATCATATTGTTTTTGAAATAATTCTCCTCTATTAAATAATATAATTAAATATTTAATGCATTATTATAGATACAAATAGTAATCTTTAGGTGGTTTTTAAATAGGAAAAAGCCACAAAAATTTTAAATTTTATTAACCGTGATACATTTACTCAAATCTTTTTTGTGATATCAAAAATCCCAAGTTTTGCAAAATGTAACATGTTTTAATTGAAACTTTTTTATGATATAAAAAATTCTTAACTTTTTTTTATGATACCAAAAACTTCAAACTTCTTTAATGTCACGTGAATATAAGTTTAGGGTTTTTGTGTTATATAAAAAAAGTTTGAAACAAATGTGTAACATTATACAAATTTAGGGTAAATGTGTCGTACTTAGTAAAGTTTGAGGTTTTTGATGGTTTTACCTTTTTCAAATTTTCAACGATGATCGAATTAAATTATTTTTCTTACATAATTGAAAATAACAGATTTTGATTAATTTATGAAAAATTTTAGCATTATTAATTCGGAACGAGAAAATCTCCTCTCTTTAATCTTTATACATTAATCGACACGGACTGAGATTGCAAAGCAAAGGATAAAATATCAAGTTTCGCAAAAAACCCAAAAGAAGAAATAAGAAAAAGAGGAAACAAGAGCAATTAAAAAGAAAAGTTTAATTTCGAGAGTTTTGACCACAAGGGAAGTTACGAAATTGGAAAGTCATATAAAAACCAAATTTCAAAAAAAGATATCACAGTCAACACGATCAAATTCGAGGGGCACAGAAACGTCGCCGTTTTGCATGGTCCCATCCCATGCCCTCTAAAACAAGCAACTCTCTCTCTCTCTCTCTCCTCTTTCCATGTTATCCCCCCGAAATCGCACACGGCTTTCGCCTTCAATTTCCGAAGCGAGAGCCGAGCCGCCTTCCGATAAAATTCACGGCGGCGCCACCGTCCGCCGCCGCCTCACATTCGATCTCCGGCGTCGATCGAGCTCATGGCGGACCGACTTCTCTCCGACGAGCGAGCCCCGCTTTCTGATTCCGTCCGTCTGAAGTTTTCCCCGATGGACGATTGGTTGTGCGACCACAAGCTCTGCGGCTTCTTCTGCGCCGTCCTCCGAGCCGAACCCCCGCCTGGGGCCGGCGCCGGCGCCGACCCCGCCGTAGCCCTGCCTCGCGGCGCCCGCTGCTTCCTCTTCAGGGAGGGCGACGAGGTCGGCTTCCTGACCGAGGGCGACGTCGTGCTGTGGGGGATCGATTCGAAGCGGCAGGGGCTGGAGTGGTCCAGTCGCGACGTGTCCGGCGAGGAGCCGGGCGAGTGTCGCCGGCCGGGGCAATGCGAGGGGAATGTGACTGGGGAAGCGTCGGTCGGCGGTGAGATTTCCACTCCGGGGAGCGAGAGCGCCGACGCGCCGCGCGAAGATTGCGGCGGCAGTGTGCCTCCCGAGCGGGGGAGGATTTGTAATTCGAATGCGGAGGCGTGGATGGACGTGGAACGGATGGCTGGAGGATCAGTGAAACCGGAGGCTTTTGAGAGGGAGAGCGGGGGTTTAAGGAGCAGGAGAGCGAGTAGAGTTGGATTGGTACATGGGAGCATGAGCGTGGTCCGCCAGATTCACGCGCTGTCAAATGGTGAGTGCTTGAATGTAATGGCACGGGTGGTCCGGGCTGTGGTGGATCGCCACGGGGAGACGAGAGTCGTAGTCTTGGTCGATGTTTACCTACCATTGGCAGTTCTGTCCGGATGGCAGTTCCCACGTTCGAGATCCATAGCTGGTGCTCTTTTCCGACATTTGAGGTTTCTACCTGGATACTTTATGTTTCTTAGAGAACTCATAGGTGCCTCGGAAACGAGTAGACTCAGTCAAGAGAAAAGCTGCTAAAGCTGCTAGTTTCTTTTTTTGGCATTGCATTTTGATTCATTCATGCATACGCTTGTCTATCTTTTAATCAATAATTTAGCTTTGGTCGATCTCGTTAGCAAAAGTTAAAGATGCCTTTGTGCAGGTGTGACTGGGGAGAGAGGAGTACCTTGCTTTGTAATGGAGATTACTCTGACGGGGCTTGTTCACACGACAAGAGCATCTGGAATCTCCCCGATTGTCATGCTCTTGGATGCAACCTGCATACTCTTATCCCTGAATCTTCAAAGAAAAGGCTATTTGATCTTCATGAAATTTTCAAGAGTTTGCCTAGTCTGGCCAAAAGAGGGGGTCTTGATTCTTCAAGGATACAACCAGAAAATTATTCTCGTGGATCTGGGATTTGGGAATTGCCTGATGACGTTATTGTTGGTGTATTGACAGTTTTAGCCCCGTTAGACCTTATTAGGTTCGCTGCAACTTGCCGACATTTGAGGTCCTTGGCCATGTCTATCATGCCATGTGCGAAACTTAAACTCTTTCCCCATCAGCAGGCTGCAGTTGAGTGGATGTTACAGCGTGAACGGAATGCAGAGTCCCTGCCGCATCCTCTGTACAAAGAATTTTCAACAGAAGATGGATTTACTTTCTCTGTGAATACCGCTTCTGGTGAAGTCATAACCGAGAAAGCACCCACAATTAAGGATTTCCGAGGGGGAATGTTCTGCGATGAACCGGGTCTAGGCAAGACCGTAACATCACTTTCCCTTATTCTGAAAACACAGGGAACGCTATCAGATCCACCTGATGGGGAGCAGGTGATTTGGTGTAAGCATAATGGAGATCAGAGGTGCGGTTATTATGAACTTCGTGGTAGTTATGTAGGTGGTCCTTCACCTAAAAGAGCCTGGTCAATGGCTTCTGACAAGCTAAGGTCGACACCTCCGGTTGTGTATTCGGAGCATGCTGATGGTGTGAACAGCTGCACCAGGAACTTGAATCGCATTCAGAAAAATCTGATGTCAAGATATGAAGAACAATTTGAAGAGAGAAATCATTGCCAATACTCAAGTCAAATGGACTGTGCTGCCAAAGATGGTGGTAGTTGTAGTTCTGATGAAAAGCTAGACAGTACTCCATTAGTGCCGCCACGCGGTCGCAAGAGACCGGCTGATGTTATGATGGATTCTCCAATATTTACTGACACATGGATCCAGTGCGATTCTTGTCACAAGTGGCGCAAGGTTGCAGAGAAATTTGTAGCTGAAGCAGGTACGGCATGGTTTTGCAGTATGAATGTTGACCCAATGTATCAGAGTTGTAGCATTCCAGAAGAAACTTGGGATAATTCCCAACCGATTACTGACTTAAGAGGTTTTTGTTCGAAAGGGACAACAGTGGGCAAGGATGAAAATATATGTTTCTTCAAAAGCGTGCTTAAGGATCACTATACATTGATAGATTCCCACACTAGAAAAGCTCTCCATTGGTTGGCTAATCTATCTCAGGACAAGCTATCACAAATGGAGACTATCGGTCTAAGAAGCCCTTGTACAGTATCTATTCAATTTGCTTCTGGTTACCACCAAATATTCCAATCATTTGGCCTTTTGAGGAGGGTGGAAAAGGGTGTTTGCAGGTGGCACTATCCAAAGGGTCTCGAGCATTTGGAATTTGATGTGCATGCTCTAAAAACTGCTCTCTCTGAACCATTGAATTCTGTCAGGTTATATTTGTCCAGAGCTACACTCATAGTTGTTCCGCGGAATCTGGTTGACCACTGGAAAACTCAAATCCAGAAGCATGTTAGACCTACCCAACTAAGGGTCTATGTCTTGACCGACCGAAGAAGGATTTCTCCGCATAACCTTGCGTGGGACTATGACGTTGTTATAACTACCTTCAACCGTTTAAGTGCAGAATGGGCTCCTCATAAGAGAAGTGCACTGAAGGAAGTGCATTGGCTTAGGATCATGTTGGACGAGGGACACACTCTGGGGTCAAGTCTTAATTTAACAAATAAACTGCAAATGGCTATATCATTGATGGCTTGCAGTCGTTGGATACTGACCGGAACTCCCACCCCGAACACACCCAGCAGTCAGTTGTCACATCTTCAAATTATGTTGAGGTTCCTTCATGAGGAAGCATATGGGCAAAATCAGAAATCATGGGAAATGGGCATCCTCAGGCCATTTGAAGCAGAGATGGAGGAGGGTCGATCACGCTTGGTGGAAATACTTCGTCGATGCATGATAAGTGCAAGAAAGAAAGATTTGCTGGCCATTCCACCTTGCGTAAAGAAAGTTACATTTCTTAACTTCGCTGAGCAACACGCTAAAAGTTACAATGAATTGGTAGTTACTGTCCGTCGCAATATACTAATGGCTGACTGGAATGATCCATCACATGTTGAGAGCTTGTTGAATCCAAAGCAATGGAAGCTCCGTATTAACACCATTAGGAATGTGAGGCTGTCTTGCTGTGTTGCTGGACATGTTAAGGTAATGGATGCCGGCCAGGATATTCGAGAGACAATGGATCTCCTAGAGGAATATGGTCTGGATCCTCTCTCCGAAGAGTACGCTCTGCTAAAATATTATCTCATCCATGGTGGTGATTGCCTCAGGTAAATTTCTGCTTTTGCCTTTTCACGTGGCTTTGTGAATTGTGTCATTGCAATATAGATTACTGACCTGGACTCCTCTGTTTTACTCCCCCATTAGGTGCAAGGAGTGGTGTAGACTACCTATTATTACCCCATGTAGGCATCTCCTTTGCCTTGATTGTGTTGCTTTGAGCAGTGAAAGATGTACTGCTCCTGGGTGTGGTTACTCATATGAGATGCAGACTCCTGAAGCCCGGCGAGAAAATCCAAACCCGAAGTGGCCCGTGCCCAAAGATCTTATTGAGTTACAACCTTCTTACAATCAGGCAGGCTGCCTTTTTTTCGAAAAGTAGTTTTGCATGTGCTTATTTATTTGTTCCATGAATGATATCTGCTGATACATCGTGTGTGTTGGTATCCAGGATGACTGGGATTCGGATTGGCAGTCAACATCAAGCAGTAAAGTTGCTTATCTGCTGGAGAAATTGAGAAGGTTGCAAGGTGCCACTGGAAGTTGTCAATTTACAAGTGACAACTTTAGTGCTGTGAACATTCAGGAGCAAGCAACCCCTTCAATTTCGAATAGCTCAAAGGTATCATTAACGCAGGATGATCAGTCCAGTTCTATGACAGATTCTCACAGGATAACCATGGAGAAGGTTATAATTTTCTCTCAGTTTCTGGAGCATATACATGTAATAGAGCAGCAGGTATTTATCATTTGCACAGTCATACATTAATGACTATGATTTTCCACATATTAGTGATTACCATGTGCTTTATTTCTTTGACCAGTTGATGCTTGCTGGTATCAGCTTTGCTGGCATGTATAGTCCAATGCACACGAGCAACAAGGTAAGCTCTTCTTTCAGTAATTGTTGGAGTATTCAAAGTTTAAATAATACTTTCATCTGATGACCTAAGCTTTAAAAAAAGATTTCAGTAATTCCACAAAATTTTACATGGTGTCAGAGCGTGAAATTTTGAGTTCAAATTTTTTCAGGCCTCTTGTTTTCCTCCCCATTGTATATTTTCATGCTTTAGTCTTAGGTGGAAATCCAGCCTACATGTGGGGGACAATGTTATAGTATTTATATATCACATCATGCCTACACACGAGGGGCAATGTTAAGCTTTTAGAGTAATTTGTTGTGGTCTATACAGAATAGCACTATTGTAATTACTTATTCAGGAGTGTTTGTTTTGGCTAAAAGAAAAGCTAAAAGCAAAATTTTCACTTTGCTAACAGAACTCAAAATAGCATTGAAATTTTTTAGAAATTATAAAAAAAAAATTTATATGCAAATTTACGTCAGTTTTAAGTATTTTTTATTTTCAAGCATTTTGTGTTGCCAAAAATTCATGCGCAGGCTCCTTGTGATATACTGAAAGTAAAAAATGCCACTTCAAATGGACAAAAATATCTGATGTGGTCAAACTGTATTTGATGCAGTGAAACTAATATACTCTTTACTTATTCAGATGAAGGCACTAGCAAAATTCCAGCATGATGCAAGCTGCATGGCCCTCTTAATGGATGGAAGTGCTGCACTGGGTCTAGACTTGAGTTTCGTGACACATGTATTTTTAATGGAACCTATCTGGGACAAGAGGTACATTGTGTGAATTATCTTGCCGTTGTCGGTTGGCACTCATCTGTTATTCTTTTATTGCTTATCACATATTCCATTCTTGAACACTCCATGCGTCGAGTATTGTCTTTCGAGTGAAACAAGATGTCAATGCACTTCAACTGCTGCTGAAATTTGGTGGTTCAAAAAGTTAAAATTTCTTTTCCTGAGCATGGGGAAGAAAAAACACACACTGGCTCTTATGCCACGAGCTTGATATAAGCATGACTTTGTTTTTTTACTCTGGATACAAATATTCACTTACCACTTTGACAGACGCTTAAAATGTCAGTTTCTCTAATCATTGTGCAAGAAGTAAACCTATCAAAGTAAGTCATAGACCCATTTCTTAACCTATATATGATTGGTTGAGTTGTTATGTGGGTTAGTTAACTTCGGTAAATGAGTTATAAATGAGTTTAAAATGGTAAAGCCCAACATAATATGGGTTTTAATATGGGTTTACAACTTACTTAGACAATCCACTTCTATGACTCTTTTCATTCTCTTTCGCTCTCGCTTGATCTCACGATTGCTCACCCCACACTCTCACACCCTAGTTTAGGTATGAATTTTTCTAGATTGGATTAAATATGAAAGTGTTTTAATAATGTAGGACCGGTCGAATATGAGTTTGGTATGGGTTGGGTCGGATATGGATCATCATATTTGCATTGCATGTAAATGGGTCAAAACAGATAAGATAGGTCTATTTGGGTAGGATCATTTTCGTCCTGACCCGATCTGACCCACCCATTTGACAGATCCTAGCAAGAAGTGCGTGAGAATTCTGAATGGTAGTGAACTGTTTATCAGCTCTTTTTTTTGTCTTTTGTATGTCTCTTTAAACTCATCAAGTTTCACTTGACTTTGGTAATCAATTATTTAGGCAGAATCCAAACACTATTGAATATGCCTAGATGCAACATATCCATAGACCAATCTCTACTGATATTGCATTTATACGAGTTCTGGCTGTGTTGTTCAAGTTGCCTCTGTAGTTCTGATTTCATTTTTACCTTCATAATCCGAATGGACAAATGATTACCCTCATTTATTTCAGTCTCTTATAACTAAACTTTTACTGGTGGAAATGGGACTTATCCTCTCTTTGAACTCTCCCAGCATGGAAGAGCAAGTTATCAGTCGTGCTCATCGAATGGGTGCTACTCGTCCTATTTACGTGGAAACTTTGGCAATGTGTGGCACTATTGAACAACAAATGTTGGAATTTTTACAGGTATTCTTTTGTTTGACTTGACTGGAAATGGTGGTCTACTTTATTTGGATGAGATGTAGTTATTCCTTTGGTAAGAATCTCTGCTTGATCTTCGGAAGTAGTGGTGGTTGACAGGATGATGTAAGAGGAGAGAGGGAGGGAGGGATGAACCTGGGGACATGAAGTTTATGTTATTAACATTGGAAGAGATCTACTCTATTGGATTTTTCATGAACCAATTGTGTCGAATCATATTGTCTTCACATTTGAAAGTGTGCATCTGAATAGTTCAGTGTATGATTTGTTCACGACATATCTTTTGCATGGAATGTGTGCGTATTTGTACGTGAGACTACTCTGTCAGAGATGTTGACCACACGTACCTTCTATGTTTCCACGTAGGTATATGAATCTTCTTCATGGCCATTCATCAGGAACCACGGCCATATACCGCATCTTAGTTTCTTATAATCTACTTCCATTATGATATCTTCTTTTGAGCGGTGGTCCATGTAGAATAGTTCGCCTGTCTGCTTGTTTCCATTTTAATTATCAGACACTTTTCTCCAATTATGCACTGATTTGTCACCCGTTTCTTGTGGTCGCTCATGATCCTTCAGGATGCAGATTCATGTGGAAGATTCTTGAAAGAGCAAGCATGCAACCCTGATCAAGAGGGACCACGAGCTCATCGTACCTTGCACGACTTTGCCGGAAGCAATTATTTGTTGCGTCTTAAATGTGTTCGGACAAAGCCCGACTTATGAACTAACTTAGAGAGTTTTAATTGGTTCACCTCATCCAAAGCAACCCTTGTGTTTTAGCTTCTAGCATTGGGTAGATCATTATCATTCTTTTCTCTAGGAATCGTAGGCAATTATTTTGGCTTCAAGCTGTTGATGCTTTCTGTTGATATTCTTTGTGCTTATCTGCTTCAAAACACAAAGGGTTGATCTTTTATTCTAATTTATTTTACGAATTCTTACTATACCTCGCCAAGTCAATGTTAAGACTTCTCAAACAGGTCTCCCGTTTTTCTATTGCTAAACGGAAGAAATAATTCCGAAGTTGCCATTTCATATGTTATTAAGTTGACTGTTATCAGAAGATGTTACGTCAGCGTAGTTCCATTCGATGCATGAATTCGTGCCCACTTAGGAACGTCGAGTAGAAAAGATTAATGTACCGAATGAAGAAAAACAGAAATCCAATTAAATCTACGAAATCTGACCACTGGATAATTAGTACATATTGTCCACAACAAAATCACCTGAAGTTCATCTTCAGGCAAAGCCAACATCCAAACGAGGAATTAGATCAAAAAGATTGGGATTCATGTGACGAATTTACAATTAAGCGTTCTGAGTTAAGTGCACTGGCCTACTTACAAAGAATTTACAAATTCCAATTTCCTATAGCAAAGGGGTCAATTTCGTGGCAGAGAGGATGGGCAAATGGACGGAACGGGCACAAGGCGGAGGGGGGGGAGGTAAAAACAAACACGCCATCACTCGCTCAAGAAACAAAAATTGAAGAGATTAATTCTTTTTCCTCGAGATGAAACGACCCTGGAGGATCATTTAACTTCGGGTTTCTTCCGAAGCCTCCATCCACCTCATATCAGTGAGCAAGCATTTCCTTCCCAAAAACAGTGGACGACTTGTCTGCCATCGGAACATTGTATTGCTGATAAACTCTACTCCTGTTAGCCGCCCACCATTGTTCTGCTTGTTTCTCGGTAAAGCGCTTCCGGCTAGAGCAGGAAGAAGAAAACCGGAAACGATTAGCAATTGCCGGCACAAACGAGCGGTGTAAATCCTAGGTAAAGACAGTAAAAGATCAAACATACAGTGCTCTCCAGTTGATACGAGAAAATCCAGTCAATTGTGACCTAGAAGCTCTGTTTTCAGTTTGCAAACATGATCCTAAGAGTGTGTGTGTGTGTGTGTGTGTGTGTGTGTGTGTGAGAGAGAGAGAGAGAGGTTTGCAGGGTAGTGTTCGTTTATCAGTTCAATATACCTGAAACGGACACGCTTAAGATCCTTGATGCCTCCGGGTAGCAATACAAAGGTGATGTAAACACCTGGCTCGTCTTGCTCAACCCAATCTCCATTCCCAGGTTCAGCTTTTAGCCCTCTAGTTTTGTTCCTCGCCGTTGCTTCTAATGCCTGGTCAGTGTGCTTTGAAATGGAATTACCATTGTCACTTGAGGGGTCAGGCATCACAAGCCCATTTGATCCATTCTCATCTGGTTCATGGCAACTAACAGTATAGCTCGCGTGCTCACTAGCTCCACTGAACTTGTCATCATTGGGAAGAATGATACTAGACAGACTGGAGGGAGGTGAATTTCTTGCGGTTCCCATAGGTAACCTTTCAGCCATGTCCTTCAACTGCATAAGAAAAGGAGTAAATTTGCATTTAGTTTGTGACACTTACCCACCAGAGGTACATGACGACAGCAACTGGAGTTATTGTAGTCAGTGATGTTTGTCAAGGACAGCTGTTTTCTAAGCTTTCAGTAATACCCAGGAAAAACCATGGAGATGTTGCTGCATGATCTCAAAAGTTGAGGGCAATTGCAAAAACGTTGGAAAAGTGGAGCTGCACTGATACCTTATGGATAGTACAATGCTAACATCATAATATCTCACTAAGCTTATCAACATTTCAACATCATTGAATAAAAAAGCTTATCAATATTTTAACATTCAATAATGTCGAAGGGATATTTAATTTGAAAAAGAAATTTATATATATATATATATAAAAGGCACACAAAGCTCTGACTGCCTGATTTATCTGAATTCAATCTAGTAATACCTCCACTATAATTGATGTCCAAAAAAGTCAAAAGAAAAATTTTATGTTTCCTTCTTTTAGATTCAAACTTGCTCGTTTTAACCTTCCAGAGTTGTCAAGAGAACTGAGGGAAAAAGTACTCTGAGTTGCTATAACAAAAAGATGGTAGAGTACTAAAGTCATGAAAATCATCCTGCTTGAGTTTCCTACTTTAACCAAAACCCAAATTGATTCTAACAAAAGATGCTGCACCCCCTGAAATGTCATAAACTGATCAAAGACTTCAAGGCAATTGCTTACTTGGGCCGTCAGGGACTTAATTACTTCCTTAGCTGCCTTACACTTTGCACTTTCTTCCCCAGCTATCCTCATAGCCTCTTGCAGCTCTTTTCTAGTTTGTTCCAGCTCAACTTCTTGAAGTTGTGCTTTCCGATTGAGATCTTCAACCTGCATCACAATCATAGGCAAATTATAAAAGGATATCTCTCAAAGCTAAAGTACAGAGCGCTTTGAAACACTAATCTCATAAACTCTGTCTCTATGTTAAACTAGCATATATTTATGGAGCAAAAGAGTTATGCTCACAACAAAACAAAGAAGGGCAAATGCAAAAGCCAATGTTATCCCCTCATGCAAGTGCCTTCCATGTCGTATCGAGCTAGCGAATTCCCAGGTCCTAATAATTATGACCTTTCTTGTCTTTGGCTCCTGTCCCATCACTACAGGGTCATAGACCCATTGATTAAACAAGCCAGACAACCCAGGTGAGAAATTGCATTGAAAGAAATCTCCAATCTCACAGAACCTTAGGTGTCATCAGTAGAAAACACGATACTTGCAACTACGAGTTAGTTAGTTGTTTCTGCCAATGCACCCTTTCTCCTATTTCGCCGAAGACTCTAATATGAGTAACATGGCAAGGTATAACCAAACCATGTCCATAAAAATGGCAAGCTCTTGCTTTCAAGCTAAAATGAAGTCCATATAACTAAGAACAGTTGGAAAGGTTCCCCACACAGATTGAAGTTAAAAAAGACTTCCATACCTGAGACCTTAGCTTAAGAACTTCTTCACTCAGGCTACTATTTGTCTTTTTGGCATCATCATCAACAGCCTTTGATGGCGTAAGAACTGAATGAGTTGGTGTTGCAGCACGGGGTGGGCTTGAACGTCGGGATGTTGGCGATGTTGCTCGAGAAACAATTCTTGATCCAGGAAGAGAAACAGAGAAAAACTTCTTGGACGTTCCAAACACTGGATTCCAAGACCTTGAGCTGTTCAATAATCCATTGTTCATAACCCCATTTGGAACGGGTGAGACACGACCTACATTAACATCCAGCTTCTTGTACCTACTGGAAGGTTCTGTCTCCACTTTCTTACTCAAATCTACAGAAAAATTACTTCCAACCATAATCTGAGATTTATCATTCCTTTCAATAAGTCCATTTAGCCCCTGATTCATACTTCCTCTCCGACTAAGAGATGAATGAGACGATGAGTCAGTGTCAGGGGATCTAGTAAGTTTTCCAAAACAAGAATCACACACACGATATGCTTTGTTAGGATTTGGTGCCATGGAAGCTTTGAGTGACTTTTTACCACTGCATGAGTGACAAAAGACAAGTCCACAATTGTAACAATTGTGACGTTTTCTTTTGAAATTAAATGGAAGACGGCAACCCGAGCACATTGATTGATCAACACCAGAGACCCATTTGTGAAGACATATAGCTGCAGTGAAATTAGCACCACAGACTACACTTTTCACTTGTTTATCTTTTAAAGCCTCTACAAGAGTCGGCGTATTTCTGTCATCTGTATCCCCATGCCCTAAACGACCATTCAAGCCCTTTCCCCAAGTATAAACCTCCGTTCTTGAAGTTAGAACTACAACATGATGAGCACCACATGCTATTTCTTCAACAAAGTTCTTTAAAAGTTTTCCATCAACTCGGGTAGGAAGCTTTCCGTCAGCTTGTGGATTTCCTAGCTGACCATAAACAGGGCTTCCCATAGTGTAAACATGGCCAGTCGTGGTTAGTGCAACAGTTAGGCTGTGACCACAAGCCACTTGACAGAAGTTTGGATCAACGAGTGCTGCAACACAAGTGGGCACTAGTTTTGTCTCCTTATCACCATGTCCAAGTCGACCTTTATCCCCATCACCCCAGGTAAAAAGCTTCCCAGAAGAGCAGTTACTGGAACTTGAAGACCCAACCATAACTTCAACAACAGCAGCCGTGTGCCAAGCACCACATGCTGCACGGACAGTGCGAAGACCCTTGAGGGACTCCACTTCCCTGGGTATTGACACGCTAGTCCGATCTCCATGTCCCAATACACCAAAAGTTCCATCACCAAAAGTAAACAATTGGCCTGCAGAAGTTACAACCGCTGTATGCCATGGTCCACATGAAACAGATGAGACATGTATTCCTTCCAAGGGTCCATTTAACTTTTTGGGAGTCCACTGACTTGATTTGCTTCCATGTCCAAGGACCCCAAAATTGCTAGGATTTCCACCCCATGTGTATAGATCACCACCAAGGGTAACGGCACAAGAATGGTACTCTCCACAGGCAACAAGCTCAACATTCACATTCTTCAGTCCCTCTATAAGCTTTGGATGTGCAACATCAGAATCTACACCATGTCCAAGTCCGCCTCCTATTTCCTTCCCCCAGGAGAAAACCTCTCCTTGCTTGGTAACTAAAGCGGCGTGCTGTCTACCACAAGCTATATTCTGAACATCAAGGACTACCGCAGATTCCAAGGCTTTGGGAAACAAGGAATCCACCTTAGTCCCAGAAGAACTACCAATCCTATGGGTGCCACCCCCCATAATGCCATCTCCAGTGCCTTCCCCCCAGAGAAAAACATCCCCCAAAGCATCGCCCTCATCATGACCAGATCCATGGCTTGATGAACTGACAGCACTTGATAAGCTCACTCTAAATGCATCCACATTGGTTCCATTTATGCGTCCAGTCATTCCATCTGATCCCCCTGATGAGCGAGAGTGAATAGAGCTAGATGCAGTTTCTGAAGGATAGAAAATCTTAGGAGGAAGAGCACATAAGGACACATCTGACAATCCATTCGATAAACCAATTTTTGTTGGACTTTCAACTGGTGTATGTAGGCAAGAATTGTCGGTCTGATCCTAGAACCAAAAAATAAAGTTTTATTACCATGCAAAAAGGTCTAGATATGCACAAAACTTGCAGAAAGTAATGCACCTTCTGCGAACTATCACCACTAGCAAATGGTGAGCTAAATGCTGAACTACTTTGCCCCTGTGCTCTTGGACTAGTTGCTTCAGATGAAACTCCACTTCTTGATCCTCCTCTCACCTTCTGATGATTGCGACGTGTTATTAGTGCTTTCAGACCAGTGAACCAAACTTCAGCTTCATCTTTATCCTTGCAAATCTGATGGAGATTATCAAGAAAACATTAAAAGACAAACAAATGTCAGCCTCAAAGTCAAATTATTAATTCAGTGGATGGAAGGATGGAATTAAAGATTCAAAAAGAGACACATGAGAACAAACATTAACATAATAAATAAAATTACCAAATCTAAAGATCTGTCATCATATATGAGTGAAAATGATTGATATTCCTTCTCAGGTTGCGGATATCTCTGAAATATTGGCTGTCAGAACAAGATGATGAGTAATTAGTATGTATATCATGGAGTAGAGAAGAGCATTCTTTCAATGTGAAGGTGGCACCGAGATCCTACATCAGCTTTTTGTTCAACCAGTAAAGGCAATTAGTGAAACCGCATCAAGGGGATGCCAATTAATTAACAAATGAACATTCTTTATTAGTTAAACACTTGGTACATGGAGAAACGCGATCCAATAGGACCGAAAGCATGATACGGCTTTCTCATGAAAACACATACATGAAACTATGAGCATCTGGCTAATCTATTAAAAGCATCTAAGAACTTCAGCAAAATATGTTTGCCAACTCACAAGCAAAAAAATGGTGGAAAAGACCTTGAGAAAGAGAATCACAAGAAAAACATACACGTATAAATCTAAAGAACTACTCAAAAAAAGAAAAAAAACAAAACAAAAACTACAAAGGACTTTTCTGGGGTGCTGGAAGATTCTGCATGATGCATTGACAACCTCGGTCGATTTGACAAAAAGATTATTTTACTTGGAGAAATTTATGCAAATCGCATATTTTTCCTAGTTGTATCAAACTTATCTAAAGTATTGGGCTGAACTGAAGCTCCAAATTTTAACACAACATTCATTGCCCAGGCTAAACTTTGGAGTGATAGATGCAATATTAGACCTTGAATTTTATTCCCCTTATTCTTCTCCTCATTGCTGACAAGATATATCATCAACATTGATTGTGCAAATATTCAGAGAACCTAAAAAGAAACTTACAGTGCGCTGCCCTGGTATTATTTTGGAGATGTGATTTATCTTTAGATGCTTCTCTTCTTTGCCTGAGAGCCATATTAAAACAGATTCATCCTGCAAAGATTTATGAATGTAGACAGTTTCAGAAGCCACGAAAGAGTACAACCTAGATATAACTCATCTGTGGAGAATGTTATAATTGGCAGGATAATTTGGCAGGCACGGCATGATTCCAGTGATTGTACATCAAGAGACTACATGTGTATGTATACGTAGAGATGTGATGTCAACAATACTTAATCATATGCATACCAATGTAAATATAGGTTAGAAGCACCCCTTTTCGATATGAATTATGGCAAATGGAGAAGCCCAGAAGAAGTCCCGTGGCGGTGCGGGTCTGTTACCAGTGAATCAATCAGAGGTAACAAGTGTAGAAGTTTCATCACTCAACATCGGATTTCTGAATGGATCTAAATTCAATGTGATGCAGAGATGTACCCAGCATGCATAGAACTTTTCTGCATATAGGAGCCACCATCTAAGTCCTAGCTATTCTACAGTGTGTGGTCAATGGATCAGATATATCTTAAGAGTCTACATAGTTTCCACCCACCTGCATTTCACCCCAGGCTGTGAAAACTTGAATTGTGATACATAACAGGATCCAAGATAAATCACCATGTACTAGAATGGGAACATCTAAGAATAATGCAAAAAAAGAAGTCGGTAATATTGACATAATGTCCCGAGGCAACTTTGCAGAGGGAGGTCTGCAATACTCCTATAGATAGCCTGATTCATGTTCAGAAGTTCCATTGAAAAACATACATGGAACACCAGCTAATTTTTTTTTTATTTTTTTATTTTTTATGAGCGGAGCAAGGTCAATGTCAGATATCAAGGAAGAAAAGGGAAAGGCGTAATCTTACATTGGCCAGCCTGAAGGGACAAAATTTGGGCTTCCCTCTGCGTCCATACTTGAGCAGACATGCACCTTTTTTCAATGCGGTAATTGCCTGTCATATGGCAAACAAGTATTCCTAATCAAGTTCATAGAAATCTCTGAAAGTCTAAAATAGCACCGAAACAAAACTGCATAGAGCTTTGTTCGATATAGGAGAATACGGCACAAGAAATCTTGATTGGATGCAGAACCAAAATATCGTTACTAATTTTTGCTGGCACGAGCAGATGCCATCCTATGTTCATTTAGGAGATGTAGAGCAGTAGGTGATGTTCACAAATTCGAATCCGTTAGGCACGAGCAGTAAAGTCGGAGCTCCTCAATTGCGCTTCAACTTCTCATCGGCAAAAGAGTTCACCATTGGCAATTATAGGAAAATTAGAGAACATATATAGTTTTCTTTAGCAGAGATACGGGACAACCAGTTCTTTCTCCCAAATCACTAGGTCTCCATGATTCAATCTTCTTCTAACAATCTAGAAGGAAATCAACGAGTACGACATCATTAAAACTGATCAAACTAAGCACATGGCAACTGTTACTAAACAAACAAACAAAAAAGGTCAAAGCGTCGTTTCCACGAACCAATGACTGCAGTCATCGACCAAAAAGAAAAAATCATTACGAGTGCTCGACGACCACAGATAAGCACACGGCACCAAACTCCGACGACTTCAACAATCTAACAACTCACCAGCTCAACATCTCTCTCCAGCGGCCCCACCTTGGACTGATCCGCGGCCGTCATCCTCATCGCCGCGCGCATGAATCTCAAGGCCACCTCTCCAGAACACCGACGCAGCGACCGAAACCAACACTCCGCTCCGCCATCTCCACCCGTCCGTCTCTCCAAACCACGCCCCCCGAACTCAAGCCGCCTCGACCAATCAGCCTCTCCACATTGCCAGAGCCCCCGCCCCCGGCCCCGCGCGCGCGGGCGCGAACTCCGCCGTCGAGATCGAGAAATCGCGCGCTCCAAAGCGCAGCTCCGGACAAGAATGCCGATCGCCGCTCCTCAACGCCGCGGCCACGGAATCCGAGGAAACCTAAGCAAGCGCCCGACTAGGGGAAGCAAAATCGCGAGGGGAAGATGACAAGCGAGATTGACGTTTACTAAGATTCCTCCCGCAGTCCGTGCAGTCCAAGGAGGTCCGGCACGCGAGAAAGCGAGGGGGGAAAATGCCGGGAGAAAGTGAGGGAAAATGCGGGAAAATAGAGAGAGAGAGAATCGCAGAGGGAGGGAGGGAGGGACAGAGTGAATGTAGGATGGATGCCGAGGACAGGAGGCAGCAAAAGAGGAAAATTAAAGGGGAGGGAAAAAGGCAAAGTGAAAATGATTGATACTGAGAGAGAGAGAGAGAGAGAGAGAGAGAGAGCTGAAGTAGAGGGAAGCGAGATCATAGGGTTCTTGGCTGCTCTCTCTCTCTCTCTCTCCCTGGCGTTTCCGTTGACTTGTTGACTGTGACGCCCCGAGTCAAAACGCCCACCGCTGCCTTGCCACGTCATCGGATCTCCCCTGTGGGGCCCGCACCCTCGGTTAGATCGGAGATAGGGTTGATCGGTTTTAGAATAGTCAACGCCCATCCGAAATCCTCAAAACAGACCGATTGGTGATAGGATGGTTTTTGATTTGTGGAACTAGGAGCTGGCCTGATCCGATTTCGGGACCAATCCTATGATGAATATTTCCTCCTTTTTGTTTTGTTTTTACCCTATGTCGTGAACTCCAAAAGTTTGAGGTTGTCTTTTGTTTGCATTTGGTGATGTTGCTTCCACTATCTGCTGGAATGATTCCGCCTGCAGTATGTTCCGATGAATTCAAATGTTTCACCTTCCATTTTGTTCTTTTCCGCGTCAGTTTTTTGTTTGCCCCTTATATATGCATCTTCTTGGTTAAAGATTCACAAGAGAGAGTTCTCCAAAATTAAAAGAAAACAAGAAGAATTATTTTCGATTTTCCGTTCAATAAATGTTTCCATGATTGGGGGTGCCGCACTTATTGATAATCGACTAGTCTTACATTAGATTTTGTAGTCATTACTCTATTGCGTAATAGGACTAATCAATTCCCGATCCGGTCCAGTTCCTAAGTGGAACCGGGAACTAGACTAGAAGGATCAGTTCCCAAATTATGGGATCAGGAATCGGACCAACCGACCAATCTGGTGGAATCGGTAAATTTACTATTTTGAGCCAAAAATAAAATGAAAAATGGGAGAAATTTGGATGAATTAGGGTTTTCTTTTCCTTAAGATATTTAAAAATATATATTATATACATAATTAATCAGTCCGGTCGGTCCAGTTCCCATCTTGGAATCGGGAGCCGCACCGCCCTCTTTGGGAACTGCCCAAAATCAGCCAGTCCGGTCCGGTCCGAGTGGTTCCCAGTTCAGGTGATTCTTGGTACACATCCCTATTGCGTAGTGTCCTATTAATATATGTTGAATAATAAAAGATTATATATGGACCAACATATTTGTAGTCATTTTTCAGTTTCTACTAGAGGTTGAAAAGAAATGCAACTCAAGTATCTTTACTCTTTAAAAGAAAAAGAATTATATAAAGATGAAGAACATATCGATTTGGTTTGGCCCAATAGGTTTAATTCTACACCTAGAATCGAGGACTAGATTGGAAACTACTGGCTTCAAGTTTTAGAAATTGGAAACTACCTCGAACAGGCTGATTACGAAGTTAGAAGATACCCACCCCTAATTGTCATTGTCGCCCACCCAAAAGTGACTAGAATAATATGGTTTCTACTTTGACCAAAATTTTGAGATGTCCCGTCCTTTAAATATCATTACCTTTGTCATGGCATAATCTTTACTTTTTTTTAAAGATAAGATCGTCCGTGAAAAATGTCTTTTCTCTCTTAGTCCCGATCGCAGTGAGATGATTCATACCGTTTTTCAGTTGACCAAATGAGTTTAACTCTACAACCATAATAGAAGATAAACCATTTACACCAATGTAAAATGACTTGATAGGAAATTAGTTTCTTATCTCTGTGCTTTCAAGTTATCAAATCAAGTAGCATCACCAAATCAAGTTCAAGTAGATATTGTTTTGGATATGCGCTAGCAGATGTTGTGAATCCGTGATGGCTAAGTGGGTCGTAGCTTACCAATCCCCAAGAAAGAAAAGGAGGGTCGTAGCTCAAACTTTTTGCACAAACGGGTATTCAGAAAAAAAGTTAGAATCTAAGTATGCATATCTCGTTGCCTTGGAGAGACTCTAGTTGTGGATTGGGGATCAAATGACCAGACATCTGCGAGGGACTCAATGCTCCATTTCTTTACTCTACAACAGCTAGAACATATATAGGCTTCTACATTTTTATGCTCTCTTATCAAACCAACGTTTGCCTTCATACTTCTCCTTTGAAACCCAAGCTATCATTGACTCTCTTGTACACGAACCTGCTTGCAACCACCGCATAAGCGCACAAGTTCAACCCGCTCAGCCCGGCCAAGACCCAGTAGTAGTAGTTGAGTTGCGCCATGTTGATGTTGTTGCCTAGCCACTCGTTCCCGGCTCTCGAGCTCGTCGCCTGAACGACGCTTATGATGGCGGTGCTCACGAAGCTCCCGAACCCCACCACGCTTATGAATAAACCCGCCCCGATGCTCCTCATCTCCTCCGGCATCTGGTCGTAGAACAGCTCCTGGAGCCCCACGATGGCGAACACATCAGATATCCCGCACAGCACGTACTGCGGAAGCAGCCACCACACGCTCATGGGCACCGGCGTTTTGGGGGAGCTCGCTAGGCCATGCTCGATTGCTACTTGCACCTGCAGGATCAGAACGTTCCGAACCAGAAAATGGAAAAAATTTCAAATGGACGCTTTTGTGGTCGAGATGAGTATACAGTTGTGGAGATGTTGCTGGCGTTACCCTTTTGCCTTCAACGACCGCCGAGACTACCATGTTGAGGATCGACAAGAACAGGCCGAACCCGATTCTCTGCAGCATGCTGATTCCCGAGGGGTGCTTGGTGACCTTACGAGCGAGGGGCACGAAGACCCGGTCGTAGAGCGGGACGGAGACAAGGATGGTGAGGCCGACGAGGCCCTGGAGCGAGGCCGGGGAGAGGCGGAAGTGGGACCAGGACATGGAGGAGGCTTGCTTGGTGAAGAAGGTGTGCATCTGGGCCTGGACCACCGTGAACATCAGGCAGAAGAACCAGATCGGGGTGAGGCGTAGGATCAGCTTGGCTTCTTCGACCTGGGTCACGGTGCACAGCCGCCATGGATTCCGAGTCTTGCTCGCCGCATCGACCGCGTCGATCACCGCCGCCTTGTCCAACGCCCTGCATGTTCAAAGCGTCCAGATACAGTTATGCGAGACTTGTTCATCATCTCCATTCATCTTACCATAACCACAGCTTTCCCAGGCGCAACTTGAGCAATTGATGCTGTCACATCTAATTCCATGGGCCATGCTTGCTGATCCATCCTCAACTGATGCACGTGAAAGCCCACCTTCTAACCCCGAAAAGGAAATCGGAAGCCCCACGTACCTGAATTGCGGAGTGTGAACCAAGCACTGGCCTCCAGCCGTTCTCTGCTCATCTTCGCCGTTGTAATACATGTCGCCGCCGCGGCCTTCGCCCGCCTTCTTCTCCACGTGCCACTTCCGAGCCGCTGCCACGAACACCTGTGCGACCCTCGTGAACGGGCTCCCGAGGGGGCCCTGCCTCCGGTAAATTTTCAGGCCCATCAGGAAAATCGCCAGCCCCATTGCCACCATTGCGGCCAGCAACCCAAAGCCCACGCTCCACGCAACGTGTTCCTTGATGTACGCAAAATCTTTCATGAGTTGACATAGTCAAAATCGACAATAAGTGCACGTAATTTTCACTCGACGAACTCGTGGAGAGAAGTCATCGTCTACTCCGAATGAAGAAAAAATTGCTCCGAATGAAGAAAAAATTGATTAGAGGGCGGTTATAAATCAAAGAAGACTGCTCCTTTGGATGGACTATCTGCATCAATGAACAGACCAAGTTCGGGGTTCATAAATACTGATATCTGTACCGATTATCTTAGCAATTACTCTGATGGAAGATTACCTGGAGTTATACGGACTAGACTAGTAGGTGTAAGCTATTCTTTTTATCTTTGAGATTAATTTTATCTATGAAGTTGTGGAAAATGCCGGAATGCACCCGAGCAGCGCGCACAGAAAGCTCCCCTAGCTACCTGCAGATAAGGGATGAGGAAGACGGCAGTTGTGGCGCCGGCAGTGATGCCCAGGTACCACCAGTTGAAGAAGGAGCTCTTGGCCATCTTCTCATCCGGCAAGTCCTCATCGAACTGGTCAGCGGCAAAGGTTTGCACGCAAGGCTTGTGCCCGCCTTCTCCGACCGCTATTATGTACAACGCCGTGAAGAAGGTGGATTTGCGGTGGCTTATCGGGATTACAGACACCGACAATGTCAGGAAGATCATGCCCTGTACAATTCAAAAGATCCACAGAAAGATGGATTAGTTGGTGCAGAAAGAAAGAAATTCCTGGAAATTATCTTTAGCTGATAATCCATTGAAGCAACTTCTATAGCTGCTTACTGTGCACTCCACTGTTATTGAGCATTTATATATTGACCTACTGATTTTAGTCGGATGCTTTAAGAGATTCGGTTCGGACGTAGGACGGTCCGATGAAAAAAAACAGATCGAGGGTTTTGAGCTTGAAAACAGATGGAAGATTTCAAAATTTGAGAGGAGAAAACGAAAAAAAAGCGTCAAAAAAGGGACGCCGATTAGTGTCCGGACCACATACCACGAGGTAAATCAGGGACGATATGATGATGGTCCTGAGTCGACCCATGTAAGAGTCAGCCACGAATGCTCCGACCAGCGGGAAGATGGCCGACACGCCAACCCACATGTTCACATCCTGAGCCGCGCCGGCCAGGGACTCGCCGAGATGGTTGGTGAGGTACATCATCAGATTACCGGCCAGCCCATAGTACGCGAATCTCTCGGCGACCTCCACGACTGCAATCTCCAAAAAAAATTATATATAAAAAAAAAAGAGGCTCGACAGAAGAAAGAGAGAGAATTCTCGAGATGGGACGAATCGTTCGAACAAACAAGCGGCTTACAGATGATGAAAATGGCAGCAGTCCATGCTCCTCTCCCGGTTCTGGAAGGGACCTTCGCAGCTTCATGGCCATTCCCGACGACAGCAGCCGGAACTGCACCGCGATCCATCGTTTCAGAAAAGAAAAGGAAAGAAGGGTACACGCAGGGAGAGGTTGATCTGCTGGGGTCCCTTTTTATAGGGGCCGCCTTCGTGTATAGCGCAAAAAAACGTGACACTCAGACGTGTCTTGCGGGGGTCAGCTTTTAATACGACTGCCCATCACTGGCTAGTTGCTCTTATTTTCTTGGCTTTTGATTGCGTTGCGTCGAGCCGAGTCAACTCTCGGATAAGAGAGAGAGAGAGAGAGAGAGAACGCCCTCGTCTAATGAAGGGGAAGCTTCATGGTCCACCCAATATCAATGAGATCGAGTGAAGTGGCAGCTCAAGCATGCCAGCACAGCCCTTTTGACTCTTTGTTTCTTGGTTAGGTTAATTAATAATTAGTGGCCCATGATTTGTTTCCTTTCTGTGGATATGCACGAACGTAGAATAATTGTCCAATCAGTCCTTACATCTTTGCAATCATAAATTTTCCAATTATGTCAATTTAGTCTTAAATCATTACTCGAAATTTTAATGTAGTCCTTCTGATCAGTCTTTATCGGAAATTGTTAACACGGCGGTAGTTCCGACAATGACCGGATCGCCACATTAGTGATTTCTAGATGAAAATTGAATAAGACTAAATTAATATAATTGAAAATTTTAAGACTACATTGGTATCCGTATAATAGGTTGAGAACTAATTAGGTAAAATTTTAGCCATGACAGGATGAATCTCGATTATGTTCTTATTGGGTTCATCTAACATTTGGCATTTCCTATTTCTGAAAAGGGGTGGGTTTGGGATGATGATTCTGATATTCCAATATGGTCATCTCTTTCCATCAAGTCCTCTCCTTTAAAAAGGTCATGTGGACCTCAACCCGAGAATCATAGGATTCCCCTATAGAAGCATTGATGTAGTGCAAGCTTTCTTTGTGCTTGATACCTAGTCCAATAAATCTGAGGAACTATAGAGAATATTTAGACTTCGTCATATCTCGGATGTTATAGTAGACCTGTCACTTTTGTGTGGAATCTCAAAAAAAAAAAAAAAAAAACCTTGAATTTCTTCATTCTGTATGAATTGCCTGGTGCGAAACCATTCGAACCAGTTAATTAATGTGCATTGTAGAGAACTCTTTAGTTGAAGTTTGGGGGATCGAATGCAATGTCTGGTTTGCTTTGTACTATGGAGATATTATGACTACTGTTTGTCGGTAAATTTTGGTAGGTAGAATTAGTTCTTTAGGCAACAAAGGCAATTGTGGATGAAAGTTACATGGATTCAACTCCATGAAAATGACACCATCGATCCCCCACTTCTCTTCAAAATCTTTGGGAGTTTGAGTAAGTCTAGCCTATAGGGTGTACCGTCGCCTACCCACCCAAAAGTGAATTGTTATCATCAAACTAAGCTGAATGCGTAATAATCACGATATAGTTGGCTTAATAGTAAATGGGTCACTTGTTTTTCATGATATCATAAATTCGATTCGCATCACAAACTAATCTCTAAATAGTTGGTGTTGTTGCTGCCTAACTATGCCATATCGCGTGCAAAACAACTTCCATTTACTAAGATTTTGATGGAATTGCGGTGATGAGCTTGTCAATCTCGAATATTCGGGTTATTGGTGATGCGAAGTAGTTCTCGACTCGGACATCTTTGTACATGTGGGACCCTTATGACAAAATCTAGAAGAGGCCGGTAGCGTCGGCCATCCCTCTCCATTTTTTACTAGAAAAGTGAAAAAGTGGAGTGCATAGTATGCGACTAGTGGTATTCAACTTTGTCAACTTAAACAACTAGGATGAAATCATTTAATGGACCATGACGAGTCAAGAGTGGAAATAGCAATCCCAATAAAATGTACCGACAAATAGAAAGTACTATAGTTTGAGGTTTTCATTTATACAAATGTGTATGTTTAGTAGAGCAATCACGAAATGGAAATTAACTTATGAAATGTGAAACCATAAAGAATTTCATAGGATACGGTCCTTTTTATTTACTTATTTGTCCTTGTGCTCCTGGAAAAACGCATGAAAATGTTCTCCATTTGTCATTATGCCCATAAATTGCATGCATTGTGATAAGGATGAGAGGCGGTTGCTGAATCGTTTCCCAACAAGCCAAGAGACAAAACAAATACTTAATCTCCTGCACAACCTCTTTCTTCATTAAGGCTGTGTATTCATGAATTGCGGACTGCATGCAACCGCCTAATTTGACCTATCCTTCCAAAAACGTGAGGAAATAGTTTCTGTGCGTCACGGGAGTTATATGCAATTTACTTACTTCGACATTTGCAAACGCTAGCTGAAAGAACGCGTGTTTGTGTAACTATCTCGTTTTCAGGGTTGAAATATGGGTTTTCGTTTGGTGCATGGTCTATTTAATCTGTTTATAGCTCAAGCGTCACCTCCATCACTATCGACATGGATGATTATAGCATAGTTTTGCTCAGAAGAAATTCCACATAATGGACCTGGGTAAGTCCTTAAAAGGCCGAAGAAGGAAACAGGTGGGAGAACCATCCTGGGGTGGGAGATCCCATGTTGTCTTCCGTATTCCCTCTTTGTCAGGAAGACAAAGATAGACAGGGAATTAGAGGGCCATACGGTGGGAAAGGTAGACTCCACGTTATGATGTGCATACATACTCTAGCTACCGCTTGGTAGGCTAGTATAATAACCACCCGTGCATAGGGTGAGTATGGGTGGGTGAACAGCCAACTATGGAGCTAGCACGCCTTACGGCACTGTTCACAACCACAGGCTAGCTCCATACCCCCGGTTGTAAACAGTGCCGTGTAACTATCTCGTTTTCAGGGTTGAAATATGGGTTTTTGTTTGGTGTATGGTCTATTTAATATGTTTATAACTCAAGCGTCACCTCCATCACTATCGACATGGATGATTATAGCATAGTTTTGCTCAGAAGAAATTATACAGAAGATATCTACTTTATGTTAATCTTAGAACTTAATCGCTAAAAGCCAGAGATTTGCCATACTTACGGACAAAATAACTAAGGAGAGGGCTATCCTATTTTATGTATGAGTATCATTTTGCCACCTATGGAGAAAGGGAGTGTCGTCCCTAAGGGAGGGAGAAAACTGAGGGGGAGGGGGAGGGAGAGGAGGGGGAGCTTCCTCTTCCCTCTTTTAAAGTTTTCTATCTTTTTTCCTCTCCTGACGTATTCTAAGAGTTTGCATGCAAGTAAAATTTCTACAGCTAATTTTGGGTGGACATAATGACCAATTTGGCCATTCGTCCATTTGACAGTCACTAAGGATATTTGTAATGTGACTGCACAATCTCTTCAAAATTAGGCCGCTCTCCTATCCCGATTTAGATTTAGGTCAAGTTTTAAGGGTTTCACTCTCTTGAACTAGATCTAAATATAGATCCAGGAGTTTATTGCAGGTATTTGATCTGCGTTTTTTCAATATTTTGATGTTGGTGTCTCCATATGGGGATGGTGATGAGGACGTTGAATCTAGATGCGCATTGGAAGCCATTGCAAAAGGAGGAAAGACTTTGGCTTATGCTCATCATTGAATCTGATGATTGGCTACCGATCCTTTATAGTGTTGGATCCGTTTTTGAGAGATAAGAATATGCTTCCAGCTACTAATCGTGCTTTGTATTCACTTTTTGGCTTTTGATTTGTTATGCAACTACTTCAGATTTATTAGATTTGAAAGCCTTCTATGTTCGTCTCAAGTATGATATATAGAAATGGTATCTTTCTTTCGACCAAAAAAATCTATGGAAAAAGAAATATGCTTATCTTTGCATATACTTTGAAGCATGTTGCTAAACAAATCTTGACTTATCCTTCTTGGCCATGTTTCTAAACACAAGAAAGATTGAATTATATATTTCACTAATATGGTCATATCTAATTAAGGCTTCGTTTGTTTCGTGAAAAATGAATGATTTTGAAAATATTATTTTAACAATTATTGACTATATCGCTTGAAATGATTAGCTAGTGAATTTTTTGGGAAAATTGTCCAAAAAGTCCTAAACCTATTGCAGTTTTGTCAATTGAGTTATAAACCTTTCAATTTTGTCGATAGAGTCCTAAATCTTTTGTCAGTTTGCCAATTGAGTTCATCCGGCTAATTTTAGCTGGAAAATGCTGACGTGAACGTCGGTGGTGCCACGTAGGATAGCTGGAGCTAACGTGGACAATTTTTAATAATATTTTATTTTTTTAAATTTTTTTTTGATTTTCTACTTTTTTCCTTTATTTTTTTTTATTTTTTTGCCTTTTTGGCTTTTTCCTTGGCCTTTTCTGTTGGCTAGCCATCGGCCACAGACGACGACCGGCCATCAACCACAGCTCGCCGTTTGGCCTCGCCTGCCACAGGCGAGGCCTGGCTGGGCGAGGGGAGCCCTCGTCGAGGGTCACCCTCGCCTAGGCGAGCGTCGGCCTCGCCTAGGCGAGCGTCGGCCTCGCCCCTGGTCGGGCGGGCGATGGCTGGCCACTGGCCATAGGCCGACGCACGGCCGGCCAGGTGAGGGTTGGCCTCGCCAGATCTGGTCTAGGCGAGGCCGGCCCTCACCAGGGGCAAGGCTGGCCTTACCTGCCATAGGCTTGCCAGATCTAGGGAGGTCGGCCCTCGTCGGGGCTAAGGCGGCCTCACTCGCCATCGCCGTCGCCCAGCCAGGCCTCGCCTGTGGCGGGTGAGGCCAACCGGCGGGCTGTGGTCGATGGGTGGCTGTCGCCTGTGGCCGGCCACTGGAAAATGCCAAGGAAAAAGCCAAAAAAAAAAAGAGAGGAAAAAAAAGAAAAAATTTAAAAAATTTAAAAAATTTAAAAAATTTAAAAAATTTAAAAACTATTAAAATATTATTAAAAATTGTCCACGTCAGCGCCGACAATCCTACATGACATCGCTGGCATCAACATTGGCATTTTTGCGGCCAAAATTGGCTGAATGGACTCAATTGACAATCTGACAAGAGGTTTAGGATTCAATCGGTAAGATTGAAAGGTTTATGACTTAATTGACAAAACTGCAATAAGTTTATGACTTTTTGGACAATTTTCCCGAAATTTTTTTGATAGCAATTTATACCTAATAGTTTCGTGGACTCAGAAAACATTGTTCATTTATTCGTTTTTTAAGCAATTATTTGGAGAAAAATATTTTTTAAATCATTCATTTTCTGTGATACAAATATAGCCTAAACTATGTCTTGGAGACGATGTTTTACATGGCAAACATGGGTCTTGCCACTTCAACTATTATTCCAACTTTAAATTACAAACCATAAGAATGTTCGATCCAAAAACTTATATTAGTATGTGAAAGGAGATTATATATACATAAGACTCATTACAATCGCTTATTCAAGCAATATGTAAGCCACTTCCTTGTATGTCTTGCTCGATTTTATCGGCTCATCTTGTGAAATAGGCAGAGGCACGCCTCCTACCGTGTGAACAAAGAATTTGAGAATGGATCGTTGAGATTCGAACTTGTAATCTATGTTATGATACTATGTTAAAATGTTCAATTCAAGAGTTCCAAACAATGGGTGAAAGGAGGCTATACATAAATGAGGCACGTTGCAATTGCTTTATCAAACGATGTGCAATCATACTTATCATCAAAGGTTTTTTTTTTTTTTGGGGCTTTGAAAGGATTCGATTTAGCCAAAAGGAACAAAAAAAAGAAGGAAGGATCACCATAAAGCTCTTTTCATACCCTGGATGACATAAGATTCCACGATTCAATGCACGTATCAAGATCAAGTACTGCCGCCATGAGCTGTGTTAGCTTGGTGCTGCTCGCCACCAAAGTCGTCATCAACATGATACACTGACCAAGGACGAACGAGGCCAATCCTACAATATTCCATTTTGATTCATGCGAATGTACCGGTGTCAATCCTCTCTCCCTTTTTATCTTCCACGTTCTGTTTCAAGAATAAAAAAGTCTCCCGCTTCATCATCTACTCTTTATGCCGACTTTGTGTTTTTTAAAATTATTGTGGCGCACTGACTTATGTTAAGTGAATTGGGTAAGTATACCGACGTTCCCCACCTCCTAATGATGCCAATCGCGACTCAACCTCAACTTTTGTCTGAAGCTTTACAGAGTTCAATCCTCTGCATACGTAAATCACATGTATGGTTTCATTTGTAATGACCAATTGCATTTGAGGCTGGATGTTGTGGCCACTAAGTGTCAATTCTGTGAGAATACATGAGTTTGGATCCCGGATTGAAAATGGGATTCTCGAGTTGATGTGGTCATCCTCGCCCCACCGTACTATATCGATCCCTAGGCCCGTCTCGGGATCACATATACATTCGCGTCTCTTTTTCCCTCGCATGATTGTGGCTGTAATTGGGGTGATAATTGGGGTGATCATGATACTAAAGTTGACCCTTTTAAGCAGGGACAGGTTGAAGGCGGGGTTGGCAATGGCCTTGGAACCACCCACCACCCAACAATCATCATTAACCAACTCTAGCATATGACTTTTATCATCTCCACTATGCATAGAGCAAAACCTAGAGAAGAAGTTGAACCCTAATCTTGGCTCTGAACTTCTTGGAAAAAGCTCACGCTTCTATCGTAAGATAATGGCCTATACAATTTTTACATAACTGAAGACCTCGTGATTTACAACTGTCAATTGTTAGGTAGTCTGAAAAGCAAGATACATGGGCTTGGATGAGCCTTTTCTTCCACCTCTTCTAGGATCTAAAGGACAGAAGAAAAGGAAGAATCAAGAGGAATGATATGATCTTATACGCTCTCCACGATGTGAGGCTAGGAGTGACAGGTAAGTCCACAACCCTGTGCCTGCGTCTCGAGCTACAAACCGGTCCTTTGGTCACCCAAAGTGTCACTGGTGGGGGGTTAAATCATTCCCTGTCCCGTCTCCACAGGATTTTTTCAACAATTTCCAACCCCATTTGTCAAGTCGGGCGCAAGCCTACTCGGCATTGACTGAAAACTAGAGGACGTAGAAGCACACAGTCAAGAGATTATCGTTTAGATTCATTCTGCCATGTCATGTCGGTAATGTATCGAGAGAGAGAGAGAGAGAGAGTGGAACCCACAACTATTCGCACCAAAAGAAAGAACGCTGACTCTCGCCAGAGAAGAGAATTCTGTCATCTCCGTGCTGTCATCGGTTCTATTCATCACCTCATTGCTTGCCTCGCTTCGCACAGCCTAGGTTTCTCCAGAAAACTCGAGTCTGGCCGATGAAACAAGATGGGACGTCACAACACGTTCCACCATGGATGGGGGAGGGCCACGTACAGTGGAGCTGTGCGCGAGGCCCTTCCGCTAGCTGACCATTGCACCCCATCTGACACCAGTTCCTTCTTCTCTCACGCGAGAAGCAACACGGGATCGCACTCCATTTCGAGCGTCTTTTCAAAGACATGAGCTGGTGTATCATTGCCAACTTGATGTTATGGGAGTCCGACGGAGCCCCAACATGTGGTAATCTGCCAACTTTGTCCAGGCATTACCCCCCAATTATATCCAAAGTCAGCACGTTTTTATTCTGATGGATCGTCACTTTAAATGGATGGACAAGATTGGCTAGGCTAAAGAAGAGGTACACATCGCACAGTGCATGTTCAATCCATGACCCACTGTCATATGGAGTTTATCCACTGGAACTTCTTCATAGGTTAAGGTTATCACTTCCTCAGCCCTGATTTTTCCAACCTCCACTTCAGACATAATAATTCGCAAGCTTCTTTGGAAAACCTTTAAAACAGGGTTGCTTTTCACTATGGCTATAATTGCGCGCTTAGTGCACTACTTTAACATTTGGTTCAGCATTCTGAAATGGCTTTTAGCCAACCGACTTTGCACTTGCCTCGAGCTTTAACATTGCAGAATGAATCTTCAAGGCTAATTAATTTTTTGTCTTCCCACTTTGCCCTCACCGAATCATTCAAAGATTTGCTTTTGCCCTCACGAGCATAGCAAAGATGGGTTGCACTACCTAGGGTCATGTAATATCGACGCTGCTTCACCTAGGGTCATGCCACCTCGGGATTTGTTGCCTAGGGTTGTGAGACCTCGGTGGCCTGTCGCACGACGTCGGTGCCGCCTGAACTACCATCACGACATCGACACCGCATTGTTTGAGCTTTCCTCCATTCTCCATTAGTGTTTAGTTTTCCTTGTTTCGGGAAACAGCTTTGGCAATGAGTCTTTTGCAAGGCGTTTATCAAATACCATTGGCTCTTCGTTAGAATCCGCTGAACCAATGTCCTAGGCAGAAGTGCAAAATCTTCGGGGGTAAAGCCGGCCCAAACAAGCCATTGTAATGAAAAGGCCGTGGCTGCCATCTTAGCCGTGAAAATAGTATTGGCTTAATTTCTATAGAGAAAATTTAGTACCCCTTTAATCAAACTATAGAGGTGGCCAAGAATTTTTAGAGCGAAATTCATGCCCCACCAACTAATATTGAAGGAACTCTTGCTAGCAACTATGTAGAGCCTATTTACGAGCCATGTGCTTCATATAATAAATGACGCATTTCCAAAATGGAAATAAAATTCTTCGCAGACTTCTTTGACATTTGCAAATCGAGCATTTTGATGCTGGTTCGTTGAGTTTATATGAAAGCGACTACCGAAACAGCACAATGATAATTTCCACACAAATCACCAAAGTCAAATATTCCGTGAGAACCATGATGGATTTAATGAGTTTTGCAAAATTGAGGTTGCAACGTCGAATAATAATTTTTTTTTTACACTCGGACCCAAATTGCCAAAGTCAAGGAGCCCAATTGGGCCCAAAATATCGGGCTTTTCAGACCCGATTATCAAATGCACCGACCCGACTATCGGGGCCCGAAAGCACAAACGAAGGGGAGCGTGCCCGTGGGTCCCACAAATGATGCCCCCCCCGCCCCCAAAAACCCTGCCAACCATGGGGCATCGTGACAAGAGCCGACACGCGAATGCCCGAATTACCCTCGCACTCTCCCCTTAATTACAAGCGCTGCCACCCCAGTCAAAGAGAGCCCTGGACCGTCAACAGATAAAGACAAAGGAGGTCAACAAAGCCCCATTAAAAATATATATATTTTTTAAACTTTTAGCAGCACAAAAAAAGGGTCAAACTATTAATTCCAGAATTTTTTAATTTACAAAACTTCAGAAGCTACGTATTGTTCAGATTCAAAATCCCTGCCGTGACGAAATCACTACGCTCATGCCTGCGTAATTGGACTTTCAACGGGGTCAACTAATCTTTTGGCTGTTCGGACCAATGATTTCGTACTAAATATTAAAATAAGATAAACGAACGAATCTTATCATTATATACTTTGCCAAATCTTTTCACTGTATCTTTTCACCTTTTCACTTTTTTTTTTGTGCCTTTTTTATAGTTGAATTTCATTTTAACATGCACATGAATTCTTTTTTTTCCTTAAAAGCCCATGGATATTGACGTACGTGTATAATCATTCTAGGGTTTTCTTTGATTCCAAAAAATTTAAAACAAGTTTAAAGCGCAACGATATATATCTATTTTAAAATTTAAGCAAACGAACTCTAAAACTAATTTTGAAGACTCTGGAGTTCAACATAAATGAGTATATTTATGAGAAGTGACGTGGGGGAGTTTAGATGTCTCGCGTAAATAAACAGTTGGATTGGACCGTTACGAGCTTCATCAAAGCTTGTACCATTTTACATCTATTTTTTGCCCTTTCGGTATTTAACCGTTAGTCAATGCATGTATATATTTTCCTTCAAAGTACATGAATATCGATGTATATATTTCGAACCATCCAAAGGGTTTTTCAAAACATTTTTTGTCCCCTTCCAAAACGCGTCCGACCAATGCAAATACGTTGATAATCCAAAAAAACGAGCGTCGGAAAGAGCCACAAGTGAAAACAAATGGAACCTAAATTCTCTTGCGAAGCCCCAGAGTTGGTGGGAAAATGGGTCAACTCAAGAGGCGTGAGGCGAGGGCGGTTTGGACATTTCACCCCATAAATCGAACTGAATAAAAAGAAAATGTTTTTTTTTTCCATTTGGCAAATGCCGAGCTGCATGCAGTCCCTTTTTTCAAGTCTCTTCACTTTCTCCCTCCCTGCTGTCACACCCTCAGTCCTCCCTCCTCCACCCTTCCCTCCTCCTCCTCCTCCCACCTCCTTCTCCGGGGCGAGAAAACCAGCGACCGGACCGCCGATCCCCGGCGCACAATCCGCGCCCCGCCGCCGAATTCCGCGCCGCCCGCTGCCTTCCGCCGTTCCCTCCGCCTCACTCCTTCCGCTTCGTCTCTCCCGGCGCGCTCCCCTGCCTCTGCTTTTAGGGTTTTTCCGGGGGGCCTCCGGCGGTGGTAACCGTGAAGCGGCCGGAATCCTCGGTACGTTCCACCTGCATTCCCGCTCCCGGCGTCCGTTCGGCCGGAGAGCGTCGGGGAGGGGCGAGGAAATGAGGGGAAAATCGGCATGCCGGCCGCGCGGGGGGGACTGAGGGGAATTGCTCGTGACCGAGCCGTCGTGCTGATGATCGCGTCGCATTGGCGTTACCTGCTTCGCATTCGCTGTGTCGAGTCCTTTCGGTCGTAGTTGTTCGTGCGGAGTCTAGGTTTTTCGTTTCGTAACGCGGATTTAGAGGACAGAGCGGTCGAGCTGGTTTTTTTCGGACGCCGGTCAAACTGCGGTTCTACTGGTCGGAATGTGTAGCGCGCTAGGACTGTTATGTGTTCGTCCTGGCCTCGTTGGCTCGTGAGCTATTTTGTTCTGTGAAATGTTCGAGAAGAATCGGTTTGCGGTTGACTCGACTGGTAGAATTTCTAGGAAATCGGAGGAGTGAGATGCGAGGCCCCGTTTGTTTCTGTGACTGGTGGATTTTTGGCGTTACGTGAAAATTCTCGCGATGGATGAAAAATCTCTCGACAGTATTACCTTCGGTTCTTCCATTTTCAGCTAATGTCGTTCTAAGTTGTTCCTGATCTTTCCCTTTGTATGATTTTACGCTAAAAAAACGTTCTGTTAGCTCTCTTTCTTTGGTGCTTGGCCTTAATTTAAACTGGAAGGCAGGCTGTTTCCCTTTCATTTGTGGATGATCCAACTTATGATCTTCTGTTTATGTCCCTTGCCATTTTTCTTAGCAGATTACTGATTTTCTCACTGTTGGTGAGATTAGGTGTCATTTTCGATAGACCGTGTTGTGTTCATTTGCTTATGTTCTCGCATTATTTTGCTTTTGTTTTGCTCATACATAGCCTGGTTGTAATTCTGAAAATGTTTTCTGTTCTCTGGTGTAGCGTAGAAAGGGATGGAGGAAACTTTGACAGCTGCTCTAGATGCGGAGATAACGGCAGTCAGGTTTGGCTTGGCATCTCGACAGGAGATTGTAAGTTTTTTCTGTCCCATAAACCTTGATGCTGTCATGTAGCATTTATTATTTCTGGCCGTTAATTTTGTTCTTAGCACAAAGAATTTAAATTGTATGTCGGTTATACTGTGCACTATATTTCAAGGCTGCTAGAGTAAAATAATTTCTATGCACAATGGTTCATATTTGTAGATTGGAGTCTGATCTTGTCATAATTAATCTGTGATTACTACTGATGTGCTATCTTTATCTTGATTTTTTTTTCTTAGTGCGCAGCATCCGTCAGTGATTGCTCCATTACTCATTCAAGTCAGCTTTCTAATCCATTTCTTGGCTTGCCTCTCGAATTTGGGAGGTGTGAATCATGTGGCACATCCGACCCGGGTAAATGTGAAGGTATTACTTCTATGACCGGCTTTCTTATTTTACAGTGTGGTTTCTAATCTCTTAGGTTTGGATATATTGAAGAATACAGACTTGACACTTGTTACTTTTTCTCCAGGTCATTTTGGGTATATCGAATTACCAATCCCAATATATCATCCGAGCCATGTTAGTGAACTCAAGCGAATGTTAAGCTTGCTGTGTTTAAAGTGCTTAAAAATGAGAAACAACAAGGTACTTCCAGGTTCCCTTGAATTTCTTTTGTGTTCTTTGCAAGAATCAATGAGAGCACAATCTAACATTACTTGGAGGTCTTGCCTCTATATGAGTTGGAGTCCTACCAAGGTGTTTTCCTCAGAAATGCATTTTCCAATTCTTATCCTCTTTTAACTTGTTCGAGGGTTTATATGGAGAAATACGGCAGCTATATATCCGTATTATTGGAGATTACTCTTTATTTCTTGTAGAAAGGTCATTGTTTCATCTTTACATCTCCAATTTTCTATTTTCTTTACTCCCTCCCTCATTCGTCACTCTACTTTTGACATCGATGATTGCTTAGCATCCAAAAGTAGAGTTTTAGCTATTTATTATAAGTACTCACCCTTATAGCAATCATAGCTTCTCCTAATGCAGGTGAACTATGTGTGTGTGTGTGTGTGTGTGTGTGTGTTTTTGTTTTCTTTAACTGGCTATGTATCCGAAATGTAGGCATGTTTATACTATTTGATGCAAAATGTAAGTGTTCTTCCCATATTAATTCTATTTTATGATTGGCATATCGTCCTTCTGATTTGAGCATTTTGTTAACAATGATTTGTTCCTTTCAGTTTCCAATCAAGAATGCTGGTTTGGGTGAACGACTATTAGCTTCATGCTGTGAGGTGATGCACTAAATTCCAAATCGCACTATGCTTTTGTATATTTATGCTTGTCACTAAGGCAACTTCAGCATGTTTGAGAAGTTGTATATGAAAGTATACTTTTCTGATTATATTTATGCTTGACACTAAAGCAACATCAGCGTGTTTGAGAACTTTGATATGGTAGTATACTTTCCTGATCGCATGTAACAGTTATCTAAGTTATCTAGGATTGGTTTGTTGTTTAAAGAGTGTCTCCTAATGACTCAGTGTCACATCTATTGCATTTTTTGTGTACGTTGCTTGAATATATAATAAATAATTAAATGGGAATGTTTACCTGAAATCAGATTTTTATATTGTGCTTTATATTTTAATTATTTTGCTTTAAGATCTGTTTGTATTGGCTACTTTCCTGTCTGCACCTATGCAACATCTATTCTTGTGGCTGTCTGGGAGATTCGAGCAGTTGCTTGGTTTTGTTAAAGAAATGATGTTCTTCATCCAATATATAGGTAGATGGGATGAGTCTTCCATATAGAGAGTTCTCTATTCTAAAGCTTTGCCAGTCCATGTTGATTTTACAGTGTGATTTGACTTGTTAACTAGTTCTGTCTATGTTGAACTCTTGGCCATGCGGAGCTGGTCGCTTTGACCAATCTAAATTGGAATCCTTTCCTTTATTTAGGCAGTGAATGGGACAACATTTGATTTTTTAATAAAGTTGACTCTTATAGGTAGAACTTGAAAGTTGTTCAATTGTTTGAAATTCTGAGTTACTATGGGCTTCTGTAATGATTCTGGGTAAAATAGTGAATAGTTTTTGTGAGCTTATATTGGTTTTGATACTTGTACCAAATATGGTGCAAAATTTAATGTTTGGATCCAGCGCTAAATTTATTGGTTTTAATATCGTACCATATATGGTGTGCAGTATTCAGTGATTGGGCCAACCCTTATGTGTGTAGATGCTTAGTTGTCGCTGTAGCGGCGGCACCCTCATAAGTCGATTTGACATTTTGATTAACTTGTACATCCCATATGCATCTTTGTTACGCCTTGTCTTATCTTTGACATGGATGAAATTCGGTGATATCTTCATGGACTTGGATCAACATACTATTGCCTTTGATATCTTTCTACAAAAGTTTTGATCTATAAAGCTTCTGTGCAGGATGCAGCACAAGTTTCTATAAGAGAGGTTAAGACATCAGAAGGTGCACACTGCTTGCAGTTGAAGGTATCATCGAGGTCAAAATTGCGAGATGGTTTTTGGAACTTTCTTGAAAGATACGGTTTTCGATATGGTGACAATATTTCGCGACCTCTATTGCCTTGTGAGGTTGGCATCTTCTCCCCTTTGTCAATATGAGTGGAATTACTTTTTCGTTCACTTTTTTTCCATATATTGTCTGAAAGGACAATAAAATTGTGATAAGGTATAGACATGTTCTTTTATCACATGCTTTGGCTAGTATAACGATGTGCATGTGAAGTGTGGTGCCAGTTTCTCTTGATGGGATACATTGCAGCTATGCTTCTTTTACTGTAGATGTAGCTTCAGATATTGTCTCCGGTGGCTCATACATGCTGATATCTATTCCTACCTAAATGATGGGCTTGGAAGCTGGAGAGTGGCCACTTTTATAATTTATGTGCGTTTAATTTTAATTAGAACTGCATAAATTTTTTAAATAGAAGTGAAAAGTAAAACAAAAATGGGATTTAGATGTTGGATGGTGTTCTACTGAAGTGTCCTTGAAGAATGACACAATGGCTGTTTCTGTTATAAAGATGTATGCCCATTACAATGAGTCTAGATAGGTCTTTCCTATTTCTTAATAAGCATCCAAAACACGTTCTCTGGTTAAGGAACCTGGAAGCTCTGCATCATGGTAGATCTTCTATACTAAAACTTGCAGATGCTCATAAATGAAGGAAAGATATCACTTGCATGTAAAAAGTGGAAGCCCTAGCCATATGACTTGTCAAAGCTAGAAGCAAATACAAGTAAAATTTGACTTTGGATTCTCTTCATGATTTAGTCGGTTACTTCTACTGCAATAGGTTCGTCTATTCTATGGTTGTAATTTTGTTAGTTTCCATCACCATGGTTGAAGGCTCTTTAAGTAAAAAATGTCTTGGAACTTGTTCCAGAAGTAGTCTGTGCTTGACTTCCTTATTTGTTCTCTGGAAGTGGTCCTTGAAGTTGCTTCGCTGCTTAATTCAGTGGAATTAATCAACAGGTTGTGGAAATGCTCAAAAGAATTCCTGAGGAGACCAAAAAGAAACTTGCTGGGAAAGAATACTTTCCTCAAGAAGGATATATTATCCAGTATCTACCTGTTCCGCCAAATTGTTTGTCTGTTCCGGAAGTTTCTGATGGTGTTAGCGTTATGTCCTCGGTAAGGCAAAAGAAGGAGTTCAATTCTTATTTTGGGCGCTTTTTTGTTTTGTTTTGTTTTTTTTTTTTGTTTTTTGGGGTCTCCTGAGTGCTAATAATGAAATATATCATTGTCTTCCCAGGATCTTTCAGTGACAATGTTGAAAAAGGTTCTCAAGCAAGTTGAGATCATCAAAGGTTCAAGGTCAGGAGCTCCTAATTTTGAGTCCCATGATGTGGAGGCTCAAGATTTGCAAAACGTAGTCAATGAGTATCTATTAGTCAGAGGTACTGCAAAGGCGTCTCGAGATATTGATACACGCTATGGGATCGGTAAAGAGCCATCGGATACTGCTACCAAAGCATGGCTGGAGAAAATGAGGACGTTGTTTATTAGGAAAGGCTCAGGATTTTCCTCTCGCAGTGTGATCACAGGTGATGCCTTTAAGAAGGTCAATGAAATAGGCATTCCTGCTGAGATTGCGCAGAGAATAACATTTGAGGAGAAGGTTAGCATGTATAACATGGATTATTTGCAAGGTCTGGTGGATAAGAAGTTGTGTCTGGCATACAAAGATGGTTCTGCCATGTATTCACTCAGAGAGGGTTCCAAAGGGCATACCTCTTTGAGGCCCGGCCAAGTTGTTCATCGCAGGATTATGGACGGGGACATTGTGTTTATCAATAGACCACCGACCACACATAAGCACTCTCTGCAAGCACTGTCGGTGTATGTGCACGATGATCACACAGTGAAGATAAATCCCCTGATCTGTGGACCTCTTGGTGCTGACTTTGATGGGGATTGCGTCCACTTATTTTATCCCCAGTCAGCACCAGCAAAGGCGGAGGTTGTAGAACTCTTTTCTGTGGAGAAGCAGTTGCTGAGCTCACATAGTGGGAACCTGAATCTGCAACTAGCTACCGATTCCTTGTTGTCGTTGAAGATGATGTTTAGGAAGTATTTCTTTGACAAGTTAGCTGCTCAGCAATTGGCAATGTTTGTTTCGTCAGATTTGCCACATCCTGCTTTGTTGAAAGCTCACCAGTTCTGTCCTACCTGGACAGCTTTACAGATGTTGCAAACTGCTTTGCCCGCAGGCTTTAACTGTTGTGGGGATAAGTACTTGATTAGTAAAAGTGATCTATTGGATGTAGATTACAGCAGGGAATTCATTGCATCCATGATAAGTGAAATTGTTACATCGATATTTTTTGAGAAAAGTCCTGTGGAGGTTTTGAAGTTTTTCGATGCACTTCAACCGTTACTGATGGAAAACTTATTTACAGAAGGCTTTAGTGTGTGTCTAGAGGATTTCTATATACCCCAATCAATGATTCAAGATATTCAGAAGAACATTCAGGTGATATCGCCACTGCTGTATCACCTAAGAACAACTTACAATGAACTGGTGCAATTGCAGCTGGAAAATCACCTTCGACTGGCAAAACTGCCGTTGTCGCGATTTATCTTGAAGTCATCTGCGCTTGGTGATCTCGTGGACTCGAAGAGTGATTCAGCAATCAATAAGATCATTCAACAAATTGGGTTTCTGGGTGTTCAAATCTCAGACAAGGGAAAATTCTATTCCACCTCATTATTTGATGAGATGGCCTCCCTTTTTAGGAGCAAGTATTTCTTTGAGGGAGTTGATTATCCATCTGGTGAGTACGGATTAATCAAGAGCTCCTTCATTTGTGGGTTGGACCCATATGAGATGATGGTCCATTCTATATGCACAAGGGAGGTCATTGTACGATCCACAAGGGGATTGTCTGAACCAGGAACCCTCTTTAAAAACCTAATGGCCATCCTTCGAGATGTAGTCATATGCTATGATGGCACTGTGCGGAATGTTTGCAGCAATTCAATAATCCAATTTGAGTATGGTTCTGAGGTTGGAGGCAAGCCCGAAAATCTCTTCCCTGCAGGTGAGCCCGTTGGTGTATTAGCAGCAACTGCGATGTCAAATCCTGCTTATAAGGCAGTTCTTGATTCTTCTCCTAGTAGTAATTCCTCATGGGAGCTAATGAAGGTAATGATATTCTTTTCTGTTGATGGTTAGAATTAGCTAACACTTGACGTTCCATCACTATTTCATGGAGAATTTGAATTTTTTAATGTCCTCGTTCGTCCTTATAGGAGATACTGCAATGCCGAGTCAACTTTAGAAACGAACCAATTGATCGCCGTGTAATTTTGTACTTGAATCGATGTGGTTGTGGAAGGAAGCACTGCAGTGAAAATGCTGCATGTTTAGTCAAGACTCACTTGAAGAAAGTGAGTCTCAAAGATCTCACAGTTGGCTTCATGATCGAGTAAGTCTTTTATATTGTATTCTTCTTTTATACAATCATTTACTCTTCTGCATGGATCTATTTGCTTTGACAAATCCTGCCTTCTATTTTATGGCTACTTTCTCTTGATCTTAACTACTTTCTATTGTTCTGACAAAAATAAACGAGCCACTTGTCAAGTTGTCTGCCGATTGTGATACTGCAGTTTCAGTCATAGCTGCTGACTATTTTCATCAAATATGCCTGTGTAATTTGGTAAAAGGTAGCTGAGTTGTTACAATCTTGTACCTTAATTGTTACTTAAGGTACTGAGCCGAGCCTTAATCTCTTTCTCCGCAATTAACTCGTCTACTCCAGAATAACAACTCAATGTCCAAAACATATAAAAACATATATGCCTTCCGATTAAATAATTAGAGCTTTAAGATCAGTCATTTTATCAACACTAATTTGTGGTTGTTGGAAGATGATAATTGATGGATCTTTGTTTTATGTGCTGCTTGTACTTGATTGACACCTAACTCTAGGGCTTCACGTCTTTATTTGATTGGAACTGCTGCAAAGTCTCTGTCCATCAGCCTTAAAATTGACTATTCTAAATTTCTCTTGTTCTGCATTGATAGTGAATGAAAAATTGATTTTTAAAAGCGCGGAAGTGTCTCTTGTTTTAGTACTTATGGTTTTTGATTTGTGATATAGTTGTTTAATTTCTGACCAGTGTATGGCCTTGTATCTTGCTGAAGAGGAGCTGGGTTTGCTTAATATATATATTTATAATTTAATTCCATATCTGATAGGAATGTTTCATGTTGCCTCTTCTTTCAGTCTAAAACAACAATGGTCTTGCGGTAATATTTGATCTCGTGCTTGCCTCTTTTCTTGTGTCTGGTCCATGAAAACTGATGTTACTAGCCAACAGGTTTCATGGTAAATGCAGCAAAATTAGTACTTGAATGAGAAACCAAAGCAAAAAGCTGAAGGACATGAAAAAGATATAATTTGTTTTGAAGGAAAATTCATGTATTTGCACCTTTTACTGCTTGTCATGACTATTGTGCTCTTTTAGTGCACTAATGATGAGCATTTGTACTGCTGCTGGGAAATCTCCACCCTATACTACGTATAAAATACTCTTTTTATTGAGATGTAATCGATGCAAGTATGATAACTATTAGTGTGCATCATATTGTCAAATATCACTTTATTCTCATCATATTAGGAAATGGGACTTTTATTTGTTCATCCCTGTGGCTCTAGAAATGCACTTCGACTCACTTTCTAATAAAGTGTTGTGATAGCTATATAATATCCTGATATCAGCTTGTATCGACTGCTTGGAGAATGTTAAAGCATGCTTTTCTCTGTTTGGTGATTTGAGGTTTCAATTTATGTGTAGGTATAAAGAACGACGGACGGTGTTGGAAAGCTCTGAAGATCATGCTGGACTGGTCGGTCATATTCATCTCAATGAGGTTGTTAAATAAGTTTCCACGATTGCCACTTTGTGTATAAAGATTAATGTTCGGTAAATTGGGTTACCTCTAGGGTGTTTTACTTTTCTGAGTTGCAAGCTTTGTGAAACAGGTGCATCTGAAAGAATTGAACATCTCGATGGTTGATGTTCTGAAGCAGTGCCAAGAGACCATCAACTCATTCCGCAAGAAGAAAAAAGTTGGTAATCTTTTCAAGGGGACACTGCTATCTGTCAGGTTAGTTTTATTATTTTCATAGTAATTGGAGGATCTGCCTGCTACATCTCATAGTGTGCTTCCAGCAGTTGCATTTGCAGTTTGTGCACTGTCCTGCAAAGTTGACTAGGTCTGAAATTTTTCGTGCTCAATGAGCCGGCAAGCAATGACGTAATCAATGGAACTAAGAAACTGTTACATTTTCATAAATATGTACAGTTGATTCTGAAAATGTCAAAAGGAAGAATACCTTCATGCATGCAACTCATAGATTCAATTTGAGAGAGTGATGTAAAAGAATGTGGACATTAAGTTTTAGTTGGACATTTCACTGCTTCATGTTTTCTATGTGGGTTTTGTTCTGGAAATGTTTGCAATTGAAGATTAACTATCTGGTGAAGCTTCAAATGGCATAGCATGAATATTCACCTCAAATATTGTGGAAGCAACTGGGCCTTGCGCTGCACATCTGTTATTTTTTGTTTTCCTTTTGCTACAATAGTTTAGAGAAGAAACTGTCTTTTGGGATATATGTTGATGTATAAAACGACTATTTCGTCCATAAACGGTTTATTTAACATTTTTTGATATTATTATATGTGTGTTGATTAGCATGGAAATTCTCTTGCATGGTCTTAATTTGTGCTTGTTGCCATTGCTTGACAGTAGTGCGAAATGGGAAATCTGATAGTTTTTGTTTGCTTGTTTTCCCTCTTTGCAGTGATGGCTGCTCTTTCCAGCCACAATGTGCGGGTGGGAGATCCCAAATGCCATGCTTGATGTTCTCCTGTTTGGATGCAAATGATCCTCAATTGGAGAAAATCACGCATGTTCTTGCCAACAAGATATGTCCTGTTATACTTGATACGATCATCAAAGGTACCGTAGATTACTAAAAGGTCACACCATTGTTTCTGTTGTTTGTTTTCATTGCTCATAGCTTTATATATCTAGCAAATAGTGTGAGATTGGATAGAAGATTGTTTTTCTGTGTAATGCTATCCAGAATGTGCTATTTGTTTTGAAGAGGTGTGACCTTTTGGTTTTGATGACTCCAGGCAGGGTTCTGAAGATGCTATAGCTCCTTGTATTTTAGCAAGGGGGAAAGTTTTATGGACGATGTGATGGTTTCCTGTGATCTTGATCTTACAATTTAAAAATACCATAAATCTAGTCTGGCTTTTTGAATGACAAACGAATGAAATAGAAGGGGAAAGATCAGAGAAGGCAATGAATTGCATGATGTTAGGTTATGATTACATGTTCTGTGTACATGTCAGCATGTGATAGAGTTCATGGAATTCAATCTATTCATTATTGGTAGTAATTAGTATTACTGTATTTTGCCAAGATGTTTGTCAAATGGTTTACACAGTAGTTCAGTCCTTCACAGCAAAATAAAGTAAAGAAGAAGAAGAAAACTTAAGGGGAATTATCTTGACATTATTGAGGCACATCAATGGACAGGTGACCCCCGGATTAGCTCTGCAAACATTGTCTGGATCAATCCTGATACAACATCATGGATAAGAAACTCTCGCAGGAATCAGAAGGGTGAACTGGCCCTGGATATCGTTCTTGAAAAGTCGGTATGCAAAAGAAGTGGTGATGCATGGAGGATTGTTCTGGACTCATGCCTTCCTGTACTCCATTTAATTGACACAAAACGCTCTATTCCATATGCAATAAAGCAAGTTGAGGAATTGCTTGGAATATCATGCGCTTTTGATCAGGCAATTCAGGTATAATTCAAGTTCTGGATAATTACATTCTCACAGTTGTTCCTTTATCCCTTGATAGAGTGGCTTCTGGGGGGTACTTCTTTTCATTTTTACTTGTCTCTTTATCTTTTTCCATTCTGTATCCTTAGATTACTCCAATTTTATGGCCATTTGCAGCGTCTTTCGACATCAGTTGCGATGGTGGCCAAAGGCGTTCTGAAGGAGCATCTGATGCTCCTTGCTGACAGCATGACTTGCTCTGGAAGTCTGATCGGCTTCAATTCTGCTGGATATAAAGCGTTTTCCCGGTCACTGAATGTCCAAGTTCCATTCACCGAAGCAACGCTATTTGTATGTAAATGTTCTTGTTTTGATGGAATGTGAGGGAATAATGTTCACCTGCTCAAGTAGCTGTCATTGCTTATTTATTTCAACTCTTATTATGCTTGCTTGCAGACTCCCAGAAGATGCTTTGAGAGAGCTTCGGTGAAGTGTCACGTGGATGCTTTGTCAAGCGTTGTGGCATCTTGTTCCTGGGGCAAATGTGTTGCTGTAGGCACAGGCTCCAAGTTTGATATCCTCTGGGGCACAAAAGACGGGGTGGGAATTTTGAAATCACTGGTTACCCCCTATTTCATATACTAGAACAGATATGGCCGACAGATGACTAAACAAAAGTACATCGGCATGACTTTTCAATACCACCCAAGAATTTCATTCACACTTACATTGTATTTTATTAATTTAAATTAGTTAACTGTTATAGATAGCACTTCAAAAATACTTCTAGGAAGTTACGTCAGTCGAACATTGTGGGGTTCTTGAAGGAGTTGTCATCCTATCTTCAAAAACTATAGCGTTGGGGAAAAATTTAGTCTCAGCTATGCCTCTGCATGTTTCTGTACAAATCATCATGTCTTAATAGAGCTGGATAATCTTGAATTTCTTGTGCACACTGTTCTAAGTGAACTAGTTTTACAGGTGGATTCAAAACAGGAAGGTGCTGCCGATGTGTATAGTTTCCTTCATATGGTAAGAGGGCCTAGTATGGAAGGAACAGGAGATTCTACATGTCTCGGCATAGATGTTGAGCATCTTGACTGGGAAGACGAAAACGCAGAGCTCAACAGATCTCCAGAAAACAATTCTGAGAAACCCGTTTTTGAAGATGATGTTCAGCCGTGGGACAAGGTCACGTCTGTAGATGATTGGGATGCTAGTTCTTCTTGGGAGAAGAATGGCAAAGATTCAACCACACCAGGAAACAATGGACAATCAACTGCTTGGTCTAATTGGGGATCTAAGAAAGCAGAGAGCCAAGTTATAGATTCTCAAGTGGATAATACAAAGAGCAGTTGGAACAGTTCAACTTCTTGGGATAAAGAAGCTGATGCCAACCAGTTACGTGGTCATAACTCACCGAGCTGGGGGAACGGTGGAGCTGATGATGATGGTCTCCGTTCTACAAAGGACAATGAAAATTCTTCCAAATCTGGTGGATGGGGGGCTGCTGCCTGGGGTAGTGACGGTGGCTCTCAGAGCAGAAATAGCTGGGATGGCTCTGAAAAATCTATGATTGACGAAACTCAAAGAAGTAAATCGGAACAGCAAGGCCATGGATGGGAAACCAAAAGCCGGGGGAAAAAACCAGATGATGAAATGGGTTGGGATGGTGCTCGAAGTGTCAAAGATAAGTCTGGAAGAGCTGATCTGGATGATTTTACCAAAGCCGATGAACAACCTTCTAAATCTGGTGGATGGGATGCTGCCATTGGTGTCATGAATGAAGCTGGTTCTCAAAGTGAAAAAGGTTGGAATAGTTCTCAAACTGCAGAAACTGAAAAAGAGAGTCAATGGGAAACTGCGGGCTGGGGCAAAAGGGCTGAGGGCAGCGAGGTGTCTCGAGGGGGTTGGAACGGTTCTCAAAATGCAGATGATACATCCAAAAGAGTTTATGAAGATGGCTCTCAACTTGGAAAACCTTGGAATATTTCTCACAGCCCTAAAGCTAAAGAATCTGACAAACAGAGTCAATGGGAAGCCACAGGCTGGGGACAAAAGGCTAAGGATGGAGATATGTCTCAGAGTGGCTGGAATAGTTCTAAAAGTGTTGATGACATGTCTGGCAAAGCTGATGCAGATGTCCTTCATTCTACAACACCCAATGAACCGTCTTCCACATCTGGTGGATGGAGTGCTGTGGCCTTGGGACAGAGCGAAGGCAGTTCTCAAATTGGAAAAGGTTGGAATTCTCAAAATTCCAAAGCTGAAGGAACAGAAAAATCAAGTCCATGGGAGCGGCAGAACCAATGGGGAGGAGATTCGAAGAAGAAAAGCAAGGGACAGCATACTGAATGGAAAATGAGAAGGAGCCTTTCACGGCCTCGTGAAATGATAAATGAGGACCCAGCTGCTCCTCGCATGTTCACAGCAACGAGGCAAAGATTAGACATGTTCACATCAGAGGAACAGGATATACTCACAGATGTGGAACCGATCATGCAGTCAATACGAAGGATAATGCATCAGTCTGGGTTAGTTTCATATGATGTGCCCATAGCGTTAACTCATTTGATCTTTTAATTTTCACATGGATCGTTTGCATGTGTATATTTGCATGTGTTCTTTATCGAATTAACGCAGTTACTAATTCAAAAATGGCACTTCCTCTGCACTTTTTCTCCATTATATTGACATTGCGCATGTAATTTGACAATTGGTGCATGACATGATAATACTTGGTTGTAAAACTCATGATCATACTGACCAATGTTGTCAAAACTGGACCACCGTAAGAACTGTCATCTTAGGGGCCCTGTTGGTGGGTCAATCCATTCAACTGTTGATTCAGTGTTGCTGATGTCACCAGTTAAAATAGAGGAATAAATATGACATTGTTCGGGAAAGAAAGCTAAAACCACAATTCCCGGAGTTAAAAGTGGTTGTACTTATTTCATGTGGAAGAAAATTTTCGCGACAATATAAAATTTCCGATTTTTCTGTTATGATTGAAGATCTTTTTGTCTCCTCATTCTTAACTCTTAGTTATCCTCATTTGTTTCATTTGCATTTGCTCCTATTGCTCTTTTGTTGTTTTTTCTTCATTCCGTGGTCCTTGGCAGTGCTGATCTCTCTCTCTCTCTCTGTGGGACATTTTGTAAGCTGCTTCACTTAACACGTCCTCTCTATCTGAAGGTACAATGACAATGATCCGCTGTCAGCTGAGGATCAATCCTATGTAGTTGATAATGTTCTCATACACCATCCAGATAAAGCTGCTAAGATGGGAGCAGGAATCGATCATCTGACGGTATTATTTTAATGATGAATATGCTTACTTGTGATTAATGCATCCTGATAGGATTTACTGGCTTTTGAATGGGATGAGTGAGATCATGCAAACCAGATCATCCGTTTCTCCTGCATGCCTGCTATGTGTGATAGATGATGTTCCTTGCTGGTTTGGGGCTAGCCAAGTGGGGCCCAGGGGTTTTCTTCTTCTTCTTCTTCTCATCGTCCACCTCATCTTTTCTCAAAAATTATGTTTTGGAAGACGTTACGCAGCATGGAAATGGGTAAATGGTCAATGATATATGCAATCAGTGAATTACTTGAGAATCTGTATCAGAAATAACCAAATGAACTCTTGAATTGGTGGACTATGTAATGCTCACTGACATGATTAGGCAGCTCTTTGCTCAGTAATGGTATGGTTTTGATGAACCCTGGTATTCCTTATTTTCTTCATTGATACCCTATATCTGGATCCCTCCCCCATGGGTTAGTTATTGCAAATATCTTTATCCTGCCCCCTGCTTGAGCCATATGTAGCAACCGCCACCTTGATGTCTACTCTGGGGACGTCCTTCAACTGTAGTGTTTGCATTAGTCCCTGGAATTTTTTATAACTCACTCTCTCGGGCAATCTCTCAACCTTTGAGGATTTAATTTGACAGGTTAGCAGACATAGCAGCTTCCCAGACAGCCGATGCTTCTACGTGGAGTCCACTGACGGTTCTCGGGTGGACTTTTCATATCGGAAGTCTATAGAGAATTTTGTCAAGACCAAGTACCCTGATGCTGCTGACTTTTTTATTGGAAAATACTTCAAAAGGCCCCGCTCCGACGGCAAACGGGAGCAGAGTGTTGCCCCCGAAGAGGCTACAGAAAATAGATAGGGGTCGATTCTTTTGTTTATGGGAAGTAGTGTTAGGATTTTAGTTTTTGTTGCGGAATTTGGTCGTCTGCTCTTTTGATTTGTATATATATTTAGCAGACGACTCTGTAAATATATCGTCCTGCCAATGCCCTTTTCTGTTAATTGTATCTTCTCTTTCTCTTGGTTAATCATTTTGGAGGATTTAATTATACCTTGCGATTCAGAGAGGAAAAAAGTGATGAGAAATCATCTGATTTCGTTCTGTTCTGAGTCGCGGCATTGTAAAAGAACAGGAAGAACAATGCCCTTGGACGTGCATTCGGGTTGTCTTTCTAAATCGAAATGATTTCACAGTTTTAACTTCGGTGTTTACGCTCTTTTAAACTCCAAACTTAGGGTTGAGAGATAAATTTGTGTCCCTGCCTGTCATGCACGCCAATTTCTTCAAAAAAAAAAATATATAAATAGAAAAGCCAACACGTCTAAAGTTGGTAAAAGCTTTTTGAATGGCTTTACGATGTCCATATACTGATCTATATAATTGATTTTGTATGTTACATCCGCAAAATTATTTTACATATATTTTATGTCTGCTTTAAAAATAATTCACGAACATTCATTCAATTCACCGATGGACAGAAGGGATAGTATACATTCATCCAATCTCCCATGTAGGGGTAAACATGGTTGTAGGGTAGAGCTTGGAATTGAATAATCGGATTGATGAGAACTTGTCCTGTTCCAAGTTTTGAGTTATACAGGGTTGGTTTTAGATTTCATTTCTTGGTCTGTATCTTCATGCCATGACATTCGAAGATAAATATATAATATGATTGAGATTTTTATTTTATTAATATTTTCATATTCTTCCTATGTTTAAATATAAGTTATGGTTAATGGCTTAGTAGTAAGTGGTTGTTATAATACACGTGAGATTGGGTTAACCGACCTTGGAATCTAAGATACGGTAAATTATAGTTTCAAGGTAAGTTATAAGTTTTAGGATATATAGTGTAGATTTCAAGTTCCAAAATATAAAGAACCTATTTAAATGAGTAAATTGTAGGTCACAGGTAAAATCTGCATAAAACTAAAAAATTGTTTACCCTCACTCCCATGGAGCTCTCTCTCTCTGTAGGGCCCTCGCTTCTTGCTCAAGCGCTTCAATTGGCCGATCAAAGAACGGAGGCTCAATGAATTTCCTCAGTCCTAAAAATTCCATTAAAAAGGAAACTATTTAAAAATGATAAATATGAGAATTGATAGTTATCTTCGAGCCGGTCTTGTTAGGAAAAAAAATCGTTAATTTCGCTCCAACAATGAATTTAATTAATTTTGTTACTCCCTTTGGAAATTGCATGCACCCTTTTATTTTGCAAATTCAAAACAGGATGTGGCTGAATTATCCTGAATGAGAAAGTCCTGCATTTTCTTCCTTGATTAATAAATTGACTTTTTTGTATGGACCCCACCATTATCATTGAAGTGGCCTGGGCATATACAGGCGGCATATTCAGAAAAGCAGTTTCACTTACGAACTGATCCACTTCGGAGGACGATCGGCTCCGCCTCCGTCTGCTCCGGCGCCGCCACCTCCTCCTCGCCGCCGCATCGGTTCGTTCCGGTGGTTCGATTAGCCGTTTCCCCTCCTGTCTCGGCCGGGTAGAAGGAGGGAAAAAAAGATGGAGTCTTTGCTGGCCCAGCTCGGGTTGCCGCTGGAAAACGGGTACCGGGCGTGGGAGGACCAGAGCTTCTTCAAGCTGCGGAAGCGGGATCCCCACGTCACCCTGCATTGTCACGATTCCGTCGACGGTTAGTGCTAGTCGGCGTCGCCGGTCGTATCAGATCGAAACCGTGTGGAAAGTGCTTTGATAAGTTCGGATTGGGACTGCCAGTTTATGAGCGATCAGTTACCCTTTTTGCCCTGAAATTTTCTTATGCTTATCGTGTTGAATCGGCAGTCTTGGTATATATCCTGCTTTGCTGTGTACTCGCGGCTTGGGAACTCACTCTTTGTCGTGTTGTCAGGAGCTCTCAAGTACTGGTTCGAGCGCGGTAAAGTGGACTTCACGTTGGCGGACTCGGCGGCGTGGGACGACGATGCCGTCGACAGCGCTCTCGACTGTGCTGCTTCCTGGGTCACAGACTTGCCTTTTGCAAAGTCCTTGTCTGGCCACTGGAAATTCTTCATGGCTCCGGGTCCTAAAGATGTCCCCGGCGGCTTTTTCGATGCTGCGTTTGAGGATTCCGCGTGGGAAAGCTTACCTGGTATAATTGCTAGTCTTCGTTCTTCGCAAGAGCAGCCTTTAAGATTCGAGCGCTGCATTCCCTAGTGAATGTCGTGTTTTGAGTGGATAAAAGATTACTAGGCCGATTATCAAATGTTGAATTTCAGATTGACTGTGTTTTGGCTGCATCATTTCTTGAACTTCATGATATTCTATGTCATAAATATATGTTGTACTGCTGTAAAAAGTTTAGTGAAGGTGCAGCGGTTAATGAAGGAATTTCCTATATTGCTAGTCCCTTCTGTAGTGGGAGTTGACCACGATACTTCTTGTATATCTCACGAGTCGATCTCTGCTAAACTATACCTCATTGAATTTTGCTATACTAAGCCCGAATGCCATTGATGATGCAATTTTAGTGAGGACTTTTTCTTTTTTTCTTTTTTTTTTGGGGGGGGTGGGGGACTGTTCATTTGTGTCGAGACATCTTTTGTCTATCTGAGTTTCGTTACGTACCTGTTTGAGTGAACTTTTTAGTGTTCAAAATGAAAGCTGTCAAGCATGCGGGATCATCAAATGTTTCAACCAATCGCAGTTCAATTAATAAAATCATTGCATTTTTAGAGATTGTCAATGATTTATACTAGGTAGGTATCTTTTGCGAGGTCCTTTTGGTTTCATTGTTCAGGTATATTGTCATATTTATAATTATGTATTGCACATTGCCACATCTTCTAATTTTTTCACTCATTTTTGTTCAAATTGGAGCAGTTCCTTCCAATTGGCAGATGCATGGATATGATAGGCCTATTTACACAAATATTCTGTACCCATTTCCACTTGATCCTCCAAACATTCCTTTGGAAAATCCAACTGGTTGCTACAGGACATATTTCAGCATCCCTAATGATTGGAAAGGTATTAGTTGTTTGAATGCTTTACATCTTATGTGTTTAGCTCCTCTGAAGCTGGTCTGCTCGTATGAAATAACGGAACGTTGCTGCTCATACATTTGACTTTCCTTCCGCTTGTTGTGTCACACCTATATTCTCAGGTTATTTCTTGATGTCTTCTGATGCTTCATATGTGTATGTCTCATAATTGTCAAAGATTATCGTGTGATTATAGAATCTGCATGGAAAACTTCCGAGTATGCCTGTACCATTTTAGCTAGCTCCTGTATTCATGTGGATCGCAAGAATGCTGAATGAAATCTAAAAGTTATGGTCTAAATTTCATATGCTCAGCTGATTGAAGGAATTTCCTGTGTCTTGATTTTAGATCACAACTTGTCAATATAGGATAAAGCATAGCGTGATATTGTCCTGTGTACTGGAGTTCCTATGCCTCCATCTAGTGGCTGTTGGAGGAAATGCTTAGTAGTTACTAGTTGGACAATTATTCCAACAAATTGGTGGCTTTTGGTAATCACTTGAGTTCAGTGGATTCTGATTGTGGTCACCTTCAACTTGGAAGTTGATCAGCCAGTCACTATACTGTATAAAATCTACTTTTAATGAACCTTTTTGAATGGCTGTGGTAGCTTCTTGATAGCAAAAGCAGTTTCTTATAAGCACTCCCTAACAAAACATCCCTATATTTTTCTATCCTTGGATTGAAATGGAAAATCTTGAGACTTTAGCTTGACTACACTGGTTATTGGTGTATAAAGTTTACCATATCATCTTCACTACATTTGGTTGAGCGTGCAAATGCATTAAGTTACATATCTGTGGACTTGAATCTTAAGTATGTTATGCAAAAGTAGTGAAACTCTCTCTCTCTCTCTCTCACACACACACACGCGCGCGCAAATACACACCTGCACATGAGAGCCTTTTGTGGTGGCATGTTGCTAATAATATCATTTTTCTGTTGCATCTTTTCTGTTATGCCTTGCTTGGTACTCTTTTTCTTTGTAGTATTTGGTACTTAACTTTCGAGTAATGGTAGAGACACATTGATTCATATACTAAATGGGTTGATTAAAGGATATGGCATATAGTAAGTGATTATTTAAGTTAGTAAGCCAATTTAAATACCCAACAGAATTCGGCCGTATTGTAAACACATTGAGTGTATGAGTGTTAGAATCGCCGACATTATTCTTGACTCTTTATTGTGGCTTTAGCTTTGCTTAATTTTAACATTGAATAGGGCGTAGGATTTTGCTGCACTTTGAAGCAGTGGATTCTGCCTTCTGTGCATGGATTAATGGAGTCTTCGTGGGGTATAGGTAATTTTTTCTCCACTCTTCGTTATAGTTATTTGATCTTTTGACCATAGGTATATTCTATCAGAAAAAAATTGCGACATTTGGTGAGTATTCTTCTTGCATTGAAGTTTGGGAATTATTGCCAATTCATCTAATGAAGGCATAGTTTCAATTTAAACATTACAGCAGAGATAAATATAACTTAAACACTTTCTGCCTCAGGTGGGTTTGCTCCTGCCTGAGCCTAAAGTGTGAATTAACATTCAATGTGAGGCATAGGAGGATGTAGGGACTTGAAACATTGGACCTGTCCCTTTGATACCAAGTTGGGTTTTTTAATCCATGCTGACGCTTAAGGCCCATTTGGTTTCAGAAAAGATTTTTTGATTTTCCTCTTCATAGAAAAGAAAACAGAAAAAGTAAGTGTTTTCATCTTTTTTTTCCCCTTGACAACATGTTTAATAAGTTAAAACTGAGAATTCTCTTTAAGAATACTCTTCAAAATGTTGCTGGTTGCATATTAGGGTCTGTTTCATTCTTAGATAATTAAATCAGAAATTCCAGAAACTTTCCTGTTAATCTAATCATGCCTTAGGTTGGTTGAAAATGGTTTTGATACTTACAAACTTCTATGTCATGCTCTAGAACAATGGATGATAGTATCATGCAATGCCTCCTTATTCACTTAATTCTTTCGTTCTTGCTTTGCTTGCATTTTGGTGGTACATCAGTTTGGCATTTCCTGTTGCATCGATATTTAACTGTATTATCAATAGATATCAGATAGTCTGGAAAATATTTTCATGGAGAATGTCTTCATTTACTTAATTGTTATTATGGCCCAAGTAGAAAAATTTCTATGGCCTTGTCTTTGAGAGAATAAATAGAAGGTCGAATAATGCACTTACCTCATTGTTTGATGTAATTGATGATATTTTATTCTGGATTTTGGCTGGCCAGAGCATGTTTTGCTCTGAGTTAATGTCATTGTTTTTTGTTTGAAAGCAATTTGGGATTAATATTTATCCTCTTACTGTTTACTAGATTGTACCTTTTTTTCTCTTAAATTAAATGAGGTAAGTGAAAGGGAGATTGCTGTTGTGCCACACTTGCTAAAAAGGGATGAGAGATAGAAATTAGTTATAAGAAGAATCCTGATGCCGTGAACTTGTTGAGAAAGCAAGTTTCAGTTAACTGTTATTATGGATAACTTCCATGCTGGGTTCTTGAACAGGAAAAATACTGATGGAAACAGTGATCAGTTGTTTTAATCAGTTTACAATTGACACATGCACAATGCCTGGTTTTGCAGTCAGGATAGTAGGCTGCCAGCTGAATTTGAAATCACTGACTACTGTAAGCCTTCTACTGCTGAAGAAAAGAATGTTTTAGCTGTTCAAGTATTTAGATGGAGTGATGGATCTTATCTTGAGGATCAAGATCATTGGTGGTTATCTGGTATTCATCGTGATGTGCTTCTTCTAGCAAAGCCACAGGTTTGTTTTCTGGACCTTCTCATTTTCATGAAATTTCTTGAACTGTTAATGCTAGTGGTGCTTTAGGGAACATAAGTGAATTTGTAATCTGGATATGTGGCTTGCGTATATGAGTTATTATTTCATAAAGTTTTTAAGCTAAGCTTCTTTTCTTCTCTTATTAAGCATTTAAATTTTCTCTTGTAAGCTGGTGGTATATTCTTCTCTGAGTAGATTAGCAATAAGAATGTCTTTGTAAAACTGTTGTGGCACCATGTGCGGAAAGTTCTAAATAGCATGAAATATATTTCCATGACAAATGCATGAAATATTTAACCATATTGGTTTCTTTAATAACATAATTAATCCTGAAAACATCAAATAAATCTGCCAAAACCTCCTGAGAAACTCTGGATTGAAATATTTAAATGCATGTTGATTTGGAATTTAATCTAGCTGCATTCTTTGAGTTTCTTCGTATCTCATGGATTGATATGACATACAGTCTGATGAAACTCTGTGGAAGATGTCCTCTTACCTTTTCACCACCTGCTTATTGTATGGATTGGAATTGACTAGCTATAACATAACTTTTTCAGGTATTTATTGCGGACTATTTCTTCAAGTCTAACCTGGATGTCAATTTCACGTGCGCTGATCTTCAGGTAAGTATATACAAGCAGAGTAGCATTATACAAAATTAGATTTGCTTGACTTGAGAGCACGCTTCTCCAACTGAAGTGCAGTGTTGTAAATTGTCTGAGTAGCCTCTTTTGCTTTACTTATCACTTTCTCGATGATTCTCTTGTTCTATGTTTTTTTTTTCCCTCTTCGTGGGCAGCAAGGTTTCTTGCCATCTAGATGCCTTTATCTGTAACTTAGCAGTCATCTCTTATATCTTTTATCTTCTTGAATCTTTCATCTTAGCTGACTAAAAGACTTTCTACAATGTAAAAATGGATGAATATCCTCAGCATGTGTATTTGTGGCCAACTCTTTCTTTTCCAGATAACAAAAGTTGCTGATAACATACAAAAACAAGTTAAGCCTTTTTCCACTAAGTTAGATCTGCTATGATTAAAGAAAATTTCGCAGAAGAATGTGAAAAGAAGAAACTAATGAATTTTTCATTCTTCCTGAGTAATTGTCTCCTTTGCATTTGGGATCTTTGCTTTCATGATAGTGCCAAAACTCCAAATATGGATGACACATTCTGAATAGGGTGTGCTGTGGTAAAGTGGAAATGTCATCTACTATGAAGAAGTCTCGATTGTTTTGTAAACATTGCATAGTATTGCATGATGTGGGATATCTCGCTTCATGCTTTTAGCATTTTTCTTTTCTTTTCTCTTTCCATTTTTTTAATATTTTTTGAAGAAAATTACTGTCTCCTTATATGATTGGCTTCTGCTATATTAAGCAGTCTTCTGCTGCAGATGCTGGAAATAGGTTGAGGTGGGGGCAGATGAAAACCTATGCTTAGAATTTACTTAAAATAAACTTACAAAAATTTTACGAGGTAAGTAAAATATCATTGCAGTATCTGACCAAGATATATACAAATCACTGAAGTAATCAAATATATTTATCCTTAATGATGCAGTCCTTTAAATTTATCCTATGACTGTCAGTTGGCTATGGATCACTCTTAGTACCCAACTGAGATATACCTATATATCACTGGTTGCCAATAATTATTACATGTGAACACAAGATAGTTATATATTTGACATGAAAATATCACAGCATAAGGTAGAAGGCCAAAAGTTGTTATGTCTCTCTTTGGATGTTAAAGTGTGAATCAGACATGTCACCATATATTTCTCCGTGACTCGGGTAATTGATGGCTGTATGATCATCAAAAGCATACTTTCCAGCTTCTCCCCAAATTTTAACTCATTCTTCTGTAGTTATCTTATTGTTCACCTCTTTATTTGGAAAATTCCTTGCTCTTCATGCAGGTTGAAGTTAAGATAGATGATTCTCGACAAAAGCCTACAGACAGCATTCTTTCTGACCTAATAATCGAAGCTAAACTCTTTGATACTTCTATCTGGTACAACAAAGATGGTCATGTGGATCTTCTCTCATCTAATGTTTCTGATCTAAAGTTCAACAACTCGTCGTCCATACATGGGTTTCATGATTTTATCCTTGATGGAAAACTGGAAAGACCTAGGCTCTGGTCGGCTGAACATGTAAGGAAATTGTTAATGAAGTTCTAAAATGAAGATTCTTGATTATGTTTTTGGATCAAGTGGTTTTGCATATATTATGAAATTTCTCCATGATGTCCCTTTTGGATCTTTCTGTGTTGCAGATCATGATGACTAGGTTCTTTCTCTTATATGTATCATTTCTATCATAATGATAATAGATATTAGTAATCAATTGACTTTTTGGGATTCTTTTAGTATGGAATGCCTCCTACTAATCTTGACATTCTTTCTTTTACTGTAGATTCTATGCATATAGATGTGCCATACAAATATGTACTTTCCTGTCTCCTTTATTATAGATTGCATGCATATTAGCCCTCAGACAATGCTTTTCAAGAAGTAATTTGTTTGCATTTCTTATTGTTCGTGGCTCGTGTCATTTCAGCCAAATCTCTACACCCTTGTTGTCATCCTTAAAGATTCCGGTGGCCATGTTATTGACTGTGAATCATGCCAAGTAGGCATCCGGCGAATTTCCACAGCCCATAAACAGTTGCTTGTTAATGGGCATCCAGTCATAATAAGAGGAGTGAACAGGCATGAGCATCATCCACGTCTAGGAAAGACAAATATTGAGTCTTGCATGGTTAAGGTAATAATAGAATTTTAGTAAATTTAGCTTCCCTATGACAGCCTTTAACAATGGTGTTGGTTGAAACTGTATCTAAGCTCCCATCTTTGCAGGATTTAGTTCTTATGAAGCAAAATAATTTGAACGCTGTGAGAAACAGCCATTATCCTCAACATCCTCGTTGGTATCAGTTATGTGATCTGTTCGGCATGTACATGATAGATGAAGCCAATATTGAAACACATGGTTTTGTTGACTCTAAAGATCGGAAGCATCCTACTCTTGAACCAAGTTGGGCTGATGCTATGCTGGATCGTGTGATTGGCATGGTGGAGAGGGACAAAAATCATGCTTGCATAATATCATGGTCCTTAGGAAATGAATCTGGATATGGGCCCAATCATTCTGCTTCAGCTGGTATTAGACCTTCCAAACTTTTTAGATCAAAGTATTTTTTATGAATTATTGCTGCTGGAAGATAACCAAACAAGATTGAATTAATGAAAGCACTCATTTTCGTTCAGATTGTTCTCTTGTTATGAGGCGCCTTTTGAAAGAACATGCACACAGTTGACATGCGATTTAAACCCTGATGGGTAGACTTCTTAGATGGAACTTATCTATTGAATCTAATGTTCATTTTTCTTTAGCCATTTATGTACAAAAAATGTTAATGAACATGTTTCAGTTTAGTGGCTTGCCTAGCAAACATGGAGGAGCCAGCCTGGGTCATGGGCTACAATGTACTTGAGCTTGTAGTATTCAGGAAGAGATATTAATCTCTCCTTCAATTTAAAGTGTTAGGAATTAGGATGCATTTTCCATGCAGGAAGTATGGGCAATATAAGGTATGGGAGAAGATGCATTCAATGGAAAAAAACTTCTTCCTTTGCTCTAAGTTACTGATCTCATAGTTTGCATCAGGGTGGATCCGAGGGAGAGATCCTTCTCGTGTATTACACTATGAAGGTGGTGGAGCCAGAACTTCCTCAACAGATATTGTGTGCCCTATGTACATGCGTGTGTGGGACATAGTGAAGATTGCCAAAGATCCGAATGAAACTCGTCCTTTGATCTTGTGCGAGTATGTAACTCCGACTTTCTTTCTTTTTCTTTCCCCCTTTGTATTATTTCTTAATGCTCTTGCTTAGTTCTTAATACTACAATATCTCTTATCTGATATCCATGTCACTTTCAATATTCATGTGTCACCATTGAAAGGTACTCACATTCTATGGGAAATAGCAATGGAAACATTCTTGAATACTGGGAAGCAATTGATAGTACCTTTGGTCTCCAAGGTGGTTTTATCTGGGATTGGGTTGATCAGGTAAATTACTCCTTGACCTGAAAAAGTATGCTCATGCAAGCCTTCACTTCACACCAACTCCTGTGCAAAAAGTTGACAGGAATCCATGTATATTACCACCTATTGTGCCAAATATTCAACAGGCAATTCTTTTGTTACATACTTATAAGTCGAGTTACCTCTCCTCAATATTACTTGGGAGATATAAGTGGAATGAAAAAAATGTCCTGTGAAGTGCTCTGTTGGATTGGTTGTTAGGAACTAATGATAGAACCTATCATCAGAGGTGTCTCACGGATCTGAACCTATCATCAGAGGTGTTCTGATGCTTGATAAGCTAGTGTTCTTCTCCTTTCAGCAGTCAATAACTGGCACTAATATCAACTTAGGCTACGCCTGGTATATTCTATGAGCTTGTTTGACTTTCTCGTTATGGTGATTGCAAAAGGAGGATTTTTTCAGAAACTTGAGGCTATGTTCTTTAAATTTAGGGTTTACTAAAAGAGAAGGCTGATGGCTGCAAACACTGGGCGTATGGAGGAGACTTTGGGGACATTCCTAATGATTTAAACTTCTGTTTGAACGGACTTATCTGGCCAGATCGAACTCCACATCCTGCAATGCATGGTACATTTCACTTTATACTTTTTACTGACATTTATAAAATTTTGAGTTTAGTGGCTTGATTAGCTATCAATCTGCATATTCACTGTGGCTCTGTTTAATGTCTGCAGAAGTGAAGTATGTCTATCAACCAATCAAGGTTCTATTAAATGGGATCACGCTAAAGGTACTGTCATGCCTTAGATAATATCCTCATTTTTTTTTACCAAAGCTGACAATATTTCAATGTCCTTTACAGATAATGAATACTCATTTTTATGAAACAACGGAAGGGTTAGAATTTAGTTGGCTCCTCCATGGGGATGGATGCAATCTTGGTTCCGGGATGCTTTCACTTCCCACAGTTGGACCACAGAGCAGCTTTGACATAGAGTTAGAGAAGGGTCCATGGTACTCAGTCTGGGCTTCCTGCTATGCAACTGAGATTTTCTTGACAATTTCTGCTAAGCTTTTGCATTCAACACGCTGGACTGAAGCTGGGCATATTGTGTCTTCCACCCAAGTCCAGCTGCCTGCAAAAGAAGTCCTTGCTCACCATGTAAAAAGCTATCCCATTTTTTTATACTTATGTCAAGTTTGTCGCATCTTTATGATGTGTTCAATATTTCTTAATATAAGTTTAACCCACAGGCTATCAAAGCTGAAAGTGGTACCTTCTCTAAAGAAGTTTCTGAGGACATGATCAGAGTCTTCCATCAGAATAATTGGGAGATAAAATTCAATATCCAGAAGGGAACTTTTGAAAGCTGGAAGGTTGTTTCTATTGTAAATTATTTTTTTTGAAGCGGAAGATAATCATCAATCTTATATTTAGGTTGTTGTCCCTCATTTAATCATTCTGACATCAATGGCAATGTAATTGTTGAAGACATGGTAACAAAATTGCAGGTTCAAGGAGTTCCTGTTATGGGTAGTGGCATACTCCCTTCCTTTTGGCGAGCACCTACGGATAATGACAAAGGGGGAGGCTCTGCTAGCTATCTCTCTTCGTGGAAAGCTGCTCACCTTGACAGCCTCTCAGTTGTTACTGAGAGCTGCTCTATAGAGCAAGATTCTGATACTCTTTTGAAAATAAAGACAGTATACCATTTTATCGTGCAAGGTGAGGAGGGTTCCCTTTCTCAGTCCGAGAAATCAATTGTTGTATTTGAATGTGACGTGATATACTCAATCTGCTGTTCTGGGGATGTCATTATGGAATGCCATGTAAGACCCAGTTCGAATCTTCCACCCCTACCCCGAGTTGGAGTTGAATTCCATTTGGAAAGTTCTTTGGAGAGGATTCAATGGTATGGACGAGGTCCCTTTGAATGTTATCCAGACAGAAAAGCTGCTGCCCATGTTTCAGTCTATGAGGAGAATGTGGCTGACATGCATGTTCCCTACATAGTTCCTGGAGAATGTGCAGGTCGTGCTGATGTGAGATGGGTGACGTTTAAAAACAGAGATGGGGTTGGGATTTACGCTTCTATTTATGGCAGTTCTTCTCCAATGCAAATGAGTGCGAGTTATTACACCACGTCGGAACTTGACCGTGCAACGCATAATGAAGATCTTGTTAGAGGAAGCACCATTGAGGTGATGCCTTGAGTCAGAAATGCTTTCTTGTTTGCTTTATCGTATCTACAAGTGTTAAGTTCATTCGACTGTTTCTATTTATCTGCGAAATATACAAAGTTCACTGTGTATATCCAGTCCAATGTTAGTTTCTATGAAATCTAAACTAAATGCCAGAACAAGAAGTTGAGGAATTATTTGCTTTGTGGACAAGTTAAGTTTCCTATTTCTGGTTTTCACCCTAGATGTGTCAATAGCTCCAGTGTTATGCCAATGCTTCCTTTTAGTATTTTCCCATTTTCGGGGTCTTGACTATTAGAATTCTACTTTCTTTTACAGGTACATCTCGACCACAAGCATATGGGTTTGGGTGGTGATGATAGCTGGTCGCCTTGTGTCCATGAGAAATATCTGGTTCCTCCCCTGCCATACTCGTTTGCTGTCAGATTTTCTCCAGTGATCTCTGCAAGTAACGGATATGAAATTTACAAGTCTCAGTTGTAGAAGAAAATTTTCCATTGTCAATTTCGCTGCCTTTATCTGGTCCACAAACGACCACTGGTACAATAATTTGTGAGGGATCTGCAAGAATGAACCTTGTGCTGGACCAAATCCAATCTCAGTTTGTCTCTAAGATCTTTCTGACGGGTGCTTAATGCAGTCAAATTTGTATCTAGACATGCAAAAGTTCTCTTAAGTCCCAATCTGAAGATAAATAAAACCATGTGTGTCAACAGACTCAGCACTACTTTGGAAATGGACCAGCAACAATTCAGTGACTTTATGTTCATCTGTATGAAGAGGAACTCTCTCTAATGAAGATATTGTGCTTTTTTAGTAAATTGTGTTTACCTTTTACCATCTTATGGATCTTATCTATCAGAAGTGGTAGTTATACTCGACTAGATATATTTATGCCCCTGCGACTATCATGGGCTCAATGTCGTGAGGCGTTGATGACTGATTCTGTCATTTTCGCTTATGATCTTGGTGAATTCCTGAATCACAAATTTATTGGTCTAGCAGGAATCCACAATATGCAATAAGGGGACCACCTTTTATCGATAGAGGAAGTGTCACATTGGTTGATATGATAGATACTAGCTTCTTGGCTTGACTCTTTAAGCAGGTGATGGGACGCAAAAAACAAAAAAATTGCTTTATATGGTATCTGGTCCCCCATGTCCTCCATGAAACAAGATATGGTCCCGGTCTCCCTTAAATTTTGCCGGTCGGTGGCCGGCATTGTTCTGAATCAATCAATTGCAGTAAAAACACTTCCTGTAAGATGGCAACTGGATGTGAATTGGCTGTAACATCGAGGCCAGACAATAGCTCAACATGTTGCAACCGAGTCTCCACGGCATGAATGTATTTTAGGTTGATGTTGTGTGCTGAGATCCCTCCAGATGAGGCTGCATGGGAGGTTCTATGGGGAATGAAGTTGCATTAGGAGCATTAGGATGTAAAATAAATATGATGATCCCACTTTTTGCGGAACTTGCCTAGTCATACTTATAGAACTTTTCCGGCACCCCTCGTGCACCTGGCAATATCAGGTATTCCCACATGCCACCTTGAAAATTCAAATTACGACTCAAGGCCTGTAAACTACACAACTCGCCAGTGCTTTGCACATTGCTAATCTGCATTTTCAGCTCTCGATTTCGAAGTTCAGGTCAAAGGAGAATTTTTGCTGCGTGTAGTCTGTTGTAGAAATGTCTGGACCTCTAAACCTATCCACGGCTGGCCAACTTGGAGATCATGGTGGATTCTGCTTGCGTGCACTTTGGATATTCAATGTACCATTCTTGCTTGGTCGATTTGTATGGAAATATCTGTATGTTTGGAGAGTAAAATAAGGAACTCCAAGCCTCTGAACATTATCAGAATGCTGCCCGACAAGCAGAAGAATAAAACAGACCTTCATGAAAAGGATTCTTGATTCGGATCGTGATACGAAATTTATGGTGAAGCAAGTGAGAAATTTTCTTTTTTTGCCTTCACCGCTCTCCTGTACATCTTATTCATAACAAAATTCCATATCCCTCCCTTTTCTGGTAAAAGATATGGGTACAAAGAATCAATCCTGTGATGACATATTTTACAAAAGGAATGAGGCTTGAATTCTGATCTTCTCTACCCTTTCCTACAACACATTTCTTTCAGCCTATAACTTACAATACCATAAAGGCGAAAATCTGCCGTTTGTTTACCAAGAGCATGAGACACCTGACCCTAGATGCCATTCTCTAGTACTCGCCGCTGCTCAAAGCGGGCAACCTTCTCACCATCGAGAACCATCATCCCATGCATTGACTGTACATTGGTGTCCACGCGGGGATCGACAAATTGAGAGAATCCAAACCTCAAGTGTCTTCTAGAAAAATTCTGTATATAAAATCACGGAACCGTCTGGAGTACTGCTTTGGATCAACCGCAGATATTGAAGTCGGGTCATAGTGGATTGATTTGTATGCATGCTCAAGCTTCTTGCTAATGTCATAATCCTGCAATATGTCTATTATGCCGAAGAAGAGGATGACCTCGTATAGCTCTCCTGTTGGTTCACCAACCAGCTGTAGCTCACAGCCGTTTCTCCTCATTGTTAATTCAGCTCTTGCAGGCATGTTTATCCCTAATCTAATTGAAGCCCACCTGCCCAATATCATCAGATATAACAACAGCAATGCTTAAGTCACATATGAAGAGCTAATTTGATCGAAATGGTAGATCGCAAGGATGAAGCTCTAGATAATTGTTACAGCTTACAAAAGGATGGATGATGTTTCAAGTAAAAACTAGTATGCTGGCAAATGGAAGTGCCATATATTCCTTCCATAGAAAGAAATATGATCAATTGAGAAGCACCGATTTCCCTATAATTTTTTTTTTCCCATTCATTCAATTTTCAGAGAGTTGTAAGGTATTCGTTTATTGTATGGGAGTAACAGATCGTTTTTACCTGGTAGGGTCAAGTTGAAGCTGATCCATTTCCACGCTGGAAAGGCGAGGATCTACAGGGTCAACATCGTTATCTCCAATGCCTGAACAGACATTATAGCAGACGTTAAGCCTCGTTGATATAGCATGAATCGAAGGCATGAAGAAAAAAGGCATAAGTGAACCTCTAGGAGTGCGAATTCCAGCAGGACAAGCCTCGGCAACTAAGCTATCCTTGTTATAAGAAGTATCTCGGAAGTGAAGACCAACCAGAAGACTGTAGTCCATTATCCTTTCCTGTTCAAGAAAATCACAGTCGTTGTCGACTTGTCTGCACAAAATGAATTACGCGTAAGTGGAGGACACAAAGAAATAGAGGATATATTAGGATTGGCTCAACCTTCACAGAAAGACACATAAAACTCACAACATCTACTTAAATGAACCTCTCAGAAATTGCCATCAACATAAGAAATCAGAATTAGTTTCACCTAAGTAGAAGTTTGAATTACTATGAATGGAGGAGTTCTGGCGTGCTAGAATCCCACTTCATCTTCTAAAGAAAGAGCTCTACTGAAATTATATTTTACAAACAAGTTGGCTTGTGAAAATCCTAGTTCATTATATATCAGAAATAAGTGATCGAAGTTCAACCTCTCTACCTTGCTTGTGCAAAATTCAGCTTGAGGGTGTGGGCAGAAGGTATGTGAGGTTGGCAAGGAGAACGCTCAAGAGTAAGGAAGGTACAAAGAAAGTGGAACAAATGGTCTGATAACACAAGCAGAAAAGAAATCTCACCTGCAGAACTCTTGGAACCAAACATTCTGGAATCTGAATATAAAGTTGAGATCAAGGTCCTTAAGGGTGGTAGTAGCTTCAATTTCAGCCTCCGGTTTATCAGTTATACGACCATGAGAAGAACCCTTCAAGTCAAAGCGCCTATGGATTGCATACTCGGAGCAGAATAGGTTTCCCATTATGACAAATCGTACCTGCGTCACTGACTGCAAATGAGTATGACAATAGTTTTATGTCCTGTGAAGTTCACCAAGGGAGATGTAACTCTGATTCCAGTGTATCTTAAACATTACCTTCTTTTGTGCAGTCCCAGTCAATTTCACGCAATGTAGACCAAAGTATTTTGTAACAAGAGTGTTTTCGTAGGTTCGGACATGATTGTAATAAGATGGCAGCATCCTCAAAAGCACCTGTGATTAAAAAAAGAAAAAAAAAAACACATGGCATTGTGAACACAGCACAAAAAAGACTATAATTTCAAGAATTGCTTACTAAAATTTCGCAGCTTAGAGCAAATAACTTCCACCAAAAATCTCGAGAAAGTTTTACATGAATGGTTTAACCTAGTAACGTGCCTATATCAAACTAATTACTCTATATCGCAATTTGATATTAGTGAAACTAATTAAACATTTGGAGATAAGTTGTAAACTTAGATATGAACATGAACCTTATAATAGGAAGACTGGTTTCTGTTGCAGTAAATTCTTTAGTGAGAATGCACTGACAAAGGGAACTTCTCACTCATATTATGCAAGCAACGAGGGGAACACACCTTTACTTCTGATTTTTTCATGGTCTTTATCATGTACCGGTCATCATGGGTCAAGTAGAAGAAACTTCCACTTTTCCCAGGGGAAGAGAGCTCTCGCAAGGCATCATTCCCACAGATCGATATCATATAATCCGCTGCATCAATTCTAAATAATTTTCTGAGAGTCCTGCAGATTGACAAAAGATATATATTGTCACTCTGAAGTCTATGTTAATGAAATTTGGTGCTTTGAAACTTGAGTAACCTCGAGTGACTTCATGAGACAGAGATTCAGAAAAAATTCAATGAAGGACTACTTTGGGAGATGTCAGCTTAAGCTTATGCTTATGAGAACAATATTATCAGTTCTGCAACAAACACTACAAGATTGTAGATGTATCCATAAACAGTAACTGGATGGTGCAGCTGAAAGAAGATTATCATTAGTAAAAAAAAAATGATTCAAGATTACCTGAAAACCACTGGGCAATAATCCTTCCACCTGAATTCGCATGACTGGTGGGGTGGAGTATGCTTGGATCCTTCGGGAGGAAATCTAGTCCACACTTTTTCCTTGGGATCGAAAGCTGAAGCTTTCAGATCCAGGGATGTAGCTGGAGCAGGCCTTCCAACGGAATGCCTGTGGGGTGACATTGAATGACCGATTACATGCAAGAAAGACATCCAATGACATGCCGATCATGATGACGTGCACAAATTTTATTTCCTGGAATTGTTCCCCGTAGACATTAGTGGATTGAGAGGCAATAGATTGTTACTTCCACTTGTTCACTGTCCCTTCCATCGAATACCATAACATGTGGGGATACTAGAAGTGAAACTATATATTCAATTAACTGAGGAGACAAATATCTAATCAGCTATATCTGGAAAAAAGGAACCGACAAATTTAAAACCTATTAATACGTGAAACTTGTGGATAATCATAAACAAGTTTCAATAAGCAAAGCTAGAATTCTATTATCCAATTCAAGAAAAAAAGGAGACAGAAGTTAAACTACCTATAATAGAAACCCAGTACCTGATTCCTAGCTGCAGGTTGAGCATTAGCTCATAGTTCCTATGTCCTTTAGATATAGTCTCTCCCTGTTTCTTTGGCGGTTTTATCCTCAGCATCTGTTGTCTAGTCAGTGTGTCTCCCATGCTTGAATCTTGAGGTTGAATATTCCCCAGCCCTTCATGTTCATCGCTGAGATGATTTCCATCACTGCCTTCTGATCCCCAACTGTAATGAGACACCCTTCCATCCACCGACATCCTCCGTTTCCCACCCCCCTCACTTTCCTTTTGAGGTCTCGAAATTTGCTGCTTTTCCAAGAACTCCCCCTCAATCCCCGGCCAATTCAGCAACTTCTGTGATGGCAAAATCGAAACTTTTTCGCCGGGACAAATCTTGCAATCCTGCAAATCCACTGAAAACACCTCTTGAGGATTCCAGTCAATGTTGCCTCCGCTCGACCCTGATGGATAGTATGTGCCGCTCTGCTCCTTCGGGTCTCTACTCCAAATGCCGACATAAAAACTACCATCGGCCCATCTAAAAGTCCCATTCCCTTTGGGCAAACCATCTTCCCAGAATCCATCATACCGATTTCCATTGCTCCATATCATTGTACCATTCCCGTTGATGGTCCCATTTTTCCATTGTCCTATGTAATTGTTCCCATTATGCCATTGGTACCGCCCATGGCCATCCTGCATCCCGCGCCGCCACTCTCCTTCATAGTAATCACCATTAACATAACTCTTAGTCCCTTGCCCATGTTTCAAGTTCATTATCCAGGAACCTCTGTATGTATCCCCCGAAGGGCCTGTGTAAGTCCCCTTACCATCCATATAGCTACTCTTGAATTCACCCTCATATGTGGCACCGCTTGGCCAACAAAACTTCCCCTTTCCCATTGTCTTGCCCTTGAACCATTCGCCAACATACATACACCCATCAGTCCACAGATACTTCCCGTGACCGTGGGGGAGGTTGTCCGCCCACTGGCCGGTGTAAAAGTCCCCATTTGAGAGGACCCTCTCGGCATGGTAGACATCGCTCTGGCCCGCATTGTCCTCGTCGTCAACGTGGGCAACCGACATAGCGGCGAAAATGCTGTTCACCCTTTTCTTTGCAGCAGCTTGTGATTTCCTCACTGTTTTTTCCCAGGCCTTCAAAATTCGGCCGTGCTTTTTGCTCATTTCTCTCTGCCCCCAAACGAATGTTGGTGTTCACATTCTCCTCTTCTCCTTCCCCATACCCATATCGATGCCTCTCTCTCTCCCACACACCCACGTACGCATTCTCTCTCTAACTATATGCTTTCCCCAATGAAGACTTTCCAATCACGACAAGACATTCTTGAAACAGAGGAGAGAGATAGACAAGACATATGCCGGAACACGAAAAGATGACTATTTTTATATGTCGTCAAGTCTGAATTTGCATTGCATTGGCGTCTGCTCTATTTGTGCTGCGAAATGGGTTGCCTGAGATTTGGAAGGGAAAAGAATGGGAGTGTTGGATTCATAATGGAGAAAGCAAAAGGTGGGGTTGGTACCAATGGCGATCTTTTCTTTGTTTCTGGGTGTATTTTTTTTTTTCCCCTCTGCTCTCTTTTTCTCTCTCTTATTTTTTCCTCCCCCCTAGTTTCCACTTTTCTTTTTCTGATGGGTTTGGACCAAAGATTCAAAGCATTGGTCTTTGCATCCGAATTTGACTCCTGAAACTCCTGCCAGGCCAAACATTTGGAGAAACACAGGGACATGTCATCGCTGGTTGTTATCCTATTTGCCTTTTTTGGATGTGTCAGATCAGAGAGCAGTGACCGCACTTGGCATTTTCACTTTAATTTTCTAATTTATCCTATTATTTCCCCCATATAGTAATCTTTTCTTCGCCGGGCCCTTCACATTTTACCACATCTTCCCAGAAAGGGCACTGGCTCCCTTAGTATGTCCCTCATAATATACACAGTCCTTGTCCTCTTCATGACCATTTTTCTGCTTTAGCAGAATAAAAAAAGACAATAATTCCTGTCACTTTGCTGATTTGTCCAGAACCTAGGCTCCTCAGTGCATGAAGAGAGAGAGAGAGAGAGAGAGGGAGATTGGCATCGTCATTGGCATTGGCATGACTTTCTTGATTTGGGGAGAGCGGAAGGTCCATCGCCTTACGCTTTAGAGGGACAGATGCAGAGAAGAAGCAGCCAACGAAAGGACGCTTTACTGACCACTGGGCAGACAGACATTTACAGCTTCTTCGTGCTAATTAACAATGGTGGTGCTTTTTCCTAGGCGTCTGTCTCAGCTAACTAGAACTCGGACACCGTGTCCTAGAACATCGTGCGGGTCCTGCATCTTTCTGACAAGTCAAACTCAGCCCTATTCCCAAGTGGACCCCACTCTTATTATTGGTTGTAATCACACCAAAATATAGAAATAACAAAAACAGAATCTTTCTTGCTTCTAGGATACGTCACCCGTCACCACTTAAATGCATATAGTTGGGTGGGGGGATGGGAAAGCATAATTAAACTTGTTCCATAAGTTTGATAAATAAATAAAAAACTCATTTCATATATAATTAGTGCGACAATTTATAAGGTTAATATAACGGAAAATCTCAAATCGGTATATCTACAAGCAATTTACCGTTCGCTAATTTTTGTTAAATTTTATTGTCAAATTACTAAGTTGAATGATACAATACTGATTTTGGATTTTAATTTATGTTTGTTACATGTATACTAATTTGTGATTTTTTGTGATATTAATTTAATTTAACAGAACATAATGGAAAGTAAATTTATTACAATGTATAATTTAGGGTTTTATGTTGAAAAAATGGTTTGGATAAATATATTGCAAGGTATTGGGGTATGTAAAAGTTTGAAATTTTTTGTAGTATTAATCCTTGATTATATTATGAGTTATATTGATATAGGTTAATATCCTTTCATAAAAGACCACTACAAGGCTTCTCATATATTCGTTACCATGGATTAAATTAGATTATAATTTCATAATATGAATCATAAGCTCACAACGTTTATCTAGCCTTAATGATTTATGTGCATAATGCACATTAATCACTAGATCTCTGCGTTTTTTTATGCGATGTTATAAGTGAAACTCTTCCGACTTCCTGATTGTGAAGTTATTCACGTAACGTTCATCAGAGAACTCACTGCAAAAGAAGACAGAAGAAAAACTCATTGCCGGTGGTGGATCGGTTCATCCTCGTAAATTTCAAGAGGACCCCATTGGCCTCGTGCGGTCAGGCGAGGTGCAGTTGCATCATGTCGCATAAAGAGAGAGAGAAAGAGAGATAGGGGCGTTAGGTTCAGGCGTCAAGGGACATCCATAGGGGCGTGCGAAGGGCGCAGGGGACAGTATTCACGTCCCTCATCTGTTTTGATGGGTACTATGTTAAGGGGCTGTCCCCTACATAGACGGCACTTGGTTGGCTGTCAGAGACAAATTGGCCTTCTCATGTCCCTCACAATTCAATTTTGGGTCCCAAGTCTGGTCTCGGAAATTCAATCACCTAATTTTCTACCAATCGGTAAACTTGTTTGCTTGTACTCTCTGTATTCTTCTCTTTCCCGGGTCATTCGATCTTGTTCGTACTCAATTTTAATACACTAAAATCGCCTACCCTCACCTTCAATGCTACTGGAGATGTCAATCCTTGCAAACTTTAGCCCGCAAACCAGAAGCCCCACATACATTGGAATCCGCTCCATCGTGCTGTCCTGGAGGAATTTTTCCTTATTAATACAGCCCATGCAAATTCGCTTGTAACGTCAATTACGGAATTGGTGTTCATTGTCGAGACATCGATTTCATGTCCTCAGCACTACTGAATAGAACAGACACCCGAGTTGCAGAGAATATCACCGACCCTGTAGTTGCAACGTCAGCCTGTGCAGTGCTTGAAGAACCTGCTTAAGTCTCTCCTTCGTCTCTGGATCCACCAGGTTCCCCTCGCCGTCGAATTTCGTAGGGGGTTGAAATGCGTTCACGACGAATTCGGGCTTGTTGATGAACTGAAGGTCGACAAAGACTCCGATTTGACGGAGATGATACTGCGCTCGTCCCCCACCAAAGCTTCCTCCCGCGCTCACAATGGCAGCTGCCTTGCCGGCCCATACATTCGGCGGCCTAGATCCCCAGTCAATTGCATTCTTTAGAGGTGCTGGTACGGCAAAAGAAGAGAATGATTAAGAAATGAAGACTGCAGAAATGCATGACTTCCTTACCCTTTACCATAGTGTGAATGCTAGCGACAATTCAAGCTGACAACGAATGTTGCATACTCATTTTCCTCCTGAGCAGGAAATGAACCAGAGCACAATAAAAGGCCACGTTAAACTTATTTTCCAACATCGAGGAGTTATCTTAGTAGTAAAGAAACGGACAAATGTGTGAGGTTTACGCAAACGATAAAGGTTCAAACTCCCAACAGCATTAAGTATTGATAACCTCATGTTTGGGCTGTCCACTCTGGCTTCTACTTGGGTCCTACTTGATCTATAAGATCATTAGAGTGTTCAAGGTCCCAGATTTACTCACCTGAGGTGGGTTCGTTGCTAGAAATCAGAAAATCCTCATTTCCTCAACTTTTATAGCCCGAATAATATCAGAAACAATCATCGTCTCATTAAACTCCATGATTAGAGCGTGAATTCCAGTAACTTGCAACCTGGAACCCACGTGTTGAAGTGGCAAAAGCGCACCCAACAAGCATTGGGAGAATAGTATGGCGTTGTTTTTTGATGGGAAATTGAGACTTCTTTCAGATTTACTGTGCTTTAGCGAAATCAGATGATTTCGGCAATGTAGTCTACCACTGATTTTGGACAAGATCACTGACAGACTCATGAATTCAAAGTAGGAGCACATATTACTCTTCAGTGTATCCAGATTTAATGAACTTGAGATCCGATAGTATCCGAGAGAAGGATGACACTTCATACTTTCTTCCACACGAAGATTACTGACATTTCCGAGAACTGTAACGATGCAGATGGTTACCTCACCCCATACGTATTATCAGCACCAAAGCTTCCACATGAGGAGACAATCAGCTCATGAAATCTGAAGCGTTAGTGAAGTAGCATTCTGATATAGACTAGGCTATAAGGAGCAGAGTCTGAAACTATGGATCGAGACTACACTAAGGAACAAGGAAGCTTGACTGAGCAAAGAAGTCAAGGAATGAAGCTCCTTCTACGACAGCCCCATTGAATAGGAGGGTGCAAAAACCCTTTTTTGTCTTGTAGATGAAATGCAATTTTTTTATGAATTTCTATTTAGAGAGTGGGGGCTTCAAGTTCTTAGGAAGAGCCGTACGAGGCAGCTCACGTATGGTTCGGGAGCCGAGGCCCAGCACAAGGGCTTGGGTCAACACTTATGAAAGGCAAGATCCAAAAAGTCTTATTTAGGGCTCGACCTGGGGTCTTGGACCTGACTAAGGCCATAGACTAGAAGTATGTTCTCTGATAAGGCAGTTAGGATCAGATTATCCAATATGAACTCTGATTGCAGTGAGAGAGGCACGTCTAGGAAAGCCTAGCTACTTTCTATTAGTTTAGGAAGGAGATCAGTCTCATAGTAAAGAAACTGAATGATGGGTCCGCTGTGAGAGATTTTCCACGCAACAGATGGTTGTCAAGCAAGACTCAATGCGCGGATTGACAATCCGATTGGTATACTAATACACCTTCCTCTAACCAGTCAAATGTGTAGTGACATTAAAAACAAGGCTGCAACCTAAGTAAACATGTTTGAGTGAGCGCAACACACATTAATACATTAAATACATACATAAACATGAGAAGAGTAAAGCTTCATCATATTCACAGAATGTTGCAGCACAAGCATCTAACGTACATATGTATGTAAGACACCGCATCATACACTCTCTCTACAATCTCTCAAGCAAGATATCGACAGCTCCGGACTTCAATCAACAAAGAATAGGTTCATTATGGTAGTTGCAACAGTTTTTCCCTCATTACATTACTCCAACTGTGAGGGCCTCCCCACCTCATAGGCAAGAAGCACCAATAACACATAACATGAACAGCTTTGCTTTAGTCTAATGGGGAGTCAGAGAACTCAGGAAACAAAGCAAACCCACCTACAATTCTCGAAAGGCATGTTCATTCATAGACCAAAACCACCCAATACATCTAACTGTGAAAAAGAAAAAGACCAACTGGAAGTAAAATCTAATCTAGTTCGGTTTGAGTTCAATATCCAGAAACTCGATGGCAAAAGTTAAGGAAGAGAGAAAAAACCCATGAAGCAGAGCAAGATAATTGAGGCAGATGCAGTAGCTGTGAAAAAGAGAAATCACTGGATAGACTCGTTCTATCGCAGATACGCTAGAAGAAACCATCTTCTGATCCGACAGTTTGGCAGCCGACTGGATCTAATCTAATCTAATCTGATCTGATCTGATCTAACAAGACGCGTATGTGGAGGGAAAGCAACATCATTTCTGGTAACTAATTGAATCCGATCACTCCCAAGACCACGAAAAACTAGCGAAACAGCAGTCGATCCTTCTTCCACGAGATCGACAGCCGTAAAAGCAACGACATTTGCATAGCACATCTACGAACGAGTACGTAAAAAGAAGGAAGCAGAGACAAGGTGGTTACGAGCGACGGAGTAGTTGTACTCGGGGGAGGCGAAGAGGATGCTGTCGGCTTCCAGGACCTTCTGGCGAAAAGCCTCGACCGCCGGCGGGAACCTGCCGTCGACCTCGAGGTCCGTGTTTATCATCGGGAGCGGCGACACGTCGATCAGCTCTACCTGCACCCCGTTCGCCGACCGCTCGGAGATCTCGACCGCTGTCGCCATCAACAGGGAAGAGAGAATGCCAACGCATTCCGATAAAGAGCTACAGGATTTAGAGCACGGGGTGTTCGGAGAATCAAGATCGAGACGACATTACCGGAACGCAGGAGGCCTCGGTTGAACGAAGCTTTGCGAAGCGAGCCGCAGATCGCCGCGACCTTGATCACTGCCGGGCTAGCGACCACTGCAGATTCCATCTCTCTCTCTCTCTCTCTCTCTCTCTCTCTCTCTCTCTATGTCTAGGAATTGTCGCTCAGTGAAGGAGCAGCGGCGGTGAAGGAAGAAGAAGAAGAAGAAGATGAAGTAGCTGAGCAGGTTGACGGCGATTATTTAATTATTGTCTTATCAAGGAGGGGAGTAGGTGGGAGCCGGGAGCCTGGAGAGCGCGAACGGACGAGAGCCGTTGATGATGAGGACTGGTAGGAGCGCTGACCAGGGGATCTGGTGAGGTCGCGAGCAGGGTAGCGCCGCTCGATGTGGCCGTGCAGAGAGACGGAGATAGTGCCAACAGTTTGGGAGCCTGTCGGTATCGTATTTTTAAGGGAAAAAGCCACTAAAAACCCCCAACTTTGCATCGGGTGACACATTTACCCAAAACTTTGTTTTGTGATGTGAAAAATCCCGAATTTTGCTAACTGTGACACATTTACCCCAAACTTTTATTTGTGACACCAAAAACCCTGAACTTTCATTTGTGTGACACATTTACCCTAAATCATAGGGGCATTTTGGTATTTTTTCTTATTCTTCTTCTTCCCTCCGCCGGCTCCGCCATGGCCGGCGGAGGGAAGCCTCGCCGCAGGTGAGGGCGGCCCTCGTTGGCGTCGGATGAGGGCCTCCTTCGCCAGCTCTGGCGAGGGCACCCTCGCCCGACGCCGGCGAGGGCACCCCTCGCCAGGCCCTCGCCTGACACAGGCAAGGGCAGCCCTCACCGGCGTCGGGCGAGGGTGCCCTCGCCAGACCCAGTAGAGCGCTGCCCGACGCCGGCGAGGGCAGCCCTCGCCGGACGCCGGCTTCCCTCCGCCGGCGGAGGGAAGAGAGAAGAAGAAAAAATAAAAAAAGAAAAAGAATAAAGAATAAAGAATAAGACTAAAATACCTTTAATGGGGTAAATGTGTCACAGTTTGCAAAGTTTGGGGTTTTTCACATCACAAAACAAAGTTTGGGATAAATCTGTCACTCGAGGCAAAGTTAGGGGTTTTTGGTGGTTTTTTCCCTATTTTTAATTAGAAAAAAAAAACCAAAAAAGAGAGACAGGAGGAAAACACTGGAATATGTGCGACTCCCAGAATTCGTTAGTGGTGTTTTTTGAAGAACAGATTGTCAAAACCATCATTTTTGCTTTCGCAAGAGCAATCGACGTTGTCATCGGCCTGGATTGATAACCTTCTATGGGCATTATCGCATGAGTTTCATTTCGACGTTAGCATGTTCATTTGAATCATAGTCATTACTCATTTTGAGCGGGTTTGTCATTGTTTGTACTACTAAGAATATAACTGAATTGTCTGATGTATCCACACATCAAATCTATGTTGCAAAATAATCAAACTTCTTGAGTATCAGAAGTCATTACAAGTTAACTAGGGTTTTCAAGGTAAGCTCGAGGTAAACTCTTACATCATTAGGCCAACCATCACCATCACCATCGTCAAGTTCATTGTTTGTTGTTTGAGTTCTATCGGCTTTAGCAAATTCCACATATCTCAATAAAAGAAATTTGGAGAAGGTTTTTGGTATTTATTCCATGAAAAACAAATAATATGAAAAGAATTTCCTTGAAATTAATCATTTGTTTCGTTTACAAAATTGAACAAACAAAAAAATATTTTTATTGCTTACGAAAAAGATTCAACATAAATTATTATTGATGATGATATTTTTTTACATTTGCCAATTATTTCAATTGATTACTTTTTTTTTTGGTCGAATAATTGATTACTTTACAAAATATAGTTTTAAAATCATTCATTTTTTTGGATACGTTTGTTTAAAGCAAATAATTATAACAGCTCTTTCCTTCAAATGATATACGAGAACTGATTTGGTATTAAATGAAAATTGGATTCTGTAATCTCGAATGTTAATCCATCTTAGGAAAGCCCATTTAACTGACTTTCCAGTGATCCACCATTTTTAATCATGTCCTTGATAATGTATAGAAAAAGGTTTTTTTTTTTTTAAAAAAAAAAAAGACAAAAAGAGGAACGATTTATTAATAAGCAACCGACAGGGGTTCCCCATCCTACGTTTCTACAGATTCCTGTTACGTTTCTACTTTCCTGTGCGTGCTCTGCCTCTCTCCATCGACGCTCTTCTCCTGTTCTCTCGACGCGGGTGAGAGTAAAGGTAATCTCTTTCGCGTCGGGCCACCTATGTCTTGGATCCTCGAGTGGCGCATTGTTGGTCGTCGTCCTTTTTCTTTCGACCCGTGGCTCGTGTGCTCTGTTGCATTCCTTCCGTTGCTTGATGCTTGGTTGTCCTCTGCTGTTGTTCTTGCTGTTGCGGAATGGAATTCGGTATTTTGCTTCTTGGGTTCGTTCCCATTTTGCCATTAATTGATTCACTCGCGGGGTTGTGGGATTTGGTTCGACCCTCCACCGGTAATGGGGATATTTAGCTGGGGAAGTTGCTTATGCGGTGATCCCGTGTTACAAGTTGTGATCTTTCGGCCATTTTGGTTCGCATTTCTCCCTTAACATCGATGGTTTTGCTCATATTGGAAATGCAGACACCTTCTTATGTCCTTTTCCTGTTACTCATGTTTCGCCAATTCAATTGCCTTTCCATTACTGGTTTTGTCTTAATTTTGGAGCATTGTTTCTTGGAGCTGGCGATTGCTTCGTCTGATCTTCTTTCATGGATCTCAGATTTCAACTGCTTATTTGCTGGGAATATCGGCTGCTCGTACTCTGGACCAGTCCGATGAGACAGTCTTAAGGGTCTCGATTTGTGGGGGCAATTCCCGGTCATAAGATATATAGACTCCCCTCACTGGCATCTATTTGAAAGGTTCATCTTTTTATATCATTTGATATCAGGAAACATACTATTGCTTCTATAATACCTTATAAATTTGTACGAGGTGTGGTGGTTGTTAGATCCTGTGTTGAATTTTGCTGATTTTATGTTCGGTGTCTATGAGGTTGCTAGCATGACGACATAGAGCAGACTATCAGGTTTGAGAAACCTTCCCTATCACATCATGGAGGTGAACTGGACAAGGGCTTGACTGGCTCGTGATGATCATGATGATATGACATCAGGAATAAGAGACTTTTGCAACCAAAGGGAACTAGTAACCAAAGGGAACTATTCAGTTGATTGTATGGTGAATGACAATGACCGGGAGAAGGAACACTGGAAGCGCTTCAATGCCACTGCTGGTTCTGTTGTCTCTTGGGTTTTGCTTTGCTACATACAATCTTCAAACTATAATAATGCGCAATGTAGCAATCATGAGATCGGCAGTGGATGATTCAAACAGGAAACTCTTATCCGATCCCATTCTTGTGATGCCTGACGATATGCAGAAGCAGAAAACCTCAGGATCACCTTTTCATGTTGCTCTGACAGCTACAGATGCGCCATATAGCAAATGGCAGAGTCGCATTATGTACTACTGGTATAAGAAGAAGAAGGACCTGCCTGGCTCCGAGATGGGGGGATTCACTCGGATTTTGCATTCGGGAAATCGTGACAACTTGATGGATGAGATTCCTACTATTGTTGTGGATCCTCTACCTGCAAGCTTGGAAAGAGTAAGCTTTGCTGTGCTCTTCAGATTGCATGATCAATGATATGCTATTTCTGTTATTTAATTTTGGATTTATCATAAGGTTCTCACTTGCTGTAGTGGGGATTGAGGAATGAAATTAATTTGGGAAAACAACACATTTGGGGGATCGGTTGCAGAAGCTGCCATTATTTTTTCTTGATATCACAGGTTTAGACAAGTTTTTGTCTGATAAGTGACTTACTACTGAAGGTCTGAGAAAGTTCATTATTTTGGTTTTATGAAGTATATTTAGATATGCTCAGTTTACTTGTAAGTCTGAATTCTTCATGAGCCAGGACATAATAAATGCAATGTCCACTTTCACAATGGGAAAGCAACAGCCTGGAACTTCAATTTTTTAAATCAACTGCCAAGTTCCCATGGTAGAAGTTGAAAAATAACCTTTAAGACCTGCAATTTCCTGTACTTTTGATTCCAGATCCTAGTCTGCTCGAACTGCAATTGTACTCGGAAGTATACTAAGTTGATAGCTTTAGCCTTCCAAGTCTTGATGCTCAAATGCCTTTCTTTTCTTTTTGGACATTTTCTGACCTTACATTTTAGAATAGTCTGTTTTTGAGTTTCTGGTCATTCTTTGAGTTCACATCTTAAATGGGTCTCAAATGGTATACGCAGGGATACATTGTATTAAATAGACCATGGGCCTTTGTACAATGGTTGGAGAAGGCTACAATTGAGGAAGAGTGAGTTTTTATTATTTTTATTTTTTCGGTTATTGGTGTTGTGAAAAGTATTGCATTTAGCAACGTCTTAAAAGGATTGAGCATGTTCCTTAATTTTTTGCTGCAGATATATTCTAATGGCAGAACCTGATCATATATTTGTAAATCCTCTACCTAATTTGGCTGATGGAGGATATCCCGCTGCTTTCCCTTTTTTCTACATAAAACCTGCAGAGAATGAGAATATCATCCGGAAGTTTTTTCCTGAGGAGAATGGTCCTGTGACCAATGTTGACCCAATTGGGAACTCACCTGTAATCATTAAGAAGGTAATGGCTCTTGCAACTATTCCACCTGAATAATTATGATCTTGTCATTTTTTATCTGATTAATGTGATCTTTGACAAAAAAAGAGAAGCCAAAACCTGTGCCTGCATTACGTTCTATTCTACCTTCTTCAGTTAATGGAAACACCAATTGATATTTGTTTGCATGCAAAAAATAGTGTTTCTAATCTTGATTGGTATAGGTCATATGTGAAAAAAACGAAGTTTTTTATGTTTGTATTTTTTTTATTCAGGATCTGCTAAAGAAGATTGCTCCTACATGGATGAACGTTTCTCTAAGAATGAAGGATGATTCTGAAACTGATAAAGCATTTGGATGGGTACTGGAAATGTGAGCATTTGAGAAAGTGTGAGCGTAATTTTTATTTTCTCCCTACTTTAAGTAACAATAATGGCGATGGTTTATTCTTGTCTTTTGTTAATCTCAGGTATGCTTATGCTGTGGCATCTGCTTTGCATGGTGTTAGGCATGTCCTCAGGAAAGACTTCATGCTACAGGTTTGGACAGTAACTTATAGGGTTATCACAAATCCTGCTGATCTCCTTTTCAATAGTCAATTCACTGCTTACATGTAATGGGGACCTGCTTGAATAACCATTTAAATTCTCTTCTCTTTCCTTTTTTAGCCTCCATGGGATCATCAAACTGGAAAGAGGTTCATCATCCACTATACTTACGGATGTGACTACAACTTAAAGGTGACAGTACATTTTTTCCAAGCTATAGATCATGTGAAGCTGCTCCCAGAACATTTTTCTGTGTCATAGATCATAGTTAATTTGCCAATCTCCTTTTTTTGTACATCAATTGGTTAAATTTCTTGTTTTAGAACTCAACCAGTGATTTGCGTATTTCCAGGGTGAACTAACGTATGGCAAAATTGGAGAGTGGCGATTTGACAAGAGATCATACTTACGTGGTCCTCCACCTAGAAATCTTTCCTTGCCTCCTCCAGGGGTTCCTGAAAGTGTAGTAAGTGAGATATGTTTTATTATGTGGATCTTAATCTTCTGTCAAGATCATAACATGTAAAATAGGTATGGTTTCTTAAGTTTGAGTTTGTATGTTAACAAAAGGATTTTATGGTTACCTGAGCTGCTAGACATGCATGCTGATCCTTTTGTAATGCTCTCATTGGTGAAGTCACTGATGATCTGGGTGGTTTATTATTTGAGAACTAAAGAAAATGAATCTAGGACATAAAATATGCTGGAAAATAGCAGGATGTAACATCAGATCTATGCGACTTCTTCCTTTTTAACTCCCTCATGGAAAATACCTTGAAGGTTCAGATAAATTCTTTCCTTGACATTTATACGAAGGACCTGGTGTGACCTCTTAAGCCTGTACTAGCACAACTCAAAAGGATTTTTCATTCATCTTACTTAGTCAAGTCAACAGAGATGGCATATGCATACATCAAGGATGAAAGGTCTATTGGAATTTTCTATGCTTAGATGCTTGCACATAAAACTATTATTCATAGTCATCATTTTATCATGATATGATAAAAGAGCAGAAGCTAAGGGATATTTATGCAAGTCTAGATGTACATATGGAATGTTCTTCTCAATTGTCTCATTTTCTCTTGCACTGAAGTACATAGCCGGCTATAATGAAGCAAAAATCTTGACTCTTTGAATATTTTAACTTATGCATGTGCTTTGCTTTTGTGTTTTTGCAGGTTACTCTTGTGAAGATGGTAAATGAAGCTACTGCAAACATTCCTAGCTGGGATACAGAGTAGAAACGAGGTGTGCGATTAAGCACCTTGATGCAACCTATGATTTGGAATAAAATTGTTGTTTCAGTCTTAGCTGTATTATTTTCAGAAATAGAGTGCAGAAATTCTTAGCTCAGAATTTCAGATAGAGGTCCGACCTAAAAAGAAAGTTCTACATATAGCATTGGAATGTAATTTTGACGGTTGCGTCTTTCGGGCACTTTTCCTTTGGTGTAAAAGGGCCTAGAATCGCTGTAGATAGAAATCCGCTTCATTAGATGGCCCGGTGTGCAACCCTACATTGCTCGACTCACAACAAGATATCTGGATGAATACGGGAAAGAGAACTCTGCATTTCAAATTATGCAAATATATTTGAGAAGGTCTCTATTCCATTGTCTTGATCATATCAAAATGCGCCCACGCTCCTGATGATTAACTTCATGGTGGTTATATGAGTCGCTGGTGCAATGTCTGGTCAATATTGCCCTGTCCAACCGGTTTCACCCGTAGATTTTTCGACTGTAAGGGTTCCCCTAATGACACATTTGAATCATGGCGATTCATGCAGTGCATGAGGTATTAATGAAAATTGGTCTCTCCATTCCTGCAAGCATGACAGGTTCGTGAAAGTACTAAAATATGGTTTTGACATTGCGTTTGAGAATGCCCTGCTATCTATCTCTCACGCGCAGACAGCATATATCTTTGTAGAGTGATCATTTGCGTGTACATGGACACTTATTCACATGCACATGATCGAACATAAGATATTTGATAATGATCGCGCGAGAGAGAAATGGAGATCTAGCACTTTCGAAGCAGCCATGGAGCAGTGCATTTGGAAGAGGTCTCTTAAGGGTGATAGATTAGCGGTAGGGGTGTGCAACTGGACAGGGTATACTCGGGAACCAGATCAGCCCACTCGGAAAACAGGGTCGGGAATTGGTTTCCCAAAATTTGGAACCGGTTTGAACCGGTCCGGGAACTGGGTCCAAGTGATTACCCACTTGGAATCGGTTCTCAAACCGGTTTTGGAACCAATTTTGTAAGTAGAGGTCCAAAATCCTATTTTTTTTCTGCTGATTTATATTTTTATTTCGGCAATCGCACATCGTTTTTCCTCTTAGCTCTAGCAGACATGCACGGCGCTCATCCTTCGTTGTTCCTCTTCCTCGCTCGCTTCCCTCCCTCATTGGCTCCCTCTCGCATCGTCCGATAGACAGACAACGTCCGTCGCCACCAAATTCCTGGGTACCACGTGGATTGGCTTGTCTAATTTCTCTTTTGAAGGATGAGTTATGCTTGTAGCAGAGATTTGTTAACTGTTTTAGATAAATGAATAGTTTCATGTATAATTGTGTGAATGAGACTAATATTAAATCCATGTTTGTTACTAATGTTTATGCAACGTTACGATTTTTGCTTTGCTTTATGATTTTATTTATGATAATTAGCCTTGTGGATTCTTAATTTTTCGTTTAGTCAAAATTTTTATGTACTTATTCAATACAAGTGCTTAATGTTTCAATACAAATTATGAGAATTACATTATTTTCTCGTATATTAATGTAAAATTCGAAGTTGTATAGAATATCGGGCGGTTACAAAACAGGTTTTAATGGAAACATGGTTGACCTTGGAACCGGATCGGAAAAACAAGGTGGGTCGGGTACAGGGTCCAATACAAACAGAGTCAGGTACACGGAAAAAAAGAAAAGAAAAGAGAACATGTTATAATATAATCGGGTATAGGATCTAGGTCTAAACCCTACTCATCTTGGACTCGATCACCCCTAATTGGCGGTGCAGTTATTGTGACTTAAACTACTTCAAACCAATATTCATCAAACGGGTGGATTGGTTCGAAAATGATTTGATCCATTTTGACTTATTTAATTTATTTCGATCCATTTCCATGCAATACAAATCTAACAACTCATTCGATTTGACTCATATTACTAAAATATTTTCATATTCAACTCAATCTTGGTCTTTGCGTGATGTTGGCAAGAGTGGATTGGCTGGCGACCCTCACCAGATTTCATAACCAAAATATATAAATAAATAAATAAATAAAATAAAATAAAATTTATTTACAAAATTTCAGAAATTATGAAAGATGAAGAATTATAAAAATTGTCCTTACATTTCCAGCTCCACTTGATGCACTGGACGCATCATTTACTGTCAAAAAGGTTTTCTATTTTTCATATAGATTAGTTCTCAATCCATTTAAGGCCCCTAAAGTTGTTGGACAACTCATTTATGACTTATCTCTAGTTGAAAACAATCCACTTAGGACTCGCATCATTGAATATGGATTAAAATATAGATTGTCAACTCATTTTGCCACTGTCTATTTAAATCCAAGAACCAAGATGTGGTAGGTTGGGGCAAAGGAAGAGAGGCCCAAAAATATTGGAGGCATAATAAACTGCAAAATTACATGCTCCGATTTTGCCAATAAGAGCCACGTGTTGTTGAATCACCGCTCATTGTCATGCATTTTCAGACTAAGAAAGGCAATTGACTGAATCTTTCTCCACCAACAGAGTTACTGAGCAAATTTTGTCCTTTTACAGTAGGGGTTTGACACTCGGCGAATGATTGTGGGAGCCTCTACATTCCACGAATTTCACGCGGACTCCACTTCTGCTCCCTCAATGCTGCCCTCAGCTCGAGTCCTGTCGCTTCTGACTCATTTATAGCTATGCCATGCTGGACGGTTGGGTGCCTGAAGAAGGGCCGTCCAATGGTACTGATCGTAGATAAATATCTGAGGTGCCATCGACTCTCTACCCTCGGTAGTCAGCTTTTCTGATATTATGTTCTGTTTTGCCTCACTGTGATAATACTAGTGCTGACTAAAAAATTTCCATCCAGGATCGGGTGAGCGAGTGAGGATAAGATGGGAAAGATGAAAATTCTTGCAGGAGCCAGTAATATATGGATAAAACTCAATCTCCGAGTGGCAATCCTTACGAGTCTATCTCTTCTAGTCTTTCTCATGTTATTTGCACCCCTTCGCAAGAGGTGTTTGAGCAGTTGGATCTTGATGCTCATCTGGTCAGCTTACTTGGCTGCCGACTTGGTCGTTGACTACCCCTTCGGACTCGTTGTCCAAGCCCAAATCAGTAGCGGTGCTTCAGATTCCGAGATGATGCACATGGTGGCCTTTTGGCATTTTGGCATTTTGGGCTCCATTTCTTCTGCTACATCTAGGAGGACCAGACACCATAACCGCCTTTGCCCTCGAGGATAATGAGCTGTGGCGTAGGCACTTGCTTAATCTCTTATTCCAAGTAGGTGCTGCGGGCGATGTAATATGTGAATCCTTCCCCAGTGGCAAGCTAATTATTCCGACCATCCTCATGTTTATTGGTGGAACCATTAAATACATAGAACGAATGCGTGCTCTATACCTTGCAAGCTTCAGTAACTTTCGGGCCTCCTTGCTCCCACCTTCTGATGTTGGGCCGGACTATGCCAAGTTCATGCGAGAATACGTTGTCACCCGGAGATTTTGCGTGGTGCCGGAGGGCCTATATTTTAAAACACGTGCTAGGGCCGAAGATGGAAATATTCTGGACTACAGAGCTGTGACAAAAGAGGCGTTTTCTTATTTCACAACCTTCAAAGGCATCCTTGTGGATCTCATCTTCAGCTTCCATGAACGAAACGATAGCTGCCATTTTTTCAGCAGCAACACTGCAAGGGATGCTTTTAGGGTCATTGAGGCTGAGCTCAACTTCTTTTATGATGTTCTTTATACCAAGGCTGCTGTGGTTCATTGTCCAATAGGGTACCTTTGTCGAGCTACGTCAATTGGCTCCATTGTTACTGCTTTTGCATGTTTCTATGTCCTGAACAAGCATGGTTTTCACGAATTACATACACCTTGCTCCTTGGAGCCGTTGGCCTGGAATTTGTAGCTCTTGGTATTCTCATTTGTTCTGACTGGACAATTGCAAAAATAGAAACATCTGAGAAACATTGTAGAAGTTTGTATAAAGGAAGCATCTTCATTAAGTTCCTCCTCAGTATTATATCTAAAAGTTCACCATTTGCATTGCATATACTACATGCTAGGTGGTCTAAATCAGTCTTTCAGTACAATTTGATAGATTCTCAGCTGAGAAAGTGGCCAAAATGGATAGAGAAACTCCTTGATCTCATCCATCTGCAGGAATTTTTTGATGACTTGAAGTCTGGACGATTAGAACAATACAGTGAAAAGTCAGGTGAACTGATTTTTGAAGAGCTGAAACGGAAGTCATTTACGGGAAGCAACAAAGAGATACGTGCTACTCGAAATGAATGGGCGCTGGAGCATACTAAAACGGGGCGAGATTGCAAAAACTTGCTTCCATTTATCTGTGATGTTGATTATGGGAAGAGCCTTTTACTGTGGCACGTTGCTACTGAATTCTGTTACAATATTGATAAAAGTACAGACCATCATTGTGAAACGAGTAAGGTCTTGTCAGATTACATGCTTTACCTTATGATCAAACAACTTGACATGATATTCGCAGTGGTTGGGATTGGCCAAATAAGGTTTCGGGACACTTGTGCCGAGACAGCGAGGTTCTTCAATGAAAATATAGTTGATGAGAGCAAAAAGAACATAATGAAGGAATGTGCCTGTGAAAGTCTCCTTTCTGTTCCTACAGAGGTGAAGCCTGCTGATGTAAAAGGAGACAAAAGCAAATCTGTGCTGTTTGATGCGTGTATTCTCGCAAAAGAGTTGGGAAAATTTGAGGAGACCAAATGGGTGATTATGAGTGAAGTGTGGGTGGAATTGTTGGCGTATGCTGCCATTCATTGCCGACTGTATATGCATGCTCAACAACTTTGTAAAGGAGGAGAACTTGTCACCTTGGTTTGGTTATTGATGGTACATCTTGGCTTGACGAGCAGCTCCAAATAGAAGGGGGTCAGTTTAGAGATAGCGCATTAACAGATTGATAGTTTCCGAGTTGGCAAAAGATGAGGCTTCTACGTGCATATTCCATTGAAAAATATCATGGTACAAATGTCACTTTGTTCGTTTTCTTCTTGTACTGAGTGTGCTTATTTGCTTTGACTACACATTACTAAGTGACCTTTCTTGAAAACTCTATCGGTCCAGTTTCTCTAATATCTTGAGGTTTCATGCACTTTTTTGAATCGAACAAGAGAAGCTCACGCGAATCACATCCAATCGCACCGATTTAACATTCGTGTCGCAAGTTTAATGTTGTATAGGTAATGGAAAATAACATTGTGAATTCAAACTAAGAGAGTATCTATGGCTTCATCTATAATTGAGAGTGATCAATAATGGTTTAATATTCGATATGGTTTTGACGACTTAGCTACTCTGATTCGAATCCAAAGAAGTTGTGGTTGAATATGCTGTGCTATCTATAATACACACACATGATGTATCTTCGTGGAATGATAATTTGCGTGTACATGGACTCTCATTCACATGCACATAATCGAATCGAACAAAGGAGGAGGTTTGATAATGATGGCGGGAGAAAGAAAACTGAGATCTAGCGCTTTAGAAGCAGCCATGGGACAACACGCTTGGAGGCAATCTCTTTGAGGGTGACAGATTTCCCCGGTGCAATCATTGTGACTTGCGCTGCTTCAAAATGAAGCGAAGATGTGGAGTGTAGGGGCAAGAGGAAGAGATGTATAAAATATCAGAGGGCAAAAATGTACTGCAACATGGCATCCTGTGATTCAGTGGAAACCAGGCCAAACCGTGTGGGCCCGACCACTCAAGTGGTAGGCCCACGAAGAAATGGACCTTGTGGGCCTTGGTACACTGCTTAACTGGCTCCAATCTTCGAGTGGGGTGTGGGCCATGGCACGTTAGGAGTGTTAGGTTTTCTGGAATCCCCAGACAGGGTTTAAGCAAAATCTGGAAGGTTTGACTTGGAGGAGATAATGGGCAGTGGGCACACTGCCCAGTGGCAAAAAGGCTCTTCCTTCTCGCATTTTCATTTGCCGCTCATTAGATTATTGTAGATTTTAGATGGTAGTGTCTCGGTCACTGAGAACCACTAAAAAGGAAAACATTTAACTAAATATTCTCCCTACACAGAATCACTGAAACAATCGTCTTATTATAGTTTGATGCCTACTTATTCTTTGGCTTTAAGGCATCTAAATTATGTGATCCACGCTTTCGCCGCGTTGGGGCAGGTGATAAGAGCAAGCAAATTGGTCAATTTAGGACATCTTAAATGAGTCACTAGAGGTGGATAATCATGTATGGCAGGCCACTAGAATGTAGCATTACATAGAGTACTGATTACCTTAGTGACATCTTTAGCGAGTCAAAGTGTACAATCCCAACATAAAGCTTGGGAAGGCTGGTGGACCGTCCTCCCCCATAATCTTATGAGCCGAAGAATGGAGAATTGTGACATTAAGGTGAAGAGTGAGTGATACCGAAGCGATAATAAAATTGGTTCCTAGGAGTAACATCAAGGTATTTGACTGTTTGTGCTGAGAGTTGTAAGATTGAATGGTTATAGCCATGAGAAATTTTAAAGGCGGGATTGGCCTCTTATGCACAAAAATAGTTGGGAGTTGCTCTCTTGATGAGGACATAGCTGGCCAAAATCAGTTGTTGTACTTAAATGTCCTGTATGTCTTACTCAAGAGATTGGATGCCTAAGCTAAATTGTTTGTAGTACGATTCAAGGTGAGATGCGATTTGCTATACTCTTTTTAGGAGCAATTATTAGAAGGAAGGTTGGTTTGGTGTTCTCGGCTCACCAGGTGCCGCAAGGGTTATTTCGTGGCCAAGAAATTGTCAGCCCGTGACAAGACACTTAGAGATTGTTGGGAGATGCATCGGTTTGAGTTTGATCTTGTTGTGCCGAAAGAACAATGACATAGCAGACCCATTCACCGACTTTTCATGTCGTGGGCATTTCATTTTTGTGGTTTCATGATTCAGTCTATTATAATAAACCGCATTTAAGGACGCAACAAAATAGAAATGCAGACGAGTTTCTATCTCTTTTATGGATTTTGTCTCTCTGGATATCTCCTCTTTTCCCAGCAGATGATCTGCTCCGATGGTGCGGAACACCAAGGCATGAACCAAATAATACAATTATCTTTCTTACATAGTGGCGTGTGACGCCACCAACTTGGTATATGTTATGATGTTAAACATGTGCAATGTGTACAATGTCGCATTATGCAGGGGAGTGGAGGACGCTTTCACTGTCGGCCAAACCAGGAAAAAGAACTCATTCCCTGGCGCTGCAATGAAGTGAAGTAAAGCTCACTCTCATATAGATACGTACATAATTACCTATGTGTGGACGATAAGGAGAAAAGCTTGGAAGTAGCTCTCTGCAGGAGAGTTTTGCATTTCTTCTTTTCATTGAAGCAGAAGGAAGATTTTTAACGTAAACGACCCTTTTTTTCCCCAACGAGTATAAGCTTGGTTGATCAACGAATTTCATCTATAGGGTATATCTTCTGTCATTGTCCTTATGCCTATTCGATAAACAAACTGCATAACTCAAGCTTTATGCCGTGCATTGCTGTTAATTTCACAGAAAAGACACGTATGATTGTTCACTACATTTATCTTTTGTTGAGTTTGCCTAATTATTTCTGACGAGTAATGAATGAATGCATGAAGAGGAAGTGCTGTGGCCATGACTCGTGAGTTTGCTAGGAAAAATTACTACAAAAAATCTTAAACTTATTATAATTGTACCAATTCAATCATAATTTTTTTTTTGACGAAATGATTCATAAACCTTTTGTATTTGTGCTCAATCTATTTAACTAATTTTGACCGGTTGGCACTAATATAAATATCAGGCGTCCTGCGTGGCGCTACTGATGTTGACATAAACAACTTTTAATAATATTTTAATTTTTTTTTTAATTCTTTCTCTTACTTTTTTTAATAATACTTTGTCGGCCTTAGGCAAGCATCGCCATTGTTGGGGGAAGCTCAAGCCCTCGCCAAAGGCCACTAGTTGGGTTGGCGAGGGTCGAGCCTTGTTGACCATGGGCAAAGCTCAACTTTACTAGATTTAGTGAGTCAAGCCTCACCCATCCACTAGCAAGGCTCAACCTTGCTGGCCTTGCCTTTGGTCAGTGACTGGCCGGAAGAAGAAGGAAGTGAAGGGAAAAAAGGAAAGAGAAAGGAAAAAAAGGAAAATAAATATTAAAATATTATTAAAAATTGTTTATATTAATGCTGATAGTGTCACTTAAGACGGTTGATATCCATGTCAATGCCAGCCAATTAAAATTGGCCGGATAAACTGAATTAACATAAATATAAAAATATTTAGGTTATTTGACAAAAAAAATGTTTATGATTAAATTGGCATAATTATGATAAATTTATGATTTTTTTTTTGTTAATTTTCTCTAGTTTATTATAATTCAATATTTTGTGCAGTATCCTACAGAAACTGTTTGGATGTGAGATTGATATAAACACAGTACGAGGACAGCTGAGCACCAAGGCTGAAATTTCTTTGACTACCAATCTTGTAAAGGAGGTAGGTAATTTGAATCGAAATTGAACAAAAGCCGATGGGATTAGCAAGAAAGTCTACATGCTTTTTCCATTAGAGTGTGCTTTGAATGAAGTATGATTAAGCACTAGAAAACAAACGAAAGAGACGTGCATTTTTGCCTATTGTGGATTGTTGTCGTCATCTGCAGATTCTGCACCCATTGCCACAGAGAGAGAGAGAGAGAGAGAGAGAGAGAGAGATGCTTTGTGGATGATAGTGCCAGTCCTACCATACGTTATGGCAGGTGAAAAAAAATACTCTTATTTCGACAAAATTTAGTCTTGAAACAGCCCTGGAGGTCATAACAGAAGCAATATCCTCAATTCCACACATGAAAGAATGGCCAAAGAGAACGTGTGATATATCATCATTAAAATTTGGTATATCTATTTGGAGCACTTGAGATGAGAAATGTTTATCATCGCAACATTAGGATTAGTTTGAACCCTCGAAAGATAATCTTCATTAGCATGCACTATGCAATTTGTAGAGCACACTAAAATCCGCATTTGATGTATGTACATAGGGCATTTTATGCTCACGCTATCTCTGATGAGTCATAACCTAAGTTAACCTTTAAGCAGGGGCTGGCTATGGATCCTTGGTACGGTTCATTTCTTGTGAGGGCCTCTTGTACCTGTTCGTTTGCTTTGCAGCGATAGTGGGCTGTCATTATACGTTTCTTATTTTATTTATATATATAAATACCTGCACACCTCACATCCATAATTTCCTCAACATCTTTTTCTTCTTTAGAGAGTGGGAATATCTTCTAATTACTTTACATCGTAGAGATTTTGAGGTCCAAATGAGGCTTGAGTTGAAGCGTTTTAGGCACTAGCTTAGGTCAGAAAACTTTTTATTAACATATAGCAATGAGAAAGACACAGAAGAAAAGTCATCTCTTCAAGTGAATGGACAAGGGAAGGAGAGGTCCACACTGCAAAAAATCAAATGGAATGCAGTCTGTGATCAAATTACCAATTAATAGACCCCACTGACAAGTCACATGTCTACATTCCCATTCCTCGCCAGTCACTCCAAGCACTCACAAACCCAGCTGTATATAACTCACTCGCTCACTCTGTCTCTCCCAAGCCTAACCATATCCAAGAAACACAAACGCTATTGAACCCAACACAAACTAACCATGAAGCAAACCCTTTTCTTGCTCTCACTGGCCTTCCTCTCATTTTCCTTAGCACAAGGCCTGAACCCCAACCGGTGTGACCTCCCAAACCGGGGCTCAACCCTCCAGGTCTTCCACGTGAACAGCCCATGCTCTCCGCTGAGGCCACCCGAGGCCATGTCTTGGGAAGACACTGTGCTCCAATTGCAAGAGAAGGACGAAGCAAGGCTCCAGTTCTTGTCCTCAAGCCTAGTGGCTAAGAAATCTGTGGTGCCCATTGCACCTGGGAGGCAGATCCTACAGAGTGCCACTTATATTGTGAAGGTTCAGATTGGGACTCCTTCTCAGAGCATGCTCATGGCTGTGGACACCAGCAACGATGCTGCTTGGGTCCCTTGCAGTGGGTGCGTGGGTTGCTCTTCAAGCGTTCTGTTTGATTCTGCCAAGTCCACTAGCTTCAAGTCCCTTGATTGCCAAGCTTCTCAGTGCACGCAGGTAGTATACATGCATTTGATTATTTATGCCCTTGTTCTTGTCTTGAGATGTTATCCAAGTTAAATAGACATGTCTGAATTGTTCAGCTTGCTTGTTATGAATATTACTACGACACGATAGCACTAGTTAGGTTGTCTTTTTCTTGGAATGAAGATACTCAATTTGTGGAGTTCTCAAAATAAATTTTATAAGTAGCTTCTTCATTGACATGTATGGCCGATGGGAGTACTGCTTGCAAGAATCTAAGATGAAGATCGCATTGATTTATCCAACCACCTAAAACCTTTGACATTGTTGTTTCCCAACGTCATTTAAGACATTTGACGAGTCGCTTTAAATGTACCTCAGAAAAAAAAAACCATACAAGTTTGCCATTGTAAAATGATCGGTAAAAGTGATTCAGCATCATAAATGGCACTCTCACGAGCTAATTAAGGTGTACAAGAAATTTCAGGTACCGAATCCCAAGTGTGGCCAGAACACTTGCACCTTCAACATGACATATGGAGGCTCCACCATACTAGCGAATCTCTCGCAGGACACATTCACCCTAGCCACCGATCCCATCCCCGGCTACACCTTCGGTTGCATCCAAGCAACCACGGGGACCTCTTTGCCGCCGCAGGGGCTCCTGGGCTTGAGCCGAGGCCCGTTATCGCTCCTGTCCCAGGCCCAGAGCCTATACCAGTCCACGTTCTCGTATTGCTTGCCCAGTTTCAGGTCCGCCAACTTCTCCGGGTCGCTCCGGCTTGGCCCGGTGGGCCAGCCCAAAAAAATAAAGTACACTCCGTTGCTCAAGAACCCAAGGAGGTCTTCACTTTACTATGTCAACTTGATTGGCATAAGAGTTGGGAGCAAAATTGTGGATATTCCACCAAGTGCACTGGCTTTCAATGCTGCCACTGGGGCAGGAACCATCTTTGATTCAGGTAGAAGGCCAGGCCAGGCCAAGCCAGCCAGTGATTCTCCTTTTCAATAGTTTTTTTTTTTTTTGTCACTAAATTTTGAAAATGATTTTCCCTTTATTTTTGGATGAGCCAAAATGCTATCTCTCAATGTAATCCTGCATTTTGACCAAAATAAAATAAATTGGATTCCTGTATTAGAAATTGCCAATCACATTTTCTTTTGGGGCCGGACATTTATTGACAATTAACACAATAATGTTCAGTTATGGGACAAAAACATTTAGCTTCAAATTATATTGCAGGCAAAATGTAGCTTTGTCTTTATTAGTTCATTCATTACAATATGCTGATCAAGAAAAAAGATTGTTCTGATTTGTCTTTCTTTTCTGTCTTTATTTGGTATTTCTTTTTAACCTTCCTTTTCTTTGGGCCCCGGGTGCAACGTCCAGGCACGGTGTACACTCGGCTGGTGGAGCCGGCGTATGTGGCGGTGCGGGATGCGTTCCGGAAACGAATTGGTGGGAACGCGACGGTGACCTCGCTCGGAGGCTTCGACACCTGCTACACAGTCGCCATCGTTGCTCCGACGATGACCTTCATTTTCGACGGCATGAACGTGACGCTCCCACAGGACAACCTCCTCATCCACAGCACCGCTGGGACCACCACCTGCCTCGCCATGGCCTCCGCCCCCAACAATGTCAACTCCGTCCTCAACGTCATCGCCAGCATGCAGCAACAGAACCATCGCCTCCTCTTCGATGTCTCTAATTCCAGGCTCGGCGTCGCGCGCGAACAGTGTTCTTCATGATTTTTTTGAATTTCTCTTTGTTTTGATTGGCTCTAGTGCCGAAGGCTAAGGATATGTTTTGCGTCGCATCGAATTTGCGCTTTGGTTTGGTATTCTGGTAGCTCGCCATCTGAGTTCTGAACTGAGTGTCCGATTTTCTTTGATGGGATTAATTTGCAAATTTCTCGCGAAGGAATGAAGCTACTACATTGAGCTTGGATGATGTTCTGAACTCTGTTCATTCTGTTTACTGTGTGATGCTTTATGGTAATAAGCTGCTGATGTCTGAAAAGTGGTTGTGAAGCCTCTTGATGGTTGTAAGTCTTGGCTCATGTTCTTCATCAGGAAGACAAGAATCTGTGAGACAAACAAAAAGAGAGAAATGTGAATAAGGATAAAGCTAAAATTGGAAATAAACAGTATTAAAGCTCGGGAGCAGGAAGCACCGGATGACAAAAGAAGACTCTCTCTCTCTCTCTCTTTCGACTTCAAACTGGTATATAAAAGAGAGACTAAAGAGAAAGAAGAAAGGCTAAAGCGTGATAGAGAATACGATGTACATCATTAACAACAGCCAAAATGCTCTGGTTTTCATGCTTCTGATTTACATTCCACGAGTAGGCTCTTTTTCTTCTCGGTGCTTACCTCATCTCAAGACCTGTCGCTTCTGACTCCTTTATAACTACGCATTGCTTGACACTCAGTTGCATGAAGCAAGACGTCCATTCCCTATCTGATCATAAATTGAATTCGAGGTTTTATCAACCCTCGGCCCTCGCGAGTCACCTTCTCTGCTATTACGTTCTCCAGTTTGCATATCGATTCCATAATTGCTGCCGTAGTGGAATACTCATGCCGACTAAAACAATTCCTTCCTATCTCCGAGGGACGATCGTTATGAGCTTAGCTCTGCAAGTCTTTCTCATATTTTTCGCACCCATCCGAAAGAGGAGGTCAAAATGGTGGATAATGATACTCACCTGGTCAGCTTACTTAGTTGTTGATTGGGTCGCTGACTATGCCTTTGGACTCATTTCCAAGGCCCTATTCACTAGTGGTACTTCAAAATCCGAGGCTGATGCATATGGTAACCTTTTGGCGTTTTGGGTTCCATTTCTTCTGCTACACCTCGGAGGACCTGACACCACCACTACTTTCGCACTAGCGGATAATGAGGCGTGGCGGATGCGCTTGCTTCATCTCTTATTCCAGCTAGGCGCTGCAGGCTATGTGTTTTATCAATCGCTGCCCAGTAACAAGCTAACTGTCCCAACCATCCTCTTGTTTATTGGTGGAATCATCAAAAACATAGAGCGAACATGTGCTCTGTATCTCGCAAGCTTTAGTAAATTCCGCTCCTTGCTCAGCCTGCAGATGCCAGGCCGTACTATGCTAAGCTCATGGAAGAATAATCTTCCAAGAAGGAAGTTAATATTGCCGCTTCAATAGAGGTTATGCCGGAGTCCTATATTCAATCCACAGATGGTGGAAAGACAGATGAAAAGATTTTGGACGACAGACAAGTGATAGAAGCCGCGTTTTTTTACTCACAACCTTCGAAGGCCTCCTTGTGGATCTCATCTTCAGGTTCTGTGAACATGACGAAAGCATGGAATTTTTCAGAAGTAGAACCACTAAGGATGCTTTCCGGGTCATCAAGGTTGAGCTCAACTTCTTTTATGATATTCTTCATACCAAGGCTGCTGGGGCTTACTGTTTAACAGGGTGCCTTATCCGAGCTCTCTCAATTGGTTCTGTCATTACTGCTTTTGCACTTTTCTATATCCTGAACAAGTAGAGTTTTCACGAATATGATATAAAGATTACATACACCTTGCTCCTTGGAGCTCTTGGCTTGGAATTTGCAGCTCTTAGTATGCTCATTTGCTCTAACTAGACAATTGCACTTTTAGGGAGATCTGAGAAACATCGTAGATGTTCGCCTATCAAAAGCACCTTCATTGAGTTCCTCCTCAAATTCAAATATGAAGATTCATCGTTTGCATTGCATATATTCCATGCTAGATGGTCTAAATCTATCTTCTAGTACAATTTGATTGATTCTCGGCTGAGAAGGTGGCTAAAATGGATTGAGAAACTCCTTGATCTCATCCTTAGGTGGCCAAAATGGATTGTGAAACTTCTTGATTTCATCTCTCTTCGGGAATTGTTTGATGACTTGAAGTGTGGACGAGAAGAACAGTAAAAAATTAGGTGAATTGATTTTTAATGAGCTGAAACGGAAGTCATCTGATGCAGAAGATTCAGAAAGCATGAAGAAAATGTGTGCTGCTTGAGGTAGATGGACTCTGGAGAATACTAAAGCAAGGCAAGATTGCAAAGGCTTGCTTCCATTCGTCCGTTATGTTGATTATGGCGAGAGCCTTTCACTGTGGCACATTACCACTGAACTCTATTACAACGCTGATGCTGCTACAAGTACAAGCAGCCACCGTGAAAGTAGTAAGATCTTGTCAGATTACATGTTTCATCTTATGATCAAACAACCTAATATGATTTTTGCAGTGGCTAGGATTGGCCAAATAAGTTTCCGAGATACTCGTGCGGAGTTGGACAAGTTCATGGATGAAAATATCTCTGACGAGAGCACAACAAATGGAAGTACCTTTGAGAGGAGCACAACGAAGGATAGGAAAGAAAGTGTGTGTGAAAATCTCCTTTTGGTTCCTACAGATGTGAAGCCAGTTGATGTGAAAGGAGACAGAAGCAAATCTGCGCTTTTTGATGGGTATATTCTCGCAAAAAATTTGGACAATTTGGGGGAGACTGGGTGGGAGATAGTGAGTGAAGTATGGGTGGAATTGCTGGGGTATGCTGCGATTCATTGCCGTCCTTACGATCATGCTCAACAACTCCGTAAGGGAGGAGAACTTGTCATCTTGGTTTGGTTATTGATGGTACAATTGGGCTTAAGTGAACAGGTCCAAATAGTTGAGGGTCACGCCAAAGCAAACTGATTGTTTAGAAATAACAGGGGGAAGTTGCCCAGTTGGTAAGGGATGGGGCTCCTATGTGCAAATTCCATTGAGAATCTCATGGTTGGTAGGAATCTCAGTTTGTTTACACCTTTGTTTCGTTTCCTTCTTGTAATGAGTGTGCCTATTTGCTATGAGTGTGTACCTTGTTGGAGTGTCATTCCCTTTAACTGTTCATATCTCCAATATCCTGCGATCCTATGCACTTCTTTTTTGAACCGAAAGAGAGAATCTCACACAAGTTACATCCAATTACACTTATTTATTATTCGTGTTGTAAATTTAATGTTGAATCCGCAACATAAAGTAATATTCTTAAGTCAAAACAAGAGCATAAGGCATTTTCTACATAAAATATATATTCTTCGTATAAATGATCATACCAATATAAATGTTGAAATGTATGTGGTTGTTAAATAGTGTTCTGATTGAATTGGGGAAGGGGGACTCAAAACTAAGCCAAACCAATGGTTTCACTCTTTTTACTCCTACACCAAACCCAAATTGATAAACCTGGGTCGACTTCGTCCTAATTTTGTTCTCCTTGACAACCCAAAGAAACAATTTTCTTGTTGTATAACTAAGCTGAATTTACTACATGATTAAAGTACCGAAAAACATAGGCAATCGAATAGTAAAATAAAAAAAAGAAAATAAATTAGAAATTATATTTACGTAGTTCAATCAGTTTAAACAACTACATGGGTAGAGCATCGAATGATCTCATTATTTATCAAGAGATACAGTGAAAATTATGACCATACTTGAATCACTTAGACACTATTAGTGATTCTCAATCCTTATAACGCATCATAGTTTCTCGTGAGATAATCTCTCAATCTCGTAAATGAATACACGACATCTTACCACAAGATTTAAATGGGAATGGATCTTCTAGATATGGGTTGGGAGTGGTTGAGATGTGGAAGATGATGGAGCTTACAATTAGATCAATGGAAGTCACCTAAGAAATAAATGACGAACAGTAAAAAAGAAAACATCGAGATATTTATGTGGTTTGATCCAATAATCGATATATATCTACGAATAGAGCTAGCAATAAAAAAAATTTACTAATAATCGAAGAATCACATAATTACAATCATTCAGACACTTACGTTATACCAAAACCTATATTATTTCTAAATAAATAACTCAATTGGATGTGAAACTCCTGGCACAAAACTTAGAGATTTTCCAAACTTCTATGCACTTTGCATGCACTAAAGGAAACTCTAAATAGAAACGTCCCTCTTTTTCTTTAGAAGGTGTGAACATATGGAGTGTCAAAACTTGGCATCGGGGGGACAAAGTTTCAAAAGATACACTTAGGGGGTGCATGATAAACTAGAATTTCTATTCCAGAAACAATTTTTCTATTCCAGACTTGTTTCTGGAATAGAAATTTGTTTGGTAACATTATTTCATTTTTCTATTTCTGAAATAAATTCTTGTTCCAGAAATAGGTTAGAGGTGGCTACGCAAAGAGAAAGGACCAAAAGAAAAATAAAAAAGAAAATTGACTTATTTTTAGAAATTGTTCCTAGAAACAAGAAGTAACTTTTTTTTGTTTCTTGTTTTTGCTCCAAATATATTCCCGAGCTAACTTTCTATTCCAAGGAACAAAAAAATAACTTGGTGTTATCAGACGGATTTCTGTTTTTTTTTTTTTGTTTTGTTTCGGGGAACAAAGGAATAGAAATTCTAAGGAACATAATTATTATCATGCGGACTCTAATAGTGTGATTATTATCGCATCAATTTTAATGGAAATGATTTAATTCGACATTAAATCAAGATTAAAAAAAAAAGGAAAAGATTGTTCTGATGGCTTTTCTTCTCTTTATTTTCTTCGGTTTTTCTTTTTAATCTTCCTTTTTTCCCCGCCTGGGTGCAACGTCCGGGCACGGTGTTCACTCGTCTGGTCACTGGTGGAGTCGGCGTATGGCCAGCATGCAGCAGCAGAACCATCGCCTCCTCTTCGACGTCTCTAATTCCAGGCTCGGCGTCGTGTGCGAACGGTGTTCTTCATGATTTTTTTGAATTTCTCTTCATTGTCGATCAGCTTTAGTGCAGAAGGTTAAGGATATGATTTGCATCACATCGAATTTGTGCTTTGGTTTGGTATTCTGGTAGCTCGCCACCTGGGTTCTGAACTGAGTGTTCGATTTTCTTTGATGGGATTAATTTGCAAATTTTTCGTGAAGGAATGAAGTTACTACATTGAGATTGGATGATGTTCTGAACTGTGTTAACTCTGTTTACTGTGCGATGCTTCATGGTAATAAGCTGTCAATGTCTGAAGAGTGGTTGCGAAGCCTCTTGTTGCTCGTAAGTCTTGGCTCATGTACTTCTTCATCAGGAAGATAAGAATCTGCTAGACAGACAAAAAAGAGAGAAATGTGAATGAGGCTAAAGCTACAATTGGGAAAAAACAGTATTAAAGCTCCACAACAAGAAGCACCGGATGACAAAAGAAGATTCTCTGTCTGTCTGTCTGTCTGTCTCTCTCGACTTCAAACTGGTACATGATCTCCTGAGGGATGGACAGCGACAGGTGCGATGGAAGAGAGATTGAAGAGAAAGAAGAAAGGCTAAAGTGCGATAAAGTGCGATAAAGAATACAACGTACATCATTCACAACAGCCAAAGTGCATTGGTTTCCATGCTTTTAATTTACATTCCACGAGATTCTCGCTAACTCCTGTTCTGCTCCATGCTGACCTCATCTCAAGACCCGTCGCTTCTAACTCCTTTATAACTACGCATTGGTTTACATTCATTTGCATGAAGCAAGACGTCCGTTCCAATCTGATGGTAAATTAATTTCGAGGTATTATCAACTCTCTGCCCTCAATAGTCTCCTTCTCTGCTATTATGCTCTCCGGTTTGCATATCGATTCCATAATTGCTGCCTTACTGGCATACTCGTGCTGACTAGAACAATTCCTTCCAGGATCTGGTGATAGAGGGAAATATGGAAATTTTTATAGTAGCCAAGAAATTATGGATGAAACTCAATCTCCGAGGGATGATCGTTGTGAGCCTATCTCTGCAAGTCGCTCTTATATTTTTGGCACCCATTCGCAAGAGGAGTTCACGAAGGGGGATCATACTACTCACCTGGTCAGCCTACTTGGTCGCTGACTGGGTCGCTGACTATGCCTTTGGACTCATTTCCAAAACCCAAATCACTGCTGGTACTTCAAAATCCGAGGCTGCTGCATATACTGACCTTTTGGCATTTTGGGCTCCATTTCTTCTGCTACACCTCGGAGGACCCGACACCATCACGGCTTTCGCGCTCGAGGATAATGAGCTGTGGCGTAGGCACTTGCTTAATCTCTTATTCCAGCTAGGCGTTGCAGGCTATGTATTTTATCAATCGCTGCCCAGTAACAAGCTAATTGGGCCAACCATCCTCATGTTTATTGGTGGAATCATCAAATACATAGAGCGAACATATGCGCTGTGGCTCGGAAGCTTTAGTAAATTCCGTGACTCCTTGCTCGCGTCTGATGATGCTGGCCCAAACTATGCCAAGCTCATGGAAGAATACTCTTCCAAGAAGGAAGCTAATATCCCAGCTTCAATAAAGATGACGCCGGAGTTCTATATCGATAGGGAATCCACCGTGGATGAAGCTAAAACCAGTAAAGCGATGGGCGACAGAGAAGTGATAAAAGAGGCATTTAATTACTTCTCAACCTATAAAGGCCTCCTTGTGGATCTCATCTTCAGCTTCCGTCAACGTAATGAAACCATGAAAGTTTTCAGAAGCAGAACCGCCAAGGATGCCTTTCGGGTCATTGAGGCTGAGCTCAACTTCTTTTATGATGTTCTTTATACTAAGGCTGCCGTAATTCACTACCTAACAGGGTACATTTTCCGAGCTATCTCAATATGTTCCGTCATTATTGCTTTTGCACTTTTCCATGTCCTGGATAAGCATGGCTTTCACGAATATGATATACGGATTACATATGCCTTGCTCCATGGAGCTATTGGCCTAGAATTTGTAGCTCTTAGTATGCTCATTTGCTCTGACTGGACAATTGCATTTTTAGGGAGATATGAGAAATATCGTATAGGAAAAACCTTCATTGAGTTCCTCGTAAAACTCAAATCTAAAGGTTCACCGATTTTATTGCCTATATTCTATTCTAGATGGTCTAAATCTATCTTCCAGTACAATTTGATTGATTCTCAATTGAGAAGGTTGCCAAAGTGGATTGAGAAACCCCTTCATCACATCTCTCTCAAGGAATTTTTTAATGATTTGAAGTCTGGACGACAAGAACCATACACCGACAAATTAGGCGAACTGATTTTTGATGTGCTGAAACGAATGTCATCCGATGTAGAAGATTCAGATAGCATAAAAGAGATGTGTGCTACTCGAGGTAAATGGGTTTTGGAGAAGCGGGAAGATTGCAAAGACTTGCTTCCATTCGTCAGTAAAGTTGATTATGGCGAGAGCCTTTTACTATGGCACATTGCCACTGAACTTTGTTACAATAAGGATGAGAATACAGACTTTTATAGCAAAACCAGTAAGATCCTGTCAGATTACATGCTTTATCTTATGATCAAACAACCTAATATGATGTCTACAGTGGCTGGGATTGGTCAAATAAGGTTTCGAGACACTTGTGCGGAGATGCACAAGTTCATTAGTGAAAAATTCTTCGATGGGAGCAAAACGATGGAAAGTGTGTGCCAAAGTCTTCTTGTTGTTCCTACAGATGTGAAGCCTGCTGATGTGAAAGGGGATAGAAGCAAATCCGTGCTTTTTGATGCATGTATACTCGCAAAAGAGCTGGACAAAATTGAGGAGACCAAGTGGGAGATCGTGAGTGAAGTGTGGGTGGAATTGCTCGCGTATGCTGCCATCCATTGCCGACCTTACAATCATGCCCAACAACTCAGTAAAGGAGGAGAACTTGTCACCGTGATTTGGTTATTGATGGTACATCTCGGCTTAAGTGAACAGTTCCAAATAGTCGAGGGTCACGCTAGAGCAAAGCTGGTTGTTGAAAAATAGTTGGGGTAAGTTGTTGAGTCGGCAAAGGATGAGGCTCCCACGTGCAAATTCCATTGAGAATCTCATGGTAGGAATCTCACTTTGTTTACACCTTTGTTTCGTTTCTTCTTGTAATGAGTGTGCTTATTTGCTATGAGAGTACCTTGCTGAAGTGTCCTTCCCTATAAACTCTAGCCGTTCAATTTCTCCAATATCTTGAGTTCCTTTCCATTTCTTTGAACTAAGTTCACACAATTACATCCAATTGCATTGGTTTATCTTTCGTGTCGCAAATTTAATGTTGAATCGGCAATAGAAAGTAACATTCTCAAGTCAAAAGAACTTAATATCAGTCAATTTGTCAAAAATATATTTTCTTGTCCAAAAGGAAAGCATTTTCCACAAAATTACATATCCTTCATATACGTGATCAAACCAATGTAAATGCTGAAAAGTTTGTGGCTATTAAATAGTTTTATGTTTGAACCGGGGAAAAGGGAATCAAAACTAAGCCAAACATATTTTTTACTCTTTTTACTCCTACTGAACCTAAATTGATAAACCTGGGAACAAGGCATTTACGATTCGAGCACCCCGACAAATTGATTAAAGTTTGAATTGTAATGCCCAGTAAGGATTTAAGCTCTTTGTTCGTTTAATCGAAATGATTTTCTCAATTAGGACTCAAATTCAGAATTAGTTAAATCGGAATTGCAAGGTCCAATTTAAAAGTTGTTAAGCCGAGAAATTATGGGGTAACGATAATTTCGAGAATTGTGGAGTTATCATATTTTACAAAACTTGATTGAGCTTGAGATTTGTCCGAAACAAATTTTCGAAGTTTCCCGCATGCAATGAATAATGCGTGACTAACAATTTTCCGGCCAAATTTTTTGTTGCTTTTCGACTTGATATTTGGGTTAGCCAATCTATGGGTTTTCTAGTGCTTTGAGAGCTCTTCTTTTTAACTATAAGCTCACTTGAAATGGGATTAAGTATAAAGAGTTAAGGTACGATCAAGTTTTGTGCAGAAGCACCACGTTGGGAAAAACTTCAAATATCCCGTTCGGTTGAGAATTTTGTTAGGGCATAGGAGTTGTTTTGCCGGCGTTTAAGCTTAGCATAGCTGTTTCGTAATTGTTGTAGTATTTTACTCAGATTTGATGTTGATTCTCGTTTAATTGTTAGGATTACGAGTCATTGGATCTTTTAGTTGAGTGTTGTTGGTTTTGGACATTCCCAAGCGAGTAGTGATATCTCTTGTTTGAATTTGTAAACTCATCTCTTGAAGTTATAGAAATTCGATATATTATAAGTTATGAAATACATTTTTATTGCATAAAAATCTGAAAAGACTTTTATTGATTTTCTATTATTTAAGAATGGTTTGAGAAGTGTTTTATGGAAGGTGTTGTGAAAGTATATATTTGTGTATTACCTTGTGAACGGCTTAATGAAATGAATTCTAAAATGAATTCCGAAATGATGTGAGAAATATCTTGTGAAATATATATACTTTGTCTGATCAACGGAATTTGTAAAGATGATATATTTTGGGTTTGTGAAACCTTTTTGTGTAAGAATTACGTTGACTTTGAGTATGGTTTATGAGAGGTGATTTGATTTGGTATATAAAACCAATTTATAATACAAATTCTGGATTGGTTTTATGAAAAGAATTAATTTGTGAAAGGCTATATTTTGATTTGTGAAGCCAATTGTGATATGGACCGGTAAAGGACTAAGTGATACACAATAAAGTAAATTTGCATGAGCTACCTCTAGGACTTTGTATTATTGATATACATTAGTCAATAACTAAGTGTTACATGAAAACATTATTTCGTGAAAGCCACCTCTAGGGTCTTAAACTATTGATATGTGTTAGTCAATGGCTAAGTACTCTACAGTGATACAAATCTTGTGAAAGCCACCTCTAGGACTTTGTACTACTCAAAGGCCAAATACTATAAGATGAAGTGAGTTTTGTGGGAGCTACCTCAAGGGCCTTAAGATGTGATGTGATACAAATTAGGGGTGAGCGGGTCCAAGGTGGATAGGGTCTAGACGTGGACCCTATACCCGAACCTATTATAATCGGTTCCCCTTTTTTGGACCATGTACCCGACCCTGTTTATATTAGACCTTATACTTGACCCACTTTTTTTTTTTCCTGGTTCTAGGGTCAACCCTGTTTTCACTATAACCTATTTTGTAATATCCTGACATCCTATACAACTTCGAATTTTATATTAATACGCGAGAAAATAACGTAATCCTCCTAATTTGTATCGAAACATTAAGCACCTGTAATAAATAAATACATGAACTTTTTTTACTAAATGAAAAACTAAGCATCCACAGGGCTAATTATAATAAATAAAATCATAAGGCAAAGAATTAGCAATAAACATTAGTCTTATTCTCACAACTACTGCATGAAACTACTACATGAAACTACTCATTTATGCAAGCATAACTCCTCCTATAAAAGAGAAATTAGGTGAGCCAATCCACGTGGTACACAAGAATTCGTCCATCCGTCGGACAATGCGAGAGGGAGTTGATGAGGGCGGGAAGCAAGTGAGGAAGAGGAATGATGAAGGAGGAGTGCCGTGCGTGTTTGAGAGAGCCAAGAGGAAAAACATCGTATGATTGCAAGAGTAAGAATAGAAATAAAGGGAAAAAATAGGGTTTGGACCTGTACTTACAAAACCAGTTCCCAAACCGGTCCGGGAACCGATTCCTGGATGGGTAATCAATCGAAACCGATTCCTGGACCGGTTTAAACCGGTTCTAAATTTTGAGAACCGATTGCTAGACCGGTTTCAATGGGAACCAGTTCCCGACCCTGTTTTCCGGGTAGGTTGGTCCAGTTCCCATGTATACCCAGTCCGATTGCACACCCCTAATACAAATTTGGTAAATGGAATAGACTATTAATGTGTGATTTGAGATTTGTCAATGGACTAAACCATTAATTATCTAATTTGATATTATTGATGAAAAAGATATTTATGCTATATGTTGTAATATTATAAATTCATTTTGATCTTGTAAGCTTGCTATATTCTGGATTGGGGTATTGAATTTTGGTATTGCATTATAAACATGCATAGTAGCTGCTCTATTTGCTTACAATAGATGTACTACTCTTAGTTGTTTATTCCACTCATCTTTCAATTTTTTAGGTCGGCGATTAGTAGCAAGTAGGCGAGAATACTATCAACTAGGAACTTATTGTGGTAGGATTTTGGATATGAGCTTAGCTAGTTATATGATTTGTGAGTTGATACTCAATGAGTTTAGCTAAGCTCTAAGATGTAAGTATTCTTCATGATGCACTTTAGAAACTTTAATGTTGGAAACAACCTACTATCTTATCATATATATTTTGATAATAAGTTGTCACTTGTGATTAAGGCTATGTCCTTCATGTGAAAGGATGGTCTTGTCATCCCTTATTTTTGTTGGATTTGGGGGGTGATACATTTCATCCTAATTATGTTTTCCTTCACACCCCCAAAGAAACGGTTTTCTTCTTGTACAACTAAGCTGAATTCACTACCGGATTAAAGTGTTGTGAAAACAAATGATTGAATAGTAAAATAAACAATTTTTTTTTTTTTTAAATTGGACATTATATTTACGTGAATCAATCAATTTGAACTACCATACAGTTAGACCATCATATGATTTCATTATATATCAAGAGATATAATGGAGATTATAACCATACTCGAATGACTTAGATACTATCATATAATATGTCACAGTTTTTCATGAGATAATCTCTCAATCTCGCAAAGGAATACACAATATCTTATCGCAGAGATTTAATCCGTAATGAATCTTCTTGATGTGGATTGAGGGTGGTTGGGATGTAGGACTAATGGATCTTACAATTAAATCAATGCAAAATCACCTAAGAAATAAATGAGAAACGATAAAAAACATGAGATTCGCATAATTCGATCCGAGTATTGATATCTATCCATGGAGAGAGCTAGTAGTAAATAATCTACTAAAAATCGAAGAATCACGTAGTTACAATCACTCACACACTTAACACTTAAGTGTTTTCCATACTTAAATTACACCACAACCCATAATATTTACAAATAAATAACTCAATTGAATGTAAAATTCACAGCACAAAACTTCTATTCACTTTGTGAGTGCGCCAAAGGAAACTCTAAACAGAGACATCGGTTCTTTTTTTTTATCCTTTGTTTTCTTGTGCAGCTCCTTCTAAAGAAAAAGGCTATGGTGTGGTCGAAACATAAGAGACATATAGGAGTCTATGTCATGGTCAAACCCTTGTTGACCAACCACTATTAAGGAAGGAAAGAAATTGACGTCCAACTTTATCCTGCATTTTTGAGTGACTAATGTATATGGAGTTCAAACTCCAATACAAACAAAGACTCCATCATGGAGTCAGTCAAGAATTTCGATCAACATCCTTTAATTCGAGTCATGTTTCACAAGTTCAAACTTGACACAAGGTGACAAAGACTTGATTACACTAGTAACTCTAACTAGTGCCCTTCGGTACCAAAATATGACTATTTGCTAACCAGGGTATCAAAGCAGCCCTTTTACTAATTAAAGATCCTAAAATTCATCCTGCCCATTTTAAGAAAAGGAAAAAAGAATCAATGTATTGAAAGAGTGCAATAAAGTAAAATAGAAATGAAAGTGTCTAAACAGCAACCTAGAATATAAAGATTGTGTTCATGTTTTATCAAAAGATTTTCACATTCTTTTATGCTAAACTAACTCTAAACTAAAATTTGACGCAAAAAAAAAAAAAAATCAAATGAAACTAGCCAACAACTAATTTCTAAGATTTTTATTTTTAATTTTGGAAAAAGGGACTCGGATTGGGTTGGGGTACCCGGTTGGATTCCGACCAGCCTCTAAGACCCAGTCCGAATAGGGTCATGATTTGATGGGCTAAAGCAAATCTAATGGCTAAATTCAAAACTCAGCCCCACCAAAATTCAGCCCATTTTCCTGGCTTGGCTTTCAACCCGTCTCTTTAGCCCGGCATTCTCAATTCAGAACACTTGGCCCGACCCATCTATCCATATCTTTGCCCGGATTGACTTCTCAGCCCAACTTCCAATCCGACCCAGACCACAACCCGATCCGACTCAAATAACCGGATCTGACCCGATCTTTATTATATTTGATTTTTTTTTTTATTTCACTTTTTATTTTGTTTCCCTTCTTGTTCATCTTCTGCCCGAGTCTATCTTCTTCACCAAGACATCTCCATCACCAAAGCTTCTCCATCAACGAACTCAACACTAAATTTCATTACACGAACTCATGTTGAAATTTCAACCGGTTCTATGTCGATAGCCAACCTCACCGACCATCACTAGGACATCATCACTAGTCATTTCTTGGGCCATTATCAAACCTCACCGACAATGTTAACATCGCCAAAAACATATAATTCAAAATGAAAGCGATTCCAACATAAAAAAAAAACACATAAATGTTTGTGTAAATTGAAAAAAAAAAATTAAGGAGGAACGAAAAGAAGGAAAAGGCTGGGCCGGAGAAAATTGGCAAACGTGAGAAGGATTGAGCCAATGTGCGCTTTAGGCTCAAGCAGGCCGGATTGAACCTGTCTCAAGTAGGCCGGTCGTAAAAGGTTTACTTTCATTTTTATTTTTATTTTTTGTAAATTCCTTTCTTTATATGGCCCCATTTATTCATGCTCACTTATTTTTATGTTTTTGCTATGTATATTTTTTGCCGTATTTATTTATTTACTTAACAAAAATAAAGTGTCAACAATTCTTGCCTGCTCATTCTACTCAGTTATAACTTTGCTAACATAAACAATTCAGCAATTAAAAAAAAAAAAAAAGCTCCACTGATATTAGTGACTACTTTTCCTATCAAATGACCAAATATCCCAAACAAATTTAAGTTCCATACTTTCAGCGGAGCAAACAATTTGTAACGATCTCATACTTTCAACGGAGCAAATAAATTGTAATAACCCAGTTTGACGATGGCAGGAAGTGATTGCCAAGGCCAGAGGGTTTGGACAAGAAGCGACTTTTGATAGGCTTGTAGAATGGCCAAAGAGGTAGTACTGAATCAAATTGCACAATGAACAGGTGGAGCCGTGCCCGGATGTGTGTGTGTGTGAAAATTAGAATTAAGTCATGGGGGCGTATTTTGACATAAGGGCAACCTTTGTTTTGGAACTCCAGGGCTATGCGTGCTTGGGAGCACTCCTAAGATGGGTAACCTTCTAAGGAAGTGCCTCATGTTCGGGTCTTGTTCATATTCTCCATTAATAGGAAGTCCTGCTCATGAATAGCTACTAAGTGAGCGGTCAGAGGTCCAGGGCCACCTTGATGAGGGTCGAATGCAGTAGCACCCTTAGGCCGCCTAGTGGCTTTATAGTTTAACCTCATATTTTATTAGTAATTTGAGCTTGAGCCCATGAATACCCATCGAGTGATATAGGGCTTTCTCGATCCCTAGGGTTTACTTGTGCCGCTTATATATAATCCCAATCTCTTATAATCAATAGTTGCGACAAAGAGGTGGAAGATGTTAATTATAGTGGGATCTTCTGCTGGATGTAGCCCTAGTTTAAGAGTAAACTAGTATAAATCTTGTGTCTCAATTTCTATTTCTTGCCTTTACTCTCTATTCCATTGTATTTGTGCATCTAATCCTAACACCCCATTGTATGCCAAAGGACAAAATTGTGAGGTTCGAAATGGGATGGGACGAAATAAATAATATCTCAAGTGAGTTAATTTAAAGATGTTACACAAATGACCATTGAAAATCATTATAATAGAAATTAGAAGACAATAAATCAAACAAAGCTTCAGTAGTGAAGGACTATGCATTTGTCACGTTACAGTTTTAGCTCATGAGCCTGACTGTCACTTCAGTCTTTCTCAAATAAGAACAGTTTCTCTACAAGCTCTAGTTTTTCTCCCTTGGGCTTCTTAATAATGGTTCACTACCCTTTGTTAATTTCCCTACCCTTGTACCACAACTTATTGCCGTCGGCACAATTTATGCTCTCATAGTAAAATAACCGGGGAAACTTTTTCAGCACCTCTTCCGTGTTTCCAATTCTCAACTCCTTAAGGTGCTTCAGCCGCAATATCTCAACTGAGTCAATCTGTTGCAGGGGATCCAAGCTCGCAACTTTCCCTCCAATGATGTACAGCCTCCTTACATTCTTCAAGTCTGGCATCCTCTTCTCTGGCATACCTATGAGCTCTAGTTTCTCCAGTTGTTGTGGAAAATCCCAATCTACAGAACCCTTTGCGTGCAGTGCCGAAGAAGTGACTCCCCATGAGATGGTTAGAGAGCAAAGAGATGCAACATCCTTCAACGATGCAAAATCTATATCAGTTATGGCTGCTCCACGGCCTATGTATATACTTAGCCGTCTCAGTTTAGTCAAATTTCCCAAATCACTGATCTTGCATGGATTATTCCTCGCAGTCCCTATAATAAACCCTTTTAAGACCTGGAGGGAGGACAGTTTCTCAGTCTCTTTCGGCATGCGCTCTATAAGGTAACATTCCGATACATCCAGGTGCGTGAGCTTCTTCAATGATGCTATTTTTTCAGGCAACTCTTCCAAATTGTGGCACGCTCGGAGGTCAAGAATCTCTAGGCTGACTAGTTGGACAATAGAATCAGGAAGAGACGTGATCCTAGAAATTCCTTGAAGACTTAGGAACTTCAAATGCCGATGATGAACCCCGATATCATTCAAGAAACTCTGATCATCAACTTCAATTTCAATATGATGGTTTTGGGAGTGCATCCACCGTCCTAGTTGAAGAACTGTCAATTTTTTCATCTTCAAAAGCCATTGGGGTGGAAAAATAAGTTTTTTCTGATTAACATTGAACACCGTGGACCGATCTTCAACTTCAGCCAGTTCTCCACCTGGTGGACTGTTTGATCCATCTAATAAGAGCAGGCGGCTGCTGCTAAAGGGGCACTTTTGGAGAACCTCAGGAGACGTTTCATCGTTCGAACTGAAATAGAAGAACCCCGCTTCTTGCGCCAGGGAGGTAAGCATGTAATGGGTGCATGGATGTATTTTACATCTATTCATGAGAGGGCTTGGATTGCTATCGTCGGGTTCAATTAAGCCTTGTTTTATAAGCTCCTCATAGACTTCTTCGCCTACTTGCTCTGCCGTCTTGTCTTGTCTTTCAGAAACTAAGCTCTCTCCTATCCACCAATAAATTAAACTTCTCTTTTTTATAATGGAATCTTTGGGAAAAATCACGAAAGAAAGAAGGCATAGCTTCAACTGAGGACTCATATTGTGATAAATACGCTGAAGGTTCTTCATAAGATGGCTATCGCATGTGCTTTCTTTTGAATCTTCAGAGATATCTCGAGGTTGCCGTTGGTGTCTTGAGGACTTAGCCTTCTTGATCTTCTTCCCGTATTCTTGCACAAGTTTCTCTAAGTCGCCAAGTTTTTTCTCAACATAGTTAACATTAGTTTCAACGTCAGTTAATATAGCCGACATGTCCTTTTCCCAGGATTGCACTTTAGATATCAAATCTTTCATGTCTTTATCCACAGACATTTGCATTATTAAAATGAAATTATATTGGAATAGGATAGAAGATATGGTGAAGATATCTGAATACTAATAAACTGCCGTTGTAAATAGTAGCTGGAAAAGCTTTACGAACGACACTTACATAGATTGGCAAAGAGAATTTGGTGTTTCATGATCCCAGGCATTGAAGGCAACAGGCAGAGAAGAACTAGGGGGCAACAGCAAAAATTTGATTGTCCACTAAAAATGGAAGCACAGAGCTCCATGCTTTTCATGATTGTCACTTGTCAAGAGGTGATAACTTCCCCCTATTTATGGAAGAAAAGGACCGAAAAAGGGAAATACAGGGAATAAGTTGAGAATGGGAAGTGGGACTAGGGAAGGTAATTCCTTCTGGACTACGGAAGGAATTATTTCTTTCGTGGAACTAGCGTGGGGCATAATATATTCTTTACTTTGCTACGTCGATTTCGTATCTTGCTACGCTTTTGGAATCACCGTGAATTCGTTTCTCGGACACCTGATGTTCCCTCTCCTCTCGTCTCATATCTCTCAGAGGCTCTCCGACAAATATTTTACCAATGAGGTCAATGCTTTATGATTTAGAGACGAGAATCTACGTGAAACATTTTGTCGTGCGTTAACTCATAGGATAGAATTGCTTTGTCTTCACCGTCGGTAAGAAACAGAATTGCAAGATTAATCTCATGCAGAAGGCATCAGCTTCCTTTTTTACAGCAAACAAGGGCAAATACAAAATGTTCCACTTCCGACACTTGGCATCAAGTTATTAGTCATGGATTTGCACAACTATAGCTTAATAATATGACGTTCAGAACTGTCTCCTAAAGGAAAGAACACGTATTTCAGATAATTACAAAAACATACGACGGCTTTGTTTGGGTTCAAATTGAAGATTCCTGATTGTGTCAAGAGGTTATAGCTTTCCTCTATTTACCAAAGAAAAGGACCCAAAAAGGGAAAACGAAGGAATAACTTGAGATTGGGAAGTGGGACAAGGGAAGGTAATGACTCCTAGACCAGGAAGGAATTTTTTATTTCATGGAACATATTCTTTACTTTGCTACATTAATTTCATTTCTTGCTAGGCTTTTGGCATCACCGTGAAATCACTTTTGGAGTCCTCATGTTCCCTCTCCGCTGATGATAAGACTTGTCTCATATCTCTCAAAGGCACCAACGAATATTTTAAATAGCCAATTACGAGAATCTATTTAAAATATTTATCTAGCAATCCACACGGAGAAAATTTGGTGCTTTTCTTAAGACGAAGGATATTAAGACTTCTCATGTTATTGGAGTTTAGCTCGTAGGATGGAACTGCTTTGACTTTATCATACAAAGAAATAGAATTCCAAGTTAAGAGGTAATTCCTCAAGAAATTCTAAGGAAACTAAGGGCATATTTGTTTCTCGAAAAACGAATGTTTTGAAAAATACTTTCCTAAAAATGATCGCTTGTATCGCTCTTAAAAATGAATTAACAAAAAATATTTCCATCATCCACGAAAATATTTAAATGTAAATTATTGTCAATAATAAAAAAAAATTATTAACTAATATATTTCAAGAGATGCTAGCAAACATTTTAGAAAAATATTTTTTAAATCATTCATTTTTCACAAAATTAATAGAGGCTAAGAGAAAATCCAACAAAGCCCGAAAGCCAAAGTACGGACCTTGATTAATCTCATGCAGAAGGCATCAGCTTCCTTTTCTTTTATACCGCAAACAAGAGCAAATACAAAATGTTCAATTTTCCACACTTGGCTTCAAGTTATTAGTCATGGATTTGCACAACTATGACTTGGGAATATGGCGTTCAGAACTGTCTCTTAAAGGAAAGAACACTTATTTCAGCTAATTACAAAAACATTCGATGGAATTTGTTCAAGAATCTTTATCGTTACAACAAAGAAGCAATGAATAAAGGTAAAGCACAATGAATGTTGTGGAGATACAAGTTTCATTTAGGAAGAACCATCGCACTATTTAAACGGCTTGACGGTGATGATCCCTAGGTTACGTAAAAGCTACCCTAAGCAGAACATTTGGTCAATTTATACTGCTTTTTAAGTAATTGCAACGCTTCTGAGTCACTCCTGGGGCATAATATTCTCAAAAGTGTGTTGGAGTTGGCGCCAAGCTTGCTTATGTCACTTTGCATTTCCATGCTACTTGCAGATTTTGAGTCCTCGATCAGTTCTCACGTCTACAAGAGATGATTTAGCGGATAACTATTTGTAGTACTCAAATGATCAAGGACAAATTGCACATCTAGATATCAAGATGGGAAATATATGGATTTTACCAGGAGATAGAACCTAAGATTTTCTTGTATACTTGATTTATAATCTACGTTCCTTATGAGATCCATAGAGGTAAAAATGAGACTCATGTGATAGCTCAATATCTTAATTTAGAGACTCATGTGTATATAAAGCGAGGACTTGGGTCCTCTAGTTTTGTTGCAACTACTTATTGAAAATGGATTTTCCTTGTCTATTATCCATGGCCAAAAAAGACAGCCAAGCTAGGGCACATATAAAGCTTTGAATACTAAATTACTTGAGATTGTGATCCTTTCTCCAATTGATGGAGAAATAAACTGTATAGCAAAACAGCTAATCTCATAACCATGCAACTTTATAACATGACGGATTCGGGCCACTTGATTTTCGACTATGCCCTGTGGAAGCCCATCTTCTCCGGAGATAAAGAACTCCTGTAATGTAAACGCACACATATAATGAGGTGCCATTGTCCAAAAGTACAACAAACATCACTGATCAAATGTCTCTTGCAGATATATTAGGTGTAACTTGTATTTACACCCACCTAACTTCAGTATTTCTAAATCCTCCTCCAATTGTTTTGCATCTACAGGTTAGAAAACTCGCAATGGGCCTCCATTCAGAATAACTCGAAATAAACCATCTTGGAGGAAGAATAGCATAAGTACCATAAAAGAGTGACAATGGATTTAGGTTTATATCCCCCTACGTAAGTAAAGTGACACCAGTAATGCTTGAAGAAGATTGGTCACAACGCGATCCCTAAGGAGTTCCACAATAATATGACACAACTGACACAACTGATTCAGTTCCTGCAACATTCCAAATTGACAAGACTCACTGTTACAATTCTGGGGCTAATTATATCATCATACATATAGGAGTACCTAATCAGACAAGATTAATATTATTCAAATCAACATTAGTCAACTATGCTAATGCCTCAAACTCTTAGATCTAATCAGGTGCAGGAAATTATCTTTCTCACTTTAAGCAGCTGTGAGAAGATGAAACAGACTTAAATGAAGGTTTTACAGGAAAAACCTACCACATCAAGGGGTTCAACCAATGACTCTAATCTCGACTGAAAAACGCTTGGTTTATGTAGATTCTCGATGAATGGCTCCCTTAAATCCCAGAAGACAATCGTGGTTCCCGAAGCTAAAGTCATTAAACTCTTCAGCAAGGTGTCAGAAGGAAACAAGTGAGAAAACGAGTAACTCTTACCAATAAACTCGCATTTGCGATTGATGGCTGCATTCAAATCTTTTCTGCTCCCATCAAATGCTTTTTGCATCAAGCTTTTTGATTTTCCATCTTAAGAATATGGTCACTGTAATATGAATAATCATAAGATAAAGTCAAAGGTAAAACCTCCATTCAAAATGCTTGTAAAAATAAACTTATTTTCATAAGAAAAAAAAAATCCTATATTAGATCTTGAAATGCAAAATCCACAGCCAAAACATTGGAAGTATGCAGAGCATTAGTTCAAGAAGAAGCCTAAACATCTTTCTAGTCCAAAGAATCAGCTGAAATAAATGAAATCGAAGAGATGAGAAGATTCATGTACTTCAAGAAAGAGACATAAAAGCATGAAGAACCACCCCCAATGATGAAGCCAGGGCTTACGTCAAATGAAAATTTTCTTGATGAGTTCAGGGCATTGAAGGTATGTCTCAAAAAGCATTCTTCAATGGACAAAGATACAAAAATAATCTAAAGCTATTCATGTAAGCTTGAGTTTAAACTTTCACAATATAGTGGCAAAATAGTTTCCATGGGAGACAAGGGTGGCTCATTTGAAGCTTATAAAGTGATAGCCAAAGTCTCATCAATATTAGAAAAGGAGAACTTCCTGCTTCGATAAAATTTGAGAGGGAGAGGGGGGAGAAGAACCCCCAGGACATAAGCTTACCAAGTTGTGACGTTGCCTCCTGCTCCATCGCTTATATATGCTATCTTCCAACTTATTAAGTTGACTAATTGCATACTGTCAGGAAATAAAAACATGCGTAGTGATTAGTCAACAATGACAACCAAAATTAGCAGTGGCACCGAACTAGTGTCAAGGCCTGCACAGTGTAAGCTCTGTCTCTGTCTTCCTCCCTCCCTCCCTCTCCCCCGCTCAGAAACTTTGCTAAGTTAATTTCGACGGTTCATGAAGTATACTAAGACCAACCGCCATTGATTATCTCCTATTGACACCTAAATTTTGACGATTTGGTTATTTATTTATTACATAAAAAATTAGGGGTTAATTTGATCCTTGAAAAGATATTAATTGCATACCATATAGATTTAGGTACATTTATTTTTAATTTGCATTTTTGCATTTTATTGGACTGGTGGTGGATGGGTTCAAATTAGTTGGACTAAGCCCACGAAGCGAGCATGTTGGCCCAAGCTTGTTTTTTTAAGTGATCGGAAATTGTCTCGTGAGAAAATAAGAATTTGAAATTTTCCGGAATATGATGAATTTTTCGGATAGGGCAAGTGGAAGAAACGAATCTTTGTGGATATCAATTTTGAAATATTAAAAACCCTAATGCGTTGTCTATAAATAGATTAAAACGAATAGGGTTCGCGCGGGGGGCACACAATCGATTCATGAGGCCACACATATTGATATACACGGCCACATGTAGAGATATACGTGAGAAAAGAGAGAGGAAAGAACGTGAGTTCTCTTGGCCAAGTTTTGGCCAATTCCATGCCGTCACTTTGCCACGCTCTCATCAACTGTGACAACTTGTCGACGAGCCGCAAGCCTTGTCATGCTGAGCTCGCTGTCCTCAACCTTGACGATGCTGCTGCTCTAGTTTAGCCGCGTTGACGACGAAGCTACTGTTCATTCCACGATAACGCTAAGTTGCTGATCTCACTGCCCGCATCACCTGTGCCGCACCACTTGTCCTCAGGAGTCAACGAAATCCCACCTTCAACAAGATCAACACGTGTAAAGAAGACAAAAGGAGCCATTACACGAGAGAAAGTCCTCATATTCAGAGTTCAATAGCCAACAAAGGTGAGGGCCGCACAATTCATACATCCATGCAATTGAGGGGGAGACGTTCGTTGACTATAAGTCAAACGGAGCCCAGAACGCAGCAAGTTCTAGTGCTGATCTGACGAAGTCAAATTAGCGGACTCCAAGCGACATCACAGCAATTTGTTATCGATCCCAACAGCGCCCTCGGCTTCTCTAGCAAGCACTCGGACCTTCAATCGTCAATTGAGCCACCAGTGGACTCCCGAACGCAGATCTTGGAGCCTTACCAAGTTGCTGCCTTGGCGAAATTTCTTAGATGATTACACAGTATCTAACTCTTGGCTTTGCCTCGCATCGTCGCGCGGAGATTCCTTGACGTTAATTCAGCCCACCTCATCATCGGCTACATCGCCATGAGTCCACCATCTTGGTTGCTGTCCGAGCCGAACCACTGCAGCGACCCATCCACGCGAGCTGCACCGAGCCTCCATTGTGGTTCACTTGAACTTATCGGATTGAAAATTCCAAATTTAGGTAGAAATTTGTTTTATTTTATTTGATAGGTTTATTTTTAGGTAGATTTAATTTATTTAGGTAAATTTACTTTATCTTATTTTAGTTTTGATAAATATTTCCTAATGCACGATTGAAATTCCCGATCTATAGCGTCGATTCGCAACCGCACATGAATTTTTATTTCATCTATGAGGCTTTAGATGGAATAATTAATTGCGCAAGAGTAAAATTGATATCTTGATCTTTAAGGCTTAAGATCAATTTATCGATTTTATTAGCGAAATAATCAAGTTTGGATTTCAATTTGAATATGGATAATATTTCCGATGTCTATGGATGATTTAGTGTTTATCTTTTAATTGCTTTATTTATCCCGAAAATACAAAAAAAAAGAAGATTGCATTTGCATATCATGCAGATTAGAATTGATTTCCTAGATAGAATTGCATGATAGAATAGTTAGATTCCTTTCTAATTATGTTAGAATGCATGTGAATTCTGATCTAATAACGCAGATGCTTTCGTTGCTTTGAGGTAAGTCCTTCAATTTATTTAATTGCTTTCTTGAGTGTTAAATTGGTGGTATGCGCACCCGCATGATCGCCTCACATGTTAAGAAAGTGAATTAAAATCAATTTAAGCTGCCTGCAAAACATTTTTTCGAAATAAAAAGAGAAAGATACCGAAAGGGCACCAAGATAGTCTAGTGTAACTAAGTCCCCGTACCCAAAGTCTCTAGTTCATAGGAGTAAAATGATTCTCCCATTATTTTACTTAGGTGTCTAATCGACCTACCGTAAATTGATTAGTGGCAACTCCTTTTTGCATGCTAGATATTTGAACCTAAGTCGCGAGTTGGTATGGGCTTGGGAGAGTTCGAGCTAAGTCTAGGCTTAGCAATCCATTAGCCTAATTTTAGGTGGTGCACCCGAAAATTTGGTCGTGACAGCTTGGCGCATCCGGTAAGGACTTGAGTTGAAACTCTTAGTGGACTTAGACCAATTTCCTTTTTTGAAAAATGTTTTTTTTTTTTGGCAGCGAGGATTCCAGGTACGTCCCTAACATTTAAGGTGTTAAATGTTTTTGTAGATTGGAAGGTATAAGGGGAAGTCTTTGCTAACCCTTGTCTTATAGGTTGGAGTTGGGGATGAATGTTTTAAATTCAAGTTATTGAAGTGATGCTTGATTTAAACTGTTGTGCATGCTTTGCATTTTGCACTACACTTTTGTACACACAACCTGCCGCTGGACCTGGGCCGCACTAGGACACTTAGGATGGTATTGAATTGGATACGACTTCGACCGCGAGGCCGCGTAGTAGAGGTTGCCCAACTCAATTCCGAAAGCTTTTTCTTGGTGTCAAGAATGTTTACCTCTGCCTACGAGGCTGCATCACATTGGGGTATCATTCTTGACTAAGCTGGAGTTAGCAGGACTTGACTTAGTATGCGAGGCTGCAACCAGTCATCCCACCCTGCTAACTTCACTTTGCTAAGCTTGTCTAGAGTAGAAATCGAGCCTCACATCTCATGTGCATGTCTATGTGATTGCCATCGATTTTTCTTGGTAAAGTAAGTCTTCTATCCATATACCATGCAATTTATTTTATCGCGCTTTTGGTCGGTCCATGACAATTTAGGTTAGTCATTTGATCTAATTCATTTGTCAATTAGAAATGAAATGAGGAAATTGCCAGCAATGAATCATTTGGAAAATAAAAAAACTTTGGAGAATTTATTTTCAATTCATGTTTAGGAATTTTGATCTTGCTAGGGTGTCTATTTTTCTAGCTCTCTTTAGGAAATTCCCTTATTGTACGAACTTTTCATTAAAAAAAAAATAAAAAATTGATTAGATCATTGTCATGGATTGGTTCTCTATTTACACTTCGTGCTTACATATTTTCATTCATTTCAATTTAGGTGATAACGGATTCCTCACATTCGCCCATCATTACATTAAAAGCTAGAATGGCTGACCAAACTGAAATGCGTGATCGTATGTCCGCTGTGGAAATCCAACTCCAACAGCTACTCGCCTCTATGCAGCTTATGACAGATCAAAACCAATCCTTCCGAGCGGATTTGACTCCTGCACCTGCTCTCCCTGAGACTGTAGTTCCGAAGCAGGCAAACAAGGCCCAAATTGGCAACAAAGACATGCCTGAACTGAAGGGTGACCCACTGCTGGTCACTGTTGAAAAAAGCTAAGCCTGACAATGTCCCTATGACGGGGCAAGATGAAGCGGAAGTGATGGACACTCTGGGGCAGCCAAGTGGCAAATTCGATTATTTGGTGAAATATTCGGCTCCTCCCAACTTTTATATTGATCCTCGCGACATAGTTCTAGACAGATGGGATGGCATGGACGATCCGACGCCTCCAAAGACGGAGAACTCTGATGACGCCCTGGAAGGAATCACAAGCCTGTTCGACGATCTAGTCATAGGAGACATTGATGAAGGACTTGTGGAAGAAATGGGCCCTGGCCTGCAAGAGGACGGTCTTATGGCATGCAAAGGTGTGAAAATGGTCCAATCCAATTCCAGATTCTAGGGACAAGTCTGCTCTAAACTACAGTGACCTATATGTCGTGAAGAGGGTATTTCCTGGAGGTGCCTTGATCCAGGCAGAAATGGATGGTCGTGAGTTTTTCACTCCTGTTAGTTTTAATGCTGTCAAGAAAAATTACCCATGATTGAATTTGCCATGTCATGTTTTGAATTGCAAGCATTTTTATGATGAATAAATTGCCTCAGTGAGTTGCAAATTCAATGGTCCAAATTTGTTACAAATCTTGCATATTTTCTTTGATGAATTATGTGAGATAAATTGAATGTGTCAAATGAGATACTTTGGAATGATGAAAGGCGAACCTTATTCTATACACTGTTTTATACACTAATTCTCAGTGAGTTGCATGGAAAAATTCCATGCTCACAAGGAAAAGGGTGATCTCGCGAAGGGTACATCAACAGAGGCGACGAGAGGGCAGTTTCTTTTTCTACCTGAAACACTACAGGTATACCCATTGTTTAGCCCTTTGAGCCCACACACATGAAGAGATGTTTAAATTATCCCTGTCAAGGATCATCCCACATTGGGACAAATTTGAAATGAATGATAGGAATTTTCTTACTCACACTTGCATCAATCTTCGAGTATTGCTTTCACAGTGTAACTTATACGATAATTTGAAGTGCCTTAGGACGACGAAAAATAGTTCTTTCTCTATCCTATACACTTTATCCTTTGCATAGCCCACTTGAGCTTATGAATTCATTTCACATTAAACCCAGTTAGTGATCATCCCCTACACTGGGGCAAGGCAAGAAAAACAAACCACTTGAGTAGCATGATTTACAATGCTATTAAAAGATGGAGGCTGTGCAAGTCCAAAGAAAGTAAGTGCAAAAATGGGGTATGAAAAAGCAGTGTGCCTGGTAAAAGCAAGGCCAATGCCCAGAAAAGAAAAAAAATCAAACACTTGAGTCGTATCCCTCACAAGGCGGTACTAAAAAAAACTCAAATGCTATTGCAATCAATGGAGTTGTGATGAGAGAAAATCTTTGACAGCGGAGAAGAAAATTGGAGATGTCAAGATGATCACTGACTTTGACTCCCTAAACACTTTTTGAGCCTAATGATCATGTCGCTTCTCAACCCATGAACCAAACCTACGTTACGTCTCTTGCAAAGTCTCTTCAGATTAGGGCACTTGAATTAACGTAAGAGTTCATATGTTTGAAAGCATCGCTTGAAGAAGTGCGAGTAAGATGATTTCTGCCTCATTTCGTATGCTTCTTGACTTGTAAACCCAGAGATGTTGACAGAATATCATTTTTTTCAATAACCTCGACTCAAAGAGTCCCCTTTGTTAAGCCGTTGACCAAGCCTATATTACAGTCCCTATTAAAAGATCTCTCAGATTGGTAAGGTCGTACCACTTGCGAGATTGCTCAGACCCTTGTTTGACATGATGATGGTGAGATAGAGTGACTGTCAAGATCCTGCATCAAAAGTCAGGATAAAATAGCTCTTTTAATGAGAATGAGTGAAAAGTCCTTTCAGACTGAAAGATCCCTCACTTGACACATCCATGATACTCATGTGTTCATATTGGAATATTCTTTTCCAATGGAAATTGGGTGATACAAGATTGGTAAAAATCATTATGCATGAACCTCATTTGGATTAATGCATGTTTGTGATTACAAATGCATATTGCTTCTCCTACGACCATGTTTTGCAGGAGACATATCCCTGAGGATCAGAGATGTTACCAGGTAAGTATATCTCTATCCATACCTCGAATACTTGTCATTGCATAGGTATTCCCCCTCAAGTGCACCGACACTCGACTCGATCGAGCTGTCCCCCAAAGATCTTTCTCGTTATACCTTAGTCTGGGTCTAGGTATTTCAAGTTTAAAAATCTTGACATCTTTGTCTGGACCCGGATGTCTTGATTATTTTCGTTGAACATTTCACTTTGGATGTGAACGTTCTTCAATCTTCCTCGTTATGCCTTAGTATGGATCTAGGTATTTTGAGTTTAAAAAGCTTGACATCTCTGTCTGGACCCAGATGTCTTGATTATTTTTGTTGAACATTTCACTCTGGATGTGAATGTTTTCGATTTTTCTTGTTATACCTTAGTCTGGATCTAGGTATTTCGAGTTTCCAAAATCATGACATCTCTGTCTGGACCCGAATGTCTTGATTATTTTCGTTGAACATTTCACTTTGGATGTGAATGTTCTTCGGTTTTCCTCGTCATACTTTAGTCTGGATCTAAGTATTTCGAGTTCAAAAAATTTTGACATCTCAGTCTGGACCCGGATGTCTTAATTATTTTCGTCTAAGCATTTCACTCCGGATGTGAATGTTTTTTTCGATCTTTCTCGTTATACTTTAGTTTGAATCTAGGTATTTCGAGTTCAACAATTTTGACATCTCAGTCTGGACCCGGATGTCTTAATTGTTTTCGTTTAAATATTTCAAATTGGATGTGAATGTTTTTTTGATGTTTCTCGTTATACCTTAGTTTGGATCTAGGTATTTCGAATTTCAAAAATCATGACATCTCAGTCTGGACTCGGATGTCTTGATTATCTTCGTCTAAACATTTCACTTTGGATGTGAATGTTTTTTCGACTTTTTTCGTTATACTTTAGTCTGGATCTAGGTATTTCGAGCTTCAAATATCTCGACATCTCAGTCTGGACCCGGATGTCTTGATTCTTTTCGTTAAACATTTCACTTTGGATGTGAATGTTTTTCGAGTTTTCTCGTTATACCTTAGTTTGGATCTAGGTATTTCGAGCTTTTTTAAAAAAAATCTTCTTGACATCTCAGTCTGGATTTAGATGTCTCAATTCTTTTCGTTGAACATTTCACTTTGGATGTGAATGTTCTTCTCAATCTCAATGTTTCAATCTATTACCTGTTTGACTCTTCAAGGAACCTGAGTGAGAGTTGGGTACTTGATGAGTAAATAGGGATTTATCAGGTACCTCAAAATGCTTTATCGCACTGATTGGTAAGTAATTGCAGGTACGTTCTTTCCTTTCACATCATGCATTTGCATTAGCATTGTCATGCATCATATAAATTGCATTTTAAAATGGGATTCGTTTTTCGAAAAAAATAAAAAATAAAAAATAAAAAATCTAATTATTCAGTGCATGTGCATAGTCAAAATTTAGGTTTCAATTTGTCTTTGAAGGCAACCTTTACGAGCTCACCTTCAAAGAGGGGCAGCTGTTGACACCTAAATTTTGACGATTTGGTTATTTATTTATTACATAGAAAATTAGGGGTTAATTTGATCCCTGAAAAAATATTAATTGAATACCATATAGATTTAGGTACATTTATTTTTAATTTGCATTTTTTGCATTTTATTGGACCGTTGGTGGATGGGTTCAAATTAGTTGGACTAAGCCCACGAAGCGAGCAGGTTGGCCCAAGCCTGTTTTTTTAAGTGATCGGAAATTGTCTCGTGAGAAAATAAGAATTTGAAATTTTCCGGGATATGATGAATTTTTCGGATAGGGTAAGTGAAAAAAGAATCTTTGTGGATATTGCGTTTGTGAAAAAGAATCTTTGTGGATCTCAATTTTGAAATATTAAAAACCCTAATGCGTTGTCTATAAATAGATTAAAACGAATAGGGTTCGCGGGGGAGGGGGGGGCACACAATTGATTCATGAGGCCACACATATTGATATACATAGCCACATGTAGAGATATATGTGAGAAAAGAGAGAGGAAACAACGTGAGTTCTCTTGGCCAATTCCACGCCGTCATTGCGCCACGCTCTCATCATCCGTGACAACTTGTCGACGAGCCACAAGCCTTGTCATGCTGAGTTCGCTGTCCTCAACCTTGACAATGCTGCTGCTCTAGTTTAGCCGCGTTGACGACGAAGCTACTGTTCATTCCACGATAACGCTAAGTTGCTGATCTCACTGCCCACATCACCTGTGCCGCACCACTTGTCCTCAGGAATCAACGAAATCCCATCTTCAACAAGATCAACACCTGTAAAGAAGACAAAAAGGAGCCATTACACGAGAGAAAGTCTTCATATTCAGAGGTCAATAGCCAACAAAGGTGAGGGCCGCACAATTGATACATCCATGCAATTGAGGGGGAGACATTCGTTGACTATAAGTCAAACGGAGCCCAGAACGCAGCAAGTTCTAGTGCTGATCCAACGAAGTCAAATCAGTAGACTCCGAGCGGCATCACAACAATTTGTTATCGATCCCAACAGCGCCCTCGGCTTCTCTAGCAAGCACTCGGACCTTCAAGCGTCAATTGAGCCACCAGTGGACTCCCGAACGCAGATCTTGGAGCCTTACCAAGTTGCTGCCTTGGCGAAATTTCTTAGACGATTACACGGTATCTAACTCTTGGCTTTGCCTCACATCATCGCACGGAGATTCCTTGACATTAATTCAGCCCACCTCATCATCGGCTACATCGCCATGAGTCCACCATCTCGGTTGCTGTCCGAGCCGAACCACTACAGCGACCCATCCTCGCGAGCTGCACCGAGCCTCCATTGTGGTTCACTTGAACTTATCGGATTGAAAAATCCAAATTTAGGTAGAAATTTGTTTTATTTTATTTGATAGGTTTATTTTTAGGTAGATTTAATTTTAGGTAAATTTACTTTATCTTAGTTTAGTTTTGATAAATATTTCCTAATGCACGATTGAAATTCCCGATCTATAGCGTCAATTCGCAACCGCACATGAATATTTATTTCATCTATAAGGCTTTAGATGGAATAATTAATCGCGCAGGAGTAAAATTGATATCTTGATCTTTAAGGCTTAAGATCAATTTATCGATTTTATTAGCGAAATAATCAAGTTTGGATTTCAATTCGAATATGGATAATATTTCCGATGTCTATGGATGATTTAGTGTTTATCTTTTAATTGCTTTATTTATCCCGAAAATACAAAAAAAAAAAAGATTGCATTTGCATATCATGTAGATTAGAATTGATTTCCTAGATAGAATTGCATGATAGAATAGTTAGATTCCTTTCTAATTATGTTAGAATGCATGTTTAGATGGTATCTAGGTTAGATAATATCTTTGAATTAAATTGCATGTCGAGATAAATTTCTAAGTTAAGATAGGATTCGGATTAGTCTATTTCCTAACTTAAAATAGATAATATCTCACTTTAATTAGATTTTTATTATTAGTAATTTTTAATTACGAATTTTGAAAAAATACAAAAATATTATATGCATGTCATATAGAATTAGGTTCATGAAATGCATGCCATTTAGTGATTACTAGATTTATTTAATTAGAAATTGCCTGTTATTAGAATTAGGTCATTTTTGTTAATTTAGATTGTATATTTAATTATTGCATGTTCATTAAAAAATCACAAATGTTTTTTACTCATTCATATAGTTTAAGACATTTTGTCATGCCATATTATTTCATGTTAGGTTAGAAGCACTGCATTGCATTGCATATGGACTATATTCTCGTTTAAAAGTGAAAGCAAAAATTGAGTGATTGTTTGTTAAGTAGAAATCATATCTAGGATTGTTGATGTGAATTTTGATCTAATAACGCAGATGCTTTCGTTGCTTTGAGGTAAGTCCTTCAATTTATTTAATTGTCTTGAGTGTTAAATTGGTGGTATGCGCACCCGCATGATCGCCTCATATGTTAGGAAAGTGAATTAAAATCAATTTAAGCTGCCTGCAAAACATTTTTTCGAAATAAAAAGAGAAAGGTACCGAAAGGGCACTAGGATAGTCTAGTGTAACCAAGTCCCCGTACCCAAAGTCTCTGATTTGTAGGAGTAAAATGATTCTCCCATTATTTTACTTAGGTGTCTGATCGACCTACTGTAAACTGATTAGTGGTGACTCCTTTTTGCATGCTAGATATTTGAACCTAAGTCGTGAGTTGGTATGGGCTTGGGAGAGTTCGAGCTAAGTCTAGGCTTAGCAATCCATTAGCTTAATTTTAGATGGTGCACCCGAAAATTTGGTCGCAACATCTTCGATATGAATTTATTTATTTCTCTTTACTAGCACCTTTCAGTTCTTCAGCTGGAATATATATTTGCAAACCATGTCCTTTCACCGAGCATGCAAGACTGTATTCCTAGTGATTATTTTGTATTCCTGCCTGAAAGGGGCTAGTGAATACACCTAGAGGGGGGTGAATAGGTGTATATGAAACTTTTTGTAGGACTTAAAAAGATATTTTTGATGGACAGTAAAATAGAATTCAACTATTAAATAAATGAACAATTCCTAAGCATAAATAAGAGGTTCAGGGATGAGAGAAAATGAACACAGAGTTTATTTGGCTTATTTCAAGCCTACGTCTACTCTCCTGCACTGACAGCCCACCGGCTGGATTTCACTATGAATCAAAAGAGTTGTTACAATATCACGTCCTTGATTCCACTGTGTAGAGACTTTGCTACACTTGCTAAAGGTCTCATAAGTATCTAATCTCTCTTTTGACTACAAATTTCGCTCAACAGTTGAATCAACAAAGAACAAGGAGCTTTAGACTTTGGAATTTCTCTATCACGCTCACACTCGAATAACCAGAGCTTCTTCCTTTTATACTCCTCCATGCCTTCATACCCGTTGGCACTTTCCAAAGGAGTTCCTCCATCTAATCGTTAGACGGAATCAACCAAGGAGATCTTCAAGTTACTTAAGGAATGTGATGATAGCCCACCAATCTTGCTCGCCTATACAATCAGGATCTATGTTTCCATAAGTACCTTCCAAGTATACATTGCCAATCAATCGAATCTAATTTATTCGTATCAAAACTAAAACGAATAAAAGATCTCGAAATGCTATCTCCAGCAGTGAGAAGCTTCTTTAGTCGCTCGAATCAATTCCTTAAATAAATCCTTGATTCTGGATAAATCTTCTTTGACGGTCTAGAAACTGTCAATAAGGGCATACTTTAAAGCTTGAATCTGACGGTCTTCAGACTTTGACGGAAGAGTCTCAAGTCTTCAGACTAGACTGATGGAAACGTTTTGTTAACTTCAAAACACATAAGGAAGTTTTCTCCAACAATCTCCCCCTTTTTGATGGTGACAAAACTTTCTTGCGGATTTGGAAATTTTGACCTGCAAGACAATACTCAAGCAAACAAGAATATGATATCTCATAAAAGATAGATGAGTTAAGATAGTATCGAATCTGCATCTACAGGAAATAGGTTAGTCCTGTAAAAACAACTATCTTTGCCATGAGTACCAACAATGCTTAAGATACTGTAATGCAATCTCATAGTCAAACCACAATCCAAAAGTCACGCCAGATAAAAGTTTAAAGTCAGAAACAAAAACAAGTCTGAGTTCAAATCAAACAAAACAAATTTGCAAATTTGCATCTCTCCCCCTTTTTGTCAGCATTAAAAAGGTAGAGACGAAAACATGAATTGATTTAAGATTGTTTTGGAACGCGAACAAGTTGGAAATGTCCCATCGACTTGACTGTCTCCTCCAGCTTTCTTATATCCTCCTTCAGATGTGCTAATTCCTCACCCTTGGCAGTTGCTTGAATTTGAAGATTAAGGGCTTGAACTTGATTGATCAACGATTCTGAAGAGGCTTGATAAGCATTCTGCATATTCTGAAATTTGCATCCCAAGGCATAAATTTGACCTTTCATCTCCATGAGAATATCAAGCAGTCTTCTAAAGTTTACTGAGTTGTCAGTTTGAGTACTTGCTTCAGCATGGTCAGATTGTGGAGATAATGACACATTAGCATGAACATCCAAATTCGGAGAAGATAACTCATGACCTTCTTCAGGAAAGTGAGAGGCATATACATCTTCTGGATTGGTAGGAGAACGACTAACATCATCACTAGTAAAAGCAAGAGAAGGAGTACCTCTTTTCTCAGCAGCTCCCCATGTTTCAGTGCCTTCAGGTGGAGAGAAGTACTCTTCATGTTCTATTTCTTCTTTAGTGACAGGATGGCGTTGTTCTCCTTGTTGCTCCTTGTTTTCATCTTCTTTTTCTTCTGTCTCATTCCTTATCGATTCCCTCTCTTCACTCCTCTTCTCTGTCTCTTCTGGGTCTTCTCTAAACTCTATTTCTAGAACAGAATGTTGCAATTTTCTTAAAGCAAGAGCGGAGATGGTAACATCATCATCTTCTTATTCTTCATCCCGCAAGATGATCGCTCTTCTTCTTTTAGTTGGAGTTGTCACCGGTTCCTTTCCTTTTCGCTTTGCAGCAATAGAGTCTTGATGAGTTTAGTGAGGAGTATTTTCCTTGAATTTCTCTAGAGCCTTGTTTAGCTCTTTTAGACGCATCTTAGAAACCATCTTCAGCCCTACCACCATTTGATCACACGTCCGAACACACAGAATTCTTGGAGGCTGAATGTTAAAGTGTCTGAATAGCTTTGTAACAAGTGTTGAATAGGGAAGTTGACCCTTGTCCTTCACATGTGAAACATGATAATATGAGGCAAAGAGAATTTTTTACCAGCATTGATGGCATACATTAGCTTTGCTTATGAATTGGAGACGTTAGTCTTTGACGTGGATTTGGGTCTAAGACGGTTGATCACAATTTTGTGAAGTAGGATATTCAAAGCATTCATCATCGAATAGGAAATCCGACCTTCTGTCATTCCATCTCGAACAAGCTCCACTGTTGCACGACCAATAGACACACTAATTGATTGAAATAACCCTCTCTTTACTCCAATCACATTAGCCAGAGTGTCCATGTCCACCACAAAATCCTAATCTTTAACACTGAAAGAGAATCTATTCGCATCCAAGAAACTTAGATTTGAATAGAAATAAGCAGAAAGTTTTGGATGGGCTACAGTAGAGTCAGAACAAAAGCGTTCAAGCTGAAGTAAAGTAAATTTGTCCAACAACTTCACATTCAGAGAGTCAAGAAAATCAAAATCCACACTCCTTGGATTCATCACCCCTCGCTTTAACAACTTAGAGTAAGTCTGCTTGTGTTCCTCAGAACGAAACAGATTTGATTTTGGTCCTCGTACATTCGCAGCAATACCCATTCTAGGCTTGAAATTAGTGAACAACTTTTCATCATCATTTCCATCGGGCTAACTAACTCCTCCAAAACGTGGATCACTTGGGAAATTTGCAAAGGCCCTATCTGCAGAGCCAGTAGGAGCAATTCCCAAACGTTCCATTGTTTGCAAAAAGTGTGTTTCATTTATGTACCCCTTTTCTTTTAGAAATTCGTCAATAATAGTCATTGGAGAGCCTCCATCCTTTAAGGCAGAATAAAGTTTGAAATTAAAGGCAGGCTTTTGAGTTCTTACGGGTTCAGCATCTTCGATAACTTCCTCCTCCGTTCATTGCTGAACATTCTGAGGTCTAGCTTGAGGAGAATGACGCGGTTGAGAATGTTGTGGAATCTACTGTTGCCTTGGAGAATCTTTTTGCTCGGTAAGGTCAAAATGCGTAGGACCCTCGCCTATATGCTGTGGTCCCCTACTTGCGATCCTTGAAGACTTTCTTTGGAAAGACATTCTCACAGTCTTTGAGAGTTTTCCAAACTTGATTTGCGAGAAAGATGAAAACTTTAAAGATTAAACTAGGGAGAAAAAGTAAGAAGGTAGAGTTATGTGCTTTTAGGGTTTGTGAGCAAAAAAGGAGAAGAAGAACAGTATATATAAAGCAGTCGAATCGGGGGCATATGAATCGTCACAAAAAAAAATGCCTTTTCAAAAATAACTGCCTTTTTGAAAATATATAACTGCCATAAAAAGATAACTTCTTTTTCAAAAAAAAAAAATGATTGCTGTAAATGCAAAAATTTGGAAAGATAATGTCAATCAATTATGGATTAATAGATAAACGTACCTTTCTCAAAAGATAAATTTCTAAAATTGAAATAACTTACAGTTGTGATCCTTGATCATCTGAGTCTGAACATCGTTTGGCTTTTATTCCTGAGTCTGAGCTTCTTCAGACTTTATAATATTAAGCTTGTACCGAATAGACTCAAATTGGCTTTTCTCTAGAGGTTTTGTAAAGATGTCCGCCAGCTGATTCTTTGAATCAATGAATTGAATTAGAATTTCTCCATTTTGAACATGGTCTCTTATAAAGTGATGTCGAATCTCAATATGCTTTGCTCTTGAATGAAGAATTGGATTCTTGGTAAGGTTGATCGTGCTAGTGTTGTCACATTTAATCTCAGTACACGAGTCTTCAATTCCAAAGTCTCTTAACTGTTGTTTTATCCATAGGATTTGAGAACAACAGCTTCCAAGAGCCACATACTCTGCTTCTGCTGTTGAGAGAGCAACCGTACTTCGCTTTCTTGAGAACCAGGATACTGTCCTGTTTCCAAGTAATTGACACATACCTGAGGTACTTTTCTATCAACTCTGCGTCCAGCAAGATCTGCGTCTGGGTATCCAAGAAGAGTAAAGTCTCCCTTTTTAGGATACCATAGACCTAACGATGAAGTTGTTGCAACGTATTTGATGATGCGTTTTGCGGCACTCGGATGAGATTCTTTGGGATCTGATTGAAATCTGGATCAAATACAAACACTAAACAAAATGTCAAGTCTAGAAGCAGTAAGATAAAGAAGTGAACCAATGATACTTCTATATAGCTTCTGGTTAACTTTCTTTCCTCCTTCATCTTTATCTAGCTTCGAGGAACTTGACATTGGTATTTTAGTCTTTTTGCAATTTTCCAAACCGAATTTCTTAACAAGTTCTTTAGCACATTTTTCTTGATGAATGAAAATTCCTTCCTTCAATTGTTTCACTTGTAGTCAAAGAAAGAAAGATAGTTCACCCATCATGCTCATCTCGAATTCCTCCTACATAGACTTAGAGAATTTCTTGCACAGATTTTCATTAGTAAATTCAAAAATAATATCATCAACATAAATTTGAACAAGTAGAAAATTTTTACCTTCTCTTTTAATAAATAGAGTAGTGTCCACTTTACCTTTCACAAAGCCACTTTGGATAAAAAATCTACTTAACCTTTCATACCAAGCTCGAGGTGCTTGCTTTAATCCATATAGAGCTTTTTTTAGTTTGAATACATAATCTGATCTCTTTGGGTCTTCAAAACCGGGCGGTTGTTCCACATAAACTTCATCTTGAATGAATCCATTCAGGAATGCACTTTTGACGTCCATTTGAAATAGCCTGAAATTTTTATAGCAAGCAAAAGCAAGTAATAAACGAATTGTTTCTAACCTTGTCACTGGTGCGTAAGTTTCATCATAGTCTATCCATTCTTCTGGCGTGTATCATTTGGCCACGAGTCTTGCTTTGTTCCTTATGACTTTTCCTTTTTCATCCATCTTGTTCCTGAAAACCCATTTAGCACCAATAATAGATTTACTTTTTGGTTTAGGAGTTAATTCCCAAACATCGTTGACACTGAACTGTCTTAGTTCTTCTTGCATAGCTTCAATCCAGCTTTCATTTGTTAAGGTTTTTTCTATGCTTTTGGGTTCTATTTCAGAAATAAGAGCCACATCGCTAGACTCTTCATGCCTTTTGGATATTGTTCATATCCCTTCATCGATGTTACCAATGATGAGTTCTTTAGGATGACTTGACTTGTGCTTCCAGTTGCTGGTTGGTCTGATAATCTGTTCATCTTTTTCTTCATTTGATTCTTCAAAATTTGTTCGCTGTTGACCTTTTGTAGTCTGAGCTGCTTCAGAGGAATTAGAATTTGTAGAGTTTGGAGTAAGTTCAGATTCTTCAGGTTGAGTCTGAATCAATTGATTTTGTGTAAAGTCTTGAAATTTGACATTCATTGACTTTTCAACAGACTGAGTCTTCTTGTTGTAAATTCTGTAGGCTTTGCTTGTTGTTGAATATCCAAGGAAGATTCATTCATCTGATTTTTCTTCAAACTTACCAATGCGATCATTTGCATTTTTCAAAATAAAACATTTGCAACCAAACACATGAAAATATGAAACAATTGGCTTTTTTTCTTTTGAACAACTCATAAGGAGTTTTCTCCAGAATAGGCCTTAGGAAAACTCTGTTGATGATATAACATGCTGTAGAAACTGCTTCAGCCCAAAAACGAGAAGAAATGTTACTTTCAATTAAAAGAGTTCTTGTCATTTCTTGCAAAGATCTATTCTTTCTTTCCACGACTCCATTTTGTTATGGAGTATATGGCGAAGAGAAAACTTGCTTTAAACCACATTCATCATAAAAATTTGCAAATTCTTGATTTTCGAACTCACCTCCATGGTCTGTCCGGATGCTTGTTATAATATATCATTTTGAATTTTGAATTTTCTTAGCAAATTTTGAGAAATGAGAAAAAGTTTCAGACTTACTTGATAAAAAGAACACCCAAGTATAGTGAGAATAGTCATCTACGATTACCAGGTAATATTTCTTCCCACCAATGCTTTGTGTTCTGGTTGGTCCAAAGAGATCCATATGTAGGAGCTGCAAAACATGATCAATTGAAACTTGATTTACAGGTTTAAAGGAGTTTCTTACCTGTTTTCCTAAAACACATGGTGTGCATAATTCTGTCTTTTGAAATCTTAGGTTGGGCAGTCCACAAACAAGCTTTTTGGAAGAAATCTTGGCTATCTGCTTCATACTGATATGACCAAGTTTTCTCTGCCAAAGATTCTCTTCATCTTGAATGGAGATTAGACACTGAGAGCTTTCTGATTTGATATCAAGCAGATAAATATTTCTATGTCTTCGACCAGTAAAGGATTGAGACAAATCCTTACTAATTCCTGAAACATATGCCTTCTTGAAAGTTGATTTTGAATCTAGTGTCACACAATTGGCTTATACTGAGAAGATTATAGTTTAAGTCTTCCATCAAGGAAACATTATTGATTGTAAGACTCCCAATCTTGACAGTTCCACATCCAGTAATTCTTTCTTTGCCATTTCCACCAAAATAAACTTTTCCACCATCTATTTGGGTAAGCTTTATGAAGCAATTTGAATCTCCTGTCATATGTCTCGAACAGCCACTATCCAAATACCATTTGATATTTTTCTTGATAGTGACCTGCAATTATGCAAAAATCTCAAGTTTTCTTTGGTACCCATTCTTTTTTGGGACTAGGGGAGTTAGTTACAAAAGTAGTCTTTGCCCAGTTTCTCTTAACAAGTTTCCAGACTTTAGGATAATCATTCTCAAAATGTTCCGAGCTGTTACACTTTGAACATTTAAGAGCACTTCGACCAACAGATTTTACAAAAAAATTTTCAAAAATGATTTCTGTAAAAAGTTTTAGTAGGTCTTTGTTTGATTCTTTCTTTTACCTTTGGGAAATCAATTAAAGTAACAGTTTCTGGTGTCATTCCCAAACCTGATTTATTAAAATAAGGTCTTTGAATTGAAAGAATTTTATCAAGCTTTCAAGATCCATTTGAAAACTTTTTTGAAATAGCTGAAATGTCTTCTTTCAAGATAATGTTTTCTTTTGAAAGAAAATCTTCATTTTCTTTTGAAGTCTTGAAATTGTTGTTCAGACTTTCAAATTTTTCCTTCCAAGAAATTTCCTGTTGCCTTAGTATAGAATTTTCCTTTTTAAGTTCGGAAATCCTTTTAAGAGATACTTTAAGGCTAAGGCAGAGTTCATCAATATACTTTGAAACTTTCAAAGTTACTTACCTCAATTTCCTTGTCAGAATCTAAGTCTGAGTCTGTTTCAGAGTCTAAGTCTGATTCTGAGTTTGCCATCAGACAAATGTTGGCATATTCTTCATCACTCTCTTCACATTCTGTGTCGCTCCAAGTCTCTGCTTTGAGAGCTTTCTTGAGTTTGTCTGTATTTCCTTTCTTTTTCTTCAGTAGAGGACAATTGGGTCTGATGTGTCCTTTTTTTTTTTTTTTTTTGCCTTCAAAGCAAACCACGTCTTTGTTGAACTCATTATCTTCAGTTGCTTTATTATGAGATCTTTGAGTATTTTGCTTCTTCCAGTTGTACTTTCTTCCCTTTCTGTTTAACTTTTTGAACTTCCTTATCATGAGTGCTAATTCTTCATCGTCCAGATCGTCTTCTGTATCTGTAACATTAGAATCATCATTAGACTTCAAAGCAATTGATTTTTTTACCTTTAAGACCTTCCTCTTCATTAAGTTGCTCCACTTCGTAAGACTGAAGTGTGCCCACTAATTCATCGACAAATAAAGGTGCGATCCTTTGTGTTTCTCTAATGGAAGTTTTGATGTGATTCCAATCTTTAGAGAGTCCTCGCAACAACTTGTTGACTTTCATTTGCCCTGAGATTGGTTGGCCATGATATGCAAGATCATTTACAATCTCTGTAAAACGGCTAAACATATCAGTGATGGTTTCTCCTGGCTTCATTTTGAAAGCTTCATATTTCTCAAGAAGAATGTTGATCTTTGTTTCTTTGACTTGATCGATTCCTTCATAGGTAACATGCAACCTATCCATACTTCTTTTGCTGTTTCACAAGATGAAATTATGTTATACTCATTAGGAGATAAAGCACAGCATAAAGAATAGATAGCTTTTGCGTCAAGAGCTTGTCTCTTGGTTATCTCTTCTTGTGTCAACTCTCTAGCATCCATCACTTCCTTCCCTCTCTCTGAAGTTGAAGTTATTGTTGGAATAACTCATTTTTCCACCACATCCCATTCAAGGGGATCTTTCGATCTAAGGAAAGCTTTCATCTTGTTCTTCCATACGTTGTATTCTTTTCCATCAAAGTAAGGAGGCCAGTTGTTGCTTTGACCTTCAACCAGTCCTGGAGCCAAAATACTAGCCATAGATCTTTAGCTTAAGAAGTAAAACACTTCAATAAATAAGCACACAAGCTCCGATACCAATTGAAAGGGGCTAGTGAATACACCTAAAGGGGGGTGAATAGGTGTATATGAAACTTTTCGTAGGACTTCAAAGGATATTTTTTATGGACAGTAAAACAGAATTCAACTATTAAATAAATGAACAATTCCTAAGCATAAATAAGAGGTTTATGGATGAGATAAAATGAACACAGAGTTTATAGTGGTTCAGCTTATTCCAAGCCTATGTCCACTCTCCCGCACTGACAGCCCACCGGCTAGATTTCACTATGAATCAAAAGAGTTGTTACAATATTACGTCCTTGATTCCACAGTGTAGAGACTTTGCTACACTTCCTCAAGGTCTCACAAGTATCTAAACTCTCTTTTGACTACAAATTTCGCTCAACAGTTGAATCAACAAAGAACAAGGAGCTTCAGACTTTGGAATTTCTCTATCACGCACACACTCGAATAACCAGAGCTTCTTCCTTTTATACTCCTCCTTGCCTTCATACCCGTTGGCACTTTCCAAAGGAGTTCCTCCATCTAATCGTGGACGGAATCAACCAACGAGATCTTCAAGTTACTTAAGGAATGTGATGATAGCCCACCAATCCTACTCGCCCATACAATCAGGATCTAGGTTTCCATAAGTAGAACCTTCCAAGTATACCCTGCCAATCAATCGAATCTAATTTATCCGTATCAAAATTAAAACGAATAAAAGATCTCGAAATGCTATCTCCAGCCATGAGAAGCTTCTTTAGCCGCTCGAATCAATTCCTTAAATAAATCCTTGATTCTGGATAAATCTTCTTTGACGGTCTAGAAACTGTCAATGAAGGCAGACTTTAAAGCCTGAATCTGACGGTCTTCAGACTTTGATGGAAGAGTCTTCAAGTCTTCAGACTAGACTGATGGAAACGTTTTGTCAACTTCAAAACACATAAGGAAGTTTTCTCCAACACTGCCTACATAAATTAAACAAGCAGGAAAGTTCTAGCAAAATTAGTCTTTAGTATCTGTGTGTGCTTCGACAATTTAAAATCTAAAAGTTGTATTTTTTTCTCAGCATTTTAGCTTTTTATACAACTCTAACCTTTTTTTCCTTTTAAAGCAACATCGGACACCATTATTCTGCGGTGCATTTTCACGAAACTATGGATTGACATTTAGCGTGTTCACCAATTTCATAAACAATATGGAAGTGGATATCTTCTCGTACACATGCAAAGAGTAAAGCAACACTCACATATAGAGTTTTTAACTGCACACACAGTGTCGGAGTTGTTCGAATGTTAATTTCAACTAATCCTCGCTCATCAAGAATCCTAGGAGTATCGACAAGCTCCTTCTTCACAAAGGCCTTCATCCCAGCTTCCTTTTCGAATCGTGTAGAGACTGGCTCTGGTGGAATTAGCTCCTCTTTGCTAGTTGCACATACCAAACATAATGCACTGAGTACTTCACAAGAAGAATGGTATTTTCCTAATAGAACATAAAGGAACAACAACTATGTACGAGAAAAATCTCAAACAGCCAAAGCGGGTTGACATTTAAGAAAGAACATAGGGGCTTGAAGTCTTAATTTTGATGAGAGAGAGAGAGAGAGAGAGAGAGAGAGAGAGAGAGAGAGAGAGAGAGAGAGAGAGAGAGAGAGAGAGAGAGAATTAAACACGCAAACCCATAAGAGAAATATTGCTTTTTCTTCTCAATAAGAGAAAATCATTTGAAACAGAGGACATTCAGGAAAAAACGCACCCAAGTATCAGTGACTCAATTAGCATATATGTGAAACGCATTGTCAATGCCATGGAGCATGCTATTTAATTCCGTAGACCTCATTGGAATGGTAAGAGCGAATAATTGATCAACAGTCTGCAAAAAGCAATATGCACAGATGGAATAAGTTCACTTCAGTTAAGATAGTATACGCATGCATTTTCTGCAAGCCCTGAAAGGATAGAACAGTCAAGCATCTGTCTCATTCATTAAAATAGTCAAAAATATAAAAACGTGAATTTTGATAAAGTTCGGAGCGCAAACGAAAATCCATTAGTCAACTCTCATATTGAACACTTCAGTAAGTTTTCTTGAGGAATTTCCCAAGTTTTTGTTTTCAAATTTGAAAAGTCTAGATTAAAACTTGTTCGTTGTGAGTTTTCAAGGGTCTTTAAAACTTGTTCTCCAAAGAAACCATGAAGAATAGTTTTCAGATTTTGTGGCCTAACTTTTGAAAATAATTTTGTAATGTTCTGTATGGTTTCTTCCAATTGGAAACATGGACAACCACAATGCAAAAGATCCTTTTACAACTGTGGTGCTCTGCTTCACACCTCTCTCTCTCTCTCTCTCTCTCTCTCTCTCTCTCTCTCTCTCTCTCTCTCTCTCTCTCTCTAAACCAAACATGTTTCCGAAAAAAAAAACTGAAAATATAAAATTGTCATGTAGTTTTCATATTCTCAAAGTGGAATGCATTACCTAAAAGCAAAGAGGCCCTTAACTTCAGCCACATCCACCCTAAGCAATCCCCAACTTAGAAAGTTTATAAAAATTGAAAAAAGTAGATAACAACCTCCTCAATTGTTGGAATTCAAGTCGGCGGAAGACGACTTACCTTTATCTGATGCGCAAACAACAATTAACCCCGGAACGAACGTTAAATTGCGGATGAATCACGAACAAAAATACTTCATCTTGGTCTGAATGCAATCACAAGGAAAGCACTCGATTTCCACAGCGTAAATGCCGATTGTTCTTGTAAAGATGATATGGAATGCCTTCTCTCTTTAATGGAAATGGAGAGGAATTTCTGAGTGTATGTTCTACCAACCGTTCTAACGGTTGTCATCGCGGAGTCTTTTATATGACTCACTCACACCACTTCAAATGGTGTCTTTCCATCGTAGCTTATCAGGGCCAAACGGTGCGTTCCAATCGCACCCCATCATGGACGTACTAGTTAAAGTACAACATCTCCCACTCGGACATGATGGGCTTGATAGCACTCTATCAAGAATATAAGGCGTTCAACATTTCATCAACTTTACAAAACAATTCATATTGGCAAGTAAGCCGTGCGACCAGTGAGTACACCTGCACTTGGGAGCTCAAATTATGCACCTGTTAGGGATAACATAATGGCTACAACCCCGAAAAGAAGTAAACAATCGATGTCTCACAATGCCCCAGACATATTTTGTTACATCAATCCAAGTATACCTATCCCTTAAAGGCTATACTTGACTATTCTAAAAAATACCATGTATTTACAATTATATCCGCAACCATAGAGGGCGATATAATTGGTTGACCAGTAAATACATGTGATAGATGTAAAACAACAATAGTCTTCCTTCGCACTCATGTCTCTCTCCATTTCAGAACAACTGCTTTCCTAGATACATCCCATAAGGCCATATCCATTCATGACCGCCGATAACATGCTAAAGTAGCAACATTGATCTTTCACTTCGAGAACATAGTTAGAAGTAACATAGGGCACAAAATGAAGTAAATTATAAATTACCTCAAGGGCTCACATGATGAGTAAATAGGGATAATTTTACTCACATTCCTTTGTTGGTCGTACAATGCACATGTAGTATGAATTACATGCTATAGTGGATTTCTCTTTCTATAAAAGCGTATGTCATTTATTAAATATATCCACTATATGGATCTTAGCCTAAACATAGTCACGTGCTTCTCATATACTCATGTTTAGCTCGAGTGCTATATCAGCTCGCTTTCTATAGTGCCCAATTAAGTACTCGCATCCGGCATCTTACAAGCATACACGATTGTGGGAGTATCATGCTCGGTCTTATTATAAACAAATCACAGACCTCATCTTGACTCCAATCAAGGCGACATATTTTATGTACCAAACTTGCTCTTTAGCATTTATTTGTACATAACGTCTCATCTCAACGTGCTAACTATAGCACTTGAGGCGATTGCTCGTGTGAGTGAGCCAATCATTACCTCCTGACATACTTTCCAATAATATATGTGTGCTTGTGCTAGTCTCACAATGGATTTGTACTTATTAATAAAACATCAAAGTCACTAATAGACCAACAAGTACAATACACATGTCCACATATACATAAAATAATGATCCTCTACAATAACACATATCACATTCTACGCAATCCTAGTGACATCCTGTGGGTCAAAAATATGTCTCTAGGAATAGCCTTCGTAAATGGATCAGCAACCATTCTATTGGTTGAAATGTATTGTAGGATCACTTTTTTCTGCGCTATAATATCTCTGATGAAGTTGTTCTTTATATCAATGTGCTTCGTCCTTCCATGATACTTGGGATCTTTCACATAGGCAATGGCTGCTTGACTATCGCAATAAACTGTCACCAGTCTTGGAACCTCGGTAACAGTGGCTAAATTTTCCAAGAAACGTTTTAGCCATACTACTTCTTACTCTGCGGCAGAGCATGCAATAAATTTTGCCTCCATCGTAGACAAGGCCGTGCATTTCTATTTCTTGCTAGTCCAAGAAATCGCACCTCCATTGAGCAAGAACGCATATCCAGAAGTTAATTTACACTCATCTGGGTCTCCACCCCAATCAACATATGAATAGCCTAATAGGCGTAAATCACTCCCTTGGAAACAAAGTCGATAGTCCATGGTGCCCTTCAAGTATCTCAGGATCCCATTCACTACTTTCCAGTGTGCTTGACCGGGATTTGATTGATATCGGCTCACCAATCCTACGGCATAACATATGTCGGGTCGAGTACACATCATAGCATACATCAAAATTCCGACCGCACTAGCGTAAGGAACAGTTTCCATTACTTTAATTTCTTCTGGAGTCTTAGGACACATCTCAATACTTAGGCTTTCACCTTGCATGACAGGGGTATCAATCGGATTATAGTGCTGCATATTAAAACGTTCAAGAATCTTCATAATATAAGACTCTTGTGATTAAGCAAGGAGTTTTCTCGATCGATCTCTTTCGATCTTAACTCCTAATATATAAGCAACTTCTCCCATGTCATTCATTTCAAAATTGGAGGACAACCATTTTTTTATGGTGATAACCAAAACCTTGTCATTTCCAGCCAATAGAATATCATCCATATACAGTAATAAAATCATAAATTTATCTTCGGACCGCTTGACATATATACAGTGATCTTCTTCGATTATCGTGAAACCAAAAGTTATTACGACTCGATGAAAATGAAGATACCACTGTCTAGATGATTGCTTAAGGCCATATATTGAGCGATGAAGTTTGCAAACTTTATTCTCTTGACCTTTAGCTATGAAACCTATTGGTTGTTTCATATAGATTTCCTCATCTAGTTCTCTATTGAGAAATGCCATCTTTACATCCATTTGATGTAATTCAAGGTCCAAATGTGCAACGATGGTTAGGATAACGCGTATTAAGGCAAACCTTACAACTGGTGAAAAAAGTTTCCTCATAGTCTATACCCTCTTACTGAGTATAACCTTTCGCCACAAGACGAGCATTATACTTTTCAATGGATCCATCCGCCCTACGCTTAATCTTAAAGACTCATTTGTTTCCAACAGCCTTACGATTGGGTGGTAGATCAACCAAGTCCCAGACATGATTTGCCCTCATTGACTCCATTTGATCTTCCAAAGCTTTTCTCCATTCTTCCTTATCAGAGGATGAGAGAGCCTCTTGAACAATCTTAGGCTCGGCATTATCTTTCTGAGGAATCATAAATGCTTCCCCGTCAATCTCAAAGACGACGAGGAATGCTTTTAGGATTACTTTTACGCAATTGAATTTCTCTTGAATTCAATTCGTCAGACAATGCAACACTCCCACTAGGTTTTGCATGTTGAGGTAAATCTTCATTTCCCTCTACAACATTAGTGAGTGTGTTATTAGAATCTTCCATCTCATATAATTGGAAGTCCTTATCAATCTCACCTCTACTAGGAAAATCGTTCTCCAAGAACGTGATATCTCGTGATTCCATTTCGATCACACTCCCATCAGCTTTTTCACCTATGAACACGTACCCTTTTGAGTGTTCAAAATATCTTATAAAGATACATTTCTTCCTTCTAAGGCCTAATTTGCCATATTTATGGGAAGAAGCATGAACATAGGCAGCACATCCCCATAAATGTAGACTACTTAAGTTTGGTTTTCTACCAGTCCATAATTCATAAGGGGTGGAAGTGACCGATTTTGAAGGCACTTGGTTAAGTACATAGGCAGCAGTCAATAATGCATCTCCCCAATAAGAGATAGATAAATTTGCTTGCGCCATCATATAGACCTAACCATTTCCAATATGGTTCTATTCCTTCTCTCAGCTACCCCATTTTGTTGTGGAGTACCAGGAATAGTCAATTGTTGTACAATTCCCTTTTCATCACAAAGAGCCTTGAAATGTTCAGATAAATACTCACATCCACAATCGGTTCTCAATACCTTTATTATTTTATTCAACTGATTATCTACCATCGTTATATATCATTTAAAGCAGTTTAATGCTTTTGACTTATGGGAGATCAGAAAGATATAACCGAAACGCGTGAAGTCATCTATGAAAGTGATGAAATATGAGGCTCCATGCCTCGCCCTCACATTCAAAGGATCATAGATGTCAGAATGTATGAGTTGCAATGAAAATGCGGCTTTAGTCCATTTACCGAATGGTTTTCTAGTTGCTTTTCCTGCTAAACAATGCTCATATACGGGTAGATTAACATTAGTGAGTGACCCTAAAAGGGCTTTTCTAGCTAATCTTTGTATTATTTGCAACCCAATGTGATGTAATATAGCATGCCAAGTACTTGTATCAATCTCAACATTACTAGAAGATGCAATTAAAAAAAAACAATTATCAACATTAACATTGTACCGATCATAGTCAATGTCTAAAACCATAAAACCATTCGATACATGACCTGAACCACAATAAATTGTTCCACACAAAATGTCAACACAATCACCATGAATTGATGATTCCTAATCAGTCTTCTTCCCTTTGTTGTTGAATTGATGATTCCTTTTGCGCTTGAAGCCTGAAGCTTTGCACGAACTCGATTCAGCAACATAAGCATGGGTAGAGGATCTTGCAGCCTTTAGGCACTCATCCTTTAATTCCAAATGACGCGCTATATCATCAAAAGTGACAATATTCTCATTGTGCGTCATATTGATCTTCATATGTTCCTAATTGTCAGGAAGAGACCTTATAACAGCCTGAACTTGTTCATCAGTAAGGGAGTGACCTGCTGACTTCAGCTCACGAATCATGTTTGACATCTCCTGAAGATGCTGCCTCATCGTTAGATTTGGGCGCTTTCGGTATGTATCAAACTTGATGGCGAGTCTCCTCAACTTAGTACCAGATGTACTCCTAAACTTATCTTTCAAGGCAACCCACATTGTTTGAGCTTTATTATAACTTTCAAACTCACACATGAGATCATCTTGCATACATCTCAGCAATATGATGCGAGCAATGTTATTTTTCTTTTTCCAAGCTTGATAAGCTTCTAGATCTCTCCTGTGTTGAGCTAAAGTTCCATGCTTAGGTTCATCCATGGTGTGGTTTAGGGTTTCCAAAACCTCTTGCTCTTTAAGGACGTACTGAACCTTTCGGTGCCAAATATCATAATTGTCACCGTTCAGTTTCTCACCCTTATTGAGGTCAGCCACTATGGTCTTAGATGCCGAAGCCATAATCAATTGCTATAACACATTGACATAATAGACGCAGAATCAATACTAGCACATTTTTCAGAGTAACACACATATATAATTTGTAGCAAAGACAAACTAAATTAATGATAATTCAACAAAAGACACAGAAACAAAAGTTCACTATGTTCCCAATCAACTTCTATGTACGATTGTTCTATTATCATTAATTAGTTTAATTTGCGCAAATTTTAAGTTCTAGGTGAGAACTCCTTCGATTTCTACCAACCTACGAACTCCCACTAGGAAAAATAATTACATGACCTCATGTAATTTCTACATTTTTCCATTAACACAAAAGCATAGTATGATATAAAACAACATACAAAAAAAAAATAATAATCATGCTACAACTACAAACAAAACCGCAATTCAACATGAAATGGAAAAATAAGGATTTTCTACCGTTGTTCGAATTTTCTTAAAACTAGAAAATTACAAGTATATTAAACTATATACATGCTACCATCGAACCAAGCTCTACACAGCATATATGACACCATTTTCATATAAGCAAGCTACTGTATTTCCAAAACCACAAGAAAATACAGATAAAAAAGAATAAACAGTGCATTTAAAATCCCAAAATATGTGTACTTAGGGTTCCCTACACATTTTCATACCTTTAAAAAATTCAAAAATAAAAAATGATTATACCACAGTGTAGAGCACATCCATACAAACCTAACGCCTCCGACCACGCTCCAATCGGAGCATGCACGCGCCCACATGCATCGCCTGAGTGCGAGGCGCGTGTGCTGCACGTGCCAGCGAGCCCAAGGGCTCCTAGCCGGTTCGACCGGTGACCAGTTTGACTGGTCCGGCCGTCGACTGGTCAACGGTCTGGTTGGGTTAGGTCAATAGGTCGGGTTGCCAGTCGGGTCAGGTCAACGGGTCGGGTCGTCGGTCGGGTCGGGTCAACGGGACCGGCCAAGTTAGGTCGCGGGTCAGCCTCGGGTCGGGTCGGGTCGGGTCGCCGGCCGGCCAATTGCCACCGGCGGTGACATCATCGATGACGTCATCCCAGCGGTTACAGACCGTTGGATGACGTCATCTGTGACGTCAGCACGCGTCGGTTCGCCAACGCGCGCGTGACGTCACGCGTTGGTTCGCCTACGAGCGCATGACGTCACATGCCGGTTCGCCTACAAGCGCGTGACGTCACGCGTCAGTTCACCCCAACGCGTTGAGCGCGTGGTGCCCACACGCCGCGGCTTCTGGCCGTGCGTGTGGGCGCGTCCGACGTCTTCTGGCGGTGCTCGATCCACCGTTGGACTCATCTCGACGAGTACTTTTGCCCTACATATTTCAAAATTGATTTTGGCCGGAAAAATATTTCGAAAATTGGCCAAAACTGCACGGGTGTACGCAACCCCGAACCCGTTCTTCGCTTCGGTTTGTTTTCGACGATTCATATAGCAATTCCGATTAATAAACATCCAACCAGTGTAGATATCATACTCTTGATCTCGATATCAAAAGGTAGACAAGAAAATTCGATGAAAAACAAGGCAGAAACCATGATCGGGCTCTGATACCAATGTTGGAATTCAAGTCGGTGGAAGACGATTTACCTTTATCTGATGCGCAAACAACAATTAACCCCGGAACGAACGTTGAATTGCGGATGAATTACGAACAAAAATACTTCATCTTGGTCTGAATGCAATCACAAGGAAAGCACTCGATTTCCACAGCGTAAATGCCGATTGTTCTTGTAAAGATGATATGGAATGCCTTCTCTCTTTAATGGAAATGGAGAGGAATTTCTGAGTGTATGTTCTACCAACCGTTCTAACGGTTGTCATCTCAGAGTCTTTTATATGACTCACTCACACCCCTTTAAATGGTGTCTTTCCATCGTAACTTATCAAGGTTGAACGGTGCGTTTCAATCGCATCATATTATGGACGTACTAGTTAAAGTACAACATCAATGATCCTATATACTTCAACGATGGAACTCCCATGCCGCTGCTGAGGTGATATTGGATCCCACCGCTACAAAAGTGTTAAAACAAAGATTAGGCTTTTGTAATGGAAGAAAATCCAGAGGTAAAAGGTCCAAAACAAAAAGAAGATAAGTAATCATATACAGAGAATTATTCCATCGTCCAGCGAGGCAAGTGACCATGACGTGCAAGCTGGTGCGGAATCTTAAGAGAATATTCATGCAATAGAAGGAAATGAAATATTTTAAAAGTGCTCACACTTGGGAAGAGAGTCTCCGCTTTCTCTCTGTGACAACCCTTGTCCCCCCTCATCTATGGAAAGACGAAACTGGGGTCTCTCTTTTTATTCTAGCTGTCACTGAGAGAGACAAAAGTGAGTTTGTCAAAGAGAGAGACGATTTCCGACCCAAAAAAGACAAAATGAGAGAGACAAAAGTGAGTCTTTTCCTCTGTTAGTCTGACACGCTCAGAGGAGGCCATAGAAAAAGAAAACGTGAGAGAGATGAGAGAGAAAGTGGGGTCTTTTCTCCTCTGACAAGTGCAGAGAAATAAAAGACGAGAGAAGAGTGAGGAACAGAGAGAGAGAGAAAAGTGAGAAGGGAAAAGGCAAGTGTCTCCTTCGGCCACCCCGACCGAACACCCCCGTCGCCGTTGCTCCCGACGCCGTTGCCTTCGCCGCTTTGGCGAGCCTGCGGTCCTTTGCTAAGCCGAGCCGCTCCCAAACGCCGGTCATCCGCCGAGCCCCATCTGCAAGTCACGATCCTGTCCGATTTTGATCCTTATTACACGTGTTCGAATTATGTAATAATTTTCATCCAATTCAATTGAAATATTTCATTTTTTAATTCGAAGGGATTGTGATATGATATGCACTATTTGAGATACTAGGGGTCTGCATGGTAACATTTCTCTTCCTCTTGATTTCTGTTCTTTTGTTCCCCGGAACAAAAGAAGAACATAAACCTGTTTGGTAACGCCAAATTAATTTTTTGTTCTCCGGAATTAAAACTTGGCCTAGAAATGGTTTTGGCATAGAAACCAGAAACAAAAAAAATTAACGAATCTTCCCGGGAATAGAAATAAGAAACGTCTTCTCTTTAACCCTAACTTCTCTTTTCTCTCTCAACTCACGCCCCCTTCTCAGCTCACCTCTCCCTTCGTCCGATTGCCTCTCTCCGATCTCATCACCTCCTGTCGCCGCCGGTCCCGTCGTCGCCGGTCCGTTCGCCGCCGGTCCCGTGGTCACCGGTCCGGTCGCCGCCGGTCCCGTCGTCGCCGGTCCCGTCGTCCCGGTCTCGTGGCCTCCGTTCCGTAGCCTGCAGTGCCGTCGCCTCCTCTTCCGCCCGTCGCCAAGCCCCTCTCCGCCGCCCCAGACGGCGGCGACGGAACAACCTCCTCCTCCTCCTCCGATCTCACGCCCGGCCAGAAGTCCCGCATCGAGCTCAACAAGCTCCTCGCCAAGTCTCGCCGCAACCTCAAAATCTGCTCTGATCGGATCTCCCGCTCCAAAGGTGCGAAACTCCCTCTCTAGAGTTTGACTACTTTCTTTAATCAATGATTTATCTCGTCTGCAGCTTGTTCTTGGTTTGGGCTCGTCTCGCATTGCATCGCCAGTATCCTTATGCTTGAAATCTGGATATTTTACAAATTGTGAAGCTTGATTGAATATATAGAGGATGTTGCGATTCTTGCAGCTGAAAAATCTTTCAAAACATGATATGCCCGTGATTTTGTTTTTGGTCTACTGGTGAGAAAAATTTGATTTGCTGTAGGGTGCGCTAATCACTTCTTTCTTGAAATGCGAGTTACAATGCCACAGTGCTTGCAATTGAGATGGGTGTATCAGGTGCTTGGTGTTGTGTTATGTCGCGTATCTTCATTTTCGTAGTGATTGCTGAGTTAGGAGTTGATTGCTTCTGACTCTTGTGACTGAAAGAAACTCGATGGAAGTGGCAGAGGCTCTTCTGCAGCCCAACATGTGAATGGTAAATGGTGCCTATTCACCAAGCTCAGAACATGTGTCATTCGATTTAATAGTTCTTGTTTAGACTATTGATTATGGATGGAAATTGTCTCAGTGACTGGCTGTAGCCATTAGCCATGAGTAAAAGCTGCCAGGAGAGGAGAGACAATCTTTCATGAGAGAGCAACAACAGGCAAAGCTTACATGTTTGATGGTGTCTTTATTTGACCCATTAATAGTTAGTACTCCACCATATTTGGTAGAGTTCTTGTAGTTTGTTCTCTGATCTTGACTCACATCCAAACAGTTGCTGAAGTTCTATGCTTGATTGGTTGACATCTTATTCAAATCAGAAACATTTTCGCTATTCTTGTAATTGAACAGATCATTTGACCAATTCTAACTTCTATTCTTGTGAATAGGAACACATTGCCTAGGATAAATCTGCATTAGTTCAGGCCAAAGTCTGCCTCTCTCCCCTCTCTTTTTTCCCCTTCCTCGCTCTCTCCCATTGAGCCTATTTAAGGGCTGGAGGAAGTGAATATAGTACAGAGAACTTACAGAGAACTTAGTGTCAATCTTTCACTGTAGTGGACCAACAAATGTTAGATATACCAACACAATGCTCTGTTGTCTCCTTTTTTAACTCTGAATACTAAAAACTCTTTCAAAAAGCAGATTGTCCTCTTTAAGCTATCCCACTATTATTCCAGCGAGCTGTGTGTTCTATCCATGTCCCATATGGCAATGAGTTTGGAATGGTGTAAGTTATATTGGAGCATGAAACCTTGTGGCGTTGATGGTTTGGATTTTGGGTATAGAGATTCCACTAACCTGTAGAAAGGAGTCCAAACCTTTTGGGATGTGGGCCTCTTATTTCATGTAATGTTTAGGAGGAAATATATGAAGAAAGGATCATCACAGGAGTGCTAGTTGATTTTGTGCAGATTTATTTGTTGGTCTTCCAGCATTATTCGTGCCCCATTATTTATTAGTTGGTCTTCCAATAGGAGTAGTTGTTTGTGCAGATTTATTTGTTGGTCTTCCAGCATTATTCGTGCCCCATAATTTATTAGTTGGTCTTCCAACAGGAGTAGTTGTTTGTGCAGATACACCGTTTCTTTCGAATCTCATCTTTTGTATTTGCTTTTGTCCGAATTATTCCTGGCTGCCTCCTAGTTGGGAACTCGAGAGACATGCTTCTTTGGTTGAGAGATAGGTCTAAAGCCCAGTCCTTATCCATTGAGAATTAGATGATTATTCTGAATTGTTCCCAGTTGCTTGCCTGTTTATTCTTGCTTATGCCCAGTACAGAAATTTTTAGTTCACATGTCATTTTTCTGGAAGAACCTGAAATTGGTTTAGCAAATAGCTATGGCTTTAATTCTCCTAGTTTACACGATAGGAACTTTGTCACTCGATGGTATTTGCTCTTGAAATTCATAAAACACCTCTATTTCATCTCATTTTGGAGGAGAAATATCTAGATGATAATTGCATGTTTTCTCCGGTGTTCACCATTTAAAAGGATGCGGTGATGTCTCACGTTAGTGTAGATCCTTTCTGCAGGTGATGAGGCGGATGAGATAAACATGATCAGGACAAATATTGCAAATATGATGGCAATAGATCACAATATGCAAGAGATTCCATGACTTTTTATTTCCGACTTTTGCGATGTGTTTTTGTTTTTTGATGAAAACACTTTTGCGATGTGTTTGTAAACTATTATGAATACATTTCTATTAATCGCATTAAGGTCGTGTTTGTAAACTATTATGAATACATTTCTATTAATCGCATTAAGGTCATCAAATTCTATCTTCGTGAGCACAAATGCCATTGAATGTATCATAAATGCGGACAAACAGAAGAGAAGCAAATTGTAAGCTATTCTATAGTTGACACTTCAAGACCTACAAATCGCCGTCCGAAGCTTGCATCCTAGTCAAGAAAGAAAAAAAGCAAAAGAGGAGAGGAAAAACACCTCCCTTCATCAAAATTAGCCAAAAGCTTATAAGCTTATGTGAAACACGAAAATGAAATAGTTTGTAATTTGGAAGAAGTAAGGTAAAAAGTAGCATTCCGACGGTTCAAAATGCAAGAGACCGAGGTCTTTATTAAGTGTTTTAGGAGCATACTATGAACTAAATGCATAATGACAGCAAAGTCACGCCATGCATGCACCATTCCAATAGTTGGAAATTTCCAACCCCAACCCAACATCCATGTCAAGATTAGAAGACTAAAATCCCCAAGCCGCGCATGCACTAGAATTACAATTTTTTTTTTTTTAAAGAGTAAAAACTTAGTCCAAAGGAAATCACTACAAATTAATTTGGCTGACAATATCCCTTGTGCTTTTTCCGCAATATTTGCTATACCATACATTAAAATTCGCAAAAAGAAAATATATTATTGAGAATTATAGTTCAAAACGCTACCTAAATTCAATAGGCTATAAACTACATGAGTAAAGATTCTCACACACAGATATAAGATAATAGCTCACGTTCCATTACAATACCACCTATGTTACAGGTTCATCTTCGACTATAATTCTTACACCTAAGCAAATGTATTATTAATCTAATAATATTTTGATCTTGTCAATTTTATGTAATATCTAATCTATTCCTTTTTCTTATTTTTAATTTTTTTAAAAAATTAAAATTTGGAATAGAAATTTTGTGCAGTTATCAAACGGGTTTCTGTTCTTTTTCTATTCCAGAAATAGAAATTTTGTGCAGTTATCAAACGGGTTCTTTTGCTCAGAAATTGTTCCCCGGAATAGAAATAGAAAAGAATTATTTCTGAAAAAAAACTCTTCCCCAGCCAAGAAACGTTGTCATGCGCACCCTAGACATATCCAATTAAGGCTTATTAATAAAATTAATTTAATTATTAATTTGATCTGTAAAAATATTATATCATTTTTTAAATTATTTCAATTTATTATTGGATAAATTCTATTGGTTAAGATTGCAATAATCTTTAATTTGAGTTGTGAGACGACGTATCATTTTTTTAATCATATTTGATTCTAAGTGCCTTATCAAGATTATGATATTCATTAATTTAAGATGCGAGATGATGGATTATTTTTCTAGATATTGTGATCATTTATTCAAATCTTGATCGAATGTCATGGATGATGTTGCCATGTTTGAAATTTTGTTTAGATCAAATTGCTAGCTTAATGAATAAAAAAATAAAATAAAAAATTTGCATGGCATATCATATCGTTTAGATTGTATGATAGGACTAGATAGATATTTTCCTATATTAATTAAAATGCGTGTTTAGATAATATCTAGGCAATATATCATTTTTTTAAAAATATAATTGCATGTTGAGATAAGTATGCAAGATAAGATAGGATTTAGGTGGGTCCATTTCCCAACTTAAAATAGATAATATCTCAATTTAATTATATTTCTTTTTTACTTTTTAATTTCGAATTTTAATAAGAACACCAAAAATGTCATGCATGTCACGGAGTTTAGGCCATGTTATGTGTATCACATGATATGCATGTTAGGTTCATTTAAAATTGTGTAGGCTAGTTCATTTAAAAAGCCTTTGGGGTTGTAGACAAAGGTATTGTGATTAACATTGAACACCGTGGACACATCATCATCTTTAGCCAGCTCTCTGTCGGGTGGACTGTCTGCTTCATCTAATAAGAGCAGGCGGCTGCTGCTAAAGGAGCAGTTTTGGAGAACCTCAGGACCTTTCATCCTTCGAACTGAAATAGAAAAACCCGCTTCTTCCGCCTACGAGATAAAAGCATGTAACTCTCTCTCTCTCTCTCTCGATGACGCTGATTGAATGGGAAGAGAGGTTAAAGATAATGAAGAAGAAAAGCTAAAGTGTGATAAAGAATACAACGTACATCACTAACGACAGCCAAAGTGCACTGGTTTTCATGCATTTAATTTACACCCCACGAGTTTCTCGCCAACGCCTGTTCTGCTCCATGCTGACCTCAGCTCAAGTGCTGTTGCTTCTAACTCCTTTTGTAATATTTGAATATTTCTTTGACCAAGTCAAAGAGGGGTGTCTTTTCTTTTAAAAAAAGAAATAAAAAGAGTTGGAAAGTCCAAAGAAAGGGGAAAAAGAAGAAAAAGAACACTCGTGCTCATTTATAGGAGCTAAAGCAGCTCGGGAGGTATGAAGAAGAGAGAGAAAAAGAACGGAAAAGAAGAAGAACAAGAAAAGAAAGGAAAAAGAGGGCTTTTGCAGATATGGACGTCTAGCCAAGTCGATTCACTATAGAATATAATGCTTGATAAGTTTTCGCATCCATTGTTTGTCTAATCAAGGTCATTTTCAAAATATGGCTTAGATTTGAAATTTTGGGAAATTTGAATTGCGTGATTCAATTTTTGAATTGTAAGGCTTCGGGATTTAATGGAAATTGTGGTTATGGCGTTGCGGAGGCATGGGTTCGATAGGCATCATTTACAAGCAATGGTTTGGTTGGAATGAGAATCCTAAGATTTTGCGTGCGAGCTTTGCATTGCGAACAGTTTGAATATTCGCATTGAATATGCGATTTGTTAGTGCATATTAGTCATTTTATTAATGTAAGTGTAATATAATTATTTCGCAATTAAGATAGCACGTTACTTAATGTTGAATTCACTTATTTGATAGGATTGTGAGATTGACGATTTGAGTAACAATTACAGCGAAAGTGATTTCGATAGGGACTTTTGGGATTTGGAAGTGGGTGTGATACCTTTATAACTACGCGATACTCATTTGCGTGAAGCAGGACGTCCATTCCCTATCTGGTCATAAATAAAATTTGAGGTATTATTGACTCTCTGCCCTTAATAGTCACGTTTTGTGCTATTGTGTTCTCCAGTTTGCATATGGATTCCATAATCGCTGCCTTACTGTAATACTCACGCTGAGCTACAACATTTCCTTCCAGGATCTAGTGAGGGAGTGAGGATCAAATGGGAATTGCGAAAATTCTGGCAGAGACCAAGAATTTATGGATGAAATTCAATCTCCGAGGGGCGATCCTTGCGAGCCTATCTCTGCAAGTCTTTCTCATCTTTTTTTCACCCGTTCGAAAGAGGTGGTCAAGCTGGTGGATCGCGATTCTCATGTGGTCAGCTTACTTGGTTGCCGACTCGGTGGCTGTCTATGCCTCTGGACTCATTGCCAAAGCCCAATTCAATGGTGGTACTTCAGAATACGAGGATTATGCAAATGGAGACCTTTTGGCATTTTGGGCTCCATTTGTTCTGCTACACCTCGGAGGACCAGACACCATAACCGCTTTTGCGCTTGAGGACAATGAGCTGTGGCGTAGGCACTTGCTTACTCTCTTATTCAGCTAGGCGCTGCAGGCTATGTATTTTATCAATCGCTCCCCAGTAACAAGTTGATGGTCCCAACCATCGTCATGTTTATTGGTGGAACAACAAAGTACATAGAGAGAATACATGCTCTGTATCTCGCCAGCATCAGTAAATTCCGTGACTCCCTGCTCGCATCTCTTGATGCTGGGCAGAACTATGCCAAGCTCATGGAAGTATACTATTCCAAAAAGGAAGCTAATATCCCAGCTTCAGTTGAGATGATGCCCGTGCTCCATATTGCATCCGCATCCAAAGATTCTAATGTTCAAAATAGATTATCCAACGGAAAAGTGATAGAAGTTGCATTTTATTACTTCACGACCTTCAAAGGCCTCCTTGTGGATCTCATCTTCAGCTTCCGTGAAAGCCGCGGAAGCAGGGAATTTTTCAACAACATAACCGCAGAGGATGCTTTTCGGGTCATTGAGGCTGAGCTCAACTTTTTTTATGATGTTCTCTATACCAAGGCTGCCGTTGTTCACTGTCTAAGAGGGTACCTTTTTCGAGCTATTTCAGTTGGCTCCATTGTTACTGCTTGTGCACGTTTCTATGTCATGAACAAGCACGGTTTTCACAAAAATGATATACAGATTACATATAGCTTGCTTCTTGGAGCTGTTGGCCTGGAATTTGTAGCTCTTTGCAGGCTCATTTGCTCCGACTGGACAATTGCAAAAATTGGGACAGGCATCTTAACGAAGTTCCTCCCCATATCAAACTTTAAAAGTTCATCATTTACATTGCATATACTACATGCTAGATGGTCTAAATCTATCTCCCAGTACAGTTTGATAGATTCTCGGTTGAAAAGATTGTCAAAATGGATTGAGGAACCCCTTCATCTCATTGGTTTGGGGGATTTTCTTGATGACTTGAGGTTTGGACGAGTAGCACCATACAAGGACACATTAGGTGAACTGATTTTTACAGAGCTGAAACTGAAGTCAGAGCGTGCAGATGTTTCGGAAACCATAAAAGAGATGTGTGCTGCTCGAGGTGATTGGACTTTGAAGCAAACTACAAAGAAAGAGCAGGAAAATTTGCTTCCATTCATCTGTCATGTTGATTATGATGAGAGCCTTCTACTGTGGCACATTGCCACTGATATCTGTTACGATACTGACCCTGCTGATGATGGTCGGGTAAATCACGACCGTGAAAATAGCAAGGTCTTGTCAGATTACATGCTTCATCTTATGATAAAAAAGCCTGGTATGATGTCTGAAGTAGCTAAGATTGGCCAAATAAGGTTCCGATTCACTTGTGCTGAGATGGACAGGTTCATCAGTGAAGATCTCTTCAATGAGACCATAACAAAGGCAAATGCTTGCAAACGTCTGCGTCCTGATAGTAGAGGAATGAAGCCAACTGATATGAAAGAAGACAGAGTCATATCTGCACTTTACTATGCGCGTATTCTCGCTAAGGAGTTAAATGATTTAGGAGGGATCAAGTGGAAGATCGTGAGTAAAGTTTGGGTGGAGTTACTGGCGTTTGCTGCGATTCATTGCCCACCGTACATGCATGCTCAACAACTTAGTAAAGGAGGAGAACTTGTCACATTGGTTTGGTTATTGATGGTACAACTTGGCTTGAGTGAACAGTTCCTAATACCCTAGCACATTAGAGCAAGACTGATTAGTGAAAAATGATTGGGGCAACTGACGGATAGTTGCAAAGGACAAGGCTCCTATGTGCAAATTCCATTGAAAATCTCATAGTAAGAATCTCACTTTGTTTACACCTTGTTTAGTTTCTTCATGTCATAATGGATCTGATTTGCTTTGACTGCACTTGTTAAGTGTCCTTCCCTGTAAAATCTAGCTGTTCAATTTCTATAATATCCCGCGATTCTGTGCACTTCTTTGAATCAAATAAGAGAAGCTCACACAAATTACATTCAAGTGCAACTGATTTAACATTCTTTTCACTAGTTTAATTTTGTAAGAATAAGAGAATAGCTGTCGTTTTGTCTAAAACGTATTATTGTCTAAAAGGAAAGCATTTTTATATGTAAATTACTTATTCTTATTATAAATCATCATACCAATGTAAATGCTGAAATGTTTGTGACTAGGGGTGATCAGTTCCTAGTCTAATCCGGTCCCATTTAGGAATTGAGAACCTGATCGGGAGGACTAGTTCCTAGCTTTTGGGATAGGGGTCCAGACCAACCAATGTGGTCTAGTCCAGTGGAACCAATCACTTAGCAATTTTTTTTTTTAAATACTACAATTGTTACTATTTTAGGGTTTATTATTATTTTTAAGAAATTTAAAAAAACTATTAAAAAAAAAAGTTGGTCCAGTCCGTCGGTTTGGTTTGATATCCACCTTGGGAAATTGGGAATCGGATTGGAAATCAATGGTTCCTTCTTTATGGAATCGGGAACCGGACCGATACTCCCGAGAACGGTTAGTCCAAGCAGTTCCCTATACGGTGGTCCGATATGCTTACCCCTACTTGTGGCTGTCCAACGGTGTTCTGGTTTAACTGGAGAGACGTAAGTCAAAAACTACGCCTAACCAATCAAGTTTACTCATATTAGAAATATAAAATAAGGAAAGCCCAAAGCCCAAGCCCGAAAACAAACATTTGATTGTCCATGAAATATGGAGCCGAATGTCGTTGATACCTTTTATTATCAATAGAAACAGGGAACTTAGCGATTACTTACACTGTGTTCAAAATGAAGGTACCTGAGCTGAGGGTGTCATGCGGTAATAGCTACCCCTATTTACCAAAGAAAATGACCAGAAAAGGGAGAAAAAAGGGAATAACTTGAGAACGAGAAGTGGGACCAGGAAGGGATTTTTTCTTTCAAGGAACTAGCCGGGGACATAACATATTCCTTGCGTTGCTACGTCAATTTCATTTTTTGCTAACCGTCTGGAATCACTGTGAAATCATTTTCGGACTACTCATGTTCCTTTGTTGCCAATGACAAGACTCGTCTTATATCTCTCAAAGGCACTGACGAATATTTATCAATGACTTACAAGTTAGAAATGAGAATCTACCTAACACCTTCACCAAACAATCCATATGGAGAATATTTGGTGCTTTCGTAAGGACAAAGGTAATCGAGAACTCTCATGTTGTCGTGGGTTAACTCATACGATACAATTGCTTTGTCTTTACCAAAGAAACAGAATTGCAAGTTAGAGTAATTCTGAAGAAATTCAGGGGAAATTATGAGAAAATCCAAAGCCCGAAAAAGCAAAGCACGGACCTTTATTAATATCATGTAGAAGGCATCAGCAATCCAGAAATTGCTTAAACTGTTAAATGATTGTGTAGTTTATTTAAATATTCTAACAAAAGTCACAAGAGAGGGCGAAGATTTGAAAATAGAGGACAGTGATAGGGAGAGACCCGAAAGAGAAAAAAGAAGGGGAGACCAAGAACATCAGTTTTTGGGGTTTGGAGGGTTACTGAAAAATGACGAGTCGTCTCATTTGTCCCTCCCCTCACGTCCGGTCCCTCATCCCTCATCTCCCAAGCGACAACATGACACCATCATCCCTCACAGGCAAGCATACACACACATATTCGAGCAGGAGGGAGGGGAACACCGAAAGCTTTAAACCTCCGGGCACTATTTATCATCTGGCTCCTCGCTTTCCTCAATGAGGATTCCTTTGACGACTGCCAAACGCTCACCAGTTGCCACTATTAAAAAGTGTTGTACTTTAGCTGGTACGTCCATGATGGGGTGCAATAGGACGCACCGTTTCAAGTTGAAACGATACAATGGAAAGGCACTAATGGAGGGGTACGAAGGGAGACGTATATAAGCCTCCCGAACACAACCATTGGAAGGGTTGTCAGATCATTTGCACCAAAATCTCTCTCCATTTCCATCGTCAAATAAGAAGGCATTCTATTTCAATTTTGCAAGAATGGTTTGCATTTACGCCGTGGAAATCGGGTGCTTTCCTCGTGATCGCATTCAGACCAACGTGAGGTGGTGTTGTTCGTGATTGATTCGCAATTCAACGTTCATTCCGGGGCTATTTGCTGTTTGCGCATTGGAATAAGGTAAGTCGTCTTCCACCGACAAGTATTCCTACATTGGTATCAGAGCCTGGTTGTGATTTCTGCCTTGTTTTTCATTGAATTTTCTCGTTTAACTTTTGATATTGAGATCAAGAGTATCAAATCTACACTGTTTGGATGTTTAATGGTCGGAATTGCCATCTGAAAAACTCGAAATTCAACCGAAGCGAAGAACGGACTCGGGGTCGCGTACACCCGTACGGTTTTGGCCATTTTTCGATATAATTTTTTGCCCAAAATTAATTTTTGAATATACAGGGTGAAAGATCTCATTGAGACGAGTCCAACGGTAGGTCGAGCGCCACCGTACGACGCCGCACGCGCCCACACGCTCGGCCAGAAGCCGCTGCGCGTGGGCGCCACGTGCCTGAAGCGCTGGCTTGGCCAGCGCGTGCGCCACATGTGCCGGTCGGCGAACCGGCGGGTGCGCGTCACGCGCCGGTCGGCGAACCGGTGCGTGGTGACGTCACTACCGGCGATAGTTGGCCGGCCGGCGACCCGACCCGACCCGACTCGACCACCGACCCGTTGACTCGACGCGACCCGACCCGTTGACCATTGACCCGACCCGTTGACCGGTCAACGGTCGGACCGGTCAACGGTCGAACCGGTCAACGGTCGGACCGGCTGGACCGGCCAGGAGCCTTTTGGCTCGCTGGCGCGTGCGCCACACGCGCCGCGCACTCAGGCGGCGCGTGGGGGCGCGTGCGAGCTCCAATTGGAGCGTGGTCGGTGGCGTTGGGTTCGTATGGATGTCCCCTACACTGTGGTATAATTATTTTTCATTTTTGGATTTTATAAATGTATGAAAATGTGTAGGGAACCCTATGTACGCGTATTTTTGGGGGTTTAATGCATAGTTTATTCATTTGTAGCTTGTATTTTCTTGTGGTTTAGGAAATACAGTAGCTAGCTTGTGTGCAAATGATGTCATATATGCTGTATAGAGCTTGGTTCGATGATATCATGTATATAGTTTAATATACTTGCAATTTTCAAGTTGCTAGAAAATTCGAACAATGGTAGGAAATCCATTACATGTTGAATTGCGGTTTTGACTGGAGTTGCTGCATGATTGTTATTTGTATATTGTTTTACATCATGCCATGTTTTGTGTTAATGGAAAAATGTAGACATTACATGAGATCATGTAATTATTTTTCCTAATGGGAGTTCGTAGGTTGGTAGAATTCGAAGGAGTTTTCACCTAGAACTCAAAATTTGTGCAAATTAAACTAATTAATGATAATAGAACAATTGTACATAGAAGTTGATTGGGAACATAGTGAACTTTTGTTTCTGTGTCTGTTGTTCAATTATTATTATTTTAGTTTGTTTTTGCTGCAAATTAAATATGTGTGTTACTCTGAAAAATGTACTAGTATTGATTCTGCGTCTATTTATGTCAATGTATTATAGCAATTGATTATGGCATCGGCATCCAAGACCATTGTGGCTGACCTCAATAAGGGTGAGAAGCTGAATGGTGACAATTATAATATTTGGCGCCGAAAGGTTCAGTACATCCTTGAGGAGCAAGAGGTTTTGAAAACTCTCAACCACACCATGGATGAACCTGAGCATGGAACTTCGGCTCAACACAGGAGAGATCTAGAAGCTTATCAAGCTTGGAAAAAGAAGAATATCATTGCTCGCATCACGTTGCTGAGCTGTATGCAAGATGATCTCATGTGTGAGTTTGAAAGTTATGATAAAGCTCATATAATGTGGGTTGCCTTGAAAGATAAGTTTGGGGGTACATCTGCCACTAAGCTAAGGAGACTCACAATCAAGTTTGACACATACCGAAAGCACCCAAATATAATGATGAGGCAGCATCTTCGGGAGATGTCAAATATGATTCGTGAGCTGAAGTCGGCAAATCACTCCCTTACTGACGAACAGCAGGTTCAGGCTGTTATAAGGTCCCTTCCTGACAATTGGGAGCATAGATCAATATGATGCATAATGAGAATATTGTCACTTTTGATGATATAGCGCGTCATTTGGAATTAGAGGATGAGCGCCTAGAGGCTGCGAGATCCTCTACTCATGCTTATGTTGCTGAATCGAGTTCGCGCAAAACTTCGGGCTTCAAGCGCAAAAGGAATTCTCAATTCAACAACAAAGGGAAGAAGACTGATCAGGCACCTAAAAGGGCTAAGACCTTCCAACGCAAGAAGCATGGTGGGAAGAAGGACAAGGCCAAGATGAAGTGCTACAATTGTGGCAAGATGGGTCACTTTGCTCGTGAATGCACTGAGCCGAAAGAGGTACCCTATTACTCCATTACTTTAAGTAATGCTTTTGTTTCTAGTACTGTAATGCTTGCTGAATCTCATCCAATGTGGACTATAGACTCAGGAGCAACAGACCACGTAGCTAGAGACCGAGAAGCATTTGTGGAGTATCGTCGGATACAGCCTGGAAGAAGATGGATATATGTTGGGAATAACTCAAGAGTTGAAGTGAAGGGTATCGGCACATGTAAATTACTTTTATGTGGTGGTCGAAGCCTATTCCCACATGATGTCCTCTATGCTCCGGATATTTGACGAAACTAGGTCTCTGTAATTGTTCTTCTTAGCCTAGGTTATGTTTTAAAATTTCATGGTGATTGTGTTGACATTCTGTATGGAACAGTTTATTATGGTTCAGGTCATGTATTGAATGGTTTTATGGTGTTAGACATTGACTATGATTAGTACAATGTTAATGTTAATGGTTGTTTTTCTTTAATTGCATCTTCTAGTAATGTTGAGATTGATGCAAATACTTGGCATGCTAGATTAGGTCACATTGGGTTGCAAAGAATGCAAAGATTAGCTAGAGAAGGCCTTTTAGGGTCACTCACTAATGTTGATCTACCCGTATGTGAATATTGTCTAGCGGGAAAAGCAACTAGAAAACCATTTGGTAAAGGGACTAGAGCTGAATTTCCATTGCAACTCATACATTCTGACATTTGTGGTCCTTTGAATGTGAGGGCGAGGCATGGAGCCTCATATTTCATTACTTTCATAGATGACTTCACGCGTTTCGGTTATGTCTTTCTGATCTCCCATAAGTCCGAAGCATTGGAATGCTTTAGACGATATATAACGATGATAGAGAATCAGTTGAACAAAACAATAAAGGCATTGAGAACCGATCGCGGACGTGAGTATCTATCGGAGCAATTCAAGGCTCTTTGTGATGAAAAGAGAATTGTACGACAATTGACTATTCCTAATACTCCACAACAAAATGGGGTAGCTGAAAGAAGGAATAGAACCCTATTGGAAATGGTTAGGTCTATGATGGCGCAAGCAAATTTACCTATCTCCTTTTGGGGAGATGCATTATTGACTGCTGCTTATGTACTTAACCGAGTGTCCTCAAAATCGGTCACTTCCACCCCTTATGAATTATGGACTGGTAGAAAACCAGACTTAAGTAGTCTACGTCCATGGGGATGTGCAGCTTATGTTCATGAATCTTCCCATAAATATGGCAAATTAGGTCCTAGAGGGAAGAAATGTATATTTATAAGATATTCTGAACACTCCAAAGGATATGTGTTCATAGGTGAACAAGCTGATGGGAGTGTGACCGAAAAGGAGTCACGAGATGTCACGTTCTTGGAGAACGATTTTCCTAGTAGAGGTGAGATTGATAAGGATTTCCAATTATATGAGATGGAAGATCCTAATAATACACCCACTAATGTTATGGAGGGAAATGAAGATTTACGTCAACATGAAAGACCTAGTGGGAGTGTAGCATCGTCTGGCGAATTGAATTCAAGAGAAATTCAGTTGCGTAAAAGTAATCGTAAAAGTATTCCTCGTCGTCATTTTGAGATTGAAGGGGAAGCATTTATGATTGCTCATAAAGATGATGCCGAGCCTAAGACTGTTCAAGAGGCTCTCTCATCCTCTGTAAGGAAGAATGGAGAAAAGCTTTGGAAGACAAGATGGAGTCAATGAGGACAAATCATGTTTGGGACTTGGTTGATCTACCACCCAATCGTAAGGCCATTGGAAACAAATGGGTCTTTAAGATTAAGCAAAGGGCGGATGGATCCATTGAAAAGTATAAGGCTCGTCTTGTGGCGAAAGGTTATACTCAACAAGAGGGTATAGACTACGAGGAAACCTTTTCACCAGTTGTAAGGTTTGCCTCAATACGCCTTATTCTAGCCATCGTTGCACATTTGGACCTTGAATTACATCAAATGGATGTAAAGACGGCATTTCTCAATGGAGAACTAGATGAGGAAATTTATATGAAACAACCAATAGGTTTCATAGCTAAAGGTCAAGAGCATAAAGTTTGCAAACTTCATCGCTCAATATATGGCCTTAAGCAATCATCTAGACAGCGGTATCTTCGTTTTCATCGAGCCATAACAACTTTTGGTTTCAAGATGATCGAAGAAGATCACTGTGTATATGTCAAGCGGTCCGAAAATAAATTTGTGATTTTATCACTTTATGTGGACGATATTCTGTTGGCTGGAAATGACAAGGTTATGGTAATTACCATAAAAGAATGGCTGTCCTCCAATTTTGAAATGAAGGACATGGGAGAAGCTGCTTATATATTATGAGTTAAGATCGAAAGAGATCGATCAAGGAAACTCCTTACTTTATCACAAGAGTCTTATATTATGAAGATTCTTGATCGTTTTAATATGCAGCACTGTAATCCCATTTGATACCCTTGTCATGCAAGGTGAAGGCCTAAGTACTGGATGTGTCCTAAGACTCTAGAAGAAATTAAAATGATGGAAACTGTTCCTTATGCTAGTGCGATCGAAAGTTTGATGTATGCTATGATATGTACTCGACCCGACATATGTTATGCCGTGGGATTGGTGAGCCGATTTCAATCAAATCCCGGTCAAGCACACTGGAAAGCAGTGAAGAGGATCCTGAGATACTTGAAGGGCACCATGGACTATCGACTTTGTTACCAAGGGAATGATTTACGCCTATTAGGTTATTCAGATGCTGATTGGGGTGGAGACCTGGATGAGCGTAAATTGACTTCTGGATATGCGTTCTTGCTCAATGGAGGTGCAATTTCTTGGAATAGCAAGAAACAGACATGCACAGCCTTGTCTACTATGGAGGCTGAATTTATTGCGTGTTCTGCCGCAGTACAAGAAGCAGTATGGCTAAAACGTTTCTTTGAAAATTTAGCCACCGTCACTGAGATTCCAAGACCGGTGACAGTTTATTGCGATAGTCAAGCAGCCATTGCCTATGTGAAAGATCCCAAGTATCATGGAAGGACGAAGCACATTGACATAAAGAATAACTTTATCAGAGATATTATAGCGTAGAAAGAAGTGATTCTACAATACATTTCAACCAATAGAATGGTTGCTGATCCATTTACGAAGATTATTCCTAGAGACATATTCTTGACCCACAGGATGTCACTAGGTTTGCGTAGAATGTGATATGTGTTATTGTAGAGGATCATTGTTTTATGTATTTGTGGACATATGTATTGTACTTGTTTGTTTATTAATGACTTGATGTTTTATCAAAAAGTACAAATCCATTATGAGACTAGCACAAGCACACATATATTATTGGAAAGTATGTCAGCAGGTAATGATTGGCTCACTCACACGAGCAATCGCCTCAAGTGCTATAGTTAGCACGTTGAGATGAGACGTTATGTACAAATAAATGCTGAAGAGCAAGTCTGGTACATAAAATATGTCGCCTTGATTGGAGTCAAGATGAGGTCTGTGATTTGTTTATAATAAGACTGAACATGATAGTCCCACAATCATGTATGCCTGTAAGATGCCGGATGCGAGTACTTAATTGGGCGCTATAGAAAGCGAGCTAATATAGCACTCGAGTTAAACATGAGTATGTGAGAAGCACGTGACTATGTTTAGGCTAAGATCCGTATAGTGGATATATTTAAGAAATGACATACGCTATTATAGAAAGAGAAATTCACTATAGCATGTAATTCATACTACATGTGCATTGTTCGACCGACAAGGGAATGTGAGTAAAATTATCCCTATTTACTCATCGTGTGAGCCCTTGAGGTAATTTATAATTTACCTCAATTCGTGCCCTATGTTACTTCTGACTATGTTCTCGAAGTGAAAGATCAATGTTGCTACTTTAGCATGTTACGGGTGGTCATGAATAGATATGGCCTATGGGACGTGTCTAGGAAAGCAGTTGTTCTAAAATTGAGAGAGACATGAGTGCGAAGGAAGACTATTGTTGTTTTACATCTGTCACATGTATTTACTGGTCGACCAATTATATCACCTTATGTGGTTGTGGATATAATTGTAAATACATGGTGTTTTGAGGATAATCAAGTATAGCCTTTAAGGGATAGGTATACTTGAATTGATGTAACAAAATATATCTGGGGCACTATGAGACATCAATTGTTTATTTCTTTTTTCGGGGTTGTAGCCATTATGTCATCCCTAACAGGTGCATAATTTGAGCTCCAAAGTGCAGGTGTACTCACTGGTCGCACGGCTTACTTGCCAGTATGAATTGTTCTGTAAAATTGATGAATGTTGAATGCCTTGCCTTATATTCTTGATAGAGCGCTATCAAGCCCATCATGTCCGAGTGGGAGATGTTGTACTTTAGCTGGTACGTCCATGATGGGGTGCAATTGGACGCACCGTTTCAAGTTGAAACGATACGAAGGAAAGGCACTAATGGAGGGGTACGAAGGGAGACGTATATAAGCCTCTCGAACACAACCATTGGAAGGGTTGTCACATCATTTGCACCAAAATCTCTCTCCATTTCCATCGTCAAATAAGAAGGCATTCTATTTCAATTTTGCAAGAACGGTTTGCATTTACGCCGTGGAAATCGGGTGCTTTCCTTGTGATCGCATCCAGACCAACGTGAGGTGGTGTTGTTCGTGATTGATTCGCAATTCAACATTCGTTCTGGGGCTATTTGCTGTTTGCGCATTGGAATCAGGTAAGTCGTCTTCCGCCGACAAGTATTCCTACAAAAAGTGTACACCGATTCCAAAAAAATAACACAAACAAACAATCAACACAGAAAGAACACAATAATAAAAGATAAAAATCAAAAGAACACACCAGAAAATTTGTTATCAAAATTCACCCAAACTTGATGTCTCTGTGCAAAGACATCTTGCGAATCCACTAAACTTCGAAGAAGTTAGAATACACTAATAATTTTCTCTCAAGATCATGGCAAACAGAGATTGAAAACACTAATGAAAAAAAAAAAACTTTTTCTTCTCTCTTTTCTGCACATGTTTTTCTTCCTTTCGGCCTAATGGGCATTCTTTTTTCATTTCTCTCTATTTTCTCCTCTGCAATTCACATCTACTACCTATCAATAGCTAGTATATGATATGTAACTTTTAACCTAAAAGCAAATGAAGATACAAGATTAAAAAGCCCTTAATAAAAAAATTTTGCTTCACTCGCCTACATCTCTCGATTGAAGATATATACTCCCAATATACTAAGCAACTTTGCATCCATCTACTACAAAAACTAGTAACTAGAACTTGTCCATTTACGATACTCCTTATCAATTAACATAGAGTAATACTAATGGTAGTAATACAGAGTGTGTGCTTCTCTCTATCTACTATTTTGTGAACATGTCAGCTGGATTCTTCAAACCATCAATCTTCCGTAGCTTTAATTCATTGTCTTTCAATGCTGACCTGATAAAATGATAATGCCTCTTGATATGAAGCTTTCTTTGCTAAGTGCACTACACTTTGTCTATCACTTTACAATGTGCTCACATGCTACTTGCAATGTAGCTACTCCATATAATCTTGCAACCACATGATTTCCTTAAAGGCTTTCGTTGTGACATTGTTGGATTAACTTACTTGAACTATTGTCCACTTTGACTCGTTTCATATCGGGCCTCATGGTTTTGTCTTTTAGTGTATAGGCAGGCTCTTTCCCAGGGGGTCACCTATCCTGGTAGTACTCTAACTTGAGATAGCTTAATTTTGGAGTTTCAAAGCAAAGCTTGTTGTTACGTCAAAAGATGCAGCTATGAGTTAATTCCAATATTCACATATGTATTCCAAAATCGCTCTCCTCCTATTCAATGCATAATTCGGTTCATTCCCGCCCCCTTCGCCATCCTAGAAGCTTGTCAGGAGCCTTTCCTTGTTCAAGCCCTCTAGCCTCGACCACCACTCCCCTCTCGTCGAACTAGGTCGTTATAGGTGACTCTAATACCATAGTGTGACATCCTTGAATTAACTTATTTGAGGTATTATTTGCTTTGGCCTGTGCCATACCAGGCCTCATTGTGATGTCCCAGAATGTCACGTACGATATGTATCCTTTATAATTAAATCCTCTTTTAAGTAATAGCACGCGGAAGTGAAATCAAATATCCATATATCCTTTTTAAAAAAAAAAAGAAAGTTGCACAGGAATAATTAATGTACTTATGCTTCTTTTATTTATATTACATTTCAGATTTACAATTTTGCTACATTGTCCATGCAAAATATAAAATACACAATACAAAATACAAAAGTCTTGGATAGGGTCGAGGTCACCTATCTCCCTACTACACTATGCTCCAAAAGACTGGTTGTTTAAAAGTCCATACTGACATTATGGATTGATAACTTCACCCTCCATTGTGTCACCATCATCATTAATGTTGAAACCCCTCAATGGGCCAACCAACTCATCGTCACGATTTCGGTACTAGGCAACAAATTGATAGGGTGTTGGGGGCTAACAATACAACCTAGAGAGCGGGTGAATATGTTGTTTTAGAAAACTTGAAAAATCTTTCGTGAAAATTAGCTGATGTTAAGTAAAGATCGGGTCAAAATAATGTTTCAAAGCTAGTGATCGTAATGTGTGCTTGTAAGAGTAAAGAGAATAAAACAGTGTCACACAACAATATATAGTGGTTCAATTTTATCCTCAAGCCTACGTCTACTATTCAGAGTAACAACCACAAGTTGGGTTAGATTGCACTAGTAATTTGCTTTGAAAGTTACAATAGGCAAGCACTGATCCTACCACAAGATGGATCACCTTATCAGGACTCAACTACTGCTCTTACTCTTATATACTTAATCTAGAGCATAATTACTAAAATTAGACGAATACAACACTGAATGAAATAATTGAAAGAGAGAGTATCTCTTGGAACACAGTTGAATGCCAATCTTTAGATCAACCATTGAGCTACTGCCTAAATATGGAATTTGCCCATATAGTCCTTTTTCCTCAACATTTCCAGTCTTCTTAAGAATAGCATCCGTTGCTATCCCTTCACTGTAGTCTCTAACAAACCTGTTAGATGACTAGGCTTCGTAATTACTAGTTTCAATCGGATTTTGCTATCGTGCGAATCCTTAGCCATAATAGCTAGTTTGCTGACCCAACGGACTTAACCAAATATTTGTCGTTGCCATAATACCAATGACCTGATATTTGTAGTTGCGATATAGACATCGCCATCAACTGATCTTTAGGTGCATTTGTCATGCCCTGAGCCCCGGGCACGCGCGCATCCCTCGGCGGTCGATTAAAATGCGACGTCCCGGGATGTGTCGTCGACCCTTTCTTTTTTCTCTTCGATTAAGCACATGTGGAAGCGAATTAAATACACCACCCAATCAATCATTAGAAATAGGGATAGTAAAAACACACAACAAAAGTTGCCGAACACAGCTTACTTATTTAACCACTATTGTCCCTAGGAAGTTTACTGATTTACAAGACTTACACTGGCAACTTCCAACCGACCCTCTCAAAACCTTCAGAGATCAGGGTCACCCTAAACTTCGCTAACAGCAGGGCCAGCCAAAAGGTGTCGCATCTTGCGCCCACCACATCCACTCTCGGTAGATCTCCGTGCTACAGCCCTGAAAAAGGTTAGCCCACGACGAGGTGAGATAAAATCTCAGCGAGTCAAAACCCTAAACCCCGATTTGGACGCAAATTCGCCTCGAAGGCGGTCCTAAACATGCACCATACAAAACTCACCTTGCCTCGGCGCATACCTACATGTTAGCTCAACACATATGCTATTATCAATGCAGCAAGCATCACTTAATAACCGGAACACATCATTTCAATCACAAACAATTATAGGGGTCCCGATTATAAGGTAAAACCGTTATGACACGTCCCATACTGTGCCACACAATTTTGCCCCATAATCAGGCGCAGCTATCACAACCACTCAGGCATGTTCTAGTTATTACGACCCATCGGCCATGGCCAACTTGATAAACATAATCGGCGGTTATCCGGCATAACCAGGTGTCATCTCGCCCCATCGAGCACGACATGGTCCAGAACCCCTGCCTAGACGACATTCCACATAGGAGTATCGTTCCAAAATCCATCCACGAATGGCATTGTCCAGAACCGCCGCCTAGACGGCATTCCACACAAGATCATTGTCTTGCGTATTCATACGCATTGAGACGGGTTCATTTAGTGACCACACGAGCACATACTTGGCCAAGAGCACCATGCTTTGCGTTCAAATATCTCATTTTCAAATAATGAACTTGGCCACTTTTCTTCGTATTAAAAATCTCGATAAACGTAATCGTGTGTGGTCACGTAATTAAAAGCGAACCGTCAAACCTGGTATGCTCCTATTTTGAAATTCCACGGTTTGATATAGTACATAAGAATTGGCGTCCAAAAACTGACACCTAGCATTTTTCCATTTAAAATCCCTTAAAATCGAGCTTTCTACTAAAATTCAATAACTACCATCAATATCACGCATAATGCCATCATATAGCCAAGAACACCAAAAATCCCTTTTCAAAAATCAACTTGGCAACTCTTTTTCTTTTCTTTAAAGCTTTCGGAAATAAATTCGTATGGGGTCACGTATTTGAAATTAACCCACCAAACTTTGCATGCATCTAATATAAAACCTCATCGTTTTATTGAACACAAAAAATTTGGCGTCCAAACCTGACACCTCATTTATTTTCTATTTTCTTTTCCAAACACCCCTTTTTGAAGACAATCTTTAGTAACCCCCTTTTTTTTTTGTTCAAAACTTTTAGAAATAAATTCGTAGGTGCTCACATACTCAAAATTAATCCGTCAAACTTTGCACGCATCTAGTTTAAAACCTCATCGTTTTATTGTGACATCTTGAATTTCGATCCTATCTCGATAATATAAAATGGGCATTTCATCGATGTGCCTATGGTCATTTTTCTCTGAGTTGGCCACTCACGAGTTAACTAATCTATCATGTGAAGTTGTTAAGGGATATAAACACGACAGACTTGAGAATTCGATTAGAAATCGACTGCTCGACCATGATAATCAGCAAGGGTCAATATGACACCGTTATAATTGATTAGTGATCAGATATAGGTCGATTCGACAGAAACACACAATTGAATTGCGGGTGATTCCACATGATTGCGAAATTTGCGTTGAATGGCACTAACCTGGTTTTCTATCGATTTTGTACTTGGTACTCGTAACTGAAACCTTATGATTTTTACGACAACTGAGAGTTGCCAACGAGTCGGAGATGCACAAACGTGGATCGAAAATTATTGATCACGGGTCAAACGTGCTAAAATCCCTAAAAGCTACTCGTTAGGTTAGGTCGCGCTAAAATCGCATCCGGTTGATTTTAATCATGAAATTGAATTCGATTTCAGGAATCAAACGTTCGAGTGTGTCACGATTCATTTATAGGACATCGTCTCATCTTTTGGAGAAATTTCATTGAGTCCGGGATTTTGCGGAAAAATCGGTTTTTGGACAATTCGGAAATGAAAATGGAAATTCGGATGGGAGGTGAAGTGGGCTATTTTGCTGCCCAAAAATCCTTAATTTTGGGAAATTAGGCTCACGAAAGTAATTGGGGAACAAAGAAGATGAACATGAAGACTTTTGGGCCCGAAGGTGATGAGTGTTAGATATTTCTATAGGCTTGTTATTAGTTGAGGCTTTGACTTGTGGTTTTCTTCTTTTCTCTCTCTCCTTCCCTCCCTATTCTCACACACACAAGAGCCCCCTCCCTTCTGCTTTTTCCTCTTCCCTCCAGCCCTCACGTCTTCTTCTCTCCCTTTAACACCAAGCCGCCACTCCATTTCCCCTCTGCACCATCACCACCACTCCCCTCATGCCATTTCCCCTCCTACTTTTCTTTCTTCCATTTGCTGCTGCACACCCCCATCTCGTCACTTCCACCAACGCCAGCCACCCACATCACCAGCGCCCACACCACTTCAGCCCACCATCCATTTCACACGCCGTTATCTCCCCCACATCACCATAGCGCCATCACCATCCAGCAACTCCACGCTAGAACAGCCCAGCACCACTAGCAATGTCGGCCCTCATGTCCAGCAGCCTGTCTGTCACCACCCGCAGCCATGCTTAGTCCCAAAGCGAGACCATCTAACAACCGCACCACCAGTAGCCAAGTCCCTCTTGGTTGAGCACTTGAGGGGCCGTAGTAGCCTCCGCCAAGCCTCCGTTGGGGACATGGTAGGCTTGGGTCTTCACCGCCGTCGTGCCGCCATTGCCGTGAACCCGCCACCGTCGAATTCCGGTGAGTTAACTTCCTAATCCTTGATTATGTTGTTAATTGCACTTAGGGGGTTAGATTAGTGTTAATTATCTTATTTAGATTAGTGTTAATTAGTCTGGTTAGGTTAGTGTTAAGTGAATTAGCTTAATTTTAGATTCGGTTTATTGGACCCTCACTGTTTGCCATTTTTGTGGGGAAAAGCGTGCTGTGTGGCACCCCCAAACCCGATAGGGTCGCCACAGATACAAAGCGTTTATATCCAAAGCAAATACAACTTCTTTACGTTAGAAAAAGGGAGTCGTAATTAGGGGCCGAGGTTTAGGCGTAAATTTTTTATTTTTTTTAAACAACTTAGGGGATTAGCGCAGCTCACAGCGGAAAATTTGAGACGAGTCTCACCATCTCTCCACTTCCTTAGCGATAGCACAATGCACACCAACTACACAGTGAAAGAAAAACACAAGGCCGAACCACTTTTATTTACATTTTAAGATGGACATCTTTGGGTCGGTATAGCCACAAAGGAAAACCGTGACTTTTCACTACTCGGTTATATCTCTAATGAGATCGTCGACCCCCTATAATAAAACATGAAAGACCTTCCATCTAAGTGTCGGCTCTAACTCCCAAAAAGTGTCGTCTCCCTCTCTCTCTCGCTCACGGGCCATCACACCCATCCTGGTGCATCGGGCGATGGTGGTGGCAGCATCCCCTGCATCACTCCGTCTCGACGAACGTGAACAGACACGAACTCTTGAACGACAGGGCCCCCAGTCAGTCCCACATCGTACATCACGAATGTACGAATCCGAATGAACGTCAACCCAGGGATGGTGGGACAATCAATCTCCGCCCACTCGACCTCCACATCCGAAGGAAGGCCGTAAAAGATGCCCCGCGAGACAGTAGGGAGCGGCATTGTACTAATCTGAAATGTTGGTCCCCGAAGGGGTGAGTACAACCACTCAACAAGTAAAGGTCCAATGACCACTCAAAGCATCATACAATACAATCATAACATAGCATGTCATTTAAGTATACATACATAACTTACCTTGATATCATACACATGTCATCATATCTCACATACATGCATCATCATATAGTCATCATCCTCATCATGCATTTATGCATTCATCATTTTCATATCACATGTGCCATCATACCATAGGTGCACATACATTCATGCACTCATCATATAGTCATCATCCTCATCATGCCTTCATGCATTCATCATTATCATATCACATGTGCCATCATACCATAGGTGCACATACATCCATACCCTCATCATCCATGCTATCAAGCATACACCACCATGAGATCCATAGCATGTCTTTTAAGTATACATACATAACTTACCTTGATATCATGCACATGTCATCATATCTCACACACATGCATCTACTTACATGCAATATGCCATATGCATACACCCATGCACATGGATCACTTTCAATTCTTATTTTTCACAAGGATCTCATCAATTTTTCTTCCCAGGGATCAATGTTTGCATCCCAAAATTTATTGCTCGCACCCAACCTGGCATCGCGAGGAACCTCCGGCACACACCTCCGGGCATCCGGCACACACCTCCGGGCATCCGGCTCACACCTCTGGGCATCCCGACACTCCCGGGGCGTCGGCTCACACCTCTAACGGTCATCCATATCCTCATACCTTTCTTTTCTAATTTCACACTTGAAATTTCCAATGCAATTGTTTCAAATTGTTCTTTTGAAAACATATAGTATGCATTAAAGAAATTTCCCTTTGATCAAATAAAATCTTTCTTTGAAATCATGGAAAATTTACCCTTTTCTTGAATGACATATGAAATGCATGAAAGTCATTACACCATTACATGAAAACAAATCCAAAGTCTCATAATTCACATAACAATTCATACGGACCACACATCACAGCATAGAAGTGACCATACAATCCAATATCATAAATTTCGAAAATGTACAGCATGCACATTTTTCATATCACAGTCAATTAAATAGGCAAGCAACCTTCAAAAATCATGAAATTTAACTATGTTGCAGTCAAGACATAGATAAAGATATCACATGAAGGAAATTTCTCCAAAAGAAATTTGCACAGAAAGTTATAGGTCATGCATGTCAATATTCTCATGTCCGAAATACACAGTTTGCACGGTTTTCACATCACAGTCTACTAAATAGGCAAATGGCCTTAAAAAATCATGAAATTTGAGTATGTTATAGTTAACACATAGAAAAATACTTTTCATGAAGAACATTTCTTCAAATAAAGTTTGTACAGAAAGTTAAAGGTCATGCATGTCAAGGTTCTCATGTCCGAAATACACAGTTTGCACGGTTTTCACATCACAGTCCATTAAATAGGCAAATGGCCTTCAAAAATCATGAAATTTGAGTATGTTATAGTTAACACATAGAAATAGATGTTTCATGAAGAACATTTCTTCAAATAAAGTTTGTACAGAAAGTTAAAGGTCATGCATGTCAAGGTTCTCATGTCCGAAATACACAGTTTGCACGGTTTTCACATCACAGTCCATTAAATAGGAAAATGGCCTTCAAAAATCATGAAATTTGAGTATGTTATAGTTAACACATAGAAAAATATTTTTCATGAAGAAGTCGAAGAGATATTCTTAATAAAAATCAACATACAACCACAAATCTACCACAAAGTCAACCAAACAATTCCAGATCTAGTGTCTCCGTAGGATGAGAGTTTGACCCCTTAAATCTCCATCATTTTGCACCAAATTTTAGTATGTTGTAGTTTAAGATGTTGGCTACAACTTTTATGAAGAAATCAAAGTCAAAATCGAACTCGAAACATGCATGCAAGCTCTCACAAGATTCTGACTCAGGCGGTTCATGCGAAAACAGCAACATCACTCAAGAACAAGTCATTCTAACTTCGGTTTCTTAGACTCTACACACCCCAAATCCATCACCACTTCATAACACACATGCAAGAGCATCAAAGGATCCCAACTTGCCTTAGATTCAAGCACAAACAGCAGCAAACAAAGGCAAAACGGCGACGAACGGCGGACTTCTCCCTCACGCAGCCTCCTCCTCCTTTCTTCCTTGGTTTCTCTCAAAGTCTCTCTCTCCCTTTCTCCCTCTCTCTTTGCACGGCACCTCCTCCCCTAAACCGGTTGCCCCTTTTTCCTTTTTGCTTTTCTTTCCCCCTAATCATTGCTTAATTGACCTAAACACATGAGTGCCAAGTGGCCTTCACAATGGGACACATGGGGGAGGCATGCATTCGAATTTCCCTCCCCCTCTTGCTCGGCCGAATGGCCCATATGGGCCTCATGGGCCTGGCCAAAATGGCCCACTTTAGGCCCTCTATCCATGGGCCTAAAGTCCAATCCAAGAATTTATCCTTTTACCTTTTTACTTTTTAGCAAAAACCACTAAATTCCCTCTCTTAGTTGTTTTCAATTTCCAATTTCACTAAGTCAAAAACTTGAAACTTTTAATCTATAGGAAAACAAATCTATGAGAAGCATAGCCAAGCATAATTTGTCTTATTTAAAATAACCTATAGTACAAATCTTAAAAATTCAAGAACATAGGCGTATAACACTTAGTTTTAATGGTTAATAGTTAAAGCATAAACCACAGGTAATTTCATTACGTAATTATAGGCCTTAAAACGTCCTAGGGCTTGTCTCAAACATTTGGGATGCCACATGCTGTGATTTTATGGTTGCTTCCTTCTTGAAAAATGTTCTAAACATCATCATATATGACATATATTTTACTCAAGATTTTAGGGATTTAAAAGAATAAATTTCAGTTTCGCCTTATGCAAAATAGAATCTTGGATTGTGCTGGAAACAGTGACCTTTTGGTGTTTAATGGATTTTTATCAACTTTTAAGGTTCGATTTTTGAAAGATTTTCTTCATGAAATTTGATTTTCACATCTTTTGGTTTAACATACTCAAATTTCAGATCAAACGGATAAGTTTTAGACCTCGAACCAAACTGATTTTGGAAAACATAATTTCTGGACGCGGGCACAGTTTTTGTAACGGTTTGAGCGATTTACTACTCTTAATCTAGAAATATTTGGGTCAATGTGTCTTCATTAAAAATGGTCGTTTAAGTGTCCTTTAGAACATAGTTAAATTTGAGAATTTTTGAGCTCGTTTGATTATGTTTCGGGAATTAAACTTGGAGGTGTGCGAGTGGCCCGGTTTCTGCCGGTTAGGGTCGATTGTAGTTTTGTGTTTGTTCTTGGTATCTAGCTTGCTAGATAATGTATATTTGGTGATGTGGTTGTTTTTTGGCATTCTTAGAGCTTATGCTTGATAATATGTGAATGGTTGTGCTATGTTGGTTGTTTATTATTATTGCAACAAGTGACCTTATGGACTATTAATAGAAAGTAAATGAGGTGTCGGGTCCGGACACCAAAAATTATTTGTTTGATAAAACAATGAGGTTTTAAACTAGGTGCGTGCAAAGTTTAACGGATAAATTTTGAGTACATGAACACTTATGAATTTATTTCTAATTGTTTTGAACATAAAAAAAAAGGGATTACTAAGGTTTGTTTTCAAAAGAGGGTGGTTGGAGAAGAAATTAGAAAAGAAATATGGTGTCAGATTTGGACGCCAAGTTTTATGTGCTCAATAAAACGAGGAGGTTTTATACGAGATGCATGCAAAGTTTGGCGGGTTAATTTCAAATACGGGACCTCATATGAATTTATTTCGGAAAGTTGGAACAAAAAAAAAGGGGTTGATCCCTAAGTCGGGGACTAGTCGGAGGAAGATAGGCAAACTAAGGTAACCATTTATCTGCTTTGCCTTTTTGGTTAAAGAGCTTTTGACTTACTGTTCACGGTTTCTCTCTAGAGGGCGATTCGGTGACTGTTCCTGCTCTCTGGTTCGCCGCGGGTCCGGAAGCTTTTGACTTACTGTTCACGTTTTGTGGAGTAGCTCGCTTTCCCACCTGCTTCATCCTCACTAAATAGTTCGGGCTGGTATGTGTTGCTTTTGCTTCGATGGTCCATTTGTTATAGGGTTAGGGTTTCCCCCTCACGATTCCTAGTTCCCATGGTTGCGTCCTCTAGTGTGGCTGCGGTTGAGGGCCAGTTCGACAAGGCCCTCCTGGCGTCGAAATTTGCTCGTGGGCGAAGTCGATTAAGGCTCTCTCCCTCTCCTCCTCGCAAGCCCTCTTCCCCTGTGGCTGGAGGACTCACGGCTTCGCTGAAGGCCCCTGCGACTAGCTTGATGGAGGCCCATCCAGTTGCTTCTAAGGCCCCATAGGACACGGGTGTTAGGCGTGGACGTAGCCATGTGCGACCCGCCTCTAGACAAGTCCAGCCCAATGATCATCAAGGGAAGGGCTCGAGACCCCCACCGGCCCGATCATGGGTAAGTGTTGTGAAACTAGCTTCGAAGGGCTATGATTTATCCTATGTGCCACCCACATTTATTGATAATAAGCCTGTTGTCACTGTGTCGGAAGAAATTCTCGAGGCCACGGACCCTAAGTGGCATGAGTGTCTTGTGGGATACTTTGTAGGGAAAAAACTCCCTTCTAAGATGACCAAATCTGCTTTGAAACAAGCATGGGGGCAGAATTTGGCTGAGGTGATGGCCAACGACCACGGTTTCTTCTTCTTCCATTTACCTGACCGTGACTTCAGAAGGAAGATCCTCGATGAGGGATCTCTTACGATTGCTAGAGTTTCGTTGATCCTCCAGCAGTGGCAGCCCCTTTTAGAGCTAAAAAAGGATAACCAAAAAGCTGTTCCGGTCTGGATTAGGCTCAAGAACATCTCCTATGCTATGTGGTTGGCACTGAGGATTAGTGCCATTGCTAGTGCGGTGGGCAAGCCTCTTTATGTCGACCTTAGAACCGAGTAGATGAAAATGATATCCTTTGCAAGAGTGTGTGTTGAAATTTCTGCCTTGTAGCCTCGTTGCAATTCTGTGGATGTTGTTATCAACGGGGAAACCCGGACCGTTACTATTGAGTATGAGTGGAGGCTAGTGTCATGCCAGAGCTGTGGTATGTTTGGCCATAGATGGGTGGTCCCGACAGGTTCAGCTGATAGTGAAGAAGCTCCTCTTCAGGATCCTGCTAGTGTGAGCCTCGTTGCCCGCAAGAAGGTGCCAGCCTCTATCTCGTCCAAGTTTGATGGTCTAGGAGCCTCATAGTCTGCTTGGAAGCAAGTCGGGGGAAGGAAGAAGAATCAGTCCTTGGAGATGAAGGAGCAGTTCGAGATTCCTAGGGTGGCGGCTCGCGACCTATTAAGTGAGCCCCCCCTGGAACCAAGGATGGATGTGGCACCTCAATCGACCCAGAAAGTTCAGAGTACTCTAGCAAAGGTCGGGGAAGTCCCCTCTCCTTTTGGTCTGACCAGGAAGGACAACAAGCACGAATCTTGATCTTCAGCTTCAGCCTTAAACTCAGAAGATGATTTGGAGAATTTTGATGTCGCTACCTAGGTGAGTAGCTTGGATGAAGATGATCATGGTGTGGAGTGTCCTCTCTCCTCGATATCGATTCCGGCTGAAATCAAGGCGAGTTCTCAGAGGATAAGCCTCCAGATCCCTCCCCTATTTCGCCTCCTCTTACTATCCCCAAGCCGGGGACTAGTTAGAGGAAGACGGGCAAACAAAGGTAACCATTTATCCGCTTTGTCTTTTTGGTTAGTACTTATGTATATAGGCTTTTGGAATATTAGGGGTATGGTGGCCCCCTTTAGACAGGTTGAGGTGCGGAAGTTTGTTTATTCTAATAACCTCTGTTTTGTGGGTCTTTTGGAAATTAAAATGCCAGAGGCTCTTTTTGCGACTATTTCCTCTAGTCTCCTGTCTGGTTGGAGTTGGTTGAATAACTATGAGTACCCCCATAAAAGGAGAATCTGGATTGGTTGGAATCCCTTGCAGGTGGAGTTTGATGTTTTGTTGGCTAATGCCCAGGCTATTCACGACAAGCTTAAATATCTGAACTCTAGCGAGGATTGTGATATCTCAGTAGTCTACGCTGAGCGTACCTTTATTTCTCGGCGTCCTCTGTGGGCGGAGCTCGTTAGCACTAGCGCCTTAAAGCAGGATGCGGCTTGGCTAGTTGCGGGTGACTTTAATGCCATTAGAGACCCTTCTGACAGAGTTGGCAGCTCGGATGCTTGGCTACCCTCGTTTGAAGAGTTTGGCCAGTGTTTAGCCTAGGCGGAGTTAGAAGACTTAAGGTATGTTGGTTATCGAAATACTTGGGCTTCTTCTTCGGGCGACAACCGTAAACTAAGGAAGATCGATAGGGTGCTTGTCAATCACAAATGGAGCCAGGTCTTCTCCTTTTCGGAGGCTTCCTTCCTAGCCCTGGGCATCTCAGACCACTCGCCGATGGTTGTGAGAGTGTTGGCCCCTTCTCAGCAAAGGAAACCTTTTAAAATGTTCAATTTTTTAATGAAGCATCTAGACTTTAGTACAATTGTTACTTAGGTTTGGGAGCAACCGGGCGATGGAGTCCTAATGTACATCTTAGTTCGGAAACTCAAGATCCTTAAGGGCTACCTTAAACAACTCAACAAGGATTCCTTCTCAAATATCTCCATTAGAGCTGCTGAGGCTAGGATTGCCTTGCGGGTAGCTCAATATGCCCTTCAACAGGACCCGACAAGTCTTGTTCTTGTTGATCGGGAGAAGTGCCGGTTAAGGGAATTCTCGGCCCTCAGAATTCAGGAAGAGTCATTCTTTAGGCAGAAGTCCAGGATAAGATGGCTTAGGGAGGGGGACCGGAACACAAAGTTTTTCCACCATTCGGTCAACAAGAGAGCTCTGAGGAACGGGATCATTTCAGTATGTGATGTTGAGGGAAATACGATCACCGAACTAGCTTTGGTTAGGCAGTGGTTTATCGATCACTTCCAAGACCTCCTTGCACCGAGAGAACTTCCAGGGCGTCTCACTATCCAAGAGATTCGAGCGGTGTTGCAACGCGCACCCTCAGTGATGAACAGGTCAGATTCCTATCTCGTCATGTTTCTGAACTAGAAATTCGAGATACTATTTTCTCTCTGCCTCGCGGTAAGGCCCTCGGGCTGGATTGCTTCAATGCCGAGTTTTTCAAACTGAATTGGGAGACAGTAGGCCCGCTGGTTCTTTCAGCTGTTAAAGAATTTTTCACCTCTAGTAGGATTCTTTAGGAGATCAATAATACCATTTTGGTATTGGTTCCTAAGGTTCCCAATACTTGTATAGTCTTTGATGAAAGGCCTATAGCGTGTTGCAATACGATTTATAAATGCATTACCAAGCTTCTGGCTAATCGTGTTGCTGCAGTGCTTTAAGATGTAATTAGCCCGGCCCAGAGTGCCTTTGTAAAGGGTAGACGGATCAGGGACAATATTCTTCTTGCCCAAGAGTTGTTTAGTGGTTTCCACCAAGGTACATACTCGCTTAAATGTGCTGCTAAAGTGGATTTTTAGAAGGCTTATGATACCCTGGACTGGGATTCCTTGGAGTCTACCCTATGTGCTTTTGGGTTTCCATACCACTTGATCAAGTTGATCATGATTTGTGTTTGCACTCCTAGATTTTCGATTTCTTTAAATGGGGAGCTTCATGGATTCTTTCCGAGTAGACACGGACTTCACCAAGGTGATCTCTTATCTCCTTATTTGTTTACCTTGGCTATGGAGATTTTTTCTGGTATCCTTCTTCAGCGATCCAGGCAACCAGGCTTCAAATACTTTTAGAGGTGTAAAGGCATGGGCTTATCTCACATTTTCTTCTCAAATGACGTATTTCTCTTATGCGAAGAAAAAGTGGCCGCGGTTTCCCTCCTCAAGGAAGGCCTGGATACCTTTTCGGATTAGAGTGGGCTGAGGCCCAATCTAAACAAGAGCGAAGTTTTCCTATTTGGAGGGGCAAAGTTAGTTTAGTCCCAAATTCTCCATATCTTTGGCTTCCAAGAAGGGAAGCTCCCAGTTCGGTACCTTGGGGTTCCTATTATCTCCTCCAAACTTGGGAAGGCAGATTGTATTTCGCTTGTCAACCGTATAACTACGAGGGTGCAATCTTGGACTCAACGTTTTTTGTCCTTTGCAGGCTGGTTACAACTTATAAGGTCAGTCCTTCATGCCATCCAAGCTCTTTGGGCTAGTGTGTTTACAATTCCTAGAGCTGTGTTGGATCACATTGAGCAAATTCTAAGACAATTCCTTTGGAAAGGCCCTGGGCTAGGAAGAGGAGGTGCCAAGGTCTCCTAGGATGATGTTTGCCTCCCTAAAAAAAGAAGGGGGGCTTGGCATTCGCAAACTACGGGATTGTAATACCGTGTATATCCTGAAACATATATGGATCCTCTTCATTGACAAGGAATCCTTATGGTGTAAGTGGATCCACTCGAATTTCTTGAAGAGGAAGAAGTTCTGGGTGGTAAACAAGTTGACCATTTGTTCGTGGGTTTGGAAAAAGATGCTCATTCTTAGGAGGGATTTCCGCCTATTATTTCGTTGGTGCATTGGAGATGGTTGGTCAGTCTCTCTCTGGGTTGACCACTAGCATCCAAGAGGGCCCTTGAATATGATTTTATCGGACACCTACATTTACCAGTTAGGTCTTTCTAGGAAGGCCACGGTGGCAGACCTTTTCTCTCCAGAGGGCCGCGAGGTCAAGTTCATGCTGGAGGCATGGGAAGTTCCCCTTCCCCTCATCTTGCAGAGGTTGGATCAATTCCGCTAGACAGAGAACTCAACGGGTACCTTCTCGGTTGCGTCCGCGTGGGAAACCATTAGACCGAAAAGAGCTTGGGTCCCTTGGCTCTCACTTGTTTGGAACAGCTCACTCGCTCCGCGTTATCAATTCAATCTGTGGCTCATTATCAAGAACTGGCTTCCAACCCAGGTTCTTCTCTTGTCCTATGGGAGGATTGATGATGTGTTGTGTGTCTTTTGCAACTCTAGATCGGATTCTATAGACCATTTAGTTTTTTGCTGTCGTGTCACCATCGCTCTTGCAGCCTTTTGGGCAGCTAGATGCAACCTTCCTTGGAGAAATGGCTCTTGGCTGGACAATCTCCGATGGGCCTTGAAGTTCCTCACTGGCAAAGACTTCCATCGTTGTATTGCTCGTTTCTCTTTTGCTGCCCTGTGCCACTTGATTTGGAAAGAGCGAAACAACATCCTGTTTAGGGAGAAAACTTTGTCTATTCCAGCCTGGAAGAACCATCTTATTAGTGTGGTCAAAGACAAAGCCTTCACTTTTGCTAATGTGGAGGACACCACTCGCAATAGGAGGATGCACCGTAGTTGGGGAATAGACTTGTCTATCTTCTCCCCTGTGTTGGTTGACATTGTCCTGTAAGGGGGGATAGTGGTTTCTTCTGCCCGTCGGGAGCTGGAGCTTCATTTGGGCTGATCGTCTGTTGTGGTGGCTGGTGGGGGCTGTGGTGCATTTTTGGTTTGGTGGTGAGAGCGCCTAGTTGGGGCTTTGGCCAGCTGCTCTTGCGTCGTCTTGATCCAAGGTTGGTGTGGGCTAATGCCCGAAGGCCTTGTTGGCAGGTGGATGTGATCACAGTTTATGGATGCTGGCGTTTGCTGCTGGTGGAGGCGCCCTTTGCTACTCCTGCTGAACGCTCGCTGTCCCTGTGTTGCTGCCTGCTATGTAGTACAGACACTCTCCGGAAGCCTTCGTGTCGTGTCCGACACTCCGACACGTGTCCGACACGCTCCGACACGCTTCGACACGTCCCGACACGCTTCGACACGTGGACAACGAGTGTAAAAAATTCTGACACGTGGTCAACTCTCTCCAACACGCTTCGACACGCGAGTCCAGAATTCCGACATGCACGGGATCAATTTTAAAAATTTCTAATACTTGTGGGGTCAAAATATAAATATACACAAAAGAAGTAATAAAAATGCTATACATATACACGCACGGGGTCAATTTTTTTTTTTAGTTTTGTTTTTTTTAGAATTGTTTTAGTTTTTTAAAAAGTCTTTTACTATGAAAGAAGTAATAAAAAATGCTATATATGATAAATAAATAAATTTAAAAATATCATTTCAGCATTTTTCTTTAAACAATGTTTTTTCCTCTAAGTTTTATGTATTATTGTACCAAATTAAAATAATGAATGATATTATTTAATATTTTTCGTGTAAATTAATTCTAGGCTATTATTATTATTTATTTATGTATTTATATATAAAAATATATTTAATATATAATGTGTCGGAATGTGTTGAAATTCTCTATTTTTAAGAAATGACGTGTCGGTCGTGTCGTGTCATGTTATGTCGCGTGTCGCGTGTCTATGTCGGTGCTACATAGGCTGCCTGTAGCTAAGTGGTTGTTTTTGGCTTGTTGCTGTGGTTTTGTATTGCGTCGACCTTGTTGGCTTTGTGCTTGCCTTGTTTGGCGGCTATTTGTTGTTTTTTCGGCACCCTTCCACTCGTTTGGACTAGTTTATCCTTATGAGTGTAAGTTTTTGGTGCTAGACTGTGTTGTATAGTTTTGGCTTAAGCTCAATATATTGATTATTTACCAAAAAAAAAAGGGGGTTGCCAAGTGAATTTTAAAAAAGGGATTTTTGGTATTTATAACTATATGAGGGAGGATAAGGTTGACCGATTGATGAGGTGCTTGCATTGTTAGATTAATTAAGTGGTTCAGTTTAATTAATGGCAATTTATTTATTTAATCGAGATTTATTTAATTAAGTATAATTAGCGTAAATTGTACCGGGATAGCCGGTTAGTGGAATTTTACGCTAATCGTTGTGGTTGAATTGATATGTGAAATTGACTGCTTATTTGTGCAATTGAGTGCTTGATTGTTGATATGGATTATTATTGCAAAAATTGATTTTTATGGTAGTTAATTAGAAAAATACCGGGTGTCGGTTTTTGACGCAAAAATTTTATTTAGTATATGAAATCGTGGAATTTTGAAATGAGAATGTACCACGCTTGTTGGTTCAATTTAAAGACGTGACCACGCACGATTACTTTACTGGGATGAGTTTTAATACGAAGAAAATTGGCCAAGTCCATTATTTGAAATATGAGGTATTTGAGTGCAAAGCACAATATTCTTGGCCAAACATGGATATGTGTGTGATCACTATCGGAACTCGTCTTGATAAGTTCTCGCGGGGCGATGCCTGATTAAGTTCAAATGCCCTTGATAACAGATGCCGGTTGCAGTGGAGGTTGGGTCGATGCTCATTCGGGAGTGCCATCTAGATGTAGATGTTGCCGTGCCCAACGAAGCAGGACGACGCCCGGTTTTGTCGGATGATCGCCAATTGATGAGTTGGCCGTGGCCGTTGGGTCGTAAATAATTGGAACACATTTGAGTGATTGAGATAGCCGCGCTTGATTATGGGACGAAAATGTGTGGCATGGAATGTGACGTATCATAATGATTTAGCCTTATAATCGGGACCTATGTGATTGATTGATATATGAAAATGAGGTTTTCCAATTATCGATTACGCTTGCTGCATTTATATATGATATATTAGATGTACTAATGTGTAGGGAGGCGCTAAGGTGAGGTAAGTCCTGTTTGGTGTATGTTTAGGCTGCCTTTAGGTGAACTCTCGTCCTAATCGGAGTTTAGGGTGTGGACTCGCTAAGACTTTGTTTCACCCCGTCGTGGTTTCAAATTTTACAAGTCCTTAGATGGAGGTTCGACACGTCCGTTTTAGGTGGCCAAGAGAGTCGGAGACCGAGTGTACCCTTCTCCCCATCCGCGGGACCCCCTGGACCCATGAGCTCATAGTGACCACCATTTGGGTCGATAAAGGCCTACCTTAGTTGGTACCTTATCGCTTCAAAGCGTGATTCTGTAACGGGCCTAACGGGGCTTGGGAGGGCCCCTTGGAGGGTTTTGACAGACCTGTCGTCGATACCGAGTATGAGGAGGTACTCGACCTCGTCGTGGATGCCGATATTTTGGAAGATATCGCGGCGAACCAAGGGCCCGAGGCTGAAGGGCCCGGAGTAGAGGTAGTTGATCCTTTAGACATCGACATCCCAGATGGTGTCGTGGTGGACTCGGATCCTAAGTAGGTAGGGTCCGGGATAGGATTAGTTTAGTAGCCTCTTTTTGAATATAGACTTACGTATATAAACCTGATATGTTTATAAAGTGTGGCTTGTGTTAATTGGCTGTCTTGCTTTCCTATCCCATGTGTTTGATTGTTGTCTGGGGTTTATTAGTTCGCTTCTGCATGTGCATAAAATGAATGGGTTGGCGACGCGTCTTGGGAACGTCGCAATTCTATAGACCATCGATGGATGTTCACGCTCTCGAGGTTCGGGGCGTGATATTTATTGAGCAAATAAGTTTTGGTGTCCAACCCGACACCTCATTGTTTTTCTAATTAAAAACCCATAAGGTCATCTTTTGCATTACCAATAAACACTCACCGTAGCACAACCATTCACATATTATCATGCATAAGTCCTAAGCATGCCAAAAGTCAACCACATCGCCAAATATGCATTGTCCAGCAAGCACAACATCAAGAATAATCACAAAACCACTACCGGTCCTAACCGGTAGAAACCGGGCCACTCGTGTGTCTCCAAGTTTAATTCCAGAAACATAATAAAAAAAGTTCAGAAAATTCTCAAATTTGAATATGTTTTAAGGGACACTTAAACGAACAGTTTTCATGAAAACACCATAACCCAGATATTTCTAGATTGAGAGAAGTAAATCGCTCAAACCGTTACAAAAACTGTGACCGTGTCCAGAAATTACATTTTCTAAAATCAGTTTAGTTCGAGGTCCAAAACTTGTCCGTTTGATATGAAATTTGACTATGTTAAACTAAACAATGTAATGAACAACTTTTGTGAAGAAAATCTTTCGAAAATAGAACCATAAGAGGATAAAAATCCATTAAATACCAAAAGGTCACTGATTTCAGCACCAATTGAGATTCTATTTTGCATGAAACGAAGCTGAAATCTTGTTCTTATAAATCAATTAAATCTTGAGTAAAATATATGTCATAGCTGAAGATGTCTAGAACATTTTTCAAGAGGGAAGAAACCTCAAAATCGTAGCACATTTTTCCCCAAAAAAAATAGCAAATGGCGAGCATCTAGCAAACTAATCCGGGAGAAATCCACTAAACCAAGTTAAATTACCCTCATTAGTACTAATCCAACCAACTAGATCAATACTAACCCATCTTAAGGCTAATATAACAAAACTAGATTAACACTAATCCATCTTAAGGCTAATCTCACTTGATACTAATTTAACTAAGCTGATTAGCACTAATCTAACCCCCTAAGTGCAATTAACAACCTAATCGAGGATTAGGGAGTTAACTCACCGGAATTCGACGGAAGCAGGTTCGCAACGATGGCAGCGCGACGGTGGTGACAACCCGAGACAACCGTGTCTCCAACGGAGGCCTAATGGTGGCTGAAAAGCCTTTCAAGCTCATGGCTTGAGGCAGGTTCGGTTCTGGAGTTGCTAGGCTGAGTTGGTCTCGGCTTGGGCTGGTCGCGAGGGCTGGTGCATGGCCGTGGGTTCTGTTGTGGCTGGGATGGGGTGGTGAGTTGGGCGGTTAAAGCTGGTGGTGATGCGGGCATGAAGTAAGTGCTGAACATGGGTGGTTTGTTGGCTGTGGTTGCTGAATGTGGAGTTGGCGGGCTGGTGAAGTGGGCGTGTGGTAGCTAAAGGAAGGGAATGGAGATGGAGTAGTGGGTTGTGGAGTTGGGACGTGGGTGTTGGTGAGGAGTCACGACAGCCAAATTGAAATGGAAATGGAGAAGTTAGTGGGAAGGGGAAAGGGGTGAGCGTGAGGGAAAAACAAAAGAAATGGAGAGGAAGGTGGTCTGCCGAAGCCAAGGGGAAGTTCACGAATGAAAGGGGGAAGGAAAGAGATGGGAGAGAGAGGGAAACCTTGAAGTCAAATGGAGAGCCAATGAGAGTTTAGACCAAATATCAAGCCACTCATTGCACTTTACCCCAAAGTCTTCATGCCAAAATAGTCCATTGCCCAATCAATGAGAAAATTGCTTTTATTTCTCACATGTAACCCATTTTGGGCAGCCAAATAGCCCAATTATCCTTCCATTCGAATTTCCATTATTTTCTTGTTTTGTCCAAAATCGATTTTCCACAAAAATTCTGGACTTGACGAAATTTCTCCGAAAGATGAGACAACGTCCTATAAATGAATCGTGACATGCTCAAATGTCCGATTCTTGAAATCAAATTCAATTTCGTGGTTAAAATCGACCAAATGCGATTTTGGTATTACCTAGCCTATCGAGTAGCTTTTAGGGATTTTTGCGCGTTCGACCCGTGGTCAATAATTTTCGATCCACATTTGTGCATCTTCAATTCGTAGACGACCCTCGGTTGTTGTAAAAATCGCAAGGTTTCAATTTCGTGTCCCGAGTGCACTATCGATAGAAAATCGGGTCAGTGCCGTTTGACGCTGTTGGAGAAAACTCCTTTACTATTTTGAAGTTGACAAAACTTTTCCAAAGTCTTGTCTGAAGACTTCCAGATTGAAGTGTCAAAGTCTGAAGACCGCCAGACTTTAGGTTCAAAGTCCGCCCACATTGACAGTTTCCAGACTGAAGTATGAAGACTTATCTAGATGCGAGATTATCTTTGTTTGTTCAAGGATTCGATTCGTACGGTTTATGGATAGTTTTCTAGTTGGATATAGCACTTACATGATTGATTATCCTTAATGGGATCAATTCCGATACTCAAATCTTTTGGAAGGCAAGCAAACTTGGAAAGTTCTACTTATGGAAACCAAGATCCTGATTGTATGGGCGAACAGGATTGACGGGCTTTCGTCTCAATCAATCAATCAACTCGAGATCCCCTTGATTATTTCTGTCCAACAGATAGATTGGAAGAATTCCTTTGGAAAGTGCCAACGGTCGTGAAGGCATGAATGAGTATTTAAGGCGGACTCTCTAGTTGTTCGATATAGTGTGGGAAAGAAAAATTTCAAAGTCTGAAGCTTCTAGTTCTTTGCTATTTCATTCACTGAGCTCAAAGTTGTATACAAAAGAGAGAAACTTATAGTGAGACTTTGTGAGAGACCAATAGAGGTTCTTAATTGTGAAGTTGAGACTATAAGACTGTAAAATCTCCTTTGATTCTTAGTGGAATCTAGCCAGTGGGCTGTCAGTGTGGGAGAGTGGACGTAGGCTTGATATAAGCCGAACCACTATAAACCTTGTGTTCTTATTCTCTTCTCTCAACTCCTTTATTTTGACTCGTAGTTCTATTTAACTGTTTAAGTTTAAACTTCTTTATTTTGTTTGAATTTTTATCTAACTGCTAAAGTCTAAATTCGTCTTTAGTCTGTCTTTTTCTAAAAGCAATTATTACTTCTGAATCTTGCGAGAATTTTTGTTCACACCTGTTCAGCCCCCTCTAGGTGTTATTATCAGCTTTTTCAATTGGTATCAAAGCTTGTGTGCTTATTCTATTGAAGTGTTTTTACTTCTAAAGCTAAAGATCTATGGCTAGTATTTTGGCTCTAGGTTTGGTTGAAGGCCAAAGTAACACCATACCTCCTTACTTTGATGGGAAAGCGTACAATGTATGGAAAAACAAGATGAAGGCATTCCTAAGATCGAAAGATCCCCTGGAATGGGATGTGGTAGAAAAAAATGATCAATCCCAAAGCTATATCAACCTCAGAAAGAGGATATAAAGTTGTAGATGCTAGCGAAATGACACAAAAAGAATTAACCAAGAGACAAGTTCTTGATGCAAAAGCTATCTACTCCTTATAATGTGCCTTATCTCCTACTGAGTATAATCAAATTTCTTCCTGTGAAATAGCAAAAGAAGTCTGGGACAGATTGCATGTTACCTACGAAGGAACTGATCGAGTAAAGGAAACAAAAATCAATATTCTACTCGGACAGTATGAAGCCTTCAAGATGAAGCCTGGAGAATCCATCACTGATATGTTTAGTCACTTCACAGAGATTGTAAATGGCTAGGCATATCAAGGATAACCAATCTCAGGACCAATGAAGGTCAATAAACTACTGCGTGGACTCTTCAAAGACTAGAATCGCGTGGAGACATCAATTAGAGAAACCTAGAGGATCATGCCTCTTTCAGTAGATGAACTTGTTGGCACACTTCAATCATATAAAGTGGAGCAGATCAAAGAGGAAGAAGATCCTAAAGGTAAGAAGTTAATTGCTTTAAAATCTAACGATGATTCTGATGATACAAATTCAGAAGATGACATGGATGATGAAGAACTAGCACTCATGATTCGGAAGTTTAGGAAGTTGAATAGAAAGGGAAGAAGATTCAACTGGAAAAAGTAGAGCACGCAAAATTTCCAAAAAAAACCAACTGAGAACAAGGAGATCAGCAAAGAAGTAATATGCTTCGAATGCAAGAAAAATGGGCATATTAGACCTAATTGTCCTTTGTTGAAGAAAAAGAAAGAAAGAACTGAGAAGTATAAGAAGGCTCTCAAAGCTGAAACCCGGAATGACACTGAATGCGAGGAAAGTGATGAAGAATATGCCAACATTTGTCTAATGGCTAATTCAGAGTCAGAGCCAGACTTTGAACAGATTCTGATTTAGACTCAGACAAAGAAGTTGAGATTAGCAATTTAAAAATCCTGTTAAAGTCTCGAAGTATATAGATGAACTCTGTCTCAGCCTCAAAACATCTCTTGAAAGGATTTCCGAGCTAAAGAGGAAGAATTCTAAATTAAGGCAACAAGAAATTTATTGGAAAGAAAAATTTGAAAATCTGGATAAAAAATTTGTTGATTTGAAAGACAATTCAGATTCTCTTTCGAAAAAAAATGCTTTTTTAAAAGAAGATATTTCAAAAGAATCTAAGAAGTTGGAGAAAATTCTTTCTGTACAAAGATCTTATTTTAACAAAACTGGTTTGGGAATGACTTCAGAAACTATTCTTTTAATTGATTTTCCCAAAGTTAAAGAAAGAATTAAACAAAGACATACAAAGGCATTTTACAGAAAGGTTTTTGTAAAACCTGTTGGCTGAAGTGCTCTCAAATGTTCAAAGTGTAACAGTTCTAAACATTTTGAGAAGGAATGTCCTAAGGTTTGGAGATTTGTTAAGAGGGATTGGGCAAAGACTATCTTTAATACTAACTCTCCTAGACCTAAGAAAATATGGGTACTAAAGAAAGCTTGAGTTCTTCTTTTGATCACATGTCACTATCAAAAAGAAAATCAAATGGTATTTGGATAGTGGTTGCTCGAGACACATGACTGGAGATTCGAGTTGTTTTATAAAGCTTGTTCAAATAAATGGTGGAAAAGTCTCTTTTGGTGGGAACAACAAAGGAAGAATTGTTGGACGTAGAACTGTGAAGATTGGAAGCCTGACTATCAATAATGTCTCCTAGGTGGAAGGACTGAATTACAATCTACTCAGCATAAGTCAGCTTTGTTATACTGGATTCAAAATTAATTTCCAAGAAGGCATCTGGTCGGGAACAAGTAAAGATTTCTCTCAATCTTTCATTGGGCGAAGACATGGGAACATTTATCTCCTGGATAAAACCAGAAAGTTCTTAGTGTGTTATATCCATTCAAGATGAAGCAAATCTTTGGCATCGAAAGCTTGGTCATGTCAACATGAAGCGGATTGCCAAGATTTCATCCAAGAAGCTTGTTCGAGGTCTCCCTAACTTGGTTTATCAAACATCTGAATTATGCACTCCATGTGTTTTGGGAAAACAGGTTACAAGTTCTTTTAAACCTGTAAATCAAGTTTCTACTAATTGAGCTTTGTAGCTTCTGCATATGAACTTCTTTGGACCAACTAGAATTCAAAGCATTGGTGGAAAAGAGATTCTGCCTAGTAATCGTGGATGATTACTCTCGTTTTACTTGGGTTTACTTTCTAGCAAATAAATCTAAAGCCTTCTCTCATTTCTCAAAGTTTGCTAAGAAGGTTCAAAATGAAAAAAAATGATATGTTATTTCAAGCATACGAACAGACCATGGAGGTGAGTTCAAAAATCAAGACTTTGCGAAATTTTGTGATGAATATGGTTTCCAGCATGTTTTCTCTTCTCCTTACACTCCAGAACAAAATGGGGTTGTGGAAAGAAAGAATATATCTTTGCAGGAGATGTCAAGAATCCTCTTAATTGAGAGTAAAATTTCCTCTCGATTTTGGGCTGAAGCAGTTTTTACAGCTTGCTACATCATCAACAGAGTGTTCTTGAGGCTTATTCTAGAGAAAATTCCTTATGAAGTATATAAAGGGAAGAAACCAAATGTTTATTACTTTCATGTGTTTGGCTGTAAATGTTATGTTTTGAAAAATGTAAATGATCGAACTGGGAAGTTTGAAGAAAGATCGGATGAATGAATCTTCCTTGGCTACTCAATCTTGAGCAAAGCATACAGAGTTTTCAACAAGAAGACTCAATTTGTGGAAGAATCTATGAATGTCAAGTTTCAAGATTCTATGCAAAAGCAGCTGGATCAGACTCAACTTGAAGAATCTGAACCTGCTCTAGACTTTACAAAGTCTACTTCCCTCGAAGTGGTTTAGACTTTTGGAGAACAGCAACAAGCAGAACTAGAAGATTCAACTGAAGTAGAGGATGAGCAGACTCTCAGACCATCCAGCAACTGGAAACATAAGTCTAGTCATCCCAAAGAACTCATCATTGGAAACACTGATGAAGGAGTTCGTGCCAGATTCAAAAGGCGAGAAGAGTTGAGTGCACTGGCATTGGTTTCCGAGGTGTAGAAGAAGCCATGTCTGATGAAAGCTGGATTGAAGCTATGCAAGAAGAGCTCAGACAGTTCAGCATCAACGATGTTTGGGAGCTAATTCCTAAACCTAAAGGTAAGTCTATTATCGGGACAAAATGGGTTTTTAGGAACAAGATGTACGAGAAAGGAAAAATAACCAGGAACAAAGCAAGACTCGTGGCCAAAGGATATATTCAGGAAGAAGGGAAAGACTATGACAAGACCTATGCACCAGTAGTGAGGTTAGAAGCAATTAGATTATTATTTGCTTTTGCTTGCTATAAAAATTTTAGATTATTCCAGATGGATGTAAAAAGTGCATTCCTAAATGGATTTTTCCAAGAAGAAGTTTATATGGAACAACCACTTGGATTTGAAGATCCAAGAAAGCTAGACTCAATCTATAGACTAAAAAAGGCATTGTATGGACTGAAGCAAGTACCTCAAGCCTGGTATGAAAGGTTAAGTAAATTCTTAACCCAAAATGGTTTTGCTAAAGGAAATGTAGATACTACTTTATTCATAAAAAAGAGAAGGTAAAGATTTTCTGTTGGTTCAAATTTATGTTGATGATATTATCTTTGGATCCCTTAATAAAAATTTATGCAATAAATTCTCTAGATGTATGCTGGATGAATTCGAGATGAGTATGATGGGTGAATTAACATTCTTTCTGGGATTGCAAGTTAAACAATCGAAGAAATGTATCTTTATTCACCAAGAGAAGTATGCGAAAGATCCCATCAAGAAATTTGGATTGGAGAATTGCAAAAAGACAGAGACACCAATGTCAAGTTCTTCTAAGCTAGACAAAGATGAAGGAGGAAAGAAAGTAGACCAGAAGCTTTACAAGAGCATTATTGGTTCGCTTCTTTACCTTACTACATTTAGACCTGACATTTTGTTTAGTGTTTGCATCTGTGCTAGATTCCAATTAGATCACAAAGAATCTCACTTAAGTGCTGCAAAACACATCATCAAATACGTTGCAACTACTCCAAAGCTAGGTTTGTGGTATCCCAAAGAATGAGACTTTACTCTCCTTGGATATTCAGACGCATATTTAGCAAGTTGTAGAGTTGATAGAAAGAGTGCTTCTGGTACTTGTCAACTGTTGGGCAACAAGCTGGTGTCTTGGTTCTCAAGGAAGTAGAGTACTGTAGCTCTATCAATAGCAGAAGCAAAGTATGTGGCTCTTTGAAGCTGTTGTTCTCAAATTTTGTGGATAAAGCAACAGCTAAGAGACTTTGGAATTGAAGAATCGTGTACAAAGATCAAATGTGACAACACTAGTGCAATTAATCTCACGAAGAACCCAATTCTTCATTCAAGGGAAAATCATATAGAGATTCGACACCATTTCATAAGAGATCATGTCCAAAATAGGGAGATTATGATTCGGTTCATTGACTCGAAGAATCAGTTGGCATATATATTCACAAAGCCTCTGGAGAAAAATCTATTTGAGTCTATTCGCACTAGATTGAATATTTTACCTCTTACTGGTTAAAGTCTGAAGATGGTCAGACTCAGACTTTCCAGACCCTTCTTTAGTAAAAGAAAGTCTTGAATCCAGGTGTTTTATTTTTGGAATGAAAAGGTACATTTATTCGAATCGTTGTTTGCCTATTTTATTTTTGGAAGATTTGAATTTTTGAATTTTTGGTAGTTTTTATTTTCAGTTATTTTGAAAAAGGCAATTATCTTTGTGACGGTTCAGTTTCTTTTTATTTTTGACCGTTCATTTTCTTTATATACCTTTTGTGTTCTTTCAAGCACTTTTTACCAAACCTAGCATACAAACTTTCTACTCTCTCGTTTTTACTCTTAAGCTTGCTCTACAAGTTTTGATCTTTCTCTTTCAAACGTGTTTGTGGAATCCTCCTCGACTGTGAAAATGTCTTTGCAAAGGAAGTCGTCTCGGATTGCAAGTAGGGGACCACAAAATATGCCAGAGGTTCCTACTCATTTTGACTTGACCGAGGAAGAAGATTCTCCTCAACAACAACAACAACAACAACAACAACAGGATTCTCAACAGCATGCCGCTCAAAATCCTTCGCGCCAATCAATGGAAGAGGAGATCGTGGAAGATGTCGAACCTGTAAGAACGTTAAAACCCCAGTTTATTTTTAAACTCTACAATAAGTTGAAGTAGGGTGGTATTGCGATGACGTTTATTGATGAGTTTATGCAATAACGAGGATATCGGAATGAAATTCAGTTCTTACGAACAATGGAACGGTTAGGCATAACGCCTGAAGGAACCGCAGACAGAACGTTTGCTAACTTTCCTGCTGATCCCTGGTTTAGTTCTTTTAATCAGCCAGAGGTGAAGGATGATGATGAGAGAATGTATGCGAATTCTCAGCCTAGAATGGGCGTTGCTAATAATGTGTGTGGTGAGGGAACGAATTTGTTTCGTTCTAAAGAGCACAAAAAGACTTACTCAAAATTGTTAAAAAGAGGGGTGATGAACCCTCGATCTGTGAATTTTGATTTCTTGGATTCTTTGAAGGTGAATCTAAGGGAGAAGCTGACTCTCCTTCAACTTAAAAGATTTTGCTTTGAGACTTCTGTCGCTTACCCTGAATTAACTGCATATTTCTATTTGAACTTGTCATTTCTTGACGCGAATAGATTTCGTTTTACTGTGAGGGAAAAAGAGTTTGTGGTGGATGTGGACACATTGGCGGATGTTATTGGTGTGGAAAGGGGTGGTTTCCAACCAACAAATGTGTCTGTTGGTCATGCAACACTTTTTCTTGTTCGGGACAGACTTGTTGAAGGTGGCATTACTTATTCCAGAATGTCTACTTCAAACATCTTGCTGCACAACGTTGTGATCAATTGCATCCGGCCAAAGTCAACCTCCAAGACTGATGTCTCTCGTCCTGAAGCAAAACTGATGTTTGCATTCAGTAATGGGATGAAGTTCTCGCTGCCACACACAATCCTTATGTAAATGTACAGGACTGTTGTGAAAGATAAGGGACAACTCCCTTACTCAACGCTGGTCACCAAGTTGTTCAGACACTTTCAAATTCAGCTTCCAGTATCTCTCTGTGTTCGAACCATTGCTCCCATGGTTATAGGACTAAAGATGGTATAAAAAATGAGACTGAAGGAACTGAACAAAGTTTTGGAGCGCTTGAAGGAGAAGTCCTTCAGCAAAACAAAACGAGACTCTGTTGCAATGAAAAGAAAAGGCAAGGAGCCTATGAGTGTACCTATCAAAAAGAGAAGAGCCCTTATCCTGTAGGACGAAGAGGATGAGGATGATCTCACTCTCTTTGCTTTTGCCTTGAAAAATCTTCAGAGTTTTGTTAGTTTTGAGTAGCCGCAGGACAGAGAGGAAAGAGGACGAGAAGAAACAGAGCAGAGAAGTGAAGAAAGAAGAGCAGAGGAAAGAGCAAAAGAAAGAAGAGAAGAAAGAGAAGAAGAAAGAAGAGAAGCAGAAGAGAAAGAGGGTCAAGATGACTCTGTTGAACCTACCTTTGCAATATCCTTGTCAGAGGATTTTGAGAAGACTAGGAGTGGAATTGTAGGATATGGAAGAGAAAAAGAACATCACTTTGGTGCTGAGAAAGAACAAGAAGAAGATTTTCCTTCTCCACTTGTAGGCATGGAAACAGGGGGAGCTGCAGAGAAAATAGGTACTTCTTCTTCTCCTGTTTTTACCAGTGATGATTGAGAGGGCTAGTACGAACACCTAGAGGGGGGTGAATAGGTGTTTAAACGAAACCTTAGCAAATATATGTGGAATAAAATAAGTTGTGAGCAAAGTCTGAGGAATAGCAGACTTTGAGCGAGATTAGACTTTAACACAATAAAGAGTTTAGAGAAGAGAATAAGAACACAAGATTTATAGTGGTTCGGCTTAGATCAAGCCTACGTCCACTCTCCCACGCTAACAGCCTCCTGGCTGGATTCCACTATGCAATCAACAAGAGATTACAACTTTGAGTGCAAACACTTAGTGGTAGATCACACTATCTCACTAAGTCACTCTTTTGGTATTTCTCTCACGATCACAAACGTTTAAGCTCACGAGAGACAAGTGTATGATTGAAGTTCGTTCAGACTTTGGAACTATAAATTCTACACTCCGTCTCTTACTTGCTCATTGGTCCTTGATCTCCTTAAATACTCCTCCACTTCCAAACTAGCTATTGGACATCATCTTGAGGATCGTCTTCCAATCTACCCATTGGATAGATCTGTATCTAGAAGATTTGGTAGCCGTTGAATGACAAAGTAGAATCCCAAATTGATTCCGATCGCCCATACAAATAGAATATTGGTTTCCATAAGTAGAGCTTCTTCGTAAAAAACATTCTTGTCTTTAAGATCCAATTGTCAATCAATTAGATTGAGTCAATCAAATTCATCTTGATGTAGAATCCAAACCAGATCACTAGCCGTTATATCTTCAGGGCTTGTAATACGTTCTGTCGAATCTGGATGTAAAGTATGAGAGCAATAGACTTTACAATCTGAGTCTGAATGCGATAGATTTTGCAATCTGAGTCTGAACATATTTTGCTTCTGAACAGATTTAGCTTTAAGGTCTGTACCCAGTTCAGCTTCAGCATAGAGTCTATCTTTTGGTTCTTCCAAGCACGTTCAGTCTGGAATTTGTTAGAGTAGATAGACTTCTGATGTAGAACAGACTTTGACACTAAAGTCTGGTAGTCTTCAGACTTTGACACAGAAGTCTGGAAATCTTCATAATATACTTTGGACATGTGTTACGTTCAGTCTTCTGGCCGTCTTTAGACTTCGACAATATTCTTTACATGTTCTATCATCTGCATGGTCTATTACTCAACCATCAAACATGTTAGTAACCTTTGATTTATTTTGTCATCTTCAAAACATCATAAGGGATTTCCCTAACAATGATGTTAGTAGATCTCCTACCGATCTTGAGGATGTCTATGCCTCTCGATTTCCTGAAGTTGACATTGAGGCATCCTGTTCAAGTCTTGGGTCGATGTACTGATGCTCCCTCTAATCTCACAACTCCTGAAATTAATTAGGCTGGACTTAGTGCATCAACGAAAACTTATGCAGATTTTCAAAGGTTGCTAGAGCTCTTTTTGGAGTTAAAGGCCAAGCAATATGGGATGGAGTATGAGATAAAGCATCTCCAATCAACTTTGAAATCTACTTCAGACTCTCTTCACAAGCAAGTACATGCCCTTAAGTTTCAAGTTCAAGAGATTGCCAAGGGTGAAGATATTGAGAAGCTAAAGGAGACAGTTCAGTTTATAGGAGATTTCCAGATCGTTCGCATTCCAAAAAACACCTGATTTGATTGAACTTTTTTTTATTCTTCTCCACTTTTTGCTGTTGACAAAAAGGGGGAGAATGTGCAGATTTAAGTCTTATTGGTTTTTATTGGTTTTTGACTCTTATTGGTTGAACGTTTGATTGACTGTTGAACCTTCGTTGTTTGGTTGTTTGTTGAACTTTTTGACGTTGACGGGTGCAGTAACTTACTTTGGTAATACTGATTATGGTTGGATAGTTATTTGTCTTATCAGGATTAACCTATTTTATGTGGTTGCAGAATTGATACTATCCAGATCCTAATCAACTTATTTTTATAAGATATCATGTATGGCTTAAGAGTTGTTTTGCAGGTCAAAAGTTCTCAAATCTGCAGGAAAGTTTTGTCACCATAAAAAATGGGGAGATTCTTGGAGAAAACTCTTTTACTATTTTGAAGTTGACAAAACCTTTCCAAAATCTAGTCTGAAGACTTCCAGACTGAAGTGTCAAAGTCTGAAGACCGCCAAACTTTAGGTTCAAAGTCTGCCCACACTGACAGTTTCCAGACTGAAGTATGAAGACTTATCCAGATGCGAAATTATCTTTGTTTGTTCAAGGATTATATTCGTATGGCTTATGGATAGTTTTCTGGTTGGATATAGCACTTACATGATTGATTATCCTTAATGGAATCAATTCCGATACTCAAATATTTTGGAAGGCAAGCAAACTTGGAAAGTTCTACTTATGGAAACCAAGATCCTGATTGTATGGGCGAACATGATTGACGGGCTTTCATCTCAATTAATCAATCAACTCGAGATCCCCTTGATTGATTCTGTCCAATGGGTAGATTGTAAGAATTCATTTGGAAAGTGCCAACGGTCATGAAGGCATGAAGGAGTATTTAAGGCGGACTCTCTAGTTGTTCGATATAGTGTGTGAAAGAAAAATTTCAAAGTCTGAAGCTTCCTAGTTCCTTGCTATTTCATTCACCGAGCTCAAAGTTGTATACAAAAGAGAGAAACTTATAGTGAGACTTTGTGAGAGACCAATAGAGGTTCTTCATTGTGAAGTTGAGATTGCAAGACTGTAAAATCTCTTTTGATTCTTAGTAGAATCTAGCCAGTGGGCTGTCAGCGTGGGAGAATAGACGTAGGCTTGATATAAGCCGAACCACTATAAACCTTGTGTTCTTATGCTCTTCCCTCAACTCCTTTATTTTGACTTGTAGCTTTATTTAACCGTTTAAGTTTAAACTTTTTTTTTTGAAGTTTTATTTAACTGCTAAAGTCTAATTACTAGCCTTTTCAGACGCCACAATCATGCAGAATTACCCGTAATTCAATTACATGTTTCCGTCGAATCGACCTATATCCAATCATTAATCGATTATAACAGTGTCATATTGACCCTTGCCGATTATTACAATTGAGCGATCGATTTCCGATCGAATTCTCTAGTCTGCCGCGTCTATATCCCTTAACGGCCTCACCTAATAGATTAGTCAACTCGTGAGGGGCCAGCTCAGAGTAAAATGACCATAGGCGCGTCGACGAAACAACCATTTTATATTATCGAGACGGGGTCGAATTTTCAGGATGTCATAGCATTGGTACTATTTACGGAAAATCCGTTTTTGAATTTATTGCATACTTCTATCCACTGGATTACACCATGGATATTGCATAGTCCTTTCTATCAACAACATATACATATACCATACTAAACATTATACTGAGGATAGTTTAAACATCATCAAAATCACTTGGAGATGTTTCTCCAACAATCTTCCACTTTTTTATGATGGCAAAAGTATCCCGTAGATGTGAAAAGAATAATCAATGATAGGTTTGCAGTAAATGTAAATGAGATCTCCACAAGATATTGAGTGGAATTATAGATATAATCTAGTTGATCTTTTTCGAGTTAGAGTGAATAACTGAAGATCTACTAGCTAAGAACATCATCAAAGATTATGAGGTTCATAGAAAAGATTAGCTTAAAGTTTCTCTTGTTTTGATGATTTCCTAAATGATATATGAAAAGAAGAGTAAAACTCTTAAAGCTCCTCCCTTTTCATGAGCATATGCATAAGGTGAGTACATCTTTCACATGCATTTCACACCAAGTCAACTCTCTCCCTTTTGTTATCAGTGAAAACATATAAAAAAGGTTATAGCTTCATTAATAATAGGGTTATGTCAGTACATACTTACTAAAAGAGAAACATGACATGATCAACAAAAAGCAAAATGGGAGCACATGGAAAAAAAACCATGTAGATTTTTATGTGATAGGGCATTTGCGTTGTTGAGAGGTAGTAAGGGGTTCGATAGGGTTTGCTCTTGGTCAAGGTGAATGGGTTTGTGACAATCTAGACTAATGAGCGTGCCGTCAATCTTGACTAGATATTGGTTAGGGATGAGAAGGTGGTTTGATCTCCTGGACATCAGCTTGAAGTTGGGCAAGTCTGACAGCAGGAGCAGCAATTGTTTCCATGGGAGATGTAGATCTTTCTAGCCTTGGTAGTCGCGATGCCTGCTTTTATGCTAGTGCCTTAGCTTGCGTCTTCCTTTATTACTCTGTCATACTAGTGAGTCTTTTTGTGATTTTAGCAATTGCCCTTTCATCGTCGACATGTCCTAGGGGGATGATTTCACCTTTATGATTGACCTCTCTATTGACACCTGATTTTTAGTCGACACGTCAAAAAATTTAAAAAGTCGAGAATTCAGTTTCTGATTGCGACATAATTCATTTTTCAGCTAAAAAAAAAATGATGTCTTTCATTTCCTTTTTTTGCATTGTCGTTTTAAGCAATTTCCAATTCATTTCCGAAGAAAATCAGACAAGTCAAACGGTTAACTTTCAGATTGGTTTTTTGGTCAATCATTTAACCAAAAGTCACCAAAAAACCAATTCTAGGTCAAATTTTGGTTTTTCACCTAAAAAGATGTCATTTAGCTTTAATTTCACTTTTGTCAAATCAATTTCTTAAAAATTCAAAGATTTGACAAGAAATCAATAGAAAAAAATCAACTAAATAGTTGACTTTTGGTCAAATCTTAGACAAAAAAATTGAAAAAAAATAAAAGTTCACAAAAGTACTTCTTTCAGTGTTAATTTGATTTATGTGTCAAAAATTTCACAAAATTTGAGTAAGAACTTTTTTTTTTTTCAAATTTTTTTTTTCTGGTTTTAGGTTCTAAATTTGCCAAAAAATAAATTACTTTTATTGTAGTCATAATTATGCATAGTTCATTCTTCGACATTTGGTTTAGGGGCTATTCTAAATTTGTTCGTGTATTGAATTTTGCGAATTATTGAGTCAAAACACAAATTGTTGTTTTAAGCCCTAATTAGGGGACCAAAATCGATTCTTCATGACTTGTGAACGGACGATCGTTCTCCACTCATTTTCTTAAGATAAGTCAAAATTCGGAATTGATTTTGAGAAATTCACATTAGAACTCCTTGATTTGGGGAATTTTATTCTTCTAAGCATAAGAAAATCAAGCAATTAAGTTTTAATTGACGAAGTTCGAATTGACCCATTTAAGGCTATAGTTCAATTTCATAGATCTAGATCCAATTTTAATATTAGGCCTAGGTTCATCTTTGACCTAAGCTTGAGCACTTTAATTCAAGGCCAATTTGAATACATAAAGTGATCTTACACATGGGTGGTTAATTAGGTGGGGCAATTGCAACCATAATTGAACTCAATTTCAATCAATTTGTGATTTTACCTAATGGATTGCAAAATTATTCATTTTAGCCCTTTAAGCTCAATTCCAAGATCCCAAGGTTTTGGTCTGTTGTCTTTCATAATGATCGTTCAATTAAATTAATAAAAGACCCATAAATCACATTTATAAAGTTTAATTGGTTTAATTGAATCACAATTGGGCAATTTCGCTTCAAATCGGGTAAGTTTTTCTTTCAATTTGCATAAATTTTGAACCCACAAGGATTAGAAGCGAGTGAATTAGCCAGAACCGGACCAAACCGGTCAAGAATCGGTCAAACCGGCATGAACTAGTCTGACCGACCGTCGATGGTGCTAGCCAGTTCAGTTGCTTGCTAGATGGTTATAGACCTCTGGCGATCGGTTTTAGAATCCTTATTGCACCAATTTCACTACTGCACCTTCAATTTCCCACAATTTTGCAAATTGATCCTCGGATTTAGCAAAATTGTATATTGATTCCTAATTAAACGCTTTGACTTGATTCTCAATTTTGGCTCGAGTTTTCGTGAATCAAGCCCATTGGATCAATTATCTGACACCTCTAGATTGTAATTAAACCTTTCACATAAACTTTCGACCGTCGGATCAAGATTTTGACCGTTGGATCGAACTGACTGACGATTGAGATCGCTCAATTTGAGGGTAATATAAATACCCAATTTCCCTCTAGAATTTTGGGGGCTCATTTATAGATCTATTTTCTCTCTTTAGGCTCAAATACTATCTCTCTCTCTCTCTCTCTCTCTTCTCTTTCTCTAGCCGAACCTATGTTCACCGATCTAGCATTGTCGGACTCATGCCGGCTACTATTCGGCCGCCAATCAATCCCCTCGACATCCGAATCCTCTGTCCAAGCTTTCTCAGGTGATCAACATCGGACCAGATTTGATCGAAATTGTTCCAAGCAAGCTAAGCCTCTAAGGCACCTAAACCAATCCTATTTGAATTGGTAGCTTTAGTCGTCTAGATCGGCAACCAGCGACAACTTAGCTAGTGTTGGACCAAGTCCAACCTACCCTCAACGCCATCCTTGACCCCTTGGTGGTTGGAGATCTTCAGATTAGCCACCAAAATAGTTTTGATGGCCTAATCTGTTCCAGGCATTGAAGGATCAGTCTAGTTTTGGACTGGTCATGTTCCTTGACAAAGCCAACGATCGGCGGTGATCCAATCGTTGTCGGACCAGATCCAATCGCTCCTTGAGACCATCGCCAACCAAGCGGTGGTTAGTGATTGGAGGATTGGTCGTTGGATCCATTTTGAGGACCTCAAGTCTTTCTGGCGATCTTAAACCGGTCCAGGGGGGGACGAGTTTTGTTTTTGGACCAAACTGGTGATCCGATTGTTTTCCTTTGTGGTTCATAGAGTTTCGATCATGATTTTGGAGGTTAGGTTGGAATCCAATCTAGTTTTTGTGGGAGTTCATTCATTTGATTGCATTTAAAATCACCAAAATCGCAAAGGTAAATCTCTTTAAGCTCGAATCCCGTGAAGTGAGATCGGATTAGCCGGTCGGGACTAGGGTTCAACCTTAGGAATACATGTTATGTTTAAATATGTGATTGATGGATTAAAATATTGATATGCTATGATTGGATGATCATCGATGATAAACTTGTGTTTAAACTTGCTTGATTGGCCTCAAATCTACATTTTCATGTTTTAGGAATAGCCTCGCTATTTTGGCCAAAACAAGGTCTTAAACAATCTTATTTTGGCTTGAGTTCTTCTAGACTTTGAAAATATATGTCACAAGCTTTGAATTGATAGGTTGTACGCCCTAATTGAGCGACATTTGACGCTTGAAAAACACCTCTAAAGTTGCTTGATTTTATAATATTCTAGGACCATTTTAGGTTCTGTTTTGGTTCTAATTTCTGACTTTTCTATTTTTGTGTTGATCTCTGTGATGATTTCTAGACAAACTTTTTTCATAAAATTTTGTTATCATTGTGTCAAGAATTTCATGTATATATATTTTCTTTTTGGAATTTTTGGATGTGTTTATCTAGGTCAAAACCGCTTAGATTTAAGCATTGGTTAGTCTGCCCTGTTTTGAACCGTATGTTGTATGTTTTCCATTGATGCAATATTTTCAAAGTTTTGATGTTGTTTGTGTGTTAGTTGTATATATGAAATTATAGTGGTATTGCTGCAAAATAAAAATTGACGATGCGTGTTTGTCTTGCCATTTTTTTCAAAACTTGTGTGATCTCAATTAGATTTCAACTTCTTAACGAAAAATATTCATCATTCCATGTTTTGTATGTGAGATTTTTCGTCAAATTTTTACATGTCTCTAGGTGACCGAAATCATGCTTGTTCTGTGGTGTTAAGGTTAGGATAAGACCTTATCAGGTATGCACTTTACCATGCCCATTTGAGTCTATTAGAGACTAAATCTTGCATCGACATCTTCTCGACTTTTAAAGTATACATAACAAGGTTTGTGTACATATGTGGATTGTCATGATCAAATATCATTTACTATATAAACACTATGCCTCGATTGGGCTAGTTGCATTGTAAAATAATCAAGTATGTCATTTAGGTCTTAAGTCATTTGGCATTGACATTAACTTTAACGACTTAGGGTTAGATGTTTACTTGTTGCATCAAATCCTTTATCATTTATGAATTTCATACCGTTTGTGCATTGCATAAGTGATTTTTAGACCTATTAATGTGACATCTTGATTTTCAACCCTACTTTTGACTAAATGAAATGGGCTTTTTATCGATGCGCCTATGATATTTTTCTTTGATATTTTTCTTTGAGTTGGCCACTCATGAGATAACTAGTCTATCAAGTGAAGCCGTTAAGGAATTTAACCGCAACAGACTTGAGAATTCGACTAGAAACCGACTGCTCGACCATGCTAATCTACAATGGGTCAATACGGCATCGTCAAAATCAACTAGAGACCCGAGATAGGTCGATTCGATAGAGGCATGTAATTAAAGTGTTGGTGATTCCACCTAATTGCAAAATTCTCGTCGAACGACACTAAACTGATTTTTCTGTCGTTTTTGTACCCTATGCCTGTATTTGAAATCTCGAGATTTTCACGACAACTGAGAGTCGCTTATGAGTCGAAGATGTACAATGTGGCTCGAAAATAATCAATCACAGGTCAAATGCGCTAAAAATTCCTAAAAGCTACCCAGTAGGTTAGGTCACGCTAAAATCGTGCCCAATTGAAATTAATCATGAAATTCAACCCGATTTCAGAAATTAAAAGTTATGTCATGTCATGATTTATTTTAGGAACGTCGACTCATCCTCTAAAGAATTTTCGGCAAGTCCGAATTTTCGGCGAAAAATCAAAGTTAGGCAATTTTGGACCGGGAAAATTGGAGGGCTATTTTTGTGTGGATTTTTGGTGTTTGGGATGGATCAATTCGTGAGGAAAATTGAGGATTTGAGTGTGGGGACTTACCTTGGCATTATGGCCCTTGAATTGGATTGATTTGCAGAGGAATTGAAGTGAATTGAAGGGGGAATTCACCAAATTCGTAGCTTGGGTGGTGTGCAACATTTGGACCACCTTTGGTGGCTTCTTGAGGAAGATTGGGAGAGGATAGGGCAGTTGAGCTCAACCATGGACTTTGGGGGCATAATACTCAAGTAATTGGGATATTTATGTTGACTTGTGAGGCCATTTGTGGTCCCCCTCCAACTACAACCATTTCTTCTTCTTCTTCCTTGTTCCTTGGCACCATTGTTGCTGTTTTTGAGCTAAGGAACCAGCAGAAGCCTTGGGCTGCCTTTTCTTCCTTCTTCTTCATCCTTTCACCTCCTCCATTGTTGAAGCAAGACCAAAGTACCAGCACCAGCCTTGGATCGAAGCCAGCTCGCCCCCGCCAAAGCCAGCTCGCTCGAACCAACCGCAGCAGCCGTTGTTCCCATCCGCGACTCCAGTCCTGAGCCTGCACGCCGCCCACGCTCGTCGCCCGTCACCTGGCTACCGTCCGAACCCGTCCTTTTCCACTCAGCTCCGCTGTCCACCCCAGCTCATCCCTCAGCTAGGCCGAGCAAGGACCAAGCAGAAGCCAGCAGCTCTAGAGCCACTAGCTCGAGCAGTGGCTTGCAAGGCCTTTTTCGGTCTCTTTCGGGCCTCCTTTAGGGTTGCCGTAGATACGGGTCTTCACCGCCTTTGCGTTGTTGTCACCGTGAACCCGTTTTCTTGCTAACCCGGTGAGTTAACTCTCTAATCCTTGATTATGTTGCTAATTGCACTTAGGGGTTAGTTTAGTGTTAATTAGCTTAATTAGATTAGTACTAAGTGAGATTTGCCTTAAGATCGATTAGTGCTAATCTAGAATGGTTAGATTAGCCTTAGGATGGATTAATGTTGATTTAATTAGTGAGATTAACACTAATGAGGAGGGATAAGTCCAATTCAGTGGATTTTTTCCATATCTGATTTCTAGACCCTCACCGTTTGCCATTTTCGTGGATCGGAATGTGCTGAGATTTTGAGGTTGATTCATTCTTAAAAAATGTTTCAGACATCCTCAGCTATGATATATATTTTATTTAAGATTTTAGGGATTTAAAAAGAAGGATATTTTAGCTCCGTCATTTGAAAACAGAATCTCTATTTTTGCTGGAACTGGTGACCTTTCGGGATTCAAGGGATTCTTATCAACTCTTAGAGTTCGAATTTCAAAATTGTTTCTTCACAAAAGTTGTTTTTCACGTCTTTTAGTTTAACATAGTCAAATTTCAGATCAAATGGACAAGTTTGGATCTCGAACTAAGCTGGATTTTGAAAACAGACTTTCTGGAAACGGACCCATTTTTTTACTGGATTGAGTGATTTACTAGGCTTAATCTAGAAAGATTTGGGTTAAGGTGTTCGCATGAAAAATGTTTTTTTATGTGTCCTTTAAAACATATTCAAATTTGGGAATTTTCCAAACTCGTTTGATTAGATTTCTAGATTTAAACTTGGAGACGCGCGAGTGGACCGTTTCTGCCGGTTAAGATCGGTAGTAGTTTTGGTGATTGTTCTTGATGCTATGCTTGCTGAACCATGCCTATTTGGTGATGTGGTTGCCTTGTGATATGCTTAGAAGTGAATGGTTGTGCCATGGTTGTGGTTTATTGTTATTGCTTTATGTGGCAACTATTGAAAGATGATGAGATGTGTTGAGAAAACCGAATGGTTGTGAGCAGGTAAAGGTCTAAGTGTGCATGATAGTGAAACTTCATATGAGCCACCTCTAGAACCTTGTACCATTGCTTATGATAGTTGAGAACTAAGTGCTACACAACATTGTGACTTCGTGGGAGCCACCTCTAGTACCCTGAGCTATTGCTTATTGTGGTCAGGGACTAAAAGTCACACGATATCGGAATTGTGTGGGAGGGGGCACCTCTAGAACCTTGAGTTTGAATTTGGAGTTTGAATATTGAGAGTAAATATCAGGTGTGGATTGAACCATCGATATGAGTTACCTGCACCTGATTATGGGACGAAATTGTGTGGCATGGAATGGGATGTGTCATAACGATTTAGCCTTATAATCGGGATTCTTGTGAATTGTTTGATGAGTGATATGATGTGTTTCAGTTTTTGAATGCATTTACTGTATGCATGTGTTTTATGTGATGCATTAATGTGCAGGGACGCACTGAGGCGAGGTAAGTTCTGAGTGGTGCATGTTTAGGATGCCTTTGAGTGAATTCTCATCCTAATCGGGATTTAGAGTGTTGACTCACTGAGATTTATTCTCACCCTGTCGTGGCTTATAATTTTTCAGGTCCTTAGTCTAGAGACACCGGAGGGTGTTGTGGAGGATCTCGAGCCAGAGTCGAAGGGATCTGGAGTAGAGGTTGTTCGGTAGTTCTTTTAAGGTAGACCTTAGAGTGCAGACTTGTAGGACTGACTTGGATTGTATATAAAGTGTGTTTATATGAAATTTGGTTGTCTTGCTTTTACTATCCCATGTGTGTTGTGTGAGGGGGTTTGTTTAATTCGCTTCTGCTTGTACATAAAATAAAAAGGGTCGACAACGCGTCCTGGGAACGTTGCAAATTTTAGTCGACCGCCGAGGGGTGTGTGCGGCCCGGGGTTTGGGGCGTGACAATTAATGCATATTTGTGTTCTGGCTTATTAATGACCAATGCGCACACCTTCACAAACCTCAATTTTTGAGCACCAAAGCAACCTCGATCAAACTCAGACTCCTCTAGGAAGTTGTAAAGCACACTTAGAGCTTTCAAATGCCACTAATTTTATATGATTTGCTCATGATTAGGTCCATTTTCTATTTTTTTCTAAGATAGGATAGAATATGGACTTAGGGTTAAATTTGGGCCCCTATTTTTACCCATGTTTGAATAGACTCTTGCCATTTTTGTATTATTTTTTCTCTAAGGATTCTTGACTTGGTCTCTCAATAGAGTTTGTTTATTATCATGTTGGCTATGTTGCATGAAAATCTTGTGATTTTTAGACTTCTTTTGATATGACAAATCCTAGTTGCAATGATGTGATGTCCTGTTGTCTTGGCAAATTTCCGACGTATTTTTGTTTGTTTTCTGATTTTTATAAAATCATGCTTAGCTCATTTAGAAAAACTTTCTTCATAGAAGTTATTCTTATCATGTATGCATATTAGGTAATTCTCTCATAGTTAGATCATTGATAGGTACTATCCAATTTCACTGATTTGTCATACTTGGTTTGAAAATTCATATATGATTTAGTTGTTGTGATTGTTTAGCTAAACTTTTTAGGCTAGTTTGTGCATGAAATTAGGCCATGTCATCTTCGTCAAAGTTGTTTTAAATTCTTTAATCTTCAATGTCGAATGAGTTTCAATGGATTGAATTTTCAAATGACATATTCTAATCACTTTGGTACATGTGATGTTTCCAAAAGCAATCATTTAAAAATTCTTTCAACACTTGATTTGACGTTGTGAAAGTCATGATTTGGACCGTATTCAAAATGCCTATGATGCTTGTAAGTGTATTTCTACAAGCCTCGGGCTAGTTTTAGCAATTGAATGCCTTCCATAGTTGAGACATCACTTTGTCTCAAAAACTTTATCGATGATTTCAAATTTGTCTTTGAAATATCACATGTAGTCTCATAATATAATCACGCCATTCATTAGAAACACCTGTATCCATGATTGGCGCATGCTTGGTAATAAGTGACCCGCCGACAGTTCACTTACTTGTTTGATTGATTGAGAAACAAGGTCCAAAAGACTTGCTTATGTTTTTAATTTATGCTCATGCATGCGACTTCTAGATGTATGTTAGGAGTGATGCATGATACCAAAGGTAAATTTGGAAATCACATAGAATGCCTTATTAGAGACTTACAAGTATTATTAGCCATGCAAGAATACAATTGGTCAATAATGACTGTAAGTCATAAAATGAATCGGGTAGGTGTCTAGAAGGACCTATGCATGAACTACAAAGCTGACCTTGAGGCCCAAACTCGCCTAATTTTGAGCTTTACTTATTTTGATAGATTGATCTTATCCTAATGTTGTGCTTTTAGTTGTTTTGACGTGTATGCTTGTTTCTTTCCATTGTACGCACTTAGTTACAATTCTTAGACTAGGTTTTGACAGAACCCGTCACCCGATGAGAGTCGGGGAGGCGATGCCTGATTAAGTTCGGATGCCTCATGTCAACGGATGTTGGTCGCGGTGGAGGCCGGGCTGATGCTCCTTTATGGAATGCTATCTAGATATAGACGTTGCCGTGCCCGACGGAGCGGGACGACGATTGGTTATGCTAGATGACCGCCGATTGTTGAGTTGGCCATGGCCGATGGGTCGTAATAACTAGAACATGCCTGAGTGGTTGTGATAGCTGCACCTGATTATGGGGCAAAATTGTGTGGCATGGAATGAGACGTGTCATGATGGTTTTACCTCATAATCGGAACCCATGTAATTGTTTGCAAGATGAAATGATGTGTTCAAGTTATTACATTATGCCTGTTGCATTGATAAATGCATATGTGATGTACTAATGTGCAGGGATGCGCCGAGGTGAGGTAAGTTCTGTATGGTGCATGTTTAGGACCGCCTTCAAGGCGAATTTGCATCCTAATCGGGGTTTAGAGTTTTGACTCACTGAGATTTATCTCACCCCGTCGTGGTTAACCCTTTTTTAGGTCCTTAGTATGGAGAGGCGACCAGTTCATTTTGGGGTCCCGAAGGAGATAGACTATGAGTCCTCCTTTTTCCTTATCCCCGGGACCACTAAGACCCGTGAGTTAGTCGTGACCACTATTTGGGTCGATGAGGGCCTCCGTCACTGGATACCTCATCGCTTCAAAGCGTGGTTCATTAACGAACCTAACAGGGCTCGTGAGGGTCCTTTGTAGGGTTTTGATGGACCTACCATCGAAACTGAGGATGGGGAGGTAGCAGATCCCATGAACATCGACGTCCTAAATGGTGTCGTGGAGAACCGGGAACCCGAGGCGGAAGGGTCCGAAGCGTAAATGGCCTAGTGGTTTCTTTTTGAATTAGACTTATGTGTATAGACTTGTAGGACTAACTTGATATGTATATGAATAATGGTTTGTGAAAATAACTAGCTTGTCTTTCTACTATCCCTGTGTCTGATGGTTGTCTGAGTGTTTATCTAATTCGCTTCCACATGTGCCTAATTGAAAGATAAAAAGAAAGGGTCGGCGACACGTCTTAGGACGTCGCATTTTTAATTGACTACTGAGGGATGTGCACATACCCGGGATTCGGGGCGTGACATTATTTCTTTAAGAAAAGAATGCGATGGAATGCAAGTTCTTATCGGTGTAAAATCCTTGATGATTACTTCCCGTCAGCAGTACCTAGTGCGTCCTAGAGTCTTTGATAGAAAAACTAGAGGCATCAAACTGAAAATAGCAAGAATAATCTCTCGTCAATTGAGAGACAGATTAAAGATTTTTCTTAATTTGTGGAATGACCAAAACATTATTAAGTGAAAAATGACTAGTCTCGTTGCCAAATTGACCAATCCCACTATGGCACCCTCAAAACAGCTAAGGTCGCCACAGATACCTATTGCTCTACCTATTGAATACCAGTTACTTATCTTTGATTAAAAGGGTTTAAAGAAGGATCGAGGTTCAAGGGCATATTTTTTTCTCTCTTTTTTTTTTGAAAAGAGTTTAGCGCAGCTCATATCGAAAGTAAGGACGAGTCTCACCATCCCTCTACTCTCGTAACGATGATACAATGCACACTAACTACACATCGAAGGAAAAACATAAAGCCGGGCCACTTTTATTTACATTTTTAGGATGGACATCTCGGGTCAGTACAACCAAAAAGCCAAGACTTTTCACTAAACTTGGCTACAACTCAAAAGAGAGATCTCGACCCCCAATATCGATCATGTATAACCCTCCATCTACAAGTGTCGGCTATCTCCAAAAAGTGTCAGCTTCCTCTCTTCACGCGGGCCATCACACCCATCCTGGTGCATCGGGTGGTGGCGGCGGCAACATCCCCAGCATCACTCCGTCACGTCGGACGTGGATGGATAAGAACTCCTGGATGACCGGGCCCCCAGCCAGGCCCACGTCATACATCACCAGTACCCGAACCCGTATAAACACCAAACCAGGGATGGTGACGCATACATGCTCCCTACACTCGACCTTCACGTCAGATGGAAGGCCGTAAAAGGTACCACGCGTGACCGGAGGGAGAGGCATCTTTCTAATATGAAATGTTAGTCCCTAAAGGAGTGAGTACAACCACTCAGCAAGTAAAAGATCCACTAAACTACTCAATGCATCAAACAGAACAATCATGACATCATAGTAGAATACATATAGTTCATACATGTTAGACATATCTCACCTTTTAGCCATGCACATTACATCAAAACAGCCAGCCATGTATATAAGTCACTATGTTATGTGCATACACCACCATGCACTAATACATATAACCTCATACAACCATGCATACATGTCACCATATTATGTGCACATACCACCATGCACTTATTCACATAACATCATACGGCCATGCATACATGTCACCATATTATGTGCACATACCACCATGCACTTATTCACATAACATCATACGGCCATGCATACATGTCACCATATTATGCATGAATCAATTTCAACTTTTATCTTTCAATTGGATCACCACATCTTCCTTTCCCGGGACCAGTAATTGCATCCCACATTTTATTGCTCGCACCCAACCTGGCATCGCGAGGAACCTCCGGCACACACCTCCGGGCATCCGACACACACACTCTGGGCATCTCGAAACTCCCAAGGACATCCGGCACACACCTCCGGGCATTCGGCACACACACTCCGGGCATCCCGACACTCCCGGGGCATCGTCGGCTTACACCTCCGACGGCTTTCTTATCATTACAATGCATACTCTCATATATCTCATTTTTCAATTTCACATTTGATGTAACAATGCCAACGATTGAAATCAGCCTTTTAAAATCATATAATATGCATTGGGAAAAGTATCATTTGATGCAATGGTTTTGAAAAACTTCATTGAGTTCATGAAAATCCATCAATCCTTTGATGTCATATGAAATGTATGAATGTCATCACATCATTGCACGAGTAATAATCCAAGATATCATGATTTACATAACAACTCCAATAACCAGTAAATAAAACAAATTTCCAGCTTAAACAGAATGCATGCGGTTCATGAAAAATTCCAGAAAATTAGTAAACGGTGGAAGTAAATTCTGAAAATTTACCACATTGTAGATAAGATCTAAGAAAACATATTTTGTGAAGAACACCATATCAAAAAAGGCTTCACAGAATACGTACAGGTCCGTATATCACTGAAAAAGGATTTTTAGCCTTACCCATGCACAGTTTCGAAAACAATTTCGATTGAACCCTTAAATGAACTCAGAAAATTCTGAAATTTGGACACGTTGTAATTAAGATCTAGAGGTACCAGTTTCATGGAGAAACAGAAGTCCAATTCGTTCTGAAGCAAAAGTTAAAATCGATTTACTTTTCCTGTTCTCAGTACCGTTTTCCAGATCTACCCGTGTTGAAGAAAAATCGTTTCCTTAATAATTACTAGTCCATTTATTCTGAAATTTCAGTATGTTGTTCCTCAAAATGTTATCTACAAGTATACCGAATTCGAACTGGAACATTTTATAAAAGTAACAGAATCGTAAGAGGTCAAAGAGCAGTTTTCCAGATCTACCGGTGTTGAAGAAAAATCATTTTCTTAGTCATTACTGGTCCATTTATTCTAAAATTTCAGTATGTTGTTCCTCAAAATTTTATCTACAAGTCTTATCAAGAGCACGAAATCGAATTCGAACTGGAAGATTTTATAAAATTAACAGAATCGTAAGAGGTCAAAAAGCAGTTTTCCAGATCTAGTATTTTCGAAGAAAAAGCGTTTTACCACTCAATACTTGTCCATTTCGTCTCAAATTTTAGTATGTTAACCATCAAGAAGTCCTCTACAACTTTCATTAAGAAGTTGAGGTGAAATTCCAAGTAGAAGATTGCATGCAACTCACGAACTCACCAAAGGACAAACTGTTTCTTCAGAAAACAGAATACAAGACTTAGAACACAGCTTCTTCATCTTCAAAAATACTCACCTCTACTCCATTCGAATTCCACCATGCATCACACATCATCACAGCAAGTAAACCACAGCAAACAACATGTAGATTAACGAACTCTACTTGCCTCGGGTTAAAGCACAAAACAACTAAAATCGGCGGCAAGGTGGCGGACGGATGGCGGCGAGCTAGGTGGACGGTCGACGGGCTGCCCTCCTCCTTCTTCCTTTCTCTCTTTCTCTCCTCTCTCTCTCTCAGACGAACCCTCCTCTCTCTCTCTCTCTCTCTTTCTCGCTTAAACCGGTCACCTTTTCCCCCTAATTTCCTTCCCTCCATCATTAGCCATCATAATCTTTTGCATGTCTTGACACATGGCCAACTTCAAGGGACAAATGGGGGGAGGCATGCAAACCGGACTCCCCCCCTCCTTCGTGTGACCAACGGCCCTCCATGGGCCTATGAGCCGGCCATCTTGGCCCATCTTAGGCCCAACACTCTTGGGCCTAAGACCCAAGCCTAATTAATCCGAAATTGATCATTTTTTAAAAAACCAGCTAAATCCCTATTTAAAACAAAGTACTAAATTGCAAATTAATTGGCTATACACTTGCAATCATAAATCCATAAGTTCCAATTTATAATACATATGGCCAAAAATAGAACTTTCTTTCCCAAAAATTATCCATTAAAAGCTTGGCCATAAATCTCATTGCGAACCATGGATCAAAAAGGCCACAAAAAAAAAAAAAAAATACAATAACGGTGCTTCCATCGCCTATCCATGGCCCATGACATACTTAGGGATTTTCATGAAATTCTAGGATGCCACACCCACCATAAATAATTGGCAGTGATGTACCATTCCCAACTATCATATTATCATGGCCAAGGAACTACGTTCACAACATTACCTGGATTATCGGTCATATGAATATTAGCACTAGTGTCCCGATGCCATTCTTCATCTTGTGAGTGTAAGATATGAAGAGCAGCCAGGCCTTAAAATATATTAACATTCTGATAACTATTGTCAAAATGATATCAGCAATTCAATGCATCATGCCCTTTCTTCCTACAAATCTGATAGATTAGAGATGACACTCCTATTTTTGAATTTGGCAGTGCACCAACAGTTTTGGTTCGGTGAACGTTATAGTAGTTTCCTGAAAACTGCTGACCATTTTAGTTAGTCTGAGAAAAGCCACGACCCCTAGAATTAAATGTGGATTCTCTACCCTTCCTATGGGGTTGTTTTTGTAGCCACCAAAGTGTCGCTATGAGATAAACGCCATCGAACAATTTGGGAGCATGGTTGAAGTGTGCTTGTTTCACCATTCATAACTTTGAAGTTGTGCAACCACTTCAACGTGAGATAAAAGAGGCGGCCCGAACATCGTCGTTTTGAACAACTCATAGCTATCGTCAAGTCCTTCAAGTAATCTGAAGACTTTATTAGCATCCGACACAGGTTTACCAATGGAATGCAATTGATTATAAATAGATTTAAAGTCGTGAAGATAAACAGATAAAGGCTTATTTTCTTTCCTATGTGTTGAAGTTATCCAAGGAGGTCAAGTTCACAAGTCATTGAGCTTAGCTTGAAATGATTGGTGAGAGCTTTCCATACTTCTGCTGCTATTTGAAGTTCAACGGCATGTCTGAGAACCTCTTCCGAGAGTGTGCCCATGATCCAAGACTTTACAAGGCGGTCACTACGCAACCATGATGTATATTCTGGATTATTTTCTTCAATTGCACTTTCCGATCTCCGAGTCTATGGTGGTGTGACAATCTCTCTGGTAAGGAAACCAAGTTGGTCCTAACTTTCAAGCAAAGACAATACTTGTGTCCCCAAAGTAAAAAGTTGTTTTTGTGGAGTTTCAATTTGATAAAATTTACCACATTGATCTTTGAAGGAAATGTAAATCTTGGATTTGAAGAAGAAGACAACATGATTGTATCAATTTTTTTTTTAAGAAAAGATCAGTGTGCCTTTGCATGGCTCTGATTCCATGAAGAAAAATAGAGAATTGAGCTGATGAAGCGTAACTTTTCATTGATATGTTGTATAATATATAAAGAGATATCACCATTTATAATTATGACGAAAGCTAAAGATAAAAGATAATGATTTTATCTACATGAATAAAAGACAAATAATCTCCTAATGATCCACTCATTACTTAAAATGTTATCTTCATGTTGTTTTATAGAAGATTTTGCACTGCAACGATTCTGATTTTTCTCTTTTGATTTGTTACTTCAATATTATCAAGTTGTTGGAACTAGGACCGAATCAGTTCGCTCCGCAAGTCACTTCCAAATTAGCGCTTCAAATCTTTTGGTTTCCTTTTTAGCTTCTACTCATATTCCCGCGAACGCGTCCGAATTCGCTCATCTCCATTCACGATTCCACGGCCAGCCTAATTCTTTCCCTTAATTGCTCTGGCCCATACTTTCGGATTTGGCTCCCAATCTTTCCAGAATTGGTTTCTTGATTAAGGCCAATTCCTTTCATGGTTTTCTTTAGCATTTAATCTCCACCGCTTGAATTTCGGATCCTGAATCTTCACCGAACTTGACCAATATTTATAACTTTTTTCTCTTGAAGATGATAGAAATAATTTTTGAATACATCCATATCTAACCCAATCTTTGAGTGCAATTTTTTTTTTTTTAATGGGGACTGAATCGGTCAAGTTGATAATCATTCATGTTGTTCCTTTAACATGCTTGATGCAGATAAAGTAATTCTAAATGTTATCATTATCTAGATGCCATGGAATGTCTAATACCTATTGTAACTTTAATGTAAAATGACTAAATACGGTAGCTAATATTTAGGTGTCATTTGCTAAAATTTAGGACTTTCTATTATTTTGAAAATTAAACTCAACAAAGATAGGAGTTTCTCTTTGATCATGGGCACTAGAAAAAGAATATCAAACAATGTCTAATTTATGACATGAATCAAAATCTCAACATTGTAAATAGGAAAACTTACCGTCTAAGCAGTCGAATCAAGAGGCAAGGGCCAGCAAAAAAGCACGACTGAAATATTAAGATTTGGATTTGATAATGCTCGTTCCTTTCGCAACTTTAAGCATAAAGGAGAATACAAGAAAACGATAAAAGAGCCTTAACAAATAGAAATCACAATCCACATTTGGATTTGATAATAGTTGTTGCTTAAGTAGGGAATGATTCCGAGTTTCCACGTTGCTTTCCTTTCTACTTTGCCATTGAACCATTATGTAAGGAATGTTTTGGCGTTCTAGTACTAAATCATTCGGTTGCTGGTACTAAATCTCAGCCGTTGATTGCTCTTTCCAGCTCGTTTGTTTCATCCTCAAGGAATCTCTGGCTAACCAAAAAGGTCTTATGCCACTCTCGAATGCTCCCTTGTTGGATTATGATGTCTCAAGTTGCTGTTTTCTGTTTTGTTTTTTTTACTCTGTTTTCTGTTCTGTTTTCTGCTCTGTTTTACTCTGTTTTTTATTAAAAAACAGCCAAGTTCAATTTAGTTATTTATTTAGTGTTTTTGCTATTTTCTAGGAAGTTAATAGCACGTTTATGTGCAGTTATGTGTTGCACGTACGTGAGCAGTTTTTTGCTTTGTTTAAGTTGTCCTGTACTTGACAGTTTCCTTGAGAACAGACGTATGTAAGTTTGTGTTCTGTTTCTCTGCGCTTCTCTTCCTCATCACAAAAATATAGCTTCTGGTTTTCTATTTTCTTGTTTACTGTTTTGATCAGTAACAACAGTGGTATTAGAGCGTGTATGATCTTGAGGGACTGTGAAGTGAAGCAAGTATCGAAGTGTAAAGAAGTTAAAGGGTGATGGAGACAGGGTTGAGTGGTTTCTCTGCAATGGCTTCTCCAGTATTTACTGGAGAGAATTATCAAGCATGGGCTGTCAAGATGACGGCATTTTTGGAGGGTCATGATTTGTGGGAGGCTGTGGAGGATGATTATGAGGTTGCTCCACTTCCAGACAATCCAACCTTGAATCAGATAAAGTACCATAAAGAGAGAATTACAAGGAAGGCCAAGGCAAAGTCATGCCTGTACGTTGCTGTTTCACCCACTATCTTCACAAGGATCATGAGATGTGATTCTGCAAAGGCAATATGGGATTTCTTGAAGGATGAATACGAGGGAGATGAGAAGATAAGAGGCATGAAGGTGCTGAATCTCTTGAGGGAGTTTGAGAGACAGCAGATGAAGGATTCAGAGTCAGTGAAGGAGTACTCTGATAGGTTGGTTGGGATAGCTGAAAAAATCAGAGTTTTAGGGACTGACTTGAAGGATGAAAGGTTTGTTCAGAAGATTCTGGTGTCTCTTCCAGAGAAGTTCGAAGCCACCATAGCGTCTCTGGAAAATACAAGAGACTTACCTGATATAAAGCTTGCAGAATTGTTAAATGCTCTGCAGGCACAGGAGCACAGAAGACTGATGAGAAGAGAAGAGTTTGTAGAGGGTGCGCTGCAAGCTAGAGTGAAATCAAATGATGGAGGCAAAGGGAAGAAATGGATTCAGTCCAGAGAAAATGCTGGTGACTCTAAGTTTGTAGCAAAAGAAGGAAATTCCGGTGGGTCTAGCAAATGGAAGATGAACAAAAAGCCTTGTCAATACTGTGGTGGAACTAATCATCAGTTTTTTAGATGTTGGAGAAAGCCTGATGCTAGATGCAGAAGATGTCACAAGTTGGGTCATATGGAAGCCATCTGCAAAGAAAAAAATTACCAGCAAGCAGGAAAAGCCCAGGTAGCAGTGAATGAAACTGAGGAAGAGCACTTGTTTGTAGCTTCTTTTTCTGAATCTTCTGTTGGGAATGATGCATGGCTGGTGGATAGTGGCTGTACCAATCATATGACTGGCAATTCGAAGCTATTTAGGAGTCTAGACAGGTCAGTCAGGTCCAGAGTCAGAATTGGCAATGGACAGTATATCGAAGTGCAAGGGAAGGGTACAGTGGCTATTGAAGGAAATCAGGAGGTGAAGCTGATCAGTGATGTTCTCTTTGTGCCAAATATTGACCATAATCTGTTAAGTGTTGGTCAATTAGTTGAGAAGGGCTATAAAGTGAAGTTCGAAGGGAAGGAATGTCTTATTAATAATGCAGATAGCAAAGAAGTGCTAAGAATTCCAATGGAGGACAAAAGTTTCATGTTCAAGCCACAAGAGATGCAACAAATGGCTTTAAAGTGCAAAGAAGAAAATGCAGAGATATGGCATAAAAGACTTGGGCATGTTCACAGGAAGAGCATGTCGTTTATGCAGAGAAATAGCTTGGCAGATGACTTGCCAAGTTTGGAGGAGGAATTTCCACAGTGCAAAACTTGTCTTCTTGGCAAGCAAGCCAGATTTCCTTTCAAAGGAGGAGGCTGGAGAGCATGTGAGAAGCTGCAATTGGTCCACACAGATTTATGTGGACCTATGTCTGAGTCTTCTCTCAATGGTAGCAGGTATTTCATTACCTTCACTGATGATATGACTAGGATGAGTTGGATTTATTTTCTGCGAGCCAAGTCTGAAGTTGCTGATGTGTTTGCGAAGTTTAAAGCCTTAGTTGAGAATCAGAGTGGGAAGAAAATTAAAATGCTTAGGTCTGATAATGGTTCTGAGTATATTGCTCACAAGTTTAAGTTGAATTGTGAGCAAGCAGGAATTGTGCAGCAGTTCACTGCTCCCTATTCACCTCAACAGAATGGGGTCAGTGAGAGGAAAAATAGAAGTATTATGGAGATGGCCAGATGTATGATGCAGGAGAAGATGTTGCCTAAGAAGTTCTGGGCCGAGGCAGCTAATACTGCAGTGTTCTTGTTGAACAGATTGCCCACAAAGGCCTTAGAGAGGTCAACACCTTTTGAAGTCTGGTATGGTGTTAAACCTTCTATGAAAAATTTGAAGGTTTTTGGGTGTTTGTGTTACACTCATGTTCCTGAGGTCAAGAGGGACAAGTTGGATAAAAGAGCTGAGCTTGGAATCTTCATTGGGTACAGTCTCCAATCAAAGGCTTATAGGATTTTTCACCCTATGACAGGGAAGGTGACTGTAAGCAGAGATGTTGTTTTTCTAGAGGAAGATGAGTGGAATTGGATGGAAGGAAAGAGTGCAGAAAAGCAGCAGTTCGAAAAACAACCTGCAACAGATGTAGAGGTTGATGAAGTTATAGATGGATTGGAAGACAGTGTGGATGATTTACCAATGAGGGGCACAAGGTCACTTGCTGAAATCTATGAAAGAAGCAATGTGGCAATGCTTGAACCATCTAACTTTGTGGAAGCTAAGGAGGATCAGAGGTGGATTGCAGCAATGCAGGAGGAGATTGCAATGATCCAGAAAAACCACACATGGGAGCTTGTTGACAGACCATCTGATAAGAATGTGATTGGGGTTAAGTGGGTGTTTAGAACAAAACTTAATCCTGATGGTTCTGTCAATAAGCACAAAGCTAGACTGGTAGTGAAAGGCTATGCACAAATATGGGGAGTAGACTATTCTGAAACATTTGCTCCCGTTGCACGACTTGATACAATAAGGTTACTGTTAGCTATTGCAGCAGAGAAGGGGTGGCCTATATTTCAGTTAGATGTCAAGTCTGCATTTCTGAATGGAGAGCTTGAGGAGGAGATTTTTGTTGAACAACCTGAAGGCTTTAGTATCAAAGGGCAAGAAGAGAGTGTATACAGGTTGAAGAAAGCTCTATATGGACTGAAGCAAGCTCCAAGAGCTTGGTATGGGAAGATAGATCGATATTTGCAAGATTTTGGTTTTGTGAAAAGCTTAAGTGAGTTCACTCTTTATGTCAAGAAGGTGAATCACAGTGTTGTAATTCTGTCACTTTATGTAGATGATCTATTAGTGACGGGGAATGATATGGAATTGATAGAGAAGGTGAAGCAAGATCTATTTGCAGTTTTTGAGATGTCAGACTTGGGAAAGATGGCTTATTTTTTGGGTTTGGAAGTCAAACAGGCTTCATATGAGATCTTCATCTGTCAGAAAAAATACATGAAAGAAATTCTAAAGAAGTTTCAGATGGAAGATTGTCGAAGTGTAAGCACTCCTATGGCTGCTAAAGAAAAGTTGCAGAAGAATGATGGAACAGATGTAGTAGATGCTTCTATGTATAGAAGTCTGATTGGGTGTCTCATGTATCTTACAGCAACCAGACCAGATATTCTATTTGCTGTGAGTGTTTTATCCAGGTTTATGAGTAGTCCTAGTCAGTTACATTTGATTGCAGCAAAAAGGGTCTTGAGGTATCTCAAAGGAACATTGTTCTTTGGTGTGAAGTTTAAGAAAGGTCAGAAGTTTAATTTACAAGGATTTTCTGATAGTGACTGGGCTGGTTCAGTGGATGACATGAAAAGTACGTCTGGGTATTGTTTCAGTCTTGGTTCTGCTTGTTTCTCCTGGTGTTCTAAAAAGCAAGAAATTGTAGCTCAGTCTACTGCAGAGGCTGAGTTTATAGCAGCTACTGCAGCTGCAAATCAAGCTTTATGGCTGAAGAAGATAATGAAGAATCTGTGGTTGAATTCTAGTGATTGCATTGAAGTTAATGTGGATAATCAGGCTGCTTTAGCAATATCACAGAATCCAGTTTTCCATGGCAAAACCAAGCATTTCAAAGTCAAATTTTTCTTTCTGCGTGAGGTGCAACAAAGTGGCGAAGTTAAGTTGGTCTATTGCAGATCTGAAGATCAGCTTGCAGACATGTTCACAAAACCACTTCAAGCTGGAAGATTTGAAGTATTAAGAAAGAAAATTGGAGTATGCAGCAGCAACTGATCCAAGGAGGAGTTTGTTGGATTATGATGTCTCAAGTTGCTGTTTTCTGTTTTGTTTTTTTTACTCTGTTTTCTGTTCTGTTTTCTGCTCTGTTTTACTCTGTTTTTTATTAAAAAACAGCCAAGTTCAATTTAGTTATTTATTTAGTGTTTTTGCTATTTTCTAGGAAGTTAATAGCACGTTTATGTGCAGTTATGTGTTGCACGTACGTGAGCAGTTTTTTGCTTTGTTTAAGTTGTCCTGTACTTGACAGTTTCCTTGAGAACAGACGTATGTAAGTTTGTGTTCTGTTTCTCTGCGCTTCTCTTCCTCATCACAAAAATATAGCTTCTGGTTTTCTATTTTCTTGTTTACTGTTTTGATCAGTAACAACATCCCTTTACTTCATCATTTTTAGCACTCAAATCTTTCGCCTTCTTCGTGTCTCATCGTTCCTACCCTGTTTCGGTCTTGGCACAGCCATTCTTCCTCCTCCTCTTCTTCAGTATCTGCTGCTCTTTTTCATCATTCTCTCTCCCTGTTTTTGTGTTTTCTCGCTCTTTGTTTCTCAGGAAAAAAGACAGAGAAATGTCGATCGAGGATATCTCCTCTAGCGATCCTGCTCCGAGGGATGTCACTGCTCCGACTCCGGGAAGGAGAGAAGGCAAATATGTTGTCCCATCGATTAAGCATATGGACGGTGGCGTCTTTGAATCCGCAGCTTTGATTACACAGGAAACCATGGAGGCTCTTGCCAAGGACATTCAGCAATTGGCGGGCATCTCCGTCAGCGATCCTGCTCCAGGTAAGTTCGCTGCTGTGGCTTGCGCTTGGAGAGAAGGCAAAGATGTCATCCCATCAATTAAGCATCGATTCGGATAAATGATGTCCTCCAAGAGCTATGCGAAGGATCTTCAGGAAGAAGTTCATAATCTGAGGTACGAGACTGAGAGGGTAAAAGATGCCGTGGAAGAGGCTAACAACCTTCAGAATGTCTACAGTCGCGTGACGGAGTGGCAGGCAAGTGCTGAGAAGGCTTTGGAGGAGGCCCAAAAGCTGTTGGCCGACTTCGAAGAGGTGAGCAAGACTTGTTGCTATGGGACCCTTCTTACCCCCAGTCTTCGCTATCAGTTCAGCAGGAAGGCCAAGGCCAAGGCCAAGATCGAGGACATTCAGAAACTCGCTCTAGAAGGCAGTAAATTCAAGGAATTGTACAACATCTTCAGCGCTCCTGCTCTGGGGAATGTCACTCCAAATCCAGCTAGGAGAGAGGGCAAAGAGGTTGTCCAGTTGACCACCGCAACAACCTCCGCTTCTTCTGCCTCGACATCAATTCAGCTTTGGGATGATGGCATCTTCAATCCAGAGCTTTGATGATGCGGAAGATCATGGATGCTCTTGCCAATAACAGCAATAGTGTGGTTGGGGTTTATGGGATGGTTGGTGTCGGCAAGTCCACCCTTTTAGCGGATGCTGAAAGGAAAATGAGGGAAGAGAAGTTGTTTGATTGGGTCGCTAAGGCCGACGTGTCAGAAAATCCAGACATCAAGACTATTCAAGGAGAGATTGCGGACGCCTTGGACCTTACTGAGATAAAGAACAAAAAGACTATCAGTGAGCGAGCAAAACTTCTGCACGGAAGGTTGAAAGACGAGGAGAGGGAGAAAAAGAAGGTCCTCATAATACTGGACAACCTGTGGGAGGGGCTCCACTTAAACATAGTCGGCATTCCTCGCGGACAGAACAATAAAGTCATAGGATGCAAGTTGTTGTTGATGTCAACAGCTCGTGCTGTTTTGAGAAGAGAAATGGGCTGCGACAAGGACTTCCTCCTTGGTGAGCTGGAGGAGGCAGAGGCAAAAGGTTTGTTTGAGAGGCTGGTGGGAGACAAAGTTCATGATGACCAGTTCAAACCCTTGGTGGATGAAGCACTCCATATATGTGCAGGTTTGCCTTTCCTAATTGTCAATATGGCAAAAAATTCTAAACGTGCTGGTTTATCTGAATAGAAGAATGTTTTGAAACAAATGGAGTTGTCTAAAAGCAAAGGAATCCGTGCAGTGATAAATGAGGGGTTGCAATTGAGTTATAACGATTTAAAAGACGTGGAGAAGTCATTGTTAGCACTTTGTGTTGCTTATGGCACCTCTAAGCCCTCTCTTGAAAACTTGGTGAGGTACGGTTGGGGTTGGAGGCTATTTCGAGAAGATGACAACATGGAAGAAGCTAGAGAGAGTTTGAAATCGAGGATTCGTACTCTTCAAGCCTCTTCCCTTTTGCTAGAGGATGGAGACGCTTATGGTTTCAAGATACATGAGTTGGTTCGTGAGTTTGTTGCTTCAGTTGCTTCAAGCAATCACCCTCTTCTTGTTTTGAAAGACAAAGATAAGTCGATAACAAAGTTGCCAAAGGACAAGCTCAAAAGGTGTAGGTCAATATGCTTTCTACATGTTGACATGAAGGAGCTTCGCCAAGAATTAGATTGCCCTGAATTGGAGATCTTTTTGTTGTTCACAAACAATGAATCTCTTCAGGTCTCATATTCATTATTTCACTCTATGAGAAAACTCATGGTCTTAAATCTTACTGGGATACATCTCACTTTCTCCCCTTCATCGTCATTTCAATTTTTAAAGAATTTACACACTTTGTGTCTTGACAGTTGTTCGTTAGATAATGTAGCCATTATTGGCGAGTTGAAAGTGCTACAAATTCTCAGCCTTGCAAACTCCAATATTTATCGATTGCCAAAAGAAATTGAGCAATTGGCAGAGCTGAGGTTGTTAGACTTGAACAACTGTTTCAAACTTCATATAATTGAACCGGGTCTTCTGGGAAGCTTGATTAAATTGGAGTAGTTGTTTATGAAGAATAGCTTTGACCAATGGAATGCCGTGGAGCATGCTCCACCAATTAATGCCAGTCTGATTGAGTTGAATAACTTGAAGAATCTCTACACTCTATATGTATGCATTCCCGATCCAACCATGCTCCCAGAGGATCTCAATGTCAAGAAATTAACAAAGTACGGAATCCCAATAGGTGGTAAGTGCTGGTCAAGGCGCAAAGGATTGAGGACATTAGAGCTCAAGCTGAGCCCTGCAAGGGATATTCTTCGGAAAGGATGCATACGAATTGCCTTAGACAAAATTGACGATCTATATTTGGATGAGTTGAACGAAATTGAGCAAAGTATTTGCGAGTTATTCCCAGAAGGTTTTCCAAACTTAAAGCATCTACACGTCGAGAATAGTCACTCCATATATTATATCTTTCGGCAGGTAACTTTTTATCAAGAGTATAAAATTTATTCATCTTTCCTTCCATTGCTAATTAGATGTATCAAGGATTATGATGCTTATTCATTTTGTTATTTTCTATTCATTTTCTTCCAAATTACCCCATCCATTCATTCCTTCTCCGTAGTTAGATAAATCAATCTTCTGTTTCTCTTCATTGTGTGGAAATCCAACTAATTGCATGAGATCCATGTAAATTCAGTTTGTGATAGGTTGTTAAGTTTTTTTCAACTTACCTGCTGCAAGTGTACCTATATAAATAGGGTTTCATGAAGCAAGATCAAAGGAAATTTTGGCAATAAAATAATTCCTCAATAAAGTAATTTCATAATCCCGTGAAATGATGCCACTGAATTTAGTTATCTAACTTTGGTATAATCTATAAACAATATAATACAGGTGACTCTGGTAAAAACCAATACGAAAAAGGGGTGACAGGACTGGGCTTTTAAAAACCAGCCATGCCAATCTAGTTGATGCACGTCTTTCGTGTTTGGTGATTTAAAGTAAGCACTTAGTCATTGAATAAGACTTTATAATTATAAGAGTACGAAAAATCTGCAACCTATGTTTAATATCTAGAGCTGGCAATATGGGTCAAAAACCCATATTATGACCCATTTTTAGTTAAATTGGTCATATATGGGTCAAGTGAAAGTTAAATATGGGTCAAAAATTGGTCAAGTGAAAACTAAATATGGGTCAGAAATGGGTCAGTAAATGTAAAACACAAAAAGAAATAGTCTAAATGAGTTATAAGGGAATCTATTTTAAAGTTTAAACCCTTGGCTTTTTTAAATTTATAAAAATGTTTTTTTACTAAAAAATCGAAATTATAATTATTTTTCATATTTCAATTATTTTTCTTTTTTCTTTTTCTTCATTCCTTACCGGCGGCCGGCAGGGCGACGGTCGACCGCCAGCCGGTGACAGGCCTCGCCTGACGCGGGTGAGCTCGAGCCTCGCCAGATCTGACGAGGCTCATGCTTATCTTCTGTTTGGAAAATCGATCCATCGATTCACATCTAACAAGAAAAATTAGAGCATGGGCAGCCTTTTCCACAATTGATTCAAGGGTCGATCTCAAAATCGACGGTGAACGACGCTGCCCGTGAAAATTTCCTTTTTGTATCGCTGACGTACGCTATAATTAGTCGTATAACAAATGGGTTTCGGATGTGTATTCGGAAAAGAGACGTGTCCAATTACGGCCTCTACAAGAATCCACGAGGAAAGCACCGGGCGAAATTTGATTCCATCAGAACGCAACATCAGTTTTGTATCCTTGTTATGTGTGATTGGGAGGACTATCGTAGTTAATCGAGATCCACTTAAAAATTATATTTAAAAAAGTTTTAAAATCGTTTTTTTTAATATTTTAAAAATAATTATAAAAATTTTCCATTAAATTTGTATTGCATAAAAATTGTTAAAAAAATTTTAGTACATAAAAATGTTTCAACAATAAATAGGTTTTAGCAATACGGGTCGGGTCGGGTATGAGTCACTAAATTTACACTACAAGAATATGGGTCAAAACATATTAAATGGGTCAAATATGGGTCGACCCATTTTCGACTCGACCCATACCCGACCTGACCCACCCATTTGCCACCTCTATTAATATCTCATGGTCGTATGCATTAGTAAGCGACTTTGAGGAAAAAATTACATGAGATTTCCTGTGAAAATATAGGGAGGTACACATTTACTCCCAAAATTTGAACCTTTACGTAAAGCCCCTTGAGTTGTTAGTCTTCCGTCTTTTTTTTCTTTTTCCGTTTGCAAGTGCCGAATTTTTCATTGGCAAGATTGTAATTCTTCCGTATTTTTATTCAAATTACTCTTTTGACCCTAATGGTTCTTCTCTATTATAGCATCTCTCATAATTTTGTATCTATTTTGGTATTTTAACGCATCTGGAGGCCGAAAGATGATTTTTGACTAAAACATATGAAGAAGAATTGCAACATTACGGTTAAAAGATCACCTCTAAAGCACATGCAAATGGTAGCACGACGGGTGGACATCCACAATAAGGTCAAAGTTGAAGGAACACCAAAGTTTAGAAGTAAAGTTGTATTATCCTTAAAATAAATGAAGGGTTTGTGTAATTTCCCTGTAACCTTTAATTTTTTAAAGTAAATGAATGTTTTATTGATGTAAGTCAGCATTACTGAAGAATGAGGAAAAATACGAGAGTGTTACAAATAAATAATAAAATAATGAAGAAAGAGAGGAGGGGATGGACAATAAATAACGAGTGGCTTGTTGAGAGAGGACTTCTAATATTGTCGAACAGGCAGAATGGCCAAAAGTAGCATTAAAGCTCTAAGATTACTCCGTGGCAATACCTTTAATCATAATTATCGATGTGGTCAATATAAAAGATAGATATGTGTATGTTTGGGAGAAAAAGTGTCATAGGAGTCCAACATTTTGGTTGTGACTCGATTGAATCCTAAATATATACTTTGGTGAGTTCTCAATATTTTGAAATACATGCAAAACACGTTCTAATATTAATGTCAATGATAAATTTCATCGCCAAATAATACCATGCTATTGTTCATGAAATCAAGTTCGATTCTGACCTAAATCAAGGGATAACGTCCACAGGTTTGGTCCACAATCGAGTGCAAACTTGATTATCACTATTTACTGAAAAATAAATCACAATATTAGGGAAGCAGTGAAAAATCATCGTCATTTTTCTACTTTGTTTACATAAAACTTGGACTTGAATTTATTAATTGATTCCCATAATGAGGTTTTTGATCATTTATAAACAACTTCATGTGCTTTATTCCTTTAATATGGTCAAAATCATGCTTTTATTCGGTGAAAGACTAAAATGAAACGATTTTTAGGCGAATGCTTAGAGCCCGCAGCAAAATTTCAACCCACAGTTTGAAGCATTATGCCAAGATATAGTCGAAAAACTCAAGTGCATGAAATCGCAATTGAAATATAGTAGAATGTAACACTCATAATATGAATAATTAATAATTTTTATATCAAAACTTTATCAGTTAGAAATCAAATTTAGAGAACTGTCTCAGGGAGTAGAGGATTGAAAACTTATGAATATAAAGTGAATAATTTAAATCATCACAACAACAATTAATGGGATTTAATTGATATTGACGGTGATTATTTATAGTAAGAGAATAATTGAGAGTAAAGTGAGCAACCAAATAAGAAAAAAGGAAACAAGGGCTGGAGATGAAGGGCTTTTGAGACGCTCACTTGATTTCTTTTGCACTTACAAGATCTTTTCTTTTTCTTTTTTCTTTGTTCCTTTTCTGATTGAAGGAATGTCTTGACCATTTTATGAAACTCTTGTTAAAGAAATAAAATATATTTCGCAGATCAAGTCATCTCACTTCTTGAAATAAATAGCAGAAGGGCGTTTCAATGGGAAGTCAGAGAGTAGGCGGGTCCACATTGACTTAACTAAAGAGCAATTTGGGGCCGTTCACCACCAAAAATTTTGTGTGTACAGCCAAATAGGCTGTGATGATCCCCCTCATAGGATTAATACATCGACTTTCCTAGATATTTTTAATCTTCGTTATTGAGATATTTAGGTCTATCTTCGATAATTTAGCTCAAGTATATGTATAGTCAATCATTAGTGTCGAAGTATTTGATCCTCCAGCACTGGTAAATATTCAATAAATCTTTAAAGGGAAATTCAATCAATTAAGTATATTTAGCTCTGTCAAGTGTGGCATGATGTGAGTAAGGTATGTTCATTTCACCCAAGCAATCCATTTCTTTTCTTTTTTTGGTCGAAAAGCAATTCATTTCTTGATCGCTCTCTTTTAGCCTAATTTTTTAATGGCTTTAGAGCAATATAATATCAAAAACGATATCTAATATTGACTTTAACTAGAAGTAACAATGTCTTTGACATATTTTACAGACGCTATACAGATATTGAAAATCATAACTTCATTTATGTTATAATCTTTGTGTATGGCATGGGATCAATTCTAGAAAACTAGTTAAATTAAGAGAAACCTAACGGGCTAACAAAGATGATATTAAAATTAATGCATCAATTTTGAAGTTAACTTTGTCCAAATTGAAACACGAAACTATTTTTAGTAAAATGAAGAGGGAGAATTGCTGATATGGACAAACAACCGCTATTACTTTGTTGAAGTAGCATAATTATCAATATCGTAGAGAAACGGCATAACCTGCAGTACTTGATCGTACTCAATATGCCAAAAGTATCATCATGTATTAATACATTGAGAAAAAGAAAAAAGCAAATATATATATGTCAAAACAAGTAAGAATGAAAAAAGGTCGGATACTGGAAAAGGAAAACCTTGAAAAAGACACAGAGATATATAAATTGCAATTTGATGGAATTTCTTACTTTTAGAATAGCAGTAAGAGTTGAGAGATGCCGACGTGTATGAGTTACAATTTTGACTTTTAATTTCTCTGGAAATAGTTTCCATAAAAATGGCTGAACATCTCTTGTGGTTCCTGCATAAAGCATGAACGGGTAAACCAATTGTTGAATAGCATCTCTAAAAACTTTCCGATTTTCACAAGAAGCTTAAAACTCTCAGCAACCTCACATCCACGGCTTAGACATTGCAAACAGGTACATTGAAAGCAATGGAAAAGACAATTGAGAGAAATTCAAGAGGCTAGAAATGAAGGGCTTTAATTGGGCGACATCTTTAGGGTGCAAGGCTCCGGAGATCTATTTTTACATTAATTGCTCGACCATATTTATGAAATTCTTGTTAAATGAATAAAATACATTTCGCAGATCTGCCACTTGAGTCCGAGTTATTTGACTTCTTGAATGGACGGTACAAGTTAAACTCGTCCAAAATGAAGCATGAAACTAATTTTAGCAACATGAAAAAGGAAAATTGCCCAATATGGACAAAAATTAACCGCGATTTCTTCATTGAAGTTGCCATGTTATCATAGAGAAACAACACCACTGACATCGTATTCAATATGCCAATATTGAGGAACGTCGTCCCTTTGGTTCTCAAATATTTTTTATTGCGTCTTCAACCATCCTTTATGTCACGACCTCTTTTTTTTTCCGTCCGGGGGAAAAGGAAGAAGGTTTAGGGGTATTTGCCTAAAGAGGTGGACCAATGGCCCTAAATTAGGCGCGGGCTCTCCCAAGCCCATACCTCGCGCAACGTTGGATTTTGTTTTTTTAGTTCTTAACAACCTAAATATTTCTAGGAGTCGCCACTAGCCTATTGGGGTCGGCTAGAAACCAATCGAGGCACGGGAGTGTTGTCTCGATTCCTACGCAACCAGAGATTTCTAGGAACGGGGACTTGTTTACGCTAATGTTTTTATTAGCGCCCTTACGGTACCACTAACTTGAAAGATTGTTCATCTAAATGGCCACACAATCTTAATTATCAATTATAATCCTTATAAAACCGCTAAGCGTCCATGCAAATGTTTTTGTAGGTTTGTTTTCCTTAATGTCTAGACTAATTATAACATAATTTAGAAGAGAAATTTACACTCAAATGAATAAAAAGCGGTGCGCAAGTAAATATCCAAGAAATTGAAATGACTTGAAAATAAATGCGGAAAAGGAAAACTTGATACAAGTCGGGCAAATAATATTACATGGCCTTGTTATCACACCCTAGGACAGGACCCCCATGAGCAAAATGGGAATTTAAATATGTATGAAATTACTCTAGATGCATGCAATTACTCTAATTAATTATAATCTATGCATAATAGATTATTTACAAAATGGTTCTAAAAATACCAAAATATCATTTAAATTAAGAAAATGAACTTTTAAAATTAGGAAAATTTCATAGATGTCATTTCTATCATAACTTGATACCATCCATCATTTTTACAATTTTTTTGAAATTTTCATTTTTTTTCAATTTTTTGAAATTTTTATTAAAAAATAATTCCTTAAACCGATATATGCCAATTTACACTAATATGGGACTGCCCAGTACATGAATAATAAGAACCGAGCTCAAATCGATCGTTTGAAGATCGAAACTTGGTTTGCGCATTTCTTCGAACACTTGGCGTGCATCAATCTACCCAAATTAGCTTCGTCGGGCCATGTTTGTGGCCTTCAATCTCAACTCACAAGCAATCTCATGCGGAAATAAAGTATCAAGATTATACTACCACATGCAAGGAGCAAGATTAGACAGAAATCATAGCTTAAAACGCAAAATAACTAAGCTAAAATCATCCTCAAATATGCGGGTTTGATCTGATTTCACAAATCTGGGTTTGAGCCCAAGTCAAACAAACAGGTTGCATGCCTATATTCAAGCCCCGACACTTATCACATGCAAGATCTACGGGAAACACTACTTAATCCGAGTGAAAGTAGGTAACATGAGCTTTCAAATTCAACAAAAATCATAGAGAATGGCCTACCGAAAAACATCGAAACGACCTCTCCAAGAAGCACACTTGCAAAACTCTTGAAGAGATTTCAAACACTTAGAAAAATTTCAGCCTCAGAAATCAGTTTTCCGAGCTGCTTTTCCTCTTGATTTTCATGATTAAAACATACTCAAACTCGAAAGAAAATACATCTAAGATGCTTACCTTGCTTCCTAGTTTCTTTTTCAAGTGACTCTTGGTTGAGGAAGCCGAGAAATTATCCTCGGGGGCCCGTGGAAGTTGGCTTCTTCAACTGGAAATGAGATCTGCAAAAAAACAAGAACTGACAACGAAGGTTTTCGTTGATCTCTAACATTAGACTTTAAAACCTCTTTTGTTGGCCAAAAATTAAAACCAACCCAAACTATATGTATTTTAGGTTGGCTTGTAGGTCATGTCTTTCCTCATTTGTCTCTTAACTTTCTCAAAAACACTCGCTTTCTCTCACTCGTGACCAACTGGGCTCAACACTTAGAAAAAATTCAGACTTTTTTTGGCCCGCCAGGAGGGGAGATTTCGGGGGGCTTTAGGAAGCCTTCCCGATCTCCATTTGGGACGTGCGACCTATGGTTGGAAAGATATTTGAGTAAAGTTTAACTCTCTAGTTGAAGGTTTTGGCTAATTGTTGCCACATGTGTGTGAAAATCTCACTTTTCTCTCTCTAGGTCGGTCTGGAATTTCTGGGTTTCCTTTTCTGGAGTTGCTTTTGAGGGCTTCTTTGGGGGACGACCGTGTGCTCTCTCCTCTCCTTCTCGTCTTCTCTCTCTCATGACCTGAAAGAGCTTGCTTCCGTGATCTTATCCACTGAATTCATCAATCTCTTGGTCGGCCTTTTGTCCACCTACCAAGCTTGCCAACTGAGCTAGTTCACCCACTCTCTTACTTAGCCAATTTTTCCAACTTCTGCAGCTGTTGAGTGTCCGGATTTGGTGCAAATTTCCCGTGCCTTCAGCAGCTTATCCCTGGCCGATTTCCGTCCACTGGCACTACTCATTATGGTCTTCAATCACGTGCAAAGATCAGGCTGGATGGGCGGTTGAGTGGGATTTGGTGGGGCCACCAAGTTGCTTACTCAGCAACTCCGAATTGAGGCTAAACCCTGGGCTGGGTTTTGGTAGCTAGCTTAGGTGCTTTAATCCATCAATTTGGCTGCGATTTTTGATCAATTAGCAAGCTCATGCATAGTAGTTTAAGATCTCGACCAGATTTCGCAATTTTGCCCGCCCAATTTTGCAAGAAAGTCCCTCAAAGTTGGCCATTTTCTTATCCGAAAATACCAAATTCAATACAAACTTGGTCTTTTTGGCCCGATTTGATTGATTCGAGTTGGCCCAAGTTCAATTTCAACTTAATTGATGACCAAGATGATGATTTAAGGGTTCGGGCAAAATTTTGCAAAATTTGCGAATTGGTCCCTCAACTTTTGGAAATTGCATTTTGGCCCCAATTTGCCATTTTAATTCCAATCTGACCTCCCGGGCTTGGCTAGTCACATTTAGATCATTGGCCCCAACTTTTTTTTTCCTTTTTTTTAATCTTTTTTTATATTTAATTTAATTTTCTTTAAAAAAAATTTGAAGGAAAAAACATATTCCATTTAAAAAAAACTATACTAAACACCTAGATAATCTATATGCAAGAATTTGACATGAAATATTTTTGTGGAAAAACAAGTTCCCATTTTTTTCGGAAATGATTTTCGGACAAAAATTTAGGTGTCAACACTTTATGAATAGGACGACCACAATTGATGAACCGCCATTGTTAGAAGGACCGCTTCTTCTTCCCTTGTACCTTGTAATTTATTTATTTATTTTATATCAATGTATTTTGTTTAATTTTTTTTATTGATGTGCTTCTAGTTTCTTTTAATGAATTCCTTCTCACTCTTACTCAATTTTGCAATTTTCTTGAGGATTTTCATTTGTATTAGTAATTTAAATAACCATCTCTAAGTAACGTAACAATTGTTATATGTAGTGAGATTTGGTTATTTATGGGAAATTACTAAACAGAAGAGAGGGAAAGATGCAATTTAGACTTAAAATCTATAAGAGACTAATCTGATTGTATGATAGTTACATGAGTATATGTAAATAACCATTTTTCCCATTCTTATGAATAGTTCTCATTAGACATTGGCCATGCATTGCCCATAATTTGAACTTTTTGGGCCAAAATTTGAGGTTGAAAGTATTATTGCGTTTGCTTTATCTTATAGAGAGAGAAAAGTAATGCTCCACTCGCTAACCCATTTCTGAAGGAGAAATTCTTTAAGCTCACTAATCAAGTCAGGCTCTGTGATGCAAAGTTAATTTCCCAAGGAAAGAGTGGAGAATGATTCCTAGTCTTTTTGAGAAACGACCTTTAGTATGAAGATTTTTTTACTTCTTTTTTATTTTATTCCTTTATTATCCTTTTGTGCAACTTAATAATTCCCCACTTCCCTTAGCACTCATCTATAATTACACCTTGGAACTCAATGAATTCGTAATTTAACTGAATCACCAATTCCGTGAGCAAATTCCACAGGTTGCGTTTCCTAGCCTGGAAACATTAGAAATCTTTGCAATGGGTGACATCAAGATGATTTGGGACAATCAAATACATTTTCGACATCTGAAGACTCTCATTGTATCCTTTTGTCATGAGCTATCACATATTTTCACACTGATAATAGTTGGAAACTTGGTGGAACTCACAAAATTGAGGATAAGTTATTGTAAAATTTTGACAGAAGTCATCGTTGATGAGGGAGGTGAAGGGAGGCATGTAGTAGCTTTTGAACAATTGGAGTATTTGGAGCTTGATGGGTTGATGAGGTTGAGATGTTTCAGCTCAAGTAAATACACTTTGATATTCCCTCTCTTGGAAGACGTCATTGTGACTAAATGTCTCAACATGGAGTTTTTCTCTGAGGGACCAATAGAGTCGCAAAAGCTAGAGAAAGTACAAGTATCAATAGCAACGTGGTTTTGGAAGGAAAACCTCAACCTCACCATCCAAAATATGTTTGAAGGAAGAGTAGGCATTAGTTATTAATTCTGTCCATTTGGATGGTTTTTAACCACCAAAAAAGTAATTCCTTTTTGTTAACTAGAAATTTATGTTTAATGATGCATTTTTTGACAGGGCATGATTTCTAGAGTAAAGTCTATGAGGCTGTCTAAGTTTCCCAAGTTGATTGGAAAATGGCACAACAAACCTATTGACGTCAAACCATTTTCAAAATTAGAATCACTAGTGGTGGATAAATGTCCATCATTTATTAATGCTATTCCATCCATATTGATGCTTGCTTTAAACAATATGAAAAGCTTGGAAGTGTGTGATTGTAAGTCAATAGAAGAAATATTTGATCTTGAAGGGTTGGAGGGTGTGGAAAGCACTCAGGTGCTGCCTCAACTATGCCAACTGGGGTTGGTTGATCTACCAAAGTTGAGAGGACTATGGAACAAGAATCTTCAGGGAAGGCTACGCTTCAATTCTCTAAGTCATCTAACCCTTTATAAATGCAGCAACTTGAGACATGCTTTTGCTCCATCAATGATTTAGTGCCTTGCCACTCTTGAATATACGAAAATAAAGGAGTGTGGTCAAATGAAAGGAGTGATCGTAGAGGAAGAAGGGTATGGCAGTGCAATGGAGAAGATTACATTCCCAAATCTCCGGTGGATGGAGCTGGAATACTTGCCCAATATGACTCGTTTCCTTTCGGGGAAGAATCATATACTAGAATGTCCTAACTTAAAACGGCTTACGATTGCCCACTGCCCTAGAATGAAAAGTTTTAGTGGGCAATCCTTTATAGAGATCGACCTTTGCCCTCCTTCACTTATCACACTACAGGTCAGTCTTTTATTAAGATTAATCATCATGTCAAATCAAAGTACACATTTTTAAAATCATCTAATATGAATGGAACATTGAACTAAAAATATCGTAAGATTTGATAAAGTAAATTAAAATTAATTTTTCCTTATAAAGATACCTATTAAGGGGAAAAACTACACACTAATTAGTTTTCACTTAGGTCTGATACAAGAGATGTAACAATTGCTACGTCCACTAGCTATTTCATCTTTATGCCTAGAAAATGTACTGCAATTTCCTTGAATAATTTCATTCATAATAACCGTCTCTAAGTGATTCACAGTTGCTACTTTTACTATCTATTTCATTTTCAGACTAGCAAAAAAGGCACACATATAAAAATAAATAAATACAGGATACAAAGTGTTAAGTGTGATTTGATTATTTTAGGAAATGCTATTTATACTAGCTATGAGAAACTGACACGATTATATAATTGTTATATGAGCATATCCAAGTTACCCTTTTGCCCATTGTCAAAAATATATGTTTAGTTTTCATTAGACGCTGGTCATGCATAATATTTGAGCTTTTTGGGCCAATTTCCAAGGTTGAAAATATTGTTGGGTTTTGCGTGGCAAAAGATCGCTTCAAGTGCGATAACTTGGCACAAATGGACATTTAAGTGCTAAAACTTACGAAAGTAACACTTAAGTGCCAAAATCGGAGAGAAATTGATCACTTAAGTGCCACTCCGACAAAAATCCGGCCAAAACGCTGACGTATCAATTTTCTGACGAAGCGAGTGCAAAACGACATCATTTTGCACGCTGACGTGGCCAGACAATGCAAAAATGACGTCGTTTTAGTGCTGACGTGGTAAAAAATTGAATATAAAAATTAATTAAATATAATTTAAAACTAAATTTATTTAAAACATTTATAAAAATACAAATATTAAAAAAATTTAAAAATTTAAAAATTTAAAAAAATTTAAAAAAATTTTGAAAAAAAAAAGGGTTGGCGACGGAGGAGGGAGGGTTGGTCGGGGTCGCCGGGCCCCCTTCATTGCCGGCCCTTCCCGAAGGTAGTGGGGAGGCACCCTCAGCCACCTCCCCCCCTTTTTTTTAAAATTTTAAATTTTAAACTTTTTTAAATTTTTAAATTTTTTAAAATATTTAAAATTTTTAAAATTTTTAAAATTTTTAAAATTTTTAAATTCTTAAATTCTTAAATTTTTAATTTTAAATGTTTTAAATAAATTTAGTTTTAAATTAAATTTAATTAATTTTATATTAAATTTTTTACCATGCCAGTACCAAAATGACACCGTTTTGCACTCGCTTCACCGAAAAATTGACACGTCGGTGTTTTGGCCAAATTTTGGCCGGAGTGGCACTTAAGTGATCCATTTCTCTCCGATTTTGGCACTTAAGTGTCATTTTTGTAAGTTTTGACACTTAAGTGTCCATTTGTGCCAAGTTATGGCACTCCAAGGGTCCGCGCATCGGTTTTGCGTTATTATATAAAGAGATAAGTAGTGCTCCATTTTGTAACCCATTTCTGACCTTAATATTTCGAGTGACTAGATAATTTTTGAAGGAAAATTCTTCAGATGGAATAAAACTGGCTCACTAATCAAATTAAGCTCTGCAATGCAAAGTCATTTTTCCAAGGGAAGACTAGAGAAAGATTCCTTATCTTTTTCAGTGTGGAGATTTCTTTACTCCGTTTGATTTTATTTCTTTTTCTCCTTTTTGTGCAACTTAGAAAGTTATTCTATAGCAAAGGATCGCACGACTCATTGTAAATTAGCATGCACCACGGTTTAGTCGCCACGACTGTAAATTAGTATAGACTGCGATTTTAGAACTTATTTGTCTTGACCAATCACATGGAAAAACGAATATGATTTTCTCAAGTTCTTAGTGATTATTTAGGCTACAAAATTGATGTTTTGATGTGTGATTTCTTCTAACAGTGAATGCCTCAAATCTTCGATAATCTAGAAAGTGACATGTCATTTGATTGATTGGAAATGTTACCCAGTTCTTTCAATATAAAATAAATTAGTAAGTTTCTGAACATAAGCCAACCCAACTAGGGCAAAATTGGTTCGACACTCGCCAATTCTGGGTGAGGGCGTTGCAGCCCTCACTGATTCTAAGCAAGGGCTCACGAGCCCTTGCCTAGGGCTGACAAGGGTCAGCCAGCCCTCGCCCGTGGCCCATGAGGGTCAACTGGCAACCTTCGCTAGCTCTAACCTCAAACCCAAAAAAGAAAAAATAAAAAATAAAAATACATTAAAAATTCAAAATATTATGAAAATATTATTAAAAAGCGCCACATCAGCGCTGACTAGTCATGTCAGCATTTTCCGACCAAAATTGACTGGATGGACTTAATTGGCAAGATGTGAAAAGGTTTAGGACTGAATTGACAAAATTGAAAAGTTTAGAACTGAATTGGCAAAAATACAATAGATTTAAGACTTTTCTTAAATACCACAAAGATTGAAAGCACGTGGCATGTGGGTTAATCTTACCGTGGCACAAGTGTGTTTCTAATTTGAACTATAAGAAGATGGCTAACATTATACCTAAAACGGAAAGAAGAGGCATTTTCGTTGACATTTGATACAGGATACAAGGTATGGTTTGATTATTTTGGAAATGAACTAAACTGAAAAGAGGGAAAGATTTAATTTAACTTTAGAATCTTGGAGAGACTAATGCGGTTATATGATTGCTATAGGAGTATATCCAAATTACAATTTTGCCCATCGTCAAATACATATATGCCTAGTTCTCGTTGGACACTGGCCATGCATATAATTTGACCTTTTTTGGGTAAAAAATTTGAGGTTGAAAGTATTGTTGGGTTTGCTTTACTATGTAGAGAGAAATAAGTAGTGTTCCACTTGCTAACCCATTTCTTACATCAATATCTCCACTAACCAGTCTTTCTTGTCAAGGAAAAAATCTGCAATGCAAAGTTATTTTCTGAAGGAAAGACTGTGGAACAATTCCTTATCTTTTTTAGTGAGTTTTAGAGAACATATTGTAATTCTATCAAATACTCAAGGAAATTAGAAAGAACATTTAGTATGGACATTTTTTTACTCCTTTCGATTTTATTCTCGTTTCTCCTCTGGTGCTACTTGATAATTTGTTAGAAAAGGAACGCATGACTCTGTTCCTTCATGGTAGAGGGTTGTGCTTGCACCATGGTTTAGTCACTGTCACACCTCGATCCTCGAGCGCGCGCCCATCCCGACTTGGTCGATTAAATAGCGATGTCCCAGGACGCATCGCTGACCCAGTCATTTTAATACGTATGCGGAAGCATATAAGTAATCCCCAAACAATAAAACAACGGGATAGGAAAGTAGGACCACAAATCTCGAACCTGAAAAACAACCACACTTATATACATTGCAAACCACACACACACACACACACACACACACACACACACACACAATGCAAACTACCAAATTAGGTCCTACTCAAACTGGTTCAGAAAACAAAGTCTGCAGATAGGGATGGGGGTTTCCAATCTACTCCGAGTCATCCTCCTCCACGATCTCTCCTTCTTCCACACTCCAGCTGGAGCCTACCGCAGAATACACAGGTGATTTTGGGTCTTCAAGATCAGCGTCCACCGGGTCTATCATCGATCCACCTTTAGGGTCTGCAGTGCCCTTCCCAAACACTACCTCCAACACATACAAAAACACCTCAAATTCCGGTACAGGGCCCACCCTTTGTCAATCGCTATAATAGCGATACCATGTCTAGTATTGATGGGGCACCTTTTTGGGTAAGCCTGCATCAACCCAGACGATGGATTTCACTAGCACATATTCCAATCCTTCAGCATGCCCATGTATCGGAACGTGGAACTCTTGTTTAGTGATTTCCTCCAGTATACCAAAATGTTCAAGAGGGGCTGGAGGGACGGCCATCTATGGATCTGAAATGTTGTCCCACAACGAGGTGAGACTACGTCTCAGCAAGTTCAACTCCCTAAGACTCGATTAGGAAGAAAATATGCCCTAAGGACTGCCTAAGCACCATCACGAGTCAGAGGACTTACCTTGGCCTTAGTTTCTTTCCTGCAAGTCAAACCATTTAATATTTCATCGAGTCATAACGCCTTCCCACAATGGGCAAACCAAGCCCTACAGGGACAACCTTTTAGTAGAAAGCCACACAGACCTTTAGTTCAAAGCCTAGAAACACCCAAATAGAACCAGGATCGTAACATTTCTAACTATCCGAGCTGCATTTCCCAATGGATCCTACCAGGCTAGAGAAGAAGAAGAGAAATTTAGAAAACCATGAATTTCACAAAACACTCACTTTACTTCAAAGGACTTTGCCCAACACATTACATCTTCCTCGCCTTTTATAGACAATAAGAGGTCATACACAAACGAGGACCAAGCTCACGGGTCCTGAAACAATCAGAGGCACTGAAAGCATTCGGTAGGGAATTATTAGCACGGTATGAACAATGACAGTGAACAGTGATTTCCCTAGCCTACTGCTATAGTAAAAGTGAACAATAACTTGCTACAGTGATCTTGTACGGATAATGGTCTGGTCAGCGGTCTCGTCCATCCCAAGCATCGTAGTCATAGTCGGGATCATCCGAGCTGTATACTGTTGCCAAAAGGTGTTCTTCATATTTCTACTCAAGTGCTGCAAGTGTATCTGGAGAGAGGATCTGGTCTAACGAGGATGCTTCCTCTTGATTCAAGGAAGATTCGGTGGGAATGCTTGGCTGAGGTTAGTTGATTGGCTGAGCATAGTAGGATGTGTCCATGCTTTGAGATAAGGACAAAGATCCTTGATCATAGGGGTCTTGGGAAAGAGGACCTTCCCATTTAACATAGGGGTCTTGGGAGGACTGAGCAAAGTTATCCATGTCTGCCATTTCGTGCTCCTGTGATGATGCAGCTTATCTGTATTGCTCGAGTGCTTCCTTGGCTTCTGCCGCTAGGCTATATGATCCCATGCAGTGTGTACATTATAGTTCGATGCATCCTTAGGGATTGTTTTGTTCTCCTGACACAGAACTCTTTGGAGTTCTCGATACTTGTGTTCACAGCAACCAACAGGTCTTGGATAAGATTTGTGAATCCTAGCTTCTGTGCTGTGTGAAATAGGTTTATAGGATGTGGTACCTATAACCTGTGGGGCATTGATAATGTTGCCATTGCTTGTTAAAAAGGCCCACGAATGTCAGAAAAACAAAATGGTATAGACTTCAGGGTTTGGTTGTATGATTCTCAATTCTTTTTCCAAGAGATATTTCCAGTGAGTAGGAGGATAGAACTAGTTGAGAAAATTTAAGAGATTTTTGTCATTTTCCCTTTCAATGTTTCCTCTGCCGAGTTTGAATATCTTGGTGAGGTTGGCAATGAATCTTCTGGTTGGAATTTCAATAGCTATTAAGTACTTATTGGTTAAGTACCATAATAACCATCTGAGCTGATTAGGGAAATCATCTTCGTTCCAGATTAGAGGATGTATAAATGGATAATCCGAATTTAATCCAAAAGGATAAAGAATCGAACCTCTATTGAGTCTGAACAGATCTGTGTGACATTGCCACATGAGGTTATCTAGATTTTCAGTGAGGCTATCATTCTGAATTTATTCAACAATCTCCTGTGGGTATCGCCAACTTAGCCAATCTTTTATGTTCTCCATCTTATACTTTTCATTGTGATGAAGAGTATGGAAATCATGCCTCATGATGTACATGTTGATTTCTGCTGGTGCTTTTGGCCTTGACAAGAAGTCTGCAAGCACATTCTTCTTTCCAGCAATATGTTTGGTTTCAAAAGAATATTTTGAAAACCATTCAGCCCATCGAAGAAGTTTAGAATTTGGAACTTGCTTCTGCTTGAACTTGGTCATCTAGGGGAATGATGCCATGTCTAATTGTACTAGGAAGTGATGGCCGATGAGATGGAATTTGAATTTTTTTATTCCATTCTTTATTGCTAAGATTTCTTTGAAAGTGGAATGATAATGCATCTCTGCTTGGGAAAACTTTCCACTTTTGTAGGCACACAAGTGACGCTTACCTTCTACTTCTTCGAACAGAATGGCGCCCAGTATTCATCATTGGCATCGGTCTAGAGAATTCTCTTCCCTGTTGATGGGATTTGTAATGGAGGAAGAGTCTGCATGATCTCCTTTAGTTCAGCGACTGCTTTAGTCTAAGATTTTCCCCAAGGTGGGGGGGGGGGGTTCTTCTTTAGCATTGCTTGGAGTGGAATCAGCAATTTAGCAAGATTTGGAACGAAGTCTCTGAGATAAGTAATTATCCCAAGAAATTGCTGAACTTGCTTTGTTGTGAAGTTTTCTTCAGGAAATTTCAACAATTCCTAAGCAATATGTGGCCCTGGATAGTATGTCCCTTTGTTAAGGTGCATACTAAGAAATTCAATTTCTGTCTGGGCAATATTCATTTTCCTTTGAGAAAGCAAAATCCCGTGCCTTTTCACAATTTCTGCGAACTGCTCAAGAAGTTAGCAGTGTGACTGCTCATCAGGACTGTAGAGCAGGATGTCATCTATATAGATTGTTGCACTAGATAGGATTGATTGGAAAATTCGGCACATGGCCTTTTGGAAAAGGGATGGTGCTACCTTTAGGCCAAAATGGAGAACTTTCCATTGGAAGTGCTTACTTGGGATACATAACCCTGTTTTAGGTCTGTCTTCAGAATGAATGCCTAGTTGCCAAAATCCGGTTTTGAGATCAAATTTGGAATAGATTTGGGCCTCGGATAATCCAGCAAAAAGGGAGTTTCTGGAGGGTAAAGGGAATTTGTCATCTTGGAGAAAAAGATTAAGAGGCTGGTAATTAATTACCAATCTCATCTTTCCTTTGTTCTGCTCGGCATGCTTGTTGACATAAAAGGCTTTACAAGCTCATTGGGAATTGGAGATTTCAATAAGGCATTGCTACAATAGTTCCGAGCATTCTTTTTGAGCTAAAACCAGGTGTTCTGGTTTCATTCCCACGTGACTCGACTTGGTGGGGTTGATATCCTCATTCTTTTTTAAGGGAATGCGAATAAAAAACTCCGGATTTCTCCATAAAGGATGAAGACATTTTTTAGCGAACTCAGAATGGGATTCCGAACAAGATTCCAATAATTTTTGCATGATCGGATCTAACAGACTCATCTAAATGGAAAAAAAAATCTTTGGATATTGACAAATTCAGAGAATTGGTCCTTATACTTTAGACCTTTTCCAGGAATGATACGAAACTGAGAGATTTGAGTCATGATGTCCCAACCAATGATCAAGTCTTTGTTGGGGAGACCGGATTTGAAAATTTTTCTAGTTATAGAACACTGGGGAAAGAACTGGATAGTTACTGGGATAGTTCTCACGTTTGTTGAAAACATATCACCTGAGGCACTATTGAAATATCGAACATTGGGAGTCCAATATTCTTCAGGGAGAACTTTAGTGTCCAAGATTGAGCAACTTGCTCCAGTGTCTATGAGGGCAATGGTAGTAATTGGCTTGGCAAACTTTGAAGTAAAGATTTTTACAAGGAAATGGGGACAATGTGTTTGACTGGAAAATATATCAGGATCTTGTTCCAAAGAAGTGAGAGATATATGGAAAATATCTTCAGATTCTGAATTTGAATCAATTTCACTGGGAGTTTGGTAACAAGGGATGACACAAAGAGTTTGTTCGGATGGTTCTTTATCTGCAGAGAATAAGGATTCGATATCATCATTTTCAAGAGAAATACTAGTTTCATTCTCTATATGATGTATCAAATGATTCCGACCTTTTCTTGCTTGGGGACAATTTTTGGCAAAATGTCCCTTTTGATTGCAGATGAAGCATCGATTTGATTTCTTGTGACTTGAGCGATCTTTCCTTTTACGTAGGTATCGCCATTTCTTCTTCCTTCGGAAATGCTTAGAGCCATGCTTGGATTTCTTTATCCATAGCTTCTTGAAGTGCTTCTTTTTTATGGAAGTTTTTCCACAAGAACCATCGCAGTCTCACTTGGAGCATTTGATCTTTAGCTTATGACGAGAGCAGGCTGCGTCAAGTTCTCTGTTATCATTGACATAGGTCTGGATCATTTGGTGCTTTACACACAATTCTTCTAAGCACAAATGGATTTCTTGTTGGAGTTCTCCCAATGGAATATCCTGGATTCTTTTTTGTTTGGTGAGAAAGGTTCTCTTTACCTATTGGGATAATTCTTTAGGGATGGAAGTCAAGAAAACGTACTTGAGATTTGGATCAGCTCCAATCTCATAAAAGAGCTTAAGCATTTCTTGATAATGCTTATCTAGATGTCTTTTTTGGAGAGACTAACATCTTCTTTCAAAAAATTCTCTTGATTGGGTTGAATTATCGATCAATCGATTCAGTCGATTCCATGTCAACAAGACCATTCCCTGGTCATTTCAATCAATACTATCTGTAAAGTCCGACCACCTTGTGGACAGCTTACTCTAAGCTGAAAGATAGATAGTAGCTAGCCTCAAGGCTAATAAATAGTATATTGTTCATTCTCTAAGATGACCTATCGAATCACCAAGTTGATATAGTATATCGTTCTTTCTCCAAGATGACATATAGAGTCACCGAGCCAATATAGTATAATGTTCTTTCTCTAAGATGACATATAGAGTCACCAGTCCGATATAGTATATCGTTATTTCTCTAAGATGACATATAGAGTCACCGAGCCGGTATAGTATCATGTTCTTCAATTTTTATGATGCCCGATAAAAATAGCCGTGTGTGGGTAGACGGTCAGTCTTGGCCAAAATATAGTAATTTCCTTTTCATAAATCCCACCATTTTATATGGTCCACCAAAATATTTTTGGCGTTGTAAACCGACGCTCAGTTATTTTCCAATTAAATACTAAAAATAATTAAATTTATAAATATATCTAAAATCACAATTCACACCAAACCAGTACAAAATTGGGCTCGATTAAATAAACAGACCACACCACAGCAATCAGCATAAAATTCCGGTCGTCGACTATCCCGGTCTAATTTCCGAAAAATAATTAAATAATTAAATAATTACGAAAAATAATTAATAAATGCAATAAATGCATACTTAGGCCCATAATGCCTAATTATATGCCGGAATGGGCCTGGAAAATTTCTGAGACTCGTTAAATAAATGCTAGAGTCTATTTACTCGCTAATTGCACTAACTATCCACCTAACATGTATCGGCAATTAATTAAATTCACTAATCAAATCTAACTAACCACCTAATCATAACTTAGTCTAAACTAAACAAGCCTTAAACATCATTAACCTACTAAGCGAGGATTAGTGAGTTAAACTCACTTGTTTATCAAACCGCTCGGTTCAATTTGACGAGGACGCGACGAGGTACAATCCACTCCAAAGCGGAACCAACCTTCGGGGTCAGGAAGCAAGCCAAAACGGGCCAAAACGGGCCAAAACCACTGTTGGAAACCCACTAGTTCGGGTTCTATTCAGCGGCTGGAAAGGAATGGCCGGTTGGGCTGGTTGAGCTGGAAGCGATTTAGGTGAAGCGGTAAGGTTGCAACGGCTTGGACGAGCAGAGACGGTGGCTCACGGCGGTGGTAGGGACTCCAACGGTGGCTTGCTAGACGGTGGGTCATTGCTGGACACGTGAGCTAGCAGGGATGACGGCCACGGATGGCGGAGGCTCGCTGTGACGCCCAAAATTTCGTTAGTTAGATTAAGTATATTTTAGTAATAAAAAAAAAAAAAAAGGGAAGATTACGGTACAAACCTACTTCGTACTTGAGAGAGTGAAAAAGAGAGTGGGATTAGTTAATTGTAAAAATCTTCTTTTTCCCCCACATAGCTAGCCAGGTGGGCTTGAGAAAGTAAGGGGAGACAACACCTGTTAAGCCTAGTTATTTTCTCTTTATTTTTCTGTATCATTTTCCTTCTTGAAACCTTCTACACGCTTTTCTCTTACGAGCGTCTTCTCTTCTTCTTCTCTACCGAAAGACCCATTTCTTTTCTCTCCTGGTTTTTGCTTCGTTCCACCCAAAAGCTCAACCTCATCTCGGCCTCTCACGACCGGTGCCTCCATCCAGCAGCGAAGTCGTTCGTTCGGAGTTCTACTGACGGCCGTGGAACTCTAGTTCGCTTGACACCTCCTCCCTTCCCCACCGGTGAAAGACCCAGGCAAGTGGGGCGGTGATTAAGGTTCTGGCTTTGTGTAATGGTCGTGCCTAGCTGTGCATGTGAAAATCAGGGTAGAGTTTGGGGGTTGAATGCAAAAATTTGGGAACTAAAGCTCTGTTCGGAGCTGGGATGTGGTTGCTTTGGTTGATGAAGCCACTGTGGCGAGAGGTCGTGGGTTTGCTGTGTGGGCCATCCAGTTGATTGAGGGGGAAGTCGCAACCTATTTTGGGTCGTTTCGCTGTGCGGGTCAGCGAGAACGCGACATTGAAGGGAGCCGCGAGCTCGGCTCGCCCCTCTATCTTCTTTATTTCCCATATGCATGATGAAGTGCGGTTTTTATCACGCTGTAGTTACCTTGGATGCCGTAGAAGAGTGCCGAGATACTACAAAAATGTTTGGTGGAGAAACTCACGGTTTAGTTGAGCTAAGATGAAGAAAAACGGTGCAATACTCTCTGTTTTAGAGAATTAGAGATGGAAAACCTTTGTTTTTGTGTCGCCTTGATTTCTAATGATGAAGATAAGGTAAAGAACAAGTTTATTTAAGAAAACATCCATTAGATTAAGTTCTACGTCTATTTATAGCCATAAGAATGTGAAAACATGAAGATAGGAGTGAATAAACAGGAACCAGTGCTCTGTTTTGGTAGAGGACAGCTCGACCCTTGATGATTCCACAAATTTTCTGTACTTATCTAGGTAGAATTGGACTTCGAACCCTTAATGAAAGTTGTAGGAGACATCCTTAGGAATGACATATCAAAATTTGAGAACAAACGGATAAGTCTTATTAGGTAAAACGATTTTCTTCTGTAGATACTAAAACTGAGAGTTACTGCAGAGTTTTGGTAGAAGACAGCAAATTATTACTCTTAATACATTGAGATATAGACTTAAGCTTCTTCATGGAAAGTGTTAATCTATGTCTCTTCCGTAACATACTGAAATTTCGTAACTTTCTGATAAGGTTAGGTACACTTTTTGTGTCTGTGACTGAAACTGCTTATATCAGTCCATGTTCTGCTTTGGTCCGAAATTGTGCAGCAGTTGCTGTGTTGCCATTAATGAGAGTTCCTTTATACTTTGAAGTATTTAATGATGTGTGCTTAGACTTTAATGTGGTTGTTCATATATTGGAATTGTTGGTGCTGCAACATGGTGGGATTATGAATCTGTGGTTGGCTAAAAAGCCAATGTGAGACCCCGGGTGTCGGGATGCCTGGAGAGGGATGAAGGGAAGTAATCGGAATTCTCTCCAGAGGTCTGAGAAGGGTTGAACAGCTTCTCAGGGGACCTCGTGATGCCAGGTTGGGTGCGAGGGGTTCAGGGCGGAGTGTCGTCTCCCCCTGGGATTTGTTACAGCTAGATGTTTGTGGTTCAGCAATTTGATAGTTGTTTATTTATTTGATGTGCTATGGTTTGAACCCAAGTTGGATTAACCGCTCCCTTGCTGAGTTTTTATCTTAAAAACTCACACTTGTTTAATATGTTATTTTCTTCAGATTGAAAGATGTCGACTGCACCGCCTACACCGCCTCTTGCTTCGACCACTATCTTGTACGGCTCCCCCGCCGACTTTGTATGGCGTCAAGAGGAGTTCACTGACCGACATTTTCCTGGTATCACTTTCGTCAAATTCACATCGTGTTTGACGGTTGATACGGGGGCATCTACGGGGCCGGCGTACATGGCCTTCGTCGCCCTCTATGTTCGAGCGGAGGGTCGATTGGTGGGACCTTTGACGCTATATGGTGACGGACCTGGCTTAGGGGGAAGCCCTGCGGTGTAGGAGGCGGCTAGGAGCACTCGACATGTGGGGGATATTTTGTTTTCTTTTGTTGTTTAACATGTATATACTAGTTGAAAGGCGGGATGTTTTAATGTTAGTGCCTACTAGTGTTTTTTGTAGGAATCCCCCTTCCTAACCTCATCTCCCTACATGTAATGGACAAAGCTTAATGATAAATAAAGGCGAGTGCAGTTCAGTTTATTCTGTTTTAGCTTGGTGTGAAATTTAATTTGTTTTCTGAAATTTATGGAAGATGGGTTGGAGTTCCTGGGTGTCACACTCGCGCTGCAGCAGTGTGGCTCCAAGGCGTGGCGGCGAATGGCGAAGGCTCCTGGCTTCGGCGTGTGGTTGCGGTGGGGGTTGAGCAGCAAAAGGGGATGGAGAAAATGCAGTCGACGGCAACAAGAGGGGATGAAGGAGCAAGGGGGACCACTTGGCCTTATTTTCTCTCAAATTGTCCCCTTAAGGGCTCCACCACACCCAAGCTGGATTCCACTTCATTTTCCAGCCTCAAGCTTCCTCAACAAGCTAAGAAAAAGGGTCCAAAAAGTCATAGGTGAGGGGGCATACGAATTTGCACATAAACTCCCTCATTTGGACCTTAATTCCTCCTTGAATCCATCCAATTCGGCTTCTAGAAATTCAATTATCGAGTCAATAATCCAATTGGTATTTTTCCTCACCAATTAAACCATCTTGCATCCCAATTTCGCAACCAAAAACGATCCCCGACATTTTCTGGACGAAAACGACCCTACCTTGACTTTTTCCCGAAAAGTCTCAGTTTGCAGAAAAATCTTCTGAGACTGAGTCGACGTTCCTAAAATGACTCGTGAGATGACAGAACTTTCAATTTCTGAAATCGGATTCAATTTCGTGATTAATTTCAATTCGGCGCGATTTTAGCGTGACCTAGGCTACTGGGTAGTTTTCAGAAATTTCTAGTGCAATTGACCCGTGGTCGATTTTTTTCGAGCCATAATGAACCCACTCGACACATTGGCGACTTTCGTTGTCGTGAAAATCTCGAGGATTCAAATACGGACACAGGGTACCAAAATAATAGAAAAATTAGTCTAGTGTCGGTCGACAAGAATTTTCCAATTTAGTAGAGTCACCAACGTTTAGCCATACATCTCAGTCAAACTGACCTATCTCTTATCTCTAATTGATTTTTAACTTTGCCATAATGATCTCTAAAGATGAGCACGGTCGAGTAGCCGATTCCTGGTCGAATTCTCAAGTCTATTGCGTTAAAATTCCTTAATGGCTTCCCCAGATAGTCTAGTTATCTTGAGAGTGACCAGCTTTGAGAACAGCCCTATAGGCGCGTCAATAAAATGCCCGATTTATTCAATGAAAAACAGAATTGAAAATTTGGGATGTCACAGTTACCACCGATGAAAATTAGCACGCACCGCGGTTTTATGACTTATTTATCTTGAGCAACCATATGGGGAAATGAATTGAACCATGTTATAATTGATATCATCGTCTTTAGTTCTAAAAGATTATTTAGGGTATAAATGGACTTTTTTTAACCTTTGAGGTGCGATTTTATCTAAGAGTGAATGCGTCAAATATTGCAAAATCTAAAAAAGTGAAATGAAAGTTCATTTGACTAATTGAAAATTTTTACGTTGTTCTTTAAATATAAAATAATTTATTAAGTTATTGAACAAGAGCAACCAACATGCCCTTTTTTACTTGCTAGAAGAGTCTGGGATTATTATAGCCCCCATCTTCTTTCTTTTTTTATTACCTTCCTCACTTAGCGGAGACCCATTGGAGGTTCATGTATTCACCGTTACAGAATACCAATTCCGTGAGCAATTGCTGCAGGGAATTCCTAGCTTGGAGACATTACATATCACTTGGATGTATAACTTAAAGATGATATGGGACAATCAAGTACATACTCAACATCTGAAGACTCTAGATGTGTCATTTTGTAATCAGTTATCATATATGTTCACAACAACAATAGCCGAAAATCTGGTGGAACTGGCAGAATTGAGGATAAGCAATTGCATAATTCTGATAGAAGTCATTAGTGACGAGGGAAGTAAGGACAGGCATGTAGGGTCTTCCAATCAACTGAAAATTATGGAGCTCGACTGGTTGAGATGTTTCACAAAAAAAGAAGGGCAGGGAAGCGCTATGAAGATAATTAGATTCCCCAAGCTTCATCGTGTTGAGCTGGAAGACTTACCTAATTTGACTAGTTTTCTCTCGGGGAACAATCATCCGTTGAAATGGCCCCTATTCGAAGAGCTGACCATTGCCAACTGCCGCAAAATGACATGGATTGGAACGCTTTTCCCAAGACCTCCATCTTTTATCTCCCAACTGTGTACGGATATTTAAAATATCCCACTACCCCAAGATGAGAAATTTGACTTGGCAATCTTTGATGGAGATAGACCCCAACATCCCTTCACATTTCACTTCACAGATCAGCCTTTTTTCAGATTAATTATCTTGTCAAATTGAATTATGAATATCATGAATCCAATATCGAAATAAATCCCTTCACATTTCACTTCACAGATCAGCCTTTTTTCAGATTAATTATCTTGTCAAATTGAATTATGAATATCATGAATCCAATATCGAAATAAATGAAATTGTAAGATTCGGCCGAATAATATTCGGTAAGGTAAACTAATATAAGTTTTTCTGGATAACGGTACATATCAAGTAGAAAAACTACAATATATCACTTGGCTCTGAACCGAAAATGTAACGCTCGATAATCCACTTTGCTTCCGCTGCACGCTCTTATCCCAAGACCTCGATCTTCTATTTCCCCGACCTACACAATTCTGCAATCATTGTTGGTGAATCAGCCTCAATGCTGAGTTAACACATCACCGATTGAACAAGTAATCCACTGCCTCTTTTAACGATCAGAATTTCAATTACCAGTTACGTTCCCGTGCTTTGTAGAGATTAACCTTTCAGTATTCAGTACAAGAATTAAAAATTTTCTAATCCTCATTAAATGTAACTATTATTCTTACATCTCCATATCTGTTTAGAAGTGTTAATTTTTTGTCAGCTCATAAAATATATCATTTGCCATTCTTTAGAATTGATTAGCGAGGTTCTTAAAAAAGAGATATCACGATAACCATATAAAAGCATTTGCTTTCTACAACAAAACCGTATAGTTATTGCCACTTCATATTTTCTTGCGTAGAAGGAAACGTGCCTGATCGTATTGAACATGAAGGATCTTCCTAGGAAATCAAAAGGAATACCTCCAAAGACCGTAAAAAGGGGGAAAATAGACAGAATAACATAATAAAGTACCGAGGAGAGGATAACAAGTTTTTTGTTAGAATAATTAAATATTAAACCACGCTTTCATCTAAGGGCACGTTTGGTAACCATTCTATTTTTCAAAATAATTTCTGATCAGAAATTATTATTTTTTATTCTGTTCTCGGGAACAATTTTTAAGCATTTTAATTGTCCAAAATTTTTATTCCCATAAAAAAATTGTGTTTGGTACCATTTTGAAAATTTCTAATCCAAATCATTTTTTTTTTATAAAATTTTTAGTATTTTATTACTTTTTTTTCCCTTTTTTCCTCTTTTTTTTTTTTTTTTTTTTCTTCTTCTTCTTCAAGGTTTGCCGGTCACTGGTCATCCTAGCCAGACGAGGGCTGGCAACCTCATCGGAGTGTCACCAGCCCTTGATGAGGCCCCGCCTCGTTGGCCAAGCCTTACCGGCAGCTGGACGAGGCTAGGCTGAGCCTTGGCTAGGCTAGTGGCCTTGCCCAGATTTGGCGAGGACAAGCTCGCCCTACCGACGGCTGGGCGAGCCTTGCCAGTGGTTGAGTGAGCTCGCCGGACCTCGCCCTGACTTGGTGAGCCTTCGGCAAGCTCACCGAATTTCGCCCAACCAGTTGCCAACAATCGGCGGTGGTGGGCGGCGACGGTTGAAGAAGAAGAAGAAAGAGGGAAGAAGAACAAGAAGAAAGAAGAGAAAAGAGAAAAAAATAGATTGGCGTTGTTACCGAGAACAAAGAATCAACTTTTTTTTTACTTCTCGATTCTATTCCAAATCTACTTCCGAAAAAAAAAATAGAAATTTGTTCCCGCAAAAAAAAAAACAAATTTACCAAACGGATTTATGTTCCAAATCTATTTTCGGGAACAAAAGAATAAAAATTTCTACTGTTTGGCCGGTTACCAAACACGTCCTAATAATTTGAACTTTTAGAATAGTTGGGAGTGGTTCAATAAAATCTCACATGGTATTAGAATAGGAGATCTTTATTAAATTATGATTTCATTTAATAGTTTAAACTTTTAAAATAGTTGACAGTAATTCTACAAAATCTCGTAGTTTTTATGAATATAACTTGCAAATGCGCTTCAAAAAATATATTTTTCTGACTATAAGATTTTCTAATTAACTGTCATCAACTATACGACCAAAAAAAAAACTGTTGACAACTACTATTGGCAAAAAAAAAAAAGTGTCTGGACCAATTAAAACTTCAAAATTGTAAACCTGATTCTCAAAATATCTTTATTCATTCGACACAATTTAGGAGAGGTTGCCTCCAGTGTAGAATAAAAAGTACACCATCGTCTAATTTTTTTCATGAATAAAAATCAATTATAAAAAATTTCTTGAATTAATCTAGTGGACACAAGCTGAACCGATGTACATGAAGAAACTGCTATGACTCATCATGAGGACCTTTCTAACCAGGAAACAGACCCTTCGCTTGAGTGGACATGATTACAACTACTCCTAGTTTCTATTTCTCATGCCCACTGCACATTCGTAACACCATTATAATATTATAGAAAGGCTGATATCTCTTCCCTCTTAGTTTCGACAACATACGATATTTATAAAATGCTATGGATGCTTTTTGTTTCTGGATACCAAAAGACAGTCCATCGTGTTGCTACTTGGGGAATTCAATGAGGACTTGACATGTGGTGTTCTTCATTGTGGACACATGTCTCACCATTGAACTTGTTTCTTTTTTTCCAACCAAAAAAAAAAAAAAAAACTTCACGTTTCCTTTTTATTTTATGCAAACTCTAGAAAAACTAAATTCAAACAATTTTCCCTTTTTGAGAACTTACATTAGAACCTTGATTTACTATTGTCTACTATATTGCTTAATTCACCCATACTCACTACTCATGTTCATCGCATAGTCATGTCACATTATGATACTATGAAAAAAACCAAAACCCCTTACCTATTAGTTTGTAGACAACATAAAATATGACTAGTTTCTTATGCACACTTTTAAGTTTGTGGACCCTTTGTTTTAGGAACACTCCGTTATATAAATATCAAAGAATGATAGACTTTCGTTGACAGCATATATTTTTACTAAAAGGTGAATTTTGTGAGCTGATTGGTTCTTGAACTTAGATTCACTAGCCGTACCGACCTCTTATTAAAAAAACTAAATAAATTTCTGATATGGATGGTTATAATGGAGCATTCGGTTACAATTGTATTTTGCAGCATGACTTCAAAAGTTTGAAACCTGTATGCAGGCTCTCGAGATATAATGAACTATAAGAAAATGGTTGTCTTCCGTGCAAATCATCCAATTTAGGTTTGACTTTGACAACAAATGATTTATTATCAGAAACTTTGTTGAATTTACTTTTCTCGTTGTATTGGCAATTTAACGGAGCCTTTTGTTAGTCGATAGAAATATTCAGATGAGACAAGATGGAAAATTTCCTGATGACATCTTTGGCAAGCCAAAAGCACTAAGATTGACATGCTTTTCATGATGAAAAGAACATCTTTCCTCCAAGATTCCTCCTTCAGTGAGTTCAAAATTTACAAAGCATTAAGGTATTATGCAATTCCTTTGAAGCTATACTCCCAAATAAAGGGCTTGTAGAGTAGGAAAAACATTCGGGAATTTGAGAGAACTTCAGTTAAAATGTGACATTTGGAAATTTTCAATTATGTTTTCAATTTAATAAATCAGGCCTTTCATCGATGCGCATATAGTGCTATTTTCAAAGTTGATCACTCCTGAGATAACTAGACTATTTGGGGAAGTCATTAAGGAATTTTAACGCATTAGACTTGAGAATTCGACCAAGAATTGACTACTCGACTATGCTCATCTACAGAGATCATTTCGGCATAGTAAAGATCGATTTGAAATCGGAGATAGGTCGGTTCGACTAAGATGTGTGGTTAAACGTGGGTGATTCCACCAAATTGACAAAAATTCTCGTCGATCGGCACTAGACTGATTTTTCTGTTGTTTTGGTACCTTGTGTCCGTATTTGAAACCTCAAGATTTTCACAACAACCGAGAGTTGTCAATGTGTCGAAGAAGTTCATTGTGGCTCGAAGAAAATCGACCATGAGTCATTTGTACTAAAAATTTCTGAAAACTATCCGGTAGCCTAGGTCACACTAAAATCGCGCCAGATTGAAATTAACCACGAATTTGAATCCGATTTCAGAAATTGAAAGTTCTGTCATGTCACGAGTCAGTTTAGGAACGTCCACTCATCCTCCGAAGATTTTTCTGCCAAACGAGATTTTTGGCAAAAAGTCGAGATAAGGCCATTTTTTGTCGGAAAATTCAGAGGATCGTTTTTTATCGCGAAATTAGGATGCAAGTAGGTTCTATGGGTGATGAAAAAATGCCAATTTGATCGAGGATACGTTGGTTGAATTGATAGAGGCCGAATTGAGTTGATCCAAACGGTAATTGAAGTCCAATTTGGGGAAAATCCAATCAAAATTCATAGCCCCCCTCCCCCCCGCCCCTTGGACACAACCTTTGGACCATCTCCCAAGCTTCTAGAGGAAGATTAAGGCTGGAAAATTTGCTGAGGAAGCCAGCTTGCATGTGGGGCCAAGTTAAGGGGACCAAAGAGATAGAAGAAGACCAAGGTGGCCCCCTCATGAGCCAAGGCTGTCCCCCTCTCTTCTCCCTCCTCTACCATCGACCCCTCCCCTCCATTCCAGCCCCTTGAAGCTTCCAGCTGAAAGGGGCTAGTACTAACACCTAAAGGGGGGTGAATAGGTGTAGATAGAAATTTTCGCAAGACCTGGAGAATTAGTTTTTCCTTTGATAACGATAGACTTAAAAAGTAACTCAAATTGAGCAAGTAAACAAATGATATAAGAAAGTAAGAAGTTCAAGGAGGAGAAAATAAGAACACAAGGTTTATAGTGGTTCGGCTTAGATCAAGCCTACGTCCACTCTCCGCGCTGACAGCCTGTTGGCTGGATTCCACTATGAATCAAAAGAGATGTTACAGCTTGTGATCTCAATTATCATAGTGACGAGTCTCTACCGAACTCTCACACAGTCTCACTAAGAGTATCTCTCTTTTGTATACAACTTTTAGCTCGATGAATGAAAAAGTGAGAGACTAGAAAGCTTCAAATTTTGGAATTCTCTTTCAAGCACTGTCTCGAACAACTAAAGAGTCAATCCTTAAATACTCCTTCATGCCTTCTCGACCGTTGGCACTTTCCAAAGGAATTCTTCCAATCTATCTGTTGGACATAATCAATTAAGATGATCTCGAGTCATTTAGATGATTTGTGATGAAAGCCCGTCAATCCTATTCGCCCATACAATCAAGATCTTGAGTTTCCATAAGTAGAACCTTCCAAGTTAGTTCGCCTTTCAAAGATCTTCGTATCGGAGTAGATCCCAATAAGAATAATTAATCAAGCAAATATGAAATCCAACTCTAAATTCTTCCAGTAATATACGAATCGAAACCTTGAAGATAATCTTGCATTTGGATAAGTCTTCATTCTTTCAGTCTGGAACTGTCAGAGGGACTTTGAGACTAAAATCTGGCGGTCTTCAAACTTTGGTAATAAAGTCTTGAAATCTTCAGATATAGACTTTGGAAAGGTTTTGTCAACTTCAAAACAATAAAGGAGTTTTCTCTAACACCAGCAAACCTAGAAAACTGACCAACATCTCCTCCTCCCCCATCAGCGTCGCTCGTCACCCGTTGGACCGCCAGAACGCCGCCGTTGCGCGTCCGCGAGTCTCGCACAAGCTGCACCCGTTCCGCCGTCCAAGCTGCGTCATTCACTCCTGTTCGCCATCCAGCAGGCTGCTTGAGCCCGTGTGGAGGTCACCGGAGTTCAGCCCATTGTCATTCAACCACCGGAGTTACCCGTCCAAGTCGCAGCAGCTTCGTCGGTCCAACCTTGCCATTTCAGCCGAGCCGAGCAGCCTCTTCGGCCACCAAACAGAAATTGAAGCCATGGGTCTCACCAGCACTATTTTGCCCGCTTTGGTGCCCTTCCGGACCTTGAAAGGCGCACCCTCTTCAGAGTTTGTGACCCGTCTCCGCGTCCCCGTCGTTGTGGTTCAATCGGTTCGTTAATCAAGTGAGTTTACTCACTAATCCATGCTTAGGAAAGTTAATTATGCTTAAGGGTTGATTAGTTAAGTTAAGTATGGATTAGGTGGATAGTTAGAATAGATTAGTGAATTAATTGATCGATATTGCATGTTAGGTGGATAGAGTAGTGTAATTAGCAAGTGGACAGATCTTAGTATTTAATTAACGAGTCTCGGAATTTTTCCGGGCCCGTTTTGGTATTTAATTAGGCTTTTCCGGCCTAAGTTGCAATTTTTGGTATTTATTAATTAATTTTCGAAATTATTTAATTAATTATTATTTTCCAGAAATTAGACCGGGATAGTTGACGACCGGAATTTTATGCTGACTGCAGTGGTGTGAACTGTTTATTTAATTGATTGTTATTTTGTGGAAATTGGGTGTTGTTTGTAATTTTGGGTATTTATCCCAAAATTTATTAATTTCAATATTTAATTAGAAAATTACTGAGCGTCAGTTTACAGCGCCAAAAATGTTTTTATCGACTATATAAATGGTGTGAGTTTTGAAAGTAAAAATATTATATTTTTGGCTAAGACCGACCATGTACCCACACACGATTATTTTTATCGGGTATGATAAAAGTAGTACAATGGTTGGTTGAGTAGAATGGTATATTGTATCAACATGCGGGCTCGATACATCAGCTTAGAGTGAGCAGTATACCCTAAGTATCGCACAGCTTTGGTGAGCAATTAAGTATCGCACGGCTTCGATGAGCAATTAAGTACCGCACACAGCTTTGGTGAGCATTAGCCATATACTATATCAACCTGAGGGTTTGGATATATCAGCTTAGAGTGAGCAATATACATGGTTGTCAGCTTTTGGCGAGCATTTCTATCTATCTTCAGCTTAGGGTGAGCAGTCCTTGATGTGATTGGACTGGATAGATAGTATTGACTAGATTAATCAAGAAATGGTCTTAATGACATGGAATCAATTGGTTCGATTGATCGATGGTTCAATCTGAATTGATGCTTTGGTGTGTTGAAGTGATTCGTGAATTTATAAATTGTACTAACTTGCAAGAAGGAACTCAGGCAAGGTGAGTCCTCTGACTCGTGTTGTGCTTAGGCAGCCCTTATGGCGTATTTTCTTCCTAGTCAGGTCTGAGGGGGTGAACTTGCTGAGACGTCGTCTCACCCCGTTGTGGGATAACATTTTCAAGTCCCTAGATGGCAGCTCCTCCCAAGCTTTTTGGACAGCGAAGAAGGTTACAGAGTAGGTATCTTACATCCCGCTTCATGGGAGCCCAAGAGGATGGGTCTATGAGCTCATAAGGTCTGTGGTCTAGGTTGATGAGGCTTTACCTCACAAGGTACCCCATCAATACAGATCATGATACCGACATGCGTGGGATGGACAGAGAGAGGGTCCCATAGTGGAATCTGAGATACATGTGTATGTGTTGGAGGTTGCTTTTGGAAAAGGCACGGCAGATCCCCCGGGTGGTTCAGTGGTGGACCCGTATTTGTCAAATCCATGATTCCTGGTGTATTCAGCTGAAGACTCCAATGAGGATGATGAAGAGGATCTGTAAATATATGAAACCCCCCCTATTTTACAGACCTTGTTTTTATAAGTTGGTATTGTATACAACATGGCTTAATATGTGTATATATAAGCGTGTTGAGATTTTCAATTCAAAAAATTTATGGCCCTAATTTTTTTATCACATTGTGTTGTTGTCTGTGGATTATTTATTTGCTTTCGCCTGTGCATTAAAATGAATGGGTCGGCGATGCGTTCTGGGATGTCACTATTTAATCGACCGCAGAGGGATGAACACACGCTCGGATGATTAGGGCGTGACATAAAATGTCCGAAGAAAATACTATTTAGCATTAAAAATTCTTCAGAGTATCAAAATTGTTAACATTTGGGATTGCCCTAGTTTGACAACATTATTTCTTGCTCTGACATCCTTCCGCAGTTGGAGGAAATTAGTGGTGAAGAATTCCTCTAGATTGGTACATCTAGGAACATTCTTAGCTGTCACAAATTTAGTGTATCTCCCTCGAATGACTATTAGGGTGTGAAAGAATGAAAGAACTAGTGACAAATGATGGAAACAAAGAAAAGTGATTTCTCTTTGGAAGCAAAAAAGTTCAGGACTATAACATCTATCGAGCCTAGTATGTTTCTCCTCTACCACAAGTTGCATCTTCAATTTTTTGTCCTTTTTTGAAATTGAAGTGAAAGAGCGCCCAAAAATGAAAGTTCTTTTCTAAGGTTACAATAAGCATATATCAAAACTGCATCATGCGAGACTGTTTGCATACTTCTGGGAAGTGCGCTAGGAGGGTGATGTCAACACAGCTATGCAAAACTTATCCACATAAGCAAACACACATAATATTAATAAGATCCAATTGATGTAATTCTCATCCGTTTATTTTTTTCTTGCCTCTGCTTCTCAAATTGTCCGACACCTGAAGCACCATAATTCCTAAATTGTTCATCTTCTTAACTTGTCTAGTCACTGGCAAAAGGGAAGGGCAGGTGCTGCAAGTGGTGCAGAGATCTAGAAACAACTGAGGCGCGGTCAAAGGTTGAGATGAAGAAGATTTTAATTAAGGTTAGTGAATAAATTTACCTCTTTCTAACTAATAACTTCCCAGTCTTGCAAAGGAAGGGTATAAAAGTGGTCCGTATTAGCTATTAAATTAATAAAATTAGGGAAGTGAATAAATGGCTTCGAGCATGATATCCGATTGCTAATTGACTGTCCATTAATGTGCCAATTAAGCAAATCCTCTATCATATGATCATGGATTATAAACAGGCCATAACATAATTCTCACCATTTGCCATCTCAGCATAGCTACATAAAACACATTTTCCCATGACTTACCTAAAGCATCTCATTTCCTCTCTTTTGTTTTGAAAGTGGTGATCCGCTCTTTCCTTTTCTTCTCATTGTTCGGAAAATTGCGTGAAAAATCTTCAACTTTTTGCTCGATCCGCAATCAAAGTCTGAAACTTCAAAAATTGGCGACGAAGTCATAAAAGTTTCGAATGAGGTACAAATAATTCTCTTCAACGACCACTGTGACATCCCAGATTTTCAGTCATGTTTTCTACTGAATAAATCGGGCATTTCATTGACGCATCTTTAGGGCTATTCTCAGAACTAATCATTCTAGAGATAACTAGACTATCTGGGGAAACCATTAAGAATTTTAAGGCAAATAGACTTGAGAATTCGACCAGGAATCGACTACTTGACCGTGCTTATCTTTAGCGGTCATTACGGCATAGATATAAATCGATTTGAGATCAGAGATAGGTCGGTTCGACTGAGATGTGTGGCTAATCGTGGGTAACACCACTAAATTGGAAAATTCTCGTCGACCGGCACTAGACTGATTTTACTATCGTTTTGGTACCTTGTGTCCATATTTGAATCCTCGAGATTTTCATGACAACCAAAAGTCGCCAATGAGTCGAGTGGGTTCATAGTGGCTCGAAGAAAATCGACCACGAGTCATTTGCACTAAAAATTTCTGAGAGTAACTCGATAGCCTAGGTCACGCTAAAAACGCGTTGAATGGAAATTAACCGTGAATTCAAGTCCGATTTCAGAAATTGAAGATTTTGTCATGTCACAATAAATTCTAGGAACGTCGACTCAGTCTCAGAAGATTTTTTTGAGATTCCGATATTTTTACCGAAAATCGTACGGACGTCACGGAAAATTAACGGAAATTCATATGGGCCGAATTTAAGCAAGTTTGGACTTTCAAGCCGAGCCTTTGAGTGTCAGGGAATTACAGAAAATTGTTCGGGATTTTTCTTCATCGAAATTGGACCTCAATTTGGGAAATTGAGTGAGGAAATTGATCCTAAAATTGGGAAATTCGGAGCTATGGTTGAGGGCTACAAATTTTGGCTTCAAAGTTGATTAATGGTGGAATTATTCTTCTAGAAAGAATTAGGGGACAAGAGGGACTAGAGTGAGAGCTTGTGGGATCAGGTCATTCAATGTATTGGCTAAGGATTGAGACTTTTGTTCCCCTCACAGCTAGCTTCTCCCTCACGCACGGCTCCCCCTCCATCTTCCTCCTCACGCGAGCAATTTCCCCTTTATTTTGCTTTCATTTCTCCCACCGAACTTGCTGCCTTTTTCTCTTTGATTTTCTTTTCTGTTTTGGCCATCGTTTTTCTTTCTATGCGAACAGCCCACACCCCACCGAGAATTCTCCTTTGCTTGGCCACGCATCCACGAGCTGCCCATCCTTGGTCAACTAAAGAAGTTCTTCACCACCAACGTTGACCTCTCCATTCACCGAAAATCTGCCCAACCACTGAAGTTGCTCATGCCATCATCATCATCATCATCCCATCTCCATTCTACTCTCCACCGTTTGCCACCCCGACGCCAACACACCACCAACGAACTCATCCCATCTTCTCCACTATTATTTGTCTCTTTGGTCAACATGCAAATTCACCGAGACTTTTGTTGATCGAAGCTCACGTGGCCTAATGCCAGCAAACCACCGAAGCATCGTCCACGCACTTCCCAGCTCTTGCCGAAGTCGTGCTAGCCCACTTCTCGGTCAGCTCTAGCAGCAGCAACGACGCCGCGTGGTCTTCTCCAGCTCACGTGATTTCGGTCTCCTTTGACCGAAGCGGCAATCTTCACGCTGTGGCCCTTTCATCTCAGCCTAGCAATTGGGCCATTGAGGCCGTGAGCTTCACCAGCATAAAGCCCACGAATTTTACCTGAAGTCAGGCCCAGATCTGCAGCATTTCGGCCCAGCATTTCCATCAAGTTTAGCCCATTTGAAGCTCAGCCCATTCTTGAAGCCCAAAAGTCCAGCAGAGTTTCAACCCGTGAAGCCCAGCAGTCTTTGGCCCATCTTTAGCAGGCCCAACTCAACTTGGGTCTAGTCCAAAATCAAGAACAAATCTCAGTTGGGCTGAGATTTGTTGGGCCAAGTTCAAAGCCCAATCCAAGCTCGCCGGTGTTGTCGAAAACCCGATTTTGGCCGCCATCGCGTCGTCGTCGCGGTGTCCCGATTCTCGCTTTTAATCAAGTGAGTTTTGCTCACTAATGCTTTCTTAGTTTGCTGATTATCCTTAGGGGTTGGTTAGATTTAATTAAGTGCAATTAGGTGGTTAGATTGCTTTAGAAAAATTAAATTAGTGACTTAATGATGCATGCTAGGTGGTTAGACTTAGTCATTAGCAAGTAGAGAGCCTCAAATATTTATTAAATGCATCTCGGCATTTTTCCCGACCCGTCTCGGGCTCCAATCAGGCAATACGGGCCTAAATTGGATTTTTAGTATTTATTTAATTAATTTTTGAATTTATTTAATTCATTAATTATTTTTCGGAAATTAGACCGGGATGGTCGACGACCGAAATGTCATGCTAATTGCAGTGGTGCTTTCTGTTTATTTTAATTGAGCACCGGTTTGCGGAAATTGAGTGAGTTGATGAGTATGTGGGGATTTATCATAAGATTGATCAGTGTCGGTGTTCAATTAGAAATTGACTATGAGAGGTTGTGAGTTGAATCTCGAAAGCCGCCAAAGTATGGCTATGCCAGTGGGGCCGAGTTTTGCCACCGAAGTTGGAATTGGTCGCGCCCGTTGGGCCGTAAATTGCCACCTGATATAGGTCGCGCCCGTTGGGCCGTAATTTGCCACCTGATAGAGGTCGTGCCTAATAAGGCCATAATCTGCCACCTATTAAAGGTCGCGCCCATTGGGCCGTAATTTGCCACCTAAAGATAGGTCGTGTCCTTTGGACTGTAATTTGTTGCTAAGAAATTTGGTAGACTGTGCTCGTGGAGCCGTGAGTAAGATTTGAGACTGAATAAGGGAGACGACCAGGGAATGGTCGGATTGACATGTAATCGACGATTCGATCTGATTGGGTGATGTGATGTGATCGTGTATATTTGATATATATACTGACTTGCAAGAGGGAACTGAGGCCAAGGTAAGTCCTCTGACTCGTGTTGTGTTTAAGCAGCCTAAGGTGTATTGGCTTCCTAATCCGGTCTCAGGGGGTAGAACTTACTAAAACGTAGTCTCATCCCGGTTGTGGGAAAACATTTCAAGACCATGATGAGGAACCAGAGGAGGAAGAACCCGAAGAGGAGTACTTGGAGGAGAACCTCGAGGATGATCCAGAGTAGGATCCTGTTGAGAACTGAGATCCCATCCTGTTTTGCAAACCCGAAGTTGTGGACTGATGTTGATAGATCAGACTTCTGTTAATAGTATTGTATGATATACTATGTGGTTTGCTTTGTGTAAAAGTTTGGTTGTGGTTTTCTAGTTGCGAAAATATGGCCCTACTTTTCTATCACAATGTTTTATTATCTGGGGATTTTATTATATGCTTCCGCATGCACATATTAAAACAAAAGGGTCAGCGATGCGTCCTGGGACGTCGCTATTAATCGACCAAGTGAGGGATGGGCATGTGTTCGAGGATTGGGGCGTGACAACCACTCAATCAAATTTGCGGACGTGGCACTCCTCCATGGCAAAAACCAGTATCGTTGGAAGGACCAAATTGTACCCGATCAAACATGTCACCATCTCTCTCTCTCTCTCTCTCTCTCTCTCTCTCTCTCTCTCTCTCTCTCTCTCTCTCTCTGCCCGAGCTTGACCCACGACAATCTCAACCCCCAAGTCTTTTAGGTCCTCGTTTCTCATTGCATCTCTCTCCTCATCTTAACTATCATTATGTAACCTGATTAATATGGAGGGGGATAAAAGGCTTAGTCTCACTTGATCGATACTGATAGAACTAGTACGAGCACCTAGAGGAGGTGAATAGGTGATTAAGATGATTTTATAAATCGTAACATAATATATAAACTTTTTACTGAATGATAGACTAAGAGATTGAAAACAATAATAGACGTATGAGGATGCAATGTAAAGTAAAAGGGTTAGGGATAGAGAATCAAGACTCCAAGTTTATAGTGGTTCGGCTTAGACCAAGCCTACGTCCACTCTCCCGCACGGACAGCCCACTGGCTAGATTTCACTAAGAATCAAAAAGAGAATTTACAGTCTCACGCCCTTGATTCCACAGTGTAGAGACTCTACTACACTTTCTCTAGGTCTCACCAAAATTCAGTCTCTCTTTTGATTACAAGTATAGCTCGAAGAATAAGATCGCAAAAGAACAAAGAGATTTAGACTTTGAAATTCTTCTATCTGGCACTCTCGAACAACTTGAGCGTCTCCCTTAAATACTTCTTCATGCCTTCAATACCGTTGGCACCTTCCAAAAAAGTTCTTCCAATCAACCCGTTGGACAGAATCAATTAGAGAGATCTCGAGCTTTTCAAGGAAAAATGACGATAGCCCATCAATCATGCTCGTCTATAAAATCAGGATCTCGGTTTTCATAAGTAGAACCTTCCAAGTATAATTTGCAGATCTAGAGAATCTAGATTATTCGAATACGAATAAAAGATCTTGAAGTGCTAATTCCAGTCGTGAGATATTCCTTAACCATACGAATCAAAACCATACTTGAATTAATCAGAATAGAACTTTAACTTCGTCGGTCTGGAAACAGTCAATGTGAGTAGACTTTGAAACTTGAGTCTGGAGGTCTTCAGACTTTGTCAATAGAGTCTGCAAGTCTTTAGACTAGACTGATGGAAACGTTTTGTCGACTTCAAAACACCTTAAGAAGATTTCTCTAACAGATACTGCCTCGCGAAGGCCAATTTGAATACTTGCCACTGTTGATCCAATTGACTTGGTGTGTATTTCTGGAGTGTCATTGTCTTCTTCGATTGGATTTTTACTTGAGTGATTAAGGGATTTAAGTTGATTTCGTTGAATTTGCGGAATTAATATCAACCGAGTTCCTTTTTTGGAACATATTCTGGCAGTGTTAGTTTTATGTAAGCTTGATGACGCTACCTTCTATAGACTTCGAATTGGTGCTAATCAGGAAAGCAGAGGCTGCATGGAGAAGGATTGTTGAAGTAAAATGTTGGAAGAGGTTTGACTTATTGAAATGAAACACACGAAGATAAGGTTATTAGAATTCTCTTCTGCTCGGTTTATGTTATCTCCCTGCTCTCTTTTTCCCACTTATACAGTTGCATCTGCTTTGCTGTGTTTAAGCACCTTAGATGAATATCGATGTCATTAGTCAATCTGAAAGAATGTTTGATCTCTCTTACATCTTACGGGTCTGCATATGTAGACGTACCGGTGTTATATAGGAGTTGGACTTCTGTGGGAAAGATGGATCTTAGGGATTGCAGTGGTGTTATATCGTTACTTTTCAAGATTGTAAAGGTTGTGGTTTAGTGAATCCTTTCTGTCCCCCTTTTTAATCACAAACAAAATTACAAAAAGTAAGACTAAACATCTTGAAAGTATCATTTCAAGAAGTTGGAGCAGATCAAATAATTTCAAGTCCAAATGGATTTTAGATTGACTTGGATCAACAGCCCATAAAAATATTTGTTGAGACAAGCTTAAGCGACTCAGCAAGCACGTCAGCAAATAGGGTTACAGCCCTGGGTTTTTTCTCAATGAGAATTTACTTTTAGCTAGAGACTGAAGGAATTCATAACTAATGTTCCACAGCTCATGATTATTATTTCCATGTATGCCATTTGAGAAAGGCTTTGCAGATGAAGGCTTGAAAGAGTAATTGCATTTCTTGCCAGTGTATTGTAGACTTTGTTCACTAGACTGTGAATGCTTGAACATGTTGAAGAGGAAGTTTCAAGTGACGTTTTTATGAAGGTTGCAATGGACAACAGTGACAATTTTAACAAATTCTATCGACGGGAGAATGTTGTCTGTTTGACGTCTCTTTACATATCTTCTGTGTCTTCACAGAGAAATCAAATTATACTTGAAGTTACTGGGAGGTGTATCAGTGCCTTTCTTCTTCCTAAAATGTCAAAAATACAAAGCATGCATTCCATTGCGATAAAATCTTACTTTGTCGTTAAACCATTATGCTATTGATTTTTGGAAGTCAGTCATTTGCTTATTGGACTGAATTGCAGAAGGACTCTTGAAGCTGTTCCCCTGGCGGATTCTTCAATACTCTATAGTTCTTCCCACAACTGCTTCCTTTCTGGATCAGAAGAGGGCTATTCATCAGAAAGTAAAACCAATGATAGATGCTGCAGGTGCTTCAGGAGTGAGCATCTTACGCTTGGAGGTTAGTCACGCCATGAAGCTTGCACTATGCATTTTGGTTTCTCCTTTTGGACTCTAAAGACTGAAGTTCAACTCCTGAACTTATCTTAATCTAGGAAGCACTGACCATACCATTAGCCTTTTGTACAGGAGAGGAGGTGGTGTAAATTCATAGAGCCTGTTGATGGGGAATCAACAAGGTTTCTTCGAGATCTAGTGAAAAAGTAAAATATTTTCAGAGTCAATCCTGTCCTTGAGAGGGATATAGACCACGGGGAAACTATCTGGAATACTGCTATTTTTATAGGCAAGCATCGAAAGGTAAGTGTAAATGTTGAGGGCCTCCGTCTTTGATATGTCCCTTTTGACTTGTCATGTAGTAAAGCTTGATAATGGCATCTGGCAGAAGCACATCCTACTATATGGAAGGAAATACTGGGCATCCTGTGCTTGAGACTGCTTATGGAATGATTGTTGTCGATATTTGTTATGGGAGGCACCATTTGTTGAATTGGTTAGCATTTGACTTGAATGGTGCCGAGACTGGATTCAACTCTTTTGCGACCATCAGTGAACTTAGCGAACCCATGTGGCTGATTAAGGTACCTACAAATCCCTACTTATGCTTGATTTATCGAACCTGTGCTATGAATTTATATTGGTCACTGTGCTTTCTTGCTAGATTATCACCCCAATTAACTCAACTGTGTTCATACAAATTCAATTGTTTTTTTGGTCTGAAATAGGTCATTCATTCATTCATAAAGCAAGGATTACAAGTAGACGATAGATTGGATTCAGAACATAAAATACTCCAAAGAGGTTGGGGTGGTGCAGATAACCAATTTGGGAAAAGAGTTTTGAGGTGATGAGCTCTTGCTACCCAATCGGTGGCTTGGTTGGCTTCTCTTGGGCAATAAGACAACTTCACGAAGGTTGAACTTTGTAGAATACCTTTGCTTTCATCTAGTAAACTGCTCATAGTCCATGGGACTTCAACCTGGCCCAATATAGCTTCCACCAAAGTAAGATTGTCACTCTGCACTTCCGAATTTCTTCCTCGTACCTGTACTTCTCCCACATGACTTTCAGTTCTCTGTTTTAGGAAGTGCAGGCCTTTCAGAAGCGCTAGGGCGCTTCGGCGTGCAGAGGAGATGCAACGTGGATCTCATCCGCAAATCCGTCGATCACCATCCCGCGCGAGTCCCGCAAAATCCCAGCCACCGAGCTTGTCTTCTCTCCCTTCACCCAAGACTAGTCGACATTGAGCTTGAGGTCGTTGCTGTCCGGTGCTATCCAGCAATCAAGTGAGTTCCGCTTTCTGGTTCTATGGCTTTCAGTGCTCAAGTACCAACTCAAGAAAGCCCGAACCTGTGCTTGGGCTAGATCTACTATGGAATCAGTCTTGGGGGGTCGGGATTTGAAGATATAGTCATTCTGAAGCTTCCAGATTAACCATATTATGCTGGCCACCATATCTGCTGTGGGTAAGTCAGTATTTTCTGCAAAGAAGTCTACAAACCATTTGTCCATCCGAGTAACTAAGGTAGTCTGGTTGTAGAGATTGAGGCACTGGTCTATCCATATATGCCGAGTCCTTTTGCAAATGAAGAAAAGATGTTCTACTGTTTCGGGTCGCCGAAAGCATAGGGGGCCTAGGGATTGGTTATAGGGATTAGGTAAAATTCTCCTCTTATAGAGATTATCCTTGGTTGGAATTGCATTTTGGCATATACTCCATAGGAAACACCTTATTTTGGGGGGACTAGAATATCACATAATCTAGTCCACAGAGATCTCGGTGGCTGGTAGGAAGTTGTTGCTTTGTTTGAGTCTTGGTTGTTGGCCAATGAACAAACCCTATTGTAGCCACTCTTGACTGTGTAGGTACCTGACTTATTCCCCATCCAGATCTACTTATCTTCATGTGGGTGAGCGCTAATGGGTATTGATAGTATTTCATTGACTACTTGGTCATAAAAAATATCACAGAGTTTAGGCTCATCTCATAACCTCCTATCATTGTTCAACAATTCAGCAACACTCACAGGATCATCCTTGTTCGCCGGTCCTCCTATCACTCCCCTTGGAAGCCATTTATCTTGCCATATGTTGATGCTTTTCCCGTCTCCCACCATCCACCTTACCTCCGATTCTGTAATGTCCCTTCCTATTAGGATGCTTCGCCAACCCCAAGATGGCCATTGCCCTAATTTTGCCTTCCATAAGTCCCCATTTGGATAGTAAACTCCTTTTAGAATCTAGCTCCATAGAGCTGATGGTGATTGTGAGAGCCTCCAAGCTTGGTTGCCTAACATAGCCTTGTTGAAATCAATTAAATCTTTGAAGCCGAGACTCCCTTCGTCTTTTCTGGATTTCAAGACCTCCCATTTCTTCCAGTACATACCTCTTTTGGAATCATTTTGTTTCCACCAGAAAGCAGCAATTCTTTGTTCGATGGCTTTACAAACTAAGATAGGGATTTTGAAGATGGACATGGCATACTGAGGAAGGGCCTGTACAATGACTTTAATCAATATTTCTTTGCCAGCTTTAGATAATAACTTTTCTTTCCAGCTTTCAAGCTTCATGTTTACTCTAGCAAGAATCCATACAAACATCTCCTTTTTCGTTTGTCCCCAATCAGATGGTATTCCCAGGTATTTCCCTATTTTGTCAATAATTGGCACTCGTAACTCTTGTGCCATATTCCTCTTCAAGCTCAAAGGGCAACCCTTGCTAAAAAACACTCCTGATTTGTTCAGATTAATAGCTTGACCCGTTGTGTAGAAATACTGGTTCAGGACATTTGCCAAATTTTGGCATTCTCTAACTGTCCCATCCATAAAAGATATAGCATCATCAGCAAATAACATATGAGACAATGTGGGACAATACCTGTTAAGTTTTATTCCTTTGATACTCTCATCTTCTATCGCTTTGTGCATCATCCTGGAAAGAACATTAGCCATCAATATGAAGAGGTACGGGGATAATGGATCTCCTTGTCTTATCCCACGCGAGGGTGTAAGATATCGTGTATGATCTCCATTTACTTTGGTACTAAAGGACATAGTGGAGACACATTGCATTACTAGCTCAATCCATCTTTCGCTAAACCCCATCTTTAACATACTCATTTTTAAGAAGTCCCACTCAACCCTATCATAAGCCTTCTGCATATCAAATTTAAGGATTGCCTGGAACTTCTTTTTTCTTTCTTTGATCCTCAACTGGTGCAACACCTCCTGAACAATAAGAATGTTATCTTGGATTTGTCGTCCTTTAACAAAGACGCTTTGTTCAATGGCTATAACCTCAGCAAGTCATGGTTTCAATATGTTCACTAACACTTTGAAGATAATTTTATAGCTGAAGTTGCATAGACTGACCCCAAATGTTGCCATTGCCCCAAATGCTGCCATTGCCAACAGTTGTATTGTTGGATCAATTACTCGAGTAGGAATAGAATCATTTCCCTATCCGTCCGCATCAGGTGATGGGAAGCCACAACATATGGATTTTGGGCACTTCTATGGATCCAGTCACATTTCAGCTCTGGATGCTCCATTCACGCCATCACTATCCCGTTCCCAGAGATAGATTGCTGGTCTCAGACATGGATCTCAACCTATGTAGGCAGTTGAAAGGCAAGTGGCGGTTTAGAATGTCTGCTCCGTACGAGCTCTGGATTCAGCCGAGATTGCTCCATCAATTGGCCAAAGATCTTCCTCTCATTTCGTTTTGACCGAGTACATATATGCGGCCCCTCTTTCATTTTTACTTTTATTTTCTTTCCTTTTTGTTGTCTTCCCATGTCAGCCAACCTCCTCTTGCATTTCCCTCTTGGTGTCTTTTCATTTTCCTCGTTAAATTAATCCTCACATGGCAAATGTGAAAGGGGCTAGTACTAACACCTAGAGGGAGGTGAATAGGTGTAGATAAAAATTTTAGCAAGACTTGGTAAAAGTAATTTTCCTTTTTAGAAAACGATAAACACTAAACGTATTTCAACTTGAGCTAATAAACACTCAACAAATAAAAGTAAAGAGTTTAGGGAAAAGAAAATATGAACACAGAGTTTATAGTAATTCGGCTTAGGTCAAGCCTATGTCCACTCTCCTCGCTAACAGCCTATTGGCTAGATTCCACTAAGGATCAAAAGAGATGTTACAGCTCGTGATCTCGACTATCACAATGATAAGCCTCTACCGAACTCTCACACAGTCTCACAAAGAGTTTCTCTCTTTTGTATACAATGTTTTGCTCGATGAATGAAAAAATGAGACTAAAAAGCTTCAGACTTTGGAATTCTCTTTCAAGCACACCCTCGAACAACCTTGAGAGTCTTCCTTATATACTCCTCCATGCATCTACAACCGTTGGCACTTTCCAAAGGAGTTCTTCCAATCTACCCGTTGGACAGAATCAATCAAGGAGATCTCGAGTTATTTAAGGAATGTGATGATAGCCCATCAATCATGTTCGCCCATACAATCAGGATCTTCAGTTTCCATAAGTAGAACCTTCCAAGTTTGTTCGCCTTTCAAATATCTTCGTATCGGAGTAAATTCCAATAAGAATAATCAATCAAACAAATATGAAATCAAGCTATAAGGTCTTCCAGTAATTATACAAATTGAAACTTTGAAGATAATCTTGCATATGGATAATAATCCTGCATTTGGATAAGTCTTCATACTTTAGTCTGGAATTGTCGGTGAGGATAGACTTTGAGACTAAAATCTGATAGTCTATCAGTCTTCAGACTTTGACAATAAAGTCTTGAGATCTTCCGATATAGACTTGGAAAGGTTTTGTCAACTTCAAAACAATAAAGAAGTTTTCTATAACAATTTCCCCCTTTTTAATGGTGGCAAAACTTTCCTGCAGATTTGGAAAACTTTCGACCTGCAAAACAGTACCTATGCAATACATAATATCTTATAAAAATAAGTTAATTATGACCTGGAAATTTTACTTCTGCAACCACAGAACACATGTTAATCCATAACAAGCAAACAGTCCGGTCATAATCAATATTGCAAACATTAGTCACTGCAAGCAAGTTCATATGTCAAAAGCAAACCACAATCAAAAGGTCCACAGAAAATAAAGTCAAATCAAAACCAAAACCAATATTATGCAAATATGCAATCAAACTCTCCCCATTTTTATCATCAGCAAAAAAACGGAGACAAAAACGATTGAAAAGAGTTGGTTTGAATCAAGGCTGCTTGGGGATACGAATGAGCTGGAAATCCCCCATGGACTTGACAGTGTCTTCAAGCTTCTTCAAAGACTCCTTAAGCTGTTGAATATCCGCATCCTTTGCTTGTTCTTGCAGTTGAAGCTTTAAGGCTTGAATATGTTCTTGAAGAGAGTCTGTAGATGTCTTGAAAACAGTCATCATGTGCTTCATATCAAACTCGAAAGCATATTGATGTCCCTTTAATTCTAAAAGAAACTCCATCGCTCTCTGAAAAGTTGCTGAGTGAACTATAGTAGAGCTGGGTCTAGCCGAATCAGTTGCAGGAGTTTGAACACGAGGGGGAACATCAGTTGTTCTATCACCATGACTAGGAGTGTATGCCTCAAAATCTACTTCAGGGAATTGAGAGGCATAGACCTCTTCTGGGTCTGGTGGAGATCTACTAACATCACTAGCAAAGATGGGTGAAAAAGTACCTCGTTTTTCACCATCTCCCGCTATCTTCGTGCCTTCAGGTGGAGAGTTATGTTCTTCTTTATGCTTTGCTTCAGCACTGTAGCGATGTTGTTCTCCAGTCTTTTCACTCATTGTCTTCTCTGAATTATCAGACAATGATGCAGCCAGTGTTGGTTCAAAAGAGTCATCGCGACTCCTTTCTTCTTCTCTTCTTCTTTCTTCTCTTCCTTCATCTCTTCTCTCTGTTCTTTCTCAATCTTTGTTCTCTGTATGGCTCACAAAACTCTGTAGATTGCGCAAGGCAAGAGCTAAGATAGTGAGATCATCATCATCTTCTTTTTCGTCTTCCAAGATAAGAGATCTCATTTTCTTCACTAGTTCTGTCATAGGCTCCTTGTCTTTCCTTTTCTTTGCCGCTGAGTCTTGCTTCGCCTTCACAGGGGACTTCTCCTTGAAGCACTCCAGCTCCTTGCTCAATTCCTTCAGCCTCATCTTAGAAACCATTTTGAGACCAATAACCATTGGAGGAATGGTTCTAACACAAAGAAGAGTAGGGAGATTGATCTTGAAGTACTTGAAGAGTTGTTAGATAAGCGTAGAGTAAGGGAGTTGTCCCTCGTATTTCACCACAGTTCTATACATGTGCAAAAGAATTGTATGAGGCGGAGAGAACTTACAACCAGAGATGATCGCGTACATTAGCTTCACTTCGGAATGAGAAACATCCATCTTTGAGGTAGACTTTAGCTTGATGCAATTAATCACCACCTTGTGAAGAAGAATGTTAGAGGCATTCATTCTTGAATAAGAAATCTTGCCTTCGACCATTCTATCATTAACAATGGACAATGTAGCATGAGCATAAGACACGCCAATTGGTTGAAATCTTCCACTTCCCACACCAATTATGTTAACCAAAGTGTCTACATCAACTATGAACTCTTTGTCCCGCACAGTAAAACTGAATTTATTCGCATCCATGAATGATAGATTTGAATAAAAATAGGCAGTAAGTTCAGGATATGCAACGGTCGTCTCGGTGCAAAAACGTTCAAGTTAAAGCAAACCAAGCTTCTCCCTCAAATTGACCTTCAAGGAGTCAAGAAAATTGAAAGCCATGCTTATGAGGCTCATAACCCCTCTTTTCAGCAAACTCGAGTAACACTTTTTGTGGTCCTTGGAACGAAATAAGTTCATCCCTTCACCACGAACCTTCGCAGCAACACCCATCCTAGGCTAAAAGTGAGCAATCATCCTTTCATCATCGTCCTTCTCCTCTGGCTAACCGAATCTCTGATCACTAGGAAAATTTTCAAACGTCCATTCTGCCAAACCCTGAGGTGCAATTCCTAATCTTTCCAAAGTGTTTAAGAAAAAGGTCTCATTTTTGTAACCGTGTGTCTTTAAGAACTCATCGATCAGATTCATAGCAGTACCACCCTTTTTCAAGTTGGAGTACAGTCTATAGATAAATTTGGGTTTTTGAGTCCTTACAGGTTCAACATCTTCAATAACCTCTTCTTGTTCTTGTTGTGGAGGAGGATTTTGCGCTACTTGTTGACGCTGTTGAGAATGTTGTCTTGGCTGTTGAGGAGAATCTTCTTCCTCAGTCAAATCGAAATGCATAGGTCCCTCACGCATATGCTGTGGTCCTCGGCTTGCAATCCTCGAAGACTTTCTTTGGTAAGACATTGTAACAGTCGATGGGAGTTTCTCAAACTCGTTCGTTGGAAAGGTGAAAATTTTTTGGATTAAACTCAAGCAAAAGTGAGAGAGAGTGAAATCACAGTATTCTAGGTTTCAAGAAAAGCGTAAATGGGGAAGAAGAGTTTCAACAGTATATATAGCTGGTATACGAAACGTTGCAAGGAAAAAGTGAAAACTGCCTTTTTTTGAAAATGAAAAACTACATTTTTCAATAATAACTGCCTTTTTCAAAATTGACAACTGCCTTTTTGGAAATGGACAATCGTCAATAAAGATAATTTCTAAAAACGAAATAGGCAAAAGACAATTTAAAAGAATAACGTACCTTTTTGAATTTTTATCCATAAAAAAACTTCACATTCATTTCAAAGAAATTTACTTACATTCGCAACATCTGGAAATTATGAGTCTGAACACTTTCAGACTTTACCCAGCAAAAGATAGAATGTTCAGTCTTGCACAAATAAACTCAAATAAACTTTTCTCCAGTGACTTTGTAAATATGTCCGCCAGTTGATTTTTTGACTCAATGAATTGAATCAGAATTTCTCCATTCTTAACATGATCTAATAAAATGATGATGTATTTCTGTATGCTTTGCCCTTGAATGAATAATTGGATTCTTGGTGAGATTGATAGTGCTTGTGTTGTCGTATTTGATTTCAGCGCATGATTCTCCAATTCCAAAGTCTCTTAGCTATTGCCTCATCCATAAGATTTGAGAACACCAACTTTCAAGTGCTACATATTTCACTTCAGCTGTTGAAAGAGCTACGGTACTCTATTTTCTTGAAAACCAAGATATCAGCTTGTTGCCAAGCAATTGACATGTACCGGAAGTACTTTTTCTATCCACTTTGCATCTTGCAAGATCTGCGTCTGAATATCCAAGGAGAGTAAAGTCTTCTTCTTTGGGATACCACAGTCCTAGCTTTGGAGTAGTTGCAACGTATTTGATGATTTGCTTTGCTGCACTGAGATGAGATTTTTTGGGATTTTATTGGAATCTAACACAGATACAAACACTAAACAAAATGTCAGGTCTAGATGCAGTAAGGTATAGAAGTGATCCAATAATACTCCTGTATAGCTTCTGGTCCACATTCTTTCCTTCTTCATCTGTATCCAGCTTTGAAAAACTTGACATAGGTGTCTCTGTCGTTTTGCAGTTTTCCAATCCAAACTTCTTTATGAGATCTTTCGCATACTTCTCTTGGTGAATGAAAATTCATTCCTTTGACTGTTCTACTTGTAATCCCAGAAAGAAATTTAGCTCACCCATTATACTCATTTCGAATTCATCTTGCATGCATCTAGAAAACTTCTTGCATAGACTTTCATTAGGTAATCCAAAGATAATATCATCAACATAAATTTGAACGAGTAGAAAGTCTTTACCTTCTCTTTTAATAAACAAGGTAGTATCTACTTTTCCTTTAACAAATCCATTTTGAGTTAAGAAATTACTTAACATTTTATACCAAGCTCGAGAAGCTTGCTTTACTCCATACATAGCCTTTTTCAGTTTGTAGACTGAGTTTGGCTTTCTTGGATCTTCAAAACCAAGTAGTTGTTCCACATAGACTTCTTCTTGGATAAATCCATTTAGGAATGCACTTTTTACATTCATTTGGAATAACCTGAAATTTTTATAGTAAGCAAAAGCAAGTAGTAATCTAATTGCTTCTAACCTTGCTACAGGTGCCACGAGTCTATCCATTCTTCTTGTATATATCCTTTGGCCACGAGTCTTGTTTTGTTCCAGATCACTTTTCCTTTCTCGCCCACTTTGTTCCTGAAAACCCATTTAGTTCCAATAATAGATTTACCATTTGGTTTAGGAATTAGCTCCCAAACATCGTTGATACTAAACTATATGAGTTCTTCTTGCATAGCTTCAATCCAGCTTTCATTAGCCAAGGCTTCTTCTATGCTTTTGGGTTCAACTTCAGAAATAAGTGCCAAAGCAATAGACTCTTCTCGCCTTTCGGATATGGTGCAAATTCCTTCATCAATGTTGCCAATAATGGGTTCCTTGGGGTGACTAGACTTATGCTTCCAATTGTTGGTTGGTATGTGAGTCTGCTCATCCTCTGCTTTAGTTGAATCTTCCGGTTCTTTCTATTGTTGAATTTCAGAAGTCTGAACTTCTACGGGGGAAGTAGACTTTGTAGCATCTCGAGCAAGTTCAGTCTCTTCAAGTTGAGTCTCTACCACTTGATTCTGTGTAGAGTCTTGAAACTTGACATTCATAGATTCTTCCATAGACTAGGTCTTTTTGTTGAATACTCTGTAAGCTTTGCTTGAAATTGAGTAACCAAGAAAAATACCTTTGTCTAACTTTTTTTCAAACTTACCAGTTCGATCATTTGCATTTTTTATGACAAAACATTTATAGCCAAACACATGAAAATAAGAAACATTTGATTTCTTTCCTTTAAAAACTTCATAAGGAGTTTTCTCTAGAATTGGCCTAAAAAATACTCTATTAATAATATAACAAGATGTAGAAACCGCTTCAGCCCAAAATTGAGAGGATATGTTACTCTCAATTAAGAGGGTTCTTGCCATCTCCTGCAAAGATCTATTCTTTCTTTCCATAACCCCATTTTGCACTGGAGTATATAGAGAAGAGAAAACATGCTGTAAACTAAATTCATCATAGAAATTTGCAAAGTCTTGATTTTCAAACTCACCTCTATGGTCTATTCGTATGCTTGTAATAGCATATCCTTTCTCATTTTGAATTGTCTTAGCAAGTTTTGAAAAATGAGAAAATGCTTCAGACTTACTTGCCAAGAAGAATACTCATGTAAAACGAGAGTAATGATCCACGATTACTAAGTAGTATTTCTTTCCACCAATACTTTGAGTTCTGGTTGGTCCAAAAAGATCCATATGCAGAAGCTACAAAACTCGATTAGTAGAAACTTGATTTATAGGTTTAAAAGATCTTCTAACCTGTTTTCCCAAAACACATGGTGTGCATAATTCAGACTTTTGATAATTCAAATGGGCAGTCCATGAACAAATTTCTTTGAGGAAATTTTGGCTATCTACTTCATATTGACATGATCAAGCTTTCCATTCCAAAGATTTTCTTCATCTTGAATAGAGATTAGACACTGAGAGCTTTCTGGTTTTATATCCAGTAGGTAGATGTTTCCATGTCTTCGTCCATTAAAGGATTGAGACAGATCTTTACTAGTTCCTAAGCAAATGCCTTCTTGAAAATTGATTTTAAATCCAGTATCGCATAGTTGACTCATGCTGAGTAGATTGTAGTTCAAGCCATCCACCAAGGAGACGTTGTTGATTGTGAGATTTCCAATCTTCATAGTTCCACATCCAACAATTCTTCATTTGCTGTTTCCACCAAAGAAAACTTTTCCACCATTTATTTACACAAGCTTTATAAAGCAATTTGAATCTCCTGTCATATGTCTCGAACAGCCACTATCCAAATACCATTTGATCTTTTTCTTGATAGTGACCTACAATCACAAAAAGAATTCAAGTTTTCTTTGGTACCCACATTTTCTTGAGTCCAGGAGAGTTAGTGTTAAACACAGCCTTTACACAATCCTTTTTAACAGGTCTCTAAACTTTAGGACATTCCTTCTCGAAATGTTCTGAGCTGTTACACTTTGAACATTTGAGAGCACTTCGGCCAACAGGTTTTACAAAAACTTTTTGGAAATGGTTTTTGTAAAGTGTTTTTGTAGGTCTTTGTTTGATTCTTTCCTTTACTTTTGGGAAATCAATTAAAGGAATAATTTCTGGTGTCATACCCAAACCAGATTTGTTAAAATAGGGTCTTTGCACATAAAGAATCTTTTCTAATTTCTCAGAACCTTTAAAAAACCTCTTTGATATATTTGAAATGTCTTCTTTCAAGAAAGTATTCTCCTTTGAGAGAGAATATGCATTTTCCTTTAAAACAACAAAACTTTTGTTTTGATTTTCAAACTTTTCTTTCCAAGAAATTTCCTATTGCTTCAGTTTAGAATTTTCCCTCTTTAGTTCGGAAATCCTCTTAAGAGATATTTTGAGACTAAGACAGAGTTCATCTATATACTTTGAGACTTTAACTGGAATTTTTAAATTACTTACCTCGATTTCTTTGTTTGAGTCTGAGTCTAAATCAGTTTCAGAGTCTAAGTCTGATTCAGATTTTGCCATTAAACGGATATTTGCATACTTTTCATCACTTTCTTCACATTCAGTGTCGCTCCATATCTCTGCTTTGAGAGCCTTTTTGAACTTCTCAGTATTTCCCTTCTTTTCTTCAATAGAGGGCAATTGGGTCTAATATGTCCCTTTTTCTTGCATTCGAAGCAAACCACATCTTTATTTATCTCATTGTCTTCAGTTGATTTCTTCTGAAATCTTTGAGTATTCTGCTTTCTCTAGTTGAACTTTCTTCATTTTATGTTCAACTTCCTGAACTTCCTTATCATGAGTGCTAGTTCTTCATCATCCAAGTCATCTTCTGAATCTATAACATCATAATCATCGTTAGATTTTAAAGCAGTTGATTTCTTACCTTTGGGATCTTCTTCTTCATTGATTTGTTCCACTTCATATGATTGGAGTGTGCCAACTAATTCATCCACTGACAGAGGCACAATCCTCTGTGTTTCTTTTATTGAAGTCTTAATGTGATTCCAATCTTTGGAGAGTCCACGCAACAATTTATTGACTTTCATCTGTCCTGAGATTGGCTGTCCATGATATGCTAGACCATTTACAATCTCTGTGAAACGACTGAACATGTCAGTAATGGATTCTCCTGGCTTCATTTTGAAGGCTTCGTATTGTCCGAGTAGAATATTAATCTTTGTTTCTTTAACTCAATCAGTTCCTTTGTAGGTAACATGCAACCTGTCCCAAACTTCTTTTACTGTTTCACAAGATGAAATTATGTTATACTCAGAGAGATAAAGCACAGTATAAGGAGTAGACAGCTTTAGCATCAAGAGCTTGTCTCTTGGTTATGTCTGCTTGTGTCATCTCGTTAGCATCTGTAACTTCCTTTCCTCTTTCTGAGGTTGATGTAGCTTTAGAAATGATTCCTTTTTCTACCACATCCCAATCCAGAGGATCTTTCGATCTCAGGAATGCCTTCATCTTGTTTTTCCACACATTGTATTCATTTCCATCAAAGGAGGTCTGGTGTTGCTCTAGCCTTCAACCAAACCTAGAGCCAAAATACTAGCCATAAATTTTTAACTTAGAAGTAAAAACACTTCAATAAAATGAGCACACGAGCTCTAATACCAGTTGAAATGGGCTAGTACTAACACCTAGAGGGGGATGAATAGGTGTCGATAAAACTTTTAGCAAGACTTGGTAAAAGTAATTTTCCCTTTTAGAAAACGATAAACACTATACGTATTTCAACTTGAGCTAATAAACACTCAATAAATAAAAGTAAATAGTTCAGGGAAAAGAGAATATGAACACAGAGTTTATAGTGGTTTGGCTTAGGTCAAGCCTACGTCCACTCTCCTTGCTGACAGCCTATTGGCTGGATTCCACTAAGGATCAAAAGATATGTTACAGCTCGTGATCTTGACTATCACAGTGATAAGCCTCTACTGAACTCTCACACAGTCTCACAAAGAGTTTCTTTCTTTTGTATATAATGTTTTGCTCGATGAATGAAAAAGTGAGAGACTAGAAAGCTTCAGACTTTGGAATTCTCTTTCAAGCACACCCTCGAACAACCTTGAGAGTCTTCCTTATATACTCCTCCATGCATCTACAACCGTTGGCACTTTCCAAAAGAGTTCTTCTAATCTACCCGTTGGACAGAATCAATCAAGGAGATCTCGAGTCATTTAAGGAATGTGATGATAGCCCATCAATCCTATTCGCCCATACAATCAGGATCTTGAGTTTCCATAAGTAGAACCTTCCAAGTTTGTTCGCCTTTCAAATATCTTCGTATCGGAGTAAATTCCAATAAGAATAATCAATCAAGCAAATATGAAATCCAGCTATAAGGTCTTCCAGTAATTATACAAATTGAAACTTTGAAGATAATCTTGCATCTGGATAATAATCCTACATTTGGATAAGTCTTCAAACTTTAATCTGGAACTGTCAGTGAGGATAGACTTTGAAACTAAAATCTGATGGACTGTCAATCTTCAGACTTTGACAATAAAGTCTTGAGATATTCCGATATAGACTTGGAAAGGTTTTGTCAACTTCAAAACAATAAAGGAGTTTTCTCTAACAAAATGTTCATGCAATTTTGGGCCAACACAAGAGGGAGAGAGGGGAAGTAGCCGAGACTGGTTTTTGCGGTGGATCAGGCTCAGACTCTTGGGTCCAGTGCAAAACCTCGATCGGGCTCAAAGTTTATCCCGTTCGACATAAAGAATTGAGCCTATTAGGCCATTTTGGATGAATTTCATAACCTAGGCTATATTTTATTCGATGCGAATAGGTTATTCCTAAATAAAAAATGTCTTTAGTATCTAAATGCGGAGAAATGCAATAAGAAATGCGAGTACTCTACTATGCAAAGCTGATATTCTGCTAATGGGTCCAATTATGTCGATATCGACATCTTCTCGTTAAATGAATGAATCTTCAAGTGAAAGTATAGATGTCGACATTGTGTTTTCAAGTAGACGTGGCTTTAATGCTTTATAGTCTAAACTAATATCCTAATGATGGAGTATTGGGAGCAGCCAAAAAAGAAAAAGTCAAAAGTTAGTTTTTTTTTTGGTCGGAAACTCAAAGGATAGTTATCGTGACAAGTGTTGGGGATGCTAGGTTAGTGGTTAAAGACAATAAGGACAAGATAAGCTCGTAATCTAATTATAAGGTGAAATAGGAAATTTCAATGTCTAGTTCTAAAACATGAATTCTCGGTATTGATATCCATACTTCATTGCTTCACTGTAGGGGATGTCTCAAACATCCTCTGCTCCCCATCATCTTGTGTGTGTGTCTCTCTCCTCCGTCGATTTACACAATCGATAACTCGATCTTGCTCGGTGGCTCACAACCCTTACTCCTTTTACCTTTCTCAATGCTCGGCGTCATTTATTGATTAATAGCTTGTGCTAAATCATGTTGGAAAAAAATCAAGAATTTAGCCCAAATAATTTGGCGGGCTTGAACGAGCCTTTTTCGTCATCCCATCGGTAGGCATAGCCCTAAAAACAGGCCTGCCAGCATAGGGCTATTGCCTCTTTCCCTTAGATTGGCCCGGGCTCAAGCCCATATCAAGCCCACCCAGTGATCAAATCTATCCTATAAATAATGTTTCATTGAGTGATTGCATCGATGAATCAAATTCGATAAGCTATAGAAAGAAAAATCACCGTAAGCCCCCAAATTATAACAATTATTAATATCAAGCTTGATAGGAACATTGGGAATATAAGAGACAAGAGTGATGGAATTTGATGCATCCATGAGAATGGGAGACAAACAATTCGATTTGGGAGGAAGGAGCATAAAGAGGTTTGAATTTGGATGTTCATGTACCATTACCATCCAAAAGTTGAGAATGAGTACACTTGACAGAAACCTAGCTTCATACATGGCGAGAAGATTATTATCGTATATTGAACAAGTGACGCATTAAATGAAAGAACGAATTTGTACAACCAAAGAATTTTCTGGTGATGTTGGAGCTGGTGGTTGACCATACATCAACTCGAGCGATTGGCCAGAGATTTGGGTTGTGAATTACGAAGAAAAGAAGCCACCCAACCAAAAGTGGACTATCCACAACCATTCCAATTGTAAAAAGTAATGGAATAACACCACTACAATCCCTAAGATAACGTGGCAACATGACATAGGAATATGACATGAAATTTATGCATCTAATTTTATGTACTCATGATATTTTTTATATAAACTATCTAAAATAAGATATTATCCAAATAAACTATCTAAAACTATATAAAATAAGATATAATCCAAATAAACGTAGGAAATAGTTTAGATTAAATCCTATTTTATTTGCAAACTTATCTTAACTAGATAGACACTATCCAATATGCAATTTAATCTATAAAAATGAACTGAACTATATGCAATGCACCTTTTTTTATATTTTTGGATGAGGAAAACAAATGAAATGAGATAAGCATATAAAGTCGAAAGAGATAAATTCAAAATAGCAATCAATACCACTCAGCTCATCATGCAACTTAAATCAATAACTTCGCAAAATAGCAATCAATACCGCTCAGCTCATCATGCAAATTAAATCAATAACTTCATATTAAGCCTTAAAGATCAAGTTATTCGATTTTCCGTGCAATCCACAATCTTATCTTAAATCTTAGATATTGAACTATAGATTATATACACATTGCAAATTAGAAAATAATTTTAATTGGATATGCCTATCAATTTCGAATATTCAAAGTTAGACAACATTCATTCAAAATCGGCAATGAATCTAGAATATCAAATCGGATAAGGATTATTATTTATTTGATAGATTCATTTCCAAATTTGAATTGGCGGACCTCAAATCGAGGACAGTGGATTCGCGGTGGTCGGCTCGGTCGTGGGTCACACCAGTTAGTGGTGTCTCGATCACAGTGGGGTTTCGGCCAAGGCGGTTCTCTCGGTGCAGCGGGCTCAGTGGACTCACGGCCAACAGGAATAATGGACGATCAGATACAATCAAGTTTTTCTGATGATCACTCAATCAAATTGATTCTAATGTGCCTTCTAATGGCTCAGCAATGTGGTGCTAACGTGCTGCTGATATTGCGCCACGTTCGTTAAAAAAAGAAAATGAAGAATTATAAAATAAAAACGAAAAGTAGAAAAAAAAAATGGTTGAAGAAGTGAGAGACAGACGCACCGTGGGTGCGTTAATTTCTGAAGGTGCAGCCTTCACACTCCCTCTCTTCCCGTTGATGTTTTCCGTTTTGGTTTTTTCTCCAATTCTTTTTTCATTTTTTCGTTCCTTTTTCTTTTCTCAATTTTTATTTTTCTCTAAATGTGATATCATGTGAGCACTACACTGGCCCTCACGTATCTTGAAAAATATTGAAAACGCCATATTGGATTACCGATGTATGGTACAATCAAACTTCATCGACAGATCGCTAGAAGGATCAAATTGTACCCAAACCAAGCACGTTCGGTGATAAATTGTAGCATTTCAAATATTAAGGACGGAATGGTACAGCGGGCAAAATGTTCGTGATTTATTTGTTCAATTTGTCCCCCCCTTTTTTTCTCAACATATATCCTAAGAAAGAGTTGAAAAAGAAAAAGAAAAAGAAAAGAAAAGAAAGAATAAAAGATAAAAGATAAAGTTTATTTATTTTTATAAAGAGGGAGTCCACGTAAGCAATTGCTGGATAAAGTTCATAATATTCATTGGAAAATCTTTATAAAATTTCTTTTCCATCTTCCTCCTCCTCCCGCCTCCTATAAAATTCAAACTCATGCACACGCACTCTCACTCTCTCTCTGTGCCCAAGCTTGACCTGCAAGCCACGCCCACACATGGAGAGTCAGAGACGACGCAGAACGGACAAGTCAAGGAGGAGGCCACTGCCGTTGGCGATGGCTTGATTTGCGGTTTCGAGACGCTCAGTTGCCTCATCCACAACGGCTTGATTTTTGGATACGAGTCGCTCGATCGCCTCTATGGCAACCATCTCGACTGCAAAGTCTTTTGGGTCTTCGTTTCTCATTGCATCTTGACTCTAAATCTGAACCACGATTTCCTAACCAGATTAACATATAGAGAGAGACGAGGCTCAGTGTCACTTGATCGTTACTGGCTCGTTTTACATCCGTGGATTTTAGAATCCTTGTCACTGTTGATTTGATTGACATGGCATGTAGTGTTGTCGTCTTCTTTGATTGGATTTTTAACCTAAGTGATCAAGGGACTGAAGTTGATCACTCTACATCCATGGAATTAAAATCGACAAAGTTCATTTTAAAGGAAGATATTCCAGCACTCTCGTAGTTTTCGAACATATATATATATATATATATATATATATATTGAAGGGTATCAGTCACATTATGAGTGCAAGTTAAGAGCATAGTTCTAAATCATACCCATTGAAGAAGAATGCTCTCGCCAATGATTGAACCAAATATCGAAAGCTCATCTTTAAGCTCTCCTATAGTCTTAGATGCACCCATTTCACTGGATCTGCCATCCACCTTTCGCAAATCCTATGCCTTCAAGATCGATTATCTTTATGAGGTGTCCTCCCTCAATGAAGATGATAAGATCTCCAACACTCACCTTCTTCTCATAAATTGCTACTCCTCTTTTGCTAAACTTGCCTCCTTTTCGCCAATTAGATCCATCCCAAAGCTCATTCAACGTACTCCTAAATAAGTCAAGGAATATGTTCAGTCCACCAGATTTGACCAGCATCCCATTCTGGCTCCCCAGCAGGAACATTTTGTGATTCTACAAATACCCCCAGAATTTATGCACCAGTGGTTCACTCAAGGCTATACTCACCTCCATTTTGGAGCAATCCATCTAGCCTTGACTTTTCATGGCTGAAAGGGTATTTCGGTTGTGGCTCGAATGGCCCTCCTTGATACAAGGTTCCTTGACTATCAGCATGCTTGTATCGAGAAAGTGGAAACCACTCTAAGCGCGGGAATAGTGTTCATTACCTTGTTTCCCTATTTCAATATGGCCCCATCAAATCCTTGTTTGCTTAATGCCTTGAAAGTCCAGTTGCAAATCACTGAAGCACCCCAAACTCCAGAGTCCGTTGTGGCAACCCTTCACTACCAAATGGTGTACAAAGTGCAGAATCATGCTGTAGATCTTACACTACCTGATGTAGCAAAAGATGCTCTGCTGATCTTCGCTGATAATATGTAGACTCCTTGCGTCCATATTTCCAGATAGATTCCTCATCCTGAGTTAGTCAAGCTTCTCATAGATACCTAGGTGACTAACTATGAAAAACTTCAGCAAAGTTCATCACCAATCCAAGTGACCGAATCCAAATTCACCAAGAAGAAGGATGGCACTGTAGTCATCAAGTTTGACCATTCTCAGGAGAAAACAGAAGCTCCTTCTTTCATTTTCCCCACAATCTTGATGATGAAACCTTATGTTCTAGAAGTTCTAAAAGGAGAAGGAGACAAACTAGAGGTGACAGTCCACCTCTAAAGGACGGCATTTGGTTTACTTTCGAAATCCCATCATAGGACATTGTCCTTGGGATTTAGACTGTCAATGCCTAGCATGCTTAGCCCCAGAAGGAGAAACGATGGCAACCCCACAAGAGCAAGTAAAAAAAATCCTGCTCTGAGAGTCTGTTTCGATGTCCTATCAGAGAAAATCTTCTCATATTGCTAGTCGCAAGCCTCGGTTTGTCCCTAAAGGTTCGACATATTTTGATCTTACTGGGGATGATTCGCCTCAAATATCTCCTCACCATTCACTAGAAGAGGAAGTTACTCAGGAAGCAACTCCTATTTCGGTAAGAAGGCATGAGGTGCTTCTTAAACATTATGAATTTTTGAAAAATGGAGGAAGTCCCATGGATTTCATAAGTTCTTTCTTGAAAGAAAATGGCTACAGGAATGAAACCCTATTTTTGAGAGCCATGGAGAAGCTAGAGCTAGTAGAGGCTGGAAGAGCGGAAAAGGAATTATCGACCTTTCCTACTGATCCTCGCTTTGGGACGGAGGGTCAAACTGACATAAAAAAGGAAGATGATGATGAGAAGAAACCAAAAATAGGTGTTGCTGCTGAAATTGTTGGAGAAAAATGGAAGTTGTTTCGTTCAAAAGACCATAAGAAAGTTTCCTCTCAAATGCTGAACAGGAGGGTTATCAACCCTCGCACCGTGGATTTTGACTTTCTGGATTCCATCAAGGTGAACTTGAGAGAAAAGTTTATCAAACTTCAGATTGAGAAATTTTGTGTGGAGACGTCATATGCTTACCCCAAATTGACAGCATATTTTTATTCCAACCTATCTGTCTTGGATCCCATTCACATTCAATTTACTGTGTGTGATAGAGTGTTCGATATTGATGTTAATCTGTTGGCTGACATTCTGGGGGTAGAGAGGAGTGGATTCTTGTAACGAGCAAGTCACCAAGTTTTTGGTAAGGAACAGGATTCCTAGGGGGAGCATTACTTACTCTTGGATGTTTGCTTCTAATATCTTGTTGCACAAGATAGTCATCAACTCATCAGACCCAAGGCTGCTTCAAAATGTTTCCAAATTCGAAGCAAAAATGATGTGGGCCATCTGCAATGGTGTGGCCTTCTCACTCCCTCACACAATCCTACTGCATATGTACAGAACTGTTATGAAGGGAAAAGAACAACTACCATACATGGCATTGGTAACCAGGCTCTTCAAACACTTTCAGATTCAACCGCCATCCCAACTTCACTCCAGAACCATTGTTCCAATGCAAATTGGATGGAAAATGATCTCAAAGATGAGATTAAAGGATCTCTCTAGAGCCCTGACACTTCTGAAGAAGGAATTTGTTAGCAAAATCAAGTCAGGATCTATTGCTGAGAAGAAACGCAAAGGGAAAAGCGTTGTCTCAAAAACACCAAAAAGGAAACGTCATATTCTTCTCCAAAATGAAGAAGAGGAAGATGGTGATGACGAGACCATCTCTACTATTACCTTGTGTGATCTTAGAGATATAGCTAATTCTGAGGAAAAAGAAGAGGATGAAAGCGAGAAAGAATCAGAAGAAAAGAGTAATGGTGAAGAAACTGAAGTGAAAAAGAGTGAAAATGATGACTCAGAAAGAGATGCCAATGTGAACAAGGAATAGGAGGAGACTGATAAGGAAGGAGAAGATACAAGGGAAATTGATGCCTAAGATGTTGAGGAGACGAATACTGGTAGACAAACCCGTGCTAGCAGAGAAGGAGTTCAAGAAGGAGAAGTTACTTCTCAGACTGAAGCTACTAAGACAAGGGGAGTAGGTGAGAAAACTCCTCTTACTGAACCAACTATTAGTGATGACATCAGTCGATCTCCTCTAGATGCTGAAGACATTTTTGCATCTCATTTCCCTAAAGTCAACACAAAGAAGCTAATGTTCAAGGAAAGCAAAGAATTTTACACATTCAGGTCGATGTTCCTTCACCTCTAGATACTCCACCAGTACAATTTGCTGAAGTTAGTGCCCAAACATAACCATAATCAAACTATCCTCGGATAGTAGAACTCCTCTTGGAGATTAAGGCATAGCAATATGCAATGGAGTTTGAAATCCAAAAGTTGCATGTTGCTCTCGGTACTACCTCAGAGTCTCTCACAAAAAGGTACAATCTCTTGATGATCAAGTCCAGACTTTGAATCAATAGGCATCGCAAAATCTGGCAAAAGTTGAGACTGTTTATCATCAATGCCTAACTAAGCTTGAGGAGACCATGCAAACCTTGGAAGATTTCCAACTTGTTCATGTTCCAAAACAACCCTGATCCTTTTTCGACCTAACATCTTTTTATGCTTCATTGATTTTATCGTTTTGCTATTGACAAAAAATGGGAGACTATGTAGATTGAATCTTATCTTTGACTTGTGATTGTGTTTAACTTTTCTTGGTGTGATTTGCAAACTATTAATTGATGTATTTTGTGGATGCAGACTATGTGTTTACTGTCTGTTTTCTCTATCAATTATATATGATGCTAAAGTGTTGTTTTGCAGGATAATTTTCATATAATGATTAAATCTGCATAAAAGTTTTGTCGCCATAAAAAATAGGGAGATTGTTGAGAAAACTCCTATCGGGTGTTGAAGTTGACAAAACTTTCTTGTTCTTGTTCTTTTTCTGAAGAATACTAGACTTTTGTGCTATATCATTGAATTTTGTCAAAGTCTATTTACTCTAGAAGTCTTTCCTACTCTGACGAGATCTAGACTGAAACTAAGTCTAGAACGAAGATATAATCAGACCCAAGATTATTGATCTTTCGACAAGGATTCAGTACGAACGAGATTTATCCTTAATATTGCCGTGACCCGATCTCGCCGCCCCTCGAATGTCAAAGGGGGAAGGTCGGATTTAGGAGTACTTGATCATAAGATCACAAGCTCTCCCAAGCTCGTACCCCGCTTGACAGCGAATTCATTTATACGATCTAGGTATTTAACAACCTAAGAATATATAGGAGTCGCCACTAGCCTTATATATATATTTTTTGGGGTCGGCTAGAAAACCCAATCGAGGGTTGGGAGAGTTCCCTCGATTCCTACGCAACCAGATATCTAGATTCGGGGACTTGGGTTACGCTAATATAACTATTAGCGCCCTTTTGGTACCTAACAGTATGTTGTGTTTTTCCTAACATGTCCATGCATCTCTTTTTATATTTTCGGGATTATCAATTCTAAACTAAGTGATCATGCGTGATGGATTACTTTTATGCTATTCTATTTCTAAAAGAAAAAACAATAAAAGGAATCAATCAGAGAAATTGAAAGTGCAAGACATGAAGTAAACAATCAATAAAAAGCAGTAAATCTAATCATGCAATCCTAAAGAATATGAAAGAGAAAACAATCAGGAAAGAAAGGAAACCCGCAACTCGTCGGGTTTTATACAAATAGTACAAGATAATAGTCGGAATGGACATCGACTTCCATCGTCTTCACACCAAAGTCCACCTTTGGAATCCTAATCTAGACCTAATCTAAGAAACCTATAACTAGGTATATACGTGGAAGGAAACAAACAAACATATCAAAACATCCAAGAACAGGACATTATTGGTGTTCACAAATGGTGACTAAAGTCATGAAGTCCTTAGACCAAATTCTAAGTGAAATCCCAAGGTCCAACATCATTACGAAGCTTATGATATGCTCTAAGTATGTCTAGAAGGGCTCAAGACATCAAAAATGCTCCTAAGGAACTTGATTGAAGACATTTTCATAGAAACACAATCAATTAAAATCACAGCAAGGATTGCACAAAACGTGGATGATATTCATTGAAATGAAGACATAAAAAAAAAATAATAAACTATGAATGTCCAAGTATATAGAAGGAAATGTCATGATCATCTATCATGAGACATCGAAGTCATACTTTGTTCACGAAAATCTATATGAAAACATAAAAAAAACAGAGCAAAAACCCAACATTATAGATTGCAGCAAACCAACAGTGACTTTATGGAAGCCATTGACCTTGCTAACGATGACCATTTGATTCAATCTATACCTTGTTAGAAAGCTTATGAAATTTCCAATGACTCTCATGAAAGATTCAACTCCAACAAAGCATGTTTACTAGCCCAAATTTGAGCACACGCATCAGGTCTCAAACAGGACAGATTCTGGACAGAACTTTAGACATGTGAAAACCATATCAAATGAAATTCAATCAGGGCATATGAACTATCAAATCGAAGCTTGAGAAGTTTATTTTCTATGTCTAGAAGGGCTCGAGGTCAAAAAACCTCATCTAGCACCTCGTTTCAGCCAAAATAGAAAGTGACATATTAGGTATACGAAATTGCAGATCCAGGCAAATCGACTTCAATCAACTTCAAGTTCATCATCAATGATTGTCAACTCATCGCAAATCATGCGAAATCAGCATCATAGGAAAGATTAAAATGAGCCTACTTCTTAAGAGAAGTTGAGTCCAATTGACGTCAAATTGATAGTCGAAAAATGATCATCATAAGGACATACAAATCAGCCACAAATGATTTAGAACATAATGCATAACTAATGGTTTATAAAACCATACTGACAATGCACAAAGAGTGGTTCTAACAATGAATCACAGCAACCCTACAACCTTAAAAGGGTTGACAAAAGTAACGAACCAAGTTTTTATTTCTACAAATTTCTGCTTATTTCCACCAACTTCAACCATCAATTTCATCCATCAATAGATCTCTACTTGATTGAGAAAACTTCCCAAATTTGAGTAAAATAATACCAAAACAAAGATTTATTACTTTCTAAAACTCAATCTGATTCAAAGTGGAAACGAATATCAATCAAAGTCAGCGAGGCCAATGAGCACAGGTTTTAAGCATGTCATAATCCTAAAATTACTCAGATTGATTGGATCAAGAATAAGCAAAGATGAAATCAATATGGGCATCGTGATTTAAGAAAGCCATGAACATCTTGCATATAGACTGATGAAGACACTATGCATATATTCATTCAGGCATTTTCACAAACATATGGCAGGCATCTCAGCTTAGTGGCCAAAACACAAGGGCGAATCAGCAACTTAAAATCACACGACCACATCATAATCCAAGCGGGCTCAAATCAATAGCATATCCACAATAAGATGCTGCTTTCATTCTAAAGTTCTTGATCTCCACCTTTGAATTAATGACCCATACCTATTTATTCAAACCCTCGGCTTTTGCCCTCACACGACTAACATTCGCAGCAACATTACTCTTATATTTTGACCATGAAATCCAGTCACAACTAGTTCCGCTCTACAACAGAAATCCTGATCTACTTCAACACCAGATACAGAGCCTAGCGGTTTTCCAGATACAGATCATGATTGAGCCAGAGAGAACGAGAGAGAGCGACAGAACTAGCGCGAGACAGAGCGATCGAGAGAGAGAGAGAACTTGATCAAGCCAAAGATAGAGCCAAGAGAAAACCCCGGCGGTGGATGACGAACGGATGAAACCTAACTGAAGGTTACGACTCTGCACTCGGCACGAATTCGAGCTGACGTTGTTGTCACCGTCGTTTCCTTCGCTACCGCCATCGCCGATCGGCTTCAGAGCTCGAGAAGATGCAGATGAGGAAGTCGATCCTCAAGCCAAAGAGAGAGAGACCGATTTCCACCTTGAATCGATTCGGCCGTCAAACCCTAGATCGCTCTCCGAGATGCAGAGAGAGTGGAAGAGAGAATGCCTCGAGGTTTCGAGAGAGAGTTCGTTTGAGAGAATTCGCGAGGGAGAGAATTCGAGAGCCGAGAGCGTGGGAGAGAGACTCCGTGTGTGAGGGAATTTGAGAGAGCGCGCGGGAGAGAGAGAATCTGTTTTCCCTTTTTTTCTTTTTGTTTTCTTTTTTCCTTTTTATTCATTTTCATTTCTTCTTTTTCTTTTCTTCTTTTTTTTTTTGTTTTGTTTTCATTTTTTTTTATGTTTTCATTCATTCATTTCATTTTATTTTTTAAAAATCTTTTTGGCTCTTTATTTTTTATATTTTTGCAAAAAGAAAGTTTAAAATGTCGATAAAAAATCAGGTGTCAATAGCTGCCCCTCTTTGGGTGGGAGTTCGAAGAGGTTCCACTCAAAGATAAAATTGATACCCGAAATTTTTAGTCGACTCGATTGTGATAATAGACAAAGATAACAGCAATAATAGTTGGTTAGGGACATACCTGATACTTACCTATGCTCATGACGATATCTGAACTCTTGTTGAGATTTATTTACTCTGTTTCTCTACTCTCTCTCTCTCTCTCTCTCTCTCTCTCTCTCTCTCTCTCTCTCTCTCTTGTGAAATGGAATGAAGGAAATAAAATCACTAAATGGAAAATGAATGATTTAAGGATGACCTACAAACCGTATGGTCTAGACTGGGAGAAAGGTCTCACCGCGTAAGAACGGGTTTCAACCGGGAGAAAGGTCTTACCGTATAGGAACGGGCTTCGACCGGGAGAAAGGTCTTACCGCATAGGAACGGGCTTCGGCCGGGTGAAATGGTCTTACCGTGTAATAACGAGTTACGACCAGGAGAAAGGTCTCACCGTGTAAGAACAGATTGCGACCAGCAGAAAGGTCTTACTGTGTAAGAACGGGTTTCGACCGGGAGAAAGGTCTCACCGTGTAAAAACGGGTTTCGACTAGGAGAAAAGTCTTACCGTGTAAGAACGGGTTTTGACTAGGAGAAAGGTCTTACCATATAGGAACGGGCTTTGACCAGGGAAAGGGTCTTACCATGTAATAACGGGCTTGGACCGGGAAAAAGGGTCTTACCGTGTAATAACGGGTCTCGACCAGGTATGATTTTCAAAATTGCTGGAGAACCAATCTTGTGAAATAACATTGATTGTCAAATCCTTTCAGAGAAGATTTTAACAAAATGAGATTTGATTAACCATCTAAGGGTTAAATCAAATATGCCGAGTGAAAATATTCTAATCAAAAGAGGTCTTTCACACTAGCTCTCAAAAATGGCTTTTGTTCCCAACCATTGATATGGGAAAACTGTTTAATCATCACTAGAGAAGTCTCACTCAACCTATGTCTAAGGCTTTCGGAAACGTTCACAGTGAATACAATCCATTGATGAAAAGGTCTTTTGAAAGGACCATAATGATGGCTTGGTCATGGGCTTACACAAAGGGTATGTACTTTGAAGCCAAGAAATGAAAATTCAATCAATATCTTCATCGAGTTTACAAGTCAAGAACCTTGAAGATAAGATAAGATAGGATTGCTCCCACTCCTTCTAGCGGTAGCTCCTATGTGATACTCTCATTTCAACTCGAACCATCCCAATCGGAAGAGACTTTGGATAAAGGTTGTAATGTTGGTTTAGGTGAGGCTTAAAAAGGCTTGAAAATTTTTCAAATATCGAAGGGTTAAAAGTGAGTGATTATCTTGGCATCATTACCATCACACGACTTTTCAAAAATTTGACTCTTGAAATTTAACCTATCTCAAGAGTCCTTTTGGTAATTTGTTTTGAGACATGAGAGCTTCACTCTCTGTTCTAATGATATTGCTCGCAATACATGTTTTCTCTTGCAAGACATTTCTTTTGCTTTTCAACGGATGGTCTTTTACATGACCATTGATTTCGCTCTTCTTCGCACTTTTGCTTTTCCTTGCATTTTTTTTATGGGCATTGGCCTTGCTTTTACTAGGCACACTGCTTTTTCATGCCCCCTAGTTTTCACTCTCTTTTGAGTATGTAGGACTCTTGAGTGGCATTTACAAACATAGTCAATATTATCAATTTTGTTGGTAAATCATGTGCCTTGCCCCAGTGTGGGGAGATAATCATCACCTGGGTTATGAAAGAATTGTATAAGGCTCAAATTGGCTAAGCAAAGGATAATTGTGTTTGTGATAGTGAACGGAATGCTCTTCATCACTTCGAGAAGCTTCGAGTTTCAATAAGAAATCACCTGAAGCTAGCACAAGAAGATTGATGCAAGTGAAAGCAATAAAATCTTTCTTAATCTTTTACTCCATAATTTCCAACCAAGACCCCCTATTTTGCCCCAATGTGGGGTTGTTCTTGACAAGGTTATTTTGGAAATGCTCCCTATTTGGCTCAAAGTGGCTTGCAAGAGATATCAATAGTGTTTGGGATTGAGAAATGAAATGCCTTTATCATATCAAATCACGTATTCAACGTGAATGAATCCTATGCCCTAAGACATGGTTCTTTCCACTCAATTCTCTCAAGGAGTGTATAAGGACGTATTTGGTAAAGAAGTTGCCTCTCATCATTTTAGGCATTACCACCTGGCATATTTAATATTCCCTTTTCAGGTTTTCCAAAGCACACTTTGGTTAAATTCAGCTCCTTGGGGAATGAAAATGTAATGAAATTTTGCTTGAAAGGACATTTTTCTTTGACCTTACTGAAGAGACTTTCGGAAATAATGTTGATAAAACTTGTGGACAGAACAGGCTTTGCCCAGCACAAGAGTTCACTTTCAGAGTTTTATCTGTACTTCAAGAATTCTAACTGACTCTTTTGGCAATCTAAAGGATAGGGTCACCTCTAAGTTCTAAAGAAGATGGCAACTTTTGAAAGTTCTGCATTTCTGAGATGAACCTCTTATGGACAGGTGGAATCTTCATCAGAGATCCTACAAAATGAACAAATAATGCAGATGCAATATGTATGCATGTGATGCATGGCTCAGATTCAATCCAAAAGTGGCTCAAAGGCCTTTCACTTTATTCATGGATAATATTTCTTGACAGCATCAGCATTTACAGGTCTTGGCAATTCTCGACCATCCATTTCTACAAGAATTAATGCTCCACTAGGTAGCACTTTCCTTACAATATACGGACCTTCGTAGTTTGGAGTAAATTTCCCACGAGGATCTGGAATGATAGGTAAGACCTTTCTTAAAACAAGATCGTTGATCTCAAAATGTCTTGGTCTAACCTTGTGGTTGAATGACTTAGCTACTCTCTTATGATAGCTTTGTCCATGACATAAGGCTTTTACCCGCTTTTCATCAATCATATTAAGTTGTTCAAATCTTTGTTGAACCCATTCAGCTTCAGAGAGCTTGATTTGAGAAAGTACCCTCAGTGAAGGAATTTCTATTTCCACGGGTAACACAGCTTCCATCCCATAAACCAACGAGAATGGTGTTGCCCCAGTTGAAGTGCGAATTGAAGTTCAATAAGCAAACAAAGCATATGGCAACCGATCATGCCAATCACGATAATTTTCTGCCATTTTGGCTAAAATCTTCTTGATGTTCTTATTTGCTGCTTCTACAGCTCCATTCATTTGTGGGCGGTAAGGAGAAGAATTCAAATGGCGAATGTGGAATTCTCCCAGTAATTCATCCACCACCTTGTTGTTCAGGTTTGATCCGTTGTCTGTGATGATCGCTTCAGGAACTCCATATCGAGCGATGATATCACGACGGATAAACTTTGCCACGCTTTTTGCAGTAACGTGGGCATAAGAATTGGCTTCAATCCATTTGGTGAAGTAATCAATGGCTACTAAGATAAAACAATGTCCATTCGACGCTTTAGGATTGATTGGTCCGATGATGTCGATTTCCCACATTGAAAAAGGCCAGGGTTCGAACATTTGATGTAGGTCATTAAGAGGAGCATTGATTTTGTCTCCATAGACTTGGCATTGATGACAACATCTCACATGCTGAATACAGTTGACCTCCATGGTCAACCAATAGTAACTAAGCCTTATGATTTTTCTAGCCAAGAGATGGCCATTCATATGAGGACCACACTCTCCTTCATGTATTTCTTTCATCAGGAGTTTAGCTTCTTGTGCATCCACACACTTCAGTAAAATTGAATCAAAAGACCTTTTATAAAGGGCTCCTCCACTGAGCAAGAATTTGGATGCCAACTTTACCAAGTATTTTCGATCATTGGCTTGACTCCCTTGGGGAAATTTTCCTTCTCAAAGGTAATTCATGATGTCATAATACCAGGGTTGACCATCAAGTTCTTCTTCAATCATCAAGCAATAAGCAAGCTTTTTCAAAACATCAATTTGCAAAGGATCAACGCTCAAACCATCAGTTACTTGTAACATTGAAGATAAAGTCGCCAAGGCATCGGCAAATTGATTTTGTGATCTTGGCAGATAATCAAAAGAGATTTCATCAAATTCCTCGACTAAATCTTCGAGATATTCATGGTAAGGAATCAACTTCACGTCTCGTGTTTGCCATTCGCCTCTCGTCTGGTGGATGATGAGTGCAGAATCACCATAAACTTGAAGCTTTCTAACTCTCATATCGATGGCTAGTTGCAAACCAAGGATGCAAGCTTCATATTTAGAAATATTGTTGGTACAAGGGAATACCAGCTTTGCAGATACTGGATAATGTTGACCTTCTGGGGATATTAAAACTGCCCCGGTGCCAGAAACAGAAAAGTTAACTGCACCATCAAAATACATGGTCCACTTGTCAGGCGAGACCAAATAAATTCGTTCATCGATTTCATCCCAATCATTAGATTTCCCGGGATTTTCGGCTAACATATTAGTTATGGCTCGCCTTTTGACGGACTTTTGTGACATGCTTTGAATATGAAACTCAGAGAGTAATATTTGCCATTTAGCGAGTCTCCCAACTAATGCGGGCTTCTCCAAAAGATATTTAATCGGGTCATTTTCAGTCACCAGAAGGATGCGGTGATGAAGAGTGTATTGCCTCAGTCGGTGTAAAACCCAAATCAAGGCTACATAGGTCTTTTCCACTTCAGGATATCGAATCTCGGAAGTAGTAAACTTCTTACTGAGGTAGTATATGGCACGTTCTATTCCATCCCTTGGTCCTTTTTGTGCTAACATAGCTCCTAAAGACTCCTCGTGAATGGTGAGATACAAGATCAGAGGTACACCTTGGATAGGCGATACAAGTACAGGAGATTGTGAAAAATATCACTTCAGTTCTTCAAATGATTTCTGACATTCTTCATCCCAGTTGACTTTGGCATTCTTTTTTAACAGCTTGAAGAACTGCTTAGCAGTTTCTGACAATTGAGAAATAAATCTTGCAACATAATTCAATCTTCCCAATAAGCTTCGGACTTCCTTAACAGTAGAAGGAGGTTTTAAGTCGCATATGGCTTTCACTTTAGAGGAATCTATCTCGATACCCTTATTGCTAACCATAAATCCCAAAAGCTTCCCAGACTTTGCCCCAAATATGCATTTTGCGGGGTTAAGCCTCAGCTTGAATTTCCTCAATCGGTCAAATAATCTTCTTAAGATTCCAACATGATCTTCACCTTGTCTTGACTTGGCAATCATGTCATCAACATAAACTTCAATCTTCTTATGCATCATGTCATGGAATAGTGTCACCATGGCTCTTTGATATGTTGCCCCTGCGTTCTTCAAGCCAAAGGGCATAACTTTGTAGCAAAATGTTCCCCATGGGGTGATGAATGAAGTTTTAGTCTTATCATCCTCTTTCATCCAGATTTGGTTATAATCGGAAAATCCATCCATGAAGGAGAACAATTCAAATCCAGCAGTACTATCAACTAAGACATCAATGTGTGGCAAAGAAAAATCATCCTTAGGGCTTGCCTTATTCAGATCACGGTAATCAACACATACTCGAACTCGTCCATCCTTCTTCATAATCGGGACTATATTAGCAATCCAATCAGCATAATGGGTGACTTCAATGAAACCAACATTTAAGAGCTTCATGACTTCTTCTTCAATCTTTTTCGACAACTCAGGTTTCGTCCTTTTGAGCTTTTGCTTCTTCGGCGGAATATTAGGATCAAGTGGTAACGCATGTTCCATGATCTCAGGATCTAAACCCGGCATATCGGCATACGATCAAGCAAAAATATCTCGGTACTCTTTCAAAAGTTCAATTAATCTACTGGCATCTGCTTGAGAGAGACTTGCCCCAATCTTGGTTTCTTTAGGGTTTCGTCCTTCTGAGCTTTTGCTTCTTCGGCGGAATATTAGGATCAAGTGGTAACGCATGTTCCATGATCTCAGGATCTAAACCCGGCATATCGGCATACGACCAAGCAAAAATATCTCAGTACTCTTTCAAAAGTTCAATTAATCTACTGGCATCTGCTTGAGAGAGACTTGCCCCAATCTTGGTTTCTTTAGGGTTTTCTGAATCTCCTAAATTCACAGTAATTGGTTGTTCGGTGGTAGGAGGTTTGGACTCTTCATGTCTAAGCCATTCCTTTTCAATAACTCAGGGATCATCTTCATCCTCTGAATCGGAATAATTGGGTTCATCACAATCTTTTGAATGTGAATCCGAGCCATGCAAATGACTATCGTGATGTGAAATGTCGTGCCTGAGATGCAATCAAAAGATGGTTAGTATGTATACATATAAATGAATGCAATGTATGTAAATGTCATGGAAAATTGGTTTTCAAATTCGAGTTTTTTTGAAGAAATTCACTGGGAACTAGCCCTCATGTCATTAGACGTCCTCGTTCCACTAAAACATTTTGAAACTATAGATCGTGTGGAGGCTCAGGCCTAAGCATCATCATAGGACTGATTTGGGCTTCACACGTCTATTAACAAAACATGAATTTTATTGATATGCGAAAATTGTATTATAGCGTATATCATCTTGGATCTAGAAAGTTTATGATCCAAATTATTACAAGTAGAAACGAATGAAATGGATAGAATTCCCTCGCAGGGGAGAATTGAATGGAATTCCCTCGCAGGGGAGAAATGAATGGAATACAACTAAGAATTAAATGCAAGAACTAAAAACATCCCTTACACCGTGGGAATTGTAGGCTCTTCATCCTCACTAATAGTGCCAACCAGACCATCCTCAAATAAATCAGCAAAGTGATAGACATTGGCCTCTTCTTCTTGCAAGAGCTTCGGTGGACCAGGAAAGAAATTCTTCAAAGGTAGAGGCAAGAGACATTGGTAGCTTTTACCTTTGATGCTTGGGCCTTTGTGATTACTTTGACCCTTACGGTCGCCTTGATAACCCAGGCCTTCATACTTGTTGATTTTGACCACCTTAATGGGATCTGTCATGCCTTAGGCGAACTTACCCAAACCTTTCCCCATAGCAAAACCGTTCTTGAGTAGTTCTCTACTTGCCATCAGGGAGGCTTCTAAGAAACGAGGCTTCCTGATAATCAACCCAACAGGCACATGAGTGACATACACCATCTCAAATGAGTGATAGCTCGATTCTCCCTTGATCTCAGGCTCAATGAAAGGTATGGCCATGTTATGGAAAGTCTCCACATCTCGTTCACGTCGGATAGTCACAATCTTTCCATCGATGGAAAGTTTCATCATTTGATGAAGACTGGAAGGAATGATTCCTGCAGAATGGATCCAAGGTTGTCCCAATAACAGGCTAAAGTTGCTCGGGATATCCAGTACTTGAAACTTTTGGGTCATGGTAATAGGGCCAATCATCAGTGGTAAATCGATTTCCCCTATTGTTTCTCTCCTCACTCCATCAAAGGCTCGAACAAGAATCGTTGGAGAAGAGACATTTTCCATTCCTATCCCCAATTTATGAAGGGTGGATAAAGGGCAAATGTTCAAAGCAGAGCCATTATCAATCAGGACTTTCAAAATCTTAGTCTCAAAATGTTGAGCGGACACATATAACGCCTTAGTGTGTGCTTGGCCCTCAGGAGGGAGATCTTTCTCAGAGAAAGTAATTTGATCTCTTAGAAGTATAGCGCCCACAAACTCTTCCAACTGCACTTCTCCAATGGCCTCAGGCACATGAACTTCATTTAAAATTTTGAGGAGAGCATTTCTATGCTTCTCAGAAGTCTTGAAAAGCTCCAATAGGGAAATTTGCGCAGGTATCTTGCGCAATTGGTCAATCACTTCTGCCTCACTTGTCTTGAGTGTTTTGAGGAGTTGTTCAGCTTCCTCATCAGTTACGGCCTTCTTTTCCACACCTTCGCGTGGTGAGTAGATTCGACCTGATTGAGTGACAGTGTCGATTTCATTTGTATTATAGTTCCAAGGGACCGCCTTAGTGTCATAAGTAGGAATCACTTTGGTATTGGAACATTCACCAATTTCTGGTGGCAATTCAATTACAATGGGACCAAAACCCGTGCTTGAGATCTTCATGGCTCCAAAATTATCAATCAATGAGCCGACTTCGATGACATTTTTGGCAGTTGTATCACTCCCACATGGGATTTTCCCTTTAGACAAATCAATCACAACAGGTTCAATCATAGCCATGAAGTCATCCTCGAATTCCTCTTCCCATCCACTAGGGACGATATCTTCAGGGTTTTGAAAATAAGTTGGAGGAGGAGTATACTTGACCATGAAGTCGTATTTCCCACTTGGTTGTCCCAAGGTGTCTACCACTTCACCCTTTTCACGGGCTTTACTCACGAATTCACGATCGGAACGGGAAGTTTTGTATTCATCATCTTCTTCGTTGTAGGAGGAGACCTCTTTATCCTTTGGCAAAATTGAAATAAGGTCTTCTTCATCATGAACGATATAACTTTTCAAATAGTGATCATCGAATGGTATGCTCCGTTCCATGTCTTGGATATTCATCGGGAGTACATTCTCATCGACATCCCCATGAATCATGTTGACATCTTCAGAATGCTTTGGAAGGGGATTTTGTTGGACATTCGGTGTTGAATCCTTAAATGTGAGCAGCTTTTTATCTAGCAAATTCTGGATCTTATAACGGAGCACCATACAGTTGTCCACATGATGACCTTTTTCACCCATATGATAATCACACGTCTTGTTAAGGTCGAACCCGACAAACTTTGGCGGATTATCCCTCGGGATCTCTTTTGCCACAAGATGATTTTCGATCAGCATTGGAAGTAGTTGTGACATTGGTCTAGGCAATGGAGTAAATTGCCTTTGGGGGGCTTTTCCTTTGCGATCAAAGTTTCAAGAAGAATTCCCTACCTCCATGGCAGGTCTATGAGCCTGAGGATTATATGGCTTCTGAGAAGAGGAGTTTTGTATATAAGCAATCTCGACAGTTGATTCTTTATCCCTCTTTGGGGCATATTGACAATTTGTGGTTTCGGTCAACCTTCCTTCACGCATGATCCCCTCGATGCGTTCACCTAACTCCATAAATGTGGCAAAATTCATACAAGTATGGTTGTACATCTTTTCGAAAAAATCACGGGGCATAGCTTGAAGCAACAATTTCATGGTCTCTTTCTCAGACAATGGTGGTTTTACTTGAGACACGGTGACCCTCCATCTTTGAGCGTAGGCTCTAAATGATTCGGTTCTCTTTTTCTCGACCCGGACTAATTCTTCTTGAGTTGGAGCAATTTTAGTATTGAATTTGTATTGCTAAAGGAATTCATCAACGAGATCTTCCCAAGTACGGATCTTCTCCATGTCCAACTCTATAAACCATGTTAACGCAGGACCAACCAAGCTGTCCTGAAATGAATTAATCAAGAGTGGGGGATTATCTGAATAACGGGCCATCTTGCCCAGATAATACTACAAATGAGTCTTAGGACATCCGATGCCGTCGTATTTCCTTGTGAACTCAGGCTCCTTGTAGTATTCAGGGACAATAACTTTGGCAAAGGGCGATAGTTTATCAAACCCCTGTAACTGATAGCCTTGCAGCATGCAAAGGCGCTCCTCAAATTTTTGCAAGATGCCTTGCATTTTCTTCATCGAAGTGTGAAGTTGGAATTTCTTTAGAGGAAGGCTCTGGACCAATAACTATTGGGATTGTAGTGGGAATTTCTTCCGCGGACCCTTTCCCCACGGGCTCTACCATCGGAGCTTTAGCGGGCGCGGTAGGAATATTCATGGTAGACGAAGCAAGAGTTACAGACGTCAAGTTTCTGACTTGGCTGGAGAGATCAGCCAATAATGCCATCATTTGCGCCATTTGATTTTCCATATTAATGACGCGGGCTCGGGTGTCTTCGTTTTCCATCTTTGCTTGGCGGCGAGTTCATATAACAAATCTTTCTTCAGCTGTTTTTCAAAACCTCCTATAAAAGAAAATGATTTGGATTAGTACCAATCAAAAGAAACCATTAAAGTACAAATCATGGTCAATTTTATATTTTCTTGAGATGAAATAATGATAAGTATATATGATCCCAGTATCATATAACATCCTCTTATCAAAATTTCTTCAAAAGAAATTATACAATTGAAAAGGAATGACGACAAATATTTAATCATAATGCCCCTTTTCTAAAAATTACATGGAAATGTTCATGAATTTCATTCATTTCAATCGAACAATTACAAGGGAAAACAGAACCTTACTTTCTTGAAGCTTACAAAGTGGTTCAATTTTACATGTGATTTTTACATGGGATATGAAAATGAATACAAGTAAACCTCAATAGAAAGGAGGGAAACACAAAGGAGATCTCTTTACAAGAAAAGCATATGAAATGGAAACCTAAGGACTAGGTGGGATCCTGCGGAGACGCTTGTTTTCATGGGCCAAGCGTTCCTCATCAATCAAGACACTGTCTTCTTGCTCTTGAATATGAGCTCGCCAAAAACCTTGAGGTTCGGGAATATCCGGCAACTGAACCTCGAGCTCAGGTTCTACTTGACGATATATGTAATCGATGGTAGCTTGATGAGTCTTCATCTCTCCTTCCAAATCAGCTTCATCGATGGCAACCACGCAATGCAAGCAATGGGAGTACCCTAGCTTGAGGATTGGCGGGATCGTTTGAAGTGCACGATATTGACAGAGTACCCTTAAAGGGTAATATGACGTTAAACCCGTCAGTCCCACAAGGGGGAGTGGATCGTCAACTCCACTAAAAAGGCGCACCTCGGGATTCCCAAGCCATCGAACATGCCATTGAATTAGCTAGGGTTGAGGTTTTTGAGGAAATGAAACCACGTAGAGAAAGACCATGATGGAAAGGATTCATTTCTTTGGGAAAATCTAAGAATTGGATGATGATATTTTGTGACATCAACAATCTTCATGTGAGGGGCAAACTCTTTGATTTGTGAAAAGAGCCAAATTTGGAGAAGTCCTAATGGGGCTCTAAGAGTTCCTCGACCATTTGCTTTGAAACGATTAAGAGACACAAAAGTTTCAGCAAGGATCATGTGTGTAAAACAATTAAAGGCGAGACTTGGTTAACAATGTGAGTGACCAAATGATCCATTGTTTTTCGGGTGTATGGGAATATAACAAAGCCGAAGAACATGAGTAGGAAGATACGAGGAATTTGGTTCCCAGATTTAGGCTTAAGGTCAAGGAAATATTTCTCGAGGAAATTATAAGGCATACCATGATAATTTCCATTAAGAATGGCTTCAATTTTATCGGTAGGGATATTAAGGAATTGACTTAGAAGAGAAATCGGGTTTTGACCAATAGGAGTGACGAAGCCTAAAGAAGCTTTACCTAATCCAATGGCTTTTTGAAACTCCTCAATTGTAGGGGTCAATTCATATTGATTAAACACGAAAGTGGAAGTCATGGGATTCCAAAAATGAACCAATGCTTTGGCCATTGCAATACGTGGTTCGACTTTTAATAAAGTCGGGAGGAAGCCTATGCGTTTTTCCACGTAGTCTTGATGTCTTGGGTCAAGCTTCTCCCATAAAGTCTTGAAATTCCCAAGCACGGGGATTACATCCACTTCGGGTTTACCCGTCTAACCCTAAACCTAAAGGGGCACCCATGATTAAAACATATCGTCGTTGAAATATAAAGTGCATAATTGAAATATGGAGAGTAAAAATATAAGCGTGATAAAAAAGGAACGATCTCTTACCCACCAAACACATGGCAAGCACAAGTCACATGTCGCATGAAACTGTGAGGTTTTGACGCCTAAGGTGAGGGTGCTAAAGGCTCAAGGTCCTCATCCCAAAGGATAAAAACAGTTTACCCATCGCTACTATCGTCGATCAATGCTATCTTTATCAGTTGGGATAAGCGGGTTTGTGTAAGTAATGGATTACCACGAGTATTCACTCGCAGATTCCACCCATAAACCCTCCTAAGGTCCTAGATTGGGCGATCAGGGTTTTAGACCACGGTTGTGTGTGCAGTGTCATGCTAAAGCTTGTAAACATGCATTTAAATTTAAACATCCATCACTTCAATATAAACCCTCATACATTCATACATCCTTACACCATCTACAAAACAAAGGGTTTACAAGCACGCCTCCCCTTATAACTCCCACCTACAAAACCATTTAACACAAGGTTAGCGACTAACCTGATTTTCCACGCGACTTTGACATGCAGGCGATCCTACACGACACATGTTAGTTAAAACACAACAACCATTTTAAAACGGCTTCAAGTCCTCTTAATCTAGTAACCAGTCCCCAGGGGAGTCGCCAAGTCTGTCGCGACCCGATCTCGCCGCCCCTCGAATGTCAAAGGGGGAAAGGTCGGATTTAAGAGTACTTGATCATAAGATCGCGAGCTCTCCCAAGCTCGTACCCCGCGTGACAGCGAATTCATTTATACGATCTAGGTATTTAACAACCTAAGAATATACAGGAGTCGCCACTAGCCTTATATATATATATTTTGGGGTCGGCTAGAAAACCCAATCGAGGGTTGGGAGAGTTCCCTCGATTCCTACGCAACCAGATATCTAGATTCGGGGACTTGGGTTATGCTAATATAGCTATTAGCGCCATTTCGGTACCTAACAGTATGTTGTGTTTTTCCTAACATGTCCATGCATCTCTTTTTATATTTTCGGGATTATCAATTCTAAACTAAGTGATCATGCGTGATGGATTACTTTTATGCTATTCTATTTCTAAAAGAAAAAACAATAAAAGGAATCAATCAAAGAAATTGAAAGTGCAAGACATGAAGTAAACAATCAATAAAAAGTAGTAAATCTAATCATGCAATCCTAAAGAATATGAAAGAGAAAACAATCAGGAAAGAAAGGAAACCCACAACTCGTCAGGTTTTATACAATGCATGGGACCCGAGACATATGTCGGGAAAACAAATAGTACAAGATAATAGTCGGAATGGACATCTACTTCCATCATCTTCACACCAAAGTCCATATTTGGAATCCTAATCTAGACCTAATCTAAGAAACCTATAACTAGGTATATACGTGGAAGGAAACAAACAAACATATCAAAACATCCAAGAACAGGACATTATTGGTGTTCACAAATGGTGACTAAAGTCATGAAGTCCTTAGACCAAATTCTAAGTGAAATCCCAAGGTTCAACATCATTACGAAGCTTATGATATGCTCTAAGTATGTCTAGAAGGGCTCAAGACATCAAATATGCTCCTAAGGAACTTGATTGAAGACATTTTCATAGAAACACAATCAATTAAAATCACAGCAGGGATTGCACAAAACGTGGATGATATTCATTGAAATGAAGACGTAAAAAAAAAAAAAAACTATGAAAGTCCAAGTATATTGAAGGAAATTTCATGATCATCTATCATGAGACATCGAAGTCATACTTTGTTCACGAAAATCTATATGAAAACAGAAAAAAAACAGAGCAAAAACCCAACATTATAGATTGCAGCAAACCAACGTGACTTTATGGAAGCCATTGACCTTGTTAACGATGACCATTTGATTCAATCTATACCTTTTTAGAAAGCTTATGAAATTTCCAATGACTCTCATGAAACATTCAACTCCAACAAAGCATGTTTACTAGCCCAAATTTGAGCACACGCATCAGGTCTCAAACAGGACAGATTCTGGACAGAACTTTAGACATGTGAAAACCATATCAAATGAAATTCAATCAGGGCATATGAACTATCAAATCGAAGCTTGAGAAGTCTATTTTCTATGTGTAGAAGGGCTCAAGGTCAAAAAACCTCATCTAGCACCTTGTTTCAGCCAAAATAGAAAGTGACATATCAGGTATACGAAATTGCAGATCCAGGCAAATCAACTTCAATCAACTTCAAGTTCATCATCAATGATAGTCAACTCATCGCAAATCATGCAAAATCAGCATCATAGGAAAGATTAAAACGAGCCTACTTCTTAAGAGAAGTTGAGTCCAATTGACGTCAAATTGATAGTCGAAAATGATCATCATAAGGACATACAAATCAGCCACAAATGAATTAGAACATAATGCATAACTAATGGTTTATAAAACCATTCAGACAATGCACAAAGAGTGGTTCTAACAATGAATCACAGCAACCCTACAACCTTAAAAGGGTTGACAAAAGTAACGAACCAAGTTTTTATTTCTACAAATTACTGCTTATATCCACCAACTTCAACCATCAGTTTCATCCATCAATAGATCTCTACTTGATCGAGAAAACTTCCCAAATTTGAGTAAAATAAAACCAGAACAAAGATTTATTACTTTCTAAAACTCAATCTGATTCGAAGTGGAAACGAATATCAATCAAAGTCAGCGAGGCCAATGAGCACAGGTTTTAAGCATGTCATAATGCTAAAATTACTCAGATTGATTGGATCAAGAATAAGCAAGATGAAATCAATATGGGCATCGTGATTTAAGAAAGCCATGAACATCTTGCATATAGACTGATGAAGACACTATGCAGATATTCATTCAGGCATTTTCACAAACATATGGCAGGCATCTCAGCTTAGTGGCCAAAACACAAGGGCGAATCAGCAACTTAAAATCACACGACCACATCATAATCCAAGCAGGCTCAAATCAATAGCATATCCACAATAAGATGCTGCTTTCATTCTAAAGTTCTTGATCTCCACCTTTGAATTAATGACCCATACCTATTTATTCAAACCCTCAACTTTTGCCCTCACACGACTAACATTCGCAGCAACATTACTCTTATATTTTGACCATGAAATCCAATCACAACTAGTTCTGCTCTACAACAGAAATCCCGATCTACTTCAACACCAGATACAGAGCCTAGCGGTTTTCCAGATACAGATCATGATCGAGCCAGAGAGAACAAGAGAGAGCGACAGAACTAACGCAAGACAGAGCGATCGAGAGAGAGAGAGAACCTGATCAAGCCAGAGACAGAGCCGAGAGAAAACCCCGACGGTGGATGACGAACGGATGAAACCTAACTGAAGGTTACCGCTCTGCACTCGACACGAATCCAAGCTGACGTTGTTGTCGCCGTCGTTTCCTTCGCTACCGCCATTGCCGATCGGCTTCGAAGCTCGAGAAGATGCAGATGAGGAAGTCAATCCTCAAGCCAAAGAGAGAGACCGATTTCCACCTTGAATCGATTCGGCCGTCAAACCCTAGATCGCTCTTCGAGATGCAAAGAGAGTGGAAGAGAGAATGCCCCGAGGTTTTGAGAGAGAGTTCGTTTGAGTGAATTCACAAGGGAGAGAATTCGAGAGCCGAGAGCGTGGGAGAGAGACTCCGTGTGTGAGAGAATCTGAGAGAGCGCGCGGGAGAGAGAGAATCTGTTTTCCCCTTTTTTTCTTTTTGTTTTCTTTTTTCCTTTTATTCATTTTCATTTCTTCTTTTTCTTTTCTTCTTTTTTTCTTTTTTTGTTTTTGTTTTCTTTTCATTTTTTTTTATGTTTTCATTCATTCATTTCATTTTATTTTATTTTTATCTTTTTGGCTCTTTATTTTTTATATTTTTGCAAAAATATTGTTTAAAATGTCGACAAAAAATCGGGTGTCAACAAATATATGGCTTTCTGACGAAGAATCTCACTTATTATAAATATATTAATGGAATCAATCACGAATTGATAAAATCAATCTTGAAGACAAGGTCCTTTTTAGGAAGCATCTACTTATGGAAACCTAGATTCTAATTGTATGGGCGACCAGAATCATCGAATTTTCATCTCAATCTTCAAACAGCTACAAGATTTCCTTAATCAACTATGTCCAATGGATTAATTGGAATGAATTCCTCCATAAAATTCCAACGGTTAGAAAGGCGTAAAGGAGTATCTAAGGAGGTCATTAAGTCCATTTGAGAGCGTGCGTGAAAATTGAAATTCCAAAGTTTGAGGTGTTTCCAACCACTTGTTCTTCATCGACAGCGCTTATAAATTGTATTCAAGAGATAAAAACACAAGAAGGGTGACTTAGTGAGAGAAAAAGAAATCCTCCACTGAGTGTTCGTACTCAAATCATTGTATTTCTCTGTTGATACCTTAGTAAATTTCAGCCAAAAGACTGTCAGCGTGAGAAAGTGAACGTAAGCTTGATCTAAGCCAAACCACTATAAATCTTATGTTCAATTTTCTCTTTGCCTAACTCTTTTGATTTGTTCATTACAATCTTTTTTTGAACTTTTCAATTTTTTTTTTTTTAAATCAAGTTTAATTGAGTCAAAACTTAATTCAAAAGTCTGATGGCACTTTTAGTCAAACTTTGCTTGCAAAATAACTTATTCTGCATTTATTCATTTAATTTGTTTTTACACCTATTTACCCCCTCTAGGTGGTAATACTAGTATTTTTAAAGTGGACTAGCTTAAGGCAATCACGTTTGCTTTCAAGGAGTTAGGATGTGATTTTGATGAATTGAGCCATTTTAGCATCATGGAGCTTTTGAAAGCAACGAACCGTTTATCAATCAGCCAAAGACACCTACTTGTGGTGGATGAAGGTTGGTGCATGGATGACTAGTTCAAGGAGTTAGATAAAGAGCTTGAAGCCAAGAGAGACGGATGGGTTCAATGATTGACTTGACTAAGCTATGCTTAATCGTAGGCCAATTGACTCATAAGCGCTAACAAAGAAAGTCGGTTATAACAAACATTCATCTTTGTCTATTATACGTTTTATTTATTACATGTAACCTACATGCTAAACTTCATAATTTTGTTCCAATCAAACCGTATTCTGGAATCAACTTTTGTCAAACTGTACGGCTCCACAAAGCTTTAAACCAATATTTCAATATAAATCTACAGTTTAATAACTCTAAAATTGGACTCCATAGCTCAAAAATTTCATAATTCCGAATTTACGACCTAATTTCGAAAATTAATCTGATTAAACGAACAATGAATTTGGGTACTTACCGCACATTGTAATTCGAAGTTTCAGCTTGTCAAGACATCGCGAACGGACGCACAAAATTTTCTTTCTCCTCTCCGCGATTCCTTTTTCTTCTTTATCAACGAACCCACCTTCCTCTTTCCTTTCCTTTCTTTTCTACTCGGTTTTTCTTTCATTCTTTAAAAATAAAAAATAAAAAAATCCAGCGATGGAGCTTTGTTGCCAGAATTTAAGGGATATTTGGGCTGGGCTTTGGGCCCATTATTGCATAACTCGTATCCCCTTAAGCCACTGGAGACAGTATAATGCTCGGAGATATCTAAGAACTCCATTAAAAAGTATCACTTGGACCATGGTTTCGGCTCACCGTTACCTGCTAAGGCTTTCGCAGAGATTGACAAAAAGTTGTCCCAAGATGTTGGCTGGTCTCTCTCTATCTCTCTCCCCATCATTTCCTCCTCCTTCAAATGGCAATATCTCAGTGCTTTCACCTATATAATTAGCCGATGCATATATATATGATATCATTATCATTTATGCATTTACAAATTCTTCTACTCGTGAACTGTTTTTGTAAATTGAATATGAGTTCTCAAACAGGTGATATGACTTCATTTTACTTTCCCATTCCAAAGCATCGGACTGAAATTGTATTACATTTTTGCCTCACAAAGGCTCATTCTACTCAGCCACAACTTAACTAATATAAATGATTCACCAATTAAAAGAAACTTTGCTGATACTTGTAACTAGTACTCTGATCAAATAGCCGAAGATCTCAAACAAACTTCATGAGTGGCAATCGTATGACCACTGCAAGTCATTGCAAAGGAAATTAGACAAACAATGAAGTCAGATAAAGCTTCAATAGCAAAGGACTATTCATTTGTCATGTTACAGTATTGGTACATGAGCCTTACTGTCGCTACATCCCTTCTCAAATAAGAACAATTCCTGCACGAACTCTGGTTCTTTCTCCCCCGGGCTTCTTGATAACAATTCACAATCCTTTCTGGACTGCCCTACTTTTGTACCACAAGACGTCATTGTCAGCACAGTTGATCTTCTCGAAGTATCCTAACCGAGGAAACATTTTCAGCACGTCTTCATTGTTTCCGATTCTCAATCTCCTAAGGTGTTTCAGCCGCAATATCTCAACTGACCATTGCTCATTCTGTTGCTGGTGATCCCAGTTAGCTAGTCTCCCTCCGATGATGTACAGCTTCTTCAAGTTCTCCAATTCTTGAGGGTTCAACCACTTCGGTATGCTTGCCACTGGCATACCTATGAGCTCTAGTTTCTCCGGTTGCTTTGGAAGAAACTGATCTTTCGGAAGACTTGATTGCGATGCCAGAGAAGTGACTCCTGAAGAGATGGTTAGAGAGCAAAGAGATGCAACCTCCTTCGACGATGCAAATTCTCCATCTCCTATGGCTGCTCCACGGCCTATGTATATACTTAGCCTTCTCAATTTCGTCAATTTTCGCAAATCACTGATCCTGCAAGGGTTTTTCCTTGCAGTCCCTATAACAAACCCCTTTAAAACCTGGAGGGAGGACAGTTTCTCAGTTCCTTTCGGCATGCGCTCAATAAGGTAACACTCCGATACATCTAGATGCGTTAGCTTCTTCAAAGATGCTATATCCTCAGGCAACTTCTCCAAATTGTGGCATGCTCAGAGGTCAAGAATCTCCAAGCTGACTAGTTCGACAATAGAATCAGGAAGAGCTGTGATCCTAGAAATTCCTCGAAGGCTTAGGAACTTCAAATGCTTGTGATGAACCCCGAGATCATCCAAGAATTTCTGATCATCAACTTCAATATGATAATTTGGCGAGTACTGCCATTGTCCTAGTTGAAGAACTGTCAATTGTTTCATGTTCGAAAGCAAACGGGATTGGAGGCTAATGTATTGCTGATTGACATTGAACACCGTGTGTACATGTTCATCTTTAGCCAGATCTCTATATAGTGGACTGTCTTCTCCACCTACTATTAAGCACAGCTGGCTGCCGCTTAAATTTTTGAGATCCTCACGGGAAGTTTTATCCTTCGACTCGAAATAGAAGAGCCCTGCTTCTTCCACCTTCGAGATAACCTGTAACGGATCAGTGGATGCATTTTACATCTATTCATGAGAGGGCTTGGATCGTTATCGTTGGGTTCAATTAGGCCTTGTCGTAGGAGCTCATTGTAGACTTCTTCACCTACTTGCTCTGCCGTCTTGTCTCCTCTTTGGGAAACTAAGCCCTGTCCCATCCACCAATATATTAAACTTATTTTCTTTATGATCGAATTTTCAGGAAAAATCGCCAAAGCAAGAAGGCAGGGGTCCCTAAGCTGAACTTTCGTCGTAAGAAGGTTCTGGCTTTCTTCGGCCCGCTCACGCCATTCTCCAGAGATTATTGGAGGTGGAACTTTCCTTTGATTCTGTCGATGTTGCGAGGGTGATTTCACCTTCCTGTAATGTTGCACAAGGTTCTCTAACGTGACGAGCTTATCTTCGGACAGGTTGGTATCCATGACGTTGTGTATAGCCTGCACGATCTCTTCCCAGGATTGCACTTTAGTGTTATCTTTCATGTCACCAGACATGGATTCATACAGAGACTTTTCCATTAATATGATGAAATGATCTATCTAGGAATATGATTCAACTTATTGTCACACCCTGAATTCTAGTAAAAATGGGATGACACTACCCAAAGAACGCAGCTTCAAACCATCAAAATTCAACTCCCAAAAGTTCCCGTGGTAACACTCTCACTTTAATGCCTACTAATCAAAGGATCTGAAAAGAATGAGAAAGAGAGAGGTGAGCAATTACAGCTCAGTGAGTAATTAATCTCTTTTATACATAGTCGAGCACTATCAAAAAATTCATGATCCAACTCTATAATATACATAACAAAATCACGTATGACTCATTTCATTTCAACAAGCTTTACACAATTCGGAAAAATACTCATTTAAATCAACATAAACATGAATGATCAAAGGACCCTCTGTACCAAAAGTACCTAGATGGAGACTCTTCTATTGATACTCTTGGTGAGTGTGACAAATTCCAGTTTATGGTTTCCTATGCACCAGCTCCACCACCAGAATTCACAACTTCAACATCACAAACTCCACCATCATCACCCCCTCCATCTCCTCCTCAAAAAAAAAAAACCAGCTATATCCCCATTCTATAAGCCAATCTTAAAGTGGGGAAAAAAACGTTCCTACCCACTTGAAGCTCCAGCAAAAACACCACCCAGTTCCTCTATTGCCATGTTCCACAAAACATTTTTCCCCCTCTTCGCCGGGAAGATTCTAAACTCTCATTTCCTGCTCCAGAAGAATTTATTGACCCACAAGCAAATATCGGCATGTTCCTAAGATACCTGCCCCCACTGATGTGGATGAACATGAAAGACAGAAAAGAACCCCTATTGCTGAAGTCGTTCTAAATTGGCAATCAGAGACTCTTCTAGCACATAACAATGCTTTTAAAGCAATTGATTCCAAGATTGTGAATGTGCAACAAGATCTTCGAAGGTATGATGAAACCACGAAGAAAATGCTTTTCGACTTCCAAAATAGGCTTCATGCCTTGGAATCCGGACAACATTTGGGGTATCATCATCTCGAAAGTCCTAAGGTAGAAATAGAAAAGCTCAAAAGGCAAATCCAGATCCTTGAAGAAGGAAGGCTCAATCCATTTCCAACTACTCTGCGGACAGAGTATTCCCCCCTTCCACCTTCTCCTCAGAAATCTATCTTTGCTGCTATCACAGATGTTCCTGTTAGACAAGATAAGACAAACGTAGCCGAAATGCGAAATCGTCTTAAAGAACTAGACAGATTAAGGAAAGTAAAAGGAAATGAGAAGAAGTCTGAAGAATCCTCGCTTGTTATAAAAGAAAAGCCAGAGCAAATGATGCTGTCAAATCCATTAGAATCTTTCTTGAGGGATTTAGGCAACCAGGAGCCACAACCCGATCCTGTTACTCAACAGCCTGATCCCGTCATTCCGACAGAACAGATCCTATTCCCAGCAGAACCAACTTTCCAAAACATTTTTTATACTGAATCAGACTCAATATCTCTTTCCTCCTCATCATCTTTTTCGATTCCTACCATTGATTCCTTTCCTATTGCGCCAATAACTTCATCAATATTCATGGCCGATCCACCAGATCAGGATATGGAATCAAACCCTTCTGAACCAGAGGTTGTTCAGCCAAATAATTCCCCCTAGAATGTGTCCAATACATCAAAACAGTTTTTCTCTATAGATGACATTCCTTACCACAAATGGTCAGAAAGACATGAGGAATTTCATACTTGGCTAAATACCCAAGCCATTACCAACCAGGATAAGTATGATGTTCTTTTCAATTTTATCACAAGGTTTACAAGTAGTCTTAAACTTTGGTGGCAATCTGTAGGAGAACAAGGCCAGCTTCACTTTCTACTCTCACTAAATTTTGGTCATGCCATTACTCTTCTATATCATTTCTTTGTAGGGAAACCCATTGACCTCATAGAACTTAAAAGAAGAGAATTTTTCGAAAGAAAATGATCTCTTCAGAAAAAACATCTTGATAAGCATTATCGTGAAATGCTTAAGCTTTTCTACCAAATTGGAGTTGATCCAAACTTGAAGCATATCTTCCTGACCTCCATTCCTAAAGAATTATCTCAAACAGTGGAGAGAACCTTTCTCTCCATACAAAGAAGAATCCAGGATGTCCCATTGGGAGAACTCCAATAAGAAATCCATTTGTGCCTAGAAGAATTGTATATAAAGCGCCAAATAATCCAGACTTATGTCCATGACAACAGAGAGCTTGATAGAGCATGTTCTCGCCAGAACCTAAAGATCAAATGTTCCAAGAAAGATTGTGATGGTTCTTGTGGCAAATCCTCCAGAAAAAAGAAGCATTTTAAGAAGCTCTGGATAAAAAACTCCAGACATGGGTCTAAGCACTTCCAAAGAAAGAAGAAATGGCGATACCTACGCAAAAAAAAAAAAAAAGATCGCTCAAGACACAAAAAGTCAACTCGATGCTTCATCTGCAATAAAAAATGACATTTTGCCAAAAACTGCCCTTAGGGAAAAAAATGTCATAATCATTTGATACATCATATAGAGAACGAAACTGGTATTTCTCTTGAAAATGATGATATCAAATCTCTATTCTCTGTGGATGAAGTACCATATGAACAAACTCTTTGTGTTATTCCTTGTTACCAAACTCCCAGTGAAACTGATTCGGATTCAGATCTTGAATATATTTTCCACATATCTCTTACTCCTTAAGAAGAAAGCACTGACATATTTTCGAGCCAAACTCATTGCCCCCATTTCCCAGTGAAAATATCCACTTCAAAGTTTGCCAAGCCTATCAATGTCATTGCTCTCATAGACACTGGAGCAGCTTCTTCAATCTTAGATACCAAAGTTCTTCTTGAAGAATTTTGGACTTTCTGTGTCCGATATTTCAATTCTGCTTCAGGGGATACCTTTTCTACAAATGTGAGAACCACTCCAATAACTGTTCAGTTTTTTCCACAATGTTCTATAACCACAAAAATCTTTGGCTCTAGTCTTCCCAACAAAGATTTGACCATCGGTTGGGATATTATGACTCAGATTTCTTAACTATGCATCATTCCTGGAAAAGGTCTTAAGTATAAAGACCAATTATCTGAATTTGTCTATATTCAAAGATTTTTTTCTATTCAAATGAGTCTGTTCGATCCCATTATGCAAAGGTTGTTAGAATCCTGTTTGGAATCTCATTCTGAATTCGCTCAAAAGTGTCCCCATCCTCTATGGAAGAATCCAGAATTCTTCGTTCGCCTCCCTTTTAAAAAGAATGAAGATATCAATCCAACCGAGGCGAGCCATATGGGAATGAATCCAGAACACCTAATTTTAGCTCAAAGGGAATGCTCAGAACTATTGCAGCAAGGCCTCATTAAAACCTCCAATTTTCAATGGGCTTGTGAACCCTTTTATGTCAATAAGCGTGCCAAGCAAAACAGAGAAAAGATGAGATTGGTAATTAATTACCAGCCCCTTAATCTATTCCTCCAAGATGATAAATTCCCTTTACCCTCTAGAAACTCCCTTTTTGTTGGATTATCCAAAGCCCAAATCTACTCCAAATTTGATCTCAAAGTTGGATTTTGGCAATTGGGCATTCATCTTGAAGACGAACCTAAGACATGGTTTTGTACTCCAAACCAACACTTCCAATTGAAAGTTCTTCCTTTTGGCCTAAAAGTTGCACCATCCCTCTTTCAAAAGGTCATGTGTCGAATTTTTCAACAAATCCTGTCAAGTACAGCAATATACATCAATGACATTCTGCTCTACTCTACAGTCCTGATGAGCAGTCACACTGCCAACTTCTTGAGCAGTTTACAGATATTATATAGAAGCATGATATTATGCTTTCTCAAAGAAAGATAAATATTGTCTAGACAGAAATTGAATTTCTTGGGATGTATCTCAATAAAGGTACATACTACCCAGAGCCACATATTGTTCAGGAATTGCTAAAATTTATTGAAGAAAACTTCACAACAAAGCAAGTTCAACAATTTCTTGGGATAATCAATTATCTCAGAGATTTTGTTCCAAATCTTACAAAGCTGATGATCCCATTGCAGACAATGCTAAAGAAAAATCCCCCACCTTGGAGAAAATCCCAGACTAAAGCAGTCTCTGAGCTCAAAGAGATTATGCAGGCTCTTCCTCCATTACAAATCCCATCAACAGGAAAAATGATTCTCCAGACTGACGCCGGTGATGAGTACTAGGCAGCCATTCTGTTTGAAGAAATTGATGGTAAGAGGAACCTGTGTGCCTATAAGAGTGGAAAATTTTCCCAAGCTGAAATGCATTATCATTCCACTTCCATCTCATCGGTCATCACTTCTTGGTAGAATTAGACATGGCATCCTTTCCCCAGATGACCAAAGTTCAAGCAGAAGCAAGTTCCAAATTCTCAACTGCTTCGATGGGTTGAATGGCTTACAAAATACTCTTTTGAAACCAAACATATTGCCGGAAAGAAGAATGTGCTTGCTGACTTCTTGTCAAGACCAAAAGCACCAGTGGAGATCAACATGTATATCATGAGGCATGCTTTTCATAATCTCCATCAAAATGAAAAGTATAAGATCGAGAGGATAAAAGATTGGCCAAGCTAGCAATATCCTCAAGAGATTGTTGATCAAATCCAGAATGACAACCTCACTGAAAATCTGGATAACCTCATGTGGCAATGCCACACAAATATATTCAGATTCAATGAAGGTTCGATTCTCTACCATTTTGGATTAAATTTTGATTATCCTTTCATACATCCTCTAATCTGGAAAGAAGATGATTTCCCTGACCAACTCAAATGGTTATTATGGTACTTAACCAATAAGTACTTAATAGCTATTGAGATCCCAACCAGAAGATTCATTGCCAACCTCACCAAGATATTCAAACTCGGCAGAGGAAAGATTGAAAAGGAAAGTGACAAAAATCTCTCGAACTTTCTCAATTGGTTTTATCTACCTACTCACTGGAAATATCTCTTGGAAAATGAGTTGAGAATCATGCAACCAAATCCTGAAGTCCATACCATTTTGTTTTTTCAACGACCATGGGCTTTTTTAACGAATAATGGAACCATCATCAATGCCCCCACAGATTATAGGAACTACATCCTATAAACTTGTTCCACACAGTACAGAAGTTCGAGTTCATAAATCCTATCCAGGACTTGTTGGTTGCTGTGAACACCAGTATAGAGAATTCCAAAGAATTCCGTGTCAAGAGAACAAAACCATTCCTGAGGATGCATGGAATTATAATGTACCCACTGCATGGGATCATTATAGCCTAACACCAGAAGCCAAGAAAGCACCTGAGCAATATAGACAAGCTGCATCATCACATGAGCACGAAATGGCAGATACAGATAACTTTGCTCAGTCCTCTTAGGATGCACAATCCTCCCAAGACCCCTATACTAAATGGGGGGGGGGGGATAAGTACACTAATAATGCCAAAAGTTGTGTACGGCGCTCACTTTGGTGCCAAAAGTTTCCGTCAGATCACTTAAGTGCCAAAAATTTTGAAAAACGATCATTTTAGTGCCAACTCCGATCAGATTGACCGAAAATCCGACATGGCATTTTTTTATTAATTTTTTAGGCTGACGTGGCTCACCGGAGAGCACAATCAGCATCTAAACCACAAAAATGACATCATTTGGCTTCTTTCCCCCAAATCGAAACCCTAAATCCCCAAATTGAAAGAGAGAGAGAGAGAGAGAGAGAGAGAGAGAGAGAGAGAGAGAGGGAGAGAGAGGAGGCACGTCGTCTTCTTCCCTGAAGAGCGACACCAATAGCAAACGGCACCAACAGCAACACCAGCAGCGCACCAGTAGCAGCACCAACAATGGCACCGGCGGCGGTGGCGGCGGCGCACCAGTAGCGGCACCTTCGACCCCTCTTCTTCCTCCTCCTCCGCCCTCGCCTCCTATTCTTTCTGCCACTTCTTGCTTGAGCAACAATCTCATTCTCTCCTCGCTCACCTAGTCGAGCATCTACAATGGTGGCTGAGCGACGGTGGCCGAGCGTTGGCGGGTGAACAACGGTGGCCGAGCAGCGAGGAAGAAACCCTAACCCTAATTTCAATCCACGTACGAGCTAAACGACGTCATTTTTGCGAGGGTGTCCACGTATAAGGGCAAAACGACGTCGTTTCTTGAAGAGGATGGAAAATGACATCGTTTAAAAGCCGAGCAACTTTTTTTTTTAAATATAAATGCCACATAATCATTTTGGCCAGAATTTCTCACCGGTGGCACCAAAGTAATCGTTTTTTCTCCGATTTGGCACTTAAGTGATCCGGCGGAAACTTTTGGCACCAAAGTGAGTGCCGTACACAACTTATGGCACCAATAGTGTACTTATCCCCTAAATGGGGAGGTCCCCTTTCCCAAGACCCCTATGCTAAATGGGGAGGTCACCTTTCTCAAGACCCCTATGATCAAGGACCTTTGTCCTTATCTCAAGGCATGGACACATCTTTCTATACACAACCATCTAATTGGCCTCAGCCAAGCATTCCTATAGATACTGCAGACGCCAACAATACAGACTGGGCACAAGAAGAAGCATCCGCATCCACATCATATCAGCTGAACCAGATCCTCTCACTAGAAGACCTCGAAGCACTTGAACAAAAATATGATGAACATCTTTTAGCAATAGTGCATAGCTCAGATGACTCGGACTATGACTACAATACTCGTGATGGATGACACCGCTGAACAAGACCAATGTCCATACAATTTCACTATAGCAAGTTATCGTTCACTTTTCCTGTAGCCATAGGTTAGGGAAATCACTGTTCACTATCACTGTTCATACCATGCGAATAATTCCCTACCGAATGTTTTCAGTGCCTCTGTTTGTTTTAGGACCCGTGAGCTTGGTCCTTGTTTGTGTGTGACCTCTTATTGCCTATAAAAGGCAAGGATGATGTAATGTGATGGGCACAGTCCCTTGAAGTAAAGTGAGTGTTTTGTGAAAACTCTCCATGGCTTTCTAAATTTCTCTTCTTCTCTAGCCTGGTAGGATCCTCTGAGAAATGCAGCTCGGATAGTTAGAAATGTTACCATACCATCCTGGTTCTATTTGGGTGTCTCTAGGTTCTGAACTAAAGGTCAGAGTGGTTTTCTGCTAAAAGGTTGTCCCTGAGGGGCTTGAACGGGTTGTTCGCCCAATGTGGGAAGGCATACCTACAGGAAATTGACTCTGTCCTCCCTGGTTCTAAGTCTAGGTCCATTCAGATATGGTATCAAAGCCATGGTTTCATTTGTAATAATATTCGTTCCATGCGCTTAGTAGGTGAATCCAGTGCTGAGAAGATCTCTTCACATTATGACAAATCCAGAGATACTTGAAGCACCAATTTCTCTTACTCCATCTCCATCTTCTTCAACCCCTTCAGATTTCCGTGTTTCTAATGCATCTAAGATAGATTATCTTTATAAGGTCTCTCTCAGTGATGAAACTAAGATCTCTGAAACCCAACTTCCCCTTATGAACCCCTATTCCGCTTTTGCTAAACCCACTACATCATTTTCTCCCATCCAATCTATTCGCCAACTCATTCGCCAGGCCCCTAAGGAAGTAAAAGAGTATGTCCAATCCTCCAAGTTCGACTAACATCTCATCCATGCCACTGAAAATGAATACTTTGTTACTCTTCAAATTCCCCCGGAATTTCCCAGGCAATGGATCTAACAAGGATATTCTCATGTCCATTATGAAGCTATTCGTCTTGCTATTACTTTTTATGGTCGTAAAGGCTTGCCAATTGTGGCAATAATTGCTTTATTGGATACCAGGTTTTTAGAATACCAGCATGCTTGCATTGGTACTGTCCAAACCACTTTGAATGCTGGAACAGTTTTTGTGACTCTATACCTAAACTTTAACATAGTCCTTTCAGACCCTCAGTTACTTTCTTTTCTAAAAGTTCATATTCAACTCATTGGAGCATCTCAAACTGCTAACTCTATAGCAACAACACTACACTATCAAATGGTTTATCGCGTGCAGAACCATGCTCTTGACTTGAATTTCCACAATGGAAATGAAGATGCCTTGTTCATCTCCATGTAGAATGATCAAGCATCCTGCATCCATGTTCCTCGACAAATTCCAAAGGAAAAGTTGGCCAAGCTCCTTCCAGAGACTTGGATTACCAACTATGAGAAACTACATCAGAACAACAAGCCTTTCCAGTCCTCGGACTCTAAGTTCGTCAAGAAAAGAGATGGAACTATTTCCATCAAATTTGGCAAGGAAAATGAAGAAAGTCCTTCTATCTTCCAAACTCTCTTCATGATTGAACCATGTGTTCTTGAGTCAATTTATGAACCAGATCCAAAAAAGCTTGTTCGGCATTTCAACAATGATGGACATCCAGTCCATTACTACAAAGACAAGTATGGTCACTACTTTTGGGATCCTTTTTGTCAATGTTCTTACTGCACAAACTCTCCTGACGAGGTAGATCCAGATACAAGATATCGACGGAAGCACAAAAGGCCAAAGGACCCTCTGTACCAAAAGTACCTAAATGGAGACCCTTCTATTGATACTCTTGGTGAGTGTAACAAATTCCAGTTTATGGTTTCTTATGCACCAGCTCCACCACCAAAATTCACAACTTCAACATCACAAACTCCACCATCATCACCCCCTCCATCTCCTCCTCAGAAAAAACCAGCTATTTCCCCATTCTATAAGCCAATCTTAAAGTAAGCAAAAAAAAAACATTCCTACCCACTTGAAGCTCCAATAGAAATACCACCAAGTTCCTCTATTGCCATGTTCCACAAAACAGATTTCCCCCCTCTTCGCCGGGAAGATTCTAAACTTTCATTTCCTGCTCCAGAAGAATTTATTGACCCACGAACAGATATCGGCAAGTTCCTAAGATACCTGCCCCCACTGATGTGGATGAACATGAAAGACATAAAAGATTAAGGGGCTAGTAATGAATTACCAATCTCATCTTTCCTCTGTTTTGCTCGGCACGGTTATTGACATAAAAGGCTTCACAAGCCCATTGAGAATTGGAGGTTTCAATAAGGCCTTCTGTAATAGTTCTAAGCATTCCCTTTGAGCAAAAATCAGGTGTTCTAGATTCATTATAGTCTCATTCATTAATCCATCTCCTATCAAAACACACTTCGATGTTCCATTCATCGATCAATCTTTTACTTAATATCATATCATGGTTATGATACAATGCTTGGTGACAAGGCAATATCAAGGTCTTCACTTACAAAGCCGGTGACTCGGTTCAAAAGGATATCTTAAATCGATATGCATACCCACAAACTCTTCAATAGGTTAAAAGCGAGTATTGAGCATCAAACTCACATATTCCAATACCAATAATCAAATCCAAAATCAATCCAAAATTGATTTCACAAAACAAAATGCATAATTTTTCTAATTTTTGTTTATCAAACTAAATACATTTCACAATACATTTCTCCTATCATTTTAGAATTCTTCATAAATCAATATTCACAAATCGATATGTGCAACCTTTCAAGATAGCACCACTCACATGGAATACCTATAACAAAACAATAGAGAATACCTGAACCATTTGAACTTGCAATCCTACTAAATAAGTGAGACACAACATTAAAATCGAGTAAAATACTATATCAATTACAACTTAACTAAATTAAGCTTAAATGCTAATAAAACAACTCAAACATGCTCATAAATTACTCGTTCAAAGCGATTCTTTAAAGCCATTCACAAAATGGAACTTGAGTGCATAACTTGGTTATGTCATAAATCTCTCACCTAACCCGTTCCAAATGAACTTAGGCCAAACGAAAGATCTTTCCAAATACCAGAAGACCCATAACTTGACTAACCTCAAATTTAGTCGAAAATTAACAAATTTTGGATCAAAATTTGCTGGACGTGCAATGTTCATCATGCTTGGAAACTTCAAAAATTCTTTTTGGACAAACCATAAGCTCAAATCGAATTACGTAAAATGCTATAACTCCACATCACCTTAAACTATCAAAGCCCCATAATTTCTCAGCTTAACAATTCCAAAATCGGACTTTACAACTCAAATTTCACTTGATTCTCAATTTAAGCTTTAATTCGGAAATTCTTCCGATTACAAGTACAAAAGGTTTGAATGCTAACCCGCGTCACAATTCGGAGTTAAGTTGGTTTGTCGGAATATCCAGATCGCGTACATGGAATCCCTTTCTTTCTTCTTGCTCTGTGCATGTGCTTTTCCCTTTAATAGCTGGACATCCACTTATCTTTTCATTTTCTTTTGTCTCTCTTTTCTGTTTCTAGGACCCATTCTTTAACTAAGTCAAAAAAGCAATTCTCACAAATATGGTCACCGATATTTGAATACTAATAAACTGCCATCGTAAGTAGTAGATGGAGGAATCACGAGAAAATATTACCTAGGTTTTACCCTCCGCGTAAACGAAGGGTAAGACCATTCAGAAGTCGACACGTGGCTCCACGTAGGCGACGGGGTCAGAGGTTCAAAATTTGCACGCACCGCTCCTGAGGCCACCACTCTGACGCTCTCTCTCCTCTCCTCTGCGACCGTGTCGACTCGTCCTCTCTCTCCTCTCTCTCTCTCTCTCCTCGTTCTCCGTTCCATTGCGGGGGGAGAACAAAAAACGCAGGTGTGCTTCCATTTGCTCTTTCCCCTCCTCTGATCTCTCTCCTCTGCTGGTTGCTGCCGATGCTCCTCCGCACGACGCTGACACTGCCAACACTCCTCCACACGACGCCGATGCCCCTCCACCTCCGCCTCCACAGGTTGCCCGCGACACCGACGCCGATGCCGACGCCCTTTCCAATGAACCGTGCCGACGCCCTTTCCACCTCCGCCAACGCCGACGCCCTTTCCAATGAACCGCGATGTCGACGCCCCTCCGCCAGTTGCCTCCATCGCCCCCCGACTCCAACGCCGACGCCAACGCCGACACAACCTCCGCCTCCGCCCCTAAACCTGACTCCAACGCCGACACCCCTCCGCCAGTTGCCTTCGTCACCCCCGACTCCGACGCCCCTCAAGCCAGTTGCCTCCGTCACCCCTGACTCCAATGCCAACGCCCCTCCGCCTCCGTCCCCGACGCCATCGCCGACGCCCTTTCGCCTCCCTCTCGCAACCTCTGCTCCACTCTCTCCCTCTTTCCTCTGCGGAGCGCCCTTGCTGGCCAACCCCGATGCCGACGAACCCCTGCTCGCGTTTTGGCCTCCCACCTTGAATGGGATTCTTAATGTTCTGAAGTCGTGTTCCAAAGCACCTTCTGTCAAGCGTGTGGTCTTAACATCATCTATGGTTGCAGTTGCGTTCACTGGACAACCATTGACAGTTGATGTTGTAGTTGATGAAAATTGGTTTTCTGATCCAGAGTTCTGCAGGAAAAGAAACGTAAGCATCTTGTCCAATTCAGTACTCTTCTTGTCTCATCTGTTATATTGGACTGGAGCTGAGATGATCAACGTGAGTGTAAGTGTCAACATTGCATGGTTAACCATTCCTTGATGTGATCTTTCCTGTTGAATCTTTCTGGTAATTAACTAAAACCTGTCATTCCATTTCGGCACAACTCAGAAGTTATCATAATGTCGTCAATTTGGAAGTGGCTTTCTGTTTCGTCAAGAGTGCTTTATCTCCCTCTCTTTTTCTTCCAACAGTTGTGGTATGCACTCTCAAAGACTTTAGCTGAGGATGCTGCCTGGAAATTCGTTAAAGAAAAGGGTATTGATATGGTTACAATCAACCCAGGCTTGGTGATTGGTCCTCTTTTACAGCCAACACTGAACACGAGTGCTGCAGCAATTGCAAATTTGGTAAATGGTAATTCAGTGGTAACCATGCAGTTTTTCTAGATTACAGAGGTTATCCTAATACCTTTTGAGCTTTATCACATCCCTTCCTTCTAATCAAGAGAATATTTCTCCTTCTAATCTGGTGCAATTTCAACTCAGGACGCTTCTACCTCCGCCTTCGCCCCTGACGCCGATGCCGATGACAACGCCCCTACGTCTCCCTCTCGCGACCTCCGCCTTCGTCCGTGTCTGTTCTGACAGCATTATTGCTTACTGATGTGGAGGGAGGAGCTCCTGTTTTACTATGGTATATTAGTAAGATCCCATGTATAATGTGAAGGTGCCCTACGTTATTTGTAATGGGTAAGTAAAGATCAGCTGTTTGATCTTGAGAATCTTATCTTTTCATGTAAAAACACCACTCTTTCTGGTTTTTTTGAGAAGTCATGCTTTTTTTGCTTGGGTAATATAGCAAGTGCTAAATGGATCGAGATCATTATAGTAAGTACTGGCACTTCCATGGATAGAACGGGATATGAGTGCAAACTTTGGGGTATCTTATTTGGACAGCCACATCTATCTATCTGAGTTCTTCCTCTTCTTAGTTCTCATTTCATGTTTACTCCATCACTTATCTGACTTTAACATGTTATCTGTGTAGTTGCAGATGAGGAGCAGAAAGGACCCGTGAATCCTTATGATGGCAAAGTGTATGTTCCATGGGATGCCATGTCAAATAAAGTCAGTGGCTTCTTTTCCCTGTAGAGATGTCTTTGTTGTTGTTGTTGTTGTTTGAACAATAAGGAAAATTCCATTAAGAAGGTACCAAGGGGGTACTGCCCATATACAAAACGGCTACAAAAGAAAAGCCACACATATGCAATTTTGTACAGAAAGAGGAACCCCTTCTAGTATGTTGGTCATTACTTGTCATATGGAGATTGTGTGACGTTTAATTTGTTATTTGCTGCCATTTCCTTGATGTAGTCATCTTCCAAAGGTTTCAATCTTTTTGAAGAGTTGTGCTGACTGTTATAGGGCTATAATCCATTAAGACTCTAAGGTACTCATTACGATAAATGTTAGTTCCATGAAATGAATCTAGGCTAGCTGAGATGGGTGCATACTTTACTTAGAGGAAAGGTACTTATGCATCAATATCTCTATAAAATGAGCCCTAGTGCTCTTGGCTAGCTTTTACTATGTATTTTGTATTACCTGCTGCTCTGCCTGTGTGATGTTTTTTTTTCCCCTTGTTTTGTGTTTAACTGTTGCAAATATTCTGTTGTGATTACACTTGCATGGGTTAATGGAAGTTTACAAGGATCATACTTCTTCGTGCTTGTGAATTAAGAATATGTTTGTGAAATGTCGTCACAAATATTTTTATGATAACATGAGTGTTCTGCTTGGAAAAAATATTGAATAGTTTCAGTCCCTTTTAGTGCAGTTATCAAGAACTGTTTGGTACTAATACTTTGTTGAAAATTGGAGGGGATGTAATTCTCAATTCAAACTTACCTTTTCATGCCAATTTTCTTTTGAGAGGTTGATGTAGGTAGTTGTCTATATACTTACACCCTACATGTCCTTTCTCGATACTTTTACAAGTTTGCTCTTCTTGTCTTTCTGTATGAAATGTGGAATTGTCTTTTTTAATTTTAAGAACTTTTACTGCTCTTAGAAGAATCTAATAAAATTCTGATGATAGTTTCACTTGTTAACATTCAATTTTCAAAGTCATATGTGGATTGCCAATATTTGTGTTATGTGTGATTATCCAGGCTGCTTCAAGACTTCTCCACCATAAGTATCAGTTGCTGCATGACTCGCCTGCAAGATACCATACCCCTGGACGGATTGCCCAAACTCACTATCTTGATGTCCCGGTGGATGGGCCAACTACCAGAGTGTCATCTATTCATGGAAGTGAGAAGCTGCCTAGTGTTGATGGTGTTCGAGGTCACCGACTGCAAGTATGCCGTGTCTCGCAAGAAGATAGAGAGCGAAACAGTGTTTTATCCCCTCTGAGAGATTATCATTCCCTTCAGCCGAGAGTCTTTTTTTAACATTCAAATGGATGCTCACCAAGGAAGCCATCCATTTATCGGTCAAGAAGATTCTTCTACCCTGCCCAACAGGACAATTTTGCATGATACTTCTGACCTGCGTGTCAAGAGAAAACGCAAGGTAATTCTGATGCTTCTGAGAGCAGAGTATTGTCATCACTTTTTGATATAGCTTTAGGGTGACCAAAAATGTCATTTTGTTGCAGATTGAAGAAGCCCAGATCACTAGGGAAGTTGAAGCTAATGAAAACCAAATTTGCAAAGTACTAGAGAAAGAAAATATTTTGAGGAGAAAGGTTTTCATTTATCACTTAAGGATATGTGAGCTTTGTGGAGAAAACTTTGGCATGTACTGATATCTTGTATTTTTCTATTGCAGTCTGAGGAACGAATAAGGAAAGAGATGGAAAGATTTGATCGTGAAAGAAGGAAGGAAGAAGAAAGGTTGATGCGTGAACAGCAGAGAAAGGAGGAGAGATTGCTACGTGAGCAAAGGCGAGAATCAGAGCGACGGGAGAAGTATTTACAGAAAGAATCTATTAAGGTAAGTATTTGAGCTTGATATTGCATTTTCACTAGTTAGTTTCTTTTGCTTTATTTGATTGGTTAAGCAGCATCTCTTCTTTTCTCTTTTCTTTACCAACTTATCTGGTTTTTTGTTTGGAAGGCAGAGAAAAAGAGACAAAAAGAAGAGCTTCGTCGAGAAAAAGAAGCAGAGAGACGAAAAGCTGCAGTGGAGAAGGCCACTGCTCGCAGAATTGCCAAGGAATCCATGGAGCTTATGGAGGATGAACAGCTGGAGCTGATGGAATTGGCTGCTACAAGCAAGGGGTTGCCTTCAATTGTTAATCTCGATCTTGCCACTATGCAGAACCTTGAGTTGTTCAAAGGTAGCTTTTTTATAGCATTTACTGTTAAGACCAGTTTCACTCCATCGATTCATTGATTGTGTGATATTGTCGTTTTAACTAGGATTCTATGGTAGCTAAGACAAGCTTTTAAATTTCTATGCTCTGTTTTTATCGTGTACCTTAAATTCAGTATAAAGGAAATAGGGCCTGATCCTTTCTAGAAAATTTACTGGTGTTCCATTGTTGTCAAGAATAATTCTAGATATACTAAAGTTATACAATTACCATCATACTAAATGATGTTAACATTGGATATATGAATAAGTCACCATCTTGTGATTTGAATCTACTCCTGTCATCACCAATTTAATTCATGCCACATAATTTAGTGTACCCATTTTGACACATTCTTGGTATACCTACATTAGTCATCTACCAATTTATGTCAAAGTAAGCTTTGCTTTAACTTAGTTCTCACTTCGTTCTACGGGTTAGATAAATGACTTTCGGGGGCATTCTGCGTTATGTAAATCTTAGGTGTGTTTGGGGTGACATTCTCTCCCCTTTTTGCGTTACTCATTTCTTAAAACCTTAAAAAACGTGTAAATATTGTCATATTGTGTTTTTAAAAATGTTCTTATAATTCTAAGTTCACAATAATTATTTTCTTTTAGCGGGAAAGCAAAAATTTGGAGGGAAAGAAATATAAATACTTATCATAAGCTCTCTTAAAATAACCCTAGATATTTGCTCTGAAGAAAATGTATCGGGTACTCCCACAAATAAAGTTGAACAATTTTTATTTCACTTAGCCAACTCAATTGATTGTAAAGTGAATATTGCTCTGTTAAGTTGAAAACTTCCTACCTACTCCCAGCAATTTTTCAACTCAGGCCTGAATCTGGTAGAGCTTTCTCTAATTAATCTAAATCGTATTTCTAGAATGTTTCTACAATGGTATCCTTTACATAATCTAACATCATAAGTGATGTATTTTGTTGTGAATTTTTGTGACTTATTTATAGGATTATAACAGGAAAATGCTGCTTCTTCTGTTCTACGCCATCTCTGAAGAAAGAAATTGCTCAGATAAAAAGGTATTCCAGCACACCAAAATCATAGTTTTTTTTTTGTTTTTTTTTTTTGGTCAAAACATAACTGAGTTTTTACTTAATCACGAAGGATTCTTACAAAACGCAGATGAAGAAAGATCTGCACATAAAACATTCCATAAAGGAAAGGGGGGGGGGGGAAATTAACCAGTTACTAGGGAGAGACTGAGAATTATGGTTACGTGCTATCCAATCTGCAGCTGCATTTGCTTGGCGTGGACAGTGACGAACCGAAACGGTATTGCTTTGGTTTAAAATATCCCTACATAAATGCACTGCTTCTTTTAAATTCCATGAACTGTCGGCCCGGCCCACCACCATGTCCACCACCCCTGAACAGTCACTCTCAATAATCCACTTTCTTGTTCGGCTTCCAAACCCTCTCACGTGCGACAACTGAAGCTCCCGAATGAACTGAAGCCCGTGTAAAAGCGACTGCACTTCCCCTTCATTCGCCGAAGAAACCCTAGCCTTTGCTGCGAAGCCCTCCAGCACCCTTCCAGTCGAATCGCGAAGGATTCCAGCCACTGAGCACGGAAATTGACCAGGATTCCATGCCGCGTCGACATTAAGTTTCAGATCCTGCCCGTCCGGAGGCCACCACCGTGCAGGTTTGTCTGGTTTGCGAGTGTTTCTGTTGTTGCTGGGTTTACCTCTGCTGAACGAACTCTGTTGTTCCTGAGCAGACCTCAGTAGATCTGCTGGTTTGGGGACGATTGTTCAGAAGATCCAGTTATTTCGCGCCTTCCAAATGTTCCACAGTATCATTCTAGTGAGCTCACGATCAGGTGAGGTTGTTTCTTTACTGAAAGCTAAGATAAGCCACTGGTCTGTGCGATTAATACTCCTGTTTGGTCTGATCTTCGAAAATTTGTGCTCCCCAAACCTTCTGTGTCCATTTACATAGCAAAAACAGATGCTCTGTTGTCTCAATACTTGATCGGCAGAACGGGCATAGTGGGCCTGAGGTTATTGTTCGTTTATGCAGGTTTTCCTTTGTCGGTAAGGCGTTTTGACAAAAACTCCAGAGAAAGCTTCAAACTTTGGGTGGCACTTCGAGATTCCAAATTTGAGTCCATAAGGTACGTGGTGGTTGAAATGAGCAGGAGGGTCGGTTCTGATCTGCTCTGCTTTCCGTTTCCCATGCTCTGTTATATCCACTTTTAACAGAATATTGCCCGGAGCTGTTGCCTGTCCATATAAGTTCATCTGGTTGTGGTTGTTGGCTTAGGGGAATTGCTAAAATTTCATTTGCAATGGTATCATCAAAGAGTTGATGGATTTCCTGTTCTTTCCAAACTCTATATTCTGCATTTATCAATTTAGCTACTGTCGTAGGTTCGTTCTGGTTTGCTTGACCCCCAATGACACCTTGTGATAGCCATCTGTCTTCTCTGATGTGAATAGAATGTCCATCCCCTACTGACCATTGGATATTGTTTTTGATTGTATCTCTGCCGAGCAATAAGCTGTGCCAACCCCACGAGGGTCGATGACCCTTAGATGCAGTCCAGACTTCACCATTGGGGTAATAAATACCTTTCAGCACTCTACACCATAGGGCCGAAGGAGAATTAGCTAATCTCCAGCTTTGCTTGCCAAGCATAGCTCTATTGAAGGTAAGCATATCTTTGAAACCAAGTCCGCCAGTGTCTTTACGAGTTTTCAAAGTTTCCCAACTGTTCCAGTGCATTCCTCTTTTTGCTTCACCAGTTTGCCACCAAAATGACGCAATTCGTTTTTCTATGGCTCTGCAGATAGATACGGGCAGCTTGAAAATGGACATTGCGTAAGTAGGTAAGGATTGCACAACACTTTTTATTAGCACTTCCTTTCCTGCCTTCGTGAGTAAGGTTTCTTTCCATCCTGCTAACTTTGAATTAACTCTGGACAGGATCCATGCAAACATCTCCTTCTTGGATTGACCCCACTCTGTAGGTATACCCAAGTATTGTCCCGTTTTCTGTAGCACAGGAACTCTCAATTCTGTAGCTAAGTTGTGCTTTAATGTTTCTGGACAATTACCACTAAAGTAAACCCCTGATTTATTTAAATTGATGGCCTGTCCCGTAGCATAACAGTACTGGTTAAGAATTTGGGCTAGATTCTGGCATTCTGTAATGGTTCCATCCAGAAAAAAGATAGTATCGTCGGCAAACATCAGATGTGATAGCTTAGGGCAGAATCTGTTTAACTATATCCCTCTGATAGTATCCTCATCTACTGCTTTTTTCATCAGCCACGTTAAAACATTGGACATCAAAATGAAGAGATAAGGTGAAAGTGGATCACCTTGTCGGATTCCTCTGGAAGGATGGAAAAAAGAGGTAGGTTCGCCATTTATTTTCACACTGAATGATACTGTGGTGATGCATTGCATAATTAGAGAAACCCATTTAGCATTAAAACCCATATGCAGCATACTATCTCGAACAAAATCCCATTCGATTCTGTCATATGCTTTTTGCATATCTAACTTCAAGATGGCCTGATATTTTTTCTTCTTTTTTGTGATGCGTAGTTGATGCAGTACTTCCTGTACGATGAAGATATTATCCTGAATTTGCCTCCCCGGGACAAAGGCACTCTGCTCTAGTTCAATGATAAGTGGCAGCCACTTCTTTAGTCTGTTTGCTAAGATTTTTTAGATGACTTTATAGCTGAAGTTACACAGACTAATTGGTCTGTATTGGCTGATTTTTTCAGGATTTTGAACTTTGGGAATCAACACTATATGGGTCTGATTGAGCCTGGGATCAAGAACTCCCTTCTGGAAAAAGTCCTGAACTAGTTGCTGCAGGTCTGTTTTTACAGTTTCCCATGAGTTTTGGTAAAATATGCCATTAAAGCCATCTGGCCCAGGAACTTTAAAAGCTCCCATTTGAAAAACAGCTGCTCCGATTTCCTCCAATAAGGGTACTGTCACCAATTCTTCATTAATTTGCGCTGTAATTGGGGATGGGCATTGATTAAGTACTGCTTGATAGTTTCTTGTGCCTTCTGTTCTATAGAGCTCCATATAGAAAGACTGAATATGTTGCTGTAGAGTTAAGGGATCCCTACACCAACTATTATCTTCTAGTTGCAACATTGTGATACGGTTTTGCTGCCTTCGTTTGATTGTCATAGCATGGAAATATCTAGTATTTTGATCTCCCCAATGTAACCATTTGATGCGTGATCTCATTCCCCAGAACTGTTCCTCCTGTTTTCTTAGTGTGTCTATTTGACTGATGATATGCTGCCCTTCCTTCTTGCTTGTATGCTGGGATGTTTGATTCGTAATTGCTGTTAAAGCTTTATTCAGCTCTTTGATCTTCGTATATGCATTAGTAAATCTCTCTTTACTCCACTTTGTAAGTACTTGTGATGTTCTCTCTAATTTCTCTACAAATGAGGAGGAGTGAGATGTGTTTTCTGCCCACCCTTGTTGGATAGCTATCTGATAATCTGGATGATCTGTCCAGAAAGCTTCCAATTTAAATTGTTTCTTCCTCTTCGGAAAACTAGGATGCAATCGAAGGACTAAGGGACTATGGTCAGATCCAATAGCTGGGAAAGCCTGAACTTCTACTTCATGAAAGGTGACTCTCCACTCTAATGTACAGAGCACTCTATCGAGTCTCTTTTTAACCAAATATGATCCGTCCCTGTTATTTGCCCATGTAAATGCACATCCATGGCTGTCTACATCCATTAGAGATAGGTCATTAAGCATATTTCTGAATGCAGCAATTCTATTGTTGTCTGCTTCTTTTTTCCCTACTTTCTCCCATACATACAGTATTTCATTGAAGTCTCCCATACATATCCAAGGCATAGATGTTTTAGGTTTGAGATTACCCAACATTTGCCATAGGTTCAGCCATTCCCCAAAATCAGTAGAAGCATGTAGGAAGGTGATCTGCATCATTTGTTTGCTATCTGGATCAGTACATCGCACATCAATGAAATGTTTTGAACTTGCTTGCACCTTTAAATCAATCTCCTCTTGCCACATGATAGCCAATCCCCCCGCTATTCCCATTGGATTAACCAAGTAGAGATTCTGGAATTGAAGTTGTTTGCAAATCTTATCCACCATCGTTGCTTTATTCTTTGTCTCCATAAGAAAAAGTAGTCTGGGCCTTTCGAGAGCAATTAAGGCTCTTAATTCCTGGATTGTCAGGGGGTTGCCCAGCCCCTGACAATTCCAACTCACGATTTTCATGGCTTCTGTGGTGGCTTATTAGGGCTAGCCACCAAAGCCCATTCGTGCCCATCTTGAAGCAATTTCACTGGAGTTTCCAGAAGGTCTACTTCATCTATAAGAAGAGAGGATGTTGTTGGTGTGCATTTCTGTTTTTTTGCCTTTTGTACTTTCATGGTTTTCTTGCTACTTTTCCCCACTTTTAAGAGCTGTGGGTTGATGGAGTCAGGGCATACTATCTGTTTTCCACGATCTCTGTCTTCCACTAAAGTAGTTCCACCTGCTGGGCTAATCTCCTGATCTGTGCTGCTTTCTGATCTTTTTTTACAGCTTGTGACAATTTGCATATCACAGGCTACCCCTTGAGCAGTAGGGTTCATTCCACTCGGTTGAGAGGGAGTATTAGGAACAGTTTCTTCTACTGTCAATTCCTCCTCCTTTTTCCCATAGAACGCCTCCCCGTAAGGACTATGATCAATATTTTCTGCTTTCAACCAGGGTCCAAATAACCCTTTCTTGTTCACTGCCCAGGGTGAAGTAGCATAAGGGATCTCAAGGCAATCTGTTGCATAGTGCCCAACTTTGCCACAGGAGTAGCAATAATGTGGTAAACTCTCATACTTAAACTCCACCCACAGCCAGTTGTTTCCAATGTCCAGAATAGCTCCCGCTTTCAAAGGTAAAGTCAGATCGATCTCTACTCTAACTCTACCTCCCCTGTTCTGGGCAGTATTGGTAGAATCGAGTTGTACTTCAATAACTTTTCCCATTCTTTTCCCCAGATCAGTAAACACTATGTCTAATCTCCAACCAGGTGGAACTCCTCCAATGCGCACCCAGAAAGCTGCCCTATTGAAATCATAGCAATGTTCAGGGACTTCAGGGAGGCACTGTTTCAGAACAAGCAAATTAGTGGCATATGACCAAGGTGAACTTCTGATAACTCTCTATTTGTCTTCTTCTGATTGAAAAACAAATGTGAAGTGCCCTGGTTCCTTTTGAGTACACAGAACCCCTTCTGTTTTCCAAGCTTTTTTCATTGTTGTGATAAAAGCAGGGAAATTGACATTTGGTTTGGAGTACAATTTGCCGAAGAGAGTACGACGGCATTCCTCCCTTTTCTGTAGAGGTATTTCAGCAGACACTTCGACTACATCTTCCTCATACCACAGGTACCCTAAACTTTTACACAATGCAGCCACTCGCATCTCATTTTCTTCTTTACTTTCCATTTTCTCTAACTTTTAGTCGATTACCTAGATAAAATCAGGTCTATCCAATCAACATCCCCAGAACAGCCCAACATCAGCGATACCATGCTCCCTACTCCAATGACAACCCAACTTCACCAAAGTGCGAATTCCACACCGATCTCATCAGCCCAACAACAACACAAGAACATTAAACGAAGATCTACACAACACAGACTCAGATGCCTCAGAATCACTTCACCTGGATAACTTACGATCATGATCGTCCGAATAAATGGATGGAAACCAGATGAGCATCTGGAGAAGATGCTAGGGGGTTCTTCATTGTAATACTTACAGAATCTTTTTATTTTCCTATTTGTAAACAAGTCAAGAGAAAAGAACTGAATCCTGGAAGAAAACCAGGGATTTAGGGGCTAGGGTTTAAGAAAAAAAAGAGGGGAGGACGCTACCCTGAATGTAGAGAGGAAACTCGCAAAAGCGAGAGAGTAAGTATTCCTGTTGTTCACAGAGTTGAAACGTCCAAAATCATAGTTGGAAATGACAGAATTAGCACATCAAAACTTTCCATTTGTTGCTCTCCTCAAGAAAGAGACTGCAACTCAAAATTGAAAGCATAATTTTAGAGTGGTTGGGCACATTAGTAACCCGTTATTAAAACTGAATATGTAGAGCAACCTAAACAATGTCTGAAAGACTCTTAAGATTTATAGCTCCAGAGCAAAAAATTGTTCGTTTACCGTAGTCCGGTGAAACCATGAGCTCATAATGTCTCTGTAAAGTACTGTATCTAGAATCCCGTAGAAACAACAATGATATAATAAATAGGAGTGCAAACATACTTGCTAGAATGCTACAGCAGAACATGGTAGATGGGATCTTGTGAAGACTCTTGAGGTGAGAGCTTGAGAAATTGCAAAAGAATGTAGAAGCACGTTATGACACTGAGATAAGAATCGCATCATAATGCACATAAATGTCAGCTGAGAAATCAATCGAAAGCATTTTCCTGTTAAAACAACTTAAAGTGGCTTTTGTGCCACTTGCAACTACAAAATAAGAAGCCGAAATCCCGTTGAGAGAAATTAAGTCATACCTGCCTAGGCAAATAAGAAGCACTATCCAAAGTAAAGCGCTAAAAAAGTTTGATTCCTTTTACCAAACCCAAGCCTAAAGACATATTAATTGTAAGCATGCATTGCAAATTCTTCACAGAACTCCTATAAAAAAAAGCTTCAACAACAAATGAAATATATCATCTTGCATTGACATAGAAGTAGATTGAATTCGTGCAATCACTAGTTCCTTATACAGAATTATTGGAGTGTCAGCTTTCAGCTTCATGCAATTTTGAGTCAATTTTCCAACATGTATAAAATCAGGGTCCGTTTGCTCCCATGAAAACTTGTCAGTGAAAACTGGAAAGTACTACCAGCAAACACATCAGGTACCATGTTTTGGTTTTTCTTATTCCTAGAAGCTTGTCAATGCGATAGGAAACTGCATTACCTGAACATTACCGGGCTTAAGTATATGTTGTTATGTAATAAAACACTCGCAGCTTTCTTATATGGTGTTATAGTTAAGATGGTTTTCAAACTTATCAATTGATGAAGTTGCGTAAAGAGGTGTGATCTGTAATAGCCGAGACAAATAATTTGTTCATACCGCAAGCGAAACAACGTTGATGTAGTAGTCAACCAAGGTCGCTGCCATCCACCTGCAATGTAGCGAGCAAAAATTTATCAGTAATCCACGTTTTGCATAGGCATGTTCTAGTAAAGAAAGATTTTGCAAGATCAAGTGATCGATAATTCGAGCTGTGACCAAAATATGCAAGAACTAAATACTAGTCCAGACCAACCATCTAGAAGTCATTCTCTCAATGATTAAAACCCAAAATATTTGTCTCTCAAGGACCACCTGGGTAGGATCATCTCAAACTACACAAATGCTGGGCAAGGCAAAAAAGGGGAATTTGATCATCTCAGACAATTTGTCAGCTGAAGAGTTCCACATGTTCATTTCTCTCTCCCACACGCATTGAGTAGAGACGACAGAAAAATAAGGCTCTTCATTCAATATGCTTTTAGGTTTAGTAGAGAAGCAATACATATGTATCTATAAACTTAAACATTAACATCATACCTTATGGTATGAGACTAACCTTCATGACAGGATAGTAATAGCAATCTTCGGCAGGTCGTCGATGTCCCTCGCGGAGGCGGAGGTGGAGGCGTCGGCGTCGGCCTCAGCCTCGACGTCGGAGTCGGGGGCGACGGAGGCAACCGACGGAGGGGCGTTGACGTCAGAGTTAGGTTCAGGGGTGGAGGCGGAGGCTGCGTTGGCGTCGGCGTCGGAGTCGGGGACGATGGAGGCAACCGGCGGAGGGACGTCAGCGTTCGAGTCTAGTCGGCGGAGGTGGAAAGGGCATCGGCATTGGGGTCGCAGGCAACCAGCGGAGGAGAGAGAGCAGAGGAGGGGAAGAGCAAATGGAAGCACACCTGTGTTTTTTGTTCTCCCCCCGTAACAGAATGGAGAATGGGGAGAGAGAGAGGACGAGTTGACAGGTCGTAGAGGAGAGTAGAGGAGAGAGAGCGTCAGAGTGGTGGGCCCCGGAGCGGCGCGCGCAAATTTTGAACCTCTAACCCGTCGTCTACGTGGAGCCACTTGTCAACTTCTAGATGGTCTTACCCTTCGTCTACGTGGAGGCTTATCACCACGTTATAAGCCGGCATAGCATATATTTTTATTCTGAAAGTCAATAAAAATCTGACACGTGTTCACGTCGTGGCAAGTAAATAAATAAATAAATAAAATAAGCTTCCGTGTTTTCTCCCTCATTTTCCTCCTTCGTCTACCGCGATTTCCTTCACTCGGTCACCGGTGGAGTCACCGGCTGCATCCGAGCCAACCACTACTGCTCGTGGGAGGCGTCGCCGACGGCCTTCGATCCACAAAGCACCGTTCCGTCCATAGTATGAAACATCCTCCGTTTTTCTTTCTCTGTTCAGAATGAAGCTTCCTCAGTGGGGAACAGAGAGAACAAGTCATTGAGCTCGAGAGTGAGACCCATGGCCAATATAATCAGCCCAAGCAACAAGCAATACCAGATCGGAAGTGTTTTCCCATCTGAGTCTCGCTCGGGTCACCGACACGTGGTCGGAGCCTTCATTTACGCATCGGATTGGTGATAAAGATATAAACTTTGAGTGAGCGAGAGAGTGGATCGATGTTGGGTTGAGTTTGGATCGAGAGAGGAGGGTGAATATGAGATAAGAATGTGGAGATCTGGAGGAACTCGTTGATCTTCCATCTCCAGGACGAGCTTTAAATCTGAGGCCATGGCTGATCGATGGAAGACCGTGAGCATCGATGGGTCTCCAAAATTTGATCGCTATGAGCTCTGCCGCTAAAAGACAAAATAAGGGGCACATTTTTTTTATTATATCTATTTATTATGGGGTAAAAGGGTCTTTGTCGAAAAAAAAGAGAAAAGTTTCTTTTTTCTACTTTATGTAGCCGTGTAGTTCTTTAAGAGAAGGAGAGCCGCACAAGCCGAGAAGCGACACGGTAAAAGAGGAGCCGCACGGTGAGCACGACGGAGCTGCTGTACAAAAGAAAGACTATCAGTAGGAGTTTTTTGGTGTATTTAGGGGTGTGCAACGGAACCGCCCGAACCGGGAACCGCCCGAACCGGACCGGACCGGCCGCCGATCGGCGGTCTGTTTCCCGGTTCCTAATCTTGGAACCAGTGACCAGGTGGTCCGGGGAACCGGACTGGACCGGACCAGACCAAACTAAATTTTTATATATATAATTTATATACATAGAATTAATAAAATATATAAACATGATAACTTATTGCAACCAAAATTGCAATTTGAGGTAGCAACCTCTTATGTGGCCAAGAGACCATTAAAACCCTTTTTGTTACTTTTTTTATTTATAGAAAAAATCTCATTGTTAGTTTCATCTTCTACTCAATGTGGGACTAAGGCTCCAAGAGACCCACAAGGCACTTCAAGCTTCCAAGAGTCCCACATCAACTAAACATTTAAAGAGTAGAAGAGAGATTGTCTATAAAATCTAAGCCAAGCACAACCTTTAACCAAATTGTCCATGGCCTTCATGGTTAAATTTAAGTGTGAAACACGCGAAATGTGAATCATACAAGTGAAGTTTGAATATTAAGTTTTGTTGAATTGCCCGAGAACCGAATTGGATTGATCAGTCTGGAGTATGATCATTCTTTAGTGCAAAAAAGTAGAGCCGATTTTGTTGGACCAGACTAGACCGGAACCGATGGTCCGGTCCAGTTCTCGGTCCTAAGACCAAACGGTACCGGGAACTGATCACCCCTAGTACATATAGAGCCTTTGCTTTCCGCATGAAAACCGATTATTTGTGCTCCGAGTTTTACATTCTACATATGTACTTTGGATTTAGCCTTAAATTTAGGTATAAAGAATACTTAAGCATATGAATGATTATAATTCTGATTCTCTAATTATAATGAATTACTCGCTGCTGAATTTTCTCGTGAATACAAGTACGTATACTCCCATTAACTTATTTGCAAGACCCTCTCGTTTCCGCATATTGTATTACAACATTCTCTTTAGCCTATGAAGAAGCAATAATTGCAAGTTAAGAGGTACTTCCTCAAGAGATTCAGAGAGAACTGAGGTTGTGATTATTTCGAGAAAAATGAATGATTTGATAAATATTTTCTTAAAAATAATCGCTCATATCGTTCATATAAAAATAAATGTAGAAAAAGTATTTTCATTATCCATAAAAATATTTAAATATAAATTTTTATCAATAATTAAAAAATAATCATTGACTAATATATTTCAAGAGATGCAAATAATCTTTTAAATCTTCCGCTTTTTACAAAACAAACGAATGAAAGAAAAGCCAAAAAAGCCAAATTACAGACCTTGATTAATCTCATGCGGAAGGCATTGGCTTCCCATTTTATTTTACCACAAACAAGGGCAAATATAAAATGTCCGACTTCCTACACTTGGCTTCAAGTTATTAATCATGGATTTGCACAACTATGACTTGATAGTATGACGTACTGTCTAAAATGAAAGAACAATAATATCAGGTAAATACAAAGATTACAACGGCATTTGTTCAAGAATTTTCATAATTACAAGGGAGAAGCAATGAACAAAGGTAGAGCACAATGAATGTCGTGGAGATACAAGTTTCACTTAGGAAGAACCATCACACTATTGAAACGGCTTGATGATGACTATCCCTGGGTTATGTAAATGCCACCCTAAGCAGAAGATTTGGGCAATTTACGCTTTTTAAGGAATTGCGATGCCTTTGAGTCACTCCCGTGGCATGATACTCTCAAAAGCGCGTTAGAGTCGATGCCAAGCTTGCTTTTGCCACCTTGCATTTCCATGCGACTCGCAAATTTTAAGTTCCTCGATCAGCTCTCGTGTCTACAAGAGATGATCGAGCAATATCTATAGTAGTCATAATCAAGGACAAATTGCATATCTAGATATCAAGATGGGAAATATATAGATTTTGCCAGGAGATTTTCATGTATACTTGATTTGTAACCTATGCTCATTATGGAATCCATAGATTCATGAGGAAAATTATCAAAACAATGTTAAACATATTGCAATTTTGCCAATTCATTCATAAATCTTTTTTTATTTTTTCTTTTTTTTTTTGCGGATTTAATTCTAAACACTTTTTATATTTGTGCAAATTTAGTCCATCCGGTCATTTTTTACTAGCTGGCACAGACGTGGACGCCAGTCGGCTGGCTGATGTTCACATGGACAATTTTTTAATGATATTTCATTTCTTTTGAATTTTTTATTAATTTTTTTCCCTCTCTCCCTCCCTTCTACTTCCTCCGGTCGATCTCTCGCCAGCCTTGGGGAAGCATAGCTATGGCTGGGCGACCTTGCCCAAGCCGCCCGTTAGGCTGGCGAGGGTTGAGCCTCACTGAAGGCCGCAACCTCAAATGACCTCTAGCAAGGGCTACCAATGGCTAGGCAAGAGTTGAGCCTCGCAACCATGTTCGAGGTCCGACCTCACCAGAGGTCGCCAGGTCAAAGGCCATGACTTCACACAGTCTTTGATGATGGCTACTTGTGGCTAGGTGAGGCTTGAGGCTCAAGCCTCTCTAACCATGGGGATGCTTGACCTCACTGGATCCAACGAGTCATGCCTCGCCGAAGGTTGCAAAGTCAAAGGGCCTGATCTCGTGCGACCTCTAGCCTAGGTGAGCCTTGCTGGCCATGAATAGGTCGTAGCCTCACCAGCTCTAGTGGGGTCTCACTCAGCCATGGCGAGGGTGGCCTCACCATCACTGGGTGAGGCTTACCCTCACTAGTGGCCAATGAGACTAACCTCACCAGTGGTTGCCTTGCCTCTGGCAGGAGGAAAGAGGAAGAAGGAGGGAAAAAAAAGAAGGAAAGAAAGAAAAAGAAAACGAAAAAAAAAATAATAAAAATTCCAAAAAAATAAAATATTATTAAAAAATATTTACGTCAATTGATTTGGAAGAGGTGCGGATTTTCAAGAATGGGATTCGTATGATATGTTGGGAATCTATTATGATATTCGTCAACAACTTAAACGTATTTTAATGCCTAAAAGTTGGTCGGTCGAATGGCCAGCACCAGTCGACATTCACATTAGCACCAACCGACCAAAATTGACCGGATGAATTGAATTGGCACAATTGCAAAAGGTTTTTAACTGAATTAGCAAAAAAAAAAAAAAGGATTTTGAAATGAATTGGTAAAATTGCAATAGGTTTATAACTATTTTTGTAATTTTTCCGAGATTCATATGAGAGCTCAATATCTTAACTCGGAGGCTCATGCGTTGATTTAAAGCGAGCACTTGGGCCATCTAGTTTTATTGCAACACTAATTTAAAATGCCTTTTTCTAGTCCATTGTCCATGCCCGAAAAAGATAACCAAGCTAGGGCACACATAAAGCTTTCATAACTAAATTACTTAAGATTGTGATCCTTTCTTCAATGGATGAAGAAATAAAGTACATAGCAAAACAACTAACCTCATAATCATGCAACTTCATAACGTGATAGATTCGGGCCACTTGATTTTCAACTACACCCTGTGGAAGCCCATCTCCTCCAATGATCAAGAACTCCTATAATGTAAACGCACACATAATGAGGTGTCATCGTCCAAAAGTACAACAAACATCACTGATCAAAAGTCTCTAGCAGATGTATCCGATTTAACTTATATCCACATTCACTTACATTTAGTATTTCTAAATCCTCCTCCAATAATTTTGCATCTACAGGGTAGAAATATTATGCGGAATAGATAGAAATTTCATAAATAAGGACAATCGAAAAGTGCAGATGCCGCATCCATAAGATATGCCAATTTAAACTCAATGCAAAAGTGCATATAACTGGAAAAAATGTTGTTACTGTGGCATTCTTCTTAGTTTCGGCATAGTTTTTTTTTCCGAGGCCTTCCTCTAGAAATATCATGCAGAATAGATAGAAATTTCAGAAGAGAAGCCCGTCGGAAAGAGGAGATGCCGCATCCATAACATATGCCTACTCGTACTCAATGCAAAGGTGCATATAATAGGAGAAAATGTTGCAAATATATCGTTCCTCTTATTTTCGGCATAGTTTTTTTTTCGAGGCCTTCCCCTCGAAATATTATGCGGAAATGATAGAAATTTCAGAAATAAGGACAGTCGAAAAGTGGAGATGCCGCATCCATAAGATATGCCAACTCAAACTCAATGCAAAAGTGCATATAACTGAAAAAAAATATATATATATTGTTACTGTGGCGTTTCTCTTAGTTTCAGCACAGTTTTTTTTTTCCGAGGCCTTCCTCTTGAAATATTATGCAAAATAGATTGAAATTTAAGGAAAAAAAAAAAAAAACCAGACGGAAAAGAGATGCCACATCCTTAAGATATGCCTACTCATACTCAATGTAAAAGTGCATATAATTGGAAAAAATGTTGCAACTGTGTCGTTCCACTTATTTTCGGCACAGTTTTTTTTTTTTTCCGAGGCCTTCTGTCACACCTCCGCCCCACTTTTGGTACGAGAGCATGACTTGGTGGGTTAGCATCCACGCCCCAAGCAACGTCAAACATCCCGGAAGTCTTTTATCTTTAGTTAAGCACTTGCGGAAGTGATCATAAACAATCCCCGTACAAACAAGCATGGAAGCCGGACTATGCAAACCAAACAAATAAAAGCAACATATGTTCATATGCATATTCACATATCAAAAACTGTTTTGATTACATGCATATCCTAGTCCTGGGCTACTTATTTTCGTTTCCATATATAGACAATCAAAAGGCTAGGGTATCCTAACTCCTCTACCGAGTTGCTCCCAAAAGTAACCCCCATGCTAGGTTCATTCCCTTCTTGGACCCTGGTTCATCCATCACACACCTGAAATGGTGAGAATAACAAGAGTGAGTTGATGACTCGGTAAGTAGAAATCCCTAATTCTCCTATAGGAGGACATCTCGCTGTCGATCGTTGGATACAAGTCACCACCCACTTGTCGATGGCAAATCAATAGCAAGGTTTGTGCCTTGCCTTACTTATGCATATGAAAAGCTCTCAACCGTCTATGTGCTTTCAAGAATCAAAGACAAGAAGTTAGTGCATATGAACAAGCTTTCCAAAGATCCGTGGCTAAAAAGGGATGCTCGCATCTCATGAAACTCATTCAAGTACTGAGTGACCCAATTCAAATATATGCTCAAATTGATGCAAGGACTTAACAATACATATCAAACAAACCCAGCTTTTGCAAGCATCACACATGTATCAGTCATGGACCACATGTGGACTTTCATTTTTCTTTTTTTCAATCATATTAGCCGAAATTAATCAACTCTTCCAATAAAAACCGAGCATTGGCCCCCCTTGGCAATCGGCATCGTCCCGATCGCATTATCAGGATTGCATCCAAGGCGACCCCCAGGCATCGGCCTCACTCGGGCCGACATCGTCCACGATCTCAATATCGGGACGACATCCGGGGCTTTACCCCAGGCAACGACCCGGCATCCCCCAGCATCAGCATATACGTCTATCGTGTGTCCATACATTTCAAGCATCAACCAATTTATGTTATGTTTAACTTTTAGCCGAATGAAAGGCCCAAAGGCGTGCCATGCAAGGTGAACTAATGAACGATCTTGTGTTTTATTAAATCAAACTCATGCCGGATGCGATTCGGACTTGTGACCTTGACTTGGAACCATTCGCTTAGGCTTTAGCATTGTCCATAGTCACCGAGACCTCTCCTTGACATCCGAGTGTGCTCAACACTCATGCGGGATCATGAACTTACTTAATGCAACAACAAGCATAACAATACAAAGCCAACACAAGCAAATGATGACATGATCCTAAAATCGATAAGCGTAGCACATCACTCCATCGAAGAGTTAGGAAAATTTACGTACTACTTTTTAGACCTAGCTCCAAGATGCTTCTTTGGTGGTCGGTCGACGTGTAGGGTGACTTGAAAGAGAAGGGCATGAAAGAGAAGGGAGGAAGGGAGAGGAAAAAAGAGAAAGGCCAAGGCTTAAAATGTGAGGATGGCTCATCCTATTTATAGGCCTCCTCCTCTTAGATTTTTATTGCAAACTCATGATGATGCCTAAATGACGAGTTGGCCTACCTATATTCTTGAGTTGGCGCCTAGGTCCTTTGGTGTTGGCTTATGATTGGTCCACCTATTTGCTTATCCTCCAAGGCTCAATCTAGGCTCATTATTGCCTATGGTGCCAAAGGGACACATAAGCGTCTTTAATGCCTAATTGTTTCTTCTAATTGGTTGGTCCTTACCTTGTTCACCTAGGCCATTATTGCCTAAGCTACAATCTAGGACCATCATAACCTAAGATTCACCTAAGATTCTAGGGAACACATCAGTAAGTGACTCACCTCTCTCATTAATTGCCAAGATTTCATGCAATCATTAGGCTTAGATGTGTTTACATTAGCCAACTTGCTCTCCAAGTTTCTTCTCTTTAACACACTAAGGTCCAAAAGCATTTAATGCATTCTTATCTTCAAGCCAAAAAGTCTCTAGATTAGCTTGCTCCTCAAGTTGGGCGTGTAGCCCCCTTCCCCTCAAAGTTGGGCATGTGGTTCTCCCATTCAAAAGCGAAAACAGTTTTGCGCAAGTTTCGAAATCAGTACCATTACCTTATCAAATGAACTAGAAAAATTATATAATTCTAATATATTGTAAAGAAGACCTTAGAAAAAATAAATTTCATGAAGGAATCCAAGCCAAATTCATTCTGTGGAAAGAGCAGCAATTCATTGAACACAACCAAAAATTTATCCATTAAGCAGATTCAACGATCAGAGATAGAGACTCATTTCGAAATCCAAATATTTACAAAACTCTTTGAAATTTTAATATGTTATAGATATGGATGTCATTTAAAATTTTTGTGAAGAAAGCATGCCCAAATTCAAAAGGGAAGATTTTATGAAAATTTGAGACAACAACTTGGTTACCATTTTCACTATACTGGGTATGTTCTATACGGTAATTGATTGGGCCTTCGTCCCAACCAATTCACCTCAGAAAAATGTGAAATTTAAGCATCTTATAGATCAAGATGTTTTGAACAACTTTTATGGAGGAAGCTTCTCCAAGTTCATAACATAATAAAAAGAAAAGGGGGTGCAGAAGGTAGCGTGAGGGAGGAGGGAGAGAGAGAGAGAGAGAGAGAGAGAGAGAGAGAGAGAGAGAGAGAGAATAAAAATAAAATAAGAGGGAAAGGGGTGGTCGAAGGGTGGCATGAGGAAGGAGGGAAAGAGAGAGAGAGAGAGAGAGGGGGGTGGATGGGACTTGGCAGAAGAGGGGAGGGGTGGTAGAGGGTAGCATGTTGGGACAAGGAGAGAGAGAGAGAAGAAAACAAACGGGGATGTCACACCTTCCTCTCGAAATATTATGTAGAATAGATAAAAATTTCAGAAAAAAAAAAAAAAAGCCAACTGGAAAGTGGAGATGCCGCATCCATAAGATATGCCAACTCAAACTCTATACAAAAGTGCATATAATTGCAAAAAAAAATGTTGCTACTATGTCGCTCCTCTTATTTTCGGCAAAAAAATTTTCCGAGACCTTTCTCTCGAAATATTATGCAGAATATATAGAAATTTAAGAGAGAAAGCCAGCTGGAAAGTGGAGATGTCGCATCCATAAAATATGCCTACTCAAACTCAATACAAAAGTGCATATAACTGCAAAAAAATGTTGCAACCATGGCGTTCCTCTTATTTTCGGCACAATTTTTTTTCTAAGGCCTTCCTTTCGAAATATTATGTATAATAGATAGAAATTTCAGGAAAAAAAAAAAAAAAGCCAGCCGAAAAGTGGAGATGCTGCATCCATAAGATATGCCAACTCAAACTCAATGCAAAAGGGTATATAAGTGCAAAAAATGTTGCTATTGTGGCGTTCCTCTTATTTTCGGTATAGTTTTTTTTCCAAGGCCTTCCTCTAGAAATATTATGCAAAATGGATAGAAATTTTAGAAAAAAGCCAGCCGGAAAGTGGAGATGCCGCATCCATAAAATATGCATACTCATACTCAATGCAAAAGTACATATAACTGCAAAAAAATGTTGCTACCGCGGCGTTATTCTTATTTTCGGCGCAGTTTTTTTTCCAATGCCTTTCTCTCAAAATATTATGCAGAATAGATAGAAATTTCAGGGGGAAAAAAAAAAAAGCCAGCCAGAAAGTGGAGATGCCACATCCATAAAATATGCATACTCAAACTCAATGCAAAAGTGCATATAACTGCAAAAAAAAATGTTGCTACTATGGCGTTCCTCTTATTTTCGGCACATTTTTTTTTTCCGAGGCCTTCCTCTGAAAATATTATGCAAAATAAATCGAAATTTCAGAAAAAAGCCCATCGGAAAAAGGAGATGCCGCATCCACAAGATATGCCTACTCAAACTCAATGCAAAAGTGCATATAATTGCTAAAAATGTTGTTACTGTGTCATTCCTCTTATTTTCAACAATTTTTTTTTCCAAGACCTTCCTCTCGAAATATTATGCAGAAGAGATCGAAATTTCAGAAAAAATGCTAGCCAGAAAATGGAGATGTCGCATCCCTAAGATATGCCAACTCAAACTCAATGCAAAAGTGCATATAATTGCAAAAAATGTTGTTACTGTGTCGTTCCTCCTATTTTCAGCACAGTTCTTTTTCCGATGCATTCTTCTTGAAATATTATGTAGAATAGATAAAAATTTCAGAAAAAAAGCCAGCCGGAAAGTGGAGATGCCACATCCACAAGATGTGCCTACTCAAATTCAATGCAAAAGTGCATATAACTGCAAAAAATGTTGCTACCATGTCGTTACTCTTATTTTCTGCACAGTTTTTTTTCCGAGGCCTTCCTCTCGAAATATTATGTAGAATTGATCAAAATTTGAGGAAAAAAAAAAAAGCCGATCGGAAAGAGGAGATGCCGCATCCACAAGATATGCTTACTCAAACTCAATGCAAAAGTGCATATAACTACAAAAAATGTTGCTACTGTGTTGTTCCTCTTATTTTTGGCATAGTTTTTTTTTCCGAGACCTTCCTCTCAAAATATTATGCAAAATAGATCGAAATTTCGAAAAACAAGCCAGCCGAAAAATGAAGATGCCACATCCGTAATATTTGCCAATTCAAACTCAATGCAAAAGTGCATATAACTACAAAAAATATTGCTATTGTGTCATTCCTCTTATTTTTGGCATAGTTTTTTTTTCCGAGACATTCCTCTCAAAATATTATGTAGAATAGATAGAAATTTAAGAGAAAAAGCCAGCTGAAGTGGAGATGCCGCATCCATAAAATATGTCTACTCAAACTCAATGTAAAAGTGCATATAACAGCAAAAAATGTTGCTACTGTGACGTTCCTCTTATTTTCGGCACAAATTTTTTTCCGATGTCTTTCTCTCAAAATATTATGTAGAATAGATAGAAATTTCAGGAAAAAAAAAAGAAGAAAAAAAAAGAAAAGCCAACCGGAAAGTGGAGATGCCGCATCCATAAGATATGCCAACTCAAACTCAATGCGAAAGTGTATATAAATGCAAAAAATGTTGCTACTGTGGCGTTTCTCTTATTTTTGGCACAGTTTTTTTTTTTTTCCAAGACCTTCCTCTCGAAATATTATGCAAAATAGATAGAAATTTCAGAAAAAAAAAAAAAAAAGAGCCAACCGGAATGTCACTACCCTAACTCCATATCCCGGGTCATAAGCAACGGGAGTTATTTTTGCGACGTCCCAGGCACATCGTCGTCCCATTCTTTTGATCTTTTCATTAAGCACATGTGGAAGCATTACAAACAACACACAAACAACAATAAGCAGCCAGGAAAACAATCACTTGCAAATATACAATTATATTAGTTACATTTACAGGCCCCATTGTCATAGGCCATTATATTTACAACCACTACATTTTCTATACTCCAAAGGCCGGGTAAACCTTAGCTCCTCTATCAAGACTACAACTCTAGCACTAATGGGAGACCTGAATGCCTACAATTCTACAAAATAATGGGGTGAGTCATAGACTCAGTAAGTAAAACCCACTAATTTCCAGGTAGGAAGATGCCTCACCTATCAACAAGCATATAACTCATCCAAGACATTAGTCGATGGCAAATTAATAGCAAAATAAAAAGCTTTGTTTCAGATGAAACATGAAAAATTCTAAGTCAACAATATGCAAGCAAAACTCGATATTGACCCACAACATGAGGAACTCACGCCTCACTCAATATTATACCAGCATAAACAAAATTCATTCCATAATACAAGGAACTCATGCTTCACTCATATGTAAGCATAACCAAACTTAATCGGGGAACGTCCCCTAATCGAAGGGCGATGATTAGAATTATCACAACATCCCGTTCTTTTGACGAGACATCCCGTTGGCATGGGGGCATCTCATTCTTATTAACAAGGCATCCCGTTGGCGTCGGGGCATCGTTGCCGAATTCATTAGTCGACGGCATAAATTAGTCCATCGTATGTCCATGCATCAAGCATCACAATCCGATTCTTATTTTCGCTTTTAGTTCAAGGGCTCGAAGGTGTACCATGCATAAGTGTGTAAAATGACCTACTGGAACCAAGACGTTGAACATGCCAGGCGCGAATTAAAGATCACAACTTGATCCGACATGTTTGAGCACCAATCTAGTACCTAACTTGGCTTGGGAATAATATACCTTGATATCCCACCAAGACCATGAAAAGACTAATCCAACGTGATCCCACGTACGTTCAAGGCCAACAAAACCCTTTTTCAGAGCTCGGGGCGTGAACTAGAACATGCATTTGTGAAAATGGTTGAAAATAGTTTTGTAAGGAAATACCAAGCTTTCATAAAAATGCTTTTCAAATCAGTTTGTGTCAACGCAAAAACCAAATAATATCAAATAAACACACAAACCGGACTTCTTCCAAAGCAACTCAAGACAAAGCTCATCAAACAAGGATCAAACTCAATTAAGGAACAAGATCTAAACTGATCCAAGGAACCACAACCAAACCTCAAGTAAGAACATAGTCATAACATTTCAATTAAGGACTCGCTACACACTTAAATTAGCATAACGCGACATACTAACAAATATTAGTAAGTTCTACTTACAACACTTCAAGGAACGGTCTAGGTGATCAAGCAACGTGCAAGCGAGCAAATGGGCAAGAGGGGCACGGCCACAAGAAAGAGGGAGAGGGTGACGATGAGGGCGAGGTTGAGAGAGTGAAGGAGGAAGAGGAGGTGGTGTGGAAATGAGGGGAGGGAATGCCTCTATTTATAGGCAAACTCCTCATGATGATCTTTCCAAATGGACCAATTATCTTCATGTAGGTGGACAATCTAGATTGAGGAGGTGGCAAGCTAAAGAGATGGGTGGCAACTCTAGTTCCTAGGGGCGATGCTTGCTCATCTTTCCATTAGTCCATTTAAGGGGTTGAGTCATCATGAAATAATTACATGTAATTATTATGGGGACACCTAAGCCAATGACTAAGCCTCTCCCATTAATGTTTGGATCTTGAGTAATCATTAAGCTAGATATCTTCATATTACAAACTTGCTCTCCAAGTTTTTAGGTTATGAGGCATTATGGCCTATTCCTTTGAGGGACACCTCAACTTGGCATTGAATAACTAGAGTCCAAGATATTTAATGCATCCTTATCCTAAATTAAGAAGACTCTAGATTAGCTTTGCTCCTTAAGTTGGGCGTGCAGCCCCCTCCCCTTCCAAGTTTGGGACGTGTGGCTCTCCATTCCAAGGTGAAAACAATTTCAAGCAACTTTTGAAATCAGCGTCAATACCTTATCAAATGGGCTCGAAAAATTATAAAATTTTAATATGTTGTGGATAAGACCCTAAATGACATTTTTCATGGTGAAAGCCAAGTCCCATTTGTGCAATGGAAATAACAGAAAATCACTGAACACAACCCAAAAATTCGTCTATCGAGCATATTCAACGGTCGGAGAGAGAGAGACTCATTTCGAAATTCAAATATTCACAAAAATCTTTGAAATTTTTATATGTTATATAAATGGATGTCTTTTAAAACTTTCATGAAGGAAAAATGATGAAATTTGAGATGGAAAATTTTATAAAAAAATCGAGAAGGTAACCTGGTCACCGTTTTCACTACACGGGACAGGTTCCAGATGATGAATGATTGAGCCTTCGTCCCTACTATTTCACCTCATAAAAATATAAAATTTAATTATGTTTTAGATCAAGATATTTAGAAAAATTTTCATGAAAGAAGTTTCTCCAAATTCGAAGTATAAAGAGCTCTGTAAAATTGGAAAACGGCGAAAGTCTAGGGATTTCGTAAAAATGGAGAATCAAAACCTATGAAACCTTAAGTGGCAAGTCTAAGGAGGAGGGGTGGCGCCCTACTTGGCCTTCAAGATCCATTGTCATCATTCTTCTAGGCCATGAGTCACTCCTTACCATTAATGAGCTTATGACTCACCCTCTTTTAATATGTAACCATCCAAAATTTTATGATTACATTTCAAGAGTAAGACTAATGGTGCCAAGTGTCCTACTTAGTCATCATGCATTAATAGGCTATCTTCCAAGAACATTAAATATACCATGAGAATTATCAAGGTAGAAGGCCATCTCTTTGGGCAAGAGTCAATCGAGTCCAACCGCGATCGATTACCCCATTTGGCCCAAATTTCATGCCTAAGCCATGCCCAAACAAAGCCAGAGGCAACCCAGCTTGGTTGGCCAAACCGAGTTTGAAATTCCCTTTATCGAGAAAAGGTGTCGCAGCTAGGTTTGCTGGCTAGGTCCTAGCCTAATCGATCAGTCCTCTAATCGGTTCATGGGCCAGCCAGTGGGTCAGTTCTACTTAGCCAGTCCCGTGGTCAATCCTTGGGCTAATCGACCAGTCTTGTAGCCGGTCCTATGACTAGTCCAAGGTTTTACACCACAACTCTTGGTCAGTCCGAAATTGAACCACGTTGAGTTTATTCAATCCATGATCGATTATCGATTATGATGTAATCGTGTGAAATCAAATGATCCATCTCAACTCATGGTCGCATTGGATCGATTCATGGCGGCCACACCAATACAATGGCTAGGCGAAATCACCTGCAACCGATCCATTAACTAGGTGGAATCGAGCCATGACTGTCTGCTGATCCATGATGGTACGTGATCATCTCACGACCGATCCTTATGATCGAATAACCTTTCAATTGTCGAATACTCTATAACTGGACCTTGGGTTACCGATCCATGAACGGCCAATTGACTCATGACCGGCCTTCGAGCCGACTTATGGCCAAGTCTCGCATTTGACATACCGAGCTTTGGCCTACTAGTCGGGGCCAAAATAGTGATCAAAATCGAGGATGTTACATGAAAAGTGGAGATGCTGCATCCATAAAATATGCATACTCATAGTTAATGCAAAAGTGCATATAACAGCAAAAAATGTTGCTACTCTGGCGTTCCTCTTATTTTCGGCACAGTTTTTTTTTCCGAGGCCTTACTCTCGAAATATTATGCAGAATAGATAGAAATTTCATAAAGAAAAGCCAGCCGGAAAGTGGAGATGCCGCATCCATAAAATATGTATACTCATATTCAATGCAAAAGTGCATATAACTGCAAAAAAATGTTGCTACTGTGCCGTTCCTCTTATTTTCGGCACAGTTTTTTTTTTTTTTTTTATGCCTTCCTCTCGAAATATTATGCAAAATAAATCAAAATTTCAGAAAAAAAAAAGAAAAAAAAAAAGCCCATTGAAAAGAGGAGATGCCGCATCCACAAGATATGCCTACTCAAACTCAATGCAAAAGTGCATATAACTGCAAAAAATGTTGCTACTACGGCATTCATCTTATTTTCAACATAGTACTTTTCGAAGGCCTTCCTCTCGAAATATTATGCAGAAAAGAAAAAAATTTCAGAAAAAAAAGCCAGCCGAAAAGTGGAGATGCCGCATCCATAAAATATGCATACTCATACTCAATGCAAAAGTGCATATAACTGCAAAAAATGTAGCTACTGTGGCGTTCCTCTTATTTTCGGCACAGTTTTTTTCCAAGGCCTTCCTCTCGAAATATTATGCAGAATAAATCGAAATTTCATGAAAAAAAAAAAAAAAAAAGCTCATCGGAAAGAGGAGATGCCACATCCACAACATATGCCTACTCAAACTCAATACAAAATTGCATATAACTGCAAAAAAATGTTGTTACTGTGTCGTTCCTCTTATTTTCAGCACAATTTTTTTTTTCGATACCTTCCTTTCGAAATATTATGCAGAATAGATCAAAATTTCAGAAAAAAAGCCAACTGGAAAATGGAGATGCCGCATCCATAAGATATGCCAACTCAAACTCAATGCAAAAATGCATATAACTACAAAAAATGTTGCTACTGTACCGTTCCTCTTATTTTCAGCACAGTTTTTTTTCGAGGCCTTCCTCTCAAAATATTATGCAGAATAGATAGAAACTTTAGAAAAAAAAAAAAAACCCATCGGAAAGAGGAGATGCCGCATCCACAAGATATGCCTACTCAAACTCAATGCAAAAGTGCATATAACTACAAAAAAATGTTGCTACTGTGTCGTTCCTCTTATTTTCGGCACAGTTTTTTTTCCGAGACCTTCCTCTCGAAATATTATGTAGAATAGATCAAAATTTTGGAAAAAAAAAAAAAAAAGCCAACTGGAAAATGGAGATGCCGCATCCATAAGATATGCCAACTCAAACTCAATGCAAAAATGCATATAACTGCAAAAAAATGTTGCTAGTGTGTTGTTCCTCTTATTTTCGGCACATTTTTTTTTCCAATGCCTTCCTCTCGAATATTATGCATAATAAATAGAAATTTCAGAAAAAAAAAAAAAAAAAAAACCAACTAGAAAGTGGAGATGTCGCATCCACTTGATATGCCTACTCAAACTCAATGCAAAAGTGCATATAACTGCAAAAAATGTTGCTACTGTGTCGTTCTTCTTATTTTCGGCATAGTTTTTTTTTTTTCTAAGACCTTGCTCTCGAAATATCATGCAGAATAGATCAAAAATTCAGAAAAAAAAAAAAAAAGAGCCAGCCGGAAAATGGAGATACCGCATTCATAAGATATGCCTACTGGTACTCAATGCAAAAGTGCATATAGCTGGAAAGAATGTTGCTATTGTGTCGTTCTTGTTATTTTTGGCACAATTTTTTTCCAAGGCCTTCCTCTCAAAATATTATGCAGAATAGATAGAAATTTTAGAAAGAAAAGCCAGCCGGAAAGTTGATATACCGCATCCATAAGATATGCATACTTATTTTTAATCATTTTTTTAATTTTTTTAATTTTTTACCTCAAAATGGACTTCGAACAGGGTCAAGAAACCCGGTCTGAGCCGATAGGTCTGACCCTGACCCTAAAGGTCCGAGTTGGGTCTAAAATCGGACCAACGCTTGTCCAGGTTCGGTTTAAAATCGGACCGGCCCTAGGGCTTGGTCCGAATATCTAATTTAGCCCAATCTATAGAGTCGACCCACAAATTTCTAAACCCACAGTGCCCAGTTCAACCATGGTTCTAACCTAATGGGCTTAGCCTTTGCAGCAGCTCGAGCCCAATTCCCCAAGTTCTGGCCCCTAATCAATCTAGCCCAATTCCAGGTCACCATTAGGCCAAGCCCGACCTCCAGCCCGGCCATCTGGTTTGAATTTTTTGTTCTTTTCAGTTTTTTTTTTTTTTAGAATTTTCATTATTAATTTATTTCTTCTTCCTTACACCATCTTCTTCCCCGAGTCCACATGCACAGGGAGCAACGCCCTCTTCCGATGAGTTTTCGCTGAAGCTCCAGCCATCACTAGATCGGCCTATGTTGGTCGTCCACTCTAATCGCCACCGGACCAACATATTGGCTGCCGCTAGTCTATTGCCGACGACAATCGAGACAAACTCATTCTAGAATGGCCATTGTTTTTTGGCGACAAGAACATCAAATACCTTTCATACGATACAATTAATAAATCTACATAGTAAGTGGAAGACAACGGGGAGCTATTTGTAGCGGACTCAAATTGCGAGCATCACTAGTAAGTAGGGAGGTCTTCGGCTCTGTTGATACTCGAAATTAAACCTGCCGTCATATGCTTATCACAAGAGGAAATGTGACAAAAGATGGATTGGAATCACATGCATGTCATGCAGATAGTGTTTGTTACATGCTCGACTATCGGCAAGCACTAGGATAATTACCCGATGAGTGATGAAGAGGTGAGGGAATGCCACGTGTTCAGTTATTGAAATACAATGACAAAAAGTTGGTGGCTGCTCAAATGGGTTTTGGCAGCAAACTTATCGATAGAAACCCTTAAAAAATTGCTAAGATACCATAATAACAAGCATCGAGGATACACATTATTGAGGAGTAATTGCTACTTGAAGACTCAATTATGGAACGGCCATTGATAACCATATGACTTCTAGAGTTCAATTGAGACCGTACTAAAGAAGGTGGGTGGAGTAATTTGTGAGGAAAAAGGGCATATGGACAAAGTCAAGAGCATTTATTAAGTATACGTATGATAATCATTCTATTCCAAACATCAATTTTTATTCCAAAAATAGATTTTTCCACTTCTATTCTTTGGATGTTTCTGGGCAAAAATATATATTTGGTAATGACACAAAATTTCTATTCTTGAAATAAAAATTCGTTCAATAATAAGACAAAATTTCTCTCTCTTGAGCGGTGGTAGGTGGGTGGCCAGCTAATAGTAAGGGTGAATGATGATAAGAGTTTTGATTTTCACTTTTATTTTAAAAATAGCATTTCTTTTCCAAACCTAATTCTAGAATAAAAAATTTATTATAGAAATAGAAAAAAGAAATTGCATTACAAAATGGATTTATGTTTTAAACTTGTTATTAAGAACAAAAGAATAGTTTTGGTCAAAAATAAAATAGTTATCATATGCACTTTAAAAGATACACAACTACTCAAAAGTTACTATGTTATTTTATAAATATCACTAGTTATCCAACAAGGAACCTCGGATAAACCAATCAAAATATTATCTCTTTGTCTTTCTTTTTCATGTACCGCACTTTAATTTCCATAATTGTAGCTTTCGAATTCCCATTGTTGATTGGATTCCTATGTTGTATCCCCTATCTTGGTGCATTGTTGTTGATTAAATTCCTACATCGTATCTCATTTTCTCAGAGTAGTGTCGTTGATTTTTTTGGCATTATGTTCATGTATCCTCAACTTGTGTCATCAATCGAATTCCAACATAGTGGATAGTTCAAGTTTGATTGTGTAATTTGTGGGCCTTGTTGTTGATAAAATTCCAGTTTAGCCAAGTATTATATAGTGTTGTTTGGATTCAAGAAGTTAATTTGATATCGCATTAGATATCCTCTGTCTAGAGTTCGCATAGAACCCTTGTCCCCTTTAATAAAAACCGAAAAATGATAATGGATAAAAAAATATTTCATTGCTAGAGCAATTTTGATGAAACAGGCTCAAAGGTTTATCCATGATTGACATCAGAAATCACTGGATATGCCACAAAATTGAAGGAAATTTCAGAGTTAGGCACAGTTCAACAATAATAAGGGCAAAACCCACCTCGCGATGGACGCGCTGGTTCACGCTGCCCCCTCATTCGGGAGGGGAGGGGTTCAAAACTCCGCGCCCCCATTGCGCGACTAAAGTGGAGTGCCGTGGGAGGTGGGTCCCCGCGCTAGTGTTCCCCCTGGTTTACGCCGCCGGCTGCCGGCTGTACGGTGGTTCTAGGGCATTAAAAAAAAAACAATAATAAGGGCAAAATACAAACCGCTTCTAAATGTAAGCATGGTTTTATGACGGATTGCACTGACAAATTCAACTGTCACTTAAGCATTTCTATCAAACAAGTGATATGCAGCACAAAATGGGGACCCTAAATCTGATTTCAACACGATATTCGGCCTAGACATATTACATAAAACTCTAACTCGGCATTTTTCGTTGTAAACAAGCCTCGACTTATTAAGATTTGTGCAAGATTTCATTGAGATTAAGTTTGTTACTCCAAGCTTTAAAAAAGAAAAGTGAAACAGGGCCGAAAAGATGGAAGTTCACCTGCTTCGCAGCTATGAAGGTGCAATCAGCGCCGGGGAGGAGGAATCAACAGCGATGTCAGAGACAACAATGTCGAGCATTGTCGACTATTTGATGGTGACAGCAACAAAGATGAATCACGGAGCAAGACGATGACCGGGCAATCAGAAAATGATGATTGTCTCCAGCCGACTCGATGGTCTTAGGTAAGATCTCATTAGAATTCTTCCCATCATTGTCTCTCCCTCTCCGCTCCTTTTGTCGCGTCTATGAAAGAGAGAGGCTGGACAGAGGCCCGAGTAGAGAGAAGGACAAAGATAAGGGCACAGGCCCGGGAAAGAAGGGAACAGAAGTGAGCTAAAGAGGCTGGGCCCAAACGAGGAGAAAAGAAAGGAAAGAGTAAAAAGGGGTTGGGCTCAGTTAGGAAAAGAAAGAAAAAGGGCCGGGATGAGCCAGGCCAGTCCCCAGCGGACCGAATCGAACCGGCCCCCTTTTTATGGAAATATTTTCTAACAATTTTACTATTTCACCTAATTGACCCTCCTTTACACTATTTTGGCCCATTTACATTTTAAATGCGGCCACCGCCATCCGGGATCCTCCTGTGAGGGAAGACCCCGAAACCTTCATTAGAGCACTTACACCAGCCCCATCATTTCAGAGGCGAGGTGGTTACCCTTCCGGCCGGTGGGTTCTCGACCTGGTTTAAACCAGGCGAGTGGCGGCCCGCCCATGGGGGGTATTCCGTGGATTTTATGAGGATCGGAACCCCATACCCTCGAAACATTTTAAGGTCATGTTTGGGACCATAAATGCGGATTTATTGGACTGGCAAAATTAGGAGTGAACAAATACAAATCAGAAATTTTTGATAGGTTACTCACCAACACTAGGTAATTAACTCGAGGGATGAGAGCAAAACAAGAAAATCATTTTTAAGCCGAAGGCTAAAAAAAGCCATGAATCAATCAAATTTTACCTTTTATTCATTTTAATGCTTATGATGAACATGGAACAATCCTCTAAGCATGAGTAATTTTCTAGACTCATTGAAAAGACAAAACTAGTTTTAGTAGATAGCATGAAGACCTAGGAACTAAGAAATACACTACTGATGTTTATAAGACCTTGAAAATATGAGAAATTTAGTCGGTTGCAGGTCTCCATGTTTTTTCTATTTCCAAAGTTGATGAATTAATGTTCTTCAATGAATGCTATGGCATCATACACTTCTCCTGCATGTAAATTCATCTCCGAATTCCCGTTCTCTTCATCTTCAAAATTGAAAGTAGCCCATTTGCATATGAATATATGAGCCGTCAAGTTCCATATGGGTATGGATAGACATAAAATCCTCCACCATAAATTTATAACGTCCATGATTGTTACATGATCCAAACGGTTTTCAAAGTATGTTTATCCACAAACTTAGAATCCACCGCTCAAATTGAACACGACCCAGCCCACCTTGAAAGGACGGGAGGACGAAACTTTGACATTATTCTCTCACACCACGAAACATAACTACAGAATCAATGCCCCCGAGTCTTGAGCGATGAAGTGGAGTCCTTGCATGAAGAAGGAGAGAACATGAGGGCGGCCTATGGCGTGAAATACGCGTCGGCTTGCAAGTGGCCGAGGCGGACTTGGGCATGAGTGGTGAGGTGAAGGTGGTTGTCCTTGAGCGGCAGCCTCTCCGCGTTGACGCACACGACGTTCGAGAGCTTTATTCCAAGCTGTGCCTGTCTCACTCTATCCGTGTACCTCTCGTCCCCCGACGTGATTGCGACTTGCACATCATTCGATTTCATGCAATGGTTACTCCACGCGCGCCGATTAAAAGAACTTATGCTCACATTCATATTTAATTTCTTAGATAGAAATATAGATTCTCTACATGAATTTTATGAGAATTTGACAAACCCTCTATGCAAATTCGGATTGACATACCCTATTAAGGATAATATTCATTTACAATTGGTTGAAGTTTATCCTTATTATGAGAGAAAATGCTTGCGAGTTTAAAGTAAGTAAACGTTCCTTGAATGTTATGGAGACTAGACCTTATAGATTATGAGTAATTAAACGTTCCTTGAATGTTATGGAGACTAGACCTTATAGATTATGGAGACACTTGTTCTAATATCAAACTCTTGACTTTGGCCAATTGGCCCCAACAAAGAATCAATTTAAATGTCGAGCACACAGTCACTCGAGCCCAGCTCTAACAAAACCCCAGCTCTAACAATCAACAATCGAATCTTAATTTTTGGACTAGGACAAAGGACAGCTCAAAAGATTAGGATATGGATTCCAACTCAGATGATGTAGACCTGAATCTTGCTTAATTTTGGACTAGGACAAAGCAACAACTCAAAAGATAAAAATATGGATTCCAACTCAGGTGATGCAGACTTGAATCTTGACCCGCATCACGAGCTCGCTTTCACTTTAATAAATCAATCTATTCAGTATTTGTACTATTGCACTTTTAGTAACAATGGCCACTACTTTTGGCCAAAGCGTTTCAATTAGTCTTCCTATATAGAAAATTTGTCATGAAAAAGCATCTCGTGAATGCACATATGCTCTTATTTTGTATTATAATCCAATTGGTCCCAACAAAGAATCAATTCAAATGTCAAACCTAGCACATAATTACTTGGGCATAATTACTTGGGCCCAACTCCAACTAAAAATCAACAATTGGATCTTAATTTTGGACTAGGACAAAGCGTCGGCTCAAAAGATTGGGATATGGATGCCAACTCTGATGATGCAGACTCGAATCTTGACCCACATCATGAGCTCGGTTTCGCTTTAATATAACAGAATGTCCACCACTTGTACTATTATACTTTTAGTAACAATGGCCACTATTTTTAGTCAAAAATTGTCCTGAAAAGGCATCTTGTAAGAGCATCACAAGATGCTCTTACAAGATGCCTTTTCAGGACAATTTTATGGAAGGACAATAATAGAAACAATTTGACTAAAAATAGTACAAGATGCCTATATATTATGTGCAAAAGTCTATAATGCTTTCAGCCTTTTCTTTGTAAGGCTAACTTCAACGAGAAGTTGGAATAAGAGTTGTCTAAGTTTTCTATCTATATATGCTCTCCCATGGTCTTCTAGATGATGTTATTCCTCACTCAACTGATGGCATTGGAGAGTTAGAATTATCTTGTTAGTTTAATAAGAAGAGATAATGATAATATGCTCTTCACTTGCCATTATGTGGATTTCGTGGATCAAAAAGTATCCAATTGTGGAGTGCCTTATGACATACATTAATGATGTCTAGAGATTAAATGACCATCTCTTTGAAAAGTTGAGAGAATTTTGTTTGTGGTATTGCATATTTGTCTCAAATAAGCATTATTTACCATGTAAGGTAGATGCACCAAGCAAATGAAATTATCTGAACCGTTATCATGCAAGCTTCGTTTCACAATTATTAATCATGTGAATCCCATCATCATGGCTACGTGATCACAGTGTAAATAAATTTGATTTTTCCATTTGGCAGTGTTCCCGCTCCTTTTGTTGCTTACTGAGGGCACCACTCCCACACAAACAAAAACAGAACCATGTCGAAAAGATGGAGATCATGACACGTGCAGCTGCAATAATGTCTATTATATTCCAAATTTATTGCGGATTGACTACCTATTATAGTGCTTTTCGCAGTAATAATAATTATAATGTAATTTTATGTCCCCGGCTTTTTCTTCCCACTCACACCACTAAATAAAATTTATTAATAACTGAATTTATTTATAGAGTTCAAGTAATGAGAATACCAATTGTAAATTTATAAGAATTAATCACCTAAATGATCAATAAGTAAATTATTAAATAATGCGTAAATAACAGATATAATTGTTACTAAGTTAATCACAAAAGGTATTTCAATTACACGGCTATATTGTTAAATTTAAATGAAAGCTAAAGACAGACTGAATGGACTTGGATGGAAGGGAGGACAGGTCGAGATCGTTGCACATTCTTGATAAGTGTCTCCATCTTTCCCCATTATGCCTCTCACCATTGCCATAAGTCTTCTGGATGTCGATTGTTGGGTAGTCTTGGGCTTTTCTTATTTACAACTCTCCCGTGTGACTATCAAGTCTAGACTTATTTACAACTCAAGCTCTGATATTAATGTTGGGTGATTTTGAACCTCTTTTACCCTAAAAGTTAGCGCAAAAGTTGAGATTTTCCCTCACACATGCCAGTCTTTTTCACAATCGATATAGGACAATCTCAATATCAATGTTGCGGTGAAGATGTGAAGGGGTTCTTAGGCCTCTTCCCACCAAAGGGCCGCGTTGAGACAAGGGATAGAGGAGTCAGGGCAACACTTCAGGGGAATGGCCTTGTCCCAGCTATGCTGGTGGGTGATGCCCCTGTGACTGGCCATGTTGCTTTGGTTGGAGAGGATGAAGATGCGTTTGGTGGGCGGCGAGGGCCGCGGTTGCGCCCATGGAGGGGATTTATTGGAGAATTGAGAGAAGGAGGAGGAAGAAGATGAAGTTTTTATTTTTATTTATTATTACCCCCAAATTTTTTATTTATTTTTGTTTTTATTTTATTTTTATCCCCAGAAAAAAGAAGGAAGCTCCTTTATTTTTGGAGGAACGCCTGTAGCGTTCTGTACACGTGGGGCCGCGTGCGTGCGCTGATCTGACCGTCCGTTTGTCTTGGCTTTTCTTTCTTTAGACGAAGCTTCATGTGAAAAAGCCCGGTCGAAAAAAGAGGAAAATGCATTTGCCATTTTACGAGACCCGACAGAGAAGTCACTACAAGACATAAGTGGAGTCTTGTGATGTGTAAAGTGGACGACAACTTTCAAAAAGCTACGAAGATTAGTGTGTGGGCCCAGGCAAAGTTTTCTTCTGTTGACTCCGCTAACCCTACACACGACAAAAAAGGCCTCCTTTACTATTCTTTGATTGATATTCTCCGCTAATTTCGCAATGACATAAATTTGCACCATCCCCAATAACTTTGCATTAATATATTACAACATTTTCCTCCAACATAGGGAAAAATGAGATGGTTTTAGGGGCGTTTCTTGGACGACACCCTCGTGGATATTTTCAGAGCTTTAACCCATCTCGTTCAGACACCTCTCTCATTTCCATCATGCGTCCACTTTGTTCTCTTCCCCTCTCCCTCCCTAAGTAGTATCGACACGTGACACGGACATGCGACACGACACGACACGACACGTCGACACATTATTTCTCAAAAATAAAAAATTCCGACACGTTCGGACATATTGTATAGTAAATGAATATTTTTATTTTTAATTAATTTAATTCAAATTCATAAATAAATAATCAATTAAAAAAAGAGCATACAATGAATTTACACTAATAATATTAATAAATCAATTCATTGAAAATTCGAAAGACATATTCATAGTTAATACGTATCCATGTTTGGAAACATGTTTTTAACTTTAACAAAAGTTATTGATAAAACTAATGATTAATAAGAAATTATAATCAATTTGTTTAAATAAATCTATTATCTTCTACAATGACTACAATTTATCATTATTCAAAATTTAGTACTTTTATTTTTTGAAATTATTTTTTAATCTCATTTATTTATTTTTTCGTTTAAGAAAAAGTCCCTACTAGGGTCCACCCCCACTCCTTTCTTCCCCAAAAAAATTTATTTCACTTTTATTTCCCTCTCCCACCACCTAATAGACAGGCCGTCACTTCCCCCTCCCCCAAAATTAAAAGTCACGCCATTAGATCCTTTTTTTTTTAAAATTATTTTTGAGTTTCCTTATCAGAAACCCTAGCCAGCGCTCCCTTTTCCTCCTCCTCCTTGCCGCTCATTGCACGACCCCCTTCCTCTCCTCTTCCTCTTGATCCTTCTCCCCCTCCTTGCCGCACGACCGCCTTCCTCTCCTCTTCCTCTCGATCTCTGCTTGCTCTCCGTCCTCATCACAATCGTTTACCGCCTTGCCCTCAGCCCTTTCTCCCTCGCAGCTGCAGCCTCGTTACCGATCCATCGTAGCATCAAAGTGGTGGTCCTCGCCTCAGTCTATGCTCTTTCTTTGGCTGTCTCTCACTGTCGCGGGCTCGCCGTCGCTCGCGGCCTCGTCTCTACTCCCTCGCCCTCACCTCCACCCTCCATCTTCCTGACACGCGTGTCAAAACGTGTTTGACCACGTGTCGCGTGTCCGACAGTGTCCAAGCGTGTCAACGTGTCCGACATATGTTGGACATGACACGGAAGCACGGACAACGTGTCCGTGCTTCATAGCTACCTCCCTTTCGGGTGCTGGCTTTGTCCTGCTGCTGTTCAATGTGTTCATCATATTGATCTTTCCTCTTCTTCAGTCATTTCTTTTCTGGCCTCCAGCCTTATTCAGCATATATAAATTCTTAACTTTCATTTCTCCACGGAAAGAGGAGAGAAAACCAGAAAGATAGAAGTCAATAGAGGGGCAAATGGCGGATATGGTCCGATCTGTAGCTTCCAAAGTGGCAGAGTACCTGGTGGCTCCAGTCAGTCGTCGATGTGGCTGCGTGGTATTCTCCAACAGCTACGTTTGCCAACTTAAGGACGAAGTTAAGAAGCTGAATGACATGAGGGAGAGGGTGCAACATTCCATTGATGAAGCTAGAAACAACATGAGGCCGATCGAAGCAGACGTCGAAGGACAGGCGGAAGCCGTTGCCAATGAGGCGCTCGACATGCTGGAACACGGCCGTTGCTTCTGCGGGTGGCTTCCCAACCCAAAGGAGCGTTATTGTCTCGGTAGGGACACAAGGAAGACAGTCCAGGTCATCCAGGCACTCATTCTGCAGAGTAGATTTGAGAGGCGCCTTTACGAGGTTGACAGCGACAGCGACACTATCATCGGGTCGCGAACCTTCATCTTACCAGAGTTAATGAATGCTTTGAATGATGATAAGCTCAAAGTTATTGGGATCTACGGGCATGGTGGCGTGGGGAAGACTACGCTGTTGGAAGAAGTCCAGATGAAACTCAGGAACGAGAAGAGATTGTTCGACCTAATTGCCACAACGACAGTATCCCAGACCCCAGACTTGAAGAAAATCCAAGAGAACATTGCTTACGCCTTGAGTCTGGATCTAAAGGACGAGCCAAGCGAAGTCAGAAGAAGATATCTTCTGTTTCAGAAGTTACAGAGTGATCCGACAAAGGAGGTTCTCATAATATTGGACGATCTGTGGGAGGCACTAGACTTGAAGGCGGTCGGAATTCCTTTAGGAGACAAGAGCAGGCGATTCAAGTTGCTAATAACATCGAGATTTAGAGATGTGCTGGAGAAAAATATGCATGCCGATTTAACATTTCATCTTGATGTTTTAAACAACGAGGAAGCTTCTAGGCTATTTGAAAAGACTGTCGGCCATAGGGTCAAAGACGATGAGGAATTGAAACCAATAGCGGCTAAAGTGGTCAAGAAACTTGTAGGTTCACCTCTTTTGATTACCGCTGTCGCAAGGACTTTGAAAAATGGCAATGTGTCCACATGGAGAAACGCGGTGACAAATATAGATGATTCGGATGTAAAGACCATAGTGAAGTTTAATTACGACCATTTGGAGAGCGAGGATGCGAAGTCCTTATTCTTGCTCTGTGGTCTTATCGGTGGGACCATTCAAGTCGAACTTCTTCTGGGACTAGGCATGGGCTTGGGCTTGTTTGGCGAATTCAATAGAACGATAGAAGAATCAAGGGTTAGAGTGAATACTCTGCTCGATAGCCTCCGTTTTGTTTGTTTGTTGCAAGATGGTGGCAATGACGAGGAAAATGTGACCATCCATGATCTTTACAGCGAGGTGGTCGTCTCAACTCCATTTATAGGTGAGAATTCCTTGATGATGAATAGCAATTATGGCTCATGGGAAAAGCTTGAGAAATGTTGGGCAATATGCCTAGTTAATGTTTTTTGTGATAGGCTTGCTAAACCCATGCCATGGCAGTCTTTAGACTTGAAGATACTCATGTTATCTCAATCAGAAGACTCGCTTGGGAGTCTTGCACATCGACATGATGAGGAAGATTGTTGTGGGCTAGATTTCACATACATGAAAGAGCTGCGAGTCCTATATCTTTGCTCCATGCACATCACTACTTTACCTTCCTCAATCAAAATTCTCAAAAACCTCCGGTCGATATTCTTAGACAATTGCCTTGTGGAGGATGTGGCAATTCTTGGCAAGCTCGAAGCATTGCAGTTTCTCAGCTTTGCGAGGTCTGCAATTTCTAGGCTGCCTAAAGAAATGGGGGAACTTAAGAATTTGAGACTCTTGAATCTAAGCAATTGCAAAAAGCTTCAGATAATCGAGCCTGGTATCTTAGAAAACTTAACCAATTTGGAAGAGTTATATATGAAGGGAAGCTTTGATAAATGGGTGGGCAAGGATGAAATCCCATCTAAATTGCATAATGCTAGGCTTGCCGAGTTGAAGAGGTTGACAAAGTTAACCACTTTGGAAATATCAATCCATGATCCCATTGTAATCTTGGAGAATGATAACCAGCTATTTGGGAACCTAAGCAGATTTTGGATCAACATAGGAAATCTTGATGGAAGGGAATTTGAAGGTTTGAGAACCATGAAGCTCAAATTGGAAGGGTGCGAGAATATTCTTTCAAAGGAATGGGTTCAAAAAACTCTGCAGAATACTCAATACTTGCATGTGGACGGATTGAGAGAGTTCAAGATTGCTCAAGAGTTGTGCACCCAAGGATTGAGAGAACTGAAGCATCTTGACATTGATAATAGCCCATCAATTAAGTACATTGTCAATTCATCCAGCCTCTCCCACACTACTTTCATGATTTTAGAGTCTTTGTTCCTAAAAAATCTTATTAATCTGGAGAAGATATGCAATGGCCCTGTCGCACCAGAATACTTTGACAAATTGAAAGCCGTGCATATCGAAAAGTGCCATCGATTGAAAAATCTGTGGTTTCTATCAGAGAAGCAAAGACTTGTACATTTAGAAGAGATTGAAGTACGCGAATGTGACTCAATGCAAGGCATTTTCCTAGATGACGCAGGAAAAGAAGAAGCTTTTGCTGATGACATGATTGTGTCTAATGTAGGCCCGATGAGCTTTTCCACCAGAGGCAAGGATGCTGCAATTCAGGTACCTTTTTCATTTTCTCCCTACATCAGTTTGTCATATTGCAAGTATATAAGTTTCCTTAATTCTTAATCTTGCAAATGCTACCTAGATCATATTATCACCGGGGGATTTAGGATAGGATGATATTAGTATTCACCGAACATTAATGCATATTACAATACATTTGATTCTTTGTAATTGATGTGCTTTGATTGGAATCAAACCAATTTTCGATGAAATAATGATGATGTGGTGTCACACCAGTAGTAACGTAAAAGATACAAAATGAAAAGAAATGGAGAGAGAGAGATGAAGGACAGCCAAACCTCATCCGTCATGCCACAACTTTACCATTATAGGGGAAACGGCACGATCATGGTCCTATTGGAAGCATGCAGCCTAAAATACAAACCAATATAAACTTGTTATAAAAATCTGTCATTGGATTTTGAAATTGTGTTGTTGGAAAACACAATATTTGTTAATTTATGCTAAAAGCTTATTGTGTGCATTAAATTCGTGTCAATTCGTGTCAACTTCAGATTTGCTATAGCATGGTGTATAATGGTGTCAAAAATTGTCAAACCCATCACTCCCAACTATTTCTATAAAATTCTACTAGTTCTAAAGCTTATGCATTATTGCTTTTTGGTTACTTTGAAACTCATTGCATTTGTGAATTTTGTGGTAAAATCAAGTAGCATTACTCGAATGAGGAAAAAGGTACATGCTACCCTCTTGTTCGTATCATAGAAATGTTTATAACGTCATAAGATAAATTATACAAATCTCAAGTGTGCTCTTCTTTAACCAACACTCTTGGAGTCATTTTTAATAATCAAGATATCCTTAAAGCGAGCAAAAACAGAGATAAAAATATTGGATAGTTTTATCACCACATAAATCCTTTTAAAAAAGTACAGACTCAGAAAAAAAAAAAAATAACGCATCAAGAGGAAAAAGAGGGGAAAAAAAATGAGACACTCCAATCACAAATGCGCGCATTTGGAAGGGAAGGTGTCGAGCCAAAAAAAAAAAAAAACGAAGATGGTAAACTTAAGAAAATAAAGGAAAAAACATAAGGACAAAAAAATTCATATAAGTGTGCATGGTGATCAACCTCTAAATCCGACTACTAGAATGGGATTTGCTATGGCAATTCCTTAAATAGAAACTCTCTCTCTCTCTCTCTCTCTCTCTCTATGTTGCCTCTTGCTCTCAGATTAATCATACCACAAGGCCCTAATTCTTCCTTAATTGCACCAGCAAAAGGAGTCTAGCCCTCTCTATCGCCAAAGTGGGCAACATCTCTAGGGTGCTTTAGTTTTCACATTAATTGCTTGACCATTTATATAAAACTCTTGTTAAATGAATAAAAAACATTTCGCAGAGCAGCCACTTTAATCCGAGTCATTTGACATCTCGAATGGACTGTGGAAATTAACTTTGTCCAAAATGAAATATGAAACTACTTTTAGTAAAGTAAAAAAGGAAAATTGCCAATGTGGACAAAAATCAGCCCCGATTACTTCATTGAAGTTGCAATGTTAACATAGAGAAACCACACAACCAGCAGCAATTAATCGTGTTCAATATGCCAAAATTGTGAAATTTCATCCTTTTTCTTCTCTGATATTTCTTATTTCATTTTCAGCGGTCCTTCATGAATGAGACGACTAGAATGGAAAGACCCAAATTGTTAGGACCACTTTTTCTTCCACGTGTTTCCTTGTATCTACTAATTTTTCTTTTCATCGAGTGACTTCCAACGTTGCTTATCCTTTCGAATCTAAGCGGAACAATGTATATGGTTCCACTTTTTATATAGACGACTTTTTAGTCAATTCACGAAATTGCACGCAGAAAACGTGTTGCAATTTCCTTGAAGATTTTCATCTATATTGTAACTGAAATAAGCGTCTCTAAGTGATTCAACAATTGCTATTTTTTTTTTGGACTAGCAAAAATGAAAAGAAATGTAAATACAGTGATACAAACTGTGATTTGATTAGTTCACGACATGAACTCCATTGAAGACAGGGACAAATCTGATTTAAATTTAGAATCTGTGAGAGACTAATGTGATAATGTGATTGCTATAGGAGCATATCCAAAATTATCATTTTGCCCATTGTCGAAAATATATGGCTACACTGGCCGTGCATATAATTTGAACTTTTTCGGCCAAAATTTGAGGTTGAAAGTAACGTTGGATATGTTTTATTATATATAGGTAATACACCCCTTCCTAACCCATTTCTGAAGGAGAAATTCCTCAGATTGAATGAAACTAGCTCATTAATCATTTTAAGCTCTGCAATTCAAAGTTATCTGCCCAAGAAAAGACTGGAGAAAGATTCCTTACGTTCTTTTTATTTTTTTATTTTTCCAGTTAAGCCTTTAGAAAACTTTCAGTTATTCTATGAAATACTTTAGGAAATTAGAAAATCTTTTTGCTCCTTTTTTTTTTTAAACCTTTTGTGCATCTTAATTATCCCCTCTCCCCTTGGCACTCATTTATATTTACTTATGGGAAGTTCATCAAATCAAGATTTAACTGAATCACCAATTTCGTGAGCAAATGTTGCAGGATGCCTTTTTGAGATTGAAGATATTAAGCCTGGATAACCTTGGGTTTATGATTTTACCATCCATGGTTAAATATCTCGAACAATTAAGAGAACTAAGGATAAGTGATTGCAAGAATATGGGGACAATCATTACGGAGGAAGAAGGATGGGGAATGAAAGCATCAGAAATTCTGAAATTCCCGATGTTAACAGTTTTACACTTACAACGTTTGAAACGTTTAATGTGCTTCTCTCGCATAAAGCGTAAGATTGATTTTTTTCTTTTCAACACCAAAGATCTTCTTGTAGATAGATTCATTCATACAATACAAATGGTGACATTCTTTTTTATCCAATGAAAACAATGATAGGTTCACGAGAAGCTCGAAGTCAGGACGACTTCAAATCACACTCCATTGCACTCTTCAATCAAGAGGTATGTGATTCATGTTACGTTGAAATATTAAATAATACAGGAGACAAAACATAGCCAAAATAAAATAAACTATATTACTTACAAAGTGTACTTTGGTGAAAATATTTTAAAAGAAGATGAGTTGTGTACAAGCGTAAGTGTTGAGAGTTGCCAAATATATGCATTGCAATTTTTCACTTTTAATTTCTATGGAAATAGTTTCCATAAAGATAGTTGAACATCTCTTGTTGTACTTATGCAAAGCATGAATAGGTAATACAGCTGTCGATGACATCTCTAAAAGCTTTTCTCTTTTCACAAGAAACTTTCCACAGTTTAGACATTGCACATTTTTACATTGAAAGCCATTGAAAAGACAATTAAGATGAAAGTGAGAAGTAAGGTTCAAAAGGCTGGGGGTGAAGGCTTTTGAGACGTTCATTTGACTTCATTTTCACGTATAAGATCTCTCTATCTCTCTCCCTCCCTTTACACACACACATATATTACACAAAATTTTTTTACCTCTTGCTCTCAGATTAATGATACCCCAAAGCCCCAAATCTTTCTTAACCGCATCAGCAAAAGGAGTCTGAGCCCTCTCCATCGCCATACCGGGCAACATCTCTTGGACTCGGGGCATCACCCTTTTAGTTTCTACATGAATTGCTCGACCATTTTAAAGAAAATGTTGTTAAGTCAATTACATACATTTCGTAGATCCGCCCCTTGAGTCCGAGTTCTTTGACTTCCCGAATGGACGGTAGAAGTTAAACTTGTCCAAACCGAAACCTGAGACTACTTTTAGTAAAATGAAAAACGAAAAGTGCCCAATATGGACATAAATCAACGGTGATTACTTCATTGAAGTTGAAATTATCTATTTCATAAGGAATTGAAGTTTTTGCCAACGAGTTTGAATTTTGAAATGAAGTGTTTGATAAATCATTGACTGGCTCAATAACGAAGAAACTCTCTTACAGTAGTATTATGGCCGTTTAACTAACGATAAATTAATGTGCTTAAATTTAGAAGTAAAGTGCAACCCCCTTAATGACCCACATGATCAATGAAATATTTTGGTTATAAAATTAAAGGAAAAGCTATGTCCATCGGCTGTAAAACTGGGGACACATCTTTCATTACGATTCAGACTGAATTGCCCTCAACCGTGGTCCCACCTTCTGTTACACTGAAAATTCCTTTTCCTTTGATGAAAATTCAACCTCTTCTCCATTGTTGCATTTCTTCCCTGTCTCTCTCTTTCCAAAGCATTATAAAAAGGTAATACAACCGCCAAAAAGGATCTCTAAAAGCTTTCCGATTATCACAAAAACCTTCAAATTCTCAACAATACCACATGTAGGGCTTAGACATTGCAGGCATGTGCTCAGGAAAGCATTTGAAAGAACTTGAGGGGAAAGTGAGCTGTTAGGTTCAAGAGAACCCAAAAAAAAAAAAAAAATGAGAAGCAGAAACAAACGTTGGAGATGAAGGGCCTTTGAGACACTCACTTGACTTCATTTTCACTTTCTAGACCTCATATATATTTTTGTCTGATGGTTTAAAAACTCTTGCTCTCAGATTAATCATACCCGAAAGCCCCAATTCTCTCTTAATTGCTCCAGCAAAAGGAGTCTGAGCGCTATCCATTATCAAATTGGGCAGGATCTCTAGGGTTCAGGGCTTTAGAAATCACCCTCTTTAGTTTTTACGTTACTTGCTTGACTATTTTCACGAAACTCTTGTTTAAAGAAATAAAGTACATTTCGCAAGTCAGCCATCTTATTCGAGTCATTTGACTTCTCGAGTTGCCATTGGAAGGACGTCTCAATGAAAAATGGAAGAGAGCAATTTATGAAATTAGTTGAACTTTTTGGCCAAAATTTGAGGTTGAATGTATTGTTGTGTCTACTTTATTGTATAGAGGAATAAGTGACGCGCCACTTGCTAAGCCATTTCTGAACTCAACAATTCCACTAGAAGGAAAGGCCAGAGAAAGATTCCTTATCCTTTTTGGTGGGAGTAATAGGAAACTTTTTGTTATTCTATGTAATACTTGAGGAATTTAGAAACAAGGAGTTACACGGAGATTTCTATACTCTTAATTTTTTTTAAATTTTTGTGCAACTTAATAATTATATTCTATAGCAAGCAATCACTTGACTCTCTTCTATTGTTCTAGAGTGTTGCGCTTGCACCACGATTTAGTTATCGCCAACAAAGTTGCATGCACCACAATTTTGGAACTTATCTATCCATAGCAACCATATGAAAAAAATGAACGGAATCATGCTATAGTTAATATCATCATCTCTATTTCTTATTAATTATTTAGGGTATACAATGTACTCTTTTTTAAGACTCTGAGATGTGATTTTATCCAATAGTGAATGCCTCAAGTCTTCCGTAATCTAGAAAGTGAACTCAAAAGTTCATTTGACTCACTGGTAACGTAAACGAATTTGATAAGTTTTTTAACCTCAGCCAAACCATCATGCCCTTTTTACTTGGTTGAAGACGCAGACTTTATAATGGAGACATATTCTTTCTTTTTTAATTACAGGTTGTGTTTCCTAGCTTGAAGGAATTACATATCACTGACATTGGCTACATCAAGATGATATGGGACAATCATGTAGCATTATCCCTTCCAAGACATTTTCAACAGCTAAAGACTCTAGATGTCTCACATTGTATTGAGTTATCAAATATGCTCACACCGAGAATGGCTGGAAATTTGGTGAAACTCACAAAATTGAGGATAAGTAATTGTAAAATGTTGAAAGAAATCATTAGCGACGAGGGATGTAAAGAGGGGCCTATAGTGGCTTTCAAACAATTGAAGTATATGGAGCTTGAAGAGTTGATAGGGTTGACATGTTTCAGCTCAGGTAGATATACTTTGTTGTTCCCTCTATTGGAAGATCTCATTGTGACTAGATGTGTCAACATGAAGTTCTTCTCTGAGGCACCATTAAGGGCACCAAAGCTAAAGAGAGTGCAAGTATTAACTGAAATGTGGTTTTGGAACAAAAACATCAATATCAGCATGCAAAATATGTCTATGGATACGGTATGCATTGAATTATGTGCAACTGGGTGGTTCTAATTAGTGACAAGCTAATTGCTTTTTGCTAACTAAAGTATATGCTTATGCATTTTTTGATAGGCTACGATTGAGGGAGTACAGTTTTTGCATCTGTCTCAGTTCTCCAAGCTAATGGAAAAATGGCACAGCAAACTTATTCCCATCAAGTCATCTTGGCAACTAAAATCATTGGTGGTGGATAGTTGTCCATCATTTCTTAATGCGATTCCATCTAGATTGATGCTTGTTTTAGACAAAATTAACACATTGCAAGTGCAAGATTGCAAGCAGCTAGAAGAAATATTCGATCTTGAAGGGCTAGAGGCTATGGAAAGCACTTGGGTGCTGCCTCAACTATGGTGTTTGAACTTGATCAATTTACCAAAGTTGAGGCAACTATGGAACAAGGATCTTCAAGGAATGTGCTGCTTCAGATCTCTAAGTCATCTAACCCTTTCTAATTGCAGCAACTTAAAACATGCTTTCACTACATCGATGGCTCGATGCCTTCCCACTCTTCAATGGATGGAAATAAAGGAGTGTGGTCAAATGGAAGGAGTGATCGGAGAGGAAGAAGGGAACGAAATTGAAGTGCAGAAGATTACATTTCCAATACTTCGTGGGATGGAGCTGGAACACTTGCCCAATTTGACTGGTTTCCCCTCAGGCGAGAAGTATATATTGGACTGCCCAATGTTACAAGAGCTTACCATTGCCCACTGCCCTGAGACAATAACAACCTTCAATTGGCAATCATTGATGAAGATTAACCAAGGCATTTCTTCACCTTTCACTCCACAGGTATGTCTTCTTTTCTTCTTTTCATATGGAGGTAATGCTTTTATTTCTTCTTATTCTGATGCTTTTGACAAACACACAGATCTAGTAGAAAAATGACAGTATGATGAATGTTCCCTAATGCTCGGAATCCACGTAGCTTCTGCCGCGTACTCTTATTTGAGGACCTCGATCTTCTATCTCTCCAATCGACACAATCCTGCAATCAATATTGGTGATTTAGCCTCAATACTGAGGTAGCAAATCGCTGACTGAACAAGCAATCCGCTACCTCTTCTAGGGATAAGAAATTATAATAACTAGTAACTGCTTTGTACGGATTTACGTACATAACCTTTTAAATCTAGTAAAAAGATTAAAAAATTTCCTGATCCTCAATAAATGTAATTACAATCTGCACATCTCCACATGATTTTACATGTGTTATTTTTGTGTCAGCTCAAAAAATCATATCATGTGTAGTACTTTGAATTGATTAGCTAGCTTCTTAGCAACATTATTGCAATAACCAGATAAAAACATTTACATTTTACTATTGAACTGTAAAGTACTAAACGTAGAATAGCATCTAAAAGTGGCAGAACATTTTCCGTGTTGCCACTTCATATTTTCTCGCATAGAAGGAAACTTCCTCATCTTGTTGAACATGGAGGATCTCCTTAGCATATCAAAAGGAACACCTCCAAAGACTAAAAAAGGGGGGAAGAACATTGGCGGAATAAGGTACCCAGGATAATCGACCCAAAAAAAAAAACAGTACCCAGGAGAAGAAATTGTAAAGTTTCTAAATATAACCTGCAAACTCACTTAAAAATACCTTTAGATTGAATTTAGGAGAGGTCACCGACAAAAGTATGTAAGAGAAGGATATACACGTACACACCATATTCTAATCTTTTTTGTAAAACAAACATCAGTTTCGAATTTATTTTGATTGAATTAAGTGAACACAAGCTAATATCTTTAGCAACTTTATGTAAATATACATCACTTTGTTAGCATGGCAATTAACACATACCAACTAATCAAGTCGGTCTTTTTTCCCCCTCTTTTGGCCTATTCTGTCATAAATTTCATATACGTTTCGATTATTGCTTTCTTTTTCCACGGAGGAAAATGCTTGTGTTATTTTCTTATAATGTGTTATCTTCTTATAATGCTTTTGCCTAGTTCTTTTATCACCATTTGCGAGTAGGATGTTTTATCATAATGACTATCCACACATTTGTTTGCTCTTTAATCGCAACAGTCAGCAATAATTATCCATTTACTTTTAGCATCATTTATTCGTTATATATGAGTTGCCAAGTAATACTAGGCATCCCTCACGTTCTGACATCAACAGTGAAAGCATCGGCCAACCTCTTCCTGCTTGTGTCACCGATAATGTCATGATTTGTGCGAGCAAGGAAAGTTTGGAAGTTCCCTTTTTTTTTTATGTCATAATTCAATATAATCAAATTCATTGTGTCATTTTACTTAATGTTCCAGGTACTATTTCCTCCGGTTAAGTCGATGGTTCTCTCCCACATGGACAACTCAAGAAAAACATGGGTCAATGTTAGTCAACATTTACAGAAAGCGGAGGATTTTGAGAAACTTCGAGTAGAGTTTTATGTGTTTGGGCTCCCCACTGTTACATGATATGCCACAAGTCAAGACCTTCTACCCAACTTGCCATTCTTGAAGGAATTGCTAATGATTCACTCTGCCAAGTTAAACATGTTGTCCTTTGTAGCATTTATTATCAAGTAGGCCCAGAGACGATCAACAAGACTTTCATATCAAGAAGCATACTCTTTCGATTAACAAGACTTCATATCAAGAAGCATACTCCTCATTTAAGAGTGCATAATTATAGTTGCTCATTTAATTGTTACTTTGTTCTTTAACACACTTACTAAGTTCATGTCCAATGCATGGTCATAACATACTGTGATACCATAGAACACATTATATCCCTTGCCTATAAGTTTGTCGACAACATATGATATTTCTAATATCTTTTAGTATACTTTCCTTTAAATATTTCTATTTTCCTTTCTTATTTTTAAGAGAAAATTCCAAATAAGGACCCGAAGTGAATCTATTTTCTCAAATAAGGACCCAAAGTGAATTTTGTGCCATATAAGGACTTGAAGTGGACCCATTGTTTCAAATAAGGATCCGGAGTGAATTTTGTGTCAAATAAGGACTCGAAGTGATCAAGTTAATCTCTATTGAGGACCTTAGTTCACCGGCAGACATTTTCCGGCGATTAAAATAGGGGTAATTTTGTCAAAAATTTGTGATTGGAAAAAAAGGGAAAATTATAAATTAATTAAGTTTAGGTTATTCATTTAGATGTTTATGTTTTCTTCTTTCTTCTCCCCGCTGCTCCTCAACCAAATCACTACCCGGTCATCGTCGTGACTCGATTCTCATCGCTCCTCACCTTGCTTGACCGACGGAGAATTTGGATCTTCGTAAACAAAGAAAGAAGCATATGGTTTTCCATGTTTTAACTGACGGAGAATTTGGGTCTTCAACTTTGCGGAGGATGGATACAAGGAATTGGGAGAACTTCGGTCTTTGACTTTGCAGAGGATGGGTACAAGGAATGGGGAGACTGTAGAAAACCTAGGGTTTTTTTTGTTTCTATTTTAGGATTTGTTAATTTTCCTTGTATTTTTGTTGGACAAAATTGCCTAAACTCCGGTTGTCGGAAATGTCACATGCTTGATAGCCGACGAATATTTGGCTGACCAGCAAGCTCAGGTTCTTATTTGGAATTGATTTAACCACTTCGGGTCTTTATTTGAGACAATGGGTCCACTTTAGGTCTTTATCCGACACAAAATTCATTTCGAATCCTTATTTGAGAAAATTGGTCAACTTCGGGTCCTTATTTGAAATTTTTCCTATTTTTCATGACCTCTCCTCTACCCAATTGTTTCTTTTGGGAAAAAGTTCAAATACGAGCCTAAAGTGGAGTACTTTCTCAAGGAGAGTATAAAGTGAATATTTTTTCAAATGAGGACTTGAAAAATGGCTAAATCAATCTCAAATAAGGTCATAAATTCGTTGGTCGGAAATATTCGTCGGTAGCAAGCATTTGATTTTTCCAACTACCAGAGTTGGGGCATTTTGTTCAAAATAAATTCTAAGTAAAAATTAAAAAGAAAATAGAAAAAAAAAAGAAAAGAAATTCAAAGATGGTCAGGGTGCATGCCCGCCATTCCCATTGTGCCGTGGAGTGCGGTCGACCCCCAATGGGGTCAGCTGATGCACATCGTGACGGAGCTCGACCGCAGATCTGGGTAGCAGAGTCACGGCGGAGCTCGAGCTAAGATATGGGATCGAGTTCATGTCCGGCGTTGAGGTCGACTCTTGGATCTAGGAACCGCTATTAAACTACTCAGGCTCAAATCACTTATCAGAGTTTTGAGAGTAGAGTGAAGGATAGATGGAGGTGGTGGGGTCAGAATCGGAATAATCTTGTTCTCTGATAATGAGGATGAAGTGTTTTTTCTTTTTTTTGCTCGGTCTAATTGACAATTAAGTTGCAGATGAAGTTGCGGATAAAGGTGATGGTTTATTGTTATTCTTTTTTTTATTCTTCTCTTTTGGTGGGGGTTCTTCTTCTTCCTCGACCCACCACACACAGGGACATTTCTCTGAGGCAACTCCCAAATCAAAGTTCAAGCTCCTCGCCATTGACCGGAAATCTTCAGTTTTCGATTGTTCTTTGTCTCTCGGTGTTCATTCATCCTGTTCATCTTGTTCCCCATTGATGGCGAGGGCTGTTGGTGCAGCGAAGAGGACAACCATGGATGAAGAAGAAGATGAGAATAAAGAAGAAAAAGACAATATATATATATATATATATATATATATATATATATATATATATATATATATATATATATATATATATATCTGGACGAAAATGCCCCTAACCTTGTCGCCTGAAAATCAAGTGCCTATCATCTATGAGCATCTAGCTGGTCGGCGATCTCAAACCCTTATTTGAGACTAACTTAACCAGCTCTTTATTCCAAACAATGTTCATTTTAGACTATTTTCTAGAAGATGAATCAATTTCAAATTCTTATTTGGAATTTTCTCGAGGAAGTGCTCTAATATCTCTATGTGTGATTCCTAAATTTCCTTTTTTATTAATAGTGTTGGAATTCTAGTCGGCGGAAGACGACCTACCTGATTCCAATGCGCAAACAGCAAATAGCCCCGGAACGAACGTTGAATTGCCGATGAAATCACGAACAATATTACTTCACGTTGGTCTGGATGCGATCACGAGGAAAGCACCCGATTTCCACGGCGTAAATGCAAACTGTTCTTGCAAAATTGAAATGGAATGCCTTCTTATTTGATGATGGAAAATGGAGAGAGATTTTGGTGCAAATGATCTGATAACCTTCCCAACGGTTGTGTTCGGGAAGCTTTTATACGTCTCCCTTCGTGCCCCTCCATTAGTGTCTTTCCATCTTAATGTTTCAACTTGAAACGGTGCGTCCAATCGCACCCCATCATGGACGTACCAGCTAAAGTACAACAAATACATTACCAAAAACAAGAAGATAATGAAAATGGACAAATCGGTGGGAGGTATGGATTTGATGGGCTCTTTTCCTTTACTTATTCTTCTTTCTTTCCATAACCTCTCTCCGTCGGATGAGATTTCTGATTCATTACCAAACCGTGTACCCGCCGGATAATCATCCAAGATTTTCTGCCCAGAGTGGCTTTTGTTTTGCAAAAACTTCCTCAAACACACAAGCGAATATTCTCATCCAAAAGCTTTGCCGTGAACATGTCCAGAGAATCACGCGCCCATAACTGAAGTTTGACCATGAACTCTTCCCTCTATTTTTAAGCGATTGTCAAGCGAGGACTTTAATGGGCTTGGACGAATTTTGGACTCCAGTGGGCTTTGTCCAAATAATTTAATTCAGCTCAAAACCCTCCAAGTTTTAACCCATTTAGCACCAGTCTAGTTATCATGTAATTTATGTGGGCTTCATTATAAAATGCTCATAATATATAAATACAAATTAATAATATTTTTATTTAGGGGTCGATGTCAGCTCTTAATTTTTATGCAATAAATGACTAAAATTGTTTTCAAAATTTAGGTGTCAATAGCTACGAATAATGTGAAGAAGCAATCGGGAAAAAATCACCTTCTCCAAGTTAACTACTCTTTAAACTTTTCAATTTCGTGAAATGCACGTGGAATTCCGATCCTTGCAATTCTTCAGTAGAGTAGGCCGTGGAACAGAGCCGGACCAAGGCTTTGGTGATAGGGAAAGCTCGGAAAGCTCCCAAAGTGAATGGGATTAAATACTAATATATTATTATTATTACCAAAAAAGAAACTAAATTTTATTGTGTAGCCAAAAAATTTATTTTTCTATGAGATTGATTTTTATTTAAGTTTTTTTTTTAACATTAAGAATGTAGAGTTACAAGCTATGTAGCATGGACACGGCGACACGGACACGCGACATGACACGACACTACACGCGACGCGTCATTTTTCAAAAAGTAGAGAATTTTGACACGTTCTGACACGTTAAATATTAAATAAATATTTTTATTTTTAATTAATTTGATTCAAATTCACAAATAAATAAATAAATAAAGAGTTTACAATGAATTTATACTAATAATATTAATAAATCTTATACTTTTTTTATTTCATTATCCCAAATTTACATTTATTTTTCGAAATCTCCCCCTCCCCCCAAATTTACTTTTATTTTTCGAAACCAAACCCCCCCCAACCTGTGCCCAAACTTCGGGAGAAGTGCCAAAAAAGTCCTAAACCTTTTGCCTTTGTGCCGAATTAGTCCTAAACCTTTTTTTGGTGCCGATTCAGTCCTAAACCTTTCTATGTTGTGCCAATTCAGTCCTAAACCTTTTTATGTTGTGCCAATTCAATCCTTTCCGGCCAATTTTGGTCGGATTTTGCTGACTGGACGCCGGCCGGCTGACGTGGACAAATTTTAATAATATTTTAATAATTTAAATATTTTAAATATTTTAAATATTTTAAATATTTTTAAATATTTTTAATATTTTAATATTTTAATATTATTTTTATTTTTGTCTTTTTCCTTTGGCCGGTCACCGAGGTCCGGCGACCGGCCAGAGCCGAAGGCCGGCGAGGGCGAGGCCGACTTCGCGGGCCACCTCGCGGGCAAGGCCGACCTCGCCGGCCATCGGGGCCCCCATGGCGGTCGGCCTTGCCGGCAGCGGCGAGGTCGGCCTCGCCCTCGCCGGCCTTCGGCTCTGGCCGGTCGCCGGACCTCGGTGACCGGCCGGAGGAAAAAGACAAAAATAAAAATAAAAATAAATAGAAATAAAAAAAATATTACAATATTATTAAAAGTTGTCCACGTCAGCGCCGATCAGGCCACGTCAGCCAGCCGGCGTCCAGTCAGCAAAATCCGGCAAAATTGGCCGGAAAGGACTGAATCGGCACCACATAAAAAGGTTTAGGACTGAATTAGCACCAAAAAAAGGTTTAGGACTAATTCGGCACAAAGGCAAAAGGTTTAGGACTTTTTTGGCACTTCTCCCCCCAAACTTCCCTCCTCTCTTTTCCCCCCCAAATTTTTTCACTTTTTTTTTCACTCCCCACGTCGTCCGTTTTCCCCCCACTTTATTCATTGACAGACAAGCTGTCCTATCACTTCCCCCGCTCCCCAAAAACCCTAGCTTTACTTTACCTCATTCTCCTTTACCGCTCGCCGCACGACCCTTCCTCTTCTCCTCCTCTAGATCTGTGTCTCATTCCTCGCCGCTTGCCGCTCGCCACTCACTGCACAACCCACTTCTTCTTCTTGATCTCCATGTTCTCCCGGTACACGCCCTTTTTCACGTAGATCACGAACTGGCGCGTCCCGTGATCGGGCACAGCCGCGATCGCGTCCTCCACCTTGGTGAAATTGCTGCTCTGTCGCCGTCGGAGTTGGAGCCGAAAGATGGGTGGACCATGGTGTGGAGTCGTGTGACTAGTGAAGTGATTTGGTTGAGACTTTCGAAGACGACGCTCTTGACAATGCTGCTAGTGCCCTCAAACCCATCTTTGCATGTCTCCTGGTTTGGTTTGCAAGTGCAGCACTTAGCCATGTCCTCGCCGCTCGCCGCACATGACCCCCTTCCTCGCCGCTCTTTCTTTGGCCATCTCTCACCGTCGTGGGCTCGCTGTCGGTACATCTCTGCTCCCTCGCCATCACTTCCACCCTCCATCGTCCGCCGGACAAGCGTGTCCAAATGTGTCGGGCAAAGGTTGACCACGTGTCCGACGCGTGTCGACTTGTTCGACGGAGCGGGATGACGCCCAGTTATGCCGGATGACCGCCGATTGTTGAGTTGGCCGTGGCCGATGGATCGTAATAATTGGAACACACTTGAGTGGTTGTGATAGCTGCGCCTGATTATGGGACAAATTGTGTGGCACGGAATGAGATGTGTCATAACAATTTTACCTTATAATTGGGACTCATGTGATTGCTTGCAAGATGAAATGATGTGTTTTAGTTATTAAATACGCTTGCTGTATTCATATGATATATGTGGCGCACTAATGTGCAGGGGCATGCTAAGGCGAGGTAAGTTGTTTGTGACGCCTGTTTAGGCTGCCTCTAGGTGAACTTGCGTCATAATCGAGGTTTAAGGTTTTGACTCACTGAGATTTATCTCACCCTGTCGTGGTTAAATATTTTTAGGTCCTTAGTATGGAGAGACTTCCCGTTCGTTTTGGAGTACCGAAGGAAATAAACTACGAACCCTCCTACTTCCCTATTCCCGGGACCACCTAGACTCGTGAGTTAGTTGTGACCACTATTTGGGTTGATGAGGGTCTTCGTCACTAGGTACCTCATCGCTTCAAAGTGTGGTTCATCAGGTATCCTAACGTGGTTCGGGATGGTCCTTTGTAGGGTTTTGACGGACCTACCATCGAAATCAAGGATGGGGAGGGAGCTCACCCCATGGACATCGACATCCCAGATGGTGTCGTGGAGGACCTGAAGCGTAGGTGGTCTGGTAGTTTCTTTTGGGTCAGACTTATTTTTATAGACCTGTAAGACTAACTTAGTATGTATATAAAGTGTGGTTTGTGAAAAAGTGTTAGCATGTTTTGACTATCCCTGTGTTGGGCGGGGATGTCACGCCCCGAATCTCGAGCGTGCGCACATTCCTTGGTAGTTGATCAAATTGCGACGTTCCCAGGACACGTCACCGACCAATTCATTTTATACACATGCGGAAGCGAATTAAACAATCTCTAGACAACAAACAAACACATGGGATGGAAGAAACAGGACGGCCAGTTTACACAAAACATATTTTATAAACAAACCAGATTAGTCCTGCAAAGTTATATACAGAAGGTCAAAACCCAAAATGGACTACCAAGCTAACCCTACCCTGGACCCTCCTACTTGGGATCCAGGTCCACTACAACACTGTCAGGGATGTCGAGGTCTAGAGGATCAGCTACCTCCTTTACTTTGAGCTCATCAGCCTCAGGCAATTGGTTCGCCGCGATATCAGCCAAAATATCGGCGTGCACGACAGGGTCGAGTTCCTCCACGTACTCATCCTTAACGGCAGGTCCGTCAAAACCATCCAAGGGGTCTTCCCAGACCCCGTCAGGCCCGTCACGAAACCACGCTTTGAATTGATGAGGTACCAACTGAGGTAGGCCCTCATCGACCCAGATCGTGGTCACGACGAGCTCGTGGGTTTAGGTAGACCCGTGGGAAGAAAGAATAGTACGCTGAGTCTCGGCCTCTCACGGCCACCCAAAACGAACTGGTCAAATCTCCATCTAAGGACCTGTAAAATCTTAAACCACGACGGGGTGAGATAAAAATCTTAGCGAGTCTACACCCTAAACCTCGATTAAGAAGAGAATTCACCTAAAGGTAGCCTAAACACGCATCATATAAGACTTATCTCGTCTTAGCTCCTCCCTGCACGTTAGTACCTTTCATATATCATATGCATACAACAAATGCATTTAATAATTGGAACACTTCAATTTATATATCAATAAATCACATGGGTCCTGATTATAAGGCCAAATTGTTATGACACGTCCCATTCCATGCCACACAATTTTGTCCCATAATTAGGCGCGGCTATTGCAATCATGCAAGCGTGTCCCAATTAATTACGACCCAACGGCCACGGCCAACTCAACAGTCGACGGTCATTCGGCATAACCGGGCATCGTCTCGCTTCGTCGGGCACGGCAACGTCTACATCTAGATGGCATTCCCGAAGGAGCATCGGCCTAGCCTCCACTGCGACCGCCATCTGTTGACGTGGGGCATTCCATATAAGAGCATTGCCCTCGATTTTCATCGGGTGACGGGTTCTCATAATGATCACACGCCCATCCATTCTCGACCAAGGACATCGTGCTTTGCACTCAAATGCCTCAATTTCAAATAATGAACTTAGCCTATTTTCTTTATATCAAAAACACCCGGTAAAATAATTGTGCGTGGACACACAATCAGATTGAACCATAAAACGTGATATACTCTCTTTTAAAAATTCCATGATTTTATATAGTACATAAAATGTTTTTGGTGTCAAAACTCGACACCGGTATTTTTCTAATTAAATACCAAAGATTCATATTTTTGCAATAATAATTAAAAATCATCACCAAGCATCCAATTGCACAATTTAGCACTCAATTTCACAAATCAACGCCACCATGACGATCAGCATAAACTTATGATAACCGGCTATCCCGGTATAATTTACGCTAATTAATAAATAATTAAATAAATTGTATTTAATTAAATAAATTGCAAATTACTTAAATTAAACCCTTAATTAATCTACCTAAGCTAATCTAACCACCTAATTGAACTAATTAAATTAATCTAACCAATCTAGCTACATAAACCTACTAAACTAACTAATTAAAATAACTAACCACCTAATTGGCCTAACTAAATAATCTAATTAACTAAATAAGCTAGCTAAATTACACTAATTTCACTTAAGACTAACTAATTCCCTTAATCCTCACTTAGCTTAATCTAATCCCCTTTAAGTGCAATTAACCCCATCATTAGAGATTAGGGCACTAACTCACTGGTTTAGTGAGATAGTGTGACATCCCAAATTTCACCGACCATCATTAGTATAATTAGATCATTAGGAACTTAGATTAATTAGATTGGGCTAGAAATTGAACCTAATGGACCGTGAGAAATGTGTGGGCTTGAGAAGTAAGCGGGCCACACGATTTGGACTTGAAAAGCCGAATGAGAGATTATGGGCTTGGACTTGGCTTAAAGTGGGCCAAGGTTCGGAATTATTAGATTTGTAAACTTAGTTTAGTGGGCCGGATTGTTATAGATTAAGCCCGTTGAGCCAGAGATGAATATTTAGGCCCGAGTGATTTTATTTTCGGTTAAGATTCATAGATTGTAGTTAAGATGATTTGATTAGTGATTATTTATAACTTTAACATTTCTTGTGATGAATTCTTTATAGACTAACATTGACTAGTCGATATGTTATATATGTTATGACTTTGTATAATTATAAAAGGATTGAAATCAAGTAGAAACAAAAGGAAATTAATTGAAAAACATTAGAAACTAATGAACCGACTAACGACACGGATTAGAGACTAATTAAATTTGAGTGACAAATGGCGAAAGAGATCAAACTTGGAGGCCACGACACTTCTCTCTCTTCTCTTCATTTTTCCTCATCACCCACGGTTTCGACTTCCTACAAACCGAAACAAGCAAAGAAGACATAATTATTAACAAATCTAATCATTAGTCTAGCCTAGGGATTAGCTTGTAGACCTATTTCCCTCATAAATTTCGAAACCCTCTCTCTCTCTCTCTCTCTCTCTCTCTCTTCAAGATCGAAAACCCACCTTCATCTTCTTCTTCATGTCTCTCTCGGTCGAGCAGTGAGGAACCAGAAGCAAAACAACAACCTTCTTCCTCTTGCATGCGAGATTTTGGCGTTGATCTTGAAGCATCTTTGTGTTGTTTAGTAGCCGAAGCAAGGTAAGGAAAGATATAACTCTAAGTTGAAAGTTATCCATTGTTTGTCAAGAAAGCTTGCGGATCTAACCAAACAGTGAAGGATATGATTTGTAGTTGTTGTTTTGTGATTAATCTAAGCTTGGTAAGTGTTAGATTGAAGGTAGAAGCCATTGCATGTTACCTTTGAGTTTTGCATGTTCCGAAATCCAAGTGTGAGTATGCTGTCTTTGCCGAGTGAAGTGATGAAATGGTTGCCGAGTGGATGGATGTGGTGTAAATTGTGATGAGTGAACTCACGGATGCAATTATACTTCGAGTCGAGTTATGGATGGGCTATTTGTTAAAGAAAAGCTTGCTGAAAGTACTCTTAGTTGCTGTGATGAAGTATTGAAGTGTTCTAGAAGAGATTTGTGGAATAATAAGTGGTTTAATCGGGCTACAAGTGAAGGAATCGTGTATATATATTCTGTTCTAGAAGAATATGGTTAAGGAGTATTCTGTTTGTGTTATTTTCTTAATGCATGTTAATGAAAATAAGAAAGGAACTATTCTACATGATAGAAAATCCATTAGATTGAATGAGAAACCTAGTTATAACCATATGAATATAAAAACATAGAGATGGAAGTGAATTTAGTAAAACCAGTGAACTGTTTTTGGTAAGAAACGGTTTGACCTTTGTCGATTATGTTTTATGAATCTTGTGAAAATCAACAAGTAATATCATTCTCATTATCAGATACTTGTTGAGATGAGGTATAAAATTAAGTTTTTGTTCTCTCTCCATGAAACAATGGCTATAAAATATAATGAAAAGGTTTTCAGAAATTTCATTATGTTGAAGAATTTGTTTTTAGGAACCAAACATGTTTTCGAAAAAACTAAAACTACAAAATTGTCTTGTAGTTTTCATTTTCCTTAAGGGTCCGTTTGTTTTGCGAAAAATATCATGTTTCCGAAAAACATTTTCCTGAAAGTCATTTTCCAGGAAAATGACTCTATTTTCCGGTGTTCAGCCAAAACCTAAACTTTGAGTGGAAAATATTTTCCACCGTTCGTTAGCTAATTTAATTGTTTAGGAAAAATTATCAAAAATTGAATTTTAATATTTTTAATTGACAAAAAAATTAGTTTTATTTTTTATATTTTTTAAAAAAATGAATTTTTAATTATTTATATTTTAAAAAAATCGAAATTTTTATTATTTTTTATATTTTCTTTATTTTTCTTTTCCTTCCTCCTTCCTCCTCCTCCTTCTTCCTCCTCCTTCCTCAGCCGCCTCCTTCCTCCTTCCTCCGCCGCCTTCATCCTTCCCCAGCGATTCTCAATCCACGACGATCGGCCGGCACGCGGCGGCGGCGGCGAAGACTTCCTCGCACTAATCGGCGGCGGTCGTCACGCAGGGCACTTTTCGTTTTCCCCCAATCGCCATCTCCCTCCCTCCCTTTCTTCCTCTGTCCCTTCGTCTGGCCTCGGGGGTTGACTTTGGGGGATCGGCGAACTGGTCCGTTAGCGAGACGGGCGCTCGCCGGCAGGGAGTCGGTCATTTCCGCGTCATGGTGGTTGATCCTCCATCTTCTGCGGCTGCACCTACCCCTCTCTCTCCCTCCCTCCTCTCCGCATCTGAGCTCGTGGTTGGCGGGCTCGCCTGGATCGGGAGCCCGAGCTCTGCCGCCAGATCCGGTGAACCTCTGGTGACCTCGGGCGAGGCCCGAGCCCCGCCCAGCTCACCGAATCTAGCGAGCCCCGAGCTCCGCCCCAGGCCAACGAGAGCTCCACCTCGCCTGATCTAGCAAGGCCCGAGCTCGGCTTCGCTAGATTGGGCTAGGCGAAGCCTCGCCATCCCGGGGCGAGGCACAAGCTGGCTTGCAGCCGGTCGTCGGCCGCCGCCAAAGAAGAAGATGAAGAGGAAAGAAAGAAAAGAAAAAAAAAATAAAAACTCGTTTTAAAAAAAAAGAAAAAGAGAAAAAGAAAGCATAAAAATAAAATGAAAATATATTAGTAAAAATAAGCAAGATAGAAGAAGTTATGGAAAATGTTTTCCACTTTTCAAAAGTGGAAAATATTTTCCTCACTTTTAAAGGTTGTTTTTTCCAATGATGGAAAACATTTTCCTTGACTAGTTCATTTTCCATGAAACAAATGCTGGAAAATCCGAAAAATGTTTTCCCGGAAGTTATTTTCCGCGAAACGAATGGACCTTAAAATCGAATGCATTTTCTTAAAGCAAGCAGGCTATTGACTTCAACAACCATATCCACCCTAAGCAATCCACACTTAGGAAGTTTATGAAAAATAAAAAGAAGTGGATAAGAAACTCCTCAATGATCCTATATACTCCAACGATGGAACTCCCATGCCACTGCTGAGGTGATATTGGATCCCACAGCTACAAAAGCGTACAAACAGAAATTGGGCTTTGTAATAGAAGAAAATCCAGAGGTAAAGAGTCCAAAACAATAATAAGTAATATACAGAGCATTATTCCATCGTTCACAGAGACAAAAAATTTGTGCTCCCCTTCCACGTAGATATGTCAAGGAAAAAAGAATAAGCCAGACTGAAAGTACTATAACACTCATGAGTTCAATTCCACATGCGAACCTTGTTTTAGTTTTTTTTTTTTGAATGGGAAAGCACCCAAAAAAACAGGCTTTTCATGAGCACAAAGTACGATATGACCAGCATATGGCGTCCCAATCTGCACGATCATGGTGTTGATAACAAAACTTCATGAAAGGACACCATCAGAGTCAATTTACAAATTCTGGAAAAAGAACCTGTTAACATGAAGATTGTGGCATCCTAAAAATCTCATAACAACCCGTGGTTATACCACGAACCATGAATAAATGATGGAAGCGCCATCGGACTATATTATAGTCATTAGACCGACGAATTTAAATTTAACAAGGCCGAGCATTGAATTGACTGTTGTTTCGATTGGGAAAATAGCACATGCTCATGAATGATCTAGGATTGTGCTAAAAGATGAATTGATGAGAAAATTTTCCATTCATGGCCATGTACTTTATAAGTTGGATTACTATCAATTATTATTGCAGAATTTTATGGCCATGTGAGTATTTGTAATTAAGTAAATATAACTGAGGAATTAAGATCAGTTATTAAGAGAAGGTGTGGGCTGATTTCTTAAGGCCAAACCAGCCCACCATTCCCCACCGTTGGGTCGACCAAGGATGGCCCAAAGCCGGCCCAAGGAGCCCCATGGGCTGTCGACCGAAGGAGGGAGAAGCCCGGCCCATTGAGGCCCACCATCTTGCATGAAGAATGGCAAGTGGCGTGAAGGGTCCTCCAAGTGGCTCTTGCATGCAAGCTAATGATTACTAGCTAATCATGAAGGGGAAGAAAGGAAGAAGGGGCGGATTGAACAAGGGGGAGGGGTGTCGCACGAGGAAGAGAGAAAGAGAGAAAGGGAGGAAGAGAGAAAGCCGAGAGAGAGGGAGAGTGAACCGAGAGAAAGGGGAAGCCGACCGTGAGCCGTGAAGGGAGGAGGAGACCGCCGTCGAGCCCGCCTTGCCCCGCCGTTGTCTTGCTGTGTTTTCTTTGGATTTGAGGCAAGTAAAGTCCGTTAGCCTACATGTTGCTTGCTGTGATGTGTGTGTAATGGATGGTAAATTTCGGATGAACTAAGTGTTAGAATCTTTGAAATTTGGGAGTTTCATCTTAGGTTAGTAAGCTGTTCTATGGAAAACAGCTTGAGCTCTAGTGATTCCGCGAATTTTGGTGAATATCTAGTCGAAATCTCACTGCATGCCCTTGATAAAAGTTGTAGAGAACTTCATAGAGAGTAACATATCAAAATTTGAGAGGAAATGAACAAGTATAGGTCGGTGAAACCATTTTTCTTTGAAAAGATTAGATCTGGAAACCGTTAGGTCGACCTAGTGTGATTCTGTTAATTTTATAGAATTATCCGGTTGGAATTTGATCATGTGTCCTTGATGAAAGTTGTAGATGACATTTTTAGGAGTAACATACCAAAAATTGAGAAGAAACGGACATGTGTAGGTTGGTGAAACAAATTTTCTTTGAAAGGGATTAATCTGGAAAACTGCACCGAGAGCAGGGAGAATTAAATCAACTATAGCTCTTAATCCAGAACGAATTGGATTTCTATTTCTTCATGAAAATTTTACCTCTAGGTGTTTTCTATAACATATCAAAATTTCAGAATTTTCGGAGCTATTTTAGGGTTTATACCGAATTTGTGAATGAAACTGTGCAAGGGTGATGTTCTGAAATTTTAAAGGCTGTGATGCATGGATCGTACCGAATTGTGTGAAGCTCTTTTGATATGATGTTCTTCATGAAATATTTTTCTCTAGGTCTCTTCTATAACATGTCAAATTTGCAGAATTTATTAAGACCGTTTATTAATTTTCCTAGAATTTTAACTAAAGGAGTGCATTCTGTTTTATCCGAAAATTGCTGTATTTTCAAAAATAAATCAATTGCTCTATGTGATATAATGTCTTGAGTGGTTGCTTTTGCTGCACATGTGGTGAAATTGAGCATGTCATATAATACCAAAAAGCTGGTTTAGACCTTTGATATTATTGCATCAAATGCCATGTTGAAAGTGAAACATATATGTGAATATAAATTGTGATAATGATGATACCGTCGGACCCTTGACTCGACGATGTCCTCGGGAGTGTCGAGATGCCCGAAGGTGTGTGCCGGATGTCCTCGAGAGTTTCGAGATGCCCGGAGGTGTGTGCCGGATGCCCAGAGGTGTGTGCCGGAGGCTCCTCGTGATGCCAAGTTAGGTGCGAGCGATAAATGAGGGATGCAAACACTGATCCCTGGGAAGAAAAAGAAATGAGATCCTTTTTGAAAATTAAAATCGAAAATTGAATCATGCGCATGGGTGTGTGCATATGGCATGATGCATGATCTGCTTATGAAAGTAAATTGATACTATATGACATTGAGAATACAATCATGAAGGCTTGAATGGATCTCATGGGGATATACACATGATTGTGTGGATGATATGAATCATGCGTATGTATGTGCATATGGCATGGAATGAACCTCATGGTGATATATGCATGACCACATGGTGATGTATGCTTGACAGCATGGATGATATGTGCTTTACTCGTGATATCTTGATTGTTTTGCTTGTTGCACTGTGTAGTTTGGCGGATCTTTACTGCTGAGTGGTTGTACTCACCCCTTTGGGGATTAACATTTCAGATTAAAAGATGCCTCTGCCACCGGTCACGCGTGGTACTTTCTATGGCTTACCATCTGATGTTGAGGTTGATTGCTTGGAGCATTTCTGTGTTAGTGTTCCTGGTCTGGTGTTTGTTTGAGTTCGTGTTTTGGTTATGTACGACATGGGTTTAGCTGGGGGCCCTATAGTCCAGGAGTTCCTATCTGTCCATGTTCGACGCGACGGAGTGATGCTAGGGATGCCGCCGCCGCCACCGCCCGATGCACCAGGTTGGGTGTGATTGCACGTACGACTAGTAGAAGATGACACTTTTTGGATAGCCGACACTTGATGATGGATAGATGTACATGTCTGATGTAGGGTCGAGTTCTTTTGAGTTATAGCCGAGCATAGTTAAAAGTCTTGGCCTTTTGCTGTACCAACCCGAGATGTCCATCATGAATATGTAAATAAAAGTGACTCGGCTCTATCTTTTTATCTGATGCGTAGTTGGTGTGCAATTGCATTATTGTTGTTGGAGTAGGGGATAGTGAGATTTGATTATACTTCCGTTCTTGAACTGCGCTGGGACCATTTCAGAAGAGGAAAAAAAAATAATTAATTAATTAACCCCCATGAACTATGGACCCGCTATAATTAAAAGGTATCGGAGTGGTATGTAATAGGATAAGTGAATGGTACTTGTGGCGACCCTAACGGTTTTTGGAGACCGTGCCGAGGGGATGCCACAAAGATCATCTTCATTCATCTCTTTCCCATCTTTGACTTACTATAACCAGCCAAGACATCAAATCTTGGAAACAAGCAGCCGGCAAAAATATATTCAGAGCATTCGAAGTTAAAAATAGATCAAGAAATGCCGGCTATAACTCTTGCAAAATAACACGATCAATCCAGCCGAGAATTCTGGCAAGCTGTGAATTGACCCAACGCAACACCAATGTTCCAGATAATAATTCAATCTGGAAAAAGGAAATGGCACAGTTGAACGGATAGATAGGAGGAGAAAGCAAGCAAATAAACATGCACGCGCATATATACATGTCAATGCGAAAGAAAAACATATCATTTTCCCACTAGTATTTCTCACATGCATACTTGTCGAGGACTCAAAGCAGAGCCCAGCTACGATCGAAACCTAGAAGCATTACGTCAATTATATCACCTGGCATGGAATGAGTTTCTTGTCGTAGAAATCGGCATTCTCGTCCCCACATGTAGATCATATAAGTGACTTCACATACTGCTCGAGGCTATCCGCCGCTGGAAAAACAGATGCAACGTCCTCAGTCAAATGCTCGGCATGATCAAGGAAAGGTTTCTGATATTTCCAAAAGATTAAAATCAACTGAGAAGACCATAATTTTGAAAGATTAAAATCAACAAAGAAGGTTTTTGCTTTCTTCGGCCCGCTCACGCCATTCTCCAGAGATTATTGGAGGTGGAACTTTCCTTTGATTCTGTCGATGTCACGAGGGTGATTTCAGCATCCTGTAATGTTGCACAAGGCCCTCTAACGTGACGAGCTTGTCTTCAGACAGGTTGGGATCCATGATGTTGCGTATAGCTTGCACAATCTCTTCCCAGGATTGCACTTTAGTCTTATCTTTCTTGTTACCAGGCATGGATTCATACAGAGACTTTTCCATTATTATGATGAAATGATCTATCTAGGAATAGGATTCGAGATATTATCACACCCCAAATCCTAGCAGAAAATGGGATGACACTACCTGAAGGACGCAGTCTCAAACCACCAAAATCTAACTCCCAAAAGTTCTCGAGATAACGCTCTCACTTTAATGCCTACTAATCAAAGGATCTGAAAAGAACAGAAAGAGAGGAGTGAGCAACCATAACTCAGTGAGTAATTAATCTCTTTTATGCATAATCGAGCACCACCAGAAAATTCATGATCCAACTCCATAACATACATAACAAAATCATGTATGACTCATTTCATTTCAACAAGCTTTACTAATTCAAAAAAATACTCATTTAAATCATCATAAACATTAATGGTCAAGTCCATTGATCAATCTCATCAAAATTATAAGCCAATGGTCTAATTTATTGATTCATCTCATATCAAAACACACATCAATATTCTATCTATCGACTAATCTTTTGCTTAATACCAAACCATGGTAATGATACAACACCTAGTGACAAGGTGATGGCAAGGTCTCCACCTACAAAACCAGTAACTTGCTCAAAAGGATATCATAAACCAATATGGATGCCTACAAACCCCTCAATGAGTTAAAAGCAATATTGTGCATCAAACCCACATCTTCTGTTAAATTTATGACTCGAGTTTGAGATTCGCTGGACTATTGAAAATTTACAATTGAGGAAATATAAAATAAATGAAAACAAAGTTTCCTCTTTGCCGCACGGAAGATTGCGGAATCCGAATTGAAGAAAAAAAAAGAAAAGTGAAGCCTCTGCACGTACGCGAGAATTCAAGCAAAGGTGGGCCCAGGTGAAGCCAATTTCAGCGTCTCTCCCACGTGAATTTCCTCCGCACGTAATTTTGGAAATTGGTGGGCCCAAGGTCAAACTTTTGACCTTGGGCACACTTATATATATAAATGCGGATGATTGGTTAGGTTTTTTTCTCCCTTTTTCGTGTGTGTTGCCGCTGCACCCGTACGAGAGAAAAGGAGGAGCCGCATGTCTTCAAGCTGAAGCGCGATCAAGAAATGGAGTTCTTTTTCAGCATTTGTTTTGAGCTTGTGTGATAATTTTGTGCCGTGAGTTGAGTTTGGGGTTAAATTGTTTTTTGGGAAACACCGAGAGAGTGTTTGAGTGACTTGAGTGTGTAATCTCCTTGTATCGCTTGATCTATAGTGAAATTCGCTGTTGCTCTCCCCGTGAACGTAGGTCTTTACAACTGAACCACGTAAATCCAGTGTCCGATATATTTTCTTTTTATGTCTATATTATTGTTCGATCGCTCGCCCTATCGCAACAATTGGTATCAGAGCCAGGCTTGGCTAAGTTGAAGCGAATCGATGGCGACAGAAGAAGTAAAAGTGAGAATCGACAAATTTGATGGGAATGATTTTAGTTTCTGGAAGATGCAGATTGAAGATTATCTTTACCAAATGAAACTGCACTTGCCCTTATATGGGGAGAGACCAGAGACGATGAAGCAAGCTGATTGGGATTTGCTGGATAGACGAGCTATGGGTGTTATTCGACTGACGTTGGCTCGTAACGTCACGTTTAACATCCTGAAGGAGAAGACCACTGCTGACCTGATGCAAGCCCTGTCGGATATGTATGAGAAGCCCTCTGCGATCAACAAGGTCTGTTTGATGCGACGTCTGTTTAATTTGAAGATGAGCGAAGGTGCGTCAGTTGCAAATCATATCAATGAATTCAATGTGATTGTTAGTCAATTGAGTTCAGTTGAGATTGATTTTGAAGATGAGGTATGTGCTTGGATTCTGTTATCCTCATTGCCTAATAGTTGGAATACTACTGTTACTGCTGTTAGTAATTCCTCTGGGTCAACAAGTTTGACGTTTGATGGGGTTCAAGATTTAATTCTGAGTGAGGACATTCGTAGAAGAGAATCTGGCGAACCTGTATCTGCTGCTTTAGTAGGTGAAAATAGAGGAAGATCTATAACACATGTGGGTAATAGTAATACTAATATAAACAGGCGTAGTCAGTCTAGGATTGCTAATGTTATCTGTTGGAGCTGTGGCAAGAGGGGGCATCTTAGAAGGGATTGCCTTAAGCTGAAGAATGAGAAGGGTAAGGGAATTATGGTTGATTCTGCAGATAATGTTGCAGCTGTAGCAGATAGTGCCAATTATGTCTTGTCTGTCACTGATTATTCATCGTTTGATGGATGGATTATGGATTCTGGTTGTTCTTTTCATGTCACACCAAATAGAAACTGGTTTATCACTTATCAGTGCACGAGTAGTGGTAAAGTCCAGTTAGGGAACAACGCTGAATGCGATGTTGTGGGTGTTGGTGATGTTAAAATCAGAATGCATGGTGGTATTGTGAGGACATTGACTAGAGTAAGGCATGTTCCAGAGTTGAAAAAGAACTTAATTTCCTTGGGTGCCTTAGATTCAGCTGGTTGCAGGTATTCTTCAAAAGGTGGAGTTCTGAAGGTTGTACGAGGTGCCTTGGTGATAATGAAAGGAATCAAGCATGGAGGCCTGTATAAACTTCAAGGTGAGACAGTGAAAAATTTCGCTACGGAGACGTCGGATGCATCTGTTCGAGAGTCTTTTGACTGCTCGAGGAAGACCTGGGTGTTTGTGCCAAGGCACAAGTTTGATGCTGGTGTTAGGATCACGCAGTCAAGAGCTTTGATCGAGATGGAGACTGGTAAGTCGATCAAACATGTGCAGACTGACAATAGCATAGAGTTCTGCTCGGAGCTGGCAAATAAATTCTGCATGAAAGAGAGCACAGTGAAACACCGCACTAGTGCCAATAAATCACAACAATTTGCAGAACTGACGAGAAGAACATTACTAAAGACGGCCTGTAAAATTATCTCTAGTGCTGGTATTACTAGGAGAATTCTAGCTGATGTGCTAAGTACGGTAAACTACTTGGTGAATAGATCTCCATCAACTGCTATTGAATGGCAGACTCCTGAAGAAGTGTGGTCAGGTAACGTTGCTGATTATTCTATTCTTGGAATGTTTGGTTGCCTGTGTTATTTTCGAGTGAGTGATGGTAAGCTTGATTGGAGGGCAAGGTGCATATTCCATGGCTATGCACAAGGTGAGTGGGGCAATCAGTTGTGGTGCCCGAATATAAATTCACCTATTGACAGCAGAGAAGTTACCCTTGATGAGTCTCCAGTACTTTTGGCTAGAAGTGATTATAGCAGTGTTCCAACAGATCTGAACGGTGTTCAGCTTGAGGTGGAGTTGCGACCAGAAACTCCTGAGGTAGCGTATACAGGTACTAGCAAAGTAATTGACACAGATGATGCTCATAGCGAGGTGGAGCCTATAGAGCCAATGGTTGTTGTAACTGCTGAAATTAACAAGGTACATATTCGATCTCTTGATAGATATGGATGCAATAATAGTTTTGCTTTATCTGCGGTTAAGGAGGTTTCGTCGGAAAATCTTTGCGGAGCAGTTAAAGGTGCATGTGGAGTTGGTATTTTGATGAGGTCCTCGGTTATAGCGAAGTTCAAGCGAGACTTGGACTTGGATAATATCTGTGGCGGTTGAGCTCATCGGGGGCTATGGGAAAGTAGCAGCAGAGTTTGAATTTTTTCGAAGCAATTGTAATTTGGCTCAAACGTCGAGCCAAGGTGGAGATTGTTAAATTTATGACTCGAGTTTGAGATTCGCTGGACTATTGAAAATTTACAATTGAGGAAATATAAAATAAATGAAAACAAAGTTTCCTCTTTGCCGCACGGAAGATTGCAGAATCCGAATTGAAGAAAAAAAAAAGAAAAGTGAAGCCTCTGGACGTACGCGAGAATTCAAGCAAAGGTGGGCCTAGGTGAAGCCAATTTCAGCGTCTCTCCCACGTGAATTTCCTCCGCACGTAATTTTGGAAATTGGTGGGCCCAAGGTCAAACTTTTGACCTTGGGCACACTTATATATATATAAATGCGGATGATTGGTTAGGTTTTTTTCTCCCTTTTTCGTGTGTGTTGCCGCTGCACCCGTACGAGAGAAAAGGAGGAGCCGCATGTCTTCAAGCTGAAGCGTGATCAAGAAAAGGAGTTCTTTTTCAGCGTTTGTTTTGAGCTTGTGTGATAATTTTGTGCCGTGAGTTGAGTTTGGGTTAAATTGTTTTTTGGGAAACACCGAGAGAGTGTTTGAGTGACTTGAGTGTGTAATCTCCTTGTATCGCTTGATCTATAGTGAAATTCGCTGCTGCTCTCCCCGTGGACGTAGATCTTTATGACTGAACCACGTAAATCCGGTGTCCGATATATTTTCTTTTTATGTCTATATTATTGTTCGATCGCTCGCCCTATCGCAACATCTTCCAATACCAAAAATAAAATCCAAAATCAATATTGGCAATTGTTTTCACAAAACAAAATGCATAATCTTTATAGACTTCGTTCATCAAACTAAACACATTTCACAATACATTTTCTCACATCATTTCAGAGTTATTCATAAATCAATATTCACAAATCAATCTGTGTAACCTTTTGAGATAGCACTACTCACCTAAAATACCTATGACGAAATAATGTAGAATACTTGAACCATTTGGACTCGCAATCCTACTAAATAAGTGAGACACAACATTAAAATCGAGTAAAACACTACATCAATTACGACTTTACTAAATTAAGTTTAAATGCTAATAAAACGATTCAAACGCGTCCACAAGTCGCTCTACCAAAGCAATTATTTAAAGTCATTTGCAACACGAAACTTGAGCACATAACTTGATCGTGCCATGAATCTCACTTGAACCCATTCCAAACAAACTTATAGTCAAAAGAAAAATCTTTCCAAAGCCCACAACTTTTTTTCTTTGGTCAAAAAAGACCCACAACTTGGCTGACTTAAAATTGAGCCGAAAACCAACAAAATTCGGCTCAAAAGTCGTTAGACGTGCACTATTCATCATGCACGAAGACTTCGAAAATTCTTTTTGGACAAAGCATAAGCTTAAATCAAATTCTGTAAAATGTTGCAACTCCACAACACCTTAAACTATCAAAACCCCATATTTTCTCAGCTTAACAACTCCAAAATCGGACTTTGCAATTCAAATTTCACCGGATTTTGAATTTTAACCCTAATTCCGAAAACTATTCCGATTACAAGTTCGAAGGGCTTGAATCCTTCTTGACGTTGCAATTCAGAGCTAAGTCAGCTTGTCGGAATGCTCAGATCGTGTACGTGGAGTTCCTTTCTTTCTTTCTTCTTTATCTTTTTTCTCTCTCTTTTCTTTCTTTCCACTCTCTTCTCTTTCCTGTGCGTGTGCTTTCCCTTTGATAGCTGACCATCCACTCTCTTTTTATTTTCTTTTGTCTCTCTCTCTCTCTCTATTTTTTTTTTTAAATTTTTGGACCCATTCTTTGACTAAGGCAGAAAAGAAATTCTTACAGATATGGTGACCGATATTTGAATACTAAGGGTGCGTTTGGTTCAGCATTTGGAAAGCTCATTGGGAAAATGCAAAGCAGTTTAGCGTAAAGGGCTTTGGAGAAATGCAAAGATTGTTTAGTAAATTCTACTTTGAAAAGCAGCTTTGTGAGAAATGCTGTTTAGTAGAAAATACATTTGCAAAGCCCATTTACTGATTAATCTAAATATTTTAATTTTTATTTGTTTAAAATTAAAAAAATAATGTTTGTGACTTTTTTAATTTATATTTGTCAATAATGTTAAAGATGTTGTGTAAACAATTTTATTAAAATTAAAATTTCTTTTTTTTCTATAAAAATCAAATGGAAAAAATTTACGTACTCTCTTTCTCAATTACAAGAAGAATACTTTCATTACAATAAAAACATGATAACATATGCTTTGAGGAAAGAAGCTCATTATCCTTAAAAATTACAAACATCATTAATTATTTCCTAAATTCATAGCTATTTGATCATGTAAACGTGCCACATCAAATGCTACATCATCATTTGAAGCATTACCCTTCTCGTTTACATCATCAAAATCCGTTGTATATAAATTGGGATTCAAATCCACTCTAGCAAAATGTGCATCATTCACAGTATTCCTGCGTATATAATTGTGCAAAGTCATCGTTGCTATCACAATTTTCACTTGCTTTGTATATTTAGCGTACTCTTTAGAATCTTTCACTTCTTCTTCAATATGCCAAAAGCTCGTTCAATTTCTAATTGTAGTGAGGAGTGAGCACGGTTGAACATTTCTTTATAACCCCGTTGGTTGAGGACCTCGTTGAAACTCAGGTAAATGATATCTAACTTCTTTATATAACCCCAAATAACCCGTGGGATTTGGATATCCAGCATCAACTAAATAATATTTACCTACACAAAAAGTTGTAAGTTTAATCAACATATAACACATACATATGTTAATGCGTAAAACCATTAATTAACGAACCTTTCGGAGGATGAGGAAATTGTAAATCATGTATTCTAATGACTTCATAAAAGATAAGAGTATCATGAGCTATTTCCTCCCAACCAGTCCACACATAAGTAAATACATTAAAATTACACACGGCCATCACATTTTGTGTTGGTGTTCATTTTTGACCATTAAAACGAAGCTGCTCACTCGTAGGTACTACCACTGGAATATAAGTACCATTTATAACTCCAATGCAATCCTAAAACAAGAACACAAATATTATTTGATTTATATTTAATTCATATTTTATATTGTATAATCGTAACTTACCTTAAAATGTGAAAAAAATCTTGTATTATTCCCGACCTTCTTTGGAACTTCCTTGAATTGCCGATTAGATAGTTGGATCAAATCTGCACAAATTTCACATACTTTATTCAAAACTAAGCTAAATAGCCTGCATATGGTTTCCCTAGAATGCTGAAAGCACTCTTGTGCTAACCTATTACTTATATTATGTCCTAAAATATGAAGAAACAATCATAGTATTTCTGCAATATCTATATTTCTAGATCATTGCAAACCATATCGTGTCAGTAAATCATACATTAAATTCTTAAACACAGTTCTATCTATTCTAAATATTCAATAAAACCTTTCAAGATTAGCATCCATATCCATCAACTCTCCTAATCATGTATTTCTTGTATATGATGAGGTCATGCATGGTATTTTTTGACCATATGTTGCCTGATAAATACCATAGGTATGTGCAGCTGCACAAAGTTGTCAATATTCTTCTTCCACTTTTTCGTAGTTTTCCCTTTCAGAATAATCATCCATAATTGATTAAAGTAACAAAATAGAATTAGAATAAGAGATATAACAAATTATTTAAATCATTCATCAACAAAATTTTTTTATCAATATATATATGTACATATGTAAATATGTATGTATGCAAACTCCACTCAATAAAAAGACGTCCATCCTTCTTTCATTAGCTCATTGTATCAGCAAATGAACTATATAATTTTATTCGACAGTAGATCTAAGAGTGATTCCAACAAATTCAATATGCGGACTCGACAAAAACACATCAAATTCAATCCAATTCTGTACAAGATATTCTTGCCCCAATCCAGCAATACTCAAAATTGGATTTGTGCTGCAAGAACACTGAACATAGATCTAAACCAAGGCAGAAATGTATCGAAGTGCATATCTCCTGGATTCATTCTTAATGAAAGACAAAGGAACTTAGGGAATGCCTATATAGCAAAAAAAGATCAACGTAAATCCCATATTCAACAAGGAAATCGATGCAAGTGAATGTTAATTAGCTAATTTCATAACGGGAAGGTCTCGGTTACGAACACAAGAGGCGATTAAACATTGTAATGCAGCAAATTTCCTTCGTTCAGCATCCCCAGTGCACGGGCACGAGTTCATTTCCAACATTCAGAGCGATAGAGAGAGAAAGATAGTGGGGAAGACGGGGGCCAGTTCCGATGAGGTGGACGGGCTTAATTCAAATCTTTATGGGTTTGACCGAATTGGGCTTACTCATTTTTATTAGAATTTGATGGGCCTGGTGTGGCCTAGGCTGCTCTTGTGGATCTAATGGGCTGAGGCGAATTGGGCTAGGTGCTTAATGAGCTTTGCTAGTGGTCTGGGCTACTCTCATGGTCGGACCGGGCTGGAGTGATGAGCTTTGATGGTCCTGGTGCTTCATCTTTTTATTCGCTTAAAATAAAATAAAAAAATCTTTTTATCATAATTTATCACCATCATTGTTTTATTTTATTTTAAAAAAACGTATGTTTGACTTTTCAGCTATAATTTAGGTGTCAATGCTGCCAGAACGCAAATGGGCCTTTCCCAGAATATTACAAATAACCAAATTAGACGGTACTATTTTCACAAATCCAAATTCGATGAGAATGTCAAGTATCAAAATACAACAAACTTAGAACTCTTTTTTGTAAATTGAAAGTTATAGAAAATATACATAGATTTAGTCTTCCAATAATGTGATAGACATAATTAATTAAAGTGAAGAGGCTATATGAAAATTATTAGTAAGATCCAGCATAGGATTTAGAGATTCTTAAAATGTGATTACCTTGATCTAGTAAATTTAATTTATGCAATAATCACTCGTGCAGTTGTGGCTATATGTTAAGCGTACTTTTCATGTAGTTATACTAGTTTAACACTTGCGGGCTTGGGCCTAAAAGGATGTTAAATACCAAATTGCACTTGCATGATCATTTTGTCATCATCATCATCATTATTCTTACTCTCTTTCAGCATTTAGCTAGGCAAGAATTGAAGGAAACAACGATAGTCAAAACTTACAAATTGATTAATAAGCACCCTAAAGGTAATTCCTTCAAAAGACAAGTTGTGGTTGTGGTGTCACTTTTGAAAAAGAAAAGGAAAAAAAGAGACAATTATTGTCCTCTAGGACTTGCAGGGACAGTGGACTTTATTATATAGACTTTTGTTACTTCGTGTCCGAATAAAAGAACGGATGGACATGTAAGACATGAAAAGATAAAGAGGGTCCTAATTTCACAAAAGTTCATCCAATCCAACGTCTCATGTCCATGTGAAACGCACCACGCTTCTAGTTGCAAATGATTCGCGACATTAATGTTACTTTAGGGAAAAAGCAAAAGGAGGAGAGATTATTGTCCACTAAGGACATTTAGTGGATTGTGGAGCTTATTATAGATAAGTAAAAAAAATTAGGGGTGAGAACATGCAGATTAGCAAGTAAAAACTATGCTTCCCTTAACAATTGACTCCATGCTTAAAAATAAAGAGGATAGATAAAAAGTAAAATTATATAATATCGAATATCGACATTTTCTTTATGTAACGAGCTTTATTGAGATGCAAATGAACCTTTCTCTAAATGTTTCGAATAACCAAATGAGATGGTAGCATTTTTACCGACTCAAATTCAATGAAATTGACAAGTGTCAAAGGATTACAAAGTCAAAATTCTCTTCCATAAGATAAGGTACCATATTGAATGAACTCCTTGCGGATATGCAAAGTGCATCATCTAAAAAAGAGTTGGTTTCGGTGAAATTGGAGAAAATATCTGTAGATTTAGTCTTTGGATAACGTGGTAGGTAGAACAAATTATAGCGTAGAAGCTATATGAAAATTTATATTTCAATAAGATCCATGAGGATTTAGAAGTTCTTGAAATGTGATTACTTTGGTTTAGTAGTTTAATTTATGCAATGCTTACTCATGCAATTGTGCCCATGCCTCAAGGCTAAAAGGATGTAAAACACCAAATTGCACTTCTGTCGTCGTCGTCATCGTCGTCGTCATCGTCATTCTTACTCTCTCTTTCAGCATTTTGCTGGGCAAGTATTGAAGGAAGCAGCAGCAATCAAGACTTAAAAGAACTCCTGGATATTGATACATATGGTCACCTCAAGACCAAATATCTTTCTGTTTTCTTCCAATGATAGTTATAAATAATTTAACTCAAGCCTTTGTGGATCTCACAAGTAACGTTATTTGAGTCGGCTCTCAGTTGGACCATAAGTTAAGTCATGTAATGGACATGAAGAATAAATACATTGTGGCACATTGAATCTTAGCAAGATTATTTTGGGTAGATCTATGATCCGGGAATGGACTGGACAGCCAATCCAAGAAAGTGGCGAATGATTGTCATGATGTGTAAGCTTGAAAAAGTGCGACTCTCAGCAGTTTGTGACATTTCAAATCTCACATAAAATAGAAAAGAACTGAAGATGTAAGTTGAAATCCACCCCCAAAAATACCACCTAAAATCTTTTCTAGGGAGCTTCACCCGCATTGAACACTCCAAGTAATTTTATGTTTTCATTCAGATTGAACAAATTTGTATCGACTTGTAATATTTGACGAAGCTTAATTATGATAAGAAAATCCTATAGCTCATGCTACTCTAGCGCATTAGAAAGTTAATTCTAAACCCAATTGACCTACATGCCTCATAACCTTGAGATCATTGAGCAGTTCAATACCTATGGTCTGAGCAAGGAATGATAGGAGATGGCATTTTAATTAGAAATGCAAAATCATAGTCCCAAAGTTAAGAACAAAAAAAAAAAAAACGTCACGTCAAAATAAAACGAAGTTAAGAACATGAAAAACGTCGCGCCAAAATGAAACTATAATTTCTCAATTGCATCCTTTGGGCTCCTATAAAGTAACTCGCGTCATTGTTTGCTAATGAGTAGCGAATGCCTCAACTTAGTTTGCAATTATCATATGTTCCACTTCTAGGGTAGGCTGTTTCTAGTGTGCTTTTTCGTCCAAGTAGAGTGGGCACTTCAACCACAGTATGCAAGGCCGTGCATATGTTTGTCAATTAGATCCAGAGATAATCACGAGTTTTTGATAGCCGTGAAAATATTCATAATATTTCTGTAATTCATTTGTGAGATTTATTTATTGTTTCACTAGAAATTGTATAGACTAGATACTGTGTAGGTTATGGATTGAGGGTTGCGAAAACTTGGGAGTGCTTTAGTGATTTGGGCGTGGTTATAACATTTGTTGTATTACTTGACTAATAGTAGGCTGTTCTCCCCTTGGACTAGATCATATCGACCAAGCCACATGTATTTGGCATCTAATTGACTTTTCTATTTTCTGGTTTATTGTTGCTATTCCTTCTTTCTTTTGCAACAAAACTCAAGATAAATGTAATGACATGTTTATTTTTAGTTTGACTTATATTTAATTTCTTGTATTTGCTTTTATTTTGGGTCCATCTAGTATTAACATATTAAATATTTTGTAAATGATCTGTTCTACAATAAGGGAACAAATTCTAAGAAATAAAATGTACGTGTTGAGGTGCAAATTTCAATAGATCTTGCGCAACCGTATGGCTCAATTTCTAGTTGTTTCGAAACTGAGGGCAATTATTAGGTCCATCTTTATATATATTGTGGCATCCCAAAATTTCATAATAACCCCTGGATATACCATGAACCATGAATAGGTGATGGAAGTGTTATTGATTTATGTTATGGCCTTTAGACCAACGAATTTTAATAGATTAATGCCGAGTATTTTAATGGAGAATTATTTGGGTAGAAATACATCTTATATTAATGGATGATCAAGGTTGGTGCTATAGGACAATTTGATAAAGAAGACTTTGTTCTTGACTATGTACTTTATAGATTTGATTTTATGGATTAATGTCACAAAGTCTTTTGGCCATTTTATTATGCAATTAGGTGTTTATTTAAATGAGGATTAAGATGGATTATCAAAAATAAATATGGGCCATTTAAGCTTGGACTTTAGGCCCAAGTGTGTTGGGCCTAAAGCAGGCCAGGAGGCCCAAACCATCGGCCCATGAAGGAGAACCGGATGAAGGCCACGCCACCTCCTCCATTTGTCCTCTTGATGCAGCCACTTGTCTCCTTGTTGAAGCCACTTGTCTTCCTCTTGGAGCCAAGTGTCTCATGCATGCAAAAGCTAATGATTACAAGCAAATAAGAGAATAAAAGGAAAAGGGGGAGGGGGATTTCGACCAGAAGAGAGAGAAGAGAGAGAGTACCGTCCAAAGAAAGAAGAGAGAAAGAGAGGAAGAGAGGAAGAGAGGAAGAGGAGACGCCGTCAAGCCCGCCTAGTCCTGCCATCGTTCTTGCTGTGTTTTCCTTTGATTTGAGGCAAGTGAAGTCCTAAAATCTACTCTTTGCATTGCAGTGTGTATGTGTAGTAGATGGTGAGTCTTGGTTGTGGTAGATGGGATGAAATTTCGGAGCTATGGAGAGGGATTCGTTGGTCATGCATGCTGTTTCTGGAAAGACCAGTTTGACCATCTTTGAGTTTGTGTGTTGCATGTGACTTTTTAGTCGGAATCTTGTTTCTATTTCTTCACCAAAGTTGTAGAGAACACCTTGAAGAACAGCATACTAAAATTTGAGATAAAATGGCTGATTTTTTAGGGGTAAAACCCTCCTTCTACGAAAATGTTAGATCTGAAGCTGTTTTGTTGACCTCTTGGTGATTTTGTGTGTTGCATGTAACTTTTTACTGAGCATTTCACTTCGACTTCTTCACAAAAGTTGTAGAGAACATCTTGACGATTAACATACACAAATTTGAGGTAAAACGAACAACTATAGCCTAGTGAAACGATTTTTCTTCTGAAGACGTTAGATCTGGAAATGTTGTACTGAGCTCCAGTGACTTCGTGGACTATAAAGTGACTTTCCTTTGAAACTCTCACCTTGATCCCTTAATGAAAGTTGTTAAGGACTCCTTGAAATACAACATAATCAAATTTGGGATAAAATGAACAAGTATAAGTGGGTGAAATCCTTATTTTTCGGAGAGACTGAATCTGGAGATTTCAGTAACTACCTTTGTTGAAATGCATGACCTATACTATTCTGTGAAAACCTCTTTTGGAAAAATGTTCTTCATGAGATATCTTCATCTATGTCTTGACTACAACATAGTTAAATTTCGTGATTTTTGAAGGTCAATTACATATTTAATCGAATGTGTTTTGAAAACTGTGCAATCTGTCTACTCGGATTGGACGATGTTGAAATGCATGACCTATACTATTCTGTGCAAACCTATTTTGGAAAAATTTTCTTCATGAGATATCTTCATCTATGTCTTGACTACAACATAGTTAAATTTCGTGATTTTTTAAGGTCAATTGCATATTTAATCGAATGTGTTTTGAAAACTGTGCAATCTGTCTACTCGGATTGGCCGATGTTGAAATGCATGACCTATACTATTCTGTGAAAACCTCTTTTGGAAAAATGTTCTGCATGAGATATATTCATCTATTTCTTGACTATAACATAGTTAAATTTCGTAATTTGTGAAGGTCATTTGCCTATTTAATCGAAGATGTTTTGAAAACAGTGCAATCTGACTACTCGGACTTGGTGATGTTGCAATGCATTGTCTATACCATTCTGTACAAATCTCTTTTGGAAAAGTGTTCTTCACGAGATATCTTTATCCATGTCTTGTCTACAACATAGTTAAATTTCATAATTTTTGAAGGTCATTTGGGTATTTAACCATAAATGTTTCAAAAACTGTGCAAGATGAACGGACAGAATTAATAATGCTGTGATGCGTGGTCTGTAGTTAATTATGTGAGGATCTGTTGGTGAAGTGTTCTGCATGAAGTATCTGCTGCTATGTCTTAACTATCACATGTTCAAATTTCATAAAATTTGAAGGTCATTTAGGTATTTAATCGAAAATGTTTTGAAAAATGTGCATGAGTAAGGCTAAAAATCTTTTTTGTGATATACGGATTGTACATATTCTGATTTAGCTGGAAATTGTGTTATTTATGGGTTATTGAAATTGTCGTGTAAATTATGATATTTTGGATTATTACTCGTGCAATGATGTGATGACATTCATACATTTCATATGACATTAAAGGATTGATGAATTTTCATGAACTCAAAGAAAGATTTCTTTTTAAAACCATTGCATCAAGTGATACTTTTCCCAATGCATATTACATGATTTCAAAAAGGCTGATTCCAATCATTGGCATTGTTACATCCAATGTGAAATTGAAAATGAGATATATGAGAATATGCATTGTAATGAGGATACCGTCGGAGGTGTGAGCCGACGATGCCCCGGGAGTGTCGGGATGCCCGGAGTGTGTGTGCCGGATGCCCGGAGGTGTGCGCCGAATGTCCTCGGGAGTTTCGAGATGCCTGGTGGTATACGGTACGTAATTCCAGGTGGAATGTCTGGTGGTATGTCGGTACGTAATCCCGGAAGCCCTGGAGGTGTGTGCCGGGGGATTCCTCGTGATGCCAGTTGGGGTACGAGATGCCCGGAGGTGTGTGCCAGAGGTTCCTTACGATGCCAGGTTGGGTGCGAGTGATAAATTGTGGGATGCAAACATTGGTCCCTGGGAAGAAAAATTGATGAGATCCTTGTGAAAGATAAGAATTGAAAGTGAATCATGTGCATGGGTGTATGCATATGGCATGATGCATGATCTGCTTATGAAAGTGAATAGATGCTATTTGATATTGAAAATGCGATCATGAAGGTATGAATGGATCTCATGGTGATGTATGCTTGATAGCATGGATGATATGAATCATGGTGGTATATGCACATATGGCATGGTGATGTATGCATGAATGCTTGATGATAAGTGCATGGTGGTATATGCACATATGGCATGGTGATATATGCATGGCTGCAAGGTAAGGTATGCTTGAATGCATGAATGATATGTGCTTTGTTCATGATACCTTGATTGTTCTGTTTGACGGATTGAGTAGTTTGGTGGACCTTTATTGCTGAGTAGTTGTACTCACCCCTTTTGGGGATTAACATTTCAGACTAGATAAGTTTCCTCTGCTGCCACTGCCACCAGTAGATGGATTAAGTGGTTGGATATGACCGCGAGGAGGAGGATAGCAAAGGAAGGAACTTTTGGACGCCGACACTGATCGATGGACTTTAAATATACGACTGTTGGAGGAGATGTCGGTCATCTTTTGAAGTATAGCCAAGTATAGAAGACTTCGGCATTTTGATGTACCGATGAATGATGTCCATCTGGTTTAAGTAAATAAAAGTGGTTCGGCTTTATGTTTTCCTTCAATGTGTAGTTGGTGTGCATTGTATCGTCGTTAAGAGAATAGAGGGATGGTGAGACTCGTCTCTAATTTCGCTATTAGCTGCGCGAAACTCCTTTTAAAAATAAAAATAAAAATCTATGCCTTTGAATCTTGGCCTTTCCTTACAACTCCCAGTTTTCAAAGACAAGTAACCAGTATTGCAATAGGTAGAGTGTTTGGTATCTGTGGCGACCCTACTGGGTTTGGGGGTGCCACAGCGGTTGGTATCAGAGCCTATGGTTTATTGGAAGTGATAAGGTGCCTCAGATGGAAATGAGGATAGAATGATGCACACCATAGGATACTAACTGGAATGGTTGACTAACTCTGAATAACGGGTGATGGGTATTCACTCGTAGATCCCTACTAGTTTATTATGAGTTGTCTTTGGGTGCCAGTAACATGTTTTATGTTACTTATATAGTAGTAGTTGCTTTTAAATGGAGACAGTGAGTCTCAGATTATTCCTGAGGCAAATGCTTGGAAACTGCAGGAAAATCATGGTACGATATGGAAGTCACCATCCATCGAGGGCTGAAGCCTCTGCATCAAGGGCTGAACCCCGAATGGAAGACATCCTGCAGGCATTGGCCAATATTGGAAATCTGATGGAAAGACAAGCGCAGCAACAACCCGGAGCAGAACACCGTACTCAGGGACTGGTGGAGCAATTTTTGAAGTTGAAACCACCCAAATTCAGTGGAATGGGAAGTCCTGAGGAGGCGGAACAATGGATTGATGGAATGGAGCAAATTTTCCGGTTGTTGGAATGCAATGATGTTGAGAAAATAGTTTTGGCAAAGTACCAGCTGGAGTGAAATGCAAAGTTTTGGTGGAGAGCTTCGAGGGATACGATCTTTCCACCAGGTACTGATGTGAATTGGGATGAGTTTGTGAGAGCCTTCAATAGGAAGCATTTTTCTGACTGTGCTAAGGATAAGAAGATCACCAAATTTGTTCAGTTAGAACAAAAGGAACTGATAGTGGATCAATATGAAGCAAGATTTTCTGAACTGTCTAGATATGCTCCTAGGCTAATTGAAGATCGAGAATAAAAGGCTAAGAGATTCCTGAAGGGATTGAGAACTGATATCAGGAAACAACTGGTGCCTTTGAATATAAGAGATTATAATGAGATTTATGAAAGGGCACAGTTAGTGGAGCAAGAGCTGGTGAGAGAGCGATCAGAGTCTAAGAGACAGTTGAGCTTTAGTGATATCAGAAGGGGTAAGAGACCCTATCCTGGTCAAGGTCAGACTTGGGATGCTAAGAAAAAGAGCAATTTTGGAAACTTTGGAAGAGCTAGGGATGGCCTGAATATAGGGAAAGCACCCTATCAGCCTGATGTTTGTCGAAGGTGTGATGGGCAGCATGGCCCAGGACCTTGCAATGGACGGCTGAGATGTTATGGTTGTGGACGAGTAGGTCACCTTAAGAAAGACTGCCCACAAGAGAGGTCGCAAATGAGTGTTGGCTCGGTGCGACAAGCACAGCAGAGTGCTGTTAGACCAAACCTACCAAGGAATCCTCAGAGGCCATCAGTACAAGGAAGGGTGTATGCAATCACCCAAGAGGAAGCGGAAGCTTCCAAAAATGTTATACCAGGTACGATTTTCATAAACGGCAGGAAGGCATATGCATTGTTTGACATGAGTGCTACACATTCATTTATATCTGAAAGATATAGGCAATTGAGTGAAATAGAAGTTACGCCTCTTGAGATGCCTCTTTGTGTTTACACGCCTTTAAAGAATATGGTATTATCTACGATGGTGTGTGCAAAACGTAAGATAACAATAGGAGGAAGGGATATGGAAAATAGACCTAATCGTAATGGCTATGTATGATTTTGGATGTTATCATAGGAATGGATTTGCTTCATAAGTATCAGGCCAAAATGGATTGTTATAGGAAAGTGATGTAATTTGTTTTACCTGACCAGTCTAGTTGTGAATTTTTCGGAGGTCAGACCAACCTATCTATAGCACTTATTTCAGCAATAGAGGCCTGTGCATTACTTGACGAAGGATGTCAAGGGTACCTGGCAGTGGCTAAGGATTTTACTAGGGAAGAACCTAAGCTCGATGAAATTCGAGTAGTTAATGAATTTCAAGATGTATTTCCTAAGGAGTTGCCTGGATTGCCGCCGAAACGAGAAATTGAGTTTGAATTTGAACTAATGCCCGGAACATGACCAATATCGAAAGCCCATACAGGATGGCCTTAATGGAACTAAAGGAGTTGAAAGTGCAACTGCAGGAGTTGCTTGATAAAGGATTCATTAGGCCAAGTGCTTCTCCTTGGGGTGCACCAGTCTTGTTTGTGAAAAAGAAGGATGGGTCGATGCGTTTATGCATTGACGACAGGCGATTGAATTAGATGCCTTATTTGACCAACTGCAAGGAAGTTTGGTCTTTTCTGAAATTGACTTGAGATCGGGATATCCGTTAAGAATTAAGAAAGAAGACATTCCTAAGACTGCATTTAGGACTCGCTATGGACACTATGAGTTCCTATTTATGCTATTTGGATTGACGAATGCCTTAGCTGCATTCACGGAGTTAATGAATAGGATAATTAAGCCTTATTTGGATTAAATTGTGATTGTCTTCATTTGATGATATCTTGATATATTCTAAAGGACTCGAAGAACATGTGCAGCATCTAAGCGTAGTGCTGCAAACAAAGCTTAAGAAGTGAATTATGGAGAGCGAGTTATGAATTTGAGGATTAAGTTATGATCGTTTGAGCTAAGTAGTGACTTCCTATTAAAGGATCTCGTTTGAAGTCTTGATGCATTACATGGAAGCATTTAGTATGTATAGAATGATCTTGGAAGTCGTGAGTTTGAGTGGTCATATGAGACATGAAATTACTTGTGCTTTATATGTTGGAATAATAGATTTAATCGATGGTGGTCAACTTTTAATTTTAGGTGATGATCTCAGTTTGAAAAGGGTTCGGTGGAATTAGTGGATATAATCAATTGTGGTTATAGTCTTTCCAAGGTAAAAAGGTGAAAGTTCAAGTTGTGGATTTGATGAGTGATTAGTCCAAGTGATGATCCTATAGGGTGAGACATGAGATATACTCGATGGAAACTAGACAAGTTTTATTTTGGTGGATTGTCGATCTTCGAATTGAATAAGTCTTGGTGAACTATCGATATTTGAACCGAATGAATGATGCTATATTTTAGGCTTGAATCTATGTTGCAGTGAAAGCGTAGTGAATGTATTTGTTGGACTGAACCAGATGAGTTGTTAATGGTGTCGATTTTGATGGTTCTAGGCATGAATTGATGGTGACAAAGGTATAGGAATAATTTGGCTAAACGGTGTGTTCGATTGAGACTGTTAGATATACTAGAGTGGAAATGAGATCATGTGACGATGGATTTTGTGCGAGGATTACCAAGGACATTAAGTGGTCACGACTCTATCTAGGTGATAGTAGATCGCTCGACTAAGTCTGCCCATTTCCTAGTAGTTCGCGTAGATTATCCGATGGATAAAATTTCCGATATACGTGTAAGCCAAATAGTACGCTTACATGGTGTTCCTGTAACTATCACATCGAATCGAGACTCAAGATTTACTTCCAACCTTTGGCGAAGTCTTCAAACCGCCTTAGGGATGAAGCTCCCATTTAGTAATGCTTTTCACCTACAGATGGATGGACAAGCGAAAAGAGTGATCCAAGCATTAGAGGACGTGTTAAGAGCTTGCATCCTTGTCTCTAGAGGAAGTACCAGCCTGATCCAAGACACATACTCGATCATGAAGCCATCAAAGTGGATGAGAAAGTGAGATACATTGAGGAGCTTGTGCAAGTACTGGATCGAAAGGAGCAAATTCTTAGAACCAAGAAAATACCAATGGTTAAGATATTATGGCGACATCATGACGTGGAGGAAGCCACATGGGAAAGTAAAAATGAAATGAGGGAAAGGTACTCTCACTTATTTCAAGAGACATAGGCAATGTCTAATTTCGAGGACGAAATTTTCTAAGAAGGGGAAAATTGTGGCATCCCAAAATTTCATAATAACCCCTGGATATACCATGAACCATGAATAGGTGATGGAAATGTTATTGATTTATGTTATGGCCTTTAGACCAACGAATTTTAATAGATTAATGCCAAGTATTTTAATGGAGAATTATTTGGGTAGAAATACATCTTATATTAATGGATGATCAAGGTTGGTGCTATAGGACAATTTGATAAAGAAGACTTTGTTCTTGACTATGTACTTTATAGATTTGATTTTATGGATTAATGTCACAAAGTCTTTTGGCCATTTTATTATGCAATTAGGTGTTTATTTAAATGAGGATTAAGATGGATTATCAAAAATAAATATGGGCCATTTAAGCTTGGACTTTAGGCCCAAGTGTGTTGGGCCTAAAGCAGGCCAGGAGGCCCAAACCGTCGGCCCATGAAGGAGAACCGGATGACGGCCACGCCACCTCCTCCATTTGTCCTCTTGATGCAGCCACTTGTCTCCATGTTGAAGCCACTTGTCTTCCTCTTGGAGCGAAGTGTCTCATGCATGCAAAACCTAATGATTACAAGCAAATAAGAGAATAAAAGGAAAAGGGGGAGGGGGATTTCGACCAGAAGAGAGAGAAGAGAGAGAGTACCGTCCAAAGAAAGAAGAGAGAAAGAGAGGAAGAGAGGAAGAGAGGAAGAGGAGACGCCGTCGAGCCCGCCTAGTCCCGCCATCGTTCTTGCTGTGTTTTCCTTTGATTTGAGGCAAGTGAAGTCCTAAAACCTACTCTTTGCATTGCTGTGTGTATGTGTAGTAGATGGTGAGTCTTGGTTGTGGTAGATGGGATGAAATTTCGGAGCTATGGAGAGGGATTCGTTGGTCATGCTTGCTGTTTCTGGAAAGACCAGTTTAACCATCTTTGAGTTTGTGTGTTGCATGTGACTTTTTAGTCGGAATCTTGTTTCTATTTCTTCACCAAAGTTGTAGAGAACACCTTGAAGAACAACATACTACAATTTGAGATAAAATGGCTGAGTTTTGAGGGGTAAAACCCTCCTACGAAAATGTTAGATCTGAAGCTGTTTTGTTGACCTCTTGGTGATTTTGTGTGTTGCATGTAACTTTTTACTGAGAATTTCACTTCGACTTCTGCACGAAAGTTGTATAGAACATATTGAAGATTAACATACTCAAATTTGAGGTAAAACGAACAATTATAGCCTAGTGAAACGATTTTTCTTCTGAAGACGTTAGATCTGAAAATGTTGTACTGAGCTCCAGTGACTTCGTGGACTATAAAGTGACTTTCCTTTGAAACTCTCACCTTGATCCCTTAATGAAAGTTGTTAAGGACTCCTTGAAATACAACATACTCAAATTTAGGAAAAAATGAACAAGTATAAGTGGGTGAAATCCTTATTTTTCGGAGAGACTGAATCTGGAGATTTCAGTAACTACCTTTGTTGAAATGCATGACCTATACTGTTCTGTGCAAACCTCTTTTGGAAAAATGTTCTTCATGAGATATCTTCATCTATGTCTTGACTACAACATAGTTAAATTTCGTGATTTTTGAAGGTCAATTACATATTTAATCGAATGTGTTTTGAAAACTGTGCAATCTGTCTACTCGGATTGGACGATGTTGAAATGCATGACCTATACTATTCTGTGAAAACCTCTTTTGGAAAAATTTTCTGCATGAGATATCTTCATCTATGTCTTGACTATAACATAGTTAAATTTTGTAATTTTTGAAGGTCATTTGCCTATTTAATCGAAGATGTTTTGAAAACAGTGCAATCTGACTACTCGGACTTGGTGATGTTGCAATGCATGGTCTATACCATTCTGTACAAATCTCTTTTGGAAAAGTATTCTGCATGAGATATCTTTATCCATGTCCTTTCTACAATATAGTTAAATTTCATAATTTTTTAAGGTCATTTGGGTATTTAACCATACATGTTTCAAAAACTGTGCAAGATGAACGGACAGAATTAATAATGCTGTGATGCGTGGTCTGTAGTTAATTATGTGAGGATCTGTTGGTGAAGTGTTCTGCATGAAGTATCTGCTGCTATGTCTTAACTATCACATGTTCAAATTTCATAAAATTTGAAGGTCATTTAGGTATTTAATCGAAAATGTTTTGAAAAATGTGCATGAGTAAGGCTAAAAATCTTTTTTGTGATATACGGATTTTACGTATTCTGATTTAGCTGGAAATTGTGTTATTTATGGGTTATTGAAATTGTCGTGTAAATTATGATATTTTGGATTATTAATCGTGCAATGATGTGATGACATTCATACATTTCATATGACATTAAAGGATTGATGAATTTTCATGAACTCAAAGAAAGATTTCTTTTTAAAACCATTGCATCAAGTGATACTTTTCCCAATGCATATTACATGATTTCAAAAAGGCTGATTCCAATCATTGGCATTGTTACATCCAATGTGAAATTGAAAATGAGATATATGAGAATATGCATTGTAATGAGGATACCGTCGGAGGTGTGAGCCGACGATGCCCCGGGAGTGTCGGGATGCCTGAAGTGTGTGTGCCGGATGCCCGGAGGTGTGTGCCGGATATCCTCGGGAGTTTCGAGATGCCCGGTGGTATACGGTACGTAATTCCAGGGGGAATGTCTGGTGGTATGTCGGTACATAATCCCAGAAGCCCTGGAGGTGTGTGCCGGGGGATTCCTCGTGATGCCAGTTGGGGTAGGAGATGCCCGAAGGTGTGCGCTGGAGTTTCCTTGCGATGCCAGGTTGGGTGCGAGCGATAAATTGTGGGATGCAAACATTGGTCCCTGGGAAGAAAAATTGATGAGATCCTTGTGAAAGATAAGAATTGAAAGTGAATCATGTGCATGGGTGTATGCATATGGCATGATGCATGATCTGCTTATGAAAGTGAATAGATGCTATTTGATATTGAAAATGCGATCATGAAGGTATGAATGGATCTCATGGTGATGTATGCTTGATAGCATGGATGATATGAATCATGGTGGTATATGCACATATGGCATGGTGATGTATGCATGAATGCTTGATGATAAGTGCATGGTGGTATATGCACATATGGCATGGTGATATATGCATGGCTGCAAGGTAAGGTATGCTTGAATGCATGAATGATATGTGCTTTGTTCATGATACCTTGATTGTTCTGTTTGACACATTGAGTAGTTTGGTGGACCTTTATTGCTGAGTAGTTGTACTCACCCCTTTTGGGGATTAACATTTCAAACTAGATAAGTTTCCTTTACTGCCACTGCCACCAGTAGATGGATTAAGTGGTTGGATATGACCGTGAGGAGGAGGATAGCAAAGGAAGGAACTTTTGGACGCCGACACTAATCGATGGACTTTAAATATACGACTGTTGGAGGAGATGTCGGTCATCTTTTGAAGTGTAGCCAAGTATAGAAGACTTCGGCATTTTGATGTACCGATGAATGATGTCCATCTGGTTTAAGTAAATAAAAGTGGTTCGGCTTTATGTTTTCCTTCAATGTGTAGTTGGTGTGCATTGTATCGTCGTTAAGAAAATAGAGGGATTGTGAGACTCGTCTCTAATTTCGCTATGAGCTGCGCTAAACTCCTTTTAAAAATAAAATAAAAATCTATGCCTTTGAATCTCGGCCTTTCCTTACAACTCCCCTTTTTCAAAGACAAGTAACCAATATTGCAATAGGTAGAGCATTTGGTATCTGTGGTGACCTTACCGGGTTTGGGGGTGCCACACACACACACACACACACACACACACATATATATATATATATATATATATATGTTCATTTTACTTAATTATGTAATATCCATTTGAAAAAAATGTAATCCTACATGTTCTGGGGAAAAATTAGTACAATAAAACTTTTATTAATTGATTTGTAAGCACTCTAAAGGTAATTCCTTTAAAAGGCAGTCATAATTGTTTTTATTGAAAAAAATCGTGGTATTCCCCAACTATTTTGTGCCTTATGTATTCCTATGCCGAATTAGTAATAAAATATCATTAATTTTGAAAGCAAAAAAAAGAGAGAAAGTATAGTGGTGTCACTTTTCGAAAAATCAAAAGGAAAATGAGATATCATTGTAATTGAGGGTGGATCTTATTTCGGAGACTTTTGCTGCTCCTTGTCTGTTGGAATTCTAGTTGGCGGAAGACGACTTACCTGATTCCGATGCGCAAACAGCAAATAGCCCCGGAACGAACGTTGAATTGCGAATCAATCACGAACAACACTACCTCACGTTGGTCTGGATGCAATCACGAGGAAAGTACCCGATTTCCACGGCGTAAATGCAAACTGTTCTTGCAAAATTGAAATGGAATGCCTTCTTATTTGACGATGGAAATGGAGAGAGATTTTGGTGCAAATGATCTGACAACTTTTTCAACGGTTGTGTTCGGGAGGCTTATATACGTCTCCCTTCGTACCCCTCCATTAGTGTCTTTCCATCGTAACGTTTCAAGTTGAAATGGTGCGTCCAATCGCACCCCATCATGGACGTACCAGCTAAAGTACAACATCTCCCACTCGGACATGATGGGCTTGATAGCGCTCTATCAAGAATATAAGGCAAGGCGTTCAACATTCATCAACTTTACAGAACAATTCATACTGGCAAGTAAGCCGTGCGACCAGTGAGTACACCTGCACTTGGGAGCTCAAATTATGCACCTGTTAGGGATGACATAATGGCTACAACCCTGAAGAAGAAATAAACAATTGATGTCTCACAGTGCCCCAGACATATTTTGTTACATCAATACAAGTATACCTATCCCTTAAAGGCTATACTTGATTATCCTCAAAACACAATGTATTTACAATTATATCGGCAACCACATAAGGCGATATAATTGGTCGACCAGTAAATACATGTGACAGATGTAAAACAACAATAGTCTTCCTTCGCACTCATGTCTCTCTCAATTTTAGAACAACTGCTTTCCTAGACACGTCCCATAGGCCATATCTATTCATGACCGCCCGTAACATGCTAAAGTAGCAACATTGATCTTTCATTTCGAGAACATAGTCAGAAGTAACATAGGGCACAAATTGAGGTAAATTATAAATTACCTCAAGGGCTCACACGATGAGTAAATAGGGATAATTTTACTCACATTCCCTTGTCGGTCGAACAATGCACATGTAGTATGAATTACATGCTATAGTGGATTTCTCTTTCTATAAGAGCGTATGTCATTTCTTAAATATATCAATTATACAGATCTTAGCCTAAACATAGTCATGTGCTTCTCACGTACTAATGTTTAGCTCGAGTGCTATATTAGCTCGCTTTCTATAGCGCCCAATTAAGTACTCGCATCCGGCATCTTACAGGCATACATGATTGTGGGACTTTCATGTTCGGTCTTATTATAAACAAATCACAGACCTCATCTTGACTCCAATCAAGGCGACATATTTTATGTACCAAACTTGCTCTTCAGCATTTATTTGTACATAACGTCTCATCTCAACGTGCTAACTATAGCACTTGAGGCGATTGCTCGTGTGAGTGAGCCAATCATTATCTGCTGACATACTTTCCAATAATATATGTGTGCTTGTGCTAGTCTCATAATGGATTTGTACTTCTTGATAAAACATCAAGTCATTAATAAACAAACATGTACAATACATATGTCCACAAAAAACATAAAACAATGATCCTCTACAATAACACATCACATTCTACGCAATCCTAGTGACATCCTGTGGGTCAAGAATATGTCTCTAGGAATAGCCTTCGTAAAAGGATCAGCAACCATTCTATTGGTTGAAATGTATTGTAGAATCACTTCTTTCTGCGCTATAATATCTCTGATGAAGTTATTCTTTATGTCAATGTATTTCGTCCTTCCATGATACTTGGGATCTTTCACATAGGCAATGGCTGCTTGACTATCGCAATAAACTGTCACCAGTCTTGGAACCTCAGTGACAGTGGCTAAATTTTCAAAGAAACGCTTTAGCCATACTGCTTCTTGCACTGCGGCAGAACACGCAATAAATTCAGCCTCCATAGTAGACAAGGCTATGCATGTCTGTTTCTTGCAACTCCAAGAAATTGCACCTCCATTGAGCAAGAGCGCATATCCAGAAGTCGATTTACGCTCATCTAGGTCTCCACCCCAATCAGCATCTGAATAACCTAATAGGCGTAAATCATTCCCTTGGTAACAAAGTCGATAGTCCATGGTGCCCTTGAAGTATCTCAAGATCCTCTTCACTGCTTTCCAGTGTGCTTGACCGGGATTTGATTGAAATCGGCTCACCAATCCCACGGCATAACATATGTCGGGTCAAGTACACATCATAGCATACATCAAACTTCCAATCGCACTAGTGTAAGGAACAGTTTCCATCATTTTAATTTCTTCTGGAGTCTTAGGACACATCTCAGTACTTGGGCCTTCACCTTGCATGACAGGGGTATCAATGGGATTACAGTGCTGCATATTGAAACGATCAAGAATCTTCATAATGTAAGACTCTTGTGATAAAGTAAGGAGTTTCCTTGATCGATCTCTTTCGATCTTAACTCCTAATATATAAGCAGCTTCTCCCATGTCCTTCATTTCAAAATTGGAGGACAACCATTCTTTTATGGTGATTACCATAACCTTATCATTTCCAGCCAATGGAATATCGTCCACATAAAGTGATAAAATCACAAATTTATCTTCGGATCGCTTGACATATACACAGTGATCTTCTTCGATCATCGTGAAACCAAAAGTTGTTATGGCTCGATGAAAACGAAGATACCACTGTCTAGATGATTGCTTAAGGCCATATATTGAGCGATGAAGTTTGCAAACTTTATGCTCTTGACCTTTAGCTATGAAACCTATTGGTTGTTTCATACAAATTTCCTCATCTAGTTCTCCATTGAGAAATGCCGTCTTTACATCCATTTGATGTAATTCAAGGTCCAAATGTGCAACGATGGCTAGAATAAGGCGTATTGAGGCAAACCTTACAACTGGTGAAAAGGTTTCCTCATAGTCTATACCCTCTTGTTGAGTATAACCTTTCGCCACAAGACGAGCCTTATACTTTTCAATGAATCCATCTGCCATTTGCTTAATCTTAAAGACCCATTTGTTTCCAATGGCCTTACGATTGGGTGGTAGATCAACCAAGTCCCAGACATGATTTGTTCTCATTGACTCCATCTCATCATCCAAAGCTTTTCTCCATTCTTCCTTATCACAGGATCAGAGAGCCTCTTGAACAGTCTTAGGCTTGGCATCATCTTTATGAGCAATCATAAATGCTTCCCCTTCAATCTCAAAACGACGACGAGGAATACTTTTACGATTACTTTTACGCAATTGAATTTCTCTTGAATTCAATTCGCCAGACGATGCAACACTCCCACTAGGTCTTTCACGTTGAGGTAAATTTTCATTTCCCTCCATAACATTAGTGGGTGTGTTATTAGGATTTTCCATCTCATATAATTGGAAATCCTTATCAATCTCACCTCTACTAGGAAAATCGTTCTCCAAGAACGTGACATCTCGTGACTCCTTTTCGGTCACACTCCCATCAGCTTGTTCACCTATGAACACATACCCTTTGGAGTGTTCAGAATATCTTATAAAGATACATTTCTTCCCTCTAGGGCCTAATTTGCCATATTTATGGGAAGATTCATGAACATAAGCTGCACATCCCCATGGACGTAGACTACTTAAGTCTGGTTTTCTACCAGTCCATAATTCATAAATGGTGGAAGTGATCGATTTTGAGGGCACTTGGTTAAGTACATAGGCAGCAGTCAATAATGCATCTCCCCAAAAAGAGATAGGTAAATTTGCTTGCGCCATCATAAACCTAACCATTTCCAGGGTTCTATTCCTTCTCTCAGCTACCCCATTTTGTTGTGGAGTACTAGGAATAGTCAATTGTCGTACAATTCCCTTTTCATCACAAAGAGCCTTGAATTGCTCCGATAGATACTCACGTCCGCGATCGGTTATCAATGCCTTTATCGTTTTGTTCAACTGATTCTCTACCATCGTTATATATCGTCTAAAGTAGTCTAATGCTTCTGACTTATGGGAGATCAGAAAGACATAACCGAAACGTGTGCAGTCATCTATGAAAGTAATGAAATATGAGGCTCCATGCCTCGCCCTCACATTCAAAGGACCACAAATGTCAGAATGTATGAGTTGCAATGGAAATTCAGCTCTAGTCCCTTTACCGAATGGTTTTCTAGTTGCTTTTCCCGTTAGACAATGTTCACATACGGGTAGATCAACATTAGTGAGTAACCCTAAAAGGCATTCTCTAGCTAATCTTTGCATTATTTGCAACCCAATGTGACCTAATCTAGCATGCCAAGTATTTGCATCAATCTCAACATTACTAGAAGATGCAATTAAAGAAAAACAACCATTAACATTAACATTGTATTGATCATAGTCAATGTCTAACATCATAAAACCATTCAATACATGACCTGAACCATAATAAACTATTCCATACAAAATGTTAACACAATCACCATGAAAATTTAATACATAACCTAAGCTAAGAAGAACAACCACGGACACCAAGTTTCGTCGAATATCCGGAGCATAGAGGACATCATGTAGGAATAGGCTTTGACCATCACGTAAAATTAATTTACATGTGCCGATACCCTTCACTTCAACTCTTGAGTTATTCCCAACATATATCCATCTTCTTCCAGGCTGTATCCGACGATACTCCACAAATGCTTCTCGGTCTCTAGCTACGTGGTCTGTTGCTCCTGAGTCTACAGTCCACATTGGATGAGATTCAACAAGCATTACAGTACTAGAAACAAAAGCACTACTTAAAGTAATGGAGTAATAGGGTACCTCTTTCGGCTCAGTGCATTCACGAGCAAAGTGACCCATCTTGCCACAATTGTAGCACTTCATCTTGGCCATGTCCTTCTTCCCACCACGCTTCTTGCGTTGGAAGGTCTTAGCCCTCTTAGGTGCCTGATCAGTCTTCTTCCCTTTGTTGTGGAATTGAGAATTCCTTTTGCGCTTGAAGCCCGAAGCTTTGCGCGAACTCGATTCAGCAACATAAGCATGAGTAGAGGATCTCGCAGCCTCTAGGCGCTCATCCTCTAATTCCAAATGACGCGCTATATCATCAAAAGTGACAATATTCACATTATGCGTCATATTGATCTTCATATGCTCCCAATTGTCAAGAAGAGACCTTATAACAGCCTGAACCTGCTGTTCATCAGTAAGGGAGTGACCTGCCGACTTCAGCTCACGAATCATATTTGACATCTCCCGAAGATGCTGCCTCATCATTATATTTGGGCGCTTTCGGTATGTGTCAAACTTGATGGTGAGTCTCCTCAGCTTAGTGGCAGATGTACCCCCAAACTTACCTTTCAAGGCAACCCACATTATATGAGCTTTATCATAACTTTCAAACTCACACATGAGATCATCCTGCATACAGCTCAGCAACGTGATGCGAGCAATGCTATTCTTCTTTTTCCAAGCTTGATAAGCTTCTAGATCTCTCCTGTGTTGAGCTGAAGTTCCATGCTCAAGTTCATCCATGGTGTGGTTGAGGGTTTCCAAAACCTCTTGCTCCTCAAGGATGTACTGAACCTTTCGGTGCTAAATATCATAATTGTCACCGTTCAGCTTCTCACCCTTATTGAGGTCAGCCACAATGGTCTTGGATGCCGATGGCATAATCAATTGCTATAACACATTGACATAAATAGACGCAGAATCAATACTAGCACATTTTTCAAAGTAACACACATATTTAATTTGCAGCAAAAACAAACTAAAATAATGACAATTCAACAAAAGACACAGAAACAAAAGTTCACAATGTTCCCAATCAACTTCTATGTACGATTGTTCTATTATCATTAATTAGTTTAATTTGCACAAATTTTGAGTTCTAGGTGCGAACTCCTTCGAATTCTACCAACCTACGAACTCCCACTAGGAAAAATAATTACATGACCTCATGTAATGTCTACATTTTTTCATTAACACAAAAGCATAGCATGATGTAAACCAATGTACAAATAACAATCATGCAGCAACTCAAATCAAAAACCACAATTCAACATGTAATGGATTTCCTACCATTGTTCGAATTTTCTAGCAACTTGAAAATTGCAAGTATATTAATCTATATACATGATATCATCGAACCAAGATCTACACAGCATATATGACATCATTTTCACACAAGCTAGCTACTGTATTTCCTAAACCACAAGAAAATACAAGCTACAAATGAATAAACTATGCTTTAAACCCCAAAAAATACGCATACTTAGGGTTCCCTACACATTTTCATACATTTATAAAATCCAAAAATAAAAAATAATTATACTACAGCGTAGAGGACATCCATACGAACCCAACGCCACCGACCACGCTCCAATCGGAGCTCACACGCACCCCCACGCGCCGCCTGAGTGCACGGCGCGTGTGGCGCACCCACCAGCGAGCCCAAAGGCTCCTGGCCGGTCCGACCGGGTCAACGGTCAACGGGTCGGGTCGGGTCCAGTCAACGGGTTAGTCAGTCGGGTCAACGGGTCGGGTCGGGTCGCCGACCGGTGACCGGCTGGCCAACTAACGCCGGCGGTGACGTCATCACGCGCCGGTTCGCCGATCGGCGCGTGACGCGCACCCGCCAGTTCGCGGACCGACACGTGTGGCGCACGCGCTGGCCAAGCCAGCGCTTCAGGCGCGTGGCGCCCACGCGCAGTGGCGTCTGGCCGCGCGTGTGGGCACGTCCGGGGTCTTCCGGCGGCGTTCGACCCACCGTTGGACTCGTCTCGACGAATACTTTCACCTTGTATATTCAAAAATTAATTTTGACCAAAAAATTATTTCGAAAAATGGCCAAAACTGTACGGGTGTACGCGACCCCTAATCCGTTCTTCGGTTCGGTTCGATTTTGAGTTTCTCATATGGCAATTCCGACCATTAGACATCCAAACAGTGTAGATTTCATACTCTTAATCTCAATATCAAAAGGTAAACGAGAAAATTCAATGAAAAACAAGGTAGAAATCACGACCGGGCTTTGATACCAATGTTGGAATTCTAGTCGGCGGAAGACGACTTACCCGATTCCGATGCGAAAACAGCAAATAGCCCCGGAACGAACGTTGAATTGCGAATCAATCACGAACAACACTACCTCACGTTGGTCTGGATGCTATCACGAGGAAAGCACCCGATTTCCACGGCGTAAATGCAAACTGTTCTTGCAAAATTGAAATGGAATGCCTTCTTATTTGACGATGGAAATGGAGAGAGATTTTGGTGCAAATGATCTGACAACTTTTTCAACGGTTGTGTTCAGGAGGCTTATATACGTCTCCCTTCGTACCCCTCCATTAGTGTCTTTCCATCATAACGTTTCAAGTTGAAACGGTGCGTCCAATCGTACCCCATCATGGACGTACCAGCTAAAGTACAACATTGTCCGAATAAAACAAAGGACGGACATCCATTATTGATAGTGGTGTCACTTTTGGAAAAAGCAAAATAAAAAGGAGGCATCAGAGGCATCATTGTCCTTACTGGAGGGTGGACCTTATTTCGGAGACTTTTGCCACTTCTTGTCAGACAAAAGCAAAGGATGGACGTGCGAGTTGTGAAAAGACCAAGATCGTGCTAATGTGAAACGCATCACGTTTCTCATGCAAATGACTCGCGATAATAATGTTACTTTGAAAGAAAAAGCAAAAGAACCAGTAGACATTGTTGTCCTTATAGTGAACGGCGGACATTTAAAACAAAGAATTGATATATGAGACGCTTAAAGACCACTATTTCTACGCGACAAATTGCCAAGAAAGTCGACCGCATTGACTTAGCATTTACTTGAGACTTTACAGGCGAGTCTGAGAAGATTCTCAAAATCAATTTTAGACTGCAAAATTTAGATCCATACATTGCGGGTTTCATTCTAATTCTTCTTCTATATTTGGGTTGGTTAGTGGTGTTTCGATTTCAAATCCGAATTCGAACTTACTCGAATCAAGAGTTTCTTGCTTTATCTAATTATTCTTTGTTTTTTTTTTTTCAAGTTTTAACTCAATGAAGTATAAAATACTGATATTTTCTTGGAAATTTTCTCTCTCAACTGAGTCTCTAAATCCTTGGTATCCAATTACAATTCAATGGAAAATTGGGTCACCATCGCACTGTTGGCAAGTTTTTGTCACCACTTACTGAAAACCATAGGGGTAAGTACACTATCAGTGTTAAAACTTGTGTACGGCGCTCATTTTGGTGTCAAAAGTTTATTTGGATCACTTAAGTGCCAAATCAAAGGAAAAACAATCACTTTAGTGCCATCGGCAAGAGATTCTGACCAAAATAATTACATGACTTTTATATTTAAAAAAAAATGGACGTGGCAAAAATTGAAGAAGATTGTCCACGTGGAATGGCATAAAACGACGCCGTTTTCCTTTCTTCATAAGAAACGACGTTGTTTTATGCCATTCCACGTGGACTCACTTACAAAACGATGCTGCATTACTCTATGGCCAAAACAGCGTCACTGAAGAGGGAGTAAATTAGGGTCCGTACCATACGAACTACAATTCTCGCTCGAGGCTGGCCGTAGCTCGCTCACTCACTGTCGTTCACTCGTTTGCTATCGCTCGGCCACTGCCGTAGTTGCACCATCGTTCACGGTCGTTCGCTGCCTATGTCCCCAACTGTTGCTCACTCAGGTTTGTCGTGTTCTCTACGTGGGTCCATTTAGTAAAAAATTTAAGGTTTGGACGGGCAAGTTAAGACGCAGAGGGCAAATTGAGGGGTCGGCTCATGGGGAAAGTGGTGGGGATCTCACTTTTATGGGGACCGAATAGAAAAATTTAGGGTTCCGTCGTTCGCTTTTTTTTTTTTGGGACCGAATAGAAAAATAGAGCGCGGAGGGGAAAATGGGGGCTCAACTCGAAGGGAAACAGTGGTGGGACCTTACTTTATTTAATTAGTTGGACTGCTTATGTAGGGGACCGAATGTGATTGAATTGAAAAATGGGCGGTGGGGACCTCACTTTGTTTATTCAATTCGGCTTCCTTTGTTTCTGTAAATGGACCGAATTGAATAAATTGGTCGCATTTGTTTCTTTCGACAAAACGACAAGGACTTACATGTGAAATTGCTAATTCTGTCATGTGGTCCTAAAAACTAATGACTTTTTTTTTCCTTGGGTGCATCATTGACATGGATGAGAATTAGGTAGGCGTCATTGTTTGCTATGGTGGAGAGTTTGTTATTGGCGCCGAGGACTGAGAATATACTGGTGGAAATGAAGATACTATCTATGTCAATGTTCGGAAGCCATCATATATTAATTTTGTGAGGGATTTGGTGTATTTTTTACGATGTAAAGTACAAAAACTACATTACTGTGTTCCTGGGAAGGAATTGAAGGATGGCTTGAGATTTTTTAATGACAATGATGGTATTAAGGATATCATTTACCATTATCTTCACAGCGACGAAGCTAAGGTATATGTTGAATATTATAGTGATGATGAGGATGGTGATGATGAAGATGAGGATGGGGATGAGCAGACCACCACCGAAAGAGGAGAAGTGAGGGATTCTACTCAAGCGAGTAATCAGGTCAGAGATAAGTTTGGGTTAGATAAAGGGCAAAATGAGAGGGAGAGAAGTCATATTGATAGAGATGAACAAACAGGGAGATGATGAAATCTTGGGTGAAGATGTGGGCGATGAAGACTTTATTAGATTAGAATGGAAAGTTGCTCTATCCAGTGAATCGGGAAATGAATATTTGGCTTCAGTAAGTTTCCCAAGTGACGAAGATGATGATGAACTCGTACAATCAAGACAAAAGCAAAGGGAATTTCTCAGAAAAAAATTTGTAGCTTCAGGAAAGAGGCCCGAGCCAGTAAATAGGGATGAAGCTCCAACTGAAGGTAATAGAAGTGAAGATGAAGAAAGCTGTGGCGATAAAATTGCTGGTTCAAAGAATGAGCTTGGCAATGATAAAGAAGAACATGCTCGTGGAAGAAAAAGTAAGTATCCTTGCTATGATCCGACTATTAATAAGCATATTTTGTCTGTGGGCATGAGATTTGACGATACCAAACAGTTAAAGAAAACTGTTGTGAAGAACTCCATTGCTGTATAGAGGAGCGTTGAATTCATTAGAAACACGAAGGAATTTGTGAGAGCTAAGTGCTCACAACCCAATTGTTCATAAAAGCTCTATGGCATGCTGAGTAGGAAGGGGTCATTCCAGATTAGGTCTTTCCAGGAGGAGCATACTTGTTCCATTATATTTAACAATAAAAGAGTAATCAGTGTGTGGTTATCGAAGCATTTTTTCAATACTATCAAAACAATACCCGAGATCAAGAGTCATCAGTTTCAACTGTTATGAATGAGCAATTAGGGGTTAATGTGTCAATGAATCAATGCAAGAGAGCTAAGCTGAGGGTGATGAAAATATTGATGGGTGAGTAAAAGGAAGAATATGCGTAGGTATGGGATTATGCTGACAAATGCATGCTTCAAAACCCATCTAGTAGGGTATATGTGTTGGATATATGCCCTAAAGCTACTATGTAATAGTTACATATTATGGATTTCAGTTGTACTTTCATTATTATTATTTAATTAATGGCAATGATATATTTATTCATTTGTCCAATTATTTTATATTTATGAATGATTGCATAAGATCAATTGCAACTAGACCTATTCTTGAGACGTCAAGAATATATGTGACGGGTTCATAGTTAGACTGAATCTTTAAATCGTTCCTGATCGATGGATTATTGAGTGGATATTAATAATCCTGTTGAGACCGGTGTGTTCATAACTTCACCATTAAGTATTGGATACTTAAGGGAATGATGAGTCACAAGTCATTGGGTATTGTGATGCCTGAGTTAAGAACACAAGTGTTTGTATTAGACAAGTTCACTGAACGTGACGCATATGGAACGATTAGCGACATGGAAGCTTTTAGCGTGGTCAATGTCTAATTGTTCATGCTTTGGTCTTGTGTAAATAATCCTTAGACCTGAGGCACGGTGTTAACTTGTGTATCCAACAACTATGGTTCACAAGTGCACGTAATGCCGGGCCGTTGATCCGTCTTTATACCTGATGGTCATAGTTTGTCCATATATGAAGTTGCACGTGTGCGCAATATAGAATCTATCTCCTTGTTACATGCAAGGTATAATAATGACGTCCTATACGATCTAATTATGACACTGTATTGAAATCCTTAGCAGGGGTTATAATCGAGAATAAATTGTTTATGTCTCGAATAAAATGCATGTCAATTAGATTTGTGCATACGATCGAATTTGTGACTTGACAAATATTTCATGGTCTTTGTTTGATCGGGACATAGTAAGACAGAGGGATTGAATTACACTGTAGCCAAAACTGACAGGTTTATTATGTTCTTAAAGCATTCACACTATCTGGATAGTCATGACATATTGCTAGATGTCAATCATGGCTTGTAGTTACCAAAGATTAATCGGGACAATTAATTCTTTTGGGAGTACTAATGTGTTAGTACGAGTCTTACTACTAGCTTAGTGATGAACCTAGGGATGTCACACACCATAAACAATTAGGATAACGTGGAACAAGAGAGAAGTATTGATGCAAACGTGTTTGCAATTACTGCAATCGAATTGAGTCGATTTGAAATTAAATTAAATGAGATTTAATTTAATTTGTATTATAGTCACGAGCCTACGTGCATATGATGCACACGCATGCCCAAAGTGGATACATGTTAATTGTGGCACCCCCTCGGCATGGCCCCCAATCCATTAGGGTTACCACAGGTACCTATCACTTATCCTACTACATACTAGTCTAATACCTTTCAATTAAAGCGGAACCATAGTTCATGGGGGTTAATTAGTTAAATGTTTTTCTTTTTTTGAAAAGGTCGCAGCGCAACTCATCAACGGAAGCATAATCGAGTCTCACCATCCTTTTACTCCAATAACAATAATGCAATGCACACCAACTACGCATCAGATAAAAGATAAAGCCGAGTCACTTTTATTTACATTTTCATGATGGACATCTCGGGTCGGTACAGCAAAAGACCAAGATTTTTAACTATACTTGGCTATAACTTAAAAGAGAACTTGACCCTACATCAGACATGTGCACCCATCCATCAACAAGTGTCGGCTATCCCAAAAAGTGTCAGCTCCCACTAGTCATACGTGCCATCACACCCAACCCGGTGCATCGGGCGGCGGCAGCGGCAACATCCCTAGAATCACCCCATTGTGTTGAACGTGAATAGACAGGAACTCTTGGATTACAAGGCCCCTAGCCAGGCCCACATCATACATAACCAACAAATGGACTCGAACAAACACCAGACCAGGAACACTGACACAGAGGTGCTCCACCCACTCTACCTCAACATCAGACGATAAACCATAGAAGGTACCACGCGCGACCGGTGGCAAAGGTATCTTTTAATCTGAAATTTTAATTCCCAAAGGGGTGAGTACAACCACTCAGCAGTAAAGATCCATCAAACTACACGGTGCAGCAAACAAAACAATCAGGATGTCACGAATAAAGTACATATCATCCATGCTATCAAGCATACATTACCATGCAGTCATGCATACATCACCATGCAGTCATGCATATATCACCATGCCATATGCACATACCCATGCACATGATTCAATTTTCAATTTTCAAGAGGATCTCATTTCATCTTTCTTCCTAAGGATCAATGTTTGCATCCCTCTTTTATCGCTCGCACCCAACCTGGCATCGCGAGGAACCTCCGGCACACACCTCCGGGCATCTGGTACACACCTCCAGTCATCTCGACACTCCCGAGGGCATCGTCGACTCAAGGGTCCGACGGTATCATCATTTTCACAATTTATATTCACATGTGTGCTTCACTTTCAACATGGCATTTGATGCAATAATGTCAAAGGTTTAAACCAACTTTTTGATGTTCTATGACATGCCAAATTTCACCACATGTGCAGCAAAAGCAACCACTCAAGACATTACATCACATAGAGCAATTCATTTATTTTTGAAAATGCATCAATTTTCGGATAAAACAGAATGCACTCCTTTAGTTAAAACTCTAGGAAAATTAGTAAACAGTCTTAATAAATTCTGAAAATTTGACACGTTATAGACGAGACCTAGAGGAAAATATCGCATGAAGAACACCATACCAAAAGAACTTCATACAATTCGGTATGGTCCAGGCATCACAGATTTTAAAATTTCAGCACTACAGTTTGAACAGTTTCGGAAATAATTTATATTAAATACCCAAACAAACTCCGAAAATTCTGGAATTTTGATATGTTATAGAAACAACCTAGAGGTAAAATTTTCATGCAGAAATAAAAATCCAATTCGTTCTATTTTAATAGTTATAGATGATTTAATTCCCCCTATTCTCGGTACTGTTTTTTTTTCCAGATTAACTCCTTTCAAAGAAAATTCGTTTCACCAACCTACACATGTCCGTTCCTTCTCCATTTTCAGTATGTTATTCCTCAGAATGTCATCTACAACGTTCATTAAGGACATAAGATCAAATTTCAAATGGATGATTTTATAAAAATTCACAGAATCATACTAGGTCAACATAACGTTTTCCAGATTCAATTTCTTTAAAGAAAAATGGTTTCACCGACCTATACTTGTTCATGTCCTCTCAATTTGTCATATGTTATACTTCAAGGATTTATCTACAACTTTCATCAAGAGGTCGAAGTAAGATTCCAACTAAAACGTTGCTTTACAGTTCACGAAATCACTAAAGGTCAGCACAACAAATTCCAGATTTAGTTTCTTCAAAGGAAAATCATTTCACTAACCAATAATTGTCTGTTTCATCTCAAATTTTAGTATGTTACTCCTTAAGATGTCCTCTACAACTTTTATTAAGAGGTCGAAGTGAGATTCCAACTAAAAAGTTGCATGCAGCTCACGGAATCATCAAGGGTCGGACTGATTTTCCAGAAAACAGAATGCTAGGCCAAGACATTTCTCCACAATACTTCGAAAATTCCTCACCTCTACCACATCCAAAGTTTACCATCCACCACACACACATCACAGCAAGCAAAAGGGTAGATCAATGAACTCTACTTGCCTCTAATCCAAGCAAAATCACAGCAAGCACACGGCGGGGCAAGGCGGGCTCGACGACGGTGGCTAGGCAGACGCATGGTGGCCGGTCTTCTCCTCCTCCTTCTCTCTTGCACGCCCGCATTCTCCCTTTCTCTCTTCCTCTCTTTCTCTCTTCCTCTCTTTCTCTCATTCTCCCTTTCTCTCATGTGACACCTCCCCCTTGTTCAATCCGCCCCTTCTTCTTTTCTTCCCCCTCATGATTAGCATGTAATCATCACAATACATGCAAGAGGACACTTGGATAATCCCTCTTAGACACTTGGTAATTGCCATGCAAAGAAGATGGGTCTCTCATGGGCCAACCCCTCCATTCCGGTCCCTCCTTGGTCGACGGCCCAATGGGCTTCATGGGCCGGCCCTTTTGGCCCACTTTAGGCCCAACACTCTTGGGCCTAAAGTCCAAACTTAAATGGCCCAAAAATTTCTTGAATAAGCCCATGTTTACTTTTAATAATCCATTTTAATCCCCATTTATATAAATACTAAATTACAAATCACATGGCCATAAAACTTTGTAACATAGATCGATAAAAATCCAACTTATAAAATTCATGACAAAAAAAAAACATAATTTCCTCATCAATACAATCCTTAGTCTCACATGGACATAGGATGCGTTTCCAACAAAATAATTGTTCATTAAATGCTCGGCCATTAATCTATTACACTTCTTTGGCCTAAAGGTCATAACATAGATCAATGACACTTCCATCACCTTTCCATAGGTTGTAAAGCATCTAGAGGTCGCCATGAAGATTTTGGGATGCCACATTAATGTACCCCAAATGTACATATAAAGATTACGTCCTTTTTATTTTTTATTTCTTTAAGGGGATTGATTAATTAATTATTTATTCATTTGATTAATTAATTAATCAATATTTTTTTTTAATTGGGAAACTTCATTGTTCATGCATGAAGCATAAGCATCGTGAATGAACAGTTGGACCGTTCCATGCACGATCATGCTTCGACAGATGCGAATCAGCAACAGTTGCTGATCCCGTGAAAAACCGTTCATTGAAATGCCGTAAAAAGGGTTGAAAAAATAGAGAGAAGTTGCGATTGTTTTTGCGTCTAAGAGACGGGAAAAAGAAAAGAAATTATCTCTAGTTCGGACCGTGACTATAACATCAAGGATACGGCGGATTGTCGCCATGAGATTGCTAGCACGATCTTAGTGGTGAATATCCGAAAGTTCTCTCTTCCGTTCGACGTCCATTGTTGGTGTGTCTGAACTAAAGGTCTGACATTTGTGGGGTTCGAACTATAGAACATCGGAACCAATTCGTATAAAGCGCGCTTCAAGAGGTAATTCGTTTAACTCCCCTTTTTACATTCAGATTTTTTTATTAAAACGCACGAACAACACCTTCAGAGAATCATGTGTAAAATATATATCTTTGTTTCCGCTGCATTCTTTTGTTAATTTTACCTATACATGATTCATGAAACCCCAACAATATGTAGATGTTGTGGAGAGGCCATTCCCTGATCTTGGGCCTAGATTTGATAGGTTTTATGTCTGTTTTGATGCATGCAAACGAGGCTTCTTGGCTAGTTGTAAAAGAGTTATAAGATTGGATGGATGCTTTCTAAAGGGTTTATGTAAGGAGGAGTTGTTGGCTGCTGTGGGGAGAGATGCCAATAATCAAATGTTTTCGATAGCTTGGGCGGTGGTGAAGATAGAGAACAAGGACACTTGGTCCTGGTTCCTAAAAAATTTAATGGCTAACCTTAAGATAACCAATAGGGGAGGATGGGCATTCATGAGCGACCAACATAATGTAATACAATTGTTAATTAATTCATTCCCTTTTAATATTAATCACTTGCATATTTTTCTTGACTTGTATTTATTGGTTTGAATTTTTGTAAGGACTTATTCTTGCATTAGCTGAGTTGATGCCACATGTTGAGCATAGAATGTGCGTGAGGCACATATACGCAAACTAGTCAAGGAACTTCAAAGGAGATAAGTTGCATAAGCAGTTCTGACAGATAGCGAAGAGTACCGACATGGTTGATTTCATATTAGCCAAACAAGGATTGTTGTAGCTGACAAATGAATGTTTTGATGCACTCTTCCAGACAGAAGCTAAGCACTGGTGTCGAGCCTTCTTCAGCGAAGAGTTCAAATGCGATATCATTGATAACAACCTCAGTGAAGCTTTCAATGGCAGAATTTTAGAGGCCAGGTGCAAACCAATCATCAGCATGCTTGATGATATTCGAATTATGGTCATGACTAGAATGCATAGACAAAGAGATGAGGCTACGAAGTGGACTAGAGACTGTGGTCATAGGATTGTGAAGAGATTGGATGCAAACGTTACTGCTAGTAGGTTCTGCCATCCAGTTTGGAATGGAGATAATGGATATGAGATCATTCAAAATTATGATAAGTATGTTGTCAACCTAAATAGAAGAAAGTGTTCATGCAAAGCATGGCAACTGAATGGAATTCCCTGTGCCCATGACATTTATGCTATTCAGATGAAGCAAGAAAACCCAAATGATTACCTAGATGATTGGTACAAAAAAAGCTCATACATTACTTCGTACTAATTCATGATGTAGTAGCAAATTTTGGGAGCCAACAAATCATGAAAGCCCTCTACCTTTGCCAGTGGAGAAGCAAATAGGAAGGCCAAAAAGGAGATGAAGAATACAGTAGGAAAAGGCAGAAGGACAACATATTCACCAATAAAACATGCTTTTATAAACATACTGAGTTATGTACAAAGTCTATGACCAAAAGACTACAAAAGACTAGCTCTCCAAAAGAAGCGGTCCTAACTGACCTACACTTCAGATCACCTCAGCACGGCTCTAAGTCCTCCGCTCTACGGTCTTGAAAATTTAGCCCATGATGGGGTAGATATAAATCTCAGCGAGTTCACGCTCTAAACCCCGATTAGAAGGGTAATACGCCAAGGGGTATCCGAACCACACAATCATACAACCACAGAGACTTACCTCGTCTCAAGTCCACCTTGCAGGTCAGTACAATTTATATCATAGATAGCCATAAAGACATGAGCAGCAATTTTAGCTCACCAACTGGAATGCCACACTCAATTGCAAACAAGTACAGGGGTCTTGATTATAGGGCCAAATCATTATGACACGTCCCATACCGTGTCACACAATTTTGTCCCATAATCCAACACATTCAACTCAATTAATCATGCGTTCCTAGTTTTTGATCTCGGCTTATAGCATGACCTACTCTCTGTTCGACGGTCTTCTGGCATTGCCATGTGTCGTCTCACCCCATTGAGCATGGCAATGTCTCTATTAGACGGCTTTCCCGAAGGAGCAAGGGTCCAGAATCTATTGCGACCAGTTTCCCATTATCTAAGGGCGTCCCATATAGGGGTAACATCCAGCTTAACAGCCCGAGACAGGTTCTCTTAACAAACACACGACCATTCAATTTCGGCCTACGACATCGTGCATTCCACTCAAATGCCTCAATTAAAATGGTGAGCCTGGCCTATTTTCTTCATATTAAAAACACCCGATGAAAATAGTTATGTGTGGATACACGATCAACTCGACTTAGAAAAAGTGATATATTCCAATTTAAAATCCAACTATTTTATATAGTATATAAAATCATTTTCAGTGTTAAAATCCGACACCCAGGATTTTCAGAATAAATATTGAAATTCACAATTTTTTGGAATAATTAACTAAAATTCCAATCGGTACTCAATTTGCACAATTCAACACTCAATTGTAGAAATTAACCACACCATTGCAGTCAGGACGAAATTCCAGTCACTGGCTATCTCGGTCTGATTTCCGGAAAATATTTAATAATTAAATAATTACCAAAATTAATTAAATAAATCAATTTAATTACCAAAAATACTAACTTAGGCCGTAATTGCTAAATTAAATACCAATACTGGCCCAGAAGATTATCGAACCAATCTAGATAAATAATACAACTTATCTAGTCCCCAACTAAGCCGTTCTAACCACTTAACATGTATAATTAACTAATTAAATCACTAATCTAATCTAACTAACCACCTAATCCCTAATTAGCTTAAATTAAACATTCTTAAATGTCATTAGCCTACTAAGTAGAGTTTAGTGCATAAACTCACTGGTTTAGCGAGAAAATCGGTTCACCGTGACGGTGGCGCGACGACGGCCGAAACTCGAACTTTCGGTGACGTTAACGGACACTTGGGCCGAAAAGGCCTTGCAAGCCCACAGCAATTGTTGAGCTTGGCTGATCTTGCGAGCTAGGCTACTGCACTCGGTTTGGTGGGCTGTAGCGTGGGCTAGGTTACTGAAGATGGGCTACGGTTGGGCTCGGTGGAGATGGGCTGAGAAATTGCTTTGATGGATTGTCTTTGGGGAGATGGAGGAGGATTGGTAGGAGCTGCTGGGGTCGACCAAATGTGAAGATGGACGAAGGGAGAGAGAGATCGTGGTTGCTGAAATGGAGCTGCAACGTCAACGCCAGGGCTCGCTACTGGGAGGGTTGACTAGTGGGGTTGAAGACGCATACAGTTCTTTCAGTGGGGGACAGGCGATGGTGGAATGAGTGGCAGCTTGCAAGGGAATTCGGTGGTCTTCAAGGTGCTGGAGTTGATCGGATAGGATGAAGACTCCGTTGGAGGAATGAACGAGGGGCAGCTGGATTGAAGATTCGGTGGAAGAGGAGACAGCAAAGATGAGAAATCGTTGGAGAAGATGGGCGTTCAAATTGAAGAAGGTGAGCTGCTCAAAGGAAAAAAATGAAAGCAAAGCAAGAATAGAAGATTGAAGGAGCTGCACGGTTCTTCAAAGCAAATGAGATAAGGACAGAGGCGATGAAGGAAAGAGACAGCGACGGGAGGGAAGCAGCTCGCCAAACTTGCTGGAGAAGCCAAAGAAGAGGAAAAAAAAGTCAACAAACATTAGCCACTCCATTAATCACTTGTCCCCGATTACTTTCTAACCAAAATTCCACCAATTAATCCAATTTTGATACAAATGTTGCACCCCTCCATCCTAGGCTCCGAATTTAACAAATTGAACTTTAATTTCCTCACCCAATTCCCCAAATCGACGTCCAAATTTGCCAAGGAAAAAGCCCATACAATTTCTGCAAGTCCCCATCACCAAATAGCTTTGTAAGGAGGCCAAAATTCCCTTCAAATGAGCCCATCCGAATTTCTGTTATTTTCCGAATCATCCGAAACGATTTTCCATAAAAATCCCGAACTCTCCGAAAATTCTTCGAAAGATGAGTCGATGTTCCTGAAATGAATCGTGACACGATAGAACTTTCAATTTCTGAAATCGGGTTCAATTTTAAGGTTTATTTCAATCTGACACGATTTTAGCGTGACCTAACCTACCGGGTAGCTTTTGGGAATTTTTAGTACAATTGACTCGTGGCCAATCATTTTTGAGCCACATCATGCATCTTCAACACATTAGCGACTCTCGGTTGTCGTGAAAATTTCGAGGTTTCAAATACGGGCACAGGGTACCCAAAACGACAGAAAAATCGGTCTAGTGACAATCGACGAGAATTTTGCAATAAGGTGGAATCACCCACACTTTGATCAAATATGTCAGTCGAATCAACCTATCTCTGATCTCTGATCGATTTTGACAATGCCGTAATGACCCTTGCAGATTAGCATGATCAAGCAGTCGATTCATGGTCGAATTCTCAAGTCTATCGTGTTAAAATCCTTAATGACTTCCCCAAATAGTCTAGTTATCTCATGAGTGATATAGGCACGTCGATGAAAGGCCCGATTTATTTAATCGAAAACAAATTTTGAAAATTCAGGCTGTCACACAATAAGAAAGGTTGTGAGCTGAAAAAACAACATCAACAACAAGATGTAATGACTGATTTAGTGCTAGAAACAGGACCTACTGAAGAGCTTCTTGTTGGGCCTACTAAAGGAAGGACAGAAGGCCCTACTGTATTATCTACTGAAGGACAAACAAAAAGCCCTGTTATAAAGTAAGTATCATCTTTGCCTCAGTAATTTTTCAATTCATATTTGATAGAGTTTGATGGTTGACCATGTGTATTGTCTTCTCTTGTGCTTTTCCTCTGTCATGCATTTGTAATTTGAAAAGTTTTCTCCATTTGTTTCTACCATGAAAATGAGTAGATGTCTAATTATTTATTCTAGTTCGTCATAATCTTGATACAGTACATTATTGTAAGGCCTACTAAAGGGCCAAAAAAAGGCAATGTTGTAGGCTCAAATGCAGGGACAAGGATTGGAACGGGCATGACAGCAACAACAACTAAGTCCACTGTTGAGCAAACGAGAGAAAAATATCATGTAAGTTATACATTGCTGTGTTTGTCTTTTATGGGCTGGAATTTAAATTTGCTATTTCTTTCTTAGGTGAGAAGACGAGCAACTACACAAGTTTCACAGGTTGCTCCCCCAGTCATTGCTGCTGCTAAAAATGATGCACCACATTGAACAAGAGGGGCTCTTGGAAAAATATTAAGGCGATATGGTTATGGAATTTACACAGATGAACGTACTGGAATGACTATTTTGAAAGTAAGATTTATAGGCTTCATGCATTTAATTTGTTGTACTTCAATTCATTTCATTTGGTTGACAATATGGCTATGTTCTTGTAACCTGGGAGAACTTCGAAGGTACTTATCTCTTAAGGTGGGCCAACTCAAGAATCAAGGGCGTAGCCAAAGAAAAGTGCTCCAAAAAAGAAGACAATGAGTATAGCTCCAAAATAGCCATCCAAAAAGAACCTAACACCAGTTCCATCTCAACCAACTAATCATAGGAGCAATAGTGATTATATGGACCAACACATGACACGTGCTAGAACAAAAATAGCCGTTATCAAGAAGAAGGAAAATGAGGTGACAAAAAGGCCAGTTAAAGAACCTGCACATCCAGTTCGAAAAAGTACTCGGATTATGAATCAATTCAAAGTTCCAAGAGGAAAATGAGATGGGGTTGTTGTGCATATTGACTGATGGGAGGGTGCTAGACATGGTCTCTTTTTATGTTTTCCTTTTTTAGGAGGGTGCTAGATATTGTATCTTTATTGATGGTAGTTGCTGCCATTGTTTTTTGAGGAGGGTGCATATTGCCATTGTTTTTTTTTTTTTAAGAGAGTGCTAAACCTTCAGTGATTAGGGAGTGAAGTCAGACATGTTTTAAACTTTATAAAGAATCAATCAATGTCAATGGCAATAGCTGTTTTTGTTATATTCTCTTGTGTTGGTTTCGGCTAATAATGCTGGCAAGACAGTTATCAGTTATGTTGTATAATTTTTTGTTGTTGGTGCAATATTCTTATGAGGTTGATATTGTTTTTAGAAGTGATGTGTGCATATACTGTTGCTGGTTGAAGTTATGGATGCTAATGAATTTTTGGGTTCTGGTTGGTTGTATGTGCTAGTGCAAGAACAAAATGCACCAGCTCGCCTTGGTGTAGTTGTGGGAGCTGTATCTTCTTGCATGAGAAATTTTGGGTGCCGGTGCATCTTGTTGCATCAACACTTATATGGGCTGGTATAAGAACAAGATGCACCAGCAACCCAACTAGTGTAAGAACAAGATACACCAACAACCCAACTAGTGCAACAAGATGCAAGTTGCACCACGACTAGTGCAAGTCAAGTAACGTTTGAAACTAACATGTTCTTTTTTTAAAAAATTGTGCAACACAAGTGATCACTTTGTAATCGCGACTGACACTTAAATTATCACTTTTATAAAAACTTGACACTCGAGCGATCACTATTTATAATTTATGGCACTGAAATAGTCAATCGTGAATTTGCCACCATCCCTTAATTTCGCCATGGTTTGCACTAATAAGTTGTAACAAACCAGCAAACCATTACCAAATAAAAAATGCAGCAAACCATTATATCTTAAGCAAAAACTAACCAAAACAAACATTGACAATACACAACTAAACAAGAAAATTTTTAAGTGCTCACAACTAATGCATTCCAACTCCAACCTTCCATTTCTACCATAGATTACAACAAAACAATCTGCTCTATACAAAAATTGCAGCAAACCAAAAACACACTTTACTTATAAATAATCTAATACAAGTGCATATTCCACATCTTTGACTATGGTAGACACACAAACTTCTTCTCATTACTCACTTCACATTTGAATAGACTACACAAGAGAATAACAACACGATCAACGCTCAATAAAAGTTTCTTTCAATTTTCAACCTTGAAACCTCCCTCTTCAAATGGTCGACCAGAGATGTTAAACCCTTCATTTGAGCTTGCATTGAGTTGACATCCTCCAACTCATCCATTAATGTAGGTGGAGGTTGATGTCGGTCTTCAAGTAACTCCAAGATCACCTCTGTCACTCAATCAGAGAATTTCTTATCAACCCATTCGAGCCTTCTCTATATCTGCCGCACCCATGGAATCTTCTCCCAGAATCAACAGAGTCCCAGATGTTCTTCTCGGACTCGGTGACCCACAATAACAATAACACTCACCATCTAATTCACTTTTTCTATAGGAATGTGAGCCGCTGCTGAAGCTTCCGCCCTCCATTTGCAAGAGCGAGCTGATAATTTTGAGAGAAAACCAAAGTATGCACTCGAATTGGGGATTTAGGGTTTTGAACTTCCGATTCTCTCTCAATTTGGGGATTTATGATTCTTACTTGGGGGAAACGACGCTAAACGGCGTCGCTTTGTTGTTTGTTGGCTGATTGTACTCTCCGGCGATCCACGTCGGCTTAAAAAATTAATAAAAAACTGCCACATCAGATTTTTGGCCAACCAGATCAGCGTTGGCACTAAAATGATCATTTTTCAAAAGTTTTGGCACTTAAGTAATCCAAAATAAACTTTTGACACCAAAGTGAGCGCCGTACACAAGTTTTGGCACTGATAGTGTACTTACCTCGAAAACCGTATGTTACTAATGATGTGATCACTACATAATTAATATAGTCCAGACTATGAATAATGTATATAGTATTTAGCTTCTTAAAAGCTTGATCATCATTTATAAAGGTTGTCATCAAGCTATGAAGCTCATCATCTTGCTGCAAAACATCATCTAAATGCATATACTCTTTACCAGACTTTTTACCAGACTTCTACCAGACTTTTGTTAAACACGAAATTTTAAAATGTCTCAAATATATAAAATATAGGATTGAGAACTTAAAAATTATATTAATTTTATTAGAAAAGTTGATAAGCAATATTTTGCTTTATTATAAGATATTGAAACCCAAGGGCCCGAATTAAAAGTTGGTAGATGCTTATGATGGCAAGAGTCAAGGCCCTAGTTAATAAGTTAGTGACTTGGGATGCACATCATATATAAAAATAAACATAAGAATATTATAAAGAGAAATTTCCAAGGTTATGAACGGATGAAATTCGTCAATATCTGATTTTCTCATAAGTAACGACCGGCAGTTACGGTCCAATATCATGTTTTGGAAATGTTCAGCCATAGAAAGTGTCTGGCCTTGTCCTTTTCCTATCAACTTTTAGTTTTCACATTGACATGAACGCTCAAAAAGAAAAAATTGCCTATGTACAAAAGCCACATCCCCAATTCACCTGGTATAAAAAAATTGATAGGTATTGAAAATATGTCTCGAATTTGAGTCCATTGAATGAAATTGGACTGATGAGAATATGTGACTTCGATCACAAATGGCACGTGTTCTGAGCAGACCAAAGAATAATCCAGCTTTAGAAATTCTTCTCATGGCTGAACGTGCAGCATTAAATGAAGAACATCTTTTCTTCATTTCTTCATTCGTTTATTGATCTTCTTGACTTTTTGCTCCATCTACGTTGCTTTCTCTCCTTCCCTTCTTTTGTCTTTGTTAAAAATTGAAGAAAGAGAAAGGAAGGGCCCATGTGCAAGAACGTCATAGTTTTCCTCCACTCATTAATGCAAGCACATTTCCTTTGTCTTTTCTTTCATCTGAAGAGGACTTCCTCGTGTTGCAGTAAATGATAGAGATTCTCTTTTGTATTATAAAAGAGAGAGACGTCCAACAGAGAAGGAGCGCGCCAATTTCCTTTGATGGCCGAAAGAGTGCCAAAGTCCATAAAATGATTTCTTTCACTTCTGAATCCCAAACAATTTGATTAGGAGTTAGTACACAAAGCTTTAAGGTCATTTCTTCAATTTACACTCCATTTCTAATTGCTCCATCCCAACAGGGTCAAAGAACCCGTCGCTGTCTCGTCTGTGCTATCGGAGGCTCCGGAGAAGTCAGAATAGGAAAGCACTCATCTAGGGAAGTATCTAATGAATTATAAGTTCAATACATTCTGTTTAGCAGAAAATGAATATTCCTTACTCTAATGAATTATGAGTTCATTTTCTCAAACTGTAGAATCCTAAATTAATATTTGGAGATTATTTGAAAGATAATAGTAGCTCATTTTGTCACGAGTGGTCCAGTCTTTGGCTCAAAATAGCTTGTCTTCTCGATGAGTAGCGATGAAAGATTAAAGAAAAATATGTCAAGTTCACATTACCGACTTTCAAAAACTAAGTTTTGGAACATTTCCTTATTTAAATGATGGACTCTCAAATGAATAATGCATTTGGAAAATGGAACGAGCACTGGACATGACTTCGTCACACGGGGAATTGTCATTGTTTCGTCTCATGCAAGTGGTTAGGACCAGCTGGTGTCAACTCCATAACTTGAACTTAGCCCATAACATTTGACCAAAAGGACGAAAAAAAAAAAAAACTGAAAACGAAAAGACCCGTCTTGCTTCTCCTTATATGTCCCCAACCCATCAAATTTAATCATCAATAAAATTACATGTGTGCGAAGATAGTTGAAGGAAGAACCATGGTCATCCGTGAGCTTCTCTTGAAAGTTGTGGTGCTTGGGGCTTTATTGGGTCTACACCACAATCACATAGCAGAAGCTGATGATTTAATGACGAAGCCTGGATGCCGAAGTTCCTGCGGACAACTTGTGATTCCGTATCCCTTTGGATCGAGCGACAGTAGTTCCGACTATCACCCATCTTTTACTGTCTATTGTGACAACTCTACCGACCCTCCCGTGCCTTACCTCCATAAAAAAAGTTCTAACTTGAAAATACGAGACATTTCTGTGGAGGGCCACGAAATGCGATTAACTGTTTGGACCGGTCAAAATTGCTGTAACTCGTCTGGGTATGATGAGTCTTATAGCAATTATGTATCGGCCATCATATCTGAATTCCCTTTATCCAGCACCAAGAACAAGTTCACTGCCGCTGGTTGCGACACCTTAGCCGCCTTCCGAGACCGCCTTGGGAAGTTCTCTTTCGGGTGTATGTCTTGGTGTAGCAGCGATTCGGATGTCAGTGATGGGTCGTGTACTGGTATTGGTTGCTGTGAGACAAGCATCCCAAGGAACACCTTCAACTACATCATCTCGTTCGAGAGCTTTTCCAATCATTCCAACATCCTGGATTTCAATCCTTGCAGATATGCCTTCGTCGCAGAAACCGGATCCTACAACTTCTTGGTTGGTGACCTTAAGCAGCTTAAATTTAAAGATCCCCCTCTAGTTCTTGATTGGGCGATAGGGAATCATGTTGGATATATGCCCTAAAGCTACTATGTAATAGTTACATATTAGGGATTTTAGTTGTACTATCATTATTATTTAATTAATGGCAATGACGTATTCATTCATATGTCCAATTATTTTATATTTATGAATGATTTCATTAGATCAGTTGCAACTAGACCTATTTTTGAGACGTCAAGAATATATGTGACGAGTTCATAGTTAGACTGAATCTTTAAATCGTTCCTGGTCGATGGATTATTGAGTGGATATTAATAATCCTGTTGAGACCGGTGTGTTTATAACTTCACCATTAAGTATTGGATACTTAAGGGAATGATGAGTCACAAGTCATTGGGTATTGTGATGCCTGAGTTAAGAACACAAGTGTTTGTATTAGACAAGTTCACTGAACGTGACACATATGGAACGATTAGCGACATGGAAGCTTTTAGCGTGGTCAATGTCTAATTGTTCATGCTCTGGTCTTGTGTAAATAATCCTTAGACCTGAGGCACGGTGTTAACTTGTGTGTCGAACAACTATGGTTCACAGGTGCACATAATGCCGGGTCGTTGATCCGATTTTATACCTAATGGTCATATTTTGTTCATATACGAAATTGCACGTGTACGCAATATGGAATTTGTCTCCTTGTTACATGCAAGGTACAATAATGATGTCCTATGTGATCTAATTATGACATTGCATTGAAATCCACGGCCGGGGTTATAACCGAGAATAAATTGTTTATGTCTCGAATAAAATGCATGTCAATTAGATTTGTGCATATGATCGAATTGGTGACTTGACAAATATTCCATGGTCTTTGTTTGATTGGGACATAGTAAGATAGAAGGATTGAATTACACTGTAGCCAAAGCTGACAGATTCATTTTGTTCTTAAAGCATTCACACTATCTGGGTAGTCATGACATATTGCTAGATGTCAATCATGGCTTATAGGACCCAAAGATTAATTGGAACAATTAATTCTTTTGGGAGTACTAATGTGTTAGTACAAGTTTTACTACCAACTTAGTGATGAACCTAGGGATGTCACACATCATAAACAATTAGGATAACGTGAAACAAGAGAGAAATATTGTTGCAAATGTGTTTGCAATTACTGTAATCGAATTGAGTCGATTTGAAATTAAATTAAATGAAATTTAATTTAATTTGTATTAAAGTCATGAGCCTACTTGCATGTGATGCACACGCATGCTCAATGTAAATATATGTTAATGTATTCCCAAATGTACATATAAAGATTATGTTCTTTTTTTTTTAAAGGGGATTGATTAATTATTTATTTATTCATTTAATTAATTAATTAATTAATACCTTTCAATAACTATATATATATATATTTTAAAGCTTCATGCATGTGCATGATGCACATGCATGAAACTTGGATGGTCAGCAACCGCTGACCAAACAGTCAGCCGTTGCTGACCATCATGCACGATTTCGTGCATGAGAAACTGCTCATGCACGAAGTCGTGCATGAGAAACTGCTCATGCACGAAGCGGGGACGATCAGCAACGGTTGCTGATCGTCCATCAATCAACAACCGTTGCTGGTTTATATATATATTTAAAAATGCAGTTGAGGGACGTAACAAGGGTTGCAGAAAATAGAGAAAAAGTGTGCGTGTTCTTGTGATTTTCGAGACGCAAGAAAGAAAAGGATTTTCTCTCATCTGGGCCATGACAAAAACATCAAGGATATGGCAAATTGTCTCCACGAGATTGCTAGCACGATCATAGTGGTGTATATTCGAAAGTTCTCTCTTCAGTTCGACGTCCGTTGTTGGTGTGTCTGAACTAGAGGTCCGACGTTTGTGGGGCTTGAACTGTAGAACATCCGAACCAATTCATTTAAAGCGCGCTTTGAAAGGTAATTCATGTAACTCCCTTTTTATATTCAGATGTTTGATTAAAACGCACGAACAACGCCTTCGGAGAATCATGTATAAAATATATCTTTGTTTCCGCTGCATTCTTTTGTTAATTTTACCTATACATGATTCATGAAACCCCAACAAATCAAATGTGTGAGGAGGCCAAGAAGAACAGCACAAGCTACATGTGCACCAAGAACACCAATTGCACTGATGCCGAAAATGGATCTGGGTACAAGTGCACTTGTTTAGAAGGTTAACCGAGGCAATCCTTATGTCGAGGATGGTTGTCATGGTATGTTGATAATATCGACATTCTCTATCTCGTCCTTTGCATTAATAAGATTTGAGAAGATAGATAGATTTGATGTGTGTGTTTAATTTATGTAGATATTGACAAATGTGCAGATCCAACGTTAAACCAGTGTGAAGGAAAGTGCCATAATATTGAGGGTAGTTATGCATGTTCATGCCCAAAGGGTCATCGGGTGTGTTTGGATCAGCATTTTGAAAGCCCATCGAGAAAATGCAAAGTAGTTTAGCCTAAAGGACTTTAGGTAAATACAAAAGTCATTTGATAAATTATACTTTGAGAAGAAACTTTGAGAGAAATGCCGTTTGGTAGAAAAAAATAATAATGGAGTTTCTATCGTTTGGATGATTAATATTAGTTTTTTTTAATTTCATTTGTTTAAAATCGAAAAAAAAATAATGTACGCAACTTTTTAAATATAAATTTTGACAATAATACTAAAAAGATCAAATACATATATAATTTTTTTTTTAAAAAGACCAAACCCTTAATCGGAATTTTTTAATTTTTATTTGCTTAAAATTGAAAAAACAAATTGTATGCAACTTTTTAAATATAAATTTTGACAATAATGCTAAAAAAATCAAATGCATATATATAATTTTTTTTTTTAAAAAAAAGACCAAATCCTTCGTCGAAATTTTTTAATTTTTATTTGTTTAAATTTGAAAAAATAATGTATGCAACTTTTAAAATATAAATTTGAAAATAATGTTAAAAAATCAAATACATATATATAATTTTTTTTGAAAAAAAAAAAAAGACCAAACCCTTCATTGGAATTTTTTAATTTTTATTTGTTTAAAATTGAAAAAAATAATAATATATGCAACTTTTAAAATATAAATTTTTACAATAATGCTAAAAAAAATCAAATACATATATATAGTTATGAAAAAAAGTCCAAATCCTTCATTGAAATTTTTTAATTTTTATTTGTTTAAAATTGAAAAGATAATGTGTGTAACTTTTTAAATATAAATTTGAAAATAATGTTAAAAAATCAAATACATATATATAATTTTTTTTAAAAAGACCAAACCCTTCGTCGGAATTTTTTAATTAGTATTTGTTTAAAATTGAAAAAAATAATGTATGCAACTTTTTAAATATAAATTTTGACTATAATGCTAAAAAAAATTAAATATATATGCTAAAAAAATCATATATATATATATATATATATATTTTAAAAGACCAAAATATATTTAATTTTTTTAGCATTTATATAAATTTGATTTTTTTAGCATTATTTTGGTATTTAAAAAAATAATAATGAGGGCAAAATAAGAAATTTGAAGAATGAGTGATGATAGTTTTGGAAAAAAAAAAGTAAGTTTCAACATTTGGCCAAATGCTGAAAGCTCAAAGCTAGTCTCTACTAGCATTGGGCTTTCAGCCTTCCCAATGCTGACTTTCACTTGAAAGCTACTTCAAAATAGTTGTCAAACGGTCCAACATTTCCTCAAGGGGCTTTAGAGGCTGAAAACCCATTGAAAATGTTGAACCAAATGCACCCTAATTAAACTACCATTGTAAATAGTAGATGGAGAAGCTTTACGAAAGACACTTGCCAGGATTGGCAAAGAGAATTTGGCATTTGATCATCACCAGCATTGAAGACCATAGGCAGAGAACTATAAGAAAAAACAGACATTTGATCGTCCATGAAAAATGGAAACATAGCGCTCCGAACTTTTCAAAGCGAAATAGAATGTCATTGATACCGTTTCATTATCAACAGAAGCAGGGGACTTGGCCATTTGTTTGTTTGGGTTCAAATTAAAGATTCCTGATCGTGTCAAAAGGTAATGGCTTTCCCCGATTTACCAAAGAAAAGGACCGAAAAAAGATAAAAGAGGGAATAAATTGAGAGTCGGAAGTGGGACAAGGGAAGGCAATAACTTTTATACGAACGAAGAAATTTCATATTTCATGAAACATATTCTTTACTTTGCTCTATTAATTTCATTTCTTGTTAAGCGTTTTGCATCCCCGTGAAATCACTTTCAAATTCCCGATGTTCCCTCTGTCTTGATGATTAGACTCATCTCATATCTCTCAAAGCACCAAAGACATTTTACCAATTATAAAAATATACTTAAAAAATTTATCAAAAACCCAATCTCTCAAAAAATGTGGTGCTTTTCTTTGGACGAAGGAATCAAGACTTCTCATAAAATGGAACTGTTTTGTCCGTTAAATTATATCTCTAGCTTAAGAACCCAATCTATTATACTTTAGCTGGTACGTCCATGATGGGGTGCGATTGGATGCACCGTTTCAAGTTGAAACATTAAGATGGAAAGACACTAATGGAGGGGCATGAAGGGAGACATATAAAAGCTTCCCAAACACAACTGTTGAAAAAGTTGTCAGATCATTTGCACCAAAATCTCTCTCCATTTCCATCGTCAAATAAGAAGGCATTCCATTTCAATTTTGCAAGAACAGTTTGCATTTACGCCGTGGAAATCGGGTGCTTTCCTCATGATCGCATCAAGACCAACGTGAGGTAGTGTTGTTCGTGATTGATTCGCAATTCAACGTTCGTTTCGAGACTATTTGCTATTTGCGCATCGAAATCAGGTAAGTCGTCTTCCGCCGACTAGAATTCCAACATTGGTATCAGAGCCCGGTCGTGATTTCTGCCTTGTTTTTTCATTGAGTTTTCTCATTTACCATTTGATATTGAGATCAAGAGATTGTATTCTACACTGTTTGGATGTCTAATGGTCGGAATTGCCATATGAGAAACTCAAAATCGAACCGAAGCGAAGAACGGATTAGGGGTCGCGTACACCCGTACGGTTTTGGCCATTTTTCGAAATAATTTTTTGGTCAAAATTAATTTTTGAATATACAGGGTGAAAGAGCTCATCGAGACGAGTTCGGCGATGGGTCGAACGCCGCCGTACGACGCTGGACGCGCCCATACGCGCGACCAGAAGCCGCTGTGCGTGGGCGCCACACGCCTGAAGCGCTGGCTTTGCCAGCGCATGTGCCACACGCGCCGATCAACGAACCGGCAGGTGCACGTCACGCGCCGGTCGGCGAACCGGCGCGTGATGACGTCACTGTGACGTCATCCAACGGTCGATAACTGTTGGGATGACGTCATCGATGACGTCACCGCCGACGGTATTTGGCTGAGCGGCGACCCAACTCGACCCGTTGACCCGACCCATTGACCATTGACCGGTCAACCGTCGGACCGGTCAGCGGTTGGATCGGTCAGATCGGTCGGACCGGCCAGGAGCCTTTAGGCTCACTGGCGCGTGCACCACACGCGCCGCGCACTAAGGCGGCGCGTGGGGGCGCTTGCGTACTCCGATCGGAGCGTGGTCGGTGGCGTTGGGTTCGTATGGATGTCCTCTACACTGTGGTATAATTATTTTGCATTTTTGGATTTTATAAATGTATGAAAATGTGTGGGGAACCCTATGTACGCGTATTTTTTGGGGTTTAAAGCATAGTTTATTCATTTGTAACTTGTATTTTCTTGTGGTTTAGGAAATACAGTAGCTAGCTTGTGTGCAAATGATGTCATATATGCTATGTAGAACTTGGTTCGATGATATCATGTATATAGTTTAATATACTTGCAATTTTCAAGTTGCTAGAAAATTCGAACAATGGTAGGAAATCCATTACATGTTGAATTGTGGTTTTTTTATTTGAGTTGCTGCATGATTGTTATTTGTACATTGGTTTACATCATGCTATGCTTTTGTGTTAATGGAAAAATGTAGACATTACATGAGGTCATGTAATTATTTTTCCTAGTGGGAGTTCGTAGGTTGGTAGAATTCGAAGGAGTTCTCACCTAGAACTCAAAATTTGTGCAAATTAAACTAATTAATGATAATAGAACAATCGTACATAGAAGTTGACTGGGAACATAGTGAACTTTTGTTTCTATGTCTATTGTTGAATTATTATTATTTTAGTTTGTTTTTGCTGCAAGTTAAATATGTGTGTTACTCTGAAAAATGTGTTAGTATTGATTCTGCGTCTATTATGTCAATGTGTTATAGCAATTAATTATGGCATCGGCATCCAAGACCATTGTGGCTGACCTCAATAAGGGTGAGAAGCTGAACGGTGACAATTATGATATTTGGCACCGAAAGGTTCAGTACATCCTTGAGGAGCAAGAGGTTTTGGAAACCCTCAACCACACCATGGATGAACCTGAGCATGGAACTTCAGCTCAACACAGGAGAGATCTAGAAGCTTATCAAGCTTGGAAAAAGAAGAATAGCATTGCTCGCATCACGTTGCTGAGCTGTATGCAAGATGATCTCATGTGTGAATTTGAAAGTTATGACAAAGCTCAGACAATGTGGGTTACCTTGAAAGATAAGTTTGGGGGTACATCTGCTACTAGGCTGAGGAGACTCACCATCAAGTTTGACACATACCGAAAGCGCCCAAATATAACGATGAGGCAGCATCTTCGGAGATGTCAAATATGATTCGTGAGCTGAAGTCGGCAAGTCACTCCCTTACTAATAAACAGCAGGTTCAGGCTGTTATAAGGTCTCTTCCTATTTATTGCGATAGTCAAGCAGCCATTGCCTATGTGAAAGATCCCAAGTATCATGGAAGGACGAAGCACATTGACATATAGAATAAACTTCATCAGAGATATTATAGCGCAGAAAGAAGTGATTCTACAATACATTTCAACCAATAGAATGGTTGCTGATCCATTTACGAAGGCTATTCCTAGAGACATATTCTTGACCCACAGGATGTCACTAGGTTTGCGTAGAATGTGATATGTGTTATTGTAGAGGATCATTGTTTTATGTATTTATGGACATATGTATTGTACTTGTTTGTTTATTAATGACTTGATGTTTTATCAAGAAGTACAAATCCATTATGAGACTAGCACAAGCACACATATATTATTGGAAAGTATGTCAGCAGGTAATGATTGGCTCACTCACACGAGCAGTCGCCTCAAGTGCTATAGTTAGCACGTTGAGATGAGACGTTATGTACAAATAAATTGTGGCATCCTAGAAATTAAGGGCATGTCCTAAGGTGCCCTAGAGCTTTTTAAATAGGTAATGAATTTACCTATTTGTTTGAGTTTTAGCCTTAATTCTTTCTTAAGGCTTTGTGCTTTGTGCTTTATGCCTTGTTTGTCTCTAATTTAAATTAAGCTATAAGGTATTTATTAAAGATAAAATTTTGTGTTGCCATGCTTGTTATAGATTGTTTGTTATAGATTTAATGTTATAATTTTTTTTAATTAGGTGAAATTAATTGTTTGTTTTAATTAATTTAGAGAAGGGAGTTGGGTTGGGCCTTAAGCCCAATTAGCATGGACTTAGGCCCATGGTTGGAGGGCCTAAGGGTGGGCCATGAGGGCCAAGCCCATAAGGCCCAATGGGCCTTGTGGCCGTGCGAAAAAAGGGGGGGGGAGGGTTTCAAATGCATGCCCCTCCCCAAGTGTCCACTTGGCATACATGCTTAAGGTCTTCTTAGAAATGATTAGGGGAGAAGAAGAAAAGAGAAAAGAAAGGGAGAGGAAGAGAGAGAGGTTGTCGTGCGAGAGAAGGAGAGAGGAGAAGAGAGAAGAGAGAAAGAGAGAAAGAGAGGAAGGAGAAGAAGGAGGGGCTCGCGTGAGAGGAGAGGAGAACCGCCGTCCGTCCGCCGCACGCCGCCGTCCACCGCCGTTCGTCGTTGTTTTTCTTGGCTAGAGGCAAGTTAGGATCCATCTTCTCTCTTTGCATGTGTGTTTTGTGTGGATGTTTGATTTGTTTGGGTGTTTGGAAGCTAGAAAACCGAAGCTAGGATGCTTGGTTGTTGAAAATGCATGCTGTTTTCGCATGATCCAGTGAAGTCAGAAACTTGTGAGGGCTTGCATGTGTTCTTGGAGTTCGATTTTGGCTTGGATCTCTTCATGGAAGTTGTATCTAACACCTTGAACTATAACATACTGAAATTTCGTGAGAAATGATGGAGATTTAAGGGGTCAAAGCCTCATATTTCGGAGACCCTAGATCTGGAGTTTGTTTTCTGACCTTGTGGTGGATTTATGGTTTGCATGTTGGTTTTTACTAAGAATCTCTCTTTGACTTCTTCATGAAACTTGTAGATCACATCTTAAGTATGTCTTCAGAGAAAACTAAGAATTGTAGGTAGGTCGAACCTCCATATTTCGGACATAGTGCCCTGTGAATTTCGGTAACTTAACCAGAAGCTTCGTGGATCTGTAATAATTTATCTATAATGATTTTGGCTTAGGTTCCTGCATTAAAAGTCTAGTTTAATGTCTTAACTATAATCTGGTAAAATTTCATAATTTTCTGAGGTCATTTGGGTATTTTAATTTAATTACCAAGAAAACTGTGCATTCTGCCCTTGTCCGAAAATTATGCTTGAAATTGTGGAAATATTGGTTTTCGTGTAAAAATGGTTTGGCCATGTGTTTTCTGCAGAAATTTCTATTTTATGGCATTAATTTATTATATGCTTTGATTTCATGAATTTTGGATTTATGTGATTAATTAATTTAATTAATTATAAAGTGGAATAAATTGGAATTTAAATAATTTCTAAATGCATTTGGTAAGTGCATTGTTTTTAGTTGCATATAATTCCATAAGAACTTAATTACTATGGGTGTTTAAAATTGCTCTATGTATGCAAATGTTTGATGATGCACGTGCAAGAACAAAGGTGAGCTTGTTTTGTCATTGCATCATGTGTATGGAATATTGAGACCTAAATTGGCAAACATATGTAATGTTAAATGGGAAAGTTGTTCGTGGCGGATGATTATGCCCTGAAGTGTCAGGATGCCCGGGATGAGATGGGTGCCGGATGCCCGGAAATGTATAGAGATACATGACCGGATGTCCCTGGGAGTGTCAGGATGCCTGGAATGAGATGGGTGCCGGAAGCCTCGGAGGTCTTTGCCCGAGGGGATACCTCGTGATGCCAGTTGGGATGCGAGATGCCTGGAGCGTTGGGGGTGCCGGATGCCTGGTGGCCATGATTGGCATAATTCCAGAGGTTCTTCTCGTGAGACCCAAATGAGGGTGCGAGTGTAAAGTATGGGATGGATGATCCCGGGAAAGGGTGATGTGTTGTTCAATTGAGAACTAAAGTGGAAATTAAATCATGCATATATGTGATGCGATGTGATGATAACCACTTTTGATATAGTGACATGATGGTATGATGATGACATGCATGTGTACTATGATATGATGATGGCATGTATGGATCATATGATATGATGATGACACACATGTGTACTATGGTAAGACGATGACATGTATGTGTACTAAGATGATCATTTGTGATTGATGCTATATATATACTATGATTGTGATGATGAGGTATGATGGCACGTACATGGCTTTGAGGTAAGTACATTACAATGTATGAATGACATGTGTATTGGAACTGATGTATTGTTTAATGCATTGAGTGATGATTGGATCTCTTTACTTGTTGAGTGGTTGTACTCACCCCTTTGGGGACCAACATTTCAGATTAGTGCGATGCCTATCCCTATCGTTCCACGGGGAGTGTTCTATGGACTTCCATCTGATGTGGAGGTCGTGGTGACCGAGATAGATTGTCCCACCCTGCCGGGACTGACCTTTTTGCGTGTTCGCGCGATCGTATCGTATGACGTGGGCTTATCTGGAGGCCCAGTCATCCAGGAGTACGTCTCCGTCCATATCCGTCGCGATGGTGTTCTGATGGGGATGCTGCCACCTCCACCGCCTGACGCACCGGGTTGGGTGTGATGGCTTGCGCGCGTGGAGTGGGGGTTAGCAACTTTTTGGATTGGCCGCCACGAGTAGTCCGAAGGGAGATCGTTACACATTGCATTTTTTAGGGTCGTGTGTCTTTTTTTGAGGTTGAAGGCCGAGCATTAGATGAGTCTTGGCCTACCCTTTTGTACCGACCCGTGTTGCCCTTCGTTATTTATATGTAAATAAAAGTGGTTCGGCCTCGTGCTTTCTTTAAATCAAAGATAGTTGGTGTGTATTGTGTTGTCGTGAGGGAAGCAAGTGTTGGTGAGACTCGCCTCTTAATTTCCGCTGAGCTGCGCAAAATCCTTAAAACCTTTTTAAAGGAAAAGAAAAGAAAAAATTTTACGCCTAAGCGTTGGCTTGAATCTTTCTTTCTTCGGTGTATAAGTTGTTTTTGTCTTGGTTTTTCTGTGGCGACCCTACCGGGTGTTGGGGGTGCCACATAAATGCTGAAGAGCAAGTCTGGTACATAAAATATGTCGCCTTGATTGGAGTCAATATGAGGTCTGTGATTTGTTTATAATAAGACCGAACATGATAGTCCCACAATCATGTATGCATGTAAGATGCCGGATGCGAGTACTTAATTGGGCGCTATAGAAAGCGAGCTAATATAGCACTCGAGCTAAACATGAGTACGTGAGAAGCACGTGACTATGTTTAGGATAAGATCCGTAGAGTGGATATATTTAAGAAATGACATACGCTCTTATAGAAAGAGAAATCCACTATAGCATGTAATTCACACTACATGTGCATTGTTCGACCGACAAGGGAAAGTGAGTAAAATTATCCCTATTTACTCATCGTGTGAGCCCTTGAGGTAATTTATAATTTACCTCAATTTGTGCCCTATGTTACTTCTGACTATGTTCTCGAAATGAAAGATCAATGTTGCTACTTTAGCATGTTATGGGCGGTCATGAATAGATATGGCCTATGGGACGTGTCTAGGAAAGCGGTTGTTCTAAAATTGAGAGAGACATGAGTGCGAAGGAAGACTATTGTTGTTTTATATCTATCACATGTATTTACTGGTCGACCAATTATATCGCCTTATGTGGTTGCGAATATAATTGTAAATACATGGTGTTTTGAGGATAATGAAGTATAGCCTTTAAGGGATATGTATACTTGTATTGATGTAACAAAATATGTCTGGGGCACTGTGAGACATCAATTGTTTATTTCTTCTTCGGGGTTGTAGCCATTATGTCATCCCTAACAGGTGCATAATTTGAGCTCCCAAGTGCAGGTGTACTCACTGGTCGCACGGCTTACTTGCCAGTATGAATTGTTCTGTAAAGTTGATGAATGTTGAACGCCTTGCATTATATTCTTGACAGAGCGTTATCAAGCCCATCATGTCCGAGTGAGAGATGTTGTACTTTAGCTGGAACGTAAATGATGGGGTACGATTGGATGCACCGTTTCAAGTTGAAACATTACGATGGAAAGACACTAATGGAGGGCCACGAAGGGAGAGGTATAAAAGCTTCCCGAACACAACCGTTGGAAAAGTTGTCAGATCATTTGCACCAAAATCTCTCTCCATTTCCATCGTCAAATAAGAAGGCATTCCATTTCAATTTTACAAGAACAGTTTGCATTTACGCCGTGGAAATCGGGTGCTTTCCTCGTGATCGCATCAAGACCAACATGAGGTAGTGTTGTTCGTGATTGATTCGCAATTCAACGTTCGTTCCGGGACAATTTGCTATTTGCACATCGGAATCAGGTAAGTCGTCTTCCGCCGACTCGAATTCCAACACAATCTAATTTGATATGTCTTCAAAATTTGATCGTGAAAAGCTCTGTCGCTATAAGACAAAATAAAGGGTGCACTTTCTTTTATTATATCTATTTATTTATGGGGGCAAAAAGATCTTCGTCACAAAAAGAGCAAAGGTTTCTTTTTTCTATTTGCTGTTAGGGGTGAGCACGGTTTCTGAATAGAACCAGGAATCGAAGAACCGAACCGAGGGTTCCAGTTCGGTTCCTGTTCCTGCTGGAACTGGAACCAGGACCCTTAGTAATAAGCATAGAAACCCTAATTCTTTCTTTCATCTTCAGCCTTCTTCACTTCACTTTTCTTTTACATTTCCTCTCTGCAACTCTCCATGCCCCCAACAACCCCACGCTGCTCGCCGCCCTCGAAGCTACCCTCACGACCCACGACGTCGTCGTCGACATTGCTGCTGCTCCGTTTGACGACGCTGAAGACTCTTGCCGTTGTGTGTGCCACCTCCCAACGACGATCGGCTACCGAGCTACCACTGTGACACTTTTGTTGTTCAACCGTCGCTGTTTTTCTGTCGACGACGCAGCTGCTGTGCAGACTTCAACGACAAACGGCCTGCATGTTAACAAGCTGCCGCATCTCAGCCTCTCTAGTCGAGCTCGCTCAACTCAGCCACTGATTTGAACCGAGTTCAGTTCATCTGAATCACTCTCTCTCTCTCTCTCTCTCTCTCTCTCTCTCTCTCTCTCTCTCTCTCTCTCTCTCTCTCTCTCTCTCTCTCTCTCTCTCTCTCTCTCTCTCTCGTCTCCAATTTTGCATAAAGTTGTCGCCGGAGAAGCGAATCGGAGGATGGTCTCTCTCTAGGAGTAGAAGGCGTCATCTGTCCTAAACCTAGGTTCGTTTGCTCTATCATCTTCAATCCTCTATGTGCTCGTATCTCTTCAATTGATTGAGGCTGGTGGTGGTGGTGGTGGTGGTGATGGTGATGTTTCAGAGAGAGAAGAAGTGGAGAGACACACTTCGCCAAGCGGCTAATTTGTCCAAATGGCATCTAGGCAATGGGTAATTGTCTAATTACTCTCAACTAAGTGACTGGATTCTCTTGATTGCTGTTTGTTTTGTAGAGAATTTCTGTTAGATTAAAATCAGATTATAACTCGCTAGAAATGGTAAAGATGAAACTTTGTTGCCTAACTTTAGCAGATTGTTTGAGAAATGGGATTTCAATTGAGTCTCCTTAGAAGAAGGAAGCAGAACTACGGGTTAGGAATTGGAATTCCAACTTTCAGAGTCTAATTCTTCCGATATATAAAGCGGATGAATTGAGGGACATCATTTTGCCTTATGCTCCTGAAATTGCTAAGTCCCTTCGCATGACAACAAATCAAACTTGTGGAGGAACAATGAGAACCCAAGAAGGTGCAGGAATAGAAACCTTAAGGATATGGAGAACACACCTTGAAGAAAACCATGCATAAGTAGCATTGCATAAAGCCCAAGGACAAGTAACTTTGTAATCCACCGATAGCCTAGCCTGGACAACATAGATGAAGACAAGCGCTTTATGAGAAAAAGCATACAATGATAAAAAAAAAAAAAAAAACAAAGCCATTTCCTACTAGGTGGAGTTGGTGCTTAATGCTAAATTGCAATATCAAATCATAATGAATCTTCAAATACTAGAGAAGAAGGGGAAAGGAGCTTTTTTTGGCTTCCTTGACATTTGATGCAAAGTAACTTTGTACCATCATCATTCCATGTATATATATAGTTGACTCTGTAGACTTTTAAGATCAGTGTAAGTTAGCCATTGATTTCTTCCAACAGAACAACTTTATGATTAAGAACCTGTGCAGGGTTGACTTCTTTTTTCCTTTTTTGAGTCTTTAGTACTTTTGCATCGTCTTGTTCCTTATTTGGCTTTTGTTAATAGAGATGCTACAATTATCTGGAATTCTCTGGTATTGGTCTTTCGAATTAGACCACAGAACTAGGAACAAAAATTTGCTAAGACTTGCATGTTGCGCTTGAAGAGGACATCTGATTTTGTGATATGTTTGATAGCCAGAATGCATTATCTTAGTTTCTCTGTGTTGTAATGATTTATGGTTGGTCTCACGCTGATATTCCCATCTCCAAGTTATAGGGTTGAACCTTGCTTGCATCAGTAGTCGTATGACTTTGTTTGGTGAATGCTGAACATTTTATCATGGGTATGGGACCCTTATGGTCACCCTTACGAGGGTAGTCACTATTGGTCATGCCACTGTCACTTTCTTTCTCCATGTCATGACTTTGTTTGTTGCATAGTTTATTCTGAAAATGAAATTAAAAAAAAAGAACCCATTGGAACCTGTAACCGACCCCGGAACCTGTGACAAGGTAGGTTTCAAGTTCTTGGTTCTGACGGGTAGGTTCCAGATTCCAAAAAATGAGGAACCTATATCCGAGATAAGGTTCTAAGTTCCAGATGGAACCGAACCGGAATCGGGAACCACTCACCCCTATTTGCTATAGCTGAACAGTGGGTCTTCTTTAAGAGAAAGTGAGAGCCGCACAAGCTGACGAGCAACACAATAATAGAAGAGCCACAATGAGGATGAAGAAGCTGCCGCACGAAAAGAAAGAGCAATCGGAAGAGGAGGTTTTCATGTTTGGCCAACGTAGAGTCTTTGCTTTGGGCTCGAACAACAATTATTTGTGCTTCGAGTTTTACATCCTATCGAGTTATTTATTTTTAAATACTTTGAGTTTGAACTTAAATTTAAGAATGAAAAATACTTAAGCTTGTACGCGATTATAATTCTGATTCTCCAAGTATAATTTATTGTTTGTTACTGACTCTCCCCTTGGATATAATCATATCATTATTGATATTCACATAGGCTTATTTGTAAAATCTTGTAGTTTCCACATATTATATTATAACATTGTTTTTACTATATGAAGAAACAGAATTGCAAGTTAAGAGGTAACTCCTCAAGAAATTTGGAGAGAATTAAGGATGCATGAATGATTTAAAAAAATATTTCATTAAAAATGATTGTTTGTATTGCTCATAAAAATGAATGAATAAAAAATATTTTCATCATCCATGAAAGTATTTGAACATAAATTGTTGTAAATAATTAAAAAAAAATCATTAACTAATATATTTCAAGAAATGCAAACAATCATTTAAGAAAAATATTTTTCAAATCAATCACTTTTTGCAAAATAAATGAAGCTTGAAAGAAAATTCAAAAAAGCCAGAAAAGCGAAAGTACAGACTCGATTAATCTCATGCACAAGGCATCAGCTTCCCTTTTTTTACCGCAAACAAGGGCAAATACAAAATGTTCAATTTCCTACACCTGGCTTCAAGTTATTAGTCATGGATTTGCACAACTATGACTGAATAATATGACGTTCAGAACTATCTAAAATGAAAGAACAATTATTTCAGGTAAATACAAAAATTACAACGGCATTTGTTCAAGAATTTTCATAATTACAAGGGAGAAGCAATGCAAAAAGGTAGAGCACAACGAATGTTGTGGACATACCAGTTTCCGTTGGAAAAGACCATCACACTATTTTAGTGGCTTGATGGTGACTGTCCCCAGATTACGTAAATGCCACCCTCAGCAGAAGATTTGGGCAATTTATACTGCTTTTTAAGGAGTTGCGACGCCTCTGAGTCACTTCTGTGGCATAATATTCTCAAAAGCATGTAGAGTCAGCACCAAGCTTGCTTCTGCCACCTTCCATTTCCATGGCGAGAAGTACAGCTCATGTGCCAAAACTTGGCACGGAAGGACATTTAAGTGCCAAAAGTTAAGAAAGTGACACTTAAGTGCCAAAATCGGAGCAAAATGGATCACTTAAATGCAAAAACGACATCGTTTTGTCTCTAACGTGGTAAAAAGTTAATATAAAAATTAACTTAACTTAATTTAAAACTAAATTTATTTAAAACATTTTTAAAAATACAAATATATATATATATATATATATATATATATATATATATATATATATTAAGAAAAAAAGGGGAGGGCCGCCACCGCCTCCACGCCGTCGTCAGCCCTTCCCAGTAGCGGCGGGAGTCCACAAGCCCTCGCCGGAACTGAGCGAGGGCCGTGACCCTCACCCCAGATCTGGGCGAGGGCTCGCGAGCCCTCGCCGCCAGACGGCCGAGGGTCGACGACCCTAGCCGACCCTCCCCCCTCCATCGCCGAGCCTTCTCGGCAACGGCGGGGAGGCGACGAGGGCCCACAAACCCTCATCAAATTTGGGTGAGGGCCACAACCCTCGCCTAGATCCGGCGAGGGCTCACGGGCCCTTGTTGCCGGTCAGCTAAGGGCCGCCGACCCCGGCCGACCCTCCCCCCATCGTCGCTGGCCCTTCCCGGCGACGATGGGGAGGCGGCGAGGGCTCGCGAACAGTTGTCGGATCAGGTGAGGGCCACGACCCTCACCTAGATCTGGCGAGGGCTCACGGGCCCTCGCCGCCGGTTGGCCAGGGGCCGGCGACCCCAGCCGACCCTTCCCCTTCAGTCGCCGGCCTTTCCTAGCGATGGTGGGGAGGCGGCGGGGATGAGGGCTCGGCCCTTAGCCATCTCTCTCCCCCTTTTAAATATATATATATATATATATATATATATATTTTAAATGTTTTTAATAAATTTAGTTTTAAATTCAATTTAAATAATTTTTTACCACGTCAGAGACAAAAACGACATCGTTTTTGCATTTTCTAGCAACATCAACATGCAAAACAATATCGTTTTGCACTTACCTCGTCGGAAAATCGCCACGTCAACATTTTGGTCGGATTAGCACTTAAGTGATCCATTTTGCTCCGATTTTGACACTTAAGTGTCACTTTCCTAACTTTTGGCACTTAAGTGTCCCTCCGTGCCAAGTTTTGGCACTCTAGGTGTCTGACACTCCATTTCCATGCTAGCCACAGATTTTAAGTCCTCAATCAGTACTCACGTCTACAAGAGATGATTTAGCAAATAACTATTTATAGTAGTTAAATAATCAAGGACAAATTGCATATCTAGATATCAAGATTAGAATTATATGGATTTTGCCAGGAGATAGAACTTAAGATTTGCATGTATACTAGATTTGTAACCTACGCTCCTTATGGGACCCATAGAGATAAAACTGAGATTCATGTTATAGCTCAATATCTTAATTCAGAGCCTTATGTGTTGATATAAAGCGAGGACTTGGGCCATCTAGTTTTGTCGCAACAACTACTTATTCAAAATGACTTTTTTTTCTTCTATCTATTATCCATGGCCAAAAAAGATAACCAAGCTAGGGCACATGTAAAGCTTTGATAACTAGATTACTTAAGATTGCGATCCTTTCTTCAATGGATGAAGAAACAAACTATAATTTTGACCACGCCCCATGGTAGCCCGTCTCCTCCGGAGATAAAGAACTCCTGTGATGTGAACACACACATAATGAAGTGTGATTGTCCAAAAGTACAACAAACATCAAAAGAGCATAAGTCTCTTGCAAATATATCGAGTGTAACTTGTATTTACATCCACTTACCTTCAATATTTCTAAATCCTCCTCCAATAGTTTTGCATCTCCAAGGTAGAAAACTCGCAATGAGCCTCCATTCAGAATAACTTGAAGTAAACCATCCTGCAAGAAGAATAGTATAAGTACCATAAAAGAGTGACAATGGATTTAGGTTTTTAGCCCCTATGTAAGTAAAGTGACACCGGTGATGCTTGAAGAAGACTGGTCACAACATGATCCCTAATAGGTTCCACAATAATGTGACACAACTGATTCAGTTTTTGTGACATTCCAAATTGAAAAGACTCACTATTACAATTATGGGGCTAATTATATCATCACACATATATAAGCACATAATTGAACAAGATTGATATTATTTAGATCAACATTAGTGTCACGTGTCACGCCCCGATCCTCCAAGTACATGACCATCCCTCGTTGGTCGATTAAATAGTGACGTCCCAGGACGCATCGCCGACCCATTCATTTTAATGCACATGCGAAGCAAATAAATCATCCCCAAACAATAACAGGATGGGATAGAAAAGTAGGGCCATAATTTTTCGAATTGAAAATCACAACACATTTATATATATCCAACTATGTCATATACAATAACAACCAATACAAACAATGTCTGCAAAAGGGGTGGAAAAGCTACAAATCCCCTAATCAGTCGAATCCTCAACTAAATACTCTGGCGTCCCTGGATCTGACAGGTCCAGGTCCACCACTGAACCACCTGGCGATTCTGCCATGCCTTTCCCAAAAGCAACCTCCAGCATTGACAAAGGGACTTTAGACTCTGAGATGGGACCTTCATTCTGCCCATTCTGCTCGCGACGATACCATGACCTGTATTGATGGGGTACCTTGTGGGGTAGACCCACATCAACCCAGACCACAGACCTCACCAATTCATAGACCCATCCTCTCGGGTTCCCATGAAGCGGAATGTAACACCTCTGTTCAATGACCTTCTTCGGCTGTCCAAACTGCTCGGGAGGAGCTGTCATCTAGGGACCTATAAATGTTATCCCACAACGGGGTGAGACGACATCTCAGCGAGTTCAGCCCCTAAGACCTGACTAGGAAGAAAATATACCCCAAGGCCTGCCTAAACACAAGCACAATCCAAAGGACTTACCTTTGCCTCAATCTCTTCCTACAAGTTAGTACAATTCACAAATTCATTACATCGCATCAACAGATTAAATTGTCACAACAAATCAAAACATCGATCAATCGACCCAGTCGATTCCATGTCAACAAGAACAACTCATGGTCATTCCATTCAATACTATCTATTAAGTTCAATCCCATCTAGAATTGCTCGCTCTAAGCTGAAGATAGATAGTATAGTTCGTACTAAGCTAATAATTAATATAGCTCACACTAAGCTGATAAGGTATACTTCTTGCGCTAAACTGATATATCGAGGCCCTTAAGCTGATATAATATACCGGTATACTGCTCACACTAAGTTGACATATCCAACCCGCATGTTGATATAGTATACCCCTGATGCTCACTCTAAGCTGATAAAGTATACTGCTGGCGCTAAGCTAACATATCAAAGCCCTCAAACTGATATAGTATATTGTTCTCACCAACTAAGAATTTCACCATTTTTATCATACCCGATAAAAATAATCCTGTGTGGGTACACGATCGGCCCTAGCCAAAATACAATATTTTCCCTTTTTGAAAATCCCACTAATTCCAACAGTCCAAAAACACATTTTTGGCACTGTAAACTGATGCTCGATATTTTCCAATTAATTACTGAAATTAATAAATTTTTGGGATAAATCCCCAAAATCATAAATCACACTCAATCAGCACAAATTAGCACTCAATTAAATATTCCAACCATACCATTGCAATCAGCACGAAATGGGATTAGTGATAAAAATTAATTAAATAATTACGGAAAATAATTGATAAATACCAATAATGCACACTTAGGCCAGAAAAGTTTAATTAAATACCAAAACGGGCTCGGAAAATTTTCAAGACTCGTTAGATAAATACTACAATATGTTTACTTGCTAATTACACTATTCTAGCCACCTAACATGCATTAACGATCAACTAATTCACTAATCCATTCTAACTAACCACCTAATCCAAGCTCGACTTAAACTAATCAACCCTTAAGCATAATTAACTTTATAAGCAGGGATTAGTGAGTAAACTCACTTGATTAGCGATCCAATGAGACCACAACGACGGGGACGCAGAGATGATTGACAATCTCCAAAGTGAGGAAACCAAGCGAGGTCGGGAAAGGCTCGGAAACAGGCCAAACAATGCACAGCAACCCTAGGAGTTTCGATTCTGTGGCTGGGCTGAACAAGGCTATTCGAGCTCAGGTCGGACTGGAAACGGCAACAGCAACTGGTGGACAGGCTGCAACGGGCTCGATGGCACTCGACGGGTGACCAGGCGGCTCCGACGACGGCGCACGGCGGCTGGTGAAGCTGGATGAGGCCTCTGGATGCGCAAACGGGCAGGGATGGCGGCCAGAGTCGAGCGGGCAAGCAGGAGGCACGACTGGCTTGTGGTTGGCGCGACGGGCGAGCGACAACGACGTGGTGGCTCCAGGCGGTCGAACGAGGCTACTCGACAGAGGAGGGAGCTGCTAGTTGGTTTATGGGTTTGCTTGAAGACTTCAAGGAGCTGGAATGGGGGTGGTCGACGGGCAAAAAGGAGAAGAAGGGGGAGGGGACAGCTTTGGCTCTTGAGGGGGCCACCTTGGTCTTCCTCTCTATCCTTGGTCCCCTTGACTTGGCCCCACTTGCTAGCTGGTTTTGTCTGCAATTTCCAGCCTCAAAGCTTCCTCTAGAAGCTCTTGAGATGGTCCAAAAGTCATGGACCAAGGGGGGCTACGAATTTTGGCTTGATTTCCCTTAACTTCCACTTCAATTCCATCTTGAATGAACTCAATTCGGCTCCCATAAATTCCATTATCAAGTCCTTGATTAAATTAACATTTTTCCTCGCTAGTAGATCCTACTAGTATCCTAATTTCGCGATAAAAAAATGGTCCTCTAGATTTCCGGTCGAAAATGGCCTTATATCGACTTTTTTCCGCCAAAATCTCAGTTTGCAAAAAAATCTTCGGAGGTTGAGTCGACATTCCTAAAATAACTTGTGACATCACAAAACTTTCAATTTCTGAAATCGGATTCAAATTCACGGTTAATTTCAATCTGGCGCGATTTTAACGTGACCTAACCTACCGAGTAACTTTCAAAAAATTTTAGTGCAGATGACTCGTGGTCGATTTTCTTCGAACCATAATGAACCTCTTCGACACATTGGCGACTTTCGGTGGTCATGAAAATCTCGAGGTTTCAGATACGGACACAGGGTACCAAAATGACGGAAAAATCAATTTAGTGCTGATCGACAAGAATTTCGTAATTTGGTGGAATCACCCACGTTTAGCCACGCATCTCTGTCGAACCAACATATCTCTAATCTCTAATCGACTTTTAACTATGCCGTAATGATCTCTACAGATGAGCACGGTCGAGTAGTCGGTTCCTGGTCGAATTCCCAAGTCTATTGCGTAAAAATTCCTTAATGACTTCCCCAGATAGTCTTGTTATCTCATGAGTGATCATCTTTGAGAATAGTATTATAGGCGCGTCGATGAAAAGCCCGATTTATCAAATTGAAAATTTCGAGATGTCACAACTCTTCCCCTCTTATAAAAATTTCGTCATCGAAATTTAAACCATTACAAAACTTTAAGCAAAAAGGTGGGGGTATAATTGTCTCATCGACTCTTCACTCTCCCAAGTTGCTCCTTCAGTGCCATGGTGTCGCCAAACCACTTTGACCAATGAGATGGTCTTGGTGCGCAAAACCTGTTCTTTCCTATCCACGATTTGAACCAGGCTCTCAACGTACGACACTCTATCGTCCACATCCAATTCTTCGAAATTAAGCACATGGGTCAAGTCAAGCTCATACTTCCTCAACATCAACACGTGAAAGACGTCGTGCACTTGCGCCAGTCTCGACGGTAATGCAAGACGATACGTTAGGATCCCTATTCTCTCTAGAATCTCAAAAGGACCTACGTACCTCGGACTCAGTTTTCTCTTCTTGCCAAAGCGCGAAGAACCCCTCATTGGTGACACCTTCAGAAAAACATGATCACCAACTTGGAATTCCAATGGTCTCCGGCACTTATCTGCGTAGCTTTTTTGGCGGCTCTGAGCAATCTTTAATCTACCTCTAATGACTGCAACTGCATCCACTGACAACCGAACCAACTCTGGGCCTGTGATCTTTCTCTCCCCGACTTCCTCCCAACATACTGGCGTTCTGCACGCTCTACCATACAATGCTTCAAAAGAAGCCATCTGAATGCTCTGCTGATAGTTGTTGTTGTAGGCAAACTCAACAAGATGAAGCTGTTCCTCCTAGCTTCCCTTGAAATCTAACACGCAAGCTTGCAGCATGTCTTCGAGGGTTTGAATCGTTTTCTCAGACTGGCCATCCGTTTGAGGATGATATGCCGTACTATACTGCAGTTTGGTTCCTAAGGCAGCCTATAAACTCTTCCAAAAGGCAGCTGTAAACATTGGGTCTCGATCTGATGTAATCGTCACTAACACTCCATGCAAACGAACTATCTGACGCACGTACAACTCTGCATGCCTATCCAAATCTTGGTCCTTTCGTACTGCGATGAAGTGAGCCGACTTTGTCAATCTATCGACCACTACCCAAATGGAATCGTTAACTCTTTGACTCCTCGATAAGCCTGTCACAAAATCCATCGTGATGTGCTCCTATTTCCACTTTGGGATCTCGAGAGGTTGCAGAAGTCCTCCCAGCTTACAATGATGTGCCTTCACTTGCTGACACGTCAGACACTTGGTGACATGCTTGGCGATGTCTGCCCTCATACCAGACCACCAATAGTGTTGATGCAGATTCTAATACATCTTCGTACTGCCAGGATGAATGTTGTAACTGCTACGATGAGCTTCTGATAAGATCTCCTCTCTAAGCTCTGCATCACCAGGTACATACAATCGTCCTTGGAACCTTAGAGTTCCATCCTCAGAAATCTGAAAATTAGCCTTTCTCTTATCGGTATCCTCTTGTAGAATCTTCTGCACGTCTGGGTCTATCGGCTGAAGTAGTTTGATCCTGATCTGAACATCCGGTTCAATTCTAAGGGTAGTCATAAGGTTCGAAAGGTGGCCTACCTCAAACTTGAAAACCGAATCTCGAGCTCTCTCGATTAAATTCCACTCCTTAACCAGCATATGTGCGACTGAAGACTTTCGACTCAAAGCGTCGGCGACCTTATTCGCCTTTCCAGGGTGATATAGGATATCGCAATCGTAGTCCTTCAGAAGTTCCATCCAACGACACTGTCTCATAATCAACTCTTTCTAAGAGAATAGATATTTAAGACTTTAATGGTCAGTGAAGATCTGGAATCTTTCCCACACAAATAATGTCTCCAAATCTTCAGGGCGAAAATAATCGTTGCAAGTTCTAAGTCATGCGTCGGGCAATTCAGCTCATGAGGTCTCAATTGGCGAGAGGCGTATGCAACAACCCTACCATGTTGCATCAGCACACAACCCAATCCTCAAAATGACTCATCACTATAGATCTCGTATCCTCCAGGATCAGATGGAATGGTCAGCACAGGTGCGATAGTTAGCTTTTGCTTAAGCTCTCGGAAACTATGCTCGCACTTGTCTGTCCACACAAACTCCTCTTCTTTCTTCAAGAGTCGAGTTAACGGCAACGCCAAAGCTGAAAATCCTTCCACGAACCTTCTGTAGTAACCGGCTAAACCCATAAAACTTCTTATCTCTGTCACTGTAGTCGGTCTTGGCCAGTTAATCACTGCCTTAATCTTGGTCGAGTCCACGGAAATTCCTTCACCTGAAATCATATGACCTAGGAAAGCAACACAAGTTAACCAAAACTCACACTTGCTAAACTTGGCGTACAACTCATGAATCCTCAAGGTCTGAAGTACCATCCTTAGATGACTCTCGTGCTCTTCATCACTCCTCGAATACACCAGAATATCATCGATGAACACGATCATGGACTGATCCAAATATTCTTTGAACACTCGGTTCATCAAGTCCATAAAAGCAGCTGGAGCGTTCGTCAATCCGAACGGCATTACAGTGAATTCATAACAACTGTATCGAGTACGAAACGCTGACTTTGGAATGTCCTCTTTCCTAATCCTCAGCTGATGATATCCTGTCCTCAAGTCGATTTTTGAAAATATCGATGCTCCTTGAAACTAATCAAACAAGTTGTCGATCATTGGCAGTGGATACTTGTTCTTGATCGTCACCTGATTGAGTTGACGATAGTCGATGCATAATCACAACGAACCATATTTCTTTTTTACGAACAGAACTGGTGCTACCCAAGGTGATGCCCTGGGACGTATGAATCCCTTTATCCAACAATTCCTGCATCTGCACCTTTAGTTCCTTCAACTCAGATAATGACATCCGATAAGGAGCCTTAGAGATTGGCTCTGTCCTAGGTGCTAATTCAATCACAAACTCGATCTCTCTCCCCGGCGGCAAGCCTAGCAATTCCTTCAAGAACACATCTGGAAATTCTTGTACCACTGAGATATCTTCGATCTTCAGCTCCTCAATTGTCGTATCCACGACAGTTGCTAGGTAACCTTGACAACCCCTATCTAAAAAACGAGTTGCCTCAAGTGACGAGATTAATGAATTCGAGGGTCCTCCTCGACTTCCAACAAACTCGAAACTTTCACCCTCTAACGGGTCAAACTGAATCGCTTTACGATAACATTCCATCTTAGCTCTTTGCTTGGTGAGCTAGTCCATGCCAATTATCAAATCAAAGTCATAAATGGCTAGGACTAATAAATCTATCCTCCTCTCTCGCTCACCAATCCCTAACTTGCAACCAGAACAACTCAATGCAAACAACACCTTATCCTTTAATGGTGTAAATATAATAACCACTAACTCTAGCAACTCAGGACTTAATCCTATCAGCTTAACATATTGCTCAGCAATAAAAGAATGACTCGCTCCAAGGTCGAACAAAGCATAAGTAGCATGGTCATTCAGTGAAACCGTACCTGTGGTCACATTAAGCGCGTCCTCAGCCTAACCTCTGGTGATGGCATAAATTGTTCCTTAAGCTAGGGGTCTGACATGTCCACCCTATGGTGCATTATACGGCGCATATCCTCTGATCTGACCCACCGGTGGCGGCAGCGGTAACTACGGTTGTCCTCGCGGTCTTCAAGGACAATCTCTGGCCAGCTGACCCTGCTGGCCACATTCAAAACAAGCACCCGTCCTTCGAGGGCACGGGGCCATACCATGTCGCCTTCCATAAGCGTGACACAATTTGTTCCGACTTAGCACTGACTTGCTAACTCAACCCTTCCTATTGGACGGAATGTGGAATCTTCCTCCGGTCAATGGGCCTCTTCCCATGTCGGATCCCCTCTCTATTCGAATTAAACCTCGATCCAGACGAGGCGACTTGCTCATTTGGGCTTCTTTCTAACAGCCGGGCTCGATTGTAAACCTCACGATAGTCCTTCAAATCAAACGGCATTCTTGAACCTTCGAGCTTTTTCTTCTGGATCTTCTATCAACCTCGGAGCATACTGAGAAAGCTCCACAAATTTGACCTCGTACTAGTCAACCGTCATCATTCCTTGGCGGAGGTGTTAAAATTCCTCCATTTTTTGTTCTCGGGCGCTACCCGAAAAGTACTTATCGTTGAAAGCTCTAAGGAAAACGTTCCACACAAGGACTACGCCTTTCGAAAATACCGTATCTCTGGCGGCCCTCCACTAGATATTCGCGTTACCCTACAATTGATATACTGCCAGGACAACCTTTTCCTCCTCATTACACCTCAGAAGTGCAAAAGCCTTTTCTAAATCTTGAATCCACAACGAGGCAGTCTCAGGGTCCCCAGTACCAGTGAACCTCGGCGGGTTCAACTTCAAAAATTGCTCTACCAATTTATGGATTGGTCTCTCCTTCTCCACAACTACGTTCCTAACTGGAACTTCAACAGGTGCAGCAACGGCGGCCACTTCAACAGTGGCGACAACGGCAGTAGTAGCAGCGGCAGCAGTGGCGACGGCTTGGTTCTGGGCCTGCTGCCCCATCAGATCTCGCATGGCTTCCAAAGCCTGCATGATCCCTTCGAACTTGAGATCACCAGGGGCTGCTACCCCAGCACCAATAGGCGGCGGTGCTATTCCACTAGCACTAGCTTGTGCTGGCACTCTACCTCGACCTCCTCGAGTACCGACTCTCATCGGCGTCCTACCTCGAGTCATGGGCCCTATGATACGCTTCCTAAGAATCCTCTGCTCATGATCACTCATGACTCAGTTTCTACTGAAACCTGCCTTCCAATTCCACACAGAATTAGAAGCTGAATGATCCACACAAACAAACAATTTTACCAATCAGCTATCACAGACATGCACCAGCATGAAATAAAGGCATTTCCTACTAACTATCCCATAACCCTATCGCACTTTATCACTCCATCTATCAACTTGCTCTAATACCATTAAATGGGGATGTCACGCCCAAATCCTCCGAGCGCGTGCCCATCCCTCGTTAGTCGATTAAATAGCGATGTCCCAGGACGCACCGCCAACCCATTCATTTTAATACACATGTGGAAGCAAATAAATAATCCCCAGACAACAACAAGATGGGATAGAAAAGTAGGGCCATAATTTTTCGAACTGAAAATCACAACACACTTTATATATATGTGTGTGTATATATATATATATATGACTATGTCATATACAATAACAACCAATATAAACAAGGTCTGCAAAAAGGGTGGAAAAGCTACAAATCCCCTAATCAGTCGAATCCTCAATTGAATACTCTGGCGTCCCTGGATCTGACAGGTCCGGGTCCACCACTGATCCATCTGGCGGTTCTACCGTGCCTTTCCCAAAAGCAACCTCCAACATTGACAGAGGGACTTCAAACTCCAGGATGGGGCCTTCATTCTGCCCATTCCGCTCGCGACGGTACCATGACTTGTATTGATGGGGTACCTTGTGGGGTAAACCCGCATTGACCCAGACCACAGACCTCACCAATTCATAGACCCATCCTCTCGGGTTCCCATGAAGCAGAATGTAACACCTCTGTTCAGTGACCTTCTTCGGCTGTCCAAACTGCTCGGGAGGAGCTGCCATCTAGGGACTTGTAAATGGTATCCCACAACGGGGTGAGACGACGTCTCAGCGAGTTCACCCCCTAAGACCCGACTAGGAAGAAAATACGCCCCAAGGGCTGCCTAAACACAAGCACAAGCTAGAGGACTTACCTTTGCCTCAATCCCTTCCTGCAAGTCAGTACAATTCACAAATTCATCACATCACGTCAACAGATTAAATTGTCACAACAGATCGAAACATCATTCAATCGACCCAATCGATTCCATGTCAACAAGACCACCTCATGGTCATTCCATTCAATACTATCTATCAAGTTCGACCCCATCTAGAACTGCTCGCTCTAAGCTAAAGATAGATAGTATAGCTCGCACTAAGCTATAATTAATATAGCTCACACTAAGCTGATAAGGTATACTGCTCGCACTAAGCTGATATATCGAGGCCCTCAAGCTGATATAGTATACCGGTATACTCCTTACATTAAGCTGACATATCTAAGCCGCAGGCTAATATAGTATACCCCTGATGCTCACTCTAAGCTGATAAAGTATACCGCTCGCGCTAAGCTAACATATCAAAGCCCTCATGCTGATATAGTATATTGTTCTCACCAACTAAGAATTTCACCATTTTTATCATACCCGATAAAAACAATCGTGTGTGGGTACACCATCGGCCCTAGCCAAAATACAATATGTTCCCTTTTTGAAAGTCCCACTAATTCCAATAGTCCAAACACACATTTTTGGTGCTGTAAACCGACGCCCGGTATTTTCCAATTAATTATTGAAATTAACAAATTTTTAGGATAAATCCCCAAAATCACAAATCACACTCAATCAGCACAAATTAGCACTCAATTAAATATTCCAACCACACCATTGCAATCAGCACGAAATTCCGATCACTGACTATCCCAGTCTAATTTTCGAAAAATAAAAATTAATTAAATAATTATGAAAAATAATTGATAAATACCAATAATGCACACATCGGCCAGAAAAGCCTAATTAAATATCGAAACGAGCCCGGAAAAATTCCAAGACTCATTAGATAAATACTACGATCTGTTTACTTGCTAATTACACTATTCTAGCCACCTAACATGCATTAACAATTAACTAATTCACTAATCCATTCTAACTAACCACATAATCCAAGCTTAACTTAAACTAATCAATCCTTAAGCATAAATAACTTCCTAAGCAGGATTAGTGAGTAAAATCACTTGATTAGCGATCCAACGGGACCACGACGACGGGGACGCAGAGATGATCGACAATCTCCAAAGCAAAGACACCAAGCGAGGTCGGGAAAGGCTCGAAAATGGGCCAAACAGTGCACAGCAACCCTAGGAGTTTCGATTCTGTGGCTGGGCCGAACAAGGCTGTTCGGGCTCGGCTCGGACTGGAAACAGCGACAGCAACTAGTGGATGGGCTGTAACGGGCTCGGCGGCGCTCGACGGGCAAATAAGCAGCTCCGGCGACGGCACACGGCGGCTGGTGAAGCTAAACGAGGCCTCTAGACGCGCGAACGGACAAGGACAACGGCCAGAGTCGAGCGGGCAAGCAGGTGGCGCGGCTGGCTTGCGGTTGGTGCGATAGGCAAGCGACGGCGACGCAGTGGCTCCAGGCGGTTGGACGGGGCTGCTCCACGGATGAGGGAGCTGCTGGTTGGTTTTTGGGTTTGCTTGGAGACTTTAAGGAGCTGGAATGGGGGTGGTCGATGGGCAAAAAGGAGAAGAAGGGGGAGGGGACAACTTTGGCTCTTGAGGGGGCCACCTTGATCTTCCTCTCTAACCCTTGGTCCCCTTGACTTGGCCCCACTTGCTAGCTGGTTTCATTTGCAATTTCAAGCCTCAAAGCTTCCTCTAGAAGCTCTTGAGATGGTCCAAAAGTCATGGACCAAGGAGGGCTACGAATTTTGGCTTGATTTCCTTCAACTTCCACTTCAATTCCATCTTGAATCAACTCAATTCGGCTCCCATAAATTCCATTATCGAGTCCTCAATTAAATTAACATTTTTCGTCATCAATAGATCCTACTAGTATCCCAATTTCGCGATAAAAAACGGTCCTCTATATCAATTTTTTCCTGCCAAAATTTCAGTTTGCAGAAAAATCTTCGAAGGCTGAGTCGACGTTCCTAAAATGACTTGTGTCATGACAAAACTTTCAATTTCTGAAATCGGATTCAAATGCGCGGTTAATTTCAATCTAGCGTGATTTTAGCGTGACCTAACTTACTAGGTAGCTTTCAAAAAATTTTAGTGCAGATGACTCGTGGTCGATTTTCTTTGAGCCACAATAAACCTCTTCGACACATTGGCGACTCTCGGTGGTCGTGAAAATCTCGAGATTTCAGATACGGACACAAGGTATCAAAACGACATAAAAATCAGTCTAGTGCCGATCAATGAGAATTTCGTAATTTGGTGGAACCACCCACGTTTACCCACGCATCTCTGTCGAACCGACCTATCTCTGATCTCTAATTGACTTTAACTATGTCTTAATGATCTCTACAGATGAGCACGGTCGAGTAGTCGATTGCTGGTCGAATTTCCAAGTCTATTGCGTTAAAATTCCTTAATGACTTCCCCAGATAGTCTAGTTATCTCAGGAGTGATCAGCTTTGAGAATAGCACTATAGGCGCGTCAATGAAAGGCTCGATTATCAAATTGAAAACAAAATTGAAAATTTCAGGATGTCACATCACGTCCCGAACCTCTACAGCCACACAACCCGTGCCCATAGAACATTTACTTATCCTTTGGTCATTCAATTGCGAGGTCCCAGGAGGCGTCATTGACCCAAATCGTAATAACATTAAAACGCACAAGTGAAAATGTGAGCAAATCTCCAATCATCAAATAGTAGGGATAGTTAAAAGCATATTCATATATATATAAGAGCGTTATGAGTCAACGTCTCATACAACATAAATTCAAGAAGTTGTGGACACCTGGAGTGCCAAAACTTGGCACAGAGGGACACTTAAGTGCCAAAAGTTTGGAAAGCGACACTTAAGTGCCCAAATCGGAGCAAAATGGATCATTTAAGTGCCAATCCGGCCAAAATGCAGACGTGGCATTTTCCAGTGACATGCTTAACCGACGTGGCGATTTTTTTAAAAAATTAAGCACACGTGGAGGATGAAAAAGACATCACCCCATCCACTCTGCCTTGACCAAGCTAAATGACGTCATTTTTCCTTAGTGCTAAACGACGTCGTTTTTCTTATTTAGGGTTTAATCAGTCGTCGCTCGCGTTTACACCAGATCTGACGTCCTCTCCATCACCATTCACAGCTCACCGTTCGCAAGTCATCGCGCATTATTGTCACTCGCCGTCGTCGCTCGTCGTCATCGCTCGTCGTCGTCGATTGCCGTCGTCCCTCACCGTTGTCTCTCGCTCAGGTTTGTTCTCTTCTTCCTCTCTCCTGCGGTGAAATTAGGGCTTCGACTTGTTTATTAGGGCTCCAATTTGAAATTTGGGGGTCAGCTGGGAAATCTTGGGCTTGGATGGTATTAATGTGAGATTTAAGGCTCATATGTGGTGCTAGAACCCTATCGGGGGTTCGGATTAACAGTTTAGGATCGGCCTCGAAATGTAGAGCTCGGCGTAAGGCTCGGCGGGGGAAAAATTAAGTCTTAAATGTGGTGCTAGGTACTATGATGTGTGATTTAGGGCTCGGATGTGGAATTGTGATGTGCGAAAGTAATTTGTAGGGGTCAGATGTGAAATGTGATGTGCAATAGTGATTATTAAGGTTCGAAGTAGTTGTCGTGGGGACTTCTAGGCATTTTTTTTTTAAATTGCAGTGTCGAAATTGGTGTCATGAGAACTCATGCTTATCTAGGCACCACTCCATATTTTAAGGGAATGCGACATAATCAAAGAAGCTGTCTGTCGGGTGGGGACCTCGATTTGTCCTGACGGCATCTTTCTAATCAAAGTAGCTGTCGTCCCGAATACTGCATCTTTTCCCTCTTTCTTATCTTTTCTTTAATAAAGAATGTAGGGACCTCCACATGCAATTGTCTGTTGTCCTTTGTGAATGTGGTCCCAAAAGTTAATTGTATTTTTTTCCTCTTTTGTTGCAGAAATGGCTCATGATAAGGACTTTGTTGCTGTCATTGTTTGCTACGATGGGGATTTTGCGATTGGGGAGGATGAGTGGGAGTATAAAGGGGGCGGGAATGAGGGTACTATCTTTGTAGATATAAAAAAAAGCATCTTATATTGGATTTGTTAGAGATATAGTGACATATTTGCCTTGTAAAGTACAAAAGTTACTGTATTGTGTTCCTAGGAAAGGCTTGAGAGATGGTTTGAGACCTTTAGAAGATGATAATGGTTTTAGGGATGTCCTATATCATTATCTTCATGGCGAAGAGGCGAAAGTATATGTTGAATACAATAGTGATAGTGAGAACGAAAATGATGACAGAGATAGCACCCAAGTAGGAGAAGAAGGAGATGGTATTCAAGCTAATACTGAGATTAGGGATGAAGGAGGGCATGATGGACAAGACGGGGAGGAGGACGGGGAGGAGAGGGGCGCAGATGCTGTTTACCAAAGTGATGGTGACATAGGTGATGTCACCATCACTGAATTAGATTGGGAAGTAGCTGAATCCAATGATGGTGATGATGACGATGAAGGGTTGGCTGCTGAAAATTTCTTAATCTTTAGTGATGACGACGATGACGAGCTTACACAGTCAAGGAAAAAACAAATGGACTTTTTATCATATAGATTTGCAACTTTGCAAGTAGTTAATGAAGTTCCAAATAGAGACGAAGGCCCTGCAGATGCTGCTGGTGTTAGTGGCCAGGAGACAGATTATGAAGAAAGCATCAAGATTGCTACTTCCCAGGACGAGCTTGAAGAAGATCAATGAGATGTGCGTAGAAGGAAAAGTAAGTTTCCTTCCTATGATCCATCCATTGCCTCTCCTACTTTGTCAGTAGGTATGAAATTCCAAGATGCGAAACAATTTAGGGAAGCTATACTGAAGAATTCCATTGCTGCACAAAGAAATATTGACTTCATTAGAAACACTAAGAACTTTGTTAGAGCTAAGTGTTCGCAGCAAAATTGTCCATGGAAGATTTACAGCGCGTTTGTTAAAAGGAGTGGGTCTTTCCAGATTAGAGCCTACCAAGAGGAACATAGTTGTTCCATTAATTTTCAAAACAAAAGAGTAACAAGTGCATGGTTGTCCAAGCACTTCTTCGATCTGATCAAGCTGATGCCCGAGATGAAAAGTACTAACTTTAGGATGCTGGTGAAGGAGCATGTAGGCATCAATGTATCTATGAATTAATGCAAAAGAGCAAAGCAAAATGTGATAAAGATACTTATTGGTCAGTATGGCAAGGAATATGGGCAGGTGTGGGAGTATGCTTGGGAGTGTAGGCTGCAAAACCCTTCAAGTAGAGTGTATGTAGAGGTGGTGGAGAGGCCGCTTCCTGATAGTGGGACCAGGTTTGACAAGTTTTATATGTGTTTTGATGCATGCAGACGGGGATTTTTAGCTGGTTGTAGGCGGATTATAAGATTGGATGGCTGTTTTTTGAAGGGCTTGTGCAAGGGAGGATTGTTGGCGGCGATTGGAAGAGATGTGAATAACCAATTGTTCCCACTAGCTTGGGCTGTTGTAAGGATTGAAAACAAGGAGGATTGGTCCTGGTTCTTGAAAAATCTGATGGTTGACTTAGAGATAACAAACAGGGAAGGGTGGACGTTCATGAGCGACCAACAAAAGGTAATGCTTGCTTTTTGAAAAATTTAGTCAATTGTTTGCTTTGTAATATTAACATGTTATTTGCTTACATTTCTTACTTTGAATTATTGTAGGGATTGGTTCCAGTAGTAGCCGAGTTGTTGCCCCATGCTGAACATCGAATGTGTGCACGGCACATATACGGGAATTGGGCAAAGACCTACAAAGGGGATAAGCTGCAGTTGCAATTTTGGCAATTAGCAAAGAGTACAAACATGGCTGACTTTAGGATAGCCAAAGAAGGATTGCTTCAGTTGACAAAGGAAGGTTGTGCAGCACTATTTCAAACAGAACCGAAGCATTGGTGCAGGGCATTCTTTAATGAGGAATTCAAGTGCGATCACATTGACAACAACATATGTGAATCATTTAATGCGAAGATAATAGATGCCAGATGCAAACCAGTCATCTCAATGCTTGAAGATATGGTCATGACTCAGCTGCACAAACAAAGAAATGAGGCTGCAAAGTGGACTAGACAATGTAGTCATAGGATTGCCAAGAAGTTGGATGAGAACTTGGCTACAAGTAGGCATTGTCATCCCATTTGGAATGGAGATGACGGATATGAGATAATAAAGGGTTCCGATAAGTATGTTGTCCATCTAGGTACGAGGAAGTGTTCATGTAGAGCATGGCAACTAAGTAGAATTCCTTGTGCACATGCCATATGTGCCATCCAGTTGAAGGGCCACAATCTAGAGGATTACATTGATGATTGGTACAAAAAAACGAAATACCTTGTTTCGTATCAGTTCATGATGCAGCCAATTAGAAGTAACAAGTTTTGGGAGCCAACAGATCATGAAGCACCTCAACCTTTGCCACTGAAGAAGAAAATGGAAAGGCCAAAACGAAGACGAAGAATGGCAGAGGGAGAGGTCTCGGGTTAGCAAAGAATGAGCAGGATAGGTGCAAAGATAACGTGCTCTTATTATCGCGTAGCAGGGCACAACATTAAAGGTTGTCAATTGAGGAAGCAACAAGAACAGTTGAGGCCAACTGAGGGGCCTAGTGAAGAGACAGTTGGAGAAAGGCAAACAGAAGGGTTAAGTGAGTCGACTGTTCTTCAGTCGACAACCAGAAGCCCAATAAGTCATAAAATTTATGTTTATGTTGCTTTATGGTTTATCATAAATATAAACATAATATCCTATTTGGCCTTGTATGTAATGTCTTTGTCAAGTCACGAGAAGAACCCCAATAAGTCATGAAACTGAAGGGCTTATTCGAAGAAGGCAAAGTAGAAGACGGCCAGTTGAAGGATTGGCCCAAGTAGTTACACGACCAATTCAGTCGATTGCTCTTTAGCAAAGAAAGAAATACCCAGTAAATTCAATAATTTGTATTCAGTTATTCTTTCTTTACGTTATTATATATAACCCGATGTTATATTTATGATGTCTTTTGCTTCTTTCTCAGGTTCGAAGAATGCAAGTTGGAGCTCAATTGCCAACTGAAGGGCCATCACAAGAGCCACCGCAAGGGCCACCAGAAGAATCACTATAAGGGTCACCACAACTACCACCAGAAGGGCCAACAGAAGGTGTCACTGAAACTGAAAGCTTACATAGAAGGACAACTACAAGAAGGCCATGTGAAGGGGTAGCTACACAAAGGCCATCTAGAAGACGCCGAACTAAAGAATTGGTTGAAGAAGCCCCAGCTATAGCTGAAGGGCCAAAAGAAGGACCCAAGAAAAAATAGGCAAGACAAGGAGCCAACAAATCATAAGTTTTTGAAAGAGACGCCCCTATTCAAACAAGAGGGGCACTTGGGAATAGGTTAAGACAATATGGCTATGGCCTTTATACAGATGAGCGTACTGGAATAGTCATTCTGAATGTAAGTTTCATTGGCTGCATTTAATTTAATTTATACTGCAGACTTTTGCTGACAATTTATTGTCTTTTTGTAGCCTGGGAGAAGTTTAGAGGTTCTTATCTCTCAAGGCCCGACTCAAGAATCAACGGCTACACCAACAAAGAAGAAGAAGAAATCATCAGTTGCGCCAACAAGAAAGAAGAGCAAGAACCCAGTTGCAGGTGCATTTGAATCAATTCAGCTTGGAACAGTTGCAACTGCACCTCCTTCTGAATCAATTCAACCTGGGACATTTGCAACTCAATCTGAGTCAGTGGATACTAAGAATGTTGAAGAAGAAGTTGCACGTCCAATTAGAAAGAGTACGAGGATTATGAATCAAGTGAAAAGCCCATCAAAAAGAGCACGAAGAAAGGGTGTTGTGCATATTGATTGATGAGATGGGACGTGATAGGATTTGTGGAGCTTAGGAGTCAGTTTTGTAAATGTTTATCAATGGAATGTTTGTCATTCCTAACTTGCTATGGATGGTTATCTTTTTTTTTTCTTTAGTTTGTCATTAATTTTATGAGACTTAATTTCAATATCAATGGAATGATCTTGCTGCTTGTCAAACTCTTTTGCTTTTTGTAATATATGGATTATGCTTTTACTTGCTGCTGTTGGTGTTAGGTCTGTGGTGGTAGTTGGAGTGCTGGTGTGGCTGGTGGTGGTGGATGGTGATGCTGAAGTGCTGCTTTTACTTGCTGCTGTTTGATACTTGGTGTTGGGTCTGTGGTGGTAGCTAGAGTGCTGGTGTGGCTGGTGGTGGTGGATGGTGATGCTGGAATGCTGCTTTTACTTGCTGCTATTTGATACTTGGTGTTGGGTCTGTGGTGGTAGCTAGAGTGCTGGTGTGGCTGTTGGGTGGTGGCCGGGTACTAATGTGGTGGCTGGGGTGCTGGTGTAGCTGGTGGTGGTAACTGGTGATGCCTGGTGGTTGTGGGTTTGTGGTGGGGGCTTATGCTGCACCTGGTGCAAGTGTGCAGTGTGTACATCTTACACCAGGTGTACCGGTGCAAGCTAGTGCAAGGCTCAGCTTGCACCAGTACCTTTTGCAGCAACACCACCAGCACGGTGGTGGCTGGAGTGCCTAGTGTGGCTAGTGGTGATGGCTAGTGGCGATGGCTAGTGGCGCAGCCGGTAGTGGTGGCTGGCGCAATTTTTAGAGAAAACCTACAAAAAATTGGCACTTAAGTGTTCACTTTTAACTACGTGTGACACTTAAGTGATCACTTTAATAATAACTTGACACTTAAGTGATCCTTTTTTCATCGCGACTAGCACTTAAGTGATTACTAAATACAACTTATGACACTCGGGTAATCACTCGTGTTTGTCTTGTGTATATGCTGGTTTGCAGCAAAACAGAGAAGGTGATGATAATTTAACTTATGGCAACTCCATTCAATTCCAATATTTGCTGCTAGTTTATGTTTATATTCACAACACATTGACTCAATACACATCCATCATTATTGGTTTATATTCAAGAACAAGCAACAACACAGTACAAACAGCATCTAATTCACTCATTCCCTTTCCTTAACCTCATTACAAACACAAGATGTAACCGACAATACATATGACAGCACAAATAACAACAAAGCCACAATGATCTAGTGGAACAACACAAACTTCTTCTCATCTTTCAAAAAGAAAAAAACCTACATTTAATCCAAAACAATTACATTTCTCCATTCATTTTTAACTATGGTAGTCGGAGAAACTTTTTCTCATCTTCAAGTGCTTTACATTTCATCATAAAGTATAATAGACAACAAAACAACACCATAATAAACGATTGATAACACTTCCGTTCAATATTCATCCTTGAAACTTCATTCTTGAAAAGTTTAGCCGAAAATGCTTGAGCTTGCATTGAGTCAACATCGTCCAAGTCGTCCATGAACATAGATGAAGATTGATGTCTTTTATCAAGTATATCCAATATCACCTCTGTTGCTCAGTGAGAGAATTTCGCATCAACCCATTTAAAGTATTTGCACTTCGACCCTTCTTTATATCTGGCGCATCCATAAAATCTTCTCCCAGGATTCATTCGAGTCCACAATGTTCTTCTTGGACACGGTAATCCACAAAAACAGAAACTCTGGCCTTCTCCTTCGCTTCGATGAGAGGAATTTGAGGCACTACTGCGAGTCTTGCTATCCATTTCCAATATTCGATGATGGAATTTTGGGCAAATCAAAATTAGGGTTCGAGACTAGGATTCGAGCACTTCAATAGGGATTTTAGTTGATTTAGGGTTTTAGATTTGGGGCAATTTGGGCGACGACGACGTTTTGGCAAATTTAGGGCTTATATTTTGGCTAACTATGGAAACGGCGTCGTTTTGGGTGAGTTAAAGCTGAGTCAGCTCTCCGGCGAGCCACCTAGGCAAGCAAAAATAATAAAATATTGCCACGTAGGATTTCCGGCAAGGTCCACCGGAGGTGGCACTTAAGTGTCCTACTTTTCAAAAAAAGTGGCGCTTAGGTGTCACTTCCCTAACTTTTGGCACTTAAGTGTCTCCTCGTGCCAAGTTTTGGCACTTGGGCTGTACTTTCCTCTAAATTCAAGGGTTAATCAACTAGCATCTTCACTTCTGATACGCCTAACCACTTCACCACGAGCTCCTTCAAAAAGGGTTCAGGGATATACCCACACCTCTAATACTACGAGGGTGGTTCAAAAAGTGTTAACACCCCTCGTCTACCTAAACCCCAATGGCCTCCGAGGTTCAAGCCTCCCACATGGTGACCAGTGCAGGGTTGATCTCGGGGTCAAACACCTCCCCATCAAGAACGTCCCCATTCTTGGCATCCCAACTAATACCGCCCCAAAATCCTCTAGCATCCGGCGAACTGTCGACGCTGCGGATGGGATCGTGGCTCTTGCCCCCTACCTAAAAGTACCAGGCCACGAATCGGTGTGGCACGAGGTTAGGCAAACCCTCATTTACCCAAATGGTCGTGACATATCATGTATAGTGCACGTCGACCACTCCCACTATCTGGCACTCCATAACCTCTTGACTATGCTCAACAAAGAGGCCAAAACAAATCTAATGGAATGGTTCAGCCATTCTTAGGGCCTAAAAACATTTCAACAGACAAATATGAGATAAAATCAATGAGTATACTTCTTAGATCTCGCGTAGGGAAGTCATTCACCTCGAAAGCACCTTAAACATGCAAATATCCATCGATGGCGAAACATGGCATCACTCCCATCAATCTCATGACAACTTGTCTACTATACAAAGCCATCAATGTAGATGCATAAACAATTTCGTAACATAAATTTCATGCTCTCAAGCCAAACATATGAATGCACATTATGATCTAAGTCATGCGCTTATACCATGCAATAATCCAGATCTCATCACATACGAATCTCATGTACTTCCCATACACATTTGTCCAAATTATTATGTCTACTCAGGACCCAAAGTCAACCCGAAGGTTCGCAAATCATTCGACATAACCGGGCATCGTCTCACCTCATCGAGCATAGCATCCCATTGACTTGGGGGTATTCCTATAAGAAGCTCCATTCCGAAATCCATCCACGAACGACATCCCATTGACTTGGGGACATTCGAACTTAATTGGGCATTGTCTCGCGTAAAACGCCTCAAGATGGATTCACACCCTACGTAAAACACATCAAGGTCTTAGATTATCACACGGGCATGCCATCACATACTCAATTTATTATCTTTCTCATTTAACCCATGTGATGCTCGTGCAATATGCAACTTCACTTGTTAAATGCCATTGTTCCATACACGTACATCATTTATATCACACACATATGCACCATTCACTTCCCAAACCCATGACACATAATCTACATATCATGTTTAACCACTAATTTACATGGCACATAACCCAAATGACATGTTTAACCACTAAACCACATGTCACATAATCCAAATGACATAGATAATTACTAAACCACATGGCACATCATCCAAATAACATGTTTAACCACTAAAACACATGGCACTTCATTCAATTGACATGGATAACCACTAAATTACATGGCACATAACCCAAATAATAAGTTTAACCACTAAACCACGTGGCACATAATCCAAATGACGTGTTTAACCACTAAACCACATGTCACATAATCCAAATGACATAGATAATCACTAAACCACATGGTACATCATCCAAAGAACATGTTTAACCCCTAAACCACATGTCATATAACCCAAATAACATAGGTAATCACTAAACCACATGTCACATAACCTAAAAAACATGGATAGTCACTAAACCAAATGGCACATCATCCAAATAACATGTTCAACCACAAAACCACATGACACATCACTTAAATGACATAGATTACCACTAATCCGCCCTAAACTACTCCCTAAATGCAAGAAAAGCCCTAATCAAAGGCTAGAAAGCCACTCACGGATGACTCGAGCTCCGAAACACATCGAGGGAGAGGGCTACAAGGCCGGACAGTAGCTGGATGGCGGTCCGATGGTCACATGGTGGTGATCTGGCGGCGTTTGATGGAGCAAGAAGGCGGTCCGACATCGGGGGTTTGACGGGTGGTCGTCGGTGAGGAAAACAAGAGGAAAATGAAGAAATGAGCTTGAAATGAAGATGAGAAAGGAGGTGGTGGCTTCGGTGGTGTCAAGGGGAAAGAGAGAGAGTGTGTGTTTTCAAAATTACAAGTGAGGAAAAATGAGAGAGAATGAGGGAGAGAAAGGGTGCCGGTGTGAGGGGGAGAAAGAGAGTGTGGTCTTGTCCTCATTAATGCCTCCATCAATTCCATTGTCTCTTGTCCATCATGGTTGCCCAATTTAGAAGCAAAATCTAGCATTTAATGGAAGGATTTGCACTCACGTACATAGGTTGAGACTAAGCTAGGCTAGGTAGCCTTTCTTCCTCCTCTTTGCCACCCAATTCATGACCGCCCCCTTCACTTGCCCTATTCCATTTTTATCATTTTGTCTTAGTACGATGAGAGGGCATTTCGATCATTTCACCAAGATTTCACACTATTCATGCACTATTCACGTCCTTTTGTGCATTTAATACTAAGATTGTACCATGATGGTCCTAAAGGCTGGAGAAGCCTATGGACTACCCCTTTGAGCCGCCCACCTCATGGGCTTGGGCCCTTGGGCTGCCCATTAAGGGCGTAGGCCCAATTGGGCCTTGCTCCATGGGCTTGGGCCCATTGGGCCGCCCAACGTGGGCTTGGGCCCACTTGGGTCCTCGCTCATGGCCTGCTTCCACTTCTCCGAACTTGTATACTCTTGCCGATGAAAAACCTTGTTTTCGCTCCCAAATGCCATTTTACGATGCCTTTGTGATCTATCGATCCTCAAGACACTCTCGTCTGACGATCACTTGCCGGAATAATTCCGTTCTAAAAAATCGGGTTGGAACAAGGATGTCACAATTAGTCAACTATGCTAATACCTCAAAATCTTAGATCTAATCTAGTGTAGGAAATTATCTTTCTCACTTTAAGCAGCTTGAGAAGATGAAACAGACTTAAATGAAAGTTTTACAAGAAAAAAACTACCACATCGTAGTTCAACCAATGACTCGAATCTACACTGAGAAACACATCATTTATGCGGATTGTCGATGAATGGCTCCCTTATATCAAAGAAAACAATCTCAATTCCTGAAGTTAAAGTCATTAAACACTTCAGCATGGTGTCAGAAGGAAAAGAGCGAGAAAAGGACAAACTCTTACTAGTAAACAAGCATATGCGATCGCTGGCTGCATTCAAATTATCCTCCCATCAAATACTTTTTGCATCGAGCTTTTTGATTTTCCATCTAAAAAAACTACCAACAATCTGGACGAGTAGAACAATACAACGAAAAATTAGGTGAATTGATTTTTAATGAGCTGAAATGGAAGTCATCCGATACAAAAGATTCGAAAAGTATAAAAGAGAGGTGTGCCGCTCAAGGTAAATGGGCTCTAGGGCAAAGTAGAGAAGGGCCGCTAGATTGCAAAGACTTGCTTCCATTCGTCCGAGATGCTGATTATGGTGAGAGCCTTTTACTGTGGCACATTGCCACCAAACTATGTCAACACTAATGAAAGGACAAATGACCACCATAAAATCAGTAAGATCTTGTCAGATTACATGCTTCATCTTATGATCAAATGACCTAGTATGATGTCTATAATGGCTGAGATTGGCGAAATAAGGTTTTGAGACACTTGTGCTGAGATGGACAAGTTCATCAGTGATATCTCTTAAGGAAGCAAGAGAAGATAACAAAGGAAAGTGCGTGCAAAAGTCTCCTGGGTGTTCCTACATAAGTGAAGCTTGCTCATGTGAAAGGAGACAGAAGCAAATATGTGCTTTTTGATGCGTGTATTCTCGCAAATGAGTTGGACAAATTAAGGAGACCAAGTGGGAGATTGCGAGTGAAGTATGGTTGGAATTGCTGGCGTATGCTGCGATTCATTGCTGACCTTACAATCATGCTCAACAACTCAGTAAAGGAGAGAAACTTGTCACCTTGTTTTGGTTATTAATGGTACATCTTGACTTGAGTGGACAATTCCAAATAGTCAAGGGTCATGCTAGAGCAAAGTTGATTGTTCATAAATAATTGGGGTAAGTTGTAATTGGGGCAAGTTGCCGAGTCGGCAAAGGCAAAGGCTCCTACCTACTAATTCCATTGAGATTCTCCTATTCATTTGTTTACACTTTTGTTTTGTTCCTTCTTGTAATGAGTGTGCTTATTCGTCATGAGTACCTTGTTGAAGTGTCCTTCCCTGTAAACTCTAGCTGTTCAATTTATTTGATATCCTGCGATCCTATGCAATTCTTTGAATCGAAAGACAGAATCTCACACGAACTACATCCAATTGCACTCATTTATTATTCGTGTCACAAATTTAATGTTGAATCAGCAATAGAAAGTAACATTCTTAAGTCAAAACAAGAGGATATCTGTCGCTTCGTCTAAAATATATTCTTGTCCGAAAGAAAAGCATTTTCTACGTAAATTACGTATTCTTTATATAAGTGATCATACCAATGTAAACTGTTAAATGTTGTGATTGATTTGGGGAAAAGGGAATCAAAACTAAGGCAAACCAATGGTTTCACTCTTTTTACTCCTACACCAAACCCAAATGGATAAACCTAGTCCGTTTCGTCCTGATTTTGTTTTCCTGGACGACCCAAAGAAACAATTTTCTTCTTTTCAACTAAGCTGAATTTACCACAGGATTAAAGTATTGTGAAAATAGGTGACCCGGTAAAATAAACAAAATAAGAAAATAAATTAGACACTATATTTACACAGTTTGATTAGTTTAAACTACTACACATGTAAAGCATCATATGATTTCACTTACATCAAAAGATACAGTAAAGAGTATAACCATACTCGAATTATTCAGACATTGATTGTGTTTCTCAGCCCTTAATAACATGTCACAGTTTCTTGTGGGATAATCTCTCAATCTCATAAAGAAATACACAACATCTACCACAAGATTTAATTGGGAATGGATCTTCTAGGTGTGGAATGAGGGTTGTTGAAATGTGGAAGTTGATGGATCTTACAATTAAATTAAAGTGAAATCACATGAGAAATAAATGAGGTATGGTAAAAAACACAAGAGATTTGTATGATTTGATTCGAGTATTGATACATATCTACGAAGAAAGCCAATGACAAATAATCTATTAATGATTAAAGAATCACAGAGTTACAATCATTTACATGCTTTCCACTCTTAGATTACACTAAAACCTTATTAGGATTAGGTGCACAAACACAATAAAATAGAGAGTAAAAGAAAGAGAAATCAACACATAAGATTTATCTTGGTTTACTCTTAAATTAGGACTACATCCAGCAGAAAATTCCGATATAATTGGCACCTTCCTACTCTATCTTACAAGCATTAATTTATTTATATATATATACAACAGAACTTATTTATGAGCCCAAACCCAAATTATTTATAAAATATGGGCTCAAACTATAAAACTTCTTTGGCGGCTAGAGCACTGCCCCCTAAACTCCCGTTGGGACAACTTGGCCCCTGGAGTGGAACCCCGTACCTTCCTATCAATGGGGAGTATGAACTACACTCCAACAAATCCATAAAATTTACAAAAATGCAATTTAGTTGATGTAAAATTCACAGCACAAAACATAGAATGTTCGCTGCTCTTATTCACTCTGCGTGTGCTAGAGGCAACTCCAAACTGAGAGGTCCCTTTTTCTTCTTTTTCTTTTCTTTTTCTTTTTACCATTTCTTGTGCTGCTCCTTCTAAAGAAAAAGGCTACCGTGCGGTCAAAACAGAAGAGACGTATACGAATCCTTTTTCACGATCAAACCCGTGTTGACCGACCACTATTGAGGAAGGAAAGAAAGTGACGTCCCCCTTCCTTCATTTTTGTTCGACTAATGTATGTGTAGTTCCTTTGTACAGCAATTGATTTTATCAAACTCCAATACTCACAAATAGTCCAACACACAGAAGGATTCAGTCAAGAATTTTGATCAACATCCTCTAATTTGAATCCGGCTTCAAATATTCAAACTTGAGACATAATTTTACCACATATGTGTGGAGCAGGAAAAACAACTTTGGGACAAAGTATTTTGAATGATCGGAGATACCCACAACCTTCCATCCCAAATTTTGGCTATATTCTTCGCATACCTTGAGGAAAGAAGTGGACAAGCTAAAAGTGATCGTGTTTGGTTTTTCAAGGAGTTACAATGTGATTTGGATGAATTGAGCCATTTTAGCATCATGGATTTGGAAGCTATGAACTGTGTCACGCCCCGAACCCCGGGTACGCGCACATCTCTCGGCGGTCGATTAAAAATACGACGTAGGGATAGTAAAAACTCACAACAAAAGTTGCCGAAAACAACTTATTTATTTAACCACTGTTGTCCCTAGGAAGTTTAATGATTTACAAATCCTTACACTGGCAACTTCCAACTAACCCTCTCAAAAACCTTAAGGGACTAGGGCAACCAAAACTTCACTAGTGACGGGGCCAGCCAAAGGTGTCGCATCTCACGCCCACCACATCCGCACTCAGCAGATCTCCACACTACGGCCCCGAAAAAGGTTAGCCCATGACGAGATGAGATAAATCTCAGCGAGTCAAAACCCTAAGCCCCGTTTAGGATGCAAATTCGCCTAGAAGGCGATCGTAAACACGCACCATATAGAACTCACATCGCATCGGCACATCCCTGCACATTGGTGCATCACATATGCATTTATAGATACAACAAGCATAATTAATAACCAGAACACATCATTTTCATCCTTCAAACATTCACATGGGTCCCAATTATAAGACAAAACCATTATGACACGTCACATACCGTGGCACAAAATTTTGCCCCATAATTAGGCGCAACTATCACAACCATTCAGGCGTGTTCCAATTATTACGACCCATCGGCCACGGCCAACTCGAAAGTCAGTGGTCATCCGGCATAACCAGGCATTGTCCTGCCCTGTCAGGCACGGCATTATCCCGCGTACTCATACACCTTAGGACAGCATTCCATAAAGGAGCATCGATCCGGCCTCAACCGCGACTTGGCATCCCGTTGACATAGGGGAATCCGAACTTAATCAAGCATCATCCCGTATATTCATATGCATCAAGACAAGTTCATCACCCCGCATATTCATACGCATTAGGGTATTTAGGCGATCACACGAGCACATCATCAATCAAAACCATTTCTTATCTTCCGTCAATCAGCCCAAAACACCAAATTTCCCTTTCAAATAATAAACCTTGCAACCCATTTTTTTTTCAAAACTTTTCGAAATAAATTCGTAGGTGCTCATGTACTCAAAATTGATCCACCAAAATTTGTACGCACCTAGTTTAAAACCTTATTGTTTTATTAAGCATATAAGTTTTGGTGTCCAAACCCAACACCTCATTGTGTTTCTATTTAAAAGCTTATAAAGCCATCTTTTGACATAAAAATCTGAACTAACATAGAGCAACCGATATCATAATATCACGCATAAGTTCTAAGCATGCCAAAATTCAACCAAATCACAAAATATACATTTTCTAACAAGCAAGACACCAAGAACAACCACAAGACCACAACCAACCCTAACCGACAAAAACCAAGTCCACTCGCACATCTCCAAGTTTAATTCCATAAATATAACCAAACGAATTCAAAAAATTCTCAAATTTGTATATGTTATAAAGGACACTTAAACAAACACTTTTCATGTAGACACATTGACCCAGATCTTTCTAGAATGAGAGCAATAAATCTCCCAAACCGTTACCAAAATTGTGTCCGTGTCCAGAAATTATGTTTTCCGAATCAGTTTGGTTTGAGATCCAAAACTTGTTTGTTTGCTCTGAAATTTGAATATGTTAAACTTCAAGATATGATGAAAAAATTTTGTGAATAAACTGTTTTGAAAATCGAACCCTAAGAGTTGATAAAAATCCTTTAGACACCAAAAGGTCATGGGTTCTAGCACAAACTGAGATTCTGCTTTACATGAAACGAAGCTGAAATCTTGTTCTTTTAGATCCATAAAAATCTTGAGTAAAATATATGTCATCCATGAAGATGTTTAGAACATTTTTCAAGAGGGAAGCAACCTCAAAATCGTAACACATTTTAACCCACACAAATAGCAAATAGCGAGGGTCCAGTAAACGGATCTGAAATTAAGCTAATCCAACTTAACACTAATCTAACCAAGCTAATTAACACTAATCTAACCCCATAAGCACAATTAACAACCTAATCAATGATTAGGGAGTTTTTTTTTTTTTTTTTTGGTCAAAACTACTCTATTCCTATTCTACACTCACTCTCAGACTTTTTGCGCTGCCTCTTGTAGGGCGTGGGAGTCGAAACCCACTTTTGAAACTTATGCGTCCCCATCCCATCCCCCTGAGAATGTGGGGATTTGAACCCCTCACCTCCCCCTTCCATGTTGGAAGGGTGGCCACTAGGGCGAATCCCAGTGGTTCAAGGATTAGGGAGTTAACTCACTGGAATTCATTGGCGGCGGGCTCACGGTGACGGCAACACGATGGCAGCGAGAACCCAAGACTACCGTGTCTTGAACGGAGGCTTGACGGAGCTGGGGTTGGCCCTACAAGCTCACGGCCAAGGAGGGGCTTGGCTACTGGAGTTGCGGTCTGTTTGTTGAGACGGGTGGCTGTTCGGTGGCTGTTGGCTGTGGAGCGTCGACGTTGGTGGGGCTGAGGGCGCTGGCGGTGCTGGTGGTGTGGACTGTGCTAGCATTATGGGGTGGTGCGGCAGCAAAAAATGAAGGAGTTGAGGCTGGCGTGGAGCTGGATGAGCTAGTAGGCTGGAACGGTGAGTGGTGGGATGAGGGGCGTGTGGATAGAGATGGACTAAAGTGGCGGTGGTATTGGAGTTGGCGTGGCTATGCGTGTGGCAGCAAGGTGGAGGAAGAAGCAGAACCAGAGAGGAAAGGGGAAAGCTACATGAGAGAAGAATTGTGGGAGGAAGAAAAAGGAAGGGAATGGCAAAAGGGGGAGGGGGAAAGAAATGTGCATGGGTGAGGGATGGAAGAGAGAGAGGAAGAATGCAAGTCAAGGCACTAACCAATGAGAAGCATTGGCCAAATATCTAAACACTCATAACTAAGGCCTCAAAGTCTTCATGCCCAAAGGTCAAGGGCTCCTCCGATCACAAATTAGCCCTCATTTCTCACAAAATAAACCATTTTGGGGACCAAATAATCCATTTAATCAGCCCATCCGAATTTCTCTTTCTTGATTGTCCGAAAACCAATTTTTCCGCAAAATTCCGAACTCGACGAAATTTCTCCGAAAGATGAGACGACATCCTATAAATGAATTGTGACACGCTCGAACGTCCAATTCTCAAAACAGAATTCAATTTTGTGGTTAAAATCGACTGAACGCGTTTTTAGTACGACCTAACCTATCGAGTAGCTTTTAGGGATTTTAACACGTTTGACCCGTGGTCGATAATTTACGATCCACATTTGTGCATCTCCGAATCGTAGACAACCCTCGGTGGTCACATAATCACGAGGTTTCAATTACGTGTCCCGAGTATAATATCGATAGAAAATCGAGTTATTACTATTCGACGCGAATATTGCAATCGTGCGGAACCACCCGCAATTCGACTACATATTTCCGTCAAATTGACCATTGCCGATTATTATGGTCGAGCGGTTGATGTCCGATCGAATTCTCTAGTCTGTCGCGTTTATATCCCTTAACGGCTTCACCTAATAGATTAGTTAACTCGAGAGTGATCAGTTCCGAGTAAATTAACCATAAGCGCATTGACGAAACAACCATTTCATATATCCGAAACCAGGGTCAAATTTCAGGATGTCACAAACTGTCTACCTACCGGCCAAAGATACCTACTTGGGGCGGATGAAGTTTGGTGCACGGATGACTGGCTTGAGGAGTTATATGAAAAGCTTGAAGCAAAGAGAGACAGATAGGTTTTCTTATGGACTGCCTGCGGATAGTGGTGGTGCGTTGTGGGTCATCACCAGGATAAGCTGAACTCAGGGAAAGAGGATGATGGTAGGCGATGATAAATGGAGATATCTCCGAACAACATTGAAAAGTATCACTTGAATGAGAAAAGGTTTCAGGTTATATCCAACACCATGGGTATGGCTTACCTTTATCTGCTAAGGCTTTAGCAGAGATGGAAAGGAAACTGTGTCGAGATGTTGGTTGAATCTCTCTCTCTCCCTCCCCCCCGGGGTCTACTTTACCCCATGCCAATATTTCTGTACTTCCATCTATATAATTAGTTTATGCATCTATATATAATTTCTTCTACTCAGACAACTATTCCCCCACGTGTAACCTTTCTTACGCTGAGGTTATGTAAATTGTAGATGTAGCCCGAGTTCTCAAACAGGTGGTGTGACTCTCCTTTTTTCCATTTCACCGAATTGTATAGATTTAGATAGACGATGGATCGTGTCCTTTCACAAAATTATTATATGCACAACGTGTAGTTAGCTAAATAATATATGGAGCCATCTAAATAGTATCGATTTAAATTGTCTTACATTCTTGCCTCACAAAGACCCGTTCTACTCAGTTATAACTCTCCTAATATAAAGGATTCAGCAATTTAAAAAAAAAAAACTCCACTAAAATCAGTGACTAGTTTTCCAATCAAATGACCAAGTATCACGAACGGATTTGAGGTCTCATACTTTCAGCGGAGCAAACAAATGACCATTGAAAATCATTACAAAGGAATTCAGACAGACAATAAAGTCGGACAGAGCTTCACTAGCGAAGGATTATGCGTTTGTCACGATACAGAATTAGCACATGAGCCTAGCTGTCCCTTCACCCTTTCTCAAATAAGAACAGTTTCTGCATAAACTCTAGTTTTTCTCCCGGGGGCTTCTTAACCCCAAGCAGGTAAATTTGGCCGGCTGGCCGGTTAGGAAACGGTTCATAGCTTCTAGAAGCTCTGTTGCTTCTGACACATTTACAGCTCTGGGTGCTGTAATATGAAGTTTTAACTTTAGGTAGACCTGAACCGCCAGGTCACCGTGCGCCTGCCCAATGATGAGGCGACACCTAGCTCCACGTGGAGACAGGCCCACCATTATTTTCAGTCAAATTTTTGCGCCCCTACCCTCTTTTCATTAACCACTGGGATTCGCCCTAGTGGCCACCCTTCCAACAAGGAAGGGGGAGGTGAGGAGTTCAAATCCCCACCTTCTCAGGGGATGGGATGGGGACGCGTAAGTTTCAAAAGTGGGTTTCGACTCCCACGCCCTGCAAGAGGCAGGGCAAAAGTCTGAGAATGAGTGTAGAATAGGAATAGAGTAGGACTGACAAAAAAAAAAAAAAAAAACCCTCTTTTCATTAAATGCTTCGTTCTTCTACTAGACCAACCATCACTTTTCAGATAAGGTTTTACGTCCCCCATCTCTCTCTTCATTAAATGTGTTGCGATAGGGCGAGCGATCGAACAATAATATAGACAGAAAAGAAAAATAAATCGAACACCAGATTTACGTGGTTCAGTCGTAAAGACCTACGTCCACGGGGAGAGCAGCAGCGAATTTCACTATAGATCAAGCGATACAAGGAGATTACACACTCAAGTCACTCAAACACTCTCTCGGTGTTTCCCAAACCCCAATTTAACCCAAAACCCAACTCACGGCACAAAAGTTATCACACAAGCTAAAAAACAAACGCTGAAAAAGAATTCCTTTTCTTGATCGCGCTTCAGCTTGAAGACATGCGGCTCCTCCTTTTCTCTCGTACGGGTGCAGCAGCAACATGCACCGAAAAAGAAGAGAAACCCTGTGTAAAACACTTCTGCTTTTATACGTGTGAGGCTTCGTAGGGTTTTCTACGTAGGATTCGGCGGCTCCTTCTTACGTAGGGGATCAATACACGCACACGCCCAGGGAGGAAACTTGTATTCTTTATTATATAAATGTGCCCAGAGTCAAAGTTTGACTCTGGGCCCCACAGCAATTGATTCCTTTCTCCGTGACGTCTTGGACGTTGCTTCCTTCGAAGCTTTTGTTTTTCATGTGTGCCCAAAAGTGGGCCCCACGTAGATCACTTCCTTCTTCACGTGCAAACTCCTTCGGCGTGGATTGGATGAGGAAACTTGCTCCTTTTAATTTTATTTCCTCTTTTTGTAATTCCTTTGCGAGTCCACCAAATTTCGCATTTTAGCAAACGCTCAAACTCGAGTCATATTTAACAATCTCCACCTTGGCTCGACGTTTGAGCCAAGTCACAATCGCTTCGCAAAAAAAATTCAAACTCCGCTGCTACTTTCCCATAGCCCCGATGGGCTCAACCGCCACAGATATTATCCAAGTCCAAGCATCGCTTGAACTTTGCCATAACCGAGGACCTCATCAGAATACCAACTCCACATGCACCTTTAACTGCTCCGCAAGGATTTTCTGACATAACCTCCTCAACCGCAGATAAAGTAAAACCATTATTGCATCTATATCTGTCAGGAGATCGAATACATACCTTGTCAATATCAGCAGTTACAGCAAACATTAGCTCTATAGGCTCCACCTCGCTATGAGCACCATCTGTGTCAATTACTTTGCTAGTACCCGTATATGCTACCTCAGGAGTTTCTGGTCGCAACTCCACCTCAAGCTGAACACCGTTCAGATCCGTTTGAATACTGCTATAATTACCCCTAGCCAAAAGTACTGGAGACTCATCAAGGGTAACTTCTCTGCTGTCAACAGGTGAATTTATATCCGGCCACCACAACTGATTGCCCCACTCACCTTGTGCATAGCCATGGAATATGCACCTTGCCCTCCAATCAAGCTTACCATCACTCACTCGAAAATAACACGGGCAACCAAACATTCTAAGAATAGAATAATCAGCAACGTTACCTGACCATACTTCTTCAGGAGTCTGCCATTCAATAGCAATTGATGGGGATCTATTCACCAGGTAGCTTACCGTACTTAGCACATAAGCTAGAACTCTCCTATCAATACCAGCACTAGAGATAATTTTACGGGCTGTCTCTAGTAATGTTCTTCTCGTCAATTCTGCAAATTGTTGTGATTTATTGGCACTAGTGCGGTGTTTCACTATGCCTTCTTTCATGCAAAATTTATTTGCCAGCTCCGAGCAGAACTTCATGCTATTGTCAGTCCGCACATGCTTGATCGACTTACCAGTCTCCATCTCGATCAAAGCTCTTGACTGCGTGATCCTGACATCAGCATCAAACTTGTGCCTTGGCACAAACACCCAGGTCTTCCTCGAGCAGTCAAAAGACTCTCGAACAGATGCATCCGACGTCTCCGCAGCGAAATTTTTCACTGTCTCACCTTGAAGTTTATACAGGCCTCCATGCTTGATTCCTTTCATTATTACCAAGGCGCCTCGAACAACCTTCAGAACTCCACCTTTTGAAGAATACCTGCAACCAGCTGAATCTAGGGCACCCAAGGAAATTAAGTTCTTTTTTAACTCTGGAACATGCCTTACTCCAGTCAATGTCTTCACAATACCATCATGCATTCTGATTTTAACATCACCAACACCCATAACATCGCACTCAGCGTTGTTCCCTAACTGGACTTTACCACTACCCGCGCACTGATAAGTGATAAACCAATTTCTATTTGGTGTGACATGAAAAGAACAACCAGAATCCAAAATCCATCCATCAAGCGATGAATCATTAGTGACAGACAAGACATAATCGGCACTATCTGCTACAGCTACAACATTATCTGCAGAATCAACCATAACTCCTTTACCCTTCTCATTCTTCAGCTTAATGCAATCCCTTCTAAGATGCCCCCTCTTGCCACAGCTCCAACAGACAACATTAGCAGTCCTAGACTGACTACGTCTGTTCATATTAGTACTACTATTACCCACACGTGTTATAGATCTTCCTCTATTTTCACCTACTAAAGCAGTAGATATAGGTTCGCCAGATTCTCTTCTACGAATGTCCTCGCTCAGAATTAAATCTCGAACCCCATCAAACGTCAAACTTGTTGACCCAGAGGAATTACTAACAGCAGTAACATTAGTATTCCAACTATTAGGCAATGAGGATAACAGAATCAAAGCACATACCTCATCTTCAAAATCAATCTCAACTGAACTCAATTGACTAACAATCACATTGAATTCATTGATATGATTTGCAACTGATGCACCTTCACTCATCTTCAAATTAAACAAACGTCGCATCAAACAGACCTTGTTGATCGCAGAGGGCTTCTCGTACATATCCGACAGGGCTTGCATCAGGTCAACAGTGGTCTTCTCCTTCAGGATGTTAAACGCAACGTTACGAGCCAACGTCAGTCGAATAACACCCATAGCTCGTCTATCCAGCAAATCCCAATCAGCTTGCTTCATCGTCTCTGGTCTCTCCCCAGATAAAGGCAAGTGCAGTTTCATCTGATAAAGATAATCTTCAATCTGCATCTTCCAGAAACTAAAATCCTTCCCATCAAATCTGTCGATTCTCACTTTTACTTCTTCTGTCGCCATCGATTCGCTTCAACTCAGCCAAGCCTGGCTCTGATACCAATTGTTGCGATAGGGCGAGCGATCGAACAATAATATAGACAGAAAAAGAAAAATAAATCGGACACCAGATTTACGTGGTTCAGTCGTAAAGACCTACGTCCACGGGGAGAGCAGCAGCGAATTTCACTATAGATCAAGCGATACAAGGAGATTACACACTCAAGTCACTCAAACACTCTCTCGGTGTTTCCCAAACCCCAATTTAACCCAAAACCCAACTCACGGCACAAAAGTTATCACACAAGCTAAAAAACAAACGCTGAAAAAGAATTCCTTTTCTTGATCGCGCTTCAGCTTGAAGACATGCGGCTCCTCCTTTTCTCTCGTACGGGTGCAGCAGCAACATGCACCGAAAAAGAAGAGAAACCCTGTGTAAAACACTTCTGCTTTTATACGTGTGAGGCTTCGTAGGGTTTTCTACGTAGGATTCGGCGGCTCCTTCTTACGTAGGGGATCAATACACGCACACGCCCAGGGAGGAAACTTGTATTCTTTATTATATAAATGTGCCCAGAGTCAAAGTTTGACTCTGGGCCCCACAGCAATTGATTCCTTTCTCCGTGACGTCTTGGACGTTGCTTCCTTCGAAGCTTTTGTTTTTCATGTGTGCCCAAAAGTGGGCCCCACGTAGATCACTTCCTTCTTCACGTGCAAACTCCTTCGGCGTGGATTGGATGAGGAAACTTACTCCTTTTAATTTTATTTCCTCTTTTTGTAATTCCTTTGCGAGTCCACCAAATTTCGCATTTTAGCAAACGCTCAAACTCGAGTCATATTTAACAAAATGCTTTATCTTTTTCTGCACGCTTCTTCTCCCGCTCGCACGAAGAAGCACCCCTTCCCCTCTCTCTTTCAAAATTTTCTCTCTATATTTTTCTCCATCAAATTCGCACGACGCCCTCCCTCTCTTTTCCAAAAATCTCCCCCTCCCAAAAGCCCGCCCGCCCGTCACCTCCGAGCTCAGCCACCTCCGCCGTCATTGTCAGGAGCCACTCGCTCCCTCTCTCTCGCTCCTAAGATCCCCGCTGGTCGTAGCTAGGTCCTGAGCTTTGACCGTCTCTGCCTCCACCTCTTCGTCGCGGTCACCTTGCAGTCCTAACTCTAGCTGCTCGGTTTCATGTGGAGGAACAATGACCGCGGACGGCAATGATTTGGTCGTCCTTGGTATGGAAGCGAGTTGCGATGACACTGCGGCCGTCGTTGTGAACGATCTCTCTCGCTCCTAAGAGCCGCGCCGATCATAGCTGTCTGGTCCTGACCTTGACCACTGACCGCCTCCGCGTCTTGGTCTTGGTCGCCTCCGATCCTAAGTCCAGCTCCTACGTTTCATGTGGAGGAACGGGTTTGAAAAATCCTCCCGTGCTATTCCGAAAGACATCATGTCCCTGCGGGTGAGGAGCCGCACCTCCTCTTCTCTGGCCTCCGCCCAAAGCAGCAACCACCCCCCCAAGGCCGATGAGCAGCAGAACCCCGGCCCGACAAGCTCCTCTTCAAGGAGGACAAGAACTGGCTCCTCAAGTCCCTCTCCAAGCTCACCAACCCCTCGTTGTCGCCCACCTCGGATCCTCCGAAACTTAACTGAAGATCCGGTAGCTCCAGCACAAGTACCACAGGCAGGCGCGGACCAAGAAGCTGAGCTCGCCCGTGACGTATGGGGCAAGAAGCTGAGCTCAAGGGAGGCGAGAAAAGGCAAAACGTAAAAGTAGCAAGCGAATTTGGAGGAAGAGAGGGAGAAAGACGAGGGCGAGATTCTGGGTGGCGAGAACGGAGGGGGGGTCGTCGCCGTCGTCATGCAAGATTTAATGTATCTACTCGAGTCTGCTGATCGCATGTTGAGAGGATCTCATTACAATTTTTGAGGCAACAAAGACGCTGCATGTATAAAAAAAAACAACCAAAGCGATGAAACATGACCACTCGCCAAAAGCTGAGTGTCCTAGGATTGCATAAACCAGCGTCGATCTTTTAACATTCTTCTTGACGTCGATGCCAGTACGAGGAGAAAATTTTAGGTGGCAAGAAAGTTTCGTCTATAATGTGTAGGTCTGGGAAAGCAGACGTGCATGCAAATAGAAATACTATGGCAGTCTTCCTCGCCTCATTCTGCAACCGGCCCTGAGAATTAACAAGAACCGAGCAAAAGAAACCCATGCCAACACCATTGGGCAGCCGGTGATCATGTGTAACGTCTTAAAAACGTTGTTCCTATTCGGATGAGTCGCATCTATAGACAAATACCACGACATAAGGAGATGAGCAATCGAGGATCACCTCGAGAAATGTCGCGCAAACTGTACAATTAATTGGAACTCATCCCAATTCCTCCAACCTCGGCATGATCTCTCGCTGAAATGTCTAAGAACTCAAATTACAGGAAGCATTAGAATTAAACAGTTCCAATTCATCCAGATTTAGCTCTAAAAGGCAATACCCTCAAAAAATCATTGGCAAACAATACCTCTTGTGCAAAACATTATATACACATAATAAACCAGTAGACAATCCTACAGGTGAACTTACGAATCCTTTTAAGCAATCACTACTGCACAGTGCTAGATGATCATCGCGCTGCTCACATAGCGAAGCCAGAGCACCCCTCTGGAAAGGGGAACCCCAGCACAGGACCGATCTCATTCCACTATAACTATACAACTTTAAAGTACACACTCATCATAGACAATAAAAGTTGTGATCCTACAAAGAAATCGACTCAGCAACACATCACTTGGCAAGCACATCATGCTAGGCTGGGTTCTCTTCCTACTGCTGATAGTTCGGAGGCCTCCAAAAGAGCATGATAGGTCAGCTTCTTGGTCCGCGCCTGCCTTTGGTACTTGTGCCAGAGCTGCCAAATCTTTAGTCAAGCTTCGGAGGATCCGAGGCGGGGGACAACGAGGGGTTGGTGAGCTTGGAGAGGGACTTGAGGAGCCAGTTCTCGTCCTCCTTGAAGAGGAACTTGTTGGGTCGGGGTTCTGCTGCTCATCGGCCTAGGGGGGCGGTGGTTGCTGCTCTAGGTGGAGGCTAGAGAAGAGGAAGCACGGCTCCTCACCCGCGGGGACATGCTGTCTTTCGGAATAGCACGGGAGGATTTTTCAAACCCGTTCCTCCACATGAAACGGAGGAGCTGGACTTAGGATCGAAGGCGACCACGACCAAGACGCGGAGGCATTCGATGGTCAAGGTTGAGACCCGACAGCTATGATCGGCGCGGCTCTTAGGAGCGAGAGAGATTGTTCACAATGGCAGCCGTGGTGTCATCGCAACTTGCTTCCATACCAAGGATGACCAAATCATCACCGTCTGCGGTCACTACTCCTCCACATGAAACTGAGCAGCTGGAGTTAGGACCGCAAAGCGACCGCGACAAAGAGGCGGAGGTAGAGACGGTCAGAGCTCAGGACCTAGTTACGATCGGCCGGGCTCTTAGGAGCGAGAGAGAGGGAGCGAGTGGCTCCTGACGGCGACGGTGGAGGTGGCTAAGCTCAAAGGCGACGGGGGGCTTTTGGGAGGGAGAGATTTTTGAAAAAGAGAGAGGGTGGGCGTCATGCGGCTTTGATGGAGAAAAATATATAGAGAAAATTTTGAAAGAGAGAGGGGAAGGGGTGCTTCTTCGTGCGAGGAGGAGAAGAAGCGTGCAAAGAAGGATAAAGCATTTAATGAAGAGAGAGATGGGGGACGCAAAACCTTCTCCGAAAGGTGATGGTGGGCCCAGTAGAAGGACGAAGCACTTAATGAAAAGAGGGCAGGGGTGCAAAAATTTGACTGAAAATAATTATGGGCCCATCTCCACGTGGAGCCATGTGTCGCCTCTTCATTGGGCGAGCGCATGGTAACCTGGCGGTTCGGAACTACCTAATATTTTCTCATCGGGATATCCTAAACGGCTACGCGCAAAAATTTCTCTCTCCTCTTTGCAATTCTTCTTCTTCATGGACGAACCCACCTTCCTCTTTCCTTTCCTTTCTTTTCTCCTCGGGGGGTCCGTCCCTTTTCTTTCATTCTTTAAAAGGAAAAGAAAATCAGGGGAGGAGCTTTGTGGCCATAATTTAAGGGGTGTCTGGCCTGGGCTTTGGGCCTCTTTTAGGTTACATCAAACACCATGGCTTCGGCTCACTGTTAGCCGCTAAGGGCGCGTTTGGAAACGATTCTATTCCAGGGAGCTGATTCTGACTAGAAATGATTATTTTTTATTCTGTTCCCGGGAACTGATTCTGAGTAAAAAAACGCGTTTGGTAACTGTACAAAATTTTTGATTCTGGAATAGAATCGCGTTTGATACCGTGCTAATTGATTCTGTTCCAAATTAATTTCTTTTGATTTTAAAATAATTTTTTTACTTTTTTTCCTTTTTTTCTTTTTTTCTTTTCTTTTTTCCTCTTTTCTCCTATTACTCTTCTTCTTCATCTAGCCGGTCGCCGGACCGGTTTGAACCTCGGCCAATTTGACGCTGAGCCTCGCCGGTGGCTGGGCTTGCCTCCGGCGAGCTCGCGGGGACCGGCGAACCAAATCTGGCGAGGCTGAGCCTCGCCGGTGGCTGGGCTTGCCTCCGGCGAGCTCGCCGGACCGGCGACCGGCGGCGGACAGCGGCAGGTGGTGGTGGACGACAATCGTGGGATGACGGAAGGGAAAAATAAAAGTTTCACTATTTTGATTTTTTTTTTGATTCTCGGACGAAGAATCATATTTTTTTTTATTCTCAATTCTCTTCACAATCTGTTCCCGGGAACAAAAATTTTAGGGATATGTGCAACACAAGTCCTAAAACTTACAAGGAAAGTGCAATTGAGTCCTAAAACTTACAAAAAGTTTAATCGAGTCATAAAACTTGTCAACTTGGTTCAATTGAGTCCTAAAGTTAACACCGTTAGATTTACTAACGGAAAATGCTAACGTGGCGCTCATGTGGCATTTTAAATGATTTTTTATTATACACGTGGCTTTTAACATTATTTTTATTCTCGTTTAAATTAGATTTAAAAACAGAAAAGGAAAAGCTAAATTTATTTAAAAAAACAAAATTGTGCAAAAAAAAGCACCGGTGGTGCTTCCGCCGCCGCCCATCGCCAGAGTGGTCGGGCGAGGAAGCTCAGATCTGGGCACGCCGGCCCTCACGGGGGGCCGGCGACCATCGCCCGCCCTGGGCGAGGCCTCGCCGGCCCTCGCCTGGGGTCGGCGATGCTCGCCCAGATCTGGGCATCCCCGACGCGGGATCGGGTGGAGTCGTCGATGGCGGCTGGGCGACGACGGTAGTCCAGTCGTCAAGGGGGTCAGCGGTAGGACGTCGGGGAACGGTAGCAGCCCAGCACCGCAAAGGGTCACGGCTGGTTTGCTGGGGACGGCGGCACGGCTCGGCAGCAGTCCGGTGCAGCGGCGGCGACGGAACCCCTGCCCTTCGGAACCCACTCACTCAGATCTGGACAGCGTCGGGGCACGGCGTCGGGAGTGCGACAGAGCTGAATTGAAACGCCCAGATCTGGGCGAGCATCGCCGACCCCAGGCGAGGACCGGCGAGGCCTCCCGCAGGGAGGGCGAGGGTTGTCGGCCCCCCGTGAGGGCCGGCATGCCCAAATCTGGGCGTCCTCGCCCCCTGGGGAAGTTTGTTCTCGCCGGGCGGGCGGCCCCGGCGCCAGAGGGTCGGCCGTAACGGTCGCCGGCCACTCCGGCGACCGTCGCCGGCCACTCCGGCGATGCGCGGCGGCTGCGGCGGAAATGCCCGCCGGTGCCATTTTCTTTTTTTTTTTTAACAGTTTTGTTTTTTAAATAAATTTTAGTTTTCATTTTAAGATTTTAAATCTAATTTTTAAAAATTTTGAATAAAAAATAATTTAAAAAAGCCACGTGTATAATAAGAAATTATTTATAATATGACGTCAGCGCCACGTCAGCATTTTCCGTTAGTAAATCTGACGGTGTTAACTTTAGGACTCAATTGAACCAAGTTGACAAGTTTTAGGACTCGATTGCACTTTTTGTAAGTTTTATGACTCAATTGCACTTTCCTTGTAAGTTTTAGGACTTGTGTTGCACATATCCCAAAATTTTACCAAACGCGATTCTCGTCTCAAACTGATTCTGGGAACAAAAAATCAGAATCAGATACTGTTTGGCACATTACCAAACAGCACCTAAGGCATTCGCAGGGATTGACAGAAAACCGTCCCTAGGAAGTTGGCTGCTCTCTCTATCTCTCCCCGTCATTTCCTCCTCCTTGAAATGCCAACATCTCTGTACTTCCACCTATGTAATTAGTCGATGCATTTATGTATGATATCATTACCATTCATGCATTTACAAATTCTTCTACTCGTGAACTTGTCTTGACATGTAACACTCTTTTATGCTGAGTTTTTGTAAATTGAATATACATGAGTTCTCAAACAGGCTATGTAACTTTATTCTACTATTCCATTCCAAAGCATCAGATTGAAATTTTATTACATTCTTGCCTTACAAAGGCTCATTCTACTCAGCTACAACTTAACGAATATAAATGATTCAGCAATTAAAAGAAACTCCGCTCTAATACTAATCAAATAGCCGAAGATCTCAAACAAACTTTATGAGTAGCAATCGTATGACCACTGCAAGTCATTACAAAGGAAATTAGACAAACAATGAAGTCAGATAAAGCTCCAATAGCAAAGGACTATTCATTTGTCATGTTACAGTATTGGTACATAAGCCTTACTGTCACTACATCCCTTCTCAAATAAGAACAGTTTCTGCACTAAATCTGGTTCTCTGTCCCCTGGGCTTCTCGATAACAGTTCAAAATCCTTTCTCACCTATCACAAGATATCGTTGTCACCAAACCTGCTCTTGTACCACAAGATATCGTTGTCAGCACACCTGCTCTTCTCGAAGTATCCTAACCGAGGAAACTTTTTCAGCACGTCTTCCTCGTTTCCGATGCTCAGATTATTAAGGTGTTTCAGCCGCAATATCTCGACTGACCATTGCTCATTCTGTTGCTGGTGATCCCAGCTCCTCAGTTTCCCTCCAATGATGTACAGCTTCTTCAGGTTCTTCAATTCTTTAGGGTTCAACCACTTCGGTATGCTTGCCTTTGGCATACCTATGAGCTGTAGTTTCTCCAATTGTTTTGGAAGAAACTGATTTGTCGGAAGACTTGATTGCGATGCCAAAGAAGTGACTCCCCAAGAGATGGTTAGAGAGCAAAGAGATGCAACGCCCATCAATGATGCAAATTCTTCATCTCGTATGATTGCTCCATGGCCTATGTATATACTTAGCCGTCTCAGATTAGTCAATTTTGGCAAATCGCTGATCCTGCAAGGGTTTTTCCTCGCAATCCCTATAACAAACCCCTTTAAGACCTGGAGGAAGGACAGTTCTTTAATTCCTTTTGGCATGGCCTCTATAAGGTAACACTCTGATACATCTAGATGCGTTAGCTTCTTCATTGATGCTATATCCTCAGGCAACTTCCCCAAATTGTGGCATGCTCGGAGGTCGAGAATCTCTAGGCTGACTAGTTCGACAATAGAATCAGGAAGAGCTGTGATCCTAGAAATTCCTCGAAGGCTTAGGAACTTCAAATGCTTGTGATGAACCCCAAGATCATCCAAGAATTTCTGATCAATAACTTCAATATGATAATTTGGCGAGTGCTGCCATCGTCCTAGTTGAAGAACTGCCAATTGTTTCATGTTCAAAAGCAAACGAGGTTGGAGGCTAAGGTATTGCTCATTGACATTAAACACCGTGCGTACATCTTCATCTTCAGCCAGACCTCTATATAGTGGACCGTCTTCTCCACCTACTATTAAGCGCAGGTGGCTGCTGCTTAAATTTCCGAGTACCTCATGAGAAGTTTTATCCTTCGGCTCAAAATAGAAGAGCCCTGCTTCTTCTGCCTCCGAGATAAGCTTGTGACGGATCGAAGGATGTATTTTACATCTATTCATGAGAGGGCTTCGATCGTTATCGTCCAGTTCAATTAGGCCTTGTAGTTGGAGCTCATTGTACACTATTTCACCTACTTGCTCTGCCGTCCTGTCTTCTCTTTGGGAAACGAAGCCCTGTCCTATCCACCAATATATTAAACTTCTTTTCTTTATGATCGAATTTGCAGGGAAAATCGCCAAAGAAAGAAGGCAGGGGTCCCTATCGCGAAGTTTCGTCATAAAATCCTTCTTGCTTTCGGCGGCCTGCTCACGCCATTCTTCAGAGAATATTGGAGGTGGAACTTTCCTTTGATTCTGTCGATGTTCCAAGACCTTCCTGTAATTTTGCACAAGGTCCTCTAACGTGACGAGCTTGTCTTCGGACAGGCTGGTATCCATGATGTTGTGTATAGCCTGCACGATCTCTTCCCAGGATTGCACTTTAGTGTTATCTTTCGTGTCCCTAGACATGGATTCCTATAGAGACTTTTCCGTTAATACGATGAAATGACCTATTTTAGGAATAGGATTCAAGATATTGTCACATCCCGAATCCTAGTAAAAAAGGGGATGACACTATCCGAAGGACGCAGCCTCAAACCACTAAAATCCAACTCCCAAAAGTTCCTGCGATAACACTCTTACTTTACCGCCTACTAATCAAAGGATCTGGAAAGAATGAGAAAAAGAGGGATGAGCAATTACAACTCAGTGAGTAATTAATCTCTTTTATGCATAGTCGAGCACTATTAGAAAATTCATGATCCAACTTTATAATATACATAACAAAATCAAATATGACTCGTTTCATTTCAACAAGCTTTACACAATTCAGAAAAATACTCATTTAAATCATCATAAACATAAATGGTTAAGTCTATTAATCAATCTCATCAAAATCACATGTCAATGGTCTAATTCATTGATCCATCTCCTCTCAAAACACACTTCAATGTTCCATCCATCGATCAATCTTTTGCTTAATATTATATCATGGTTACGATATAATGCCCGATGACAAGGCAATGACAAGGTCTTCACTTACAAAGCCGGTGACTTGATTCAAAAGGATATCTTAAATCGATATGCATACCCATGAACCCCTCAATAGGTTAAAAGCGATATTGAGAATCAAACTCACATCTTCCAACACTAATAATCAAATCCAAAATCAATCAGAAATTGATTTCACAAAACAAAACATATAATTTTTCTAATTTTTGTTTATCAAACTAAACACATTTCACAATACATTTATCATAACATTTTAGAATTCTTCATAAATCATTGTTCACAAATCAATATGTGTAACCGTTCATGATAGCACCACTCACATGAAATACCTATAACAAAACAACAGAGAATACTTGAACCATTTGATTTCACAATCCTACTAAATAAATGAGACACACCATTAAAATCAAGTAAAATACTACATCAATTACGACTTGACTAAATTAAAGCTTAAATGCTAATAAAATGACTCAAACATACCCATAAATCACTCGTCCAAAGCGATCCTTTAAAGCCATTCGCAAAACGGGACTTGAGTGCATAACTTGCTTGTGCCATAAATCTCTCACCTAAACCCATTCCAAACGAACTTAGGTCAAAAGAAAGATCTTTCCAAACACTAGAAGACCCCCAACTTGACTAACCTAAAATTTAGTCGAAAATTAACAAATTTTGGCTCAAAATTTGCTGGACGTGCAACGTTAATCATGTTTAGAAACTTCAAAAATTCTTTTTTTGGATAAACCATAAGTTCATATTGAATTACGTAAAATACTATAACTCCATATCACCTTAAACTATCAAAACCCATTATTTCTCAACTTAACAACTCCAAAAGCAGATTTTGCAACTCAAATTTCACTTGATTCCCAATTTAAGCCCTAATTCCGAAAATTACTCTAATTACAAGTACGAAAGGCTTGAACGCTTACCGGCGTTGCATTCGGAGTTGAGTTGGCTTGTCGGAATATCCAGATCGCGTAAATGGAATCCCTCTCTTTCTTCTTCCTCTTCTTCTAGCTCTGTTTCCTTTCTTTCCACTCTCTTTTCTCTTTCCTTCCCGTGCATGTGCTTTTCCCTTTAATAGCTGAACATCCACTTATCTTTTCATTTTCTTTTCTCTCCTCTTTGTTTCTGGGACCATTCTTTGACTATGTCAAAAAAGCAATTCTCGCAAATATGGTCACCAATATTTTCTCAATATTTTCTCCACCATATTTGAATACTAAAAAATTGCCATCGTAAGTAGATGGAGGAATCACCATGTGACAGGCTGACATAGCATATATTTTTGTCCTGAAAGTCAATAAAAAGTTGACACGTGTTCACGTCGTGGCAAGTAAATAAATAAAAATTGAAAAATTCTTCCGTGTTTTCTCCGTCATTTTCCTCCTCCGTCTACTGCCATCTCCTTCACTTGGTCACCGGTGGAGTCACTGGCTGCATCCGAGCCAACCACTACTGCTCGTGGAAAAAGCCGTAGCTCACGGCCTTCGATCCATAAAGCACTGTTCCGTCCATAGTATGAAACATCCTCCGTTTTCCTTTCTCTGTTCAGAATGAAGCTTCCTCGGTGGGGAAGAGAGAGAACAAGTCATTGAGCTCGAGAGTGAGACCCATGGCCAATATAATTATAGCCCAAGCAACAAGCAATACCAGGTCGGAAGTGTTTTCTCATTTGGGTCTCGCTCGGCTCACCGTACGTGGTCGGAGCCTTCATTTACGCATCGGATTGGGGATAAAAATATAAACTTTGAGTGAGCGAGAGAGTGGATCGATGTTGGGTTGAGTTTGGATCGAGAGAGAAGGGTGAATATGAGATAAGATGGTGGAGATCTGGAGGAACTCGTTGATCTTCCATCTCCAGGACGAGCTTTAAATCTGAGGCCATGGCTCATCGATGGAAGGCCGTGAGCGACGATGAGTCTCCAGAATTTGATCGCTAAGAGCTCTGCCGCTAAAAGACAAAATAAGGGGCACACTTTTTTTATTATCTCTATTTATTATGGGGTAAAAAAGGTCTTTGTCCAACAAAAAGAGAAAAGGTTTCTTTTTTCTACTTTATGTAACCGAGTAGTTCTTTAAGAGAAGGAGAGCCGCCCAAGCCGAGAAGCGACACGGTAAAAGAGGAGCCGCACAGTGGGTACGAAGGAACCGCCGTACGAAAAGAAAGACGATCGGAGGAGTTTTTTGGTGTACATAGAGTCTCTGCTTTGGGCATGAAAACGGATTATTCGTGCTGCAAGTTTTACGAGTTAAATTACACTGGGGATTTAGCCTTAAATTTAGGTGTAAAGTGATTGTAATTCTGATTTTTCGATTATAATAAATTATTTGCTATTGAATTTTCTCGTGAATGCAAACTGTCGGCTGCAAACTGATTTCTCCTGTCTTCAAAAAAAAAATACTCTCATGAACTTATTTGTAAAACCCTATCATATTTGCAAATTGCATTACAACCTTCTCTTTAACTGTTTGAAAGTTAAGAGGTAATTCCTCAAGAGATTCGGAGAGAACTAAGGTTGCGATTATTTTCCAAAAAATAAATAATTTGAAAAATATTTTTTTTCTAAAAATGATCTCTTATATAGCTTATAAAAATGAATGAACGAAAAATATTTTCAATATCCATAAAAATATTTAAATATAATTTTTACTCAATAATTAAAAAATAATCATTAACTAATATATTTCATGAGATGCAAATAATCTTTTATATCATTCGCTTTTCACAAAACAAACAAATAAGAGAAAATCCGAAAAACCAGAAAAGCCAAATTACAAACCTTGATTATGTTAGAACTAGTACGAGCATCTAGAGAGGGGTGAATAGGTGATTAAGATGATTTTTATAAACCGTAACAGAAAGTATATACAATTTATTTGATGAAGGACTAAGGGATTAAAAACAGCAATTGATATAAGTGAAATCAATATAAAGTAAAAGGATTAGGGATAGAGAATCAAGACTCCAGATTTATAGTGATTCGACTTAGACGAAGCCTACGTCCACTCTCCCACACGGACAGCCCACTAGCTGGATTTCACTAAGAATCAACAAGAGAATTTACAGTCTCACGCCCTTGATTCCACAATGTAAAAACTCTACTACACTTCCTCAATGTCTCATCACACTTTAATCTCTCTTTTGATTACAAGTATAGCTCGAAGGATAAGATCACAAAATAATAAAGAGATTCAGTCTTTGGAATTCTTCTATCTTTCACTCTTGAACAACTTGAGCGTCTCCCTTTAAATACTTCTTCATGCCTTCATTACCGTTAGCACCTTCCAAAGAAGTTCTTCCAATCAACCCGTTGGACAGAATCAATTTAGAGAGATCTCGAGCTCCTCAAGGAAAATGTTGATAGCCCATCAATCCTGCTCGCCTATACAATCAGGATCTTGGTTTCCATAAGTAGAACATTCCAAGTATAAGTTGCGAATCTAGAGAATCTAGATTATTCGAATACGAACAAAAGATCTTGAAGTGCTAATTCCAGTCGTGAGATATTCCGTAACCGTTAGAGTCAAAACCACACTAGAAGTAATCAGAATAGAAGTTTTAACTTTGTCGGTCTGGAATCTGTCCATGAGAGTTAAACTTTGAAATTTGAGTCTTGATGTCTTCAGACTTTGATCTTCAGACTTTGCTAGTAGAGTCTGTAAGTCTTCAGACTAGACTGATGTAAATGTTTTGTCGACTTCAAAATACCTTAAGAGAATTTTTCTAACAATCTCCCCATTTTTTATGGTGACAAAACTTTCCTGCAGATTTGGATACAAATGCCCTGCAATACAACATTTAAGCTAGCAATGATATCTCATAAAATATTAGAGTAAAGATAGTGAAAGTTGTCCTGTACACAGATTTGTCTTGTACACAGATCTGCATCCATAGAAAACAAGTTAGTCTTGTACAGATATTAATCAACTATCTTTATCTAACTTAATAGCTTAAAGTATTGCAATAATAAGCAAGCAATCCAAAGCTCAAGATAAAGTCATAAAGTCAATCACAACAAAACAAAATATTGAATCCAAAGTATGTTTAAAAGTTGAAAGTTTGGAAAAAAAATCTACAAAAACTTCTTCCCCTTTTTGTCAGCATAAAAATGTGAGAAAGTCAGGGTGCTCGAGGAATGCGAACAAGTTGAAAATCTCCCATTGTTTTGACAGTTTCCTCCAGTTTCTTCAAATCCTCTTGCAGTTGAGCGAGAGCTATGCCTTTGGCAGTGGCCTGAATCTGAAGATTAATATTCTGAATCTGTTCTTACAAGGAGATGGACATTGCACGATTCTCATTTTGCAGTGTCTGGAATTCGCATCCTAAAGCATAAACTTGGCCTTTGAGCTCCAAAAGAATTTCAAGCAGTCTTCCAAAGTCTCCTGAATGTTCTGTCTGCGTGCTTGCTTCAGCATGGTTAGATTGTGGAGTTAAGCCAGTGGAGCGAATATCAGCAGGAAGATCAATATTTGGAGATGTTGCCTCTTCCTCAGGAAAATGAGAGGCATGGACATCCTCTGCACCAGCAGGTGAACGACTGACACTTGCACTGGTAAAGGTTAAAAGAGGAACACTCTCTCTTTGAATATCTCCCCCTGTTTCAATGCCTTCTAGAGGAGAGAAGTATTCTTCTTGCTGAGAAACTTCTTTAGTGTCAAGATGTCTTTGATCCTCCTTTTCTGCTAGAGAATCTGCACGACCTTCTTCGGCATGTTGTTCTTCTGGCTGTTGCTGTGAGTCTGTTCTGGCTGTTTCTTCTTCTTCTTCTTCTTCTTCTTCTTCTATCTGCATGAATTCCTTCTCCTGGTTCCTTTTCTTAGTTTCTTCTTCAACTGGATGTTCTTGTTCTGCTGACTCAGTAACATGATGCTGGGAAACAAAAGCAGAGATAGGAATATCATCCTCATCATCTTCATCCTGCAAGATGATCGTCCGCCTTCTCTTGGTAGGACCAGTCATAGGATCTTTTCCTTTCCTTTTTGTAGCAGATGAGTCTTGTCTGGTCTTGACAGGGGTTTTCTCCTTGAACTGCTCAAGCTTTTTGCTGAGTTCTTTCAGATGTATTTTCGTAATCATCCTCAGCCCGATGACCATTTAATCAATAGTCTTCACACACAAAATGTTGGAAGGCTGAATGTTCAAATGTCTGAATAAACGAGTGATGAGAGCAACATAAGGGAGTTTGCCCTTGTCCTTCGCCATAGACCGATACATGTGGAACATGATGGTATGGGGCAAGGAAAAGTTATGGCCGATCTTGATGGCATACATCAGTTTTGCTTCAGAAATGGATACATCTGTCTTCGATGTCGACTTAGGTCTGAGACAGTTGATCACAATTTTATGAAGCAGAATGTTTGAAGCACTCATCCTCGAATAGGAGAGACGTCCTTCTGCGATTCTATCTCTTGCAAGCTCTAGAGTTGCATGGCTAATAGACACAGAAATTGATTGGAAGCTCCTCTTTCCACACCAATAACGTCAGCCAGAGTATCTGTGTCAACCACATACTCTTTATCCCTCATACTAAATGAAAAACTGTTTGCATTAAGAAAACTGAGGTTAGATAGAAATAAGCCGTCAGTTCAGAATGAGCAATCTATCTCTCAGTGCAGAATTGATGAAGTTGAAGTTTCTCAAACTTCTCCCTTAAATTGATGCTTAACAGATCGAGAAAATCAAAATCCACAGTTCGTGGGTTCATCACCCCACGCTTCAGTAATCTTGCATACACCTGCTTATGTTTCTCCGATCGAAACAATTCTTCTCTCTTTCCCCGAAGAGTTGCAGCCACACCCATCCTTGGCTTAAAATGCACAAACATTTTCTCATCATCATCTTTCCCCTCAGGCTGATTGACACTACCAAAACGAGGATCACTCGGAAAGTTTGCAAAAGTCTTTGCCGCTGTTCCAACAAGAACAACACCCGATCGTTCCATCACAGTCAGAAAATGAGTCTCATTTTTATAGCCATTTTCTTTCAAGAACTCGTCAATAAACGTCATTGCAGAACCCCCTTCCTTCAAAGCAGAATAAAGCCTATAAACAAATGCTGGCTTAAGAGACCTTATTGGTTCTACATCTTCAATGATGTTTTCCTTTGCATGTTGAGGGTTACGATCATGTAATCTAGTGGAAGAAGTGCGTTGTTGAGAATGTTGATGCATCTGTCCACTTGGAGAGTCTCCTTCTTCAGTAAGATCAAAGTGCGTAGACCCCTCACCCAAGCCTTGTGGTCCCCTCCTTGCTATTCTGGAAGATTTCCTTTGGTGCGACATTGTCACTGTCTTTGAGAGAACTTTCACACTTGTATCGCAAGAAAGGTGAAAACTTGAAGAGATGAATTTGCGAAGGAAAATCTCAAAGAGTGAAAATTTGTGATCTAGGGTTTTTGGGTAAAATGAGAAGAGGAAGAGAAAGAGTATAAAAGGCAATCGATACGGGGTATGTGAAACGTCACAAAAAGGAAAAAATAAAAATACATTTTCAAAATAACTGCCTTTTTGAAACAAATCGATAACCACCCATTTTTAAAAATAACTGCCTTAATAATATCAATTAGAGATTAATAGGCGGTCTTACCTTTTCAAGATATCAGTTTAAACGAATAAATGAACTGTAATTGAAATAACTTACAGTCGTGACGTTTGGTCTTCTAAGTCTGAACTTTTGAGTCTGATGCTTTTCAGATTAAGTTTCTGAGTCTGAGCTTCAACAGTCTTCAGGAGATAAAATGTTGAGTCTCGAACGAATAGACTCAAATAAACTTTTCTCAAGCGGCTTTGTGAAGATGTCTGCCAGTTGATTCTTTGAGTCAATAAATTGTATCAAGACTTCTCTATTCTAAACATGATCTCTTATAAAATGATGTCGAATCTCAATGTGTTTTGCTATTGAGTGAAGAATAGGATTCTTTGTAAGATTGATTGCACTGGTGTTGTCACATTTGATCTCGGTACAAGAGTCTTCGATACCAAAGTCTCGTAGTTGTTGTTTTATCCAGAGTATTTGAGAACAACAACTTCCAAAAGCTACGTATTCTGCTTCAGCTGTTGAGAGAGTTACGGTACTTTGCTTCCTTGAAAACCAAGATACTGCCCTATTACCGAGTAATTGACAAGTGCCAGAAGTGCTTTTTCTTTCAACTCTACAACCTGCAAGATCTGCATCTGAATAACCAAGAAGAGTAAAGTCTCCTTCTTTGGGATACCATAGACCAATCTTAGCAGTAGTTACAACATATTTAATGATACGTTTAGCAGAACTTAAATGAGATTCCTTAGGATCCGATTGAAACCTAGCACATATGCAAACACTAAATAATATGTCAGGTCTAGATGCAGTAAGATAAAGAAGTGAACCAATGATACTCCTGTATAATTTTTGGTCGACTTTCTTCCATGCTTCATCTTTGTCTATCTTCAAAGAATTTGACATAGGTATGTCAGTCTTTTTGCAATTTTCCAGATCGAACTTTTTAACAAGTTCTTTTGCATATTTTTCTTGATGAATAAGGATTCTTTCTTTCAGTTATTTCACTTGTAGACCAAGGAAGAAGGATAGTTCACCCATCATGCTTATCTCGAATTCATCCTACATAGATTTAGAAAATTTCTTGCACAAAGTCTCATTAGATGATCCAAATATAATATCATCAATATAAATTTGAACGAGTAAAAAGCTTTTACCTTCCTTTTTAATGAATAAAGTAGTATCTACATTTCCTTTAGTGAAACCACTTTGAATTAAAAAGTTACTTAGCCTTTCATACCAAGCTCGAGGAGCTTGTTTCAATCCATATAAAGCCTTCTTCAGTCTGAACACTGAGTCTGGTTTCTTTGAGTCTTCAAATCCAGGAGGTTATTCCACATAGACTTCTTCTTGAATAAATCCATTCAGGAATGCGCTTTTGACGTCCATTTGGAATAACCTGAAATTCTTATAGCATGCAAAAGCAAGTAATAATCTGTTTGCTTTTAACCTTGCTACAGGAGTGTAAGTCTCATCATAGTCTATCCCTTCTTCTTGTGTGTATCCTTTAGCCACGAGTCTTGCTTTGTTTCTGTTGGATAAATTCTCTTCAGGTATTTTGAAGTTGACAAAACATTTTCTTCAGTCTAGTATGATGACTTACAGACTCTATTGGCCAAGTCGGATGATCAAAGTCCGAAGACTTACAGACTCTACTGGCAAAGTCTGACGTTAGCAAGACTCAAGTTTCAAAGTCTATCCTCATGGACAGTTTCCAGATCGACAAGATCAAAACTTCTATTCTGATCTAATATAATATTTATTCCAACGGCTAGGGAATATTTTTCTACTGGATTCAACACTAGAAGATCTTATTTTTCTATTCGAATATATATATAGATTCTCTAAAGATTCACAACTTACATTTGGAAGGATTTACTTATGGAAACCGAGATTCTGATTGTATGGGCGAACAGGATTGATGGGCTATCAACACTTACCTTAAAGAGCTCGAGATCTCTCTAATTGATTCTGTCCAACGGGTTGATTGGAAGAACTTCTTTGGAAGGTGCCAACAGTCATGAAGGCATAAAGAAGTATATAAGAGAGATGCTCCAGTTGTTGAAGGGTGCCGGATAGAAGAATTCCAAAGTCTGAATCTTCGTTTATATTTTGTGATCTTATTCTTCGAGTGTTCTATGTAATCAAAAGAGAGATCATACTATGGTGAGACCTTGAGGAAGTGTAGTAGAGTTTCTACACTGTGGACTCAAGAGCGTAAGACTATAATCACTCATTTGATTCTTAGTGAAATCCAGCCAGAAGGGCTGTCCGTGCGGGAGAGTGGACGTAGGCTTGGTCTAAGCCGAACCACTATAAATCTGGAGTCTTGATTCTCTATCCCTAATCCTTTTATCTTTCATTACTTTCATTTGCTGCGATTGTTGTTTTTCATTCATTAATCTCTCATTCAGATTAAATTGTTAAAATTGCTTTAATCACCTATTCACCCCCCTCTAGGTGCTAATTCTAGTCCTAACAGTTTCTTGTCACTTTACCTTTTTCATCGACTTTGTTCCTGAAAACCCATTTAGCTCCAATAACAGATTTACCTTTTGGTTTAGGAGTTAATTCCCAAACGTCGTTAATACTGAATTGTCTGAGCTCTTCTTGCATTGCTTCAATCCAGCTTTCATCAGCTAAGACTTCTTCAATGTTTTTGGGTTCTATTTCAAAATAAGTGCAACAACACTAGACTCTTCTCGCCTTTTGGATCTTGTTCGAATTCCCTCATTAACATTTCCAATAATGAGTTCTTCGGGATGACTAGACTTGTGCTTCCAGTTACTAGATAGTTTGATAGGTTGTTGATCTTTTTGAGTTGATTCTTCATCAGTTTGTTGTACTGCTTCTGAGTTTTGAACTGCTTCAAGGGAGGTAGATCTAGTAGAGTCTGGAGCAGATTCTGATTCTTCAGTTTGAATTGGCTGAATTTGTGGAGAGTCTTGAAATTTGATATTCATTGATTCTTCCACAGTCTGAGTCTTCTTGTTAAATACTCTGTAGGCTTTGCTTGCAGTTTAGTAACCAAGAAAGAATCCTTCATCTGATTTTTCTTCAAACTTACCAACTCGATCATTTGCATTCTTCAGAATAAATCATTTACAACCAAATACTTGAAAATAAGAAACAATTCGTTTCTTACCTTTAAAAATTTCATAAGGAGTTTTCTCAAGAATTGGTCTTAAAAACACTCTGTTAATAATATAACAAGCAGTTGAAACAGCTTCAGCCCAAAACATGAAGAAATATTACTTTCAATTAAAAGAGTTCTTGTCATTTCTTGTAAAGACCTATTCTTCCTTTCCACAACTCCATTCTGTTCTGGTATATATGGAGAGGCGAATTTATGCTGAAAACCAGACTCATCACAAAATTTAGCAAAGCCTTGATTTTCAAACTGACCTCCATGGTCTGTACGAATACTTGAAATGGTGTGACCTTTTTCATTCTGCACCTTCTTAGCAAATTTTGAAAAGTGAGAGAACGTCTCAGACTTACTTGCAAGAAAGTAGACCCAAGTAAATCGTGAATAATCATCCACTATTACTAGGCAGAACCTTTTTCCACCAATGCTTTGCGTTCTTGTAAGTCCAAATAAATCCATATGCAGAAGCTGCAGTACACGATTAGTGGAAACTTTATTTATTGGTTTAAAAAAGTTTCTAACCTGTTTACCCATTACGCATGGTGTGCATAGATCAGACTTTAGGTAATTGAGAATAGGCAATCATTGAACAAGTTTCTTGGAAGAGATCTTGGCAATTTGCTTCATGTTGGTATGGCCAAGCTTTCTGTGCCATAGATTAGCTTCATCTTGTACTGATATTAAGCATTGTGATCTTTCTTGATTCACATCCAAAAGATAGATATTTCCATGTCTACGTCCAGTAAAAGATTGAGTAAAGTCTTTATTGATTCCTGAGCACGTTTCTTCCTGGAAATTGATCTTGAATCCAGTATTGCACAATTGGCTTATGCTAAGCAAATTGTAATTTAATCCTTCCACTAAACATTGTTGATTGATAGACTTCCAATTTTTACTGTTCCGCGACCAATAATCCTTCCTTTGTTGTTACCACCAAAAGAAACTTTTCCTCCATCTATCTGGACAAGTTTTATGAAGTAACCTGAATCTCCTGTCATATGTCTTGAGTAGCCACTATCTAGATACCATTTGATCTTCCTTTTGATAGTGACCTGCAATTAAGAAGAATTCAAGCTTTCTTTGGTACCCACATCATTTTGGGTCCAGAAGAGTTAGAGCAATAAACAGTCTTTGCCCAATTCCTTTTAACAGGTCTCAAAACTAAAGGACATTCTTTCTCAAAATGTTATGAGGTTTGACACTTTGAACATTTTAGAGCATTTTGGCCAACAGGTTTTACAAAGACTTTCTGGAAATGATTTTTATAAACAACTCTTGTTGGTCTTTGTTTGATTCTTTCCTTCACCTTTGGGAAGTCAATTAGTGGAATAGTTTCAGAAGTCATACCGAGACCTAACTTATCAAAGTAGGGTCTTTGTATCGAAAGAATCTTATCCAATTTTTCAGAACCATTTGAAAATCTTTTTGATATGTTTGAAATATCATTTTTCAAATGAGTGTTTTCTTTGGAAACAAAATCTGAGTTTTCTTTCAAGATTGTAAAGTTCTTATCTAACTTTTCAAACTTTTCTTTCCAAATTTTCTCCTGTTGCTTCAATGTAGAATTCTCTTTTTTTAATTTGGAGATCCTCTTAAGAGAGGTTTTTAGACCAAGACATAGTTCATCAATATATCTCGAAACTTTGACAGAAATTTTTAGATTACTAACCTCAAGCTCACTGTCTGAGTCTCTATCTGTCTCAAGGTTTGAGTCTGAATCAGATTTTGCCATCAAACAGATATTGGCATAATAATCATCACTTTCTTCACATTCAGTATCACTCCAAGTCTTTGCTTTGAGTGCCTTTCTGTATTTCTCAACATTTCCTTTCATTTTCCTTAACAGAGGACAGTTGGGTCTGATGTGTCCATTTTTCTTGCATTCAAAGCAAGTCACTTCTTTGTTCGAATCATATTCTTCTATTGATTTGTTCTGAAACCTTTGTGAGCTTTGTTTTTTCCAATTGAATTTTCTTCCCTTTCTGTTCAGCTTTCTGAATCTCTTTATCATGAGTGCCAGTTCTTCATCATCTAGATCTTCTTCGGAGTCTGTAGCATCAGAATGATCATTAGACTTTAAGGCAATAGATTTCTTACCTTTTGAATCTTCTTCTTCGTTGGTGTGCTCTACTTCGTAAGACTGAAGAGTTCCAACCAGTTCATCTACAGAGAGTGGTGCAATCCTCTGTGTCTCTCTTATTAAAGTCTTTATGTAATTCCAATCTTTAGAGAGTCCACGTAAAAGTTTGTTGACCTTCATATGTCCTGAGATTGGATGTCCCCGATATTCAAGACCATTTACAATTTCAGTAAAACGACTAAACATGTTAGTTATTGATTCTCCTAATCCCATCTTGAAAGCTTCATATTGTCCCAAAAGAATTTTGATCCTTGTCTCTTTTACTCGATCAGTTCCTTCATAGGTAATGTGAAGCCTATTCCAGACTTCTTTTGATGTATCACAAGAGGATATTCTGTTATACTCAGTAGGGGATAAAGCACAATATAAGGAATAAATGGCTTTAGCGTCAAGAGTCTGTCTCTTGGTTATTTCTTCTTGAGTCATCTCGATAGGAGCAGCAACTTCTTTTCCTCTTTCTGATTCTGATGCAGCAGTAGGAATGATTCCTTTGTCTACCACTTCCCATTCCAAGGGATCTTTCGATCTTAGGAATGCTTTCATCTTGTTTTTCCATATGATGTAGTCTTTTCCATCAAAGTATGGAGGTCTAGTGTTGCTTTGACCTCCAACCAACCCCGTAGGCAACATACTAGCCATAGATCTTTAACTCAGAAGTAAAAACACTTCTAATAAAGGAGTACACAAGCTCTGATACCAATTGTTAGAACTAGTACGAGCACCTAGAGGGGAGTGAATAGGTGATTAAAATGATTTTTATAAACCGTAACAGAAAGTATAGACAATTTATTTGATGAAGGACTAAGGGATTAAAAACAGCAATTGATATAAGTGAAATCAATATAAAGTAAAAGGATTAGGGATAGAGAATCAAGACTCCAAATTTATAGTGGTTCAGCTTAGACCAAGCCTACGTCCACTCTCCCGCATGGACAGCCCACTGGCTGGATTTCACTAAGAATCAACAAGAGAATTTACGGTCTCACACCCTTGATTCCACAGTGTAAAGACTCTACTACACTTCCTCAAGGTCTCATCACACTTCAGTCTCTCTTTTGATTACAAGTATAGCTCGAAGGATAAGATCACAAAATAACAAAGAGATTTAGACTTTGGAATTCTTCTAACTTTCACTCTTGAACAACTTGAGCGTCTCCCTTTAAATACTTCTTCATGCCTTCATTACCGTTGGCACCTTCCAAAGAAGTTATTCCAATCAACCCGTTGGACAGAATCAATTTAGAGAGATCTCGAGCTCCTCAAGGAAAATGTCGATAGCCCATCAATCCTGCTCGCCCATACAATCAAGATCTTGGTTTCCATAAGTAGAACCTTCCAAGTATAAGTTACGAATCTAAAGAATCTAGATTATTCGAATACGAACAAAAGATCTTGGAGTGCTAATTCCAGTCGTGAGATATTCCTTAACCGTTGGAGTCAAAACCACATTAGAAGTAATCAGAATAGAAGTTTTAACTTTGTCGGTCTGGAATCTGTCCATGAGAGTTAGACTTTGAAACTTGAGTCTTGATGTCTTCAGATTTTGATCTTCAGACTTTGCCAGTAGAGTCTGCAAGTCTTCAGACTAGACTGATGGAAATGTTTTGTCGACTTCAAAATACCTTTAGAGAATTTTTCTAACAGATTAATCTCATGCGGAAGGCATTGGCTTCCCATTTTATTTTACCACAAACAAGGGCAAATATAAAATGTTCAACTTCCTACACTTGGCTTCAACTTATTAATCATGGGTTCGCACAACTATGACTTGATAACATGACATACTATCTAAAATGAAAGAACAATAATATCATGTAAATACAAAGATTACAGCGGCATTTGCTCAAGAATTTTCATAATTACAAGGGAGAAGCAATGAATAAAGGTAGAGCACAATGAATGTTGTGGAGATACAAGTTTCACTTAGGAAGAACCATCACACTATTGAAATGGCTTGATGATGACTATCCCTAGGTTATGTAAATGCCACCCAAAGCAGAAGATTTGGGCGATTTATGCTTTTTAAGGAATTGCGATGCCTTTGAGTCACTCCTGTGGCATGATATTCTCAAAAGCACGTTAGAGTCGATGCCAAGCTTGCTTTTGCCACCTTGCATTTGTTGGAAAAATTCTCTTAAGGTATTTTGAAGTCGACAAAACATTTCCATCAATCTAGTCTGAAGACCAAAGTCTGAAGATATCAAGACTCAAGTTTCAAAGTCTATTCTCATGGATAGTTTTCAGACCAACAGAGTTAAAACTTCTATTCTGATTTTGTCTAGTATGGTTTTTACTCCAACGGTTAAGGAATATCTCTCGACTGGAATTAGCACTACAAGATCTTATATTCATATTCGAATAATCTAGATTCTCTAGATTCACAACTTATATTTGGAAGGTTCTACTTATGGAAACCAAGATTCTGATTTTATGGGCGAGCAGGATTGATGGGCCATCAACACTTGCCTTAAAGAGCTCGAGATCTCTCTAAATTGATTCTGTCCAACGGGTTGATTGGAAGAACTTCTTTGGAAGGTGCCAACGGTAATGAAGGCATGAAGAAGTATTTAAGGGAGACGCTCAAGTTGTTGAAGGGTGCCAGATAGAAGAATTCCAAAGTCCGAATCTCCTTAATACTTTGTGATCTTATTCTTCGAGCTATACATGTAATCAAAAGAGAGACTGAAGTGTGGTGAGACCTTGAGGAAGTGTAGTAGAGTCTCTACACTGTGGAATCAAGGGCGTGAGATTGTAAATTCTCTTTTTGATTCTTAGTGAAATCCAGCCAGAAGGGCTGTCCGTGCGGAAGAGTGGACGTAGGCTTGGTCTAAGCCGAACCACTATAAATCTGGAGTCTTGATTCTCTATCCCTAATCTTTTTACTTTTCATTACTTTCATTTGCAGCGATTATTGTTTTTAATTCCTTAATCTCTCATCAAAGAAATTGCCTATACATTCGGTTAAAATTATAAAATCGTCTTAAGTCACCTATTCACCCCTCTCTAGGTGCTTGTACTAGTTCTAACAATTGATATCAGAGCTTGTGTACTCGTTTATAAGAAGTGTCTTTACTTCTGAGTAAAAGATCTATGGCTAGTATGTTGCCAACAGGGTTGGTTGAAGGTCAAAGCAACACCAGACCTCCATACTTTGATGGAAAAGACTACAGCATATGGAAAAACAAGATGAAAGCATTCCTAAGATCGAAAAATCATTTGGAATGGGAAGTGGTAGACAAAGGAATCATTCCTACTGCTGCATTAGAATCAGAGAGAGGAAAAGAAGTTGCTATTCCTATCGAGATGACTCAAGAAGAAATAACCAAGAGACAGACTCTTGACGCTAAAGCCATTTATTCCTTATATTGTGCTTTATCCCCTACTGAGTATAACAGAATATTCTCTTGTGATACAGCAAAAGAAGTCTGGGATAGACTTCACATTACCTATGAAGGAACTGATCGAGTGAAAGAAACAAGGATCAACATTCTTTTGGGACAATATGAAGTCTTCAAGATGAGATCAAGAGAATCAATAACTGACATGTTTAGCCGTTTTACTGAAATTGTGAATGGTCTTGAATATCAGGGACATCCAATCTCAGGACATATGAAGGTCAACAAACTTCTGCGTGGACTCTCTAAAGATTGGAATTACATAAAGACTTAAATAAGAGAGACACAGAGGATTGCTCCACTCTCTGTAGATGAACTGGTTGGAACTCTTCAGTCTTACGAAGTAGAGCACACCAACGAAGAAGAAGATTCAAAAGGTAAGAAATCTATTGCCTTAAAGTCTAATGATTATTCTGATGCTACAGACTCCGAAGAAGATCTAGATGATGAAGAACTGGCACTCATGATAAAGAGATTTAGAAAGCTGAACGGGAAGGGAAGAAAATTCAATTGGAAGAAACAAAACTCACAAAGGTTTTAGAACAAATCAACAGAGGAAGATGATTCCAACAAAGAAGTGACTTGCTTTGAATGCAAGAAAAAGGGACACATCAGACCCAACTGTCCTCTATTAAGAAAAAGGAAAGGAAAGGCTGAGAAATACAGAAAGGCACTCAAAGCAGAGACTTGGAGTGATACTGAATGTGAAGAAAGCGATGGTGATTATGCCAATATCTGTTTGATGGTAAAATCTGATTCAGACTCAGACCTTGAGACAGATACAGACTCAGACAGTGAGCTTGAGGTTAGTAATCTAAAAATTCCTATAAAAGTTTTGAAATATATTGATGAACTATGTCTTGGTCTAAAAACCTCTCTTAAGAGGATCTCCGAATTAAAAAAGGAGAATTCTACATTGAAGCAACAGGAGAAAATTTGGAAAGAAAAGTTTGAAAAGTTAGATAGAAACTTTACAATCTTGAAAGAAAACTCAGATCTTGTTTCCAAATAAAACACTCATTTGAAAAATGATATTTCAAACATATCAAAAAGATTTTCAAATGGTTCTGAAAAATTGGATAAGATTCTTTCGATACAAAGACCCTACTTTGATAAGTTAGGTCTCGGTATGACTTCTGAAACTATTCCACTAATTGATTTCCCAAAGGTGAAGGAAATAATCAAACAAAGACCAACAAGAATTGCTTATAGAAACCATTTTCAGAAAGTCTTTGTAAAACCTGTTGGCCGAAATGCTCTAAAATGTTCAAAGTGTCAAAGCTCAGAACATTTTGAGAAAGAATGTCTTTTGGTTTGGAGACCTGTTAAAAGGAATTGGGCAAAGACTGTTTATTGTTCTAACTCTTCTGGACCCAAAATGATGTGGGTACCAAAGAAAGCTTGAATTCTTTTTAATTGCAGGTCACTATCAAAAGGAAGATTAAATGATAACTAGATAGTGGGTGCTCAAGACATATGACAGGAGATTCAGGTTGCTTCATAAAACTTGTCCAGATAGATGGAGGAAAAGTTTCTTTTGGTGGTAACAACAAAAGAAGGATTATTGGTCGCGGAACAGTAAAAATTAGAAGTCTATCAATCAACAATGTTTCCTTAGCATAAGGCAATTGTGCGATACTGAATTCAAGATCAATTTCCAGGAAGGAACGTGCTCAGGAATCAGTAAAGACTTTACTCAATCTTTTACTGGACGTAGACATGGAAATATCTATCTTCTGGATGTGAATCAAGAAATATCACAGTGCTTAATATCAGTACAAGATGAAGCTAATCTATGGCACAAAAAGCTTGGCCATACCAACATGAAGCAAATCACCAAGATCTCTTCCAAGAAACTTGTTCGAGGATTGCCTATTCTCAATTACTTAAAGTCTGATCTATGCACACCATGCGTACTGGGTAAACAGGTTAGAAACTCTTACAAACCAATAAATAAAGTTTCAACTAATCGTGTACTGCAGCTTCTGCATATGGATTTATTTGGACCTACAAGAACGCAAAGCATTGGTGGAAAAAGGTTCTGCCTAGTAATAGTGGATGATTATTCACGATTTACTTGGGTCTACTTTCTTGCAAGTAAGTCTGAGACTTTCTCTCACTTTTCAAAATTTGCTAAGAAGGTGCAGAATGAGAAATGTCACATTATTTCAAGCATTCGTATAGACCATGGAGGTGAGTTTGAAAATCAAAACTTTACTAAATTTTGTGATGAGTCTGGTTTTCAGCATAAATTCTCTTCTCCATACACACCAGAACAGAATGGGATTGTGGAAAGGAAGAATAGGTCTTTACAAGAAATGGCAAGAACTCTTTTAATTGAAAGTAATATTTCTTCAAGATTTTGGGCTGAAGCTATTTCAACTGCTTGTTATATTATTAACATAGTGTTTTTAAAGGAAAGAAACCAATTGTTTCTTATTTTCAAGTATTTGGTTGTAAATGCTTTATTCTAAAGAATGCAAATGATCGAGTTGGTAAGTTTGAAGAAAAATCAGATGAATGATTCTTTCTTGGTTACTCAACTGCAAGCAAAGCCTATAGAGTATTCAACAAGAAGACTCAGACTGTGGAAGAATCAATGAACGTCAAATTTCAAGACTCTCCACAAATACAATCAATTCAGACTGAAGAATTAGAATCTGCTCCAGACTCTACTAGATCTACCTCTCTTGAAGCAGTTCAAAATTCAGAAGCAGTACAACAAGTTACTGATGAAGAATCAACTCAAGAAAAAGATGAACAATCTATTAGACTGACCAGTAACTGGAAGCACAAGTCTAGTCATCCCAAATAACTCATTATTGGAAACGTTAATGAGGGAATTCGAACAAGATCCAAAAGGCGAGAAAAGTCTAGTGCTGTTGCACTTATTTATGAAATAGAACCCAAAAACATTGAAGAAGCCTTAGCTGATGAAAGCTGGATTGAAGCAATGCAAGAAGAGCTCAGACAATTCAATATTAACGACGTTTGGGAATTGACTCCTAAACCAAAAGGTAAATCTGTTATTGGAGCTAAATGGGTTTTCAGGAACAAAGTCGATGAAAAAGGCAAAGTGACAAGAAACAAAGCAAGACTCGTGGCCAAACGATACACACAAGAAGAAGGGATAGACTATGATGAGACTTACGCTCCTGTAGCAAGGTTAGAAGCAATCAGATTATTACTTGCTTTTGCATGTTATAAGAATTTCAGGTTATTCCAAATGGACATAAAAAGCGCATTCCTAAATGGATTTATCCAAGAAGAAGTCTATGTGGAACAACCTCCTGGATTTGAAGACTCAAAGAAACCAGACTCAGTGTTCAGACTGAAGAAGGCTTTATATGGATTGAAACAAGCTCCTCGAGCCTGGTATGAAAGGCTAAGTAACTTTTTAATTCAAAGTGGTTTCACTAAAGGAAAGGTAGATACTATTTTATTCATTAAAAAGGAAGGTAAATGCTTTTTACTCGTTCAAATTTATGTTGATAATATTATATTTGGATCATCTAATGAGACTTTGTGCAAGAAATTTTCTAAGTCTATGCGGGATGAATTCGAGATGAGCATGATGGGTGAACTATTCTTCTTCCTTGGTCTACAAGTAAAACAACTGAAAGAAAGAATCTTTATTCATCAAGAAAAATATGCGAAAGAACTTGTTAAAAAGTTCGGTCTGGAGAATTGCAAAAAGACTGACATACCTATGTCAAGTTCTTTGAAGATAGACAAAGATGAAGCAGGGAAGAAAGTCGACCAAAAATTATACAGGAGTATCATTGGTTCACTTCTTTATCTTACTGCATCTAGACCTGATATATTATTTAGTGTTCGCATTTGTGCTAGGTTTCAATCAGATCCTAAAGAATCTCATTTAAGTGCTGCCAAACGTATCATTAAATATGTTGCAACTACTGCTAAGATTGGTCTATGGTATCCCAAAGAAGGAGACTTTACTCTTCTTGGTTATTCAGACGCAGATCTTGCAGGTTGTAGAGTTGAAAGAAAAAACACTTCTGGCACTTGTCAATTACTCGGTAATAGGGCAGTATCTTGGTTTTCAAGGAAGCAAAGTATTGTAGCTCTTTCAACAGCTGAAGCAGAATACGTAGCCCTTGGAAGTTGCTGTTCTCAAATACTCTGGATAAAACAACAACTACGAGACTTTGGCATCAAAGACTCTTGTACCGAGATCAAATGTGACAATACCAGTGCAATCAATCTTACAAAGAATCATATTCTACATTCAAGAGCTAAACATATTGAGATTCAACATCATTTTATAAGAGATCATGTTCAGAATAAAGAAGTCTTGATACAGTTTATCGACTCAAAGAATCAACTAGCAGACATCTTCACAAAGCCGCTTGAGAAAAGTTTATTTGAGTCTATTCGTTCAAGACTCAACATTTTATCTCTTGAAGACTGTTGAAGTTCAGACTCAGAATCTAAGTCTGAAAAGTATCAAACTCAAAAATTCAGACTTAGAAGACCAAACGTCACGACTGTAAGTTGTTACAATTACAGTTCATTTACTCGTTTAAACTGTTGTCTCGAAAAGGTAATACCGCTTGTTTATCTCTAATTAATATTATTAAGGCAGTTATTTTTAAAAAAACAAGGGTGGTTATCGATTTGTTTAAAAAGACAGTTATTTTTGAAAAGGTATTTTTATTTTTTTCCTTTAGTGACGCTTCAGATACCCCGTATCGATTGCCTTTTATACTCCTTCTCCTCCTCTTTTTACTTTACACAAAAACCCTAGATCACAAACTTTTCACTCTCTGAGATTTTCCTTCGCAAGTTCTTCTCTTCAAGATTTCCTCTTTCTTGCGATACAAGTGTGAAAATTCTCTCCACGAAAGTGACAATGTCGTACCAAAAGAAATCTTCCAGAATAGCAAGCAGGGGACCACAAGGCTCAGGTGAGGGGCCTACGCACTTTGATCTCACTGAAGAAGGAGACTCTCCAAGTGGGCAGATGCACCGACATTCTCAACAGTGCACTTCTTCCACTAGATCTCATGTTTGTAACCCTCAACATGCTGAGGAAGGCATCATTGAAGATATAGAACTAGTAAGGTCTCTTAAGCCTGCATTTGTTTATAGGCTTTATTCTGCTTTGAAGGAAGGGGGCTCTGCAATGATGTTTATTGACGAGTTCTTAAAAGAGAAGGGCTATAGAAATGAGACTAATTTTCTAACTGTGATGGAACGATCGGGTGTTGTTCCCGTTGGGACAGCAGCAAAGACTTTTGCAAACTTTCTGAGTGACCCTCGTTTTGGTAGTGTCAATCAGCCTGAGGGGGAAGATGATGATGAGAAGATGTTTGTGCATTTTAAGCCTAGGATGGGTGTGGCTGCAACTCTTTGAGGAAATAGGCACGAATTGTTTCGATCGGAGGAACACAAGCAGATGTATGCAAGATTGCTGAAGCGTGGGGTGATGAATCCACGAACTGTGGATTTTGATTTTCTGGATCTGTTGAGCATCAATTTGAGGGAGAAGTTTGAGAAGCTTCAACTTCATCAATTCTGTCCTAAGAGCGAGGTTGCTCATTCTGAATTGACAGCTTATTTTTATTCTAACCTCAGTTTTCTTGATGCAAACAGTTTTTCGTTTAGTGTGCAGGATAGAGAGTATGTGGTTGACACATATACTCTGGCTGATGTTATTGGTGTGGAAAGAGGAGCTTTCCAATCAATTTCTGTGTCTGTTAGCCATGCAACTCTGGAGCTTGTGAGAGACAGAATCGTAGGAGGTCGTCTCTCCTACTCAAGGATGAATGCTACAAACACTCTGCTTCACAAAATTGTGATCAACTGTCTCAGACTGAAGTCAACATCGAAGACAGATGTATCAATTTCTGAAGCCAAACTGATGTATGCCAGCAAGATCAGTCTTAACTTTTCGTTGCCCCATACCATCATGTTCCACATGTATCGGTCTATGGCGAAGGACAAGGGAAAACTCCCTTATGCTGCACTCATTACTCGATTATTCAGACATTTGAACATTCAGCCTCCCAACATTATGTGTGTGAAGACTATTGATCAAATGGTCATTGGGCTGAGGATGATTACGAAGATGCGTCTGAAAGAACTCAGCAAAAAGCTTGAGCAGTTCAAGGAGAAAACCTCTGTCAAGATCAGACTAGACTCCTCTGCTGCAAAGAGGAAAGGAAAAGATCCTGTGACTGGTCCTATCAAGAAGAGGCGGGCTATCATCTTGGAGGATGAAGATGATGAGGATGATATTCCTATCTCTGCCTTTGTTTCCCAGCACTCTGTTCCTATGTCAGCAGAACCAAAACAACAAGTTGCAGAGGAAACTGAGAAAGGGAACTAGGAGAAGGAATCCTTGCAGATAGCAAAAGAAGAAGAAACAGAAGAAACAGCCAGACCAGACCCACAGCCAAAAGAACAACATGCCGAAGAAGGCAGAACAGATTCTCCAGCTGAAAAGGAGGATCAAAGAAAGCTTGACACTGAAGAAATTTCTCAGCAAGAAGAATACTTCTCTCCTCCAGAAGACATTGAAACAGGAGGAGATATTCAAAGAGAGAGTGTTCCTCTCTTAACTTTTACCAGTGCAAGTGTTAGTCGATCACCTGCTGGTGCAGAGGATGTTCATGTCTCTCATTTTCCTGAGGAAGAGGCAACATCTCCAAACACTGATCTTCCTGCTGATAATCGATCCACTAGCTTAACTCCACAATCAGACCATGTTCAAGCAAGCACGCAAACTGACCATTCAGGAGATTTTGGCAGACTGCTTGAAATCATTTTGGAGCTCAAAAGCTAGATATATGCTCTAGGATGCGAATTCCAGATGATGCAGAATGAGAATCGTGCCATGTTCATCACCATGCAGGATCAGATTCAGAATATTCAACTTCAGGTTCAGGTCACTACCAAAGGCACAACTCTCACTCAACTGCAGGAGGATTTGAGGAAACTGGAGGAAACAGTCAAGTCAATGGAAGACTTTCAACTTGTTCACATTCCTCGCGCACCCTGACTTTCTCACCTTTTTATGCTGACAAAAAGGGGGAGAAGTTTTTGCAGATTTCCATTTCAAACTTTTAGTTTTTAAACACTCTTTGGATTTAATATTTTGTTTGGTTGTGTTTGACTTTATGATTTTATCTTGAGCTTTGGATTGCTTGCTTATTATTGCATTACTTTAAGCTATTAAGATAGATAAAGATAGTTGATTAATATCTGTATAAGACTAATTTGTTTTCTGTGGATGCAGATCTGTGTACAGGACAAATCTGTGTACAGGACAACTTTTACTATCTTTACTCTAATATTTTATGAGATTCCATTGCTAGCTTAAATGTTATATTGCAGGGCAATAATATTCAAATCTGCAGGAAAGTTTTGTCACCATAAAAAAGGGGGAGATTGTTGGAAAAATTCTCTTAAGGTATTTTGAAGTCGACAAAACATTTTAATCAGTCTAGTCTGAAGACTTGCAGACTCTACTGGCAAAGTCTGAAGACCAAAGTCTGAAGATATCAAGACTCAAGTTTCAAAGTCTATTCTCATGGATAGTTTTCAGACCGACAGAGTTAAAATATCTATTCTGATTCTGTCTAGTATGGTTTTGACTCCAACGGTTAAGGAATATCTCTCGACTGGAATTAGCACTACAAGATCTTATATTCATATTCGAATAATCTAGATTCTCTAGATTCGCAACTTATATTTGGAAGGTTCTACTTATGGAAACCAAAATCCTGATTGTATGGGCGAGTAGGATTGATGGGCTATCAACACTTGCCTTAAAGAGCTCGAGATCTCTCTAAATTGATTCTGTCCAACGGGTTGATTGGAAGAACTTCTTTGGGAGGTGCCAACGGTAATGAAGGCATGAAGAAGTATTTAAGGGAGACGCTCAAGTTGTTGAAGGGTGCCAGATAGAAGAATTCCAAAGTCTGAATCTCCTTAATATTTTGTGATCTTATTCTTCGAGCTATACATGTAATCAAAAGAGAGACTGAAGTATGGTGAGACCTTGAGGAAGTGTAGTAGAGTCTCTACACTGTGGAATCAAGGGCGTGAGATTGTAAATTCTCTTTTTGATTCTTAGTGAAATCCAGCTAGAAGGGTTGTCCGTGCGGAAGAGTGGACGTAGGCTTGGTCTAAGCCGAACCACTATAAATCTGGAGTCTTGATTCTCTATCCCTAATCCTTTTACTTTTCATTACTTTCATTTGCAGCGATTATTATTTTTAATTCCTTAATCTCTCATCAAAGAAATTGCCTATACATTCGGTTAAAATTATAAAATCGTCTTAAGTCACCTATTCACCCCCCCTAGGTGCTCGTACTAGTTCTAACAGCATTTCCATGCTACTCGCAAATTTTAAGTTCCTCGATCAGTTCTTGTGTCTACAAGAGATGATCTAGCAATATCTATAGTAGTCAAATAATCAAGGACAAATTGCATATCTAGATATCAAGATGGGAAATATATGGATTTTGCTGGGAGATAGAACTTGAGATTTTCATGTATACTTGATTTGTAACCTATGCTCATTATAGAATCCATAGATTCATGAGGAAAATTATCAAAACAGTATTAAACATATTGCAATTTTGCCAATTCATTTATATATATTTGCCAATTCAATTTTAAACATTTTGCATTTATATCAATTTAATCCATCCGGCCATTTTTGGCTGGCTAGCACAGATGTGAATGCCAGCCGGTTGGTTGATGTTGACATGGACAATTTTTTAATAACATTTCATTTCTTTTAAATTTTTTATTGACTTTTTTCATGTTTTCTCTCTCTTTCTCATTTTCTTCACTTCCTTCTACTTCCTCCAGCCGATCACTCACCAGCCTTGGGGAAGCCTGGTTGTGGCTAGGCGACCTTGCCCAGGCCGCCCGTTAGGCTGGCGAGGGTCGAGCCTCGCTGAAGGCCACGACCTCACATGACCTTTAGCAAGGGCTACCAGTGGCTGGGCAAGAGTTGAGCCTCGCAACCATGTTCGAGGTCCGACCTCACCAAAGGTCACCAGGTTAAAGGCTGTGACCTCACACGGCCTTTGGTGATGGCTACCTGTGGCTATGTAAGGCTCGAGGCTTGAGCCTCTCCAACCATGGGGATGCCCGACCTCACCAAATCCAACGAGGTCATGCCTCGCCAAAGGCTACAACATCAAAGGGCCTAATCTCGTGCAGCCTCTAGCCTGGGCGAGCCTTGCTGGCCATGGACAAGTCATAACCTCGCCAAGTTTGGAGGGGCCTCACTCAACCATGGCGAGGGTGGCCTTACCATCACTAGGTGAGGCTTGCCCTCACTAGTGGCCGACGAGACTAACCTCACCAGTGGTCGCCTCACCACTAGCAGAAGGAAGGAGAAAGAAGGAGGGAAAAAAAGAAAACGAAAAAACAAAAAATGATAAAATTTTCAAAAAAAAAATATATCATTAAAAAATATATACGTCAACGGATTTGGAAAAGATGCGGATTTTCAAGAATGGGAATCATATGATATGTTAGGAATCTATTATGATACTCATCAACGAAGTAAATGTATCTTAATGCTTGATGCAAAATGCTTGGTCAGTTGAACAGTCGACGCCAGTCGACATTCATGTTAGCACCAACCGACCAAAATTGGTGGGATGGACTGAATTGACACAATTGCAAAAGGTTTTTTACTGAATTAGCAAAGAAAAAAAAGGGTCTTGAACGAAATTGATAAAATTGCAATAGGTTTATAATTATTTTGATTATTTTTCCGAGATTCATGTGATAGCTCAATATCTTAACTTGGAGGCTCATGCATTGTTCAAAGCGAGCAATTGGGCCATCTAGTTTTGTTGCAACACTAATTTAAAACGCCCTTTTCTTGTCCATTATCCATGGCCGAAAAGATAACCAAGCTAGGGCACATATAAAGCTTTGATAACTAAATTACTTAAGACTGTGATCCTTTCTTCAATGGATGAAGAAATAAAGTACATAGCAAAACAGCTAATCTCATAAACCATGCAACTTTATAACGCTGACAGATTCGGACCACTTGATTTTCGACTACTCCCCGTGGAAGCCCATCTCCTCCGGAGATAAAGAACTCCTGTAATGTAAACGCACACATAATGAGGTGTCATTGTCCACAAGTACAACAAACATCACTGATCAAAAGTCTCTTGCAAATATATCGGGTGTAACTTATATCCACATCCACTTACATTTAGTATTTCTAAATCCACTTCCAATAGTTTTGGATCTACAGGGTAGAAAACTCGCTACGAGCCTCCATTTAGAATAACTTGAAGTAAACCATCCTGCGAGAAGAATAGCATAAATACCATAAAAGAATGACAATGGATTTAGGTTTTTTACCCCTATGTAAGAAAAGTGACACCAGTGATGCTCGAAGAAGACCGGTCACAACGCAATCCCTGAGGGGCTCTACAATAATGTAACACAACTGATTTAGTTCCTGCAACATTCCAAATTGACAAGACTCACCGTTACAAATTTTGAGCTAGTTATATCATCACACACATATACGAGCACCTAAACATATAAGATTAATATTATTCAAATCAACATCAGTTAACTATGCTAATGCCTCAAAATCTTAGATCTAATCCAGTGCAGGAATTTATCTTTCTCACTTCAAGTAGCTGTGAGAAGATGAAATAGGCTTAAATGAAAGTTTTACAAGAAAAACCTACCACATCAAGTGGTTCAATTAATGACTTTAATCTCGACTGAGAAACGACAGATTCTCCATGAATGGCTCCCTTAAATCCAAGAAGACACTCCTGGCTCCTGAAGTTGAAGTAATTAAACTCTTCAGCAAGGTGTTATAAGGAAAAGAGCGATAAAAGGAGTGACTCTGACCAGTAAACTCGCATATGCAATCAATGGCTGCATTCTAATCTTTTCTGCTCCCATCAAATGCTTTTTGCATCAAGCTTTTTGATTTTCCATCTAAAGAATATGGTCGGTTTAATATGAATAACAACAAGATAAAGTCAAAGGTAAAACCTTCATTCAAAATGCTTGTAAAGATAAACTTATTTTCATAGGAAACAATCCTATATTAGATCTTGGATTGCAAAATCCACAACCAAAACATTGGAAGTATGCAGAGCATTAGTTCAAGAAGAAGCTTAACATCTTTCAAGTCCAAAGAATCAGCTGAATTAGATGAAATCACAGAGATGAGAAGATTCATGTGCTTCAAGAAAGAGAGACATTAAAGAAAGCATGAAGAACCAAGCCCAATGATGAAGCCAGACTTTACGTCGAATGAAAATTTCTTGACAAGTTCGGGATGTTAACGGTATGTCTCAGTAAGCATTCTTCAATGGACAAAGTTATGAATAATCTAAAGCTATTCATGTAAGCTTGAGTTTGAACTTTCACGATATAGTGGCAAGATAGTTTCTGGGAGACGGGGGTGCTTCATTCGAAGCTTATAAAGTGATAGCCAAAGTCTCGGCACTATTAGAAAAAGAGGACTTCCAGCTTCGATAAAATTTTACGGGGGAAAAAAGAACTAACTACTCAAGTTTTCACGTTGCCTCCTGCTCCATCGCTCATATACGATATCTTCCAACTTATAAAGTTGACTAATGGTATACCGTCAGGAAATAAAGACTAATGGGAAAAAGACCAGCTATTTACTCTCGAATGACATCATTTCAGAATTTAATCAATGACTGTGCTTTACTAGAACTAGAAAGTAAAGGGTGTGAATTTACCTGGTCTAATAATAGAGCAGGGGATGCTCTGGTGAAGGAGAAGTTAGATCGAGTTTTCTGCTCCATGGATTGGACGCTATCATACCCTTCTGCAGAAGTGTTTGCTCTACCACCTATAGGCTCGGATCACTGTCCTATCCTGCTGCACACTCGTTCTCACTCTGTCAAGCGAACAAAGACTTTTTATTATGAAGCTTTCTGGAGTCAACATCAAGAATGTAAAGAGGTAATTCAACAGGCATGGGAGAGCAGGAATACCTCTTTGGTCTCTAAATTGCAGGCAGTTTCTGTTAAGCTAGCTAGCTGGAGCAAGTCACGGTTTAGTAATGGCCATCAGTGAATATCTCAGTTGCAGCATCAACTGCAGACAATTATAAACCGGAAATTCTATTAAACTGGAGATAAGGAGCTAGCCACTACCATTCGAATTGAAATTCAAAACCTGTGGAATCAAGAGGAGCAGTTCTGGGCTATGCGTTCACGTATTAACTGGTTGAAATGGGGAGATAACAATTCAAAATTTTTCCATGCCTGTACTATGCAAAGGAGACAAAGAAATAGAATTTGTATGCTTAAAGATGCAAACCAGAACTGGATAAGGGAGCCAGAACAGCTCAAGGACATGACAATGGGTTTCTTTTCTCAATTATATCAGTCAGTGGGATATCGTGATTTCAGCCCCTTTTTAGAGCAATGTCCAGCTGTGGTAACACCTGCAATGAATCAACAATTGATGAGTGGGGTAACAGAGGAGGAGATTTACCAGGCTACTTTCCAGTTGGGTGCTTCCAAGGCTCCTGGGCCCGATGGCCTTAACGGTCTTTTCTATTAGCATCACTGGAATATCATCAAAACAACTATCATTAAAACAGTTCAAGATTTTTTTACCTCAGGTTGTATGCCTCCTAGACTAAACAGAACGATTATTGCCCTGGTTCCTAAAGTTCACCATCCAGAAAGCATTGACCAGTACCGTCCCATTAGTCTTTGTAATTTCGCTTACAAGATTATTTCAAAAGTTATGGCTAACAGACTCAAGCCTTGGCTTTCTAGTTTGATATCAAAAGAACAAGCAGCATTTATAAGTGACAGGCGGATTCAAGACAATATCATGGTGGTGCAAGAAGTGCTTCATCAATTTAAAGTGAGAACATGCAAGAAAAGATTCAATCTTATTCTGAAAACAGATATGCAGAAGGCTTATGATAGGGTAGAATGGGATTTCCTAGCAGCCTATTTGCAGAAGTTGGGCTTTACTAACATATGGGTTACTATGGTCATGGCTTGCATCACTACAACTTCCTTTAGTATTCGTCTTAATGGGGAACAGCTCCCTTATTTTCAGCCTACTAGAGGGATTCGACAGGGTGACCCCCTCTCCCCATATATTTTCATTCTACTTGCTAATGCTCTGTCAACTAATATAACGCAAGCTGTGGATATGGGCCACCTACAGGGGATTCAATTTAATAGAGCCTGTCCTAAGTTATCCCATTTGTTCTTTGCTGACGACTCAGTATTCTTCCTAAAAGCCACAGTTTCTGAATGCCAAAATCTTGCTAATATATTAAACCAGTATTGCCTAGCTACGGGTGAGCTCATCAATAGGAACAAATCTGGTCTATTTTTCAGCAAACACTGCCCTATGACCTTACAAAATAATTTAGCAAGTCAACTGAGAATACCGGTGGTAAGCAAATATGGCAAGTACCTGGGCATCCCTTCTGATTGGGGCCGTTCCAAACGCAAGATGTTCTTCTGGATCCTGGCCAGAGTAAATGCTAAATTAGCTGGCTAGAAGGAAAAATTCTTATCAAAAAGTGGCAAGGAGATTCTACTGAAATCAGTAATTCAGGCATTACCTCAGTATGCCATGTCCATCTTTAAGCTCCCCCTGTCGCTCTGCAGATTAATAAAGAGGAAGATATCAGCATTCTGGTGGAGCAACAACAACAGTAAATCAGGAATTCATTGGCAAAACTGGTCAGAGTTGAAGCAGTCAAAAGAATCAGGGGGTATGGGATTCCGAGATCTGATTAACTTCAATAGAGCAATGCTTGGTAAGCAAGCTTGGCGTCTTTTTCAACAACCTAATGCTATCTGGAGTCAGCTTTTCAAGGGATTATATTTTAGGAATTCCTCTTTCCAAAGTGCCCAATCAGGCTATCGACCTTCATGGGGGTGGCAGAGTATGTTAACGGGTCGAGATACCATTATTCCTAAACTTCGTTGGTTAGTTGGGGATGGATCAAAGATTCGAATAAGAGAAGATATCTGGCTCCCAATTGGTAAGATAGGAGGCATAGCAGAGGAGGGTGCACCTGTTGTAGTTGCTGATCTAATGGAATCATCTAAAACAGAATGGAAGACTTCTCTTATCACCACCCTCTTTGATGCCCAGGTCAGTGAAGTTATCTTGAATATACCTTTAAACCCTTCGCTTCTACATGATCAATTAGTGTGGACCGCTACTTACTCAGGTGACTATACAATGAAAAGCTGTTACCATTATGTGTCTTCGACCCAACATACCCCACTTAATATCGCTTCTTCCTCTTATCAGAACCCTATTCAGTTATGGAGGAAAATCTGGCATATGAGAACTGCTCCTAAGATTCGTGTTTTTCTGTGGTTAGCCTGTAAAAATGCCATTGCTACTAAAGCCAATCTCTATCAAAGACATATTTCCCCTAACCCCTACTGTACCCTTTGCAACCTCAAAATTCCAGAAACGATAGAACACCTTTTCTTCTTCTGCCCTTGGTCACGAAACATCTGGAATCATTATAAAGTTAGGGTTTCGATTTCACCTACCTCGGTGCGATGTTTTGATGAGTGGGTTGCAGCCCGAGCTATTCTCCTCAAGGCGTCCCCTGATTTCGACGTGCTCGCCAGTTTGCTGTGGGAGATCTGGCGACAGAGAAACAATGCAGTCTTCAGGCAGCACAACCCAGATCCTCTCCAAGCCGTGGAAAACGCCCTAGCCCAGCGTCGCATAATGACGCTTTTACACCCCTCTGTACAACGGATTCACAACACACTGGTCAGTCCAGAACGCAGATGGAAACCGCCCGAAAAAGGCTGCCTCAAATGTAATATTGATGGGGCTTTTCGAACAGGGAATGAGGAAGGATCAGTAGCGTGTATTTACAGAGATTTCAACAGAGTTCTTACCGATGTGTTTACCAGAATTGTTCCAGCCCTTTCGGCATTCCAAGCTGAGATCTACACTCTCATATTGGCCATCCAACATCTGATCCAGCAAGGGCTTCATCACGAACACATCGTGGTTGAGTCTGACTGTTTGTCGCTGGTGGAGATCGTTCAAGAGCAGCAACAGCCGCCATGGACGGAGCGCCATCTCTTCGCGGTTCTTCGCGATGTGTCTTCTCGATGCGCTAATCTCTCTCTCCAGCATGTTCGACGAGAAGCAAACCTAGCAGCTGACTGGGCTGCCAAAGCCCACCGGGATCACGGCCCGGTTCGAAACTGGCTCATTTTCCCTCCTTTTATTTTCCAGGATATAATCTCTACTGAAGCTTTAGCATCTGGTTGTACTTCCGTTTGATATAATATATGGTTCATTTCGACCAAAAAAAAAAAACATTGACCTAACCACCGACCCGACCTGAAAAAAAAAAAAACAATGACCTAACCAAAATTGGCAGTGGCACCGAACTAGTGTCAAGGCCTGCCTCTTTCTTCCTCCCTCGCCCCCTCCCTCTCTCCTGCTCAGAAACTTTAGTAAGTTAATTTCAACAGTGCATGAAGTATACTAAGACCAACCGCCATTGATTATCTCTGATATGGATTTTATTTATTTCTCTTTACTAGCAGTTTTCAGTTCTTTAGCTGGACTATATATTTGCAAACCATGTCATTTCACCGAGCATGCAGGACTGAATTCCTAGTGATTATTTTGTGTTCCTGCCTATATAAATAAAAAAAAGCAAGAAAGATCTAGCAAAATACTCCATTAATTTCTTTGCTTGCTTCAACGATTTAAAAATTCAAAGCTGTTCTTTTTCTTAACATTTTAAGGTGTGTTTGGTATCATTTCTGTTCTGAGAGACAATTTCTTTTTAGAGATATATATTTTTTTTATATTCCCTAAAACAATTTCTGAGTAAAAGAATGCATTTGGTAACTACACAAAATTTCTATTCTCCGAATAACAAAATAATAGGAATGCGTTTAATATGATTAATTTTTTTTTTTGTAACATAGAATTTCTTTTAGTTTTTTAATAACTTTTTTAGATTTTTCTTTTTTTCTTCTCTTCTTCTTCTTACTCCACCTCTAGCCTGCGACGGGAGTGGCAATGGCGAACGATGGGGTGCAGCAAACAACGAGGAAGAAGAAAAAAAGAAATAAAATAAAATGACTTATTTTTAGAAATTATTCTCAAGAATATGAAGTCATTTTTTTTTTGTACTTCTTGTTTCTGTTCCAAATGCTGATTTTCTATTTAAGGGGATATAAAAATTAATTGACTTACTAAACAATCTTTGTTCTTTTCTTCTTCTTTTTTATTCCAAGGAACAAAAGAACGAAAGAACAAAGAAATTTGTTGAGTCACCATGCAAAGCCTTATATGCAAACTAACATGGGATCTTAAGACTATTCTTGCAATAGAAGGAAATAATATATTTTGAAAGTGCTCACAATAGGAAGGAAAGTCTTTGACAACCCTAGTCGGAGAGGCTGCTATCCTGTCCGTGTGACTCCACAATGCCACCGCTCTCGACGACGAGAAGCCGTTGTTCCTAGTCTTTGTTGCCTCCTGCCGTGACGAGCACGAGGACCCGCTGTTTTTGCCCGAGTCGCTGACCAGCGCATGAATCCCCACGCTCCGACGCACCACCCGCATCAACCTTCGACAATGCGTTGTGGTCTCAATGCTAGACGGGTGACGCCTGTCTGAGCAGGTTCCAGGCGAGCTCCAACATCGCTGCTTGCTGTCCAAAAGGTAGTCCTCTTTTGCCCGCTGTCCGGAAGGCACCAGCGGCTATTCTCTGTCCCAGGCGACGCCATTGTCAGGGGTTGATGCAGCGCTGGTCGAATCAAACTATTGCCTCTCGAAGGTGTTGTTCCGTCACTGTCCAACGAGCCCAGTTGCGCCCGGTCACCACCCGAGGAGTGTCGCTGCATCCAGCGTCCAGCCCATCTCGGCGCTGGAACCACAAGCCAATAACCCAGCTTGTCTCAGTTTCGTCCGACGCCAGGGCTTGCAGTCTTCTTACTCTAGCCACAATCGAGTTCTGTTTTGTGGGTTCCCCCAAGGCTTGTCCAGTGTTGACTGAGTCAAGATACACGTGCAAGTGGAGTCCAACCGGTTACCCTTGCCGAACTGCCCATCGTTATTGCTATTGGCCACTTCGCTTTGTCATCGCAGGACACCGCCAAGAAATCCACTCCATCGTGAACCATCCATCCGTCTGAGCCGATTCCTCTTGAGTTCAAATTTGGCAATATTGACCGTGAAATTTAGGTAAAATCTCATCCGAATTTTATATTGCCTAATTTATTTTTACCAATATCTCACTTGCATATTTGAGTGTTTTAGGCACTATTCGATAGAATTCTATTGATAAGAAAGTCAAATATAATCATTAATTTAAGACGTGGGACGAAGAATCATCTTTTTATTATTATGTTTGATTTTATCTTGGTAAATGCCTTATCGAGATTGTAATAGAATCATTAACTTGAACCGTGATATGACAAATAATTTTTTATTATGTTTGATTCTAAGTAAGTGTCCTATCATGAATATGATATCTCTTAATTTAAGATGCGAGATGATAAATTATTTTTCCGAATATTATAATCTTTTATTTGAATCATGATAAATATCTTGAATTGTGTTGCTATGTTTGAAATTTTCATTAGATAGAATTGCCAGCTTTAATGAATAAAAAAAATACAAAAAGATTGCACTGCATATCATGTAGATTAATTAGGTCATATAGCGTGTTTAATTAGATTCTAGACAAGAATCTAATTTAAATTAGGATTGGCATTGTTCAATCCCTAATTTGAATTAGATATTATCTTTATTCTGTATGGTTGATTTTCTTTTTAATAACAAGTTTCAATATAAAAAACCCAAAAATGTCATGTGCGTATGACATACATTAGCTGCATCACATCCACGTCATTTGCCATGTCATATAGTTTAGGTCGTGTAATTAATGCATGTCATAAACGTGTGTCATTAAGTAATTGCCCCATTAGTTTCGTTTAGTTATATTGCTTGTTATGTAGCATTACCTTCGCATGTCATGTAGCTTAGTTGCATCAAAATTAGGCCATTTAGTTAAACTGCATGACATATAACTTAGTTATCATATAGGAAAAAAAAATCACAAAAAATCCTAAACTTTACCAACTGTGACACATTTACCATAAACATTTTTTTTGTGACATTAAAAATCCCAAACTTGTACCCGTGTGACACATATACCCAAACTTTTTTCATGTGACTCCAAAAAAACCCAAACTTATATTTGTGTGACACCAAGACCCTAAACTTTTACAAACCCCAAACTTATATTCACATGACATATTTACCCTAAAAATTTGGTGTCATAAAAAAAATTGGGGGGTTTTTGGTGTCATAAAACTAAAATTTGGGGTAAATATGTTAGATTGTATAAGTTTGGTGTAAATATGTCATATAGGTAAAAGTTTAGGATTTTTGGTGTTACAAAAAAAAAAAGTTTGAGATAAATGTGTCACAATAAGTATAGTTTGGGGTTTCTAGTGGCTTTTATCTTAGTGTATAAATAAGAGAAAACCTAAATAGAAATTTGAGTAAATTGCGTGATAATCAGAAATCATATTTAAGTGTAATATGTGATTCTAACTAATATTTGTTGTAGATGCTTGCATTGCATGAAGGTAAGTATTTTCTCTCTATGTTTGCAATTTATTTGTTGCCTTATTCTATTGAGTGTTCAATAATGATTGCACACCCACACGATCATTGTATGTTGGAGATAACTTAAAATCAATTCAAATTGCCTACAAAACATTTTTTTGAAAATAAAAGAGAAAATGTACCAAGAGGGCATTAAAATAATTTAGCTAATCAAGTTCCCAAACTCACTTAATCTCTAATTTGTAGAAGATATTCCTCTCAATGCTTTACTTAGGTATTTAATTAACCTACCATAAAGCGATTAGTGATGATTCATAAATAAAAGTCATTTGCATGAATTTAAACCTAAGTTGCGAATTGATATAGGTTATTAAGTTTAGGCTTAGTAATTCCTTAGCTAAAACCCTTGATTGGATCAAATGAGATATCTTTAGCCAGCTTATTGGGTGGATTGTTTGCTTCACCTAATAAGAGTATGCATGTAACGAATTGAAATATAAGAACCCTGCTTCCTACGCCTATGAGATAAGCATGTAACGAATGCATGGATGTATTTTACACCTATTATTGCGGGGGATTGGATAGTCATCATCAGGTTGAATGAGGCCTTGTTTCATGAGCTTATCATAGACTTGTTTACCTAGTTGCTCTGCAGTCTTGTCGCCAAACAAAGCCCTCTTTGATCTCTTCTTTACGATGGAATTTCTAGGGAACCTTTTAGTTCAAAATTCTACAACTTCACCACGTCCTAAACTATCATGCTTATATATACGTGGTACAAAACTCAAAACTCTAAATTTGTGCCCTAATCTAAATATTACTCCCAGCTAGATGGACGAGGGTGGGAGCCCTTATCGGCATTGCGATAGAAGTCAAATCGGTTTGATGAGAGGCAAAACTCTCTTCGGTCGCCCTTTTCTGATCTTTCCTTCCTTTCTTCTCTCCTCTTCTGTTTTCTGCCACGCGTCCTGTCGGTCCTTTTAGGAAGTAAAGTGAGCCTTTTCTCTCTCTTTCCCTTATATATTTTTACTTTTTGTTATGGGCCCCACCACTTGCTTTTGATCTGGTCAAATGTTTCAATTATTATAACTTTTGTGCAAAAGGATAAGGATATGATTTGCGTTACATCCAATTTGTGCTTTGATTTGGTACTCTCGTTACTCGTTGTTTGAGTTCCGAACGGGTGTGCGATTATTATTTTTCTTATGAGAATAATTTGCACATTTCTCATGATGTTCTGAACTCTGTTAACTCTGATTGCTAAAGCACCAGATGACAAAAGAAGACCTCTCTCTCTCTCTCTCTCCCTCTCTCTCTCTCTCTCTATTGTGAACTAGTACTTGATCTCCTTAGCGATGGACAGGGACAGGTGCGATGATTGAATGGGAAGAGGGGTTAAAGATAAAGAAGAAAGACTAAAGTGTGAGAAAGAATACAACGTACATCACTAACAACAGCCAAAGTGCTTTGGTTTTCATTCATTTGATTTACACCCTTCGAGTTTCTGGCCTACGCCAGTTCTGTTTCATGCTGACCTAAAGTGAAGTTCTGTTGGCTTCTAACTCCTTTATAACTACGCAAACTCAACACTCGGTTACGTGAAGCAGGACGTCCATACCCTATCTGAACATAAATAAATTTCAAGGTCTTATCGACTCTCTGCCCTCAATAATCACCTCTTCTGCTAATATGTTCTCCACTTTGCATAGGGATTCCATAATCGCTACCTTATTGTATTACTCTTGCTGATTAGAACATTTCCTTCCAGGATCTAGAAAGAAATATGAAAATTCTTGTAGTGGTCCAGAAGTTATGGAGGAAACTCAATCTCCGAGGGATGATCATTTTGAGCCTATCTCCGCAAGTCATTCTCATATTTTTGGCACCCATTCGAAAGAGGAGGTCAAAATGGTGGACAATGATGCTCACCTGGTCAGCTTACTTGGTCGCTGACTGGGTCGCTGACTACGCCTTTGGGCTCATTGCCAAAGCCCAATTCAATGGTGGTACTTCAGAATACGGAGATGATGCCTATGGTGACCTTTTGGCATTTTGGGCTCCATTTCTTCTGCTACACCTCGGAGGACCTGACCCTATCACTGCTTTTGCGCTCGAGGATAATGAGCCGTGGCGTAGGCACTTGCTTAATCTCTTATTCCAGCTAGGCGCTGCGGGCTACGTATTTTATCAATCGCTGCCCAGTAACAAGCTAATTGTCCCGACCATCCTCGTGTTTATTGGTGGAATCATCAAATACATAGAGCGAACACGTGCGCTGTATCTGGGAAGCTTTAGTAAATTCCGTGCCTCCTTGCTCACATCTGCTGATGCTGGCCCCAACCATGCCAAGCTCATGGAAGAACACTCTTCCAAGAAGAAAGCTAATATCCCTGTTTCTATAGAGATGATGCTGGAGCCCCTAGTTTTGAAGAGGAAGATAAAACTAGTTCGGGCGACAAAGAAGCGGAAAAAGCACCCTATGGAGACGTGATAAATAACGCATTTTCTTACTTCACAACCTTCAAAGGCCTCCTTGTGGATCTCATCTTCAGCTTCCGTGAACGTAACAAAAGCATGAAATTTTTCAGAAGCAGAACTGCAAAGGATGCTTTCCGGGTCATTGAGGTAGAGCTCAACTTCTTTTATGATGTTCTTTATACCAAGGCTGCCGTGGTTCACTATCCAGTAGGGTACTAGTGGCACCCATTGACGGCCCCTGAACCATTGGGGTCGCCACAGTCCGCTTACCTTTCACTTGGCCTGATAATATAATACTCTGATACCAAGGAATTTCATATGAATTCATAAATCCTAGGGGGTTTACATCTTTTAGATTGGTCCCTGTGCAATTTATATGGCGGAAGCACATCCATCAACTCCCATCCCTATATTCAGAAAACGATGCACACCAACTAAAACTTTTATAAGATAAAGCCGAACACTTTTATTTACTTAAACCAGATGGACATCATTCGTTGGTACACCAAAATGCCGTAGTCTTCTATACTCGGCTATATTTCAAAAGATGACCGACATCTTTTCCAACAGTCATATACTTAAAGTCCATCGATCAGTGTTGGCGTCCAAAAGTTCCTTCCTCTGCTGTCCTCCTCCTCGTGGTCATATTTAATCACTCGGTCCATCTGCTGGTGGTGGTGGCAGCAGAGGTATCTTGTCTAGTCTGAAATGTTAGTCCCCAAACGGGGAGAGTACAACCACTCAGTAGTAAAAGATTCATTAAGCTATATCGTGCAGTACCATCAATATCTAGATTCATGCAAGATAGACAAAAACAATTCATCAATGGATAAGCAAGCATCAAAATCATGAAATTCTTCAATGCAATGGCAAGTACAATTTCGAAGCCCTCAAGATGCATCATGTCCAGTCACACAAGTCCCGATCATAGGGCCAAACTGTAATGACACGTCCCATTTCATGCCATACAATTTAGTCCCATAACCAGACCACACGCACACTTAGTAGAATCATCCATTTTATCATTCAAACGGTTTTATCCCCCTAGAGGACCAATGTTTGCGTCCTTCTAGGATTTCGCACCCAACCTGGCGTCGCAAAAGCCTCCGGGCATGTATTCAAAATACAACCGGGCATCCGGCACACACCTTCGGGCATCTCGCACCCCACCTGGCATCACGAGGAATCACTGGGGACCATAGACATGGTTACCCCTAACCTCCGGGCATGCATCATAATACAACCCTCACCCTCCGGGCATGTATCATAATACAACCGGGCATCCCGACACTCCCGAGGAAAACCTCTAGGCATGTATTCATAATACAACCAGGCATCCAAAGGGCATCGACTCATTCGAACCTCTAGGCATCCCGACTCCCGGGGCATTATTGACCCGAGGGTCCAACGGCAACAATTAACATCTTAATTTCCAAAAACACTTTTCAATGCAATGACAAAATGTCTCTTGAGTCTCATCACATCTCAATATTGTATGATATGCCAGTGCTAGTATCATCATGTCACATAACAACCCAAGATGCATTCACTCTTGAAATCAGTTGAGCAAAGTCGAAGTAAAACAGCTTAAAAACCAAAATGTACAGTTTTAATGAAAATTTCGGAATAACCCCTAAATGAACTCAGAAAATTATGAAATTTTGACACGTTATCCATGAGACCTAAAGGAACAAGTTTAATGAAGAACACCAAGTCAGATTCCTTACGTACCGAGGAAAAAAATTTCGATATTCCTAGCTAGCATTCTGTAAAATTTCCAGATTTGGTGTTTTCATAGAAAAATCATTTCGGCGGTCATTCCTTGTTCATTTATTCTGAATTTTTAATATGTTGTTCCTAAGGATGTTTCCTATAACTTTCATTAAGGGTTTGAGGTCCAATTATATCTAGGTAAATACAGAAAATTCGAAGAATCATCAAAGGTCAGGCCGTTTTCTACGGAACAGTATTTCTGTTTTAAAAAGAATTGCTTCTATCTGCACATTCTTGTATTCATATAGCTATAACTATGAGTTAAACTCAATCTAATGGATGTTATCTTAAGTAAAATGATTCTATTCCTCATCTTCATCTCTAGAAATTAAAGCGACACAATATAAACGACTTTCTATCCATGTTCTTCTAAGACAGAAAACATCTAATGCCTTTCTCTTCATTTCCAGCTCAATCAAACTATTTGTTTTACTGCAGATTCATCATGTAGCATCTCGACACACTTACACAGCGTCCATGAGTGGTCGTGGTACATTTTCACTCACCTAGAATCCTTCACAACTCGGTACAAAGCACATACTTGCATCTCGGCTCTTATAACTCAACATGCATCACATTTTCTTCACTCGGTACACACCATCGCACCTTACTCAACAATCACAGCTCACTCACATTTAGATTTCAAGACATGCAAGCCTCAAATGCAATATCAAATTCGGACCTTCGTCGTGTATAAAGAGTAACAAATTACGCAACTCGGTTCTAGATTTTCTATAATATAGGGTAGTTCGTATTTTAAAAGCTCCAAAATTCTGCAACACCAAAAATCCAGAATTGTAGTATAAACCAAGGGTAACCAAAACTTTGAAGGAATGTCAAATCCACGTAGGCAGAAACATTTCGTAAAAATCAAGATTTTTAAGCACTAAATCAATCATGATCAAATTCATGGTTTCATCCCCGAAATACCTTCGAAACTCACATGCATGGACTTCAATCATTTTCAAGTTTCATAAATTCATAGTCTCCATATAAAACAGTTCGTGTATAAAGCCAAAAATTTTCTGCAATACCAAGATCAGTAGCTCACGGGTCTACAAAACAAAATTTAACCATAAACAGCACGTACTTCTCTCCCGCTTTAGCTTTAAATTCATGGTCACCCAAAACAACTTTCGAATATCGCGAGTATCTTAGAACTCATAGCAATTCGTAGAATTCCTATGGAACATGTCTTGCCAAGCAACGACGGAATTCAAATAGCATAGGTAAATCAAAATCTACTTGCACTACACTAGACAATCACAACAATGCACAACATAGATTGACAAACTTCTACTTGCCTTAGGTCCTATGATGTTAACGGCGAAGGGTTTGGTGCGGTGGTGCGGCTCAACGGTAGCGAGAGGCGTCGACGGCTGTAGCTCGAGCACGAGCACGGACTCTCTCTCTCACTCAAGTTTCGCTCGGTACCTCACTCTCTCTAGCTCACTCATCTCGCTTACTCTCCGTTCTTCCCTCTCTACCTCGCCTGTTCTTCTGTTTATTTTCGAAGCTCAATTGTTGACTTTCCTAGTCAAAAAAAGAGGGAATTTGGTGGCAGCAAGGGGAGTGGCAACGTAGAGGGTGTCCCATGCGAAGAGACACCTTGCAATCTTCCATGCAAGGCGTGTCAACAAGCAGCGTCAATCGGCCACCACGTAGAGAAAGACGTGGCCATCGCTCGGTTCTCTTTCTCTCTTCGTTGGCTACCGAAGACAAAGTCACGTGGCAGCAGCTGTCCAAGTTTTCTTCTTCGTTGGTAGCCGAGTGGGGGAGGCTACGTGGCCTTTTGGTCAACATCTCCTTAGTTGTTGACCCGTCCGACACGTGTACATGGCCGGGGAACAAAGGTCTTCGAGCAGTATGGGCAGCATAAACGTAAAAAGGGAGTCTCTTGGCTCCTTACCTAGGGTACACTCCTAATGGACACGGCTAAAATTTCGAATGATAGGTAACTCGTCGACATATCCATCAAAATAATCCTCGGTCTCGCTAGTAAAGGTACGTAGGAAAATTCTTGACGAGACCATAATTTATTCGACGATCGGACCATTACTAAATGAGGCACATTGGTCCGATGATGATAACAAAACAATGTCCGAAGATGGCACCAATGATATAGTTCGACGATGCTTCCATCACTTAGTCATGGACCGTCTCAAAATTTTCGGATGCCACAGTACCTTTTCCGAGCCATCTCAATTGGTTCTGTCATTACTGCTTTTGCACTTTTCTATGTCCTGAACAAGCAAAGTTTTCACGAATATGATATAAAGATTACATACACCTTGCTCCTTGGAGCTGTTGGCCTGGAATTTGTAGCTCTCGGTATGCTCATTTGCTCTGACTGGACAATTGCACTTTTAGGGAGATCTGAGAAACATCATAGATGTTCGCCTATCAAAAGCACCTTCATTGAGTTCCTCCTCAAATTCAAATATGAAGATTCATCATTTGCATGGCATAAACTCCATGCCAGATGGTCTAAATCTATCTTCCAATATAATTTGATAGATTCTCAGCTAAGAAGGTGGCCAAAATGGATTGAGAAATTCCTTGATTTCATATCTCTCCGGGAATTGTTTGATGATTGGAAGTTTGGACAAGAAGAACAATACAATGAAAAATTAGGTGAACTGATTTTTAATGAGCTGAAACGGAAGTCATTTGATGCGGAAGATCCAGAAAGCATGAAGAAAAATGTGCGCTGCTCAAGGTAAATGGGCTCTGGAGAATACTAAAATAAGGCAAGATTGCAAAGACTTGCTTCCATTCATCTATAATGTTGATTATGGTGAGAGCCTTTTACTATGGCACATTGCCACCGAACTCTGTTACAACGCTGACACTGATACAAGTACAAACGACCACTGTAAAAACAGTAAGATCTTATCAGATTACATGCTTCATCTTATGATCAAAGAACCTAATATGATGCCTACAGTGACTGGGATTGGCGAAATAAGGTTCCGAGACACTTGTGCTGAGATGGACAAGTTCATCAGTGATATCTCTGAAGGGAGCAAAAAGGAAATAAAGATGAAAGATGCTTGCGAAAGTCTCCTTTTTGTTCCTACAGAAGTGAAGCCCGTTGATATGAAAGGAGACAGAAGCAAATCTGCGCTTTTTGACACGTGTATTCTCGCAAAAGAGTTGTGCAAATTTGGGGAGACAAAGTGGGAAATCATCAATGAAGTATGGGTGGAATTGCTGGGGCATGCTGCAATCCATTGCCGACCTTACAATCATGCTCAACAACTCAGTAAAGGAGGAGAACTTGTCACCTTGGTTTGGTTATTGATGGTACATCTTGGCTTGAGTGAACAATTCCAAATAGTTGAGGGTCATGCTAGAGCAAAACTGATTGTTCAAAAATAGTTGGGGTAAGTTATCAAGTCAGCAAAGAATGAGGCTCCTACGTGCAAATTCCATTGAGAATCTCATTATTGGTAGGAATTTCACTTTGTTTACATCGTTTCTTCTTGTAACCAGTGCGCTTCTTTGCTATAACTGCACCTTGCTCAAGTGTCCTTTCTTGTAGACTCTAGCTGTTTAATTTCTCCAATATCTTGCGATTATATGCACTTCTTTGAACCGGAACTAGAGAAGCTCACACAAATTACATCCAATTGCACTAGTTTAGTATTTGTGTGGTGAGTTTAAGTTGAAACAAGAATTTAAATTAACATTCTTAAACCACAACAAGAAAATTGCTTCATCTAAAATTTATTTATGTCCAAAAAGATCATAACAATCTCAACGCTGAAATATTTGTAGCTGTTAAATAGTGTTTTGATTGAACCAGGGAAAAGGGAATCAAAACTAAGCCAAACCAATTGTTTTTCTCTTTTTACTCCACCAAACCCAAATTGATGAACCTGGGTCAATTTCGTCTTGATTATGTTTTCCTTGACACCCCCAAAGAAATGGTTTTCTTCTTGTACAACTAGGTTAAATTTACTACAGGATTAAAGTGTTGTCAAAACAGGCGATCAAACAATAAAATAAACAAAAAAGAAAATAAATTAAACACCATATCACATGGTTCAATCGACTTGAACTACTATAATGATAGAGCATCATATGATTTCATTATATTTCAAACGATATCATGATACTTACAACAACACTCACATCATCCAAATACTATCAATATTTCTTAGCCCCTAATAACATAATCACAATTTCCTACAAAATAATCTTTCAATCTTGTAAAAGAATATACACATTTTACCTCAAAAATTAATCATGAATGGATCTTCTTGAGGTAGATTGAGGGTGGTTGGGATGCTGAAACTCACGGATCTTCCAATTAAATCAAATTAAAAAACACAAGAAATTTATATAGTTGATACGAATATCGGTACCTACCTAAATAGAGAGTTAATAATAAATATTCTATTAATAATCAGAGAATTAGAAAATTACGAACTCACACGCTCGAGGTTTCTCACGTCTGGATTATGCCAAAGTTCGTAAAATTTACCATTAAAAAACTCAATTGGATGTCACAAAATGTTCCGAGACAGGAACGTGCCTCTTTTTATCTTTTATTGTGCGGCTCCCTCCTAAGAAAAAGGCTACTGTGCGGTCAAAATAGAAGAGACATACAGGAGTCCTTTTTCACGGTCAAACCCTCGTTTCCCTTGGTCGGAACGACCAAACCTAGTTGACCACTATTGAGGAAGGAAAGTGACGTCCACCTTTATCCTTCTTTTTTTGTGACTAGGAGTTCCTTTGTTCAACAATTGATTTTATCAAACTCCAATACACACGAAGACTCCCGCATAAGGATTCGGTCAAGAATTTTAATCCACATCCTCCACTTCAGATCGGGTTCCACTGATTCAAACTTGAAATATAATATAACAATGTCTGGCACCAAGTATTTTCAATGATCTGAGGGGTTCTGCAACTTTCCATCCCAAGTTTTGGCTATGTTCTTCGCATCCTTGGGGAAAGAAGTGGGCCAGCTTAAGGCGACGGTGCTTGCTTTCAAGGAGTTAGGATCTGATTTTGATGAATTGAGCCATTTTAGCATCAGGGAGCTTTTGAAAGCAATGAACCGTTTATCAACCAGCCAAAGACACCTGCTTGTGGTGGACAAACTTTGGCGCGAGGATGACTGGTTCGAGGAGTTAAATCAAGAGCCTGAAGCCAAGAGAGACAGACAGGTTCAACGATCAACTTGACTAAACTATGCTTAATCATCAGCCAATCGACTCATAAGCACTAACAAAGAAACTCATTTATAACAAACGTTCATCTTTGTCTGTTACATGTATTGTCCGTTACTTATAACTTGCATGATAAACTTCAGAAATTTGTTCCAATCAAACCGTATTCCATAATCAACTTTTGTCAAAAGCTTTAAACTAAAATTCCCATATAAATCTATAGTTTAGTAACTCTAAAATTGGACTCCATAGCTCAAAACTTTCATAATTCCGACTTTATGACCTAACTTCGAAAATTACTCTAATTAAACGAACAATGAATTTAAATATTTACCGTGCATTGTAATTCAAAATTACAGTTTGTCGGGACATCTTGAACGAATGCACAAAAATTTCTCTCTCTCCGCAATTCCTTTTTATTCTTCGGCCTAGTTTGGTTCAGCATTGGGAATGTTCATTTGGACTCTAAAGTCCCTTGGCCAAATGCAAATGCCTTTGGTTCGTATTTTTGCGCGATTTTGGCAAGATGCAATTGCATCTCCAAAGGAGTCTAAAGGCCTTTAGCCCAATGGAGCTCTTGAGGTGCATTGGCAAGTTGCATCTTGGGAATGCAAGTAGCTCGGTTACTATTCATCTTCTCCAACCTCTCCAAGCTACTGATCGAAGGCCGACGACCACCGGCGAAGGGATGGCGCGCGCCGGCGACCGCTGCCTGAGGGTCACCCGACCCTGGCGACCGTCGCCGGACCTCAGGCGACGCTTGGATCTCGCGACCCAGGCGTCGGAAGGGATGATGCGTGCGACCGGATCACGACGACGCTCGATGACCGCCGATCGGCCATTCGGCCTTCCCGGTGACCGTCGCCTGAGGTCGCGCGACCCAGGCGGCCAGATCCGGCCATCCAGCCGCCGGATCCGACGGCCGGGCCGTCGGATCCGGCGGTCCGGTAGCCGGACTTTAGAAAAGAAAAATAGAATTTTTTTTTGTTTTTTTTAATTTAATAAAAGTTATTTACTGTGGCATCCTAGAAATTAAGGGCATGTCCTAAGGTGCCCTAGAGCTTTTTAAATAGGTAATGAATTTACCTATTTGTTTGTGTTTTAGCCTTAATTCTTTCTTAAGGCTTTGTGCTTTGCGCCTTGTTTGTTTCTAATTTAAATTAAGCTATAAGGTATTTATTAAAGATAAAATCTTGTGATGCCATGTTTGTTATGATTTTTAATTAGGTGAAATTAATTGTTTGTTTTAATTAATTTAGAGAAGGGAGTTGGATTGGGCCTTAGGCCCAATAGCATGGACTTAGGCCCATAGTTGGAGGGCCTAAGGGTGGGCCATGAGGGCCAAGCCCATAAGGCCCATTGGGCCTTGTGGCCGTGCGAAGAGGAGAGGGGGAGGGTTTGCATGCCCCTCCCCAAGTGTCCTAATGCATGGGCCACTTGGCAACCATGCAATAGAGTCCCCAAGGCAATCATTGCCTTTGGGGAAAGAGAAGAGAAAAGAGAGAGAGAGGAGGGGGGGGTTGTCGTGCGAGAGAAGGAGAGAAAGAGAGAAAGAGAGAAGGAGAGAAAGAGAGAAAGAGAGAAAGGAGAAGAAGGAGGAGGCTCGCGTGAGAGGAGAGGAGAGCCGCCGTCCGCCGCACGCCGCCGTCCACCGCCGCCGTTCGTCGTTGTTTTCTTGGCTAGAGGCAAGTTAGGATCCATCTTCTCTCTTTGCATGTGTGTTTCGTGTGGATGTTTGATTTGTTTGGGTGTTTGGAAGCTAGAAAACCGAAGCTAGGATGCTTGGTTGTTGAAAATGCATGCTGTTTTCGCATGATCCAGTGAAGTCAGAAACTTGTGAGGGCTTTCATGTGTGCTTGGAGTTCGATTTTGGCTTGGATCTCTTCATGGAAGTTGTAGCTAACACCTTGAACTATAACATAATGAAATTTCGTGAACAATTATGGAGATTTAAGGGGTCAAAGCCTCATGTTTCGGAGACCCTAGATCTGGAGTTGTTTTTCTGACCTTGTGGTGGATTTATGGTTTGCATGTTGGTTTTTACTAAGAATCTCTCTTTTACTTCTTCATGAAACTTGTAGATCACATCTTAAGTATGAACATACTCAAATTTGAAGTAAAATGAACAAGTTTAGGCTAGGAAACCAACTTGATCTTGAAGACGATGAAACTGGAGTCGTGAGGTGTGACACCCGAGACTTCGTGGTACCTTTTGGAGGTCTTCCTTTGGTTTTTTGGCCTAAGTTCCTTCATGAAAGTTGTAGGGGATCCTTAGAAGTATAACATATCCAAATTTCAGAGAAAACGAAGAAGTGTAGGTAGGTCGAACCTCCATATTTCGGACATAGTGCCCTGTGAATTTCGGTAACTTAACCAGAAGCTTCGTGGATCTGTAATAATTTATCTATAATGATTTTGGCTTAGGTTCCTTCATGAAAAGTCTAGTTTAATGTCTTAACTATAACCTGGTAAAATTTCATAATTTGCTGAGGTCATTTGGGTATTTTAATTTAATTACCAAGAAAACTGTGCATTCTGCCCTTGTCCGAAAATTATGCTTGAAATTGTGGAAATATTGGTTTTCGTGTAGAAATGGTTTGGCCATGTGTTTTCTGCAGAAATTTCTATTTTATGGCATTAATTTATTATATGCTTTGATTTCATGAATTTTGGATTTATGTGATTAATTAATTTAATTAATTGTAAAGTGGAATAAATTGGAATTTAAATAATTTCTAAATGCATTTGGTAAGTGCATTGTTTTTAGTTGCATATAATTCCATAAGAATTTAATTACTATGGGTGTTTAAAATTGCTCTATGTATGCAAATGTTTGATGATGCACGTGCAAGAACAAAGGTGAGCTTGTTTTGTCATTGCATCATGTGTATGGAATATTGAGACCTAAATTGGCAAACATGTGTAATGTTAAATGGGAAAGTTGTTCGTGGCGGATGATTATGCCCTGAAGTGTCAGGATGCCCGGGATGAGATGGGTGCCAGATGCCCGGAAATGTATAGAGATACATGACCGGATGTCCCTGGGAGTGTCAGGATGCCTGGAATGAGATGGGTGCCGGAAGCCTCGGAGGTCTTTGCCCGAGGGGATACCTCGTGATGCCAGTTGGGATGCGAGATGCCTGGAGCGTTGGGGGTGCCAGATGCCTGGTGGCCATGATTGGCATAATTCCAGAGGTTCTTCTCGTGAGACCCGAACGAGGGTGCGAGTGTAAAGTATGGGATGGATGATCCCGAGAAAGGGTGATGTGTTGATCAATTGAGAACTAAAGTGGAAATTAAATCATGCATATATGTGATGCGATGTGATGATAACCACTTTTGATATAGTGACATGATGGTATGATGATGACATGCATGTGTACTATGATATGATGATGGCATGTATGGATCATATGATATGATGATGACATGCATGTGTACTATGATATGATGATGGCATGTATGGATCATATGATATGATGATGACATGCATGTGTACTATGGTAAGATGATGACATGTATGTGTACTAAGATGACATGATGACATGTATGGATCATATGGTATGATGATGATGATCATTTGTGATTGATGCTATATATATACTATGATTGTGATGATGAGGTATGATGGCACGCACATGGCTTCGAGGTAAGTACATTACAATGTATGAATGACATGTGTATTGGAACTGATGTATTGTTTAATGCATTGAGTGATGATTGGATCTCTTTACTTGTTGAGTGGTTGTACTCACCCCTTTGGGGACCAACATTTCAGATTAGTGCGATGCCTATCCCTGTCGTTCCACGGGGAGTGTTCTATGGACTTCCATCTGATGTGGAGGTCGTGGTGACCGAGATAGATTGTCCCACCCTGCCGGGACTGACCTTTTTGCGTGTTCGCGCGATCGTATCGTATGACGTGGGCTTATCTGGAGGCCCAGTCATCCAGGAGTATTTCTCCTTCCATATTCGCCGCGACGGTGTTCCGATGGGGATGCTGCCACCTCCACCGCCTGACGCACCGGGTTGGGTGTGATGGCATGCGCGCGTGGAGTGGGGGTTAGCAACTTTTTGGATTGGCCGCCACGAGTAGTCCGAAGGGAGATTGTTACACGTTGCTTTCTTTGAGGGTCGTGTGTCTTTTTGAGGTTGAAGGCCGAGCATTAGATGAGTCTTGGCCTACCCTTTTGTACCGACCCGTGTTGCCCTTCGTTATTTATATGTAAATAAAAGTGGTCGGCCTCGTGCTTTCATTTAATCAAAGATAGTTGGTGTGTATTGTGTTGGCGTGAGGGAAGCGAAGTGTTGGTGAGACTCGCCTCTTAATTTCCGCTGAGCTGCGCAAAATCCTTAAAACCTTTTTAAAGGAAAAGAAAAGAAAAAATTTTACGCCTAAGCATTGGCTTGAATCTTTCTTTTATCGGTGTAAAATTAGTATTTCTGTGGCGACCCTACCGGGTGTTGGGGGTGCCACATTTACAAATGCAAATTTTACCAAACGATATTTGCATTTCGGAAAACTTCCTTCACCCAAAGGTATTTTCATTTTGGCAAATGCATTCCCCAAAAGCCGAACCAAACGGGCCCTTCATCGATGAACCCACCTTCCTCTTTCCTTCCCTTTCTTTTCTACTCGGTTGGTCCGTTCCTTTTCTTTCATTCTTTTGAAAAAAAAAAAGTCAGGCAATGGAGCTTTGTGGCCAGAATTTAAGGGGTATTTGAGCTGAGCTTTGGGCCCATTATTACATAACTTGTATCGCCTTAAGCCATTGGAGACAGAATAGCGTTCAGAGATATCTGGGAACTCCATTGAAAAGTATTACTTCGATGAAAGAAAGGTTTCAGGTTTCGTCAAAGACCATAGCCTTGGCTCACCGTTAGCTGCCAAGGCTTTCGTAGGGATTGACAGAAAGCTATCCCAAGATGTTGGCAGCTCTCTCTCTATCTCTCCTCCTCCAACCCCCCGGGGCCGTCATTTCCTCCTCCTTGAAATGCCAACATCTGTACTTCCACCTATATAATTAACCGACGCATTTATGTATGATATCATTAACATTTATGCATTTACAAATTCTTCTACTCTTGAACTTTTCTGCACATGTAACATTCTTTTATGCTGACTTTTTGTAAATTGAATATACATGAGTTCTCAAACAGGCGATGTGACTTTATTGTACTTTTCCATTCCAAGGCATCAGACTAAAATTGTATTACATTTTTGCCTCACAAAGGCTCATTCTACTCAGCTACAACTTAACTAATATAAATGATTTAGCAATTAAAAGTGTTGGAATTCTTGTCGGCGGAAGACGACATACCTGATTCCAATGTGCAAACAGCAAATAGCCCCGGAACGAACGTTGAATTGCGAATCAATCACGAACAACACCACCTCACTTTGGTCTGGATGCGATCACGAGGAAAGCACCCGATTTCCACGGCGTAAATGCAAACTGTTCTTGCAAATTGAAATGGAACGCCTTCTTCCTTTGATGATGGAAATGGAGAGAGATTTTGGTACAAATGATCTGACAACTCCTCCAGTGGTTGTGTTCGGGAGGCTTATATACGTCTCCCTTCGTACCCCTCCATTAGTGCCTTTCCATCGTATCGTTTCAACTTGAAACGGTGCGTCCAATTGCACCCCGTCATGGACGTACCAGCTAAAGTACAACATCTCCCACTTGGACATGATGGGCTTGATAGCGCTCTATCAAGAATATAAGGCAAGGCGTTCAACATTCATCAACTTTACAGAACAATTCATACTGGCAAGTAAGCCGTGCGACCAGTGAGTACACCTGCACTTGGGAGCTCAAATTATGCACCTGTTAGGGATGACATAATGGCTACAAACCCGAAAAAGAAATAAACAACTGATGTCTCACAGTGCCCCAGACATATTTTGTTACATCAATTCAAGTATACATATCCCTTAAAGGCTATACTTGATTGTCCTCAAAACACCATGTATTTACAATTATATCCGCAACCACATAAGGCAATATAATTGGTCGACCAGTAAATACATGTGACAGATGTAAAAAAACAATAGTCTTCCTTCGCACTCATGTCTCTCTCAATTTTAGAACAACTGCTTTCCTAGACATGTCCCATAGGCCATATCTATTCATGACCACCCGTAACATGCTAAAGTAGCAACATTGATCTTTCATTTCGAGAACATAGTCAGAAGTAACATAGGGCACGAATTGAGGTAAATTATAAATTATCTCAAGGGCTCACACAATGAGTAAATAGGAATAATTTTACTCACCTTCCCTTGTCGGTCGAACAATGCACATGTAGTATGAATTACATGCTATAGTGGATTTCTCTTTCTATAAGAGCGTATGTCATTTCTTAAATATATCCACTATATGGATCTTAGCCTAAACATAGTCACGTGCTTCTCACGTACTCATGTTTAACTCGAGTGCTATATTGGCTCGCTTTCTATAGCGCCCAATTAAGTACTCGCATCTGGCATCTTACAGGCATACATGATTGTGGGACTATCATGTTCGGTCTTATTATAAACAAATCACAGACCTCATCTTGACTCCAATCAAGGCGACATATTTTATGTACCAGACTTGCTCTTCAGCATTTATTTGTACATAACGTCTCATCTCAACGTGCTAACTATAGCACTTGAGGCGATTGCTCGTGTGAGTGAGCCAATAATTACCTGCTGACATACTTTCCAATAATATATGTGTGCTTGTGCTAGTCTCATAATGGATTTTTACTTTTTGATAAAATATCAAGTCATTAATAAACAAACAAGTACAATACATATGTCCATAAATACATAAAATAATGATTCTCTACAATAACACATATCACATTCTACGCAAACCTAGTGACATCATGTGGGTCAAGAATATGTCTCTAGGAATAGCCTTCGTAAATGGATCAGCAACCATTCTATTGGTTGAAATGTATTGTATAATCACTTCTTTCTGCGCTATAATATCTCTAATGAAGTTATTATTTATGTCAATGTGCTTCGTCTTTCCATGATACTTGGGATCTTTCACATAGGCAATGGCTGCTTGACTATCGCAATAAACTGTCACCGGTCTTGGAATCTCAGTGACAGTGGCTAAATTTTCAAAGAAACGTTTTAGCCATACTGTTTCTTGCACTGCGGCAGAACACGCAATAAATTCAGCCTCCATAGTAGACAAGGCTGTGCATGTCTGTTTCTTGCTATTCCAAGAAATTGCACCTCCATTGAGCAAGAACGCATATCCAGAAGTCGATTTACGCTCATCTAGGTCTCCACCCCAATCAGCATCTAAATAACCTAATAGGCATAAATCATTCCCTTGGTAACAAAGTTGATAGTCCATGGTGCCCTTCAAGTATCTCAGGATCCTCTTCACTGCTTTCCAGTGTGCTTGACCGGGATTTGATTGAAATCGTCTCACCAATCCCACGGCATAACATATGTCGGGTTGAGTACACATCATAGCATACATCAAACTTCCGATCGCACTAGCGTAAGGAACAGTTTCCATCATTTTAATTTCTTCTGGAGTCTTAGGACACATCTCAGTATTTAGGCCTTCACCTTGCATGACAGGGGTATTAATGGGATTACAGTGCTGCATATTAAAACGATCAAGAATCTTCATAATATAAGACTCTTGTGATAAAGTAAGGAGTTTCCTTGATCGATCTCTTTCGATCTTAACTCCTAATATATAAGCAGCCTCTCCCATGTCCTTCATTTCAAAATTGGAGGACAACCATTATTTTATGGTGATTACCATAACCTTGTCATTTCCAGCCAACAGAATATCGTCCACATAAAGTGATAAAATCACAAATTTATCTTCGGACCGCTTGACATATACACAATGATCTTCTTTGATCATCTTGAAACCAAAAGTTGTTATGGCTCGATGAAAACGAAGATACCACTGTCTGGATGATTGCTTAAGGCCATATATTGAGCGATGAAGTTTGCAAACTTTATGCTCTTGACCTTTAGCTATAAAACCTATTGTTTGTTTCATATAAATTTCCTCATCTAGTTCTCCATTGAGAAATGCCGTCTTTACATCCATTTGATGTAATTCAAGGTCCAAATGTGCAACGATGGCTAGAATAAGGCGTATTGAGGCAAACCTTACAACTGGTGAAAAGGTTTCCTCGTAGTCTATACCCTCTTGTTGAGTATAACCTTTCGCCACAAGACGAGCCTTATACTTTTCAATGGATCCATCCGCCCTTTGCTTAATCTTAAAGACCCATTTGTTTCCAATGGCCTTACGATTGGGTGGTAGATCAACCAAGTCCCAGACATGATTTGTCCTCATTGACTCCATCTCGTCTTCCAAAGTTTTTCTCCATTCTTCCTTATCAGAGGATGAGAGAGCCTCTTGAACAGTCTTAGGTTCAGCATCATCTTTATGAGCAATCATAAATGCTTCCCCTTCAATCTCAAAACGACGACGAGGAATACTTTTACGATTACTTTTATGCAACTGAATTTCTCTTGAATTCAATTCGCCAGACGATGCTACACTCCCACTAGGTCTTTCATGTTGAGGTAAATCTTCATTTTCCTCCATAACATTAGTGGATGTATTATTAGGATCTTCCATCTCATATAATTGGAAATCCTTATCAATCTCACCTCTACTAGGAAAATCGTTCTCCAAGAACGTGACATCTCGTGACTCCTTTTCGGTCACACTCCCATCAGCTTGTTCACCTATGAACACATACCCTTTGGAGTGTTCAGAATATCTTATAAAGATACATTTCTTCCCTCTAGGGCCTAATTTGCCATATTTATGGGAAGATTCATGAACATAAGCTGCACATCCCCATGGACGTAGACTACTTAAGTCTGGTTTTCTACCGGTCCATAATTCATAAGGGGTGGAAGTGACCGATTTTGAGGGCACTCGGTTAAGTACATAGGCAGCAGTCAATAATGCATCTCTCCAAAAGGAGATAGGTAAATTTGCTTGCGCCATCATAGATCTAACCATTTCCAATAGGGTTCTATTCCTTCTTTCAGCTACCTCATTTTGTTGTGGAGTATTAGGAATAGTCAATTGTCGTACAATTCTCTTTTCATCACAAAGAGCCTTGAATTGCTCCGATAGATACTCACGTCCGTGATCGGTTCTCAATGCCTTTATTGTTTTGTTCAACTGATTCTCTACCATCGTTATATATCGTCTGAAGCATTCCAATGCTTCGGACTTATGGGAGATCAGAAAGACATAACCGAAACGCATGAAGTCATCTATGAAAGTAATGAAATATGAGGCTCCATGCCTCGCCCTCACATTCAAAGGACCACAAATGTCAGAATGTATGAGTTGCAATGGAAATTCAGCTCTAGTCCCTTTACCGAATGGTTTTCTAGTTGCTTTTCCCGCTAGACAATGTTCACATACGGGTAGATCAACATTAGTGAGTGACCCTAAAAGGCCTTCTCTAGCTAATCTTTGCATTCTTTGCAACCCAATGTGACCCAATCTAGCATGCCAAGTATTTGCATCAATCTCAGCATTACTAGAAGATGCAATTAAAGAAAAACAACCATTAATAGTAACATTGTACTGATCATAGTCAATGTCTAACACCATAAAACCATTCAATACATGACCTGAACCATAATAAATTGTTCCATAGAGAATGTCAACACAATCACCATGAAAATTTAAAACATAACCTAGGCTAAGAAGAACAATTACAGAGACCAAGTTTCGTCGAATATCCGGAGCATAGAGGACATCATGTAGGAATAGGCTTCGACCACCACATAAAAGTAATTTACATGTGCCGATATCCTTCACTTCAACTCTTGAGTTATTCCCAACATATATCCATCTTCTTCCAGGCTATATCCGACGATACTCCACAAATGCTTCTCGGTCTCTAGCTATGTGGTCTATTGCTCCTGAGTCTATAGTCCACATTGGATGAGATTCAGCAAGCATTACAGTACTAGAAACAAAAGCATTACTTAAAGTAATGGAGTAATAGGGTACCTCTTTCGGCTCAGTGCATTCACGAGCAAAGTGACCCATCTTGTCACAATTGTAGCACTTCATCTTGGCCTTGTCCTTCTTCCCACCACGCTTCTTGCGTTGGAAGGTCTTAGCCCTTTTAGGTGCCTGATCAGTCTTCTTCCCTTTGTTGTTGAATTGAGAATTCCTTTTGCACTTGAAACCCGAAGCTTTACGCGAACTCGATTCGGCAACATAAGCATGAGTAGAGGATCTCACAGCCTCTAGGCGCTCATCCTCTAATTCCAAATGACGCGCTATATCATCAAAAGTGACAATATTCTCATTATGCGTCATATTGATCTTCATATGCTCCCAATTGTCAGGAAGGGACCTTATAACAGCCTGAACCTACTGTTCATCAGTAAGGGAGTGACCTGCCGACTTCAGCTCACGAATCATATTTGACATCTCCCGAAGATGCTGCCTCATCGTTATATTTGGGCGCTTTCGGTATGTGTCAAACTTGATGGTGAGTCTCCTCAGCTTAGTGGCAGATGTACCCCCAAACTTATCTTTCAAGGCAACCCACATTATATGAGCTTTATCATAACTTTCAAACTCACACATGAGATCATCCTGCATACAGCTCAGCAACGTGATGTGAGCAATGCTATTCTTCTTTTTCCAAGCTTGATAAGCTTCTAGATCTCTCCTGTGTTGAGCTAAAGTTCCATGCTCAGGTTCATCCATGGTGTGGTTGAGGGTTTCCAAAACCTCTTGCTCCTCAAGGATGTACTGAACCTTTCGGTGCCAAATATCATAATTGTCACCGTTCAACTTCTCACCCTTATTGAGGTCAGCCACAATGGTCTTGGATGCCGATGCCATAATCAATTGCTATTAACACATTGACATAATAGACGCAGAATCAATACTAGCAGATTTTTCATAGTAACACACATATTTAATTTGCAGCAAAAACAAACTAAAATAATGATAATTCAACAAAAGACACAGAAACAAAAGTCCACTATGTTCCCAATCAACTTCTATGTACAATTGTTCTATTATCATTAATTAGTTTAATTTGCACAAATTTTGAGTTCTAGGTGAAAACTCCTTCGAATTCTACCAGCCTACGAACTCCCACTAGGAAAAAATAATTACATGATCTCATGTAATGTCTACATTTTTCCATTAACACAAAACATGGCATGATGTAAAACAATATACAAATAACAATCATGCAGCAACTCCAGTCAAAACCGCAATTCAACATGTAATGGATTTCCTACCATTGTTCGAATTTTCTAGCAACTTGAAAATTGCAAGTATATTAAACTATATACATGATATCATCGAACCAAGCTCTATACAGCATATATGACATCATTTGCAAACAAGCTAGCTACTGTATTTCCTAAACCACAAGAAAATACAAGCTACAAATGAATAAACTATGCATTAAACCCCCAAAAATACGCGTACATAGGGTTCCCTACACATTTTCATACATTTATAAAATCTAAAAATAAAAAATAATTATACCACAGTGTAGGGGACATCCATACGAACCCAACGCCACCGACCACGCTCCAATCGGAGCTCGCACGCGCCCCCACGCGCCGCCTGAGTGCGCGGCGCGTGTGGCGCACGCGCCAGCAAGCCAAAAGGCTCCTGGCCGGTCCGACCGTTGACCGGTTCGACCGTTGACTGGTCCGACCGTTGACCGATCAACGGGTCGGGTCAACGGTCGGGTTGACGGTCAACGGGTCGGGTTGACGGTCATTGGGTCGGATCAACGGGTCGGGTCAGTGGTCTGGTCGGGTCAGGTCGCCGGCCGGCGACCGGCCGGCCAACTACCGCCGGCGGTGACGTCATCGATGACGTCATCCCAACGGTTACTCACCGTTGGATGACGTCACAGTGACGTCACCACGCGCCGGTTCGCCGACCGGCGCATGACGCGCACCCGTCGGTTCACCGACCGGCGCATGTGGCGCACGCGCTGGCCAAGCCAGCACTTCAGGCGCGTGGCGCCCACGAGCAGCGGCTTCTGGCCGCCCGTGTGGGCGCGTGCGGCATCATACGGCGGCGCTCGACCCACCGTTGGAGTCGTCTCGACAAGATCTTTCACCCTGTATATTCAAAAATTAATTTTGGCCAAAAAATTATATCGAAAAATGGCCAAAACCGTACGGGTGTACGCAACCCCGAGTCCGTTCTTTGCTTCGGTTGAATTTCGAGTTTTTCAGATGGCAATTCCGACCATTAGACATCCAAACAATGTAGATTTCATACTCTTGATCTCAATATCAAAAGTTAAACGAGAAAAATTCAATGAAAAACAAGGCAGAAATCACGATCGGGCTCTGATGCCAATGTTGGAATTCTTGTCGGCGGAAGACGACATACCTGATTCCAATGTGCAAACAGCAAATAGCCTCGGAACGAACATTGAATTGCGAATCAATCACGAACAACACCACCTCACTTTGGTCTGGATGCGATCACGAGGAAAGCACCCGATTTCCACGGCATAAATGCAAACTGTTCTTGCAAATTGAAATGAAACGCCTTCTTCCTTTGATGATGGAAATGGAGAGAGATTTTGGTACAAATGATTTGACAACTCCTCCAATGGTTGTGTTCGGGAGGCTTATATACGTCTCCTTTCGTACCCCTCCATTAGTGTCTTTCCATCGTATCGTTTCAACTTGAAACGGTGCGTCCAATTGCACCACATCATGGACGTACCAGCTAAAGTACAACAAAAAGAAACTCTGCTAATAATTGTAACTAGTACTCTAATCAAATAGCCGAAGATCTCAAACAAACTTCATGAGTAGCAATCGTATTACCACCGCAAGTCATTACAAAGGAAATTAGACAAACGATGAAGTCAGATAAAGCTCCAATACCAAAGGACTATTTATTTGTCATGTTACGGTATTGGTACATGAGCCTTGTTAGCTAGGTTCACTTCTATGTGGAGGAAACACAATGAGTTGCAAGCCCAAAAAGGGTTTGAGCCCATATAATAAGTTATATGAAGAAATAGGGTTTCTCACTATCTTTAAAGTGGTAGCCGCAAAAGGACGTAGTAATAAAAGAAAAAGAGAAAGTAGAAAATCTTGGGGTTGAGGCAATATCTAATTTACATTAAACTGGCATCGGAGGTCGATTCGTGGTCCGATTGAGCTGAAATTTCGTCAGCATGTTCGTGACACAATCTTCTCGAATCTGAATGGTTTGATTTTCGTTTGAAGTTGCCTACATCAGGTTTTTCGTTGATTGATCAAAACCTGCGTTTTTAGTCAGATTTATCATTGATCTCTTGTGAAATTCATGTGTATTGCCAATAATTATGTTCTTGAGGTCTTTGCTACTATGTACCTCTAGTATTTGCTAGAGAAGAACATTGTTCACCCAATTTTGTTGATAGTGAAGATTTTCGAGTGGACTCCGGTCCTGTGATTTTTTATCTCCTCACATCGAGGAGGTTTTCCACGTAAAAAAATCGTATTGTGTTTGCGTGCTTGATATTTATTTTACTCTACTATATCGATTTCTATTAGGTTTACACAAGATGGGAGATTATTTTATTCCGCTGCATTAATTCGATATTATTTGAATTGTTACCGTTCTCCCATTAAGCCTTACCGTCATTACGTGCCTTCTCAAATAATAACAGTTTCTGCACGAACTCCGGTTCATTCTCCCCTAGGCTTCTTGATAACAGTTCAAAATCCTTTCTCACCTACCCTCCTCTTGTACCAAACGATATCGTCGCCGGCACACTTGCTCCTCTCGAAGTATCCTAACCAAGGAAACTTTTTCAGCACATCTTCCTTGTTTCCGATCCTAAATTCCTTAAGGTGTTTCAGCCGCAATATCTCAACTGACCATTGCTCATTCTATTGCTGGTGATCCCAGCTCGCCAGTTTCCCTCCAATGATGTACAGCTTCTTCAGGTTCTTCAATTCTTGAGCGTTCAACCACTTCGATATGCTTGCCTCTGGGATACCTATGAGCTCTAGTTTCTCCAATTGTTGTGGAAGAAACGGATTCATCTCAGGTCTTGATGGTAGTTCCGGAGAAGTGACTCCCCAAGAGATAGTTAAAGAGTGAAGAGATGCAACCTCCGGTGCAAATTGTTCTTCCCATCTGGCTGCTCCACGGCCTATGTATATACTTAGCCGTCTCAGTTTAGTCAATTTTCGCAAATCGCTGATCCTGCAAGGGTTCTTCCTCGCGGTCCCTATAACAAACCCTTTTAAGACCTGGAGGGAGGAAAGTTTCTTGGTTCCTTTTGGCATGCGCTCTATAAGGTGGCACTCTGATACATCCAAATGCGTTAGCTTCTTCAATAATGCTATATCCTCAGGCAACTTTTCCAAATTGTGGCAAGCTCGGAGGTCAAGAATCTCTAGGTTGACTAATTGGACAATAGAATCAGGAAGAGACGTGATCCTAGAAATTCCTCGAAGACTTAGGAACTTCAAATGCTTGTGATCAACCCCAAGTTCGTCCAAGAATTTCTGATTATCAACTTCAATATGATACATTGGAGAATGCTGCCATCGTCCTAGTTGAAGAACTACCAATTTTTTCATGTCCGAAAGCGAATGGTGTTGTAGGCTAAGGTATTGCTGATTGACACTGAACACTGTGCGTACATCTTCATTTTTAGCCAGATGTTTATCCTGTGGATGGTCTGCTCCACCTTCTAATAAGCGCAGGTGGCTGCTGCTTAAAGAGCACTTTTGAAGAGTCTCAAGAACCCCAGGAGACATTTCATTCTCAGGAGACATTTCATTCTTCGACGGGAAATAGAAGAACCCTGCTTCTTCTGCCACCGACATAAGCATGTAACGGATCAATGGGTTCATTTTACATCTATTCATGAGAGGGCTTGGATTGTTAGATGTATGCCCTAAAGCTGTTATGTAATAGTTACATATTAGGGATTTCATTTGTACATATAAAGATTATGTTCCTTTTATTTTATTTTTTTAAAAAAAAGGAATTGATTAATTAATTATTTGTTCATTTAATTAATTAATTAATACCTTTTAATAACCAACAGAAATTATATTTATATATATATATATATAAAGCTTCATGCATGTGCACGAAGCACATGCATGAAACTTGGATGGTCAGCAACCGCTGACCATTATCCACGAATTCGTGCATGAACGGTCAGCAGTTGCTGACCATCATGCACGAAGTAGTGCATGAGCAACCGCTCATACACGAAGTCGTGTATGAACAACCGCTCATGCACGATTGTTCGTGCATAAGTGGGGACGATCAGCAACGGTTGCTGATCGTCCACGGTTGCTGATCGGTTTATAACTTTAAAAAGAGTTTTTCTTTTTAATGCGACACTTCAAAGGGTTGAAAGACAGAGAAAAGAGAGCAAAGTGTGTGTGTGTGTTCTTGTGTCTTTGAGACGCAAGAAAGAAGAACATTATCTCGTTCGGGCCGTGACTATTATACATCAAGGATACGACGGTTTGTTTCCACGTGATTGCTAGCACAATCGAAGTGGTGAATATCCAAAATTCTTTCTTCCGTTCGACGTTCGTTGTTGGTGTGTCTGAGCTAGAGGTCCGACACTTGTGGGACTCGAACTGTAGAACATCCGAACCGACTTGTTTAAAGCGCGCTTCGAGAGGTAATTTGTTTAACTCTCTTTTTACATTCAGATTTTGATTAAAACGCACGAACAACGCCTAAGGAGAATCATGTGTAAAATATATCTTTGTTTCCGCTGCGTTTATTTTGTTAATTTTTCTTATACATGATTCATGAAACCCCAACATCGTTATCGTCGGGTTCAATTAGGCCTTGTTTTAGGAGCTCATCGTAGACTTCCTCACCCACTTACTCTGCCGTCTTGTCTCCTCTTTGGGAAACTAAGCCCTCTCCTATCCACCAATTTATTAAACTCCTTCTCTTTATGATGGAATTTTTAGGGAAAATCGCCAAAGAAAGAAGGCCTAGCCTCAGAGGACTCTTTATATTGTGAAACCTAAGCTGAAGCTTCCTCATAAGAGGTCTCTCAAAAATGTTTTCTTTTTGCAGCTCATGCCATTCTTCAGAGATTCTTGGAGGTGGAACTTGCCTCGGATTCTGTCGATGTCTCGGGTTTGATCTTTGCCTTCCTATCTTGCACAAGTTGCTCTAACTTAACAAGCTTTGCTCCGGCCAGGTCAACATCGGCATCTAGGTTGGTGTGTATAGCCAGCGTGATCTCTTCCCACTCTTCCCAAGATTGCTCCCCAGACTCATCTTTCGTGTCACCAGACATGGATTCGTCCAAAGACTTGTCCACTATTATCATGAAATGATCTAATCCAGGAATAGGATTCAAGATATCGTCACACCCTCAATCCTAGCAAAAAAGGATGGCTATTCTCTTACCCAAAGGATGCAGCCTCAAATCATCAAAATCAAATTCCCAAAAGTTCCCGCGGTAATGCTCTCAATTTAACAACCACTAACCAAGGGACCTAAAATGATTAGAAAAGAGAAAGATGAGCAACCACAGCTCAAGAGCAGTAAATCTCTTCTAAGCAAATCGAGCACTAGAAAACTTATAATCCAATTCTTTAATATACACATCAAATCATGTACAAGTCATTTTATTTCAATAAGCTTTCCATAATTCAGAAAAGACTTGTTTAAATCATCATATACATAAATGGTTGAGTCGAGTGATCAATTTTATCAAAATCACACGTCAATGATCTATATCATTTATCCATCTCATATCAAAACACACATTAATGTCCATCCATCAATCAATTTTTTGCTCAATACCAAACCATAGTCACGACATAACGCCTAATGACAAGACGAACAAGATTCTCCCATGAGGAAAGTCTCCACTTATAAAGCCGATAGCTCGACTCAGGAAGATATCCTCAACCGACATACATACCCACAAACCCCTAAATGGGTTTGCAATGATATTGAGCATCAAATCCACATCCTTCAATACTAATAATCAAATCTAAACTCAATATCAGGAATTGATTTCACAAAACAAAACGCATCATCTTTCTAGACTTGTTCATCGAACCGAATACATTTCACAAGACATTTTTCATATCATTTCAAAATTCTTCATAAACCAAAATCACAAATTGATAACAATACTCACCAAGAATGCCTATGACCAAACAATAGAGAATACCCGAACCGTTGAACTCGCAATTCTATTAAATAAGCGAGAAACAAATTAAAGTTGAGTAAAACACTACCCCAACAACAATTTAACTAAATTAAGCTTAAACGCTAATAGAACGACATAAACATGCCCACAAATCACTCATCCAAAATGATTATTTTAGCCATTCCCGATGCAGCACTTGAGTAGGCAACTTCATCGTGCCATAAATCTCTCATCCAAACCTCGTTCCAAGCGAGCTTATGACCGACAAAATCAACCCATCGACAAAATTTGACTTGAAATTCAGTAGACATGATTATTCATCACACGCAAGAAATTTCGAAAATTCATTTCAAACAAACTGTAAGACCAAATCAAATTCCGTAAAATACTATAACTCCATGATACCTTAAACTATCAAAATCCTATAATTTCTCAGTTTAACAACTCCAAAATCGGACTTCACACTTATATTTCACTTAATTCCGAATTTAAGCCCTCATTTCAAAAATTATTCCAATTACAACAATGAAGGGATTGAATCCTTACCAGCGTCGCAATTCAGAGTTGAGTCGGCAGAGTTAAGCCGGCTTGTCGAAATATCCAGATTGTGTACATGGAATCCCTTTCTTTCTTCCTCTTCTTCTTTCTCTGTTTTCTTTCTTTCTACTCCATTTTCTCTTTCTTTCCCGGGCGTGTGTGTTTCCCTTTAATAGTTGAACATACACTTATGGTGCGTTTGGTAACGATTCTATTCCCAGGAGTAGATTCTGATCGAAAATGATTTTTTTTTTATTTTGCTCCCGGGAACAGATTCTAAGCATTTTAAGCCGTTTGATAACTGTCTAAAATTTCTGATTCTGGAATAGAATTGTATTCCGTACCGTGCTCACTAATTCTGTTCCAAATCAATTTCTTTTAATTTTTAAATAATTTTTATACTTTTATACTTTTTTTCTTTTCTTTTTTTCCTTTTTTTTTCTTTTTTTTTTCTTCTTCTTCTTCAGGCTGGTCGCCGGACCGGCGACGGGCCAGACGAGGGCCGACGACCTCACCGGAGCGTCGCCAACCCTCGACGAGGTCGGCCCTCGGCGGCCAAGCCTCGTTGGGGCTGGGTGAGCCTCGCCGATGGCTGGGCTTGCCTCCGAGGAGCTCGCCAGAGGCTCGCTCGGCCAAGGTGAGGTCCGGCGAGTTCGTCAAATTGGTTGCCGACGACCGGCGAACGGCGGCAAACGACAGCGGCGGACAGCGGTTGATGAAGAAGAAGAAGAAGAGAAAATGGAAGAGGAAGAGTTGTTTTTTTTTTTTTTTGGTGACCCGAGAACCACTGTACAATCGGCAGTCGGCGATGTAAACCCGAGGCGACTGAGCCACCACCATAGACCCAGCCGCGGTTGAGTCGCACAATTTGCAGTACGCGGGATTCGAACCCCTCCATCCTTCGCAGATGTCATGGGGGCGCTTATCCAGCGTAGCCACCGCAGGCGGTGGTAGAGGAAGAGTTGTTTTGATTCTTAGATTTGTTCCTAGAACAAGAATTAATTTTTTTTTATTCTTGATTCTGTTCCAAATCTACTTCTTGGAACAAAAAAGTAGAAACTTGTTCCCGAGAACAAAAATTTTACCAAACGCGATTATGTTCCCAAACTACTCCCGGGAATAAAGAATCAGAATTTGGCCATATTTGGATGGTTACCAAACATGGCCTTATCATTTCATTTTCTTTTGTCTCTATTTCTTGTTTTTGAGACCCATTCTTTGACTAAGTCAAAAAGGTAATTCTGACAAATATGGTCATCGATATTTGAATAGTAGTATACTGCCATCGTAAGTAGTAGATGGAGGAATCACCATGTGATAGGCTGACATAGCATATATTTTTATCCTAAAAGTCAATAAAAAGTTGACACGTGTCCGTATCGTGGCAAGTAAATAAACAAAAATAAAAAATTAACTTCCGCGTTTTCTCCCTCATTTTCCTCCTCCGTCTACCGCCATCTCCTTCACTACCGGTGGAGTCACTGGCTGCATCCAAGCCAACTACTACTGCTCGTGGAACGAGCCATCGTCACTCATGGCCTTCGATCCATAAAGCACCATTCCGTCCATAGTATGAAATGTCCTCTGTTTTTCTTTCTCTGCTTAGAATGAAGCTTCCTCAATGGGAAAGAGAGAGAACAAGTCGTTGAGCTCGAGAGTGAGACCCATGGCCTGTTAAAGATCAGAAGTTAAAGAAGACTGTTGTAATACATAAGGACAAAGAAGCTCAGGATACTGATGATGCTGTGCTCGTGGCTATAAGGAAAAGTAGTGAAGATAGTGGACCCGAGATCAACATGAAGTGAGAGGCTGGACCACACGTGTTAGTAAAGCTTGAGATGTAAAAGCAAACACACATTATCTAACACATTAGGGCAGTTATTCTGTTAGATATGTAACCGAAGTTGTTGAGTCGGTTGTTGAGTTTGTTTTTGATCATCTTCTTCATCGAGTTTCTTATTCATTGTAACGTACTCTATTTTTCCCAGTTAATAGAATACAGAGAAAACTGAACACAGAAAGAGAGATGAGAGGAGAGAATTGTAGAGAAATGAAAAGCTCTCAGTTGTATGTACGTTTTGTTATTTGATTCGAGAAATACAGAATTCTTTCATCTACATCTTGTGTTTTGTTCTTCATTTCTTCACATGGTATCAGAGCTTTCCTAAGAGCTCTAGCTTTCTCTACTATACTACTCGAAGTTTTATAGAGCCTGTGTGATCCAGACGACAGCAAGAAGTTCAAGAGCAGAGTCTGGTTCTTGTTGTGATAATAGTTGAGAAAGCATATCTTCAAAAGTTTCTGGAAATACAGAATGACAGCAAGAATACAAAAGTATCCCTTTCCGATTCATGTCAATATAGCCAACTTTGTTACAATAAAATTAGCCGAAGACAATTTCCTACTTTGGCAAGCACAGTTTCACAGGTTCCTACGAAGTCAAGATCTCTTTGGATTCATCAATGGCGAAACACCACCACCAGCTCAAATGGTGCAGGTTGAGATAGAAGGTAATGAAACAGAAGTGGTGAATCCTGATCATACAAATTGGGTGAAGACTGATCAATTAGTTTCATCTTGGATAAGTGGAGCAGTGTCTGAGAACATTTTAAGCTTGATCATTGGGCTAGAGACTTCATATGAGGTATGGCAGACTCTCCTTAATCGCTTTACACAAAAGTCAGTGGCAAAAGAATTCGAACTAAGGGGAAAACTGCAAGCATGTCAGAAAAGAGATAGAGCATTGAGTGTTTATCTTCGAGAGTTTAAATCCATTTGTGATCAACTTAATGCCATTGGAAAACCTGTTGATGAGATAACCAAGATGTTTAGTGTTCTCGAGGGATTAGGTTCAGAATATGAAAGTTTCAGAACAACAATGTATTGCCTAAAACCTCAACCAAATTATGATGAGGTTATTTCTCAGCTTGAAAGATTTGAAACTAGACTACAGACCTATTCTGTAAACCAATATAATCCTAATCTAGCCTACTATGGACAAAGAAAGTCTGCTGGAATTGTGCAAAACTCTAGCTTTAGAAATCAAAGAGGAAATAGTCGAGGGGGATATAGCTATGGCAGAGGACGTGCAATGAATAATAGACATCGTGGTAATGACTATGTTGGGACAGGAAGAAATCAACATTACAAAATGAATAATCTGAATCTGAATCAAGAAGATCAGGTTAACAAGTTGTCACACAATTGGTCTAACTATGGACAGGGGTTCAGACCATATGTAAATCCTTCTCAAAAGTATCAAGCCATTAAGTCATATCCACCACAAAGTGCAGCTTTCAATCAGAGTATGCAAAATGCGAAAATAGCAAATAATAGTCCCTTATAATGCCAAATTTGTAAAAGACCAGGACATACAGCACTTCGATGTTGGTATCGTTTTGATAATTCATATCAAGCAGATGAAATACCAATTGCACTAGCAGCAATGCATATTGAAGATTCTCATGGCACTAAATGGTATCCAGATACAGGAGCCTCAGCTCATATTACTGCTAATCCTGGTATGCTTCAATACTGTTCTTTATATAGTGGGACTGATACTGTTATGATAGGAGATGGTTCTTGTTTATCAATCTCATGTGTTGGTGATGGCTTGGTGATGGCTTGTTACATACAAAAACTAGCTCTTTACCACTAAATGATGTATTGATAGTCCCTGAAATCAAGAAAAATCTACTTTCTGTTTCAAAATTAACAGATGATTATCCCTGTTCTTTTATTTTTGACAAATATGGGGTATATCTTAAGGACAACTGCAACAATATAACAGTGAGGCTAGGAAGGAAAGTCAAGAGACTGTATCAAGTTGACCCTAAAGTCACAGAAGTTTTCTTCACTCAAATCCAAAAAGAGGTAGGAGAAGATGTGTGGCATTAGAGGCTGGCACATACTAGTTTAAAAACAATGAAGTATTTGCAAAGCCAGCACCTAATTCAATGCAATTCAAGAACTCAAAGCATATGTAGTAGTTGCTAGATTGCCAAGAGTTCAGCTTTACCTTTTCCTCTGTTAGACTATACATCTAATACTCCCCTAGAAAAGATACATTGTGATGTTTGGGGACCCTCACCAGTTCAGTCTTTTCAAAAATTTCGTTACTATGTCATTGTTGTGGATAATTTCTCTCGATACAGTTGGTTGTATCCAATGAAACAGAAGTCAGAATTTTATGACATCTTTGTCATGTTCCAAAGGCAAGTCGAGAATCAGTTTGATCATAAGATCAAAATCTTTCAGTGTGATGGAAGAGGTGAATTTACTAGCAACAAATTTCAGAGTTATCTACAACATTGTGGAATTAAACAGAATATTTCCTGTCCTTATACACTAGAGCAGAATGGACTTTCTGAAAGAAAGCATCAACATGTGGTTGAGTTAGGAATAGCAATGCTATATCATGCTAAAGTACCATTAAAATACTAGGTAGATGCCTTCATGATAGCAAATTACATCATTAATCTTCTTCCTACATCAAAGCTACATATGAATTCACCTTACAGTAAATTGTATCAATAGAAACCAAGCTATACACATTTAAGGGTCTTTGGATCTGCTTGTTATCTTTGCCTCAGACCATATGCACATCATAAGCTTGATCCAAGATCTCTTACATGCATATTTTTGGGATATAGTGAAAGACATAAAGGATATCGATGTTTTCTGCCCACTAATGGACATGTCTATATTAGTCGTCATGTGGTGTTTGATGAAGCAGTTTTTCCTTTCACCAATCGACTAACAACTGAGTATCATCAAGGTACTGACTTGTACAAACAGTGGATAAATGGAGTGACTTTTCTAGGCTCCATAACTATAGAACAAGTTCAGCTTAAGTCCAATGAGCATATGGGACATCTACAAGATACTAGATTGATACAGAATATCCACACTAATGCATCAGATTCTGCTGTAATACCACAGATGCATACTGAGGAACCAGTATGTTCTATTCTAGCACCCACTCTGCCACCAGAGATCAATACTGATCAAGCACAAAGAAGCTCTCCAGACAATACACAAGGTATACTGTTTGTTCATCCTATGCAAACTAGACTAAAGTCTGGAATTATCAAACCCAATCCTAAATATGCATGCTTGGCTGAATATAAAGTTCCTCTCGAACCAAAAACAGTCAAATCTGCACTGGCAGACAGAGGCTGGTATCAAGCGATGCAAGATGAAATGGATGCCTTATATACAAACCAGGCGTGGGAATTACTGCCTCGAACTGATCACATGAATGTCATAGGGTGCAAGTGGGTGTTTAAAACTAAACTTATAGCAGATGGTCAGCTTGACAGACTCAAAGCTAGACTAGTAGCTAAGGGGTTTCATCAAGAAGAAGGTATTGATTTCACAGAGACCTTTAGCCCTGCCATTAAACATGCTACTATTCGAATTGTTCTCTCTGTGGCAATGATAAAGCATTGGCCAATTCATTAGCTTGATGTTAAAAATGCCTTTCTACATGGAACTCTGAATGAAACTGTGTATATGCAACAACCACCAGGTTTCACACATCCTCAGAAGCCTCAACATGTATGTCTACTTAAGAAATCATTGTATGGTCTTCGTCAAGCACCACAAGCCTGGTTTGATAAATTCAATAACTTTCTACTTGAAAATGGGTTCTCTTGCAGCACCACTGATCCCTCATTATTTGTGTTTCATCATGGCTCGGAAACCATATTGTTATTGCTCTATGTAGATGATATTGTGCTCATTGGTAGCTTAGCTCAATTGCTTTCCCACTTGATTCACCTACTGAGCCTTCAGTTTCATATGAAGGATCTTGGTCTTCTGCATTATTTTCTGGGAATTGAGGCTAAACAAACTCCACAAGACTTATTTCTTTCTTAGACCAAATATGCTCTTGATCTACTTACTCGAACTAATATGAAAGACTGCAAACCCATTTCTACTCCTCTATCATTACGGTTTGTAGTCATGACAACTGATGACACATTATTGCAGCATCCTCTTGAGTATCGAAGTCTTGTGGGTGGACTTCAGTATCTCACTATAACTCGTCCAGATATTGCTTATGCCACAAATCTCCTCTGTCAAAAGATGCAGCAGCCCACATTAGGTGATTTTCACAAACTAAAAAGGGTTCTTCGATATGTGAAAGGAACTGTTGCTCTTGGTCTAACCATTCACTCCAACAGCTCCATGCATTTGTATGGTTTCTCTGATGCTGATTGGGCAGGGTGTAGTGCTACCAGGCGATCTACCACTGGTTTTTGTACATACCTTGGCTCAAATCTTATTTCTTGGTCAGCAAAACAACAAACTACAGTCTCTCATTCCTCAACAGAGGCTCAATATCGAGCTTTGGCTTCAACTATAGCTGATCTTACATGGGTCAGTTTTGTACTTCGAGATATTGGAATTGGTTTATCTACTCCAACAACTCTATTTTGTGACAACAAGTCAGCTATTGCTCTCACACTTAACACTGTTTTACATGCTCGCACAAAGCATATTGAAGTAGACTTTCATTTCGTTCATGAAAAGGTTGCTTCTGGGTCCTTAATTGTTTCTTATACTCCCAGTACTCGACAACTTGCAGATATCTTTACAAAATCTTTACCTCGCTTACTACATTTTACTCTTCGCACCAAATTGGGCTTGGGGTATTTACCCCTTCCCAATTTGCGGGAGTATGTTAAAGATCAGAAGTTAAAGAAGACTGTGGTAATACATAAGGACAAAGAAGCTCAAGATACTGCTGATGCTGTGCTCATGGCTATAAGGAAAAGTAGTGAAGATAGTGGACCCGAGATCAACATGAAGTGAGAGGCTGGACCACACGTGTTAGTAAAGCTTGAGATGTAAAAGCAAACACACGTGCTCTAACACATTAGGGCAGTTATTCTGTTAGATATGTAACCGAAGTTGTTAAGTCGGTTGTTGAGTCTGTTTTTGATCATCTTCTTCATCGAGTTTCTTATTCATTGTAACGTACTCTGTTTTTCCGAGTTGATAGAATACAGAGAAAACTGAACACAGAAAGAGAGATGAGAGGAGAGAATTGTAGAGAAATGAAAAGCTCTCAGATGTATGTACGTTTTGTTCTTTGATTTGAGAAATACAGAATTCTTTCATCTACATCTTGTGTTTTGTTCTTCATTTCTTCACATGGCCGACATGATCAGCCTAAGCAACAAACAATACGAGGTCGGAGCAGAGAGCGTGTTTTCCCATCTGGGTCTCGCTCGACACGTGGTCGAGGCCTTCATTTGCGCATCGGATTGGGGATAAAAATATAAACTTTGAGTGGGCAACAGAGTGGATCGGTGTTGGGTTGAGTTTGGATCGAGAGAGGAGGGTGAAATATGAGATAAGATGGTGGAGATCTGGAGGGACTCGTTGATCTTCCATCTCCAGGACGAGCTTTAAATCTGAGGCCATGGCTCGTCGATGGAAGGCCGTGAGCGACGACGGTGCTTTGTGGATGGAAGGCCTCGAGCGATGACGCCGGTGATAAGCAGCAGTGGTCAAATGAAAGAGATGGCGGTAGACGGTGATGCGCCGGTGACGCAGCAGCGGCGACTCCATCGGTGACCAAATGAAGGAGATGGCAGTAGACAGAGGAGGAAGATGAGGGAGAAAACACAGAACTTAAGTTTTGATTTTTTATTTTTTTTATTCACTTGCCGCGTCATGGTCATGTGTCTACTTTTTATTCTAACCATCGTGATGTCTAACCATTGAATACTTTCTCCATGAGGCGAAGGACACCAGGATTGGCGAAGAGAATTTGGCATTTGATGATCACCGACATTGAAGGCCATAAACAGAAAAGAGCTATAGGGGAAAAAACATGTGATCGTCCATGAAAAATGAAAACATAGAGCTCCAAACTCTTTACAGTGAAATAGAATGTCATCGGTACCTTTCATTATCAACAGAAGCAGGGGACTTGGCCATTGCTTTGTTTGGATTCAAATTAAAGACTCCTGATTGTGTCAAAAGGTAACAGCTTTCCCCTCTTTTACCACAGAAAATGACCCAACAAAGGGAAAAAGAGGGAATAACTTGAGAGTGGGAAGTGGGACAAAGGAAGGCAATAACTTCTAGACGAAGGAAGGAATTTTATAATTCATGAAACATTTTTACGTTGCTACATTAATTTCACTTCTTGCTAAGCTTTTGGCATCACCGTGAAATCGCTTTGGAATCCTAGTGTTCCCTCTCCGCCAATAATAAGACCGTCTCATATCTCTCAAGACATCAATGTTTTATCAATTATGAGAATCTACTTCAAATATTTATCAAACAATCCAATCTCTCAAAAAATTTGGTACTTTTCTTAGGATGAAGAATATTAAGACTTTTCATGGAATGAAATTTGTTTTGTTGTTAAATTATGTCTCAAGTACCAATCCGGTTTGGATGAGTCTCCACAATTTGAGGGTGAAGAGCTCTGCTGCTAGAAGACAAAATAAGGGGTACGCTTTCTTTTATTATATCTATTTATTTAAGAGGGCCAAAAGGTCTTTATACAACAAAAAGAGCAAAGGTTTTCTTTTTTCTACTTACTATAGCCAAACAGGGGGTCTTCTTTAACGGGCAGCGAGAGCCGCACAAGCTGACGAGCAACACAATAAACGAAGAGCCGCACAAATATAAGTGTATTGAATTTAGAATTAAATTTATGTGTCAAAATCACTATGCATGTGAACAATTACAATTATGATTCTCCAATTATAATATATTATTTATTACTAGATTTTCCTATAAAGATAGGTATCGATACTTGCATAAGCTTATTTACAAGATTCTATAGTTTCCATGTATTATATTACAATATTATTTTTACGATACGAAGAAATAGAATTGCAAGTTAAGAGGTAACTCATCGAGAAAATTAAGGATGCATAAATGATTTGAAAAATATTTCATTAAAAATGATCACCTATATTACTTACAGAAATGAATTAACGAAAAACATTTTCATCGTGCACGAAAGTATTTATGCAATAATTAAAAAAAATTATTATCTACGATATTTCAAAAGATGCAAATGATCATTAAAGGAAAATATTTTTCAAATCAATCACTTTTCGCAAAACAAAGGGAGCTCGAGAGAATCCATAAAAGCCAGAAAAGCCAACGTACAGACCTTGACTAATCTCATGCACAAGGCATTAGCTTCCCTTTTTACCGCAAACAAGGGCAAATACAAATTGTTCAATTTCCTACGCTTGGCTTCAAGCTATTAGTCATGGATTTGCACAACTATGATTAAATTATATGACGTTCAGAGCTGTCTAAAATGAAAGAAAAATTATTTCAGGTAAATACAAAAATTGCAACGGCATCTGTTCAAGAAATTTCATAATTACAAGGGAGAAGCAATGAAAAAAGGTAGAGCACAATGAATGTTGTGGAGATACCAGTTTCAGTTGGGCAGAACCATCATACTATTTAAATGGCTTGATGGTGACCATCCCTAGATTACGTAAATGCCAACCTAGGCGGAAGATTTGGGCAATTTATACTGCTTTTTAAGGAATTGCGATGCCTCTGAGTCACTCCCGTGGCATAATATTCTCAAAAGCGTGTTGGAATCAGCACCAAGCTTGCTTCTGCCACCTTGCATTTCCATGCTACTCACAGATTTTAAGTCCTTGATCAGTTCTCGCGTCTGCAAGAGATGATTTAGCAAATAACTATTTATAGTAGTCAAATAACCAAGGACAAATTGCATATCTAGATATCAAGATGGGAAATTTATGGATGGTGCCGGTAGATAGAACTTTCATGTATACTTGATTTATAAACTATACTCCTAACGGAATCCATAGAGGTAAAAAAGACATCCATGTGATAGCTCAATATCTTAATTCAGGGACTCATGTGTTGATATAAAGTGATGACTTGGGCCATCTAATTTTGTTGCGACACCACTTATTCAAAAAGCCTTTTTCTTGTCTATTATCCATAGCCGAAAAAGATAACCAAGCTAGGGCACATATAAAGCTTAAGTTACAAAATTACTTGAGATTGTGATCCTTTCTTCAATGGAAGAAGAAGTAAACTATACAGCAAAACAGCTTACCTCATAACCATGCAACTTTACAATGTGACGGATTCGAGCCATTTGATTTTCGACTACACCCCAGGGAAGCCCATCTCCTCTAGAGATGAAGAACTCCTGTAATGTAAACGCACACATATAATGAGTTGTCATTGTCCATGTTAAAATATGTCTCGAGTTTGAATCCAATATGAAATTCAGAATATTCCGAATTGGATATGTTGCAGACATTCGAAATTGAGTAAAGAAGATTCGAAGATCAACTTCCCAAAGTTTGAATCTGCATTGGAGAATTCGGCCGCTGAAATAGGAAAGTTCAACTTTGACTTGGATTTGGATTTTGTTTAAAATATATAGATATATGTTTTGGATAAAATCGTTTTAGATAGAAAACAGAATCCTATTAGAAGTTGGCAAAAGAATAAGGGTTTTACTTATATATAGACTTGTGGCCGTGGGTGCTAGAGGTGGATCACAAATTGTCTTGAAGCGCCGCGTGAGTGCTTGGTGTTCCACCGTTGATCATGAAGAGTTGGTCTTGAAGCGCCGTCTAGTTGTCGAGTGCTTGGGAGGGATTTTTCTTTGTCGTTCTTGTCCATGAATTACATCTAAGAAGATTTAGTGTTCAAGCCGATTAAATCTTGTGGTAAGATTTGCGTGTAATTTCTTCATGAGATTGAGAGATTATTTCTTGAAGAATTTCGGAGCTAAACACTGAGTGCGTTATTGGGTGTAATTGGGGCTTGGGAAACACCGAGAGAGTGTTTGAGTGACTTGAGTGTGTAATCTCCTTGTATCGCTTGATCTATAGTGAAATTCGCCGCTACTCTCCATGTGGACGTAGGTCTTTACAACTGAACCACGTAAATCTGGTATCCGATTTATTTTCTTTTTCTGTCTATATTATTGTTCGATCGCTCGCCTTTTTCGCAACAATTGGTATCAGAGCCAGGCTTGGCTAAGTTGAAGCGAATCGATGGCGATAGAAGAAGTAAAAGTGAGAATCGACAGATTTGATGGGAAGGATTTTAGTTTCTAGAAGATGCAGATTGAAGATTATCTTTACCAGATGAAACTGCACTTGCCCTTATCTGGGGAGAAACCAGAGACGATGAAGCAAGCTGATTGGGATTTGCTAGATAGACGAGCTATGGGTGTTATTCGGTTGACGTTGGCTCGTAATGTCGCGTTTAACATCTTGAAAGAGAAGACAACTGCTGATTTGATGCAAGCCCTATCGGATATGTACGAGAAGCCCTCTGCGATCAACAAGGTCTATTTGATGCAACGTCTGTTTAATTTGAAGATGAGTGAAGGTGCGTTAATTGCAAATCATATTAATGAATTCAATGTGATTGTTAGTCAATTGAGTTCAGTTGAGATTGATTTTGAAGATGAGGTACGTGCCTTGATTCTGCTATCCTCTTTGCCTAATAGCTGGAATACTACTGTTACTGCTGTTAGTAATTCCTCTGGGTCAACAAGTTTGACGTTTGATGGGGTTCGAGATTTAATCCTGAGCGAGGACATTCATAGAAGAGAATCTGGCGAACCTGTATCTGCTGCTTTAGTAGGTGAAAATAGAGGAAGATCTATAACACGTGTGGGTAATAGTAGTACTAATATAAACAGGCGTAGTCAGTCTAGGACTGCTAATGTTGTCTGTTGGAGCTGTGGCAAGAGGGGGCATCTTAGAAGGGATTGCCTTCAGCTGAAGAATGAGAAGGGTAAGGGAATTATGGTTGATTCTGCAGATAATGTTGCAATTGTAGCAGATAGTGCCGATTATGTCTTGTCTGTCACTGATTATTCATCAGTTGATGGATGGATTATGGATTCCAATTGTTCTTTTCATGTTACACCAAATAGAAACTATTTTATCACTTATCAGTGCACGGGTAGTGGTAAAGTCCAGTTAGGGAACAACGTTGAGTGCGATGTTGTGGGTGTTGGTGATGTTAAAATCAGAATGCATGATGGCATTGTGAGGACGTTGACTGGAGTAAGACACGTTCCAGAATTGAAAAAGAACTTAATTTCCTTGGGTGCCTAAGATTCAGCTGGTTGCAGGTATTCTTCAAAATGTGGAGTTTTGAAGGTTGTTCGAGGTGCCCTAGTGATAATGAAAGGAATCAAGCATGGAGGCCTGTATAAACTTCAAGGTGAGACAATGACAGGTTTCGCCCCGAAGACATTGGATGTATATGTTCGAGAGTCTTTTGACTACTCGAGGGAGACCTGGGTGTTTGTGCCGATGCACAAATTTGATGCTAGTGTCAGGATCACGCGATTGAGAGCTTTGATCGAGATGGAGACTGGTAAGTCGATCAAGCATGTGCGGACTGACAATAGCATGGAGTTCTGCTCAGAGCTGACAAATAAATTCTACATGAAAGAGGGCATAGTGAAACGCCGCACTAGTGCCAATAAATCACAACAATTTGCAAAATTGACGAGTAGAACATTACTAGAGATTGCCTGTAAAATTATCTCTAGTGTTGGTATTGCTAGGAGAATTCTAGCTGATGTGCTAAGTACGGTAAGCTACCTGGTGAATAGATCCCCATCAACTGCTATTGAATGGCAGACTCCTGAAGAAGTGTGGTCAGGTAACGTTGCTAATTATTCTATTCTTAGAATGTTTGGTTGTCCGTGTTATTTTCGAGTGAGTGATGGTAAGCTTGATTGGAGGGCAGGGTGCATATTCCATGGCTATGCACAAGGTGAGTGGGGCAATCAGTTGTGGTGCCAGAATATAAATTCACCTGTTGATAGCAGAAAAGTTACCCTTGATGAGTCTTCAGTACTTTTGGCTAGGAGTGATTATAGCAGTGTTCAAATGGATCTAAACGGTGTTCAGCTTGAGGTGGAGTTGCGACCAGAAACTCTTGAGGTAGCGTATACAAGTACTAGCAAAGTAATCGACACAAATGGTACTCATACCGAGGTGGAGCTTATAGAGCCAACGGTTGCTGTAACTGCTGAAATTGACAAGGTACATTTTCAATCTCCTGATAGATATGGATGCAACAGTGGTTTTGCTTTATCTGCGGTTAAGGAGGTTGTGTCAGAAAATCCTTGCGGAGCAGTTAAAGGTGCATGTGGAGTTGGTATTCTGATGAGGTCCTCGGTTATGGCGAAGTTCAAGCGAGGCTTGGACTTGGATAATATATGTGGTGATTGAGCCCATTGGGGGCTATGGGAAAGTAGCGGCAGAGTTTGAATTTGCGAAGCGATTGCAACTTGGCTCAAACGTCAAGCCAAGGTGGAGATTGTTAAAATATGTCTCGAGTTTGAGTCCAATATGAAATTCAGAATATTTCGAATTGGATATGTTGCGGACATTCGAAATTGAGTAAAGAAGATCCGAAGATCAACTTCCCAAAGTTTGAATCTGCATTGTAGAATTCGGCCGCTGAAATAAGAAAGTTCAACTTTGACTTGGATTTGGATTTTGTTTAAAATATATAGATATATGTTTTGGATAAAATCGTTTTAGATAGAAAACATAATCCTATTAGAAGTTGGCAAAAGAATAAGGGTTTTACTTATATATATACTAGTGGTCGTGGGTGGTAGAGGTGGATCACAAATTGTCTTGAAGTGCCACGTGAGTGCTTGGTGTTCCGCCGTTGATCATGAAGAGTTGGTCTTGAAGCGCCGTCTAGTTGTCGAGTGCTTGGGAGGGATTTTTCTTTGTCGTTCTTGTCCATGAATTACATCTAAGAAGATTTAATGTTCAAGCCGATTAAATCTAATCTTGTGGTAAGATTTGCGTGTAATTTCTTCGTGAGATTAAGAGATTATTTCTTGAAGAATTTCGGGGCTAAACACTGAGTGCGTTATTGGGTGTAATTGGGGCTTGGGAAACACCGAGAGAGTGTTTGAGTGACTTGAGTGTGTAATCTCCTTGTATCGCTTGATCTATAGTGAAATTCGTTGTTGCTCTCCCCGTGGACGTAGGTCTTTACGACTGAACCACGTAAATATGGTGTCCGATTTATTTTCTTTTTCTGTCTATATTGTTGTTCGATCGCTCGCCTTTTCGCAACAGTCCAAAAGTACAATAAACATCAATGATCAAAAGTCTCTTGCAGATATATCAGGTCTAACTTGTATCCACATCCACTTACCTTAAGTATTTCCAAATCCTCCTCCAATAGTTTTGCATCTCCAGGGTAGAAAACTCACAACGGGCCTCCATTCAAAATAACTTGAAGTAAACCATCCTGCAAGAAGAATAGTATAAGTACCATAAAAGAGTGACAATAGCTTTAGGTTTCTATCCCCCTGTGTAAGTAAAGTGATACTAGTGATGCTTGAAGAAGACTGGTGACAACGCGATCCCTGAGGGGTTCAACAATAATGTGACACAACTGATTCAGTTCCTGTAACATTCCATATTGAAAAGACTCACTGTTACAATTCTGGGGCTAATTATACCATCACACATATATGAGCACATAATCAGACAAGATTAATATTATTCAGATCAACATTAGTCAACTATGCAAATGCCTCAAAATCTTAGAACCTATTCCAGTGCAGGAAATTATCTCTCTTTTTAAGCAGCTGTGAGAAGATGAAACAGACTTAAATGAAAGGTTTACAGGAAAAACCTACCACATCAAGTGGTTCAACCAATGACTCTAATCTCGACTGAGAAACGCTTGGTTTATACAGATTCTCGATGAATGACTCCCTTAAATCCCAGAAGACAATCTTGGTTCCTGAAGTTGAGGTAATTAAACACTTCGGCAAGGCGTCAGAAGGAAAAGAGCGAGAAAAGGAGTAACTACACATATGCGATCAATGGCTGCATTCAAGTCTTTTCTGCTCCCATCAAATGCTTTTTGCATCAAGCTTTTTGACTTTCCATCTAAAGAATATGGTCGGTTTAATAAAGATAACAATAAGAGTAAGGTAAAACCTCCATTTCAAAATGCTTGTATAAATAAACTTATTTTCATAAGGAACAATCCTATATTAAATCTCGGAATGCAAAACCCACAACATTGGAAGTATGCAGAGCATTAGTTCGAGAAGAAGCTTAACATCTTTCAAGCCCAAAGAATCAGCTGAAATAAATGAAATCACAGAGATGAGAAGATTAATGTACTTCAAGAAAGAGAGACATTAAAGAAAGCATGAAGAACCAATTCCAATGATGAAGCCAGGGTCTACGTTGAGTGAAAATTTTCTCGATGAGTTCAGGATGTTAAAGGTATGTCTCAATAAGCATTCTTCAATGGACAAAGATATAAAAATCATCTAAAGCAATTCATGTAAGCTTGAGTTTAAACTTTCATGGACATAGTGGCAAGATAGTTTCTATGGGAGACGAGGGTGGTTCATTTGAAGCTTATGAAGTGATAGCCAAAGTCTCGTCACTGTTAGAAAAAGAGAACTTCCTGCCCTGCTTCGATAAAATTTTAAGGGGGGAAAAAAGAACTTACTACTCAAGTTGTCACATTGCCGCCTGCTCCATCGCTGATATATGCTATCTTCCAACTTATTAAGTTGACTGATTGCATACTGTCAGGAAATAAAAACATACATATTGATTAGTCAACAATGACTTAACCAGAATTGGCAGTGGCACCAAACTAGTGTCAAGGCCTGCACAGTGTAAGCTCTGTTGCTGTCTTCCTCCCTCCCTCCCTCTCCACCGCTCAGAAACTTTGCTAAGTTAATTTCATCAGTTCATGAAAACCCACCGCCATTGATTGTCTCTGATATGGATTTTATTTATTTCTTTTCACTAGCACTTCTCAGTTCTTCAGCTGGAATATATGTTTGCAAGCCATGTCATTTCACCGAGCATGCAAGACTGAATTCCTAGTGATTATTTGTGTCCCTGCCTACAAGAATTAAACAAGCAGGGAAGATCTAGCAAAAGACGTCATTAATATCTGTGTGCGCTTCAACGCTTTAGAAACTCAAAGCTGCTCTTTTTCTCAGCATTCTAGCTTTTTATACAACTCTTAACCTTTTTTTCCTTCCAAAGCAACGTCAGGCACCATAATTCTGTGGTGCATTTTCACTAAACAGAGGGTTGACATCTAGTGTGTTCGCAATTTCCAGGGACAATATGAAAGTGGATATCTTCCCATACACATGCAAAGAGGAAAGCAACACTCACATATAGAGTATTTAACTGCACACACAGTGTTGGTGTTGTTCGAATGTTAATTTCAACCGATCTTCGCACATCAGGAATCCTAGGAGTATCGAAAAGCTCCTTCTTCACAAAGGCCTTTATCCCAGCTTCCTTTTTGAATCGTGTAAGGACTGGCTCTGGTGGAATTAGCTCTTTTTTGCAAGCTGCACATACCAAACATAATGCATTGAGTACGTCACAAGAAGAATCGTATTTTCCTAACATAACATAAAGGAAACAACAACAATATGTTGGAGAAAACTTCCTTATTTGTTTTGAAGTTGACAAAACGTTTCCATCAGTCTAGTCTGAAGACTTGCAGACTCTATCGTCAAAGTCTGAAGACCTCCAGACTCAAGACTTAAAGTCTACTCTCACTGATAGCTTCCAGACTGGCAGAGAAAAGATTTATCCGATGAATAAGACTTATCCAGATGCGAATTTATCGTTAAAGATTTGGTTCGTACGGTTGAAGAAGATCTCATGGCTGGAGATAGCATCTCGTGATCAATTATTCTTATTGAAATCAATTCGAATAATTAGATCTAGTGATTGGCGAAGTATACTTGAAAGGTTCTACTTATGGAAACTTAGATCCTGATTGTATGGGCGAGCAAGATTGGTGAGCTATTATCACATTCCTTAAATGACTCAAGATCTCCCTAATTGATTCTGTCCAACGGGTAGATTGGAAGAACTCCTTTGGAAGGTATCAACGGTTATTTTGGCATGGAGAAGTATAAAAGGAAGACGCTCAAGTTATTCAAGTGGGTGTATGAAAGAAAAATTCCAAAGTCCGAAGCTCCTAGTTCTTTGATGATTCATTTACTGAGCTTAAGTTGTACTCAAAAGAGAGATTAAATACTTGTGAGGCCTTGAGGAAGTGTGGTAGAGTTTCTACACTGTGGAATCAAGGATGTGAGATTGTAAAATCTCTTTTGGTTCTTAGTGAAATCCAGCCAATGGGCTGTCAGTGCGGGAGAGTGGACGTAGGCTTGGTCTAAGCCAAACCACTATAAACTTTGTGTTTCAATTCTCTTTCCCTAAACTCTTTACTTTAATTCGTAGCCTTATATAATTGTTTACAGTCTTTTATATCTTCAGTCTATCATTCTCAAAAGACGAATTAAGTTGTTAAGTCTCGCAAAAACTTCTTTAACACCTATTCACTCCCTCTAGGTGTTCTTACTAGCCATATCAATTGGTATCAGAGCCTGTGTACTCATTTAATTGAAGTGTTTTTACTTCTGAGTTAAAGATCTATAGCTAGTATGTTGGCTCCAGGTTTGGTTGAAGGCTAGAGCAACACCGAACCACCTTACTTCGATGGAAAGGAATACAGCATATGGAAGAACAAGATGAAAGCATTCCTAAGATCAAAAGATCCTTTGGAATGGGATATGGTAGAAAAATGAATCATTCCTAAAGCTGCATCAGTTTTAGAAAGAGGAAAAGAAGTTGTAGATGCTAGCGAGATGACTCAAGAAGAAATAACCAAGAGACAAGCTCTTGATGCTAAAGCAATTTACTCTTTATATTGTGCGTTATCTCCTACTGAGTATAACAGAATATCTTCTTGTGAAACAGCCAAAGAAGTCTGGGATAAGCTGCATATCACTTATGAAGGAACTGATCAAGTAACAGAAACAAGGATTAATATTCTACTCGGACAGTATGAAGCCTTCAAGACGAAACTAGGAGAATCAATCACTGATATGTTTAGTCATTTTACTGAAATTGTAAATGGTCTAGAGTATCAGGGACAACCAATATCTAAACCAATGAAGGTCAACAAATTGCTGCGTGGACTCTCCAAAGACTGGAATCACATAAAGACTTCAATAAGGGAAATACAAAGGATCATGCCGCTTTCTGTAGATGAACTGGTTGACACACTTCAGTCCTATGAAGTGGAGCAAATCAATGAGGAGGAAGATCCTAAAGGTAAGAAGTCAATTTCTTTGAAATCTAACGATGATTCTGATGTTACAGATTCTGAAGATGATATGGACGATGAAGAATTAGCTCTTATGATAAAGAGGTTCAGGAAACTGAACAAAAAGGGAAGAAGATTCAACTGGAAGAAACAAAGCACTCAAAAGTTTCAAAACAAATCAATTGAGGATGATGAAGCCAATAAAGATGTGATATGTTTTGAATGCAAGAAAAAAGGACACATCAGACCCAACTATCCTCTGTTGAAGAAAAAGAAAGGAAAAGCTAAGAAATACAGGAAGACTCTCAAAGCAGAGACATGGAGTGATACTGAATGCGAAGAAAGTGATGAAAATTATGCCAACATTTGTCTAATGGCAAAATCAGAATCAAACTCAGACTCTGAAATAGATACAGACTCAGACTCAAACAGCGAAATCGAGGTAAGCAATCTAAAAATTCCTACTAAAGTCTCGAAATACATTAATGAGCTTTATCTTAGTCTCAAAACCTCTCTTAAGAGGATCTTTGAGCTAAAAAAAGAAAATTCTACACTGAAGGGACAAGAAAATTCTTGGAAAGAAAAGTTTGAAAATTTAGACAAAAGTTTTGTTATTTTAAAAGAAAATGCAAACTCTCTTTCAAAAGAAAATACATTTTTGAAAAATGACATTTCAAATATTTCAAAAAGATTTTCAATAGAATCTGAAAAGCTGGAAAAGATTCTTTCGGTACAAAGACCTTATTTCAACAAATCAGGATTGGGAATGACTTCAAAAACTATTCCTCTAATTGATTTTTCAAAAGTGAAGGAACAAATCAAACAAAGACTTACAAAATTTTTTTACATAAATCATTTTCAAAAAGTCTTTATAAAACCTGTTGGCCAAAGTGCTCTCAAATGTTCAAAGTGCAACAACTCAGAACACTTTGAGAAAGAATGTCCTATGGTTTGGAGACCTGTTAAGAAGGAATAGATAAAGACTGCATATTGCACTAACTCCTCTAGACCCAAGAAAATATGGGTACCAAAGAAAGCTTGAGTTTCTTTTTTAATTGCAGGTCACTATCAAGAAAAATGTTAAATGGTATTTGGATAGTGGTTGTTCAAGACATATGACTGGAGATTCAAGTTGTTTTATAAAACTTATTCAAATGAATGGTGGAAAAGTCTCTTTTGGTGGATATAGCAAAGGAAAAATTGTTGGGCGTGGAATTATAAAGATTGGAAGTCTCACAATCAACAACGTCTCCTTGGTGGAAGGACTAAATTACAATCTACTCAGCATTAGCCAACTGTGCGACATGGATTCAAAATTAATTTCCAAGAAGGAGTATGTTTGGGAACTAGTAAAGATTTTTCTCAATCTTTTACTGGATGAAGACATGGGAACATCTATCTTCTAGATATAAAACCAGAAAGGTCTCAATGTCTTATATCAATTCAAGATGAAGCGAATCTTTAGCATCGAAAGCTTGGCCATGTTAATATGAAGTAAATTGCCAAGATCTCTTCCAAGAATCTTGTTCGTGGGCTGCCTAACCTGAAGTTTCAAAAATCTAACTTATGCACACCATGTGTGTTGGGAAAACAGGTTAGAAACTCTTTTAAACCAATAAATCAAGTTTCTACTAATCGTGTTTTGCAACTTTTGCATATGGATCTCTTTGGACCAACCAGAACTAAAAGCATTAGTGGAAAGAGATATTGCCTAGTAATTGTGGATGATTATTCTCGATTTATTTGGGTTCACTTTCTGGCAAGTAAATCTGAAACATTCTCTCACTTTTCAAAGTTTGTCAAGAAAGTTCAGAATGAGAAAGGATATATTATTTCAAGCATACAGACAGACCATGGAGGTTAGTTTGAAAATCAAGACTTTGCAAAATTTTGTGATGAATCAGGTTTTGCAGCATGTTTTCTCCTCTCCATACACTCCATAACAGAATAGAGTTGTGGAAAAAGAGAATAGATCTCTGCAAGAAATGGCAAGAACTTTTTTAATAGAAAGTAAGATTTATTCTCGTTTTTGGGCTGAAGCACTTTCTACAGCTTGCTATATTATTAACAGATTATTCTTAAGGCCTATTCTAGAGAAAACTCCCTATGAGTTATTCAAATGAAAGAAGCCAATTGTTTTTTACTTTCATGTGTTTGGTTGCAAATGTTTTGTTTTGAAAAATGCAAATGATCGAATTTGTAAGTTTGAAGAAAAATTAGACGAATGAATTTTCCTTAGCTACTCAACCTTAAGCAAAGCTTACAGAGTATTCAACAAGAAGACTTAGTCCGTGGAAGAATCTATGAATGTCAAATTTCAAGACTCTTTGCAAAATCAACTGACTCAAACTCAACTTGAAGAATCTGAACCTGCTCCAGACTTTACAAAGTCTACCTCCCCTGAAGCAGCTTAGACTTCTGAAAATCAACAACGGATGGAATTTGAAAAATCAACTGAAGCAGAAGATCAGCAAACTGTCAGACCGACCAGTAACTGGAAACACAAGTCTAGTCATCCTAAAGAACTCATCATCGGTGACATTGATGAAGGGATTCGCACCAGATCCAAAAAGCAAGAAGAGTCTAGCGCCATGGCTTTTATTTCTGAAATAGAATCCAAAAGCATAGAAAAAGTTTTAGCTAACGAAAGCTAGATTGAAGCAATGCAAGAAGAACTCAGACAGTTTAGCATTAACAATGTATGGGAATTAACTCCTAAACCAAAAGGTAAATCCATTATTGGAGCTAAATGGGTTTTCAGGAACAAGATGGACGAAAAATGAAAAGTGATCAGGAACAAAGCAAGACTCATGGCTAAAAGATATACGCAAGAAGAATGGATAGACTATGATGAAACTTATGCACCAGTAGCCAAGTTAGAAGCAATTAGATTATTACTTGCTTTTGCCTATTATAAAAATTTCAGGTTATTCCAAATGGACGTCAAGAGTGCATTCCTAAATGGATTTATCCAAGAAGAAGTCTATGTGGAACAACCTCCCCGATTTGAAGATCTAAAGAGACCAAACTCAGTATTCAGATTGAAAAAAGCTCTATATGAATTAAAGCAAGCACCTCGAGCATGGTATGATAGGTTAAGTAAGTTTCTAATTCAAAATGGTTTTGTCAAAGGAAAAGTGGATACTACCTTGTTTATTAAGAAAGAAGGTAAAAACTTTCTAGTTGTTCAAATCTATGTTGATGATATTATATTTGGATCACCTAACGAAAATCTATACAAGAAGTTTTCTAAGTCTATGCAGGATGAATTTGAGATGAGCATGATTGGTGAACTATCTTTCTTTCTCGGATTACAAATGAAACAATTGAAGGAAGGAATTTTCATTCAGTAAGAAAAATATGCAAAAGAACTCGTTAAAAAGTTTGGATTGGAAAATTGCAAGAAGACTGAGATACTAATGTCAAGTTCTTCAAAGCTGGACAAAGATGAAGGAGGAAAGAAAGTTGACCAGAAGCTCTACATGAGTATTATTGGTTCACTTCTTTATCTTACTGCTTCTAGACCTGACATTTTGTTTAGTGTTTGTATTTGTGCTAGATTTCAATCTGATCCCAAAGAATCTCATCTAAGTGCTGCAAAATGCATCATCAAATACATTACAACTACCTCAAAGTTTGGTCTGTGGTATCCTAAAGAATGAGACTTTACTCTCTTTGGATGTTCGACGCAAATCTAGCAGGTTGCAGAGTTGATAGAAAGAGTACTTCCGGTACTTGTCAATTGCTGGGAAATAGGACAGTATCATGGTTCTCAAGGAAGCAAAGTACAATAGCCCTCTCAACAACAGAAGCAGAGTACGTGGCTCTTGGAAGTTGCTGTTCTCAAATCTTATGGATAAAACAACAACTGAGAGACTTTGAAATCAAAGATTCATGCACTGAGATCAAATGTGACAACACCAGCGCAATTAATCTCACAAAGAATCAAATTCTTCATTCAAGAGCAGAGCACATAGAGATTCGACATCACTTTATTAGATATCATGTTCAAAATGGAGAAGTTATGATTCATTTCATTGATTCAAAAAATCAACTGGCGGACATATTTACAAAGCCACTGGAGAAAAGCCTATTTGAGTCTATTCGCACCAGACTGAACATCACATTTTTTATCCATTAAAGTCTGAAGGTGCTCAGACTCAGAGGTAAAGTCTGAAGGTACTCAGACTCAGAAGACCAAGAGTTATGACTGTAAGTTATTTTGGTACTAGTAATTTAATTTTTTGGTTAAAGACTTGAAAAGGTACAGTTATTTATTAATCGCTATTTGATTGAAATTATCTTTCCAAGTTTTTTGAATTTATAGTAGTTATCTATTTTCGAAAAAGGCAGTTATTCAAAAAGGCAGTTATCTATTTTCAAAATGGTAGTTATCTATTTTCAAAAAGGCAGTTATTATTTTTCAAAAAGGCATTTCTAAATTTTCCTTTGTGACGATTCGTTTACTCCGCTTCACTCGCTTTATATACTATTGAAATCCATCTTCTTCGTTTTTCACTCTCAAACCCTAAATTATTGAACTCCCACTTGCTCTCACTTTTACTATTGTTTAATCCAAAAAGTTTTCATCTTTTCGAGCAAGTCTGTGAATTTCTCCCTTCAAGCGACAATGTCTTCAAGAAAGTCTTCGAGAATCGCAAGCAGTGGACCACGACACATGCCTGAGGGTCCTACGCATTTCGATCTGACCAAGGAAGAAGATTCTTCTCCACCACAGCAACCAAGTCAGCAACAACCTTCTCAGCAGCGTCAGTCTCCTCCACTGACTCAACCCGAAGAAGGAATTTTGGAAGGAGTTGAACCTGTAAGAACATGAACTCCTAAGGTTGCTTTCAAACTCTACTCTTGTTTGAAAAGCGAAGGAACTGCTATGTCTTTGATTGATGAATTCCTGAGAGAGAGAGGCTACATGAATGAAACTCTATTTTTGCGCGATATGGAGAAAATGGGTATTGCAGAAAAGGGATCGGCTGAAAAAGACTTTGCTAATTTTTCCTAGTGACCTGCGCTTTGGCACTACTAATCAACCACAAGGACAGGATGACGATGATCGTATGTTTACCCATTTTCAGCCTAGAACAGGAGTTGCTGTAAATGTTGTTGGTGATGGATCTAGTCTATTCAGATCAAAGAATCACAAGAGGGTTCATTTGGATCTAATGAAGAGAGGGGTCGTGAACCCTAGGACTGTTGATTTTGATTTTCTTGATTCGATGAAAGTAAATCTGCGAGAGAAGTTTGCTCTTCTACAATTGGAGTGCTTTTGTTCAGAATTTAATCCTGCTTATCCAGAACTCATAACTTACTTTTATTCGAACTTATCTTTCTTGAATGCAAACAGTTTCTCTTTCACAGTGAGGGATAAAGAGTTTTTGGTAGATATAGATACTTTGGATGACCTAATTGGGGTGGAAAGAGCGTGTTTCCAACCAATTAGTGTATACGTTGCTCACACTACTCTGTCATTGGTGAAAGACAGGGATGCTGAAGGCAAGATATCCTACTCTAGGATGAATGCCTCCAACATCTTGCTGCACAAAATCGTGATCAACTGCATCTATCCAAAGTCGACATCCAAGACTAATGTATCTGGGTTTGTAGCAAAATTGATGCATGCCATCAATATTGGCTACAAATTCTCTCTGCCTCACACCATCATGTTTCACATGTACAAGACAGTGGTGAAATATAAGAGACAACTACCTTATTCTGCTCTTATCACGCGCCTTTTTAGACATTTTAAAATTCACATCCCTGCACCATTATGTTTGACAAACATTTTTCCTATGATGATTGGATTTAAAATGGTCACAAAGATGCGGTTGAAAGAGCTTAACAAGGTGTTAGAGCGCATGAAGGAGAAGTCTCCCATCAAAGCAAGATAAGACTCTGCTGCAACCAAAAGGAAAGGCAAGGAGCCCATGGATGCTCCGGTAAAGAAGAAGAAAACTCTCATCTTGCAGGATGAAGAAGATGAGGATGCAATGACTCTTTCAGCTTTGAGAAACTTGAAGAGTTTTATCAGCTTTCAAGAGACAAGAGAAGAGCCAGAAGAAGGAGAAAAAGAGAGAGAAGAGACAGAGAAGGAAGATGAAGAACAAAGGAGGACAGAGGAAGAAAGAAGAGAAGATGAAGAAGAAGATAGAGAAGAAGAGAGAGACCAGGGTCAAGAAGACTCCTTTGAGCCAACCTTGGTTGTCTCCTTGTCCAGTGAACCTGATATGGCAGGAACTGCTGATGTGCATCACTCTGAAACTGAAGTTGAACAAGAAGAAATCTTTCCTACTCCACCTGAAGCCAACCAAATAGGGGGAGCTGTAGGAAAACAAGGTATTTCTTCACCTATCTTTACTAGTGATGAGAGTCGTTCTTTAGCAGATCCAGAGGATGTGTATGCCTCTCATTATCCTGAAGCATCCACTCATAGTCATGGTGGACAATCTACTGAAGTTCCATCCATTCTCAAAACTCCTGGAATCGACTCGACTGGTCCTAGTGCTGTAACAAAACAAACAGCAGACTTTTCAAGGCTGCTAGAGATTCTATTGGATGTAAGGAAACAACAATATGCTATGGGGTATGAGTGCAGGATCTCAAGAACGCTTTCATGGCCACTTCGGTGTCTTTGCAAGATCAGTTAAACACCCTAAAGACTCAAGTGCAAGATCATGTGAAGGGTGAAGATTTCCAACAACTGAAGGAGACCATTGGGAAGCTTGAGAAGACAATGAATTCCATGGGAGAATTCTAGCTTGTTCACCTTCCCAAACAGCTTTGATTCTCTCTATTTTCAAACAACTTTTTATTTGTTCTCCACTTTTTGCTATTGACAAAAAAAGAGGAGAAGTTTGATGCAGATTTGACTTGGATTTTTGGATTGGTTTGGATTTTTGACTTGTCTTTTGTTTGGTTGTGGTTTAGACTGTTTGATTTGATCTTTTGATACTTGCAGTAACTTAGGCTATGTTAGTGATTTTGGAAAGGATAGTGTTTTGCAAGACTAACATGTTTTCTATGGTTGCAGAATATTGTCGCTATCCATATCCTAATCTACTTATCTTTTATGAGATATCTTGTTTTGCTTAAGTGTTGTTTTGCAAGTCAAAAGTTTTCAAATCTACAGGAAAGTTTGTCACCATCAAAAAGGGAGAGATTGTTGGAGAAAACTTCTTTATTTGTTTTGAAGTTGACAAAACGTTTGCATCAGTCTAGTCTGAAGACTTGCAGACTCTATCATCAAAGTCTGAAGACCTCCAGACTCAAGTCTTAAAGTCTACTCTCACTGATAGCTTCCAGACCGACGGAGAAAAGATTTATCCGATGAAGAAGACTTATCCAAATGCGAATATATCGTTAAAGATTTGGTTCGTACGGTTGAAGAATATCTCATGGTTGGAGATAGCATCTCGTGATCAATTATTCTTATTGAAATCAATTCGGATAATTAAATCTATTGATTGGTGAAGTATACTTGGAAGGTTATACTTATGAAAACCTAGATCCTGATTGTATGGGCAAGCAGGATTGGTGAGCTATTATCACATTCCTTAAATGACTTGAGATCTCCTTAATTGATTCTATCCAACGAGTAGATTAGAAGAACTCCTTTGAAATGTGCCAACAGTTATTTTGGCATGGAGGAGTATATAAGGAAGACGCTCAAGTTATTCGAGTGGGTGTGTGAAAGAAAAATTCCAAAGTCCGAAGCTCCTAGTTCTTTGCTGATTCATTTACTGAGCTTAAGTTGTACTCAAAAGAGAGATTAAATACTTGTGAGACCTTGAGGAAGTGTGGTAGAGTTTCTACACTGTGGAATCAAGGACGTGAGACTGTAAAATCTCTTTTGGTTCTTAGTGAAATCTAGCCAGTGGGCTGTCAGTGCGGGAGAGTGGACGTAGGCTTGGTCTAAGCCGAACCACTATAAACTTCGTGTTTCAATTCTCTTTCCCTAAACTATTTACTTTAATTCGTAACCTTATATAATTGTTTACAGTCTTTTATATCTTCAGTCTATCATTCTCAAAAGACGAATTAAGTTGTTAAGTCTCACAAAAACTTCTTTAACACCTATTCACCCCTCTCTAGGTGTTCTTACTAGCCATATCACAATGCATGAGAACAAATCTCAAACAACCAAACTGGATTGACATTTAAGAAAGAACATAGGGGCTTGAAGTCTTAATTTTGATATGAGAGAGAGAGAGAGAGAGAGAGAGAGAGAGAGAGAGAGAGAGAGAGAGAGAGAATCAAACATGCAAACCCATAAGAGGCATGTTGCTTTTTTTTCTCAATAAGAGAAAATAATTTGAAACAGAGGACATTCAGGAAAAACATACCCAAGTTATCGATGACCTGATTAGCATATACTTGAAATGCATTGTCAATTCCACAAAGCATGCTATTTAATAACATAGACCTCATTGGAATGGTAAGAGCGAAGAATTGATCAACAGTCTGCAATAAGCAATATGCACAGATGGAATAAGTCTCTTCAGTTAAGATAGTATATGCATGCATTTTCTGCAAGACTTGAAAGGATAGAACAGTCAAGCATCTGTCTCATTCAATAAAATAGTCAAAAATATAAAAATGTGAATTCTGATAAAGTTCGGAGTGCAAACAAAAATCCATTAGCCAACTCTCATATCAAACACTTCAGTAAGTTTTCTTGAGGAATTTCCCAAGTTTTTGTTTTCAACTTTGAAAAGTCTAGATTAAAACTTGTTCGGTGTGAGTTTTCAAGGGTCTTTATAACTTGTTTTCCAAAGAAACCATGAAGAATAGTTTTTACATTTTGTGGCCTAGCTTTTGAAAATAATTTTGTAATGTTCTGTATGGTTTCTTCCTATTGGAAACATGGATGCCCACAATGCGAAAGAACTTTTTACAACTCTAGTGCTCCGTTCACACCTCTACCTCTCTCTCTCTCTCTCTCTCTCTCTCTCTCTCTCTCTCTCTCTCTCTCTCTCTCTCTCTCTCTCTCTCTCTCTCTCTCTAAATCAAACATGTTTTCAAGAAAAATTGAAAATATAAAATTGTCTTGTAGTTTTCATATTCTTAAAGTGGAATGCATTCCCTAAGAGCAAACAAGCCCTTAACTTCAACAATTGTATCCACCTAAGCAATCCACCACAAAGGAAGTTAATGAAAAATGAATAGAAGTAGATAACAGCCTCCTTAATGATTCTATATACTTCAATGATGGAACTCCCATGCTGTTGCTGAGGTGATATTGGATCCCGCCACTACAAAAGTGTGAAAATTGAAAGAAGACGAAGGAGAAGAAGACAAGAGGAAAAAAGTGAGAATTTTCTCTGTATTCTATATTCCGTTTTTACTCAATGAACAGGATCATTGATGTTATAATACAAAGCATGTACAAGAAAGGCAGCTAAATATTTTACAAATTAGATCCGATACTAATTGATCATGATTGATCTTTGAATAATATCCGGAATATTCTTGCATATCTTCCAACACTCCCCCTCAAGCTGGTGGCTTGTAGATATCCAAGATGCCTAGCTTACTTAAAAGATACGAATGTTGTTTTTGACATAAAGGCTTGGTGAAGACATCCGCTGATTGTTCTTCTGTTCGAATCCCCCGTGTCTTGATTATCCCTTGCTGGATTTTTTCTCGTGTGAAATGGCAGTCCACTTCTATGTGTTTCGTTCTTTCATGAACGATGGGGTTTGAGGCAAGTTTGAGAGCCACATCGTTGTCGCAAAATAATCTGGTTGGTCCTTCAACTTGTACTCCAAGATCTCGAAGTAATCCTCGTAACCACACTATCTCACATGTGGTTTTTGCCATGGCTCGATATTCTGCCTCTGTTGAGGATAATGAAACGGTCGGTTGCTTCTTTGTCTTCCACGAAAGTAAAGAATCGCCTAACTTAATACAGAAACCGGTTATGGACCTTCTACTCATCGGACAGGTCGCATAATCTGCATCACAATATGCAGTCATTCTCATATTGCATTTCTTGGAGAGAAGAATCCCAAGTCCAGCACATTTCTTCAAATACTTTACCACTTTGAGTGCAGCGTTCATGTGGGACTACTTTGGCTTGTGCATGAACTAACTGAGGGTTTGCACGGCATAACTAATGTCTGGCCTGGTCATAGTCAAATATATGAGCTTCCCAACAAGTTTCTGATAACACACTGGATCTTTGAGTACAGGGTCAGCTTCTTGAGAAATTCCAGCATCATAATCTGCTGTGGTTAGTTTGACATTTTGCTCAATTGGAATTACAGCTGGCTTACATCCTGACAACCCTGCTTCTGATATGATTTCCAAAGCAAATTTCCTCTGGCTGAGGGAGATTCCTTGGTCTGATCGAGCAATTTCGATTCCTAGAAAATACTTTGGTGACCCTAAATCTTTTATATGGAAAGTAGAGTGCAAGTATTGCTTGAAACCTTTGATAGCTACTTCATTATTGCCCATAATAAGTATATCATCTACATATATCATCAAGTATATAGATGACATACCTTTAGTCCAAGTGAAAACGGCATAATCAAATCTGGACTGTTGAAAGCCAGCAGCTATTAAGGACTCAGAAAATTTTGCTTACCATTGTCTGGAAGCTTGCTTAAGCCAATACAGGGATTTGCGAAGACGACATACTTTATTCTCCCCGTCTCTGTAAACCATGTGGCACGTCCATATAAATCTCTTCATCTAGATCTCCAAGTAGGAAGGCATTATGAACATCCATCTGATGCAAGGACCAGCCCTGATAAGCCGCTACGGAGAGAAATGAGAGGACTGTAACATCTTTGGTTACAAGAGAGAAGGTTTCGTGATAATCAAAACCTTCCCGCTGTGTAAAACCCTTATCTACTAATCGGGCTTTGTACCTTTCAATTAAAACATCAGCTCGATATTTGATCTTGTAGACCCATTTGCATCCAATTGCCTTGCGATATGGAGGTAGAGTAACAAGTTCACATGTTTGATTATCCACTAGAGCCTGCAATTCTGCTTCCATAGCTTTCTGCCATCGCAGATCAGTGCTCGCCTCATCATAGTTTGACGGCTCTTGCTCTTCAAAAATGCGAACGATGCAACATCGATGCTCTGCGGATAATTGATCGAAGGAAACATAAGAAGAAATAGGGAAAAGAATACCTTGTGAGTTCCTGACACCACATATGTAGTCTTTGGTCCAAGTTGGTGGACGCATAGCTCATCCCGAATGTCTTGGCGGGTTGTCCTTAGAAGATGATTGATTTGGTGGAGTCTCCACAGGAGATGACTCGAGTATAATTCCATCATCCAGGTTTTGATCTGTGATTGCTGTTAGAGGTGTCAAGTTCGTAGTGGATGCAAGAACATTCCATGTATCTTCTGAATACGAAAGTAAAACATATCCTGGAGCATTAATGGACTCTTCGACATGAGGAGTATGAGAATATCCCCTGCTATCTGTGCCTGATTCCTAGGTAGCAAAAGGAAAAATATCTTCTTGGAACTGAACATCTCTACTAACGAAAAATTCTCCTGTAGAGGAATCAAATATCCGGTACCCCTTTTGTAAAGTGGGATATCCCATAAATATGCAACGGCGAGCACGTGGACCCATCTTATCCTTAGGTCCTACTATAGTGACATAGCATAGACACCCAAAGATCCTCAGATGACTTAGATCTGGCTTCTTCCCAAAAAGCAATTCGAAGGGGCTTCGACCGGTAAGAATCTTGGTCGGCATACGATTGATCAAATAAGCTACAATCAATACACAATCTCCCCAAAAATTATCCAGAATAGAGGCTTGAAATTTCAAAGCCCGTGCAACTTCCAACAAGTGACGATGCTTCCTTTCCACTATTCCATTTTGTTGTGGTGTATATGTGCATGAACTCTCATGTAAGATCCCTTGAGATGATAATAAAGTGGCACATTCATGATTGAAAAATTCTTTCCCATTGTCTGTCCAAATTCTTTGGACATTTTTCCCAAATTGAGTCTTTGATAAAGAAAGAAAAGTTCTTAAATGGGACGCAACTTGACCCTTAGACTGCATAAGGAAGATCCATGTGGCTCTTGAATGGTCATCCACAATGGCGAGAAAGAATCGAGAACCATCATGGTTCAGCGTATGATATGGTCCCCAGACATCAATATGAAGCAATATATATATATATCATTTGCACGACTTTTGCTCAATGGAAAGGGAGTACGCGATTGTTTTGCAAGGGGACAAATATGACATTGAGAATAGAGAAATGAGGAGCTATGACCCAATCTAGAATGGAAAAGGAAATTTTTATCATTGATAGTCAAATTACACAATGATTGTTTATAACAAGGAAATTGATCTAGATTATTGGATGAACTTCTCCAGAAAAATAATCCTTCAAATAGATTACCCCAGCCCATCAGTTTCCCAGTCGAAAGGGCCTAAAATTGACAACTATCAGCATTGAAGGAAACTTGACATGAATTTTCCTTACAGGCTCTAGACACAAAAATAAGATTGAACTAGAATTCAGGGATATAGAGGACATTTGTGAGAATAACTTGAGAACTAAGATTAACTGTCCCTGTTATAGTAACATGAAGAACATTCCCATTTGGTAATTGCACGATAATAGGACTATCCAGTTCTTCATTAATAATGGTAAATAACCTCTTGTCACATGCAATATGATCACTAGCTCCAGAATCAATAATCTAAGTATTTCTCGATATAGTGTTTATCAAACAATGAGAAATACCTGTAAAACTACTCCCCCTTTTTGGAATGTCTAATTTCTATAATGTCCGCATCAATTGCTGATATTCACCTTAAGTGATAGGTCGATTTGCATTTGCTGGTCCTGTAAGTTGATATGTTGTTGCTAATATTTCCTTTCCCTTTTTTTCTCCAGGTCTGCCATGTAACTTCTAGCAATTTTCAATTATGCGGTGGGGTCACTTGTAAAATTCACAAAACAATTTCCCTTTATTTTTTGAATTTGGCCCATAGGAATTCGGGCACCATTGGATCCTTTAGATCCGAAGCCATCTCCACCGTCCAGATCACCCGGATAACGCACCCCTTTTGAGCCGTTAGATCGTTGTGCTCAATCCTGACCATCGGATACAAGCCCTTTAAAGGGTCTCTGTTTCACGAACCCTAGGCTCGTATCACGCCTTTTCTCTAGGGTTTTCTGTCCCTTTTCGCTTCTTGCCGCCAGAGCTAGGGTTTCAGTGCCCTTGCCTTTCGTCGAGGTAAGTCTCTGGCTTTCCTCCTGCACCGCGAGCTGGAATATGCGGCCGATCGAAGGTGCAAGCTCCATAGCGAGAATCTGCGACTTGAAATTAAGGTAAGATCCATTAAGAATGAGCAGAAATCATGTGGCCTTCTCTCTGTCTTTTATCACCTTGTATTGCTGGAGGGTAGCTTCGGGTCCGTCGAGCTTCTCTTCCGCTGCTTCCAGCTCATTCTAGAGAGCTGAAAGCTTGTTGAAGCACGTCATCATAGACATGTTTCCCCGCTTTAGTTCGGTAAGGGCTTGATGCAGCGAGAAAATTCTCGCCCGATCTAGTTTTACATACATCTCTCTTATATTATCCAAAAACATTTTCGAATCTTTTATAGGAGGCAAACCGACAGCTATTTCTGGGCTAATACAGTTTCCTATCCACGTCCTAACCAACTGATTGCATTTTTTCCATTGTCACCCTAATTTTTCGTCAATCGGAACTAGTATGGTCCTGTCGATAATTCCCTCCTTATCCTTTGTTACGAGGGCTCGTCAAAATTCCCACACCCAACTCGAGTAATTCTCTGATCCTGTGAAAGAGTGGCTGATGAGCCGCAACTCTGGTCTGTCGGCATTGGAGACGTAAAGCGCATCGTCGGGTTCTGGGTGACCCATGGCGGCCGCGAAAGGAAATGGCAGAAACCCGGTTGGGAATCCCGGGTTGGCATTTGCAGTTTGACCTGAATTGAATCCGCCCGGTGCTCCCGCATTCGAATCGCTTGACCCGCCCGTCTACTCTGGGCCGATGGTTAAGCCTGCCCCACTGTTGGTTGGTGGGCCTCCATCGATCTGCACGCTGCTCTAGTAACCCAGCTGTGATGTAACTGGGCTTGGCCCATGGATCCATGGATATGGCATCCACTGGTAAGGATAGCCTGAGAAAGGCTGCCCTAGATTAAACTGAGCTGGAAAAGATTGCCATTACACGTGTTGGGCTTGGATCTGGCCCTAACTGAGCTGCTGTCCAGCCATGGAAGTCACGATAGAGGAATCTGGGCTGGGCAAAGTATGTGGTGTTGCATCCCTTGCTGGCTGATCATCTGGATTTGAGGTGAGAATTTCTGGTTTATTCATAATGGGAAAAAAAAAATTCCCCTTCAAAGAATAGTGACTCCTTCGGTAACTCTCTTTGCAAGTTAGAGTTCCTTTAGGCAATCAAAAAAGGAGCGGAAACTATGTCAGAACCTTAGCAACTCTGATACCATGAAAGAAGACGAAGGAGAAGAAGACGAGAGGAAAAAAGTGAGAATTTTCTCTGTATTCTATATTTCATTTTTACTCAATGTACAGGATCATCGATGTTATAATACAAAGCATGTACAAGAAAGGCAACTAAATATTTTACAAATTAGATCCGATACTAATTGATCATGATTGATCTCTGAATAATATCCGGAATATTCTTGCGTATCTTCCAACAAAAACAAAGATTAGGCTTGGTAATGAAAGAAAATCCACAGGTAAAGGGTCCAAAACAGAAGGAAGATGAGTAATGTACACAGCATTATTCCATTGTTCATAGGGACAAACAATTTATGCTCCACTTTCCACGTAGATTAGTCAGGAAGAAAAGATGAAGCTAGAATGAACGTACTAACAATACTTTAGGTTGCACCGACACACGACACGGACACGCGACACGACACGACACGACACGTCATTTCTCAAAAATAGAAAATTCCGACACGCTGGGACACGTATGTATATTAAATGAATATTTTTATTTTTAATTAATTTGAATCTAATTTATAAATGAATAATTAATTCAAAAAAGAACCTACTATGAATTTACCACTAATCATTCAACACTTTCAGTAAGATTCTAGGTTTTTTTTTTATTTCATTGTTCAAATTTACTTTTATTTTTTCGAAATCTACCCCCAACCCCCCTCCCCCCGCCCAAACTCCCTTTTTTCCCTCGTCTCACTCCCTCCCCCCAAATTTTTTTTCACTTTTTTTCCCTCCCCACCACCTGACAGCCCGTCCCTTCCCCCTCCCTCCAACACGCCAAGCCCCTTTTTTAATCTTTTATTTTCCTTCTCAGTTCTCAAAACCTTAGCAGCACCTTCTTTTCCTCCTCCTCAGTCCTCGCCGCACGACGCCTATCTCCGAAAGCATCGAAGACTCGATCAAGAAAAGCACCAGCATTCGCCGAAGGAGCGGAAAAGGAAGTAACCTAGAAAAAATTTCAGTGAAAAGGGATCGGAAAAGAAGGCGGAACACACGGTCCCTGTGCGCCGAGAGACTGCACACGCTCCGACACGTGTTGGACACAACACGGAAGCACGTGTAACATGTCCGTGCAACATAGACAATACTCATGAGTTCAACCCCTTGCGTGCCTCGAGTTAATAATATTTTTTAATGGGAAAGCACCCAAAACCCAAAACACAGGCTTTTCATGAGCACAAGGTACATTATGACCAGCATACAGTGTCACAGTCTACATGATGATGGTTTTGATAAGAAAACTTCATGAAAGGATTCCACCAGAGTCCATTTACAAATCCCAGAAAAAGAACCTGTTAACGTGAAGATCTTTTTCATTCATTTCTTTCCCATCTTGGTCATACTCTAAACAGCCAAGACATGAAATCTTGGAAACAAGCAGCAGGAAAAAATATATTCAGAGCATTTGAAGTTAAAAATAAATCAAGAAATACTGCATATACCTCTTGCTGAATAGCACGCTCAACCAGCCGAGGATTATGGCAAGCTGTGAATTGACCAATGTTCCAGATATTAATTCAATCTGGAAAAAGGAAATGGCACAGTTGAAGAATGGATAGATAGCAGGAGAAAGCAAGCAAATAAACATGCACTCGCATATATACATGTCAGTGCAAAAGAAGAACATATCCTTTTCCACATGCATACTTGTCGAGGACTGAAAGCACAGCCCAACTACGATCGAAACCTAGAAGCATTATGTCAATTATATCACCTGGTATGGAATGAGTTTCTTGCTGTAGAAATCGGCATTCTCGTCCCTACATGTAGATGATGTAAGTGACTTTATACACTGCTAAAGGCTGTCCGCCGCTGGAAAAACAGATGCAACGTCCTCAGTCAGCATGATCAAGGAAAGGATTTCTGGAGATTTCAAAAAGATTAAAATCAACTGAGAAGACCATGATTTTGAAAGATAAACCTGAGCGACCAACCCGCAGGACATAAGCTTACCAACTTCTGACCATAGAGCTTGTGTGTAAGTGAAGCCTAAACAATAGTAGCCTGTGGATGCCATTGACGTGAAATGGGCATGAAGGTGCTTGAATTTGTTTTCAGAAGTTTCTTGGTCTCATCGGCAAGCAATGCCAAAGGGTGCTCATGAGTTGCCTCTAAATTGTCGACCGTTAGCAATATCTGAGTTAAATATAAAGTAAAAATAAAAAATAAAATTGGCGAATTTTCAATATATAGAAAAGATTACGAAGCCGATCTATAGGTTTTATGATATGACTATATAAAGTAACATATATCTATCAAGATATACATAATCAAATGAAATATTTGTGCAATCTTAAGAGATATAGAAAACCAATAATTTAGGAAAATATCACAATTATCTCTAACATCCTCCTTCAAAATTATCACAATTATCTCTAACATCCTCCTTCAAAATAGGTGACATCGAAGAAATCAACTATAGTTTAAATTAATGTGGCTCAGTACCATGAAAACTTGTTTCTCCAATGACACTACGAGGCATCGAGCTTGTTGATTCATGGTGGGACGGTGTGTGAGACAGTCTTCTAGATTTGGCTCGTCTAAGGGTGTTAAGTCTAGCAGTGGCATCAGCTTCTTGAAATGAGAAGTGAAAAGTCGAGAATCAGAGGAATTGAAGCTGGGTAGCATGATGGTCGACTTTGTTGTTGGGACGGAAACTTACGAGTGACGCGATTATAGTAAGCAAAATAAGTCAAACTTTGAGAAAAAGTACACCACAAGTGCCAAAACTTAGCACGGGTGAACATTTAAGTGCCAAAACTTTCAAAAGATACACTTAACTGTCACTTCTTTTTTGAAAATTAGGGCACTTAAGTGCCAACTCTAACAAGGGTAGTTGTAGCATTATTTTAAGAATAAATGTGATCTACGTGGCTCGTCTTAGTAATGAATGTGCAAAACGACGTCATTTTGAGACCAATTAACCATGTCAGCACTATGTGAATATTTAAAAAAAAATAATAATTGCCACCTTAGTAAAAAAAAAGTCACTGGAAAATGTCATGACAGCATTTTGGCCGAAATTTTCTCACCATTGGCATTTAAATGTCAATTTCTTCTCCAATTTTGACATTTAAGTATACATTTTGAAAGTTTTGGTGCTTAAGTATCCGCATATGCCAAGTTTTGGCACTTATAATATTCGACACTCCCAAACTTTGTGTTGGCACATAAATTTTGACACTTATTTAGTAATTCATTGCATAAAAAATAGGTATCGACTCCAATCTCTAAGAAAAAATATCTAATTGAAATTGCATTAGGAGTATTTTCATTAGTAGTTACTCTAGCCCATATAATTGCATTGAACCCGCGGTGGATGAGGACTTGACGAATTAAGCAAATTAAGTCCACAAAATTGTAATTTTCGACCTAGCCCATTAAATATCATCGTGGCCGAAATTATTTGTGAGGTGCATGTGGGACGGTCTTGATTTGGAAAGATTACATTATCTAATCAAATTAAGAAGAAATAAAGATGATATTCATGGGGATAGAGATTGCCAAGTTGGAGAATTGGTCTATTATGATAAAACTTGAGAAACAATTTTGGTCCCATGAAGCATTATTCGGCTATTTGAGGAGATAAATAGGTGTGGGCAAGTTTTAGTAAACAAAGTGAATATTTGATTGAAAGAAAATAAGAAAGAAATTATAATGAGTGGGATGGAGGTGCTCGGCAACACGAGCCAGGCAAGTGAATATCATGTGCAAACTGGTACGGGATCTTAAGAGAATATTCATGCAATAGGAGGAAATTAAATATTTTATAAGTGCTCACAATTGGAAAGAAAGTTCTATTCATCTATTAAAAGCTACACACAAACAGACAAAAGGGGGGTCTCTCGTTTTAGTCTAGCTGTCAATGAGAGAGACAAAAGAGAGTCTTTTCGTCTGTTACTCCGCTCAGAGGAGGCAAGAGAAAAGGAAAAAGTCAGAGAGGAGAGAGAAAGTGGGGTCTTTTCAGAGAAGTAAAAGACGAGAGAAAAGTGAGAAGGGAAAAGGGAGTTTCCCCTTCATCCACGCCAACCGAACACTCCGATCGTCGTTGCTCCTGACGCTATTGCCTTCACCGCTTTGGCAAGCCCGCTATCCTTGCCAAGCCGTGTTAGCTGGGTTCACTCCTATGTGGAGGAAGCTCAATAAGTTGCAAGCCCAAAAAGGGCTTGAGCCCATATAATAAGTTATATGAAGAAATAGGGTTTCTTACTATCTTCAAAGTGGTAGCCGCAAAAAGACGTATTAATAAGAGAAAAAGAGAAAGCAACAAATCTGGAGGTTGGCACAATATCTTATTTACATCAAGCTGGCATCGGAAGTCGATTCGTGGTCCGATTGAACTGAAATTTTGTTAGTATGTTCGTAGCGCAGTTTTCTCGAATCTGAACAATTTGATTTTCATTTGAAGCTCCCTACATCAGGTTTTTCGTGGATTGATCAAAACATGCATTTTTGGTCAGATTTATCCTTGATCTCTTGTAAAATTCATGTGTATTGCCAAGAATTATGTTCTTGAGGTCTTTGCTGCTATGTACCTCTAGTATTTGCTAAAGAAGAACATTGTTCACCCAATTTTGTTGATAGTGAAGATTTTCAAGTGGACTTCGGTCCCGTGGTTTTTTATCTCCTCACATCGAGGAGGTTTTCCATGTAAACAAATCGCCTTGTGTTCGCGTGCTTGGTATTTATTTTACTCTACTATATCGATTCCTATTAGGTTTAAACAAGAGAGGAGATTATTTTATTCCGTTGCGTTAATTCGATATTGTTCGAATTGTTACCGTTCTCCCATCAGAGTGGTATCAGAGCTTCTGGTTATTGCTTGATTTTTCTGCCTCGTGTTAAACAATGGAAACAAACACGAGTAGAATGGTTACAATGAATGGTTCGAATTATCATATTTGGAAAGGGAAGATGGAAGACATTTTATATGTGAAAGATTTTTATTTGTCCGTATTTGCCGAGGAGAAACCGGAGAATAAAATTGATACTGAATGGTCTATATTTTATTGTCAAGTGTGTGGTTATATCAGACAGTGGGTAGATGATAATGTTTTGAACCATATTATTGAGGAAACACATGCACGCAGTTTATGGGATAAGCTCGAACAGTTATATGCTCGAAAGACTGGGAATAATAAGTTATTTTTGATAAAACAAATGATGGCTTTGAGATATCAAGATGGTACTCATTTGATTGATCATTTAAATTCTTTTCAAGGAACTATAAATCAGTTGGCTGCGATGGGAATCAAGTTTGATGTTGAGATACAAGCACTATGGTTGCTTGGTACTTTGCCAGACTCATGGGAGACGTTCTGAACATCTTTGTCTAATTCTACCCCAGATGGTACGATTACCATGGATTTGGCCAAGAGTAGTATTTTGAATGAAGAGATGAGAAGGAAGACACAAGGATCGTCATCTTCACATTATGATGCCTTGGTTGTTGAGAAAAGGGGAAGAAGTGAGTCTCGAGGTCCGAAAAATAGAGATAAAAGTCGAGATAAAAGTAGAGGTAAGTATAATAAATTTGCTAATGTTGAGTGCCATTATTGTCATCAGAAGGGACATATTCAGAGGTTTTGTTGCTAGTTAAAAAGGGAGAAACAAAAGGAGAAAGGTAAAGAGAAGAAAAGTGATAATGACAGTGATGACAATCGTGTTGTTGCACTTAAAGAAGACTTTCTCATTATTTTTCTGATGATGTGGTAAATTTTGTATCTCATGAGACCAGTTGGGTAATTGATAGTGGTGCATTTGTTCATGCTACGTCTCGTATGGATTTCTTTACATCATACAGGTCAGGTGACTTCGGATCTGTGAAGATGGGAAACAATGAGCTAGCTCAAGCTGTAGGCATTGGCGATGTTTGCCTAGAAACCAGCAATGGCACAAGGTTAGTATTGAATAATGTTGAACATATACTTGATATCCGCTTGAATTTGATTTCTACAGGCAAGTTGGATGATGAGGGGTATTGCAGCACCTTCAGTATTGGTCAATGGAAGCTCACCAAAGGTTCTCTTGTTGTGGCTAGAGATGAAAAATATTCTTCGTTGTACATTATGCAAGCAAAGTTGTCCACAGACAAATTAATGCAGTACACAGCGAAGATGCAGCTAAGTTATGGCATAAGAGGCTCAGTCACATCGATGAGGAGGGTTTGTCAATATTGGCCAAGAAGAAGCTCCTTTCAAGATTGAAAAGTTTGGCACTAAAGAAGTGTGCTCACTATTTAGCAGGAAAACATAACAGAGTTGCATTTAAAAGCTCCCCTTCTTCAAGAAAGTTAGGTATACTGGATTTAGTGCATTCTAATGTTTGCGGTCCTATGAAAACAAAATCACTTGGTGGTTCTCTTTATTTTGTTACCTTTATAGATATTTTTCAAGGAAAATTTGGATTCATACCTTGAAAACTAAAGATCAAGTATTATATGCTTTTAAGCAATTTCAGACTTCAGTTGAGAGACAGATTGGAAAGAAATTGAAACGCATTAGAACTGATAACGGGGGAGAGTATATTGGACCTTTTGATGAGTATTGTAGACAACAAGGTATTTGACATCAAAAGACACCTCCCAAGACGCCTCAGTTAAATGGTTTAGCTGAGAGAATGAACAGAACACTGGTTGAAAGGGTAAGATGCTTACTTTCACAGTCAAAGCTACCTGGATCCTTTTGGGGTGAGGCTTTTAGTACAGTTATGCATGTATTAAATCTTACTCCATACGTTCCTTTAGAGTTTGATGTTCCTAATAGAGTTTGGACAGGCAAAGATGTTTCTTATGATTATTTGCGTATCTTTGGGTGCAAAGCATTTGTGCATATTCCCAAAGATGAGAGGTCTAAACTTGATGTGAAAACACGACAGTGCATATTTATTGGTTATGGACAAGATATGCTTGGCTATAAATTTTATTATCCGGTTGAAAAGAAAATTGTAAGAAGTAGAGACGTTGTGTTTATGGAAGATCAAACAATGGAGGATATTGAGAAAGCAGAGATGATTTCAGCACCATAGGTTAGTGATAATTTGATTGATTTGGATCCAGTTCCTCTTACAAATATTCCTACACAGGTTGATGAAGAGTAGCAGGAAGTCAACATTCCAAATAACGCACATGTTCCTGAACATGTTGAAACAGATAATACTATTCCTGAACTAGAGGCTCAATTAGATGTTCCATTGGATGTTCTAGTCCGGAGATCTGTTAGAGACCAACGACCTTCCACTAGGTATTCTGAAGATGAGTATGTATTATTGACTGATGCAGGTGAACCAGAGTGTTATGCAGAAGCAATAGAAGATGAGTACAAAAGCAATTGGTTTGATGCTATACGAGATGAGATGCAGTCACCTTATGATAATTGTTGACACCTAAATTTTGGACAACCCATTTAGTCATTTATTGCATAAAAAATTAGGGATTAATTTTTAACCCCTAAGAAAAAATATTATAATTCAATTGCATAGCATATAATTTTTAGGTGCATTTATTTTTAATTTTACATGTTTTGCATTTTATTTTTAGGACTAGTGGTGGATGGATTTGAATTAATATTTCTGAGCTCTAGCTTGGCAGGCCGGATTAGGCCCACGAAAGGAGCAAATTAGCCCAAGCCCGTTGTTTTTTTTTTTTTAATCAATTATCTTGTGAAAAATTAAGATTTGATGCGATATTATGATGATTTTTGGAAATTAAGAAAATCGCATTGTAATCTTATCTTTATCAATAGATGATGAAATCGGGAGAGAATATTCATGAGATAAGGATTTTTGTGATCAAAGGGTTAGAAGCAATATTCGTGAGATGAAATATTAACAAAAAAGATCACGTTTTGTTTCGCCTATAAAAGGGTGCGTATGGAATTCAATCAAATGGGGGGTTTTTCTTGGTTTTTGAAAGTAAAAATCCACGAAAGGGGAAAGGAATTTTCGTGCTTTAGGGGAATTTTTCAAATCTTTGAAGAAAAAAGCAAGAAAAGCAAAGAATTCAGAAAAAAGAAAAAGTCTGCAGTAAAGTACACAACAACAGAGGGAGAAAAGGGGACATGCAGCAAAGGAAAAGAAGAAAAAAAAAGCAGAGCAGAGAACAGAGAATTGTTCATCTTCTCCATTACGCCGACTGTCGCGCGGTAACACCTGCTGCCCGGCCACCGCGACGTGCCTCTGCTGCTGCTATCTGCGCCCCACCGGACGCCGAGCCGACGCCCCTACAGCACCCCTGTTCGCGAAGCCACCGTTGATCTGCCTCGGTCAGTCGACACCACGACCCGTCTGCTCCTGTCGCTCCGTTCGACGCCCGCGAAGCCTCCCCTGCTCGACATTGGAGCCCTGCTACTCCCAATCCGCGCAACCCGACGCCGGCGACCCGCGAGTACCACCCCGACGCCACCAAACCGCACGCTGCCTCCAACTTCCGTCGCGCGCCGAGCCCACCGAGCCTCTGTTCGTCGACCCGCGATCCCAACGAGCCGTGCCACCCAATGTCTTCGCTCCTACCGATTGCTCTGCCGCGCCGATCCCTGCCGCCGTGGTCCTCCTCCGCTTGCCATTCGCTGCCTCATAGCCAGAGCCGAGTACCTACACCAGTGACACCGACCCGGACCTCGTGGTGCCGCCCCGACGCCACTTCCACCTCGCCTCCGTCTTGTTCGTGGCCGCACCTAGACCCGCGACCCATCTCGCCGTCGCCGCCCAGCAGCCCCGGCAACATCTAGCCCTCGCCGGAGTTCGAACCTGCGCCGGCTGACGACCTTCCTTCCCCGGCATCACCCCCCGTCTCTGTTACTTACCTTAGGTAGTTTTTTTATTATTCTTTTTACTTTTTACTTTTTACTTTTTACTTTTTACTTTTACTTTTTACTTTCTTTATAGTTTAATTTATTTTACTCTTTTTATTTGTTAGGTCATTTTTTTGGTTATTCCATTTGATAGCATTTTTTTAGTGATATTGGATGTTAATATTCATAAAATCTTGTAGGCATTATCCGCAGGGGGTTTTCCCTAAAATTATTGTAATTATTCATTTGACCCGTAAGATGTCGGGTCATTTTTTTAATTATATTAATTTTTGGGGGGTTTGTTAATAGTATCTTAATTGTTGAATCAATATAATTATTAATTTGATCCGTAAGACTTCGGATCAGATTTTTAATTATTTTGAACTTTTTGTCGTGATGTTTAGGGTTAGAGTAATCGTTAATTTGACCTGTGAGATAACATGTTATTTTTTCGATTATTTTAATCATTTATTTGATTGAATGTCTTGATTAGTCTAAATGTAATGTTTATTCGATAATTGAGAATCACTAAAAAAATTCCAAATATATATATTTGAATTAGGATTCAGTTTGTTTTGGAATATTTCTTGTTATCTTGCATATCTAGAATAGGGATTTTATTTCGAATTTAGAAAAAATATAAAATAAAATAAAATGCATTCATTTAGGATGTTAGTTTTTGTTTAATTTAAGTTGCATGTTTAATTACGTTGCAATTTTAAATTTTGAATTTTATAATATATATATCATGCATATGTCATATAGAATTAGATTCATGAAAAGCACGTCATATAGAATTAGGTTCATGAAATGCACGCCATTTAGGGATTATTACTAAAGTCATTTAATTAGAAATTGTCCGTCATTAGAATTAGGTCATTTTAGTTAATTTAGATTGCATGTTTATTAAGAAATCACATTTTGCCATGCCATATTATTTCATATTAGATTGAAGCATTGCATTGCATATGGCCTATATTCTTGTTAAAAAGTGAAAGCAAAAATTGAGTGATTGCTTGTTAATTAGAAATCATATCTAGGATTGTTGATGTGAATTCTGATTTAACAATGCAGATGCTTTCGTTGCTTTGAGGTAGGTTTCGCATTATTTAATTGCTTTCTTGAGTGTTAAATTGGTGGTATGTGCACCCGCATGATTGCCTCACATGTTAGCAAAGTGAATTAAAATCAATTTAAGCTGCATGCAAAATATTTTTTCAAAATAAAAAGAGAAATGTACCGAAATGGCACTAGGATAGTCTAGTATAACCAAGTCCCCGTACCCAAAATCTCTGGTTCGTAGGAGTAAGATAATTCTCCCATTATTTTACTTAGGTGTTTAATCGACCTACCCTAAACCGATTAGTGGCGACTCCTAGATAATAATCTTTTGCATGTTAAAACTTTAAGTCGCGATTTGATATGGGCTTGGGAGAACCCGAGCTAAGGTTAAAGACTTAGTAGTCCATTAACCTAGTTTTAGGTGGTGCACCCGAAAATTAGGTCGCGACAATAATCATAATTTTGAGTTGGTGAAGTTACCTAAAGGTAAAAGAGCTTTGAAGAACAAGTGGGTATATAAGTTGAAGCAAGATGAACTTACTTCACAACCACAGTACAAAGCTAGATTGGTTGTTAAGGGGTTCGGTCAAAGAAAGGGTATTGATTTTGATGATATATTTTCTCCGGTAGTGAAAATGTCTTCTATCCGTGTGGTACTAGGCTTGGCAGCTACCCTAGATCTGGAAATTGAGCAAATGGATATCAAAACAGCCTTCCTACATGGTGACTTGGAGGAAGAGATATACATGGAACAACCTGAGGGTTTTAAAGTGAAAGAGAAAGAAGATTATTTGTGCAAATTTAAGAAAAGTCTCTATGGCCTAAAACAAGCACCAAGGCAGTGGTACAAAAAATTTGTGTTAGTTATGACAGAATAGGGCTATAAGAAGACTTCCTCGGATAACTGTGTATTATTCTCTTGCTTTATGTTGATGATATGCTGATTGTTGGCAGGAATGCTTCAAGAATTGAGTTATTGAAGAAACAGTTGAGCAAGTCTTTTGCCATGAAAGACTTGGGCTCGGCGAAGTAGATTATTGGCATTAGAATTACCCGAGATAGAGATGCTAAGAAGTTGTTTTTGTCGCAAGAGAAATATATCGAGAAGATCCTTAAGAAATTTTACATGGACAAGGCTAAAGTGGTTAGTACTCCTCTTGCTGCCCACTTTAAGTTAAATATGAAGCAAAGTCATACAACTGATAAAGAGAAGAAAGATATGGAAAGTGTTCCATATGCCTTAGATGTAGGAAGCTTAATATATGCGATGGTATGTACACGCCCAGACTTGGCGCACGCAGTTGGCGTTGTAAGTCGCTATTTGTCAAATCCAGGCAGAGAGCACTGGAATGCAGTGAAGTGGATTATGAGGTATCTTTGGGGAACTTCAAATTTGAAACTCAGTTTCGAGACCGAGAAACTTGAGTTAGTTGGATACACAGATTCCGACTTGGCAGGAGATATTGATACTCGTAAATCTACTTCTAGTTATTTGATTTCTTTTGCGGGTGGAACTGTATCATGGAAGTCAAGATTGCAGAAGTGTGTTGCACTTTCTACAACCGAAGCTAAATTTATTGCAGCAACTGAAGCTAGTAAAGAGATGCTATGGATGAAGAAGTTCTTAGAAGAACTTGGGTTCAAACAAAAGAGGTATGTGATATTTTGTGATAATCAAAGCGCAATTCATCTTGGTAAGAATTCATCTTTTCATTCTAGATCGAAACATATTGATGTTAGATATCATTGGATAAGGGATGATCTAGGTGAAAAGTTGTTGGAACTTGAGAAAATTCATACAAATCATAATGGCTCTGAAATGATGACGAAGAGCTTAAACATTGCCAATTGATAGCAAGGATGGTGAATCCCTCCACATTGTCATGAGGGGGAGATTTGTTAGCTGGGTTCACTCCTATGTGGAGAAAGCCCAATGAGTTGCAAGTCCAAAAAGGGCTTGAGCCCATATAATAAGTTATATGGAGAAATAGGGTTTCTTATTATCTTTAGAGTGGTAGCCGCAAAAAGACGTAACAAGAGAAAAAGAGAAAGCAGAAAATCTGGAGATTGGGGTAATATCTTATTTACATCAAGCTGGCATCGAAGGTCGATCCGTGGTCCGATTGAACTGAAATTTTGTCAGCATGTCCGTGGCATAATTTTCTCGAATCTGAGCGGTTTGATTTTCGTTTGAAGCTCCCTACATCAGGTTTTTCGTGGATTGATCAAAACCTGCGTTTTTTGTCAGATTTATCCTTGATCTCTTGTGAAATTTATGTGTATTGCCAAGAATTATGTTCTTGAGGTCTTTGCTACTATGTACCTCTAGTATTTGCTAGAGAATAACATTGTTCACCCAATTTTGTTGATAGTGAAGATTTTCGGGTGGACTCCGATCCCATGGTTTTTGATCTCCTCACATCGAGGAGGTTTTCCACGTAAAAAAATCATCTTGTGTTCGCGTGCTTGGTATTTATTTACTCTACTATATTGATTCCTATTAGGTTTTCACAAGAGGGGAGATTATTTTATTCCGTTGCGTTAATTCGATATTGTTCGAATTGTTACCGTTCTCCTATCAAGCCGAGCCGCTCCCAAACGCCGGTCATCCACCAAGCTCAATCGACAAGCCATGATCCAGGTTACATGTGTTCGAATTAGGTAACAACCTTTATCTAATTTAATTGGAATATTTCATTCTTTAATTCAGAGTGATTGTTGTGTGAAATGTGGTATTTGAGATATTATTCATATCCAATTATATCTTATTTATAAAATTGGTTTAATTACTAATTTAATCGGCAAAGGTATCATATCATTTTTTTAATTATTTTAACTTATTATTGGATAATCGCTTGACTAAGATTGCAATAATCTTTAATTTGAGCTATGACGGATCATTTTTATTGGATAATCGCTTGACTAAGTAAGTGTCTTATCAAGATTACGACATCCTTTAATTTAAGACGAGACAACATATTATTTTTGGATATCATGATCTTTTATTCGAATCTTGATCGAATATCTTGAATGATGTTGCCATTTTTGAAATTTTGTTTGGATAGAATTGATAGCTTTAATGAATACAAAAAAAATACAAAAAAATATTGCATGGCATATCATATCATTTAGATTGCATGATAAGATTAGATAGATATTTTCCTATATTAATTTAAATGCGTGTTTAGATAATATCTTGGCTAGATATCATTTCTTCAATATATAATTGCATGTTGAGATAAGTATACAAGATAAGATAGGATTTAGCTGAGTCCATTTCCTAACTTAAAATAGTTAATATCTCAATTTGAGTATATTACTATTTTTATTTTTTAAAATTTCAAATTTTAATAAAACCACAAAAAAAAACGTCATGAATATCATGTAGTTTTGGCCATGTTATATGTGTGTCACATGGTATGCATGTTAGGTTCATTTAAAATTGCATGTCATATAGGCTGGAATTAAGAAACCCCAAAAAAAAAAAAAAAAGATCATTGCTTGTTATGGTGTTTAATTTCCTGCAATTTACTTATTTATTGAGTGTTATCATTAATGTTTGTGCACTCACGTGATTACTCCCTTGCATTTTAGTGATTTAAACTAAAATCAATCAAGACTGCCTGCAAAATATTTTTCAAAATGAAAGAGAAAAGGTACCGAAATGTTGTTAGAGTAATCTAGCATAATCAAGTTCTTGAACCCATTTGATTATTGGTTCATAGAAGTAAGGTATCTCTTCTTCTCCCAATGCTTTACTTGGGTATCTAGTTGACCCACTATAAATCGATTAGTGGTGACTCCTAGATAAAATTTATTTGCATGTTAAATAACGTGAACCTATATTGCAAATTGATATGGACTTAAGAAAGAGCCCAAGCTAAGTTTAGACTTAATAATTCATTAGTTAAACCCCTAGGTGGTCCAACCTGCTTTGGGGAGGTTGCCACACTTTGCCAAGGGAAAAATTATTATGCAAAGGCGCATCTTTGCGGTGTTGAAAAATACCTCCATGAAAAAGAAAAGTTCAACTTGGCGATGCGTAAAGACGCTATAATACAACCACCATGGCGCTTACCCAAATAGGAATTGGGGCATTTGGGTGAACACTGAATTGGGGCATTTGGGTGAACACAGTTAAGGGTAGGACAGACTTATTTTACTAGGGGTGCATCGGGTAGAAAGTGGAAAGAAATCTCTGAAGAGCACTCGGTGTATTAGGATTGCCTTAGGAAAGGGGAATCTGATACCAAATTAAATATAAAGTGGAGAAGAGAAGGGGAATTTTCCACATAATTTGATATATTGAAAAGAGTACATAAAGAGTCTATTTATAGGCTTTTATGATATGTCTATATAAAGTAACATATATCAATCAAGATATACACAATCAAATGAGATATCTGTGCAATCTTAAGAAGTACATTAAATTAATAGAAATATTCTAATTATTTCTAATTATTTCTAATATAGGAAAATATCATAATTATCTCTAACAATCTGCATGAAGAAAGAAGTGTGAAATAATAGCCCTATATGAACTAACAGGAAGCAATTGCCCTTCAAGAGTTATTTGTTTCCACTTCCAGGATCCTCAAAAGAAAGCTCAGCTAGTCGAGAAGAGGAATCCCGAAATCTCAGGTCGACATAAGAATGGTAACATCATAGGTTGTCCAAGCCAAATATTTTCAAAAGGCAGATTATCATATCATATTAACAAAGAAAAAGAATATAAATAATTAATTTATCACATTTCATTCTAATGAAAGAAAAACGAAAGTAATAACATTAAGTTACTTGAATGGTGTCGATTTTATTTTTATGGGTTTTATTTCTATGGGCAATATGGTCAAGTATAATTTATATTCAATATAAATATATTGCGATAAGTGTAGGGCTTCTGTTACATAGAAACCGAAAGCCTATTTATGGCTTTTATGATCTATTTCTTCTTCTCTTCTCCTCATCCTCTCTATTTCTTCTATCTTCCTTCTTCTCTCTTACTATATATTGAATGTTCTCTAATTAGATTTGCAACATGGTATCAAAGCACATCTAATTACCTGATTCCTTGATCCTATTGCTAGTTTGAAAGTCCCCTAATAATCATTTTCCTTCTAAGGTGCGCAGCCACCCAAGGTGCAAGTTCTACCTATTTTCTCTCCTAGTCTTGATACATATGAAAGCAAGAGAAATTGCATTCATCAGGTTCCATTTGTGGCTATGGATTTCAACACTTACTAATAAACGGATTCAAAAATCAAAATATTTCGTTTATTATGGTTAATTGGTATAGCTGGATTTCCATTGAAAATATAATTAATTGAATTGGGAATTTTTTTGAATATGGTGAGAGCCTTTTACTATGGCACATTGCCATTGGTCTTTGTCACAATACTAACACTAGTAGAAACAACCACTGTGAAAGCAATGAGGTTTGGTTAGATCACATGCTTCATCTTATGATCAAACAACCTAATATGATGTCTGTAGTGGCTGGGATTGGCCAAATAAGGTTTCGAGATACTTGTGCTAAGATGGATAAGTTCATCAATGATATCTCTGGAGGGAGCAAAGAGAAGATAATGAAGGAAAGTGCGTGCAAAAGTCTCCTTTATGTTCCTATAGAAGTGAAGCGAACTGATGTGAAAGGAGATGGAAGTAAATCTATGCTTTTTGATGCGTGTACTCTCGCAAAAGAGTTAGAAAAATTTAAGGAGACCAAGTGAGAGATTGCGAGTGAAATATGGGTGTAATTGCTAGCATATGCAGCGATCCATTGTTGATCGAACATGCATGCTCAACAACAGTGGCATCACTAGATTAAGTCACTCGAGGTATTGTCCACTTTGGCTTGTCCCATACCGAGTTTCACGTATTTTTCCTTTGGAGTATAGGAAAGCACCTTTCTAAAATGTTACCTATCCTGATAGTGCTTTAACCTGGGCTTGCTTAACTTTAGAATTCCAAAGTAAAGCCTACCATTACATCAAAAAGTGCCTTTGTGAATTAATTCTAGTTTTCACACACACACACACACACACACACATATCTCAAATCAATCTCCCCATGTTAGGTTCATAGTTTGGTTCATTCTTACTTCCTTCGCCATCATAAAAGCTTGCATTTTACATATACATCTCAGAATCGCTCACTTGATATTTGATGCATAGTTTGATTCATTCTTGCTCCACACACCACCCTAAAAGCCTGCATAGAGCCGCTTCTTGTCCATGCCCTTTACCCCCGCATGTATATCTCAGAATCAATCACCCCATGTTCGGTGCATAGTTTGATTCATTATTGCTCCATTCGCCATCCTAAAAGCCTCTATAGAGCCCCTTCTTGTCTATGCCATTTACTCCCAATCATCACTCCCTGCTCTTGTCAAACCAGGTCATTATAGGCCCACCAACTTTCACTTGGTTAGTCCTCAAACCACACACTTGCTGGAGGGAGTCTTGCTCTAATACCATATTTTGAGGTCCTTAGTTTAACTTATTTGAAATATTGTCCACTTTAACTCGTCTCATACCAAATCTCACGGTGTGTCTTTTGGTGCATAGATAGGAACTTTCCTAGAAGGTTTAACCTAAGCTTGCTTAACTTTAGAGTTTTAAAACAAAGCCTGGCGTTACGTTAAAAGACGTCTTCGTGAGTTAATTCCAGTTTATATATATATATATATATATATATATATATATATATATATATCTCAAAATTGCTCTATCCCCGTTTGATATAGAGTTCGGTTCATTCCTATCCCATTTGTTATCCTAGAAGCCTGCTAGGAGCCATTCCTTGTCCTGACCCTTTGGCCTTGGCGACCACTCTCCGCTCTCATTGGATTAGGCCATTACAACAACTCAATAAAGGAGGAGAACTTGTCACATTGGTTTAGTTATTGATTGTACATCTTGGCTTGAGGGAATAGTTCCAAATAGTCGAGGGCTACCCTAGAGCAAAACTGATTGTTAAAAAATAATTGGGGTAAGTTGCCAAGCCGGCAAAGGATGAGGCTCCTACTTGCAAATTCCCTTGAAAACCTCCTAGTGTGAATCTCACTTTATTTACACATTTGTTTCATTTCTTCTTGTAATGAGCATGCTTATTTACCCTGACTGCACCTTGTTGAAGTGCCCTTCCTGTAAACCCTAGCTATTCAATTTCTCTAATATCCTGTGATTCTATGCACTTCTTTGAACCAAATGAGAGAAGCTGGCATAAATTATATCCAATTGTGCTGGTTTAATATTCATGTGGCAAATTTAATGTTGAAGTGGCAATAGAAAGTAACATTCTCAAGTCAAAATGAGGGAGAGTATCTGTCAGCTTTGTCTAAAATATGTTCTTGTCCAAAAGAGGAGCATTCTCCACAATTACATATTTTTCCGATAAATGATCATACCAATGTAAACGCTCGAATGTTTGTGGCTATGAAATAATCTTCTGATTGAATTGGGAAAATGGAACCAAAACCAAGGCAAATCAATTGTTCTACACTTTCTACTCCTACACCAAAGCTAAATTGTTAAACCTGGATTGATTTCGTTGTGCCCAAAGAAACGGTTTTCTTCTTGTCCGATTAAGTTGAATTTACTACAAAATTAAAGTGTTGTGAAAATAAATGATTGAACAATAAAATAAACAACATAAGGATATAAACTAGACATCATATTATTTGGTTCAATCAGTTTGAACTACTACACAAGTAGAACATCATATGATTTTATTATACATCAAGCATTACAATCTCTATTGTAATGATACTTGAACCACTCGTCACTCAGCCCTATTAGTGTTTTTCAACCCTAATAACACATCACAGTTTCTCACGAGATAATCTCTCAATCTCGTGAAGGAATATACAACATTTAACCACAAGATTTAATTGGGAATGGATCTTCCAAATGTGGATTGAGGGTGGTTGGAATTTGTAGCTCTTAGTATGCTCATTTTCTCTTATTGGACAATTGCACTTTTAGGAAGATTTGAGAAACAACCTATAAGAAGCACCTTCATTAAGTTCCTCCTCAAATTCAAACCTAAAGAAGGTTCATTGTTTTCATTGCATATACTTCATGCTAGATGGTCTAAATCTATCCCCCAGTACAATTTGATAGATTCTCAACTAAGAAGGTGGCCAAAATGGATTGAGAAATTCCTTGATTGCATCTCTCTTGGGGAATTGTTTGATGACTTGAAGTCTGGAAGGAGCGCGGACCAGGGGATCTGGTGAGGTCGTGAGTAGGGTAGCGCTGCTCGTTGTGGCCGTGTAGAGGGACGTAGACAATTCCAACAGTTTGGGAGCTGTCGGTGCCGTATTTTTAATTAGAAGAGAGAGAGAGAGAGAGAGAGAGAGAGAGAGAGAGAGTAGGAAAAAAAATATATATGAAACTCCCAGAATTCATTGGTGGTGTTTTTTGAAGGACAGATTGTCAAAACTATCATTTTTGTTTTCATAAGGGCGATCAGTATCGTCACCAGCCCGGGTCGATGAGCTCTTATGGGCATTATCACATGAATTCCATACTAATGTTGACATATTCATTTGAACTATAATCACTGCTCATTTTGAACGGGTCTGTCATCATTGGTGCTATTAGGAATATAGATTGGATTGTCTTACATAACGACATATTAAATCTATGCTGCAAAGTAATCAAGCTTCTTGAGTATCAAAAGTCACTACAAGTTAACCAGAGTATTTAAGACGAGCTCAAGGTAAACTCTTACATTATTAGGCAAACCATCACCATGGTCAACTTCATTGTTTGTTGTTTGAGTTCTATTGGCTTTAGCAAATTCCACGTATCAATAAAAGAAATTTAAAGAAATTTAGAGAAGGTTTTTGGTATTTATTCCGTGAAAAATAGATAATTAAAAAAATTTCTTTAAAATTAATCATTTGTATCACTTATAAAATTGAATAAACGAAAAACATTCTTATTGCTCACGAAAAAGATTCAACATAAATTATTATTGATAATGTAAAAAAAATTTCATCTACTAATCATTTCAATTGATTACTTTACAAATATAATTTTAAAATCATTCATTTTTTGGGTACGTTTGTTTAAAGCGAATAATTATAAGAGCTCTTTCCTTCAAATTATATATGAGAACTGATTTGGTACTTGATGAAAATTGGATTCTGTAATTTCGAATGTCAATCCATGTTAGGAAAGCCCATTAAACTGACTTTCCAGTGATCCACCATTTTCAATCATGTTATTGGTAAAGAATATAAAAGGGCAAAAAAAAAGGAACTATTTAATTAGCAACTGACAGGGGTTCCCCCTCTTGCGTTTCTACAGATTCCTGTTACGTTTCTACAGTTTCCCGTGCGTGCTCTGCCTCTATCGACGCTCTTCTCCGGTTCTCTCGACGCGGGAGTAAAGGTAATCTCTTTTGCGTCGGGCCACCTAAATTTTGGATCCTCGAGTGGCGAATTGATGGTCGTCGTCCTTTTTTCTTCGACCCGTGGCTCGTGTGCTCTGTTACATTCCTTCCGTTGCTTGATGTCTGGTTGTCCCCTGCTTTTGTTCTTGCTACTGCGGAATAAAATTCGGAATTTTGCTTCTTGGGTTCGTTCCCATTTGGCCATTAATTGATTCACTCGCGAGGTTGTGGGATTTGGTTCGACCCTTCACGGGTAATGGGGATATTTAGCTGGGGAAGTTGCTTATGTGGTGATCCTGTGTTACAAGCTGTGATCTTTCGGCCATTTCGGTTCGCATTTCTCCCTTGACATCGATGGTTTTGCTCATATTTGAAATGCAGACATCTTCTTATGTCCGTTTCCCGTTACTCATGTTTCGCCAATTCAATTGCCTTTCCATTACTGGTTTTGTCTTAATTTTGGAGCACTGTTTCTTGGAGCTGGCGATTGTTTCGTCTGATCTTCTTTCATGAATCTCAGATTTCAACTGCTTATTTGCTGGGAATATCGGTTGCTCATACTCTGGACCAGTCCAATGAGACAGTCTTAAGGGTCTCGATTTGTGGGGGCAATACTCGGTCATAAGATATATAGACTCCCCTCACTGGCATCTATTTGAAAGGTTCATCTTTTTATATCATTTGAAATCAGGAAACATACTATTGCTTCTATAATACCTTATAAATTTGTATGAGGTTTGGTGGTTGATAGATCCTGTATTGAATTTTGCTGATTTTATGTTTGGCGTCTATCAGGTTGCTAGCATGACAACATAGAGCAGAATATCAGGTTTGAGAAACCTTCCCTATCACATCATGGAGGTGAACTGGACAAGGGCTTAACTGGCTCGTGATGATCATGATGATATGATATCAGGAATAAGAGACTTTTGTAACCGAAGGGAGCTATTCAGTTGATTGTATGGTGAACGACAATGACTGGGAGAAAGAACACTGGAAGCGCTACAGTGCCACTGCTGGTTCTGTTGTCTCTTGGGTTTTGCTTTGCTACATACAATCTTCTAACTATAATAATGCGCAATATAGCAATCATGAGATCGGCAGTGGATGATTCAAACAGGAAACTATTATCCGACCCCATTCTTGAGATGCCTGACGATATGCAGAAGCAGAAAACCTCAGGATCACCTTTCCATGTTGCTCTGACAGCTACAGATGCTCCATATGGCAAATGGCAGAGTCGCATTATGTACTACTGGTATAAGAAGAAGAGGGACCTGCCTCGCTCCAAGATGGGGGGATTCACTCGGATTTTGCATTCGGGAAATCGTGACAACTTGATGGATGAGATTTTTACTATTGTTGTGGATCCTCTACCTGCGGGCTTGGATAGAGTAAGCTTTGCTGTGCTCTTCAGATTGCATGGCCAATGATATGCTCTTTCTGTTATTTAATTTTGGATTTATCATAAGGTTCTCGCTTGCTGTAGTGGGGATTGAGGAATGAAATTAATTTGGGAAAACAACACATTTGGGGGATTGGTTGCAGAAGCTGCCATTATTTTTTCTTGATATCACAGGTTTAGGCAAGTTTTTGTCTGATAATTGACTTACTACTGAAGGTCTGAGAAAGTTCATTATTTTGGTTTTATGAAGTATATTTAGATATGCTCAGTTTACTTGTAAGTCTGAATTCTTCATGAGCCAGGAGATAATAAATGCAATGTCCACTTTCACAATGGGAAAGCAACAGCCTGGAACTTCAATTTTTTAAATCAACTGCCAAGTTCCCATGTTAGAAGTTGAAAAATAACCCTTAAGACCTGCAATTTCCTGTACTTTTGATTCCAGATCCTAGTCTGCCCAAACTGCGATTGTACTCGGAAGTATACTAAGTTGATAGCTTTAGCCTTCCAAGTCTTGATGCTCAAATGCTTTTCTTTTCTTTTCTTTTTGGACATTTTCTGACCTTACATTTTAGAGTAGTCTGTTTTTGAGTTTCCGGTCATTCTTTGAGTTCCCATCTTAAATGGGTCTCAAATGGTATACACAGGGATACATTGTATTAAATAGACCATGGGCCTTTGTACAATGGTTGGAGAAGGCTACAATTGAGGAAGAGTGAGTTTTTATTTTCTATTTTTATTTTTTTCGGTGATTGGTGTTGTGAAAAGTACTGCATTAAGCAATGTCTTAAAAGGATTGATCATGTTCCTTAATTTTGTGCTGCAGATATATTCTAATGGCAGAACCTGATCATATATTTGTAAATCCTCTACCTAATTTGGCTGATGGAGGATATCCTGCTGCTTTCCCTTTTTTCTACATAAAACCTGCAGAGAATGAGAATATCATCCGGAAGTTTTTTCCTGAGGAGAATGGTCCTGTGACCAATGTTGACCCAATTGGGAACTCACCTGTAATCATTAAGAAGGTAATGGTTCTTGCAACTATTCCACCTGAATAATAATGATCTTATCATTTTTTATCTGATTAATGTGATCTTTGACAAAAAAAGAGAAGCCAAAACCTATGCCTGCATAACGTTCTATTCTACCTTCTTCAGTTAATGGAAACACCAATTGATATTTGTTTGCATGCAAAAAATAGTGTTTCTAATCTTGATTGGTGTAGGTCATATGTGAAAAAAACGAAGTTTTTTATGTTTGTATTTTTTCTATTCAGGATCTGCTAAAGAAGATTGCTCCTACATGGATGAACGTTTCTCTAAGAATGAAGGATGATTCTGAAACTGATAAAGCATTTGGATGGGTACTGGAAATGTGAGCATTTGAGAAAGTGTGAGCATAATTTTTATTTTCTCCCTACTTTAAGTAACAATAATGGCGATGGTTTATTCTTGTCTTTTGTTAATATCAGGTATGCTTATGCTGTAGCATCTGCTTTGCATGGTGTTAGGCATGTCCTCAGGAAAGACTATATGCTACAGGTTTGGACAGTAACTTATAGGGTTATCAAAAATTCTGCTCATCTCCTTTTCAATAGTCAATTCACTACTTACATGTAATGGGGACCTGCTTGAATAACCATTTAAATTCTCTTTTCTCTTTCCTTTTTTAGCCTCCATGGGATCTTCAAACTGGAAAGAAGTTTATCATCCACTATACTTACAGTTGTGACTACAACTTAAAGGTGAAAGTACATTTTTTCCAAGCTATAGATCATGTGAAGCTGCTCCAAGAACATCTTTCTGTGTCAGAGATCGTAATTAAATTTGTAAATCTCCTTTTTTTGTACATCAATTGGTTAAATTTCTTGTTTTGGAACTCAACCAGTGATTTGCGTATTTCCAGGGTGAACTGACATACGGCAAAATTGGAGAGTGGCGATTTGACAAGAGATCATACTTTCGTGGTCCTCCGCTTAGAAATCTTTCCTTGCCTCCTCCAGGGGTTCCTGAAAGTGTAGTAAGTGAGATATGTTTTATTATGTGGATCTCAATCTTCTGTCAAGATCATAACATGTAAAATAGGTATGGTTTCCTAAGTCTGAATTTGTATGTTAACAAAAGGAATCGATGGTTACCTGAGCTCCTAGACATGCATGCTGATCCTTTTGCGATGCTCTCATTTGTGAAGTCACTGATGATCTGGGTGATTGATTATTTGAGAAGTAAAGAAAATGAATCTAGGACATAAAATATGCTGGAAAATAGCAGGATGTGACATCAGATCTATGCAACTTCTTCCTTTTTAGCTCCCTCATGGAAAAAACCTTGAAGGTTCAGATAAATTCTTCCCTTGATAATTATACTGCTTAAGGACTTGGCATGACCTCTTAAGCCCGTACTAGCACAACTCAAAAGGATTTTTTCGTTCATCTTACTTCGTCAAGTCAACAGAGATGGCATATGCATGCAGCAAGGATGAAAGGTCTATTGGATTTTTCTATGCTTAGATGCTTGCACATAAAACTAATATTCATAGGCATCATTTTATCATGATATAGAAAAAGAGCAGAAGCTGAGGGATAGTTATGCAAGTCTAGATGTACATATGGAATGTTTGTTCTGCTCAATTGTCTCATTTCCTCTTGCACTGAAGTGCATAGCCGGGTATAATGAAGCAAAAATCTTGACTCTCTGAATATGTAAACTTACGCATGCACTTTGCTTTTGTGTTTTTGTAGGTTACTCTTGTGAAGATGGTAAATGAAGCTACTGCAAACATTCCTAACTGGGATACAGAGTAGAAACTGGGTGTGCGATTAAGGATACCTTGATGCAACCTATGATTTGAAATAAAATTGTTGCTTTCAGTCTTAACTGTGTTATTTTCAGAAATAGAGTGCAGAAATTCTTAGCTTAGAATTTCAGATAGAGGTCCGACCTTAAAAGAAAGTTTTACATATAGGATTGGAATGCAATTTTTAAAGTTGCGTCTTTCGGGCACTTTTCCTTGGGTGTAAAGGGGCCTAGAATCCCTGTAGATAGCAATCCGCTTCATTAGATGGCGGGGTGTACAGCCCTACATTGCTCGACTCGCAACAAGATCTCTTGATGAATACGGGAAAGAGAACTCTGCATTTCAAATTATGCAAATATATAATTCGAGAAGAAGGGCTCTATTCCAATGGCTTGATCTTATCAAAATGCGCCCACGCTTCTGATAATTAACTTCGTGGATATTATACGAGTTGCTGGTGCAATGTTTGGTCAATGTTGCCTTGTCCAGTCGGTTTCACCCGTAGATTTTTCGACTGTAAGGGTTTCCCTAACGGCACATTTGAATCACGGCGATTCATGCGGTGTATGAGGTATTAATGAAAATTGGTCTTCGAACTTCAGATTGGTCAAGGACCATCACTCCATTCCTTCAAGCATGACAGGTTCATGGAAGTACTAAAATGTGGTTTTGGCATTGCGGTTGACTATGCCCTGCCATCTGTCTCACACATGCCCACACCATGTATCTTTGTAGAGTGATCATTTGCGTGTACATGGACACTCGTTCACATGCACATAATCGAACATAAGATGTTTGATAATGATCGCGGGAGAGAGGAACGGAGATCTGGCACTTTCAAAGCAGCCATGGAACAACACATTCGGAAGCGGCCTCTTAAGGGTGATAGATGTCGGCACTATAGTTATTGTGACTTAAACTACTTCAAACCAAGATTTATCAAACGGGTGGATTAGTTCGAAAATAATCTGACCCAAATTAACTTATTTAACATGTTTTGATTCATTTCTATATAATACAAATCTAGCAACTCATATTCAACTTGATCCATATTGCTTAAACATTTTCATATTAAACTTAATCTTAGCCTTCACCCAATGGTGGCAAGTGTTGGCTAGCGACTCTCGCCGAACTTTGTAGCGAAAAACTAGAAAAAAAAAAAAAAAAAAAAAAAAAAAAAAAAAAAAAAAAAAAAGAAAAAAGAAATAAAAATTATTTAAAAAAATTCAGAAATTATCAAAAATGAAGAATTATAAAAATTGTCATTACTGTTGTAAAATATTGCGTTGCAAATATATAATAGAAAGAATAGAGAGATTGAGTAGAGAAAATTAGACACTAGAGATCATAGAGAAAGTCATAAGAGAGAATTTTATTTCTAGTGTTTCACCGTATGTCTATGACAAAAACTAAGCTCTTATTTATAAGAAAACGATGATGTACTTATCATTAATATCAATATATCGAATAATACATATATTGGATAGGAAAATGAACATTTATTATATAGAGAGATGTACTTAGAATGTATTATACAAATATACCATGATAAGTACATTAGATAAGATTAATATAATGAATATTCATTCATGTATTTCATAACACTTACATCTCCAATTCCTCCGGATTCATTGGACGTGTCATTTACTGCCCAAGAAGTTTTCTATCTTTCATATGGGTTAGTTCTAGATTCATTTAAGGTACATGGAGTTGTTAGGCATTTATGAACTAATTTAAGACAGTTCATTTAGGACCCGCATCATTAAATATGGATTAAAATATGGATTGGTGATTCATTTTGCCACGTCCATTCCAATGAAAGATGTGGCGGGTAAGGGGCGAAGGAAGAGAGGCCCAAAAATATCAGAGGCATAGTGTATTGCAAAAGGACATGCTGTGATTTTGCCAATAAGAACCACGTGTTGTTGAATCACCGCTCATTGTCATGCATTTTCAGACTAAGAAAAGCAATTGAGTGAATCTTTCTCCCCCAACAGAGTTACTGAAGCAAATTTTGTCCTTTTACAGTGGGGGTTTGACACTCAGGTGAATGATTGATGGAGCCTCTACATCCCACGAATTTCACGCGGACTCCAGTTCTGCTCCCTCCATGCTGCCCTCCACTCGAGTCCTGTCGCTTCGAACTCATTTATAGCCACGCGGTGTTGGACGGTTGGGTGCCTGAACCAATGCTGCCGACCGTAAATAAATATCTGAGGTACCATCAGCTCTGGACCCTCAATACTCTACCTAAGTTAAACAAGCAGGAAAGTTCTAGCAAAATAAGTCATTAATATCTGTGTGTGCTTCGACAATTTAAAATCTAAAAGCTGTACTTTTTCTCCGGCATTTTAGCTTTTTATACAACTCTCACCGTTTTTCCTTTTAAAGCAACGTCGGGCACCATTATTTTGTGGTGCATTTTCACGAAACTAAGGATTGACATTTAGCGTGTTCACCAATATTTCAGAAACAATATGAAAGTGGATATCTTCCCATACACATGCAAAGAGTAAAGCAACACTCACATATAGATTTTTTAATTGCACAAACAGTGTTGGCGTTGTTCGAATGTTAATTTCAACTGATCTTCGCTCATCAGGAATCCTAGTAGTATCGAAAAGCTCCTTCTTCACCAAGGCCTTCATCCCAGCTTCTTTTTCGAATCGTGTAAAGACGGGCTCCGGTGGAATTAGCTCCTCATTGCTAGTTGCACATACCAAACATAATGCACTGAGTACTTCACAAGAAGAATGGTATTTTCCTAATGGAACATAAAGGAAACAACAACTATATACGAGAAAAATCTTAAACAGCCAAAGTGCGTTGACATTTAAGAAAGAACATAAGGGCTTGAAGTCTTAATTTTGATGAGAGAGAGAGAGAATCAAACACGCAAACCCATAAGAGACATATTGCTTTTCTTCTCAATAATAGAAAATCATTTGAAACAAAGGACATTCAGGAAAAATACACCTAAGTTTTCAGTGACTCAATTATCATATTTGTGAAACGCATTGTCAATGCCACGGAGCATGCTATTTAATTCTGTAGACCTCATTGGAATGGTAAGAGCGAATAATTGATCAACAGTTTGCAAAAAGCAATATGCATAGATGAAATAAGTTCACTTCAGTTAAGATAGTATACGCATGCATTTTATGCAAGCCCTGAAAGGATAGAACAAACAAGCATCTGTCTCATTCATTAAAATAGTCAAAAACATAAAAACGCGAATTCTGATAAAGTTTGGAGTGCAAACAAAAATCTATTAGCCAACTCTCATATTGAACACTTCAGTAAGTTTTCTTGAGGAATTTCCCAAGTTTTTGTTTTCAAATTTGAAAAGTCTAGATTAAAACTTGTTCGGTGTGAGTTTTCAAGGGTCTTTAAAACTTGTTCTCCAAAGAAACCATGAAGAATAGTTTTCACATTTTTTGGCCTAACTTTTGAAAATAATTTTGTAATGTTCTGTATGGTTTCTTCCAATTGAAAACATGGACGCCCACAATGCAAAAGATCCTTTTACAACTGTGGTGCTCTGCTTCACGCCTCTCTCCTCTCTCTCTCTCCAAACCAAACATGTTTCCGAAAAAAAACCAAAAATATAAAATTGGCTTGTAATTTTCATATTCTCAAAATGGAATGCATTTCCTAAAAGCAAAGAGGCCCTTAACTTCAGCCACATCCACCCTAAGCAATCCACCACTTAGGAAGTTTATAAAAATTGAAAAAAAAGTAGATAACAACCTCCTCAATGATCTTATATACTTCAACGATGGAACTCCCATGTTGCTAGGAGTTTTAACGGTTCGGTTCGGTTTTTTTGAAAAATCGAGAAGATATTGGATCCCACTGCTACAAAAGTGTTAAAACAAAGATTAGGCTTTTGTAATGGAAGAAAATCCAGAGGTAAAGGGTCCAAAACAAAAAGAAGATAAGTAATAATATAAAGAGAATTATTCCATAGTCCAGCGCGGCAAGTGAACATGATGTGCAAGCTGGTGCGGGATCTTAAGAGAATATTCTTGCAATAGAAGGAAATGTAATATTTTAAAAGTGCTCACAATTGGAAAGAGAGTCTCTCTCTGACAACCCTAGTCCCCTCATAAAAGCTACGCGCAAACAGACGAAAGTGGGGTCTGTCTTTTTAGTCTAGCTGTCAATGAAGTCAACGAGAGAGACAAAAGTGAGTCTTCCCTTTTCCTCTGTTAGTCTGACACGCTCGGAGAAGGCAATAGAAAAAGAAAACGTGAGAGAGAGGAGAGAGAAAGTGGGGCCTTTTCTCCTCTGACAAGTGCAGAGAAATAAAAGACGAGAGAAGAGTGAGATACAGAGAGAGAGAGAGAGAGAGAGAGAGAGAGAGAAAAGTGAGAAGGGAAAAGGCGAGTGTCTCCTTCGGCCACCCCGACCGAACACCCCCTTCGTCAATATATCATTTTTTAAAAATATAATTGCATGTTGATACAAGTACCCAGGATAAGATAGGATTTAGTTGGGTCCATTTTCCAACTTAAAATAGATAATATCTCAATTTAATTGTATTTTTTTTACTTTTTTAATTTCGAATTTTTAATAAGAACACCAAAATGTCATGCGTGTGCGTAGTTTAGGCCATGTCATATGTTTATCACATGGTATGCATGATAGGATCATTTAAAATTGCGTAGGCTAGTTCATTTAAAAAACCTTTGGGGTTGTAGACGAAGGTATTGTGATTAACATTGAACACCGTGGACACACCATCATCTTTAGCCAGCTCTCTGTCGGGTGGACTGTCTGCTTCATCTAATAAGAGCAGGCGGCTGCTGCTTAAGGAACAGTTTCGGAGAACCTCAGGACCTTTCATCCTTCGAACTGAAATAGAAAAACCCCGCTTCTTCTGCCGACAAGATAAAAGCATGTATCGAATGCATGGATGTATTTTACATCTATTCATGAGAGGGCTTGGATAGTCCTCATCAGGTTCAATTAGGCCTTGTTTTATGAGCTAATCATAGACTTGTTCGCCTACTTACTCTGCTGTCTTGTCTCTAACGCGCTGTTCAATACTCCTGTAATCAAATCTCTTAGTTCAAAATTTCTTTTACTCTGATCAGACAAAAAAGCGTACGACCGTACGAGCCCTTGCCGACATTGCGTTAGAAGTCAAATTGGTTTGATGAGAACTTGTGGCACAGAACCCTCTTACGTTTCCCTTTTCTTTTCTTCCTTCTTTCCGTTCTTTTCTCCTCCTGTTTTCTGCCGGGTGTTCTGTCGGTCCAATTAGAACGTAAAGTGTGCCTTTTTTCTCTCTTTCCCTTCTTTATTTTTACTTTTTGTTTTGGGCCCCACCACTTGCTTTTGATCTGGTCAAACGTTTCAATTATTACTGATTTCGTGCAAGAAGGAGAAGGATATGAATTTTTTTTTTTTGGTAAGCAAGGAGAAGGATATGATTCGCGTTACAGAGAAATTGCGCTCTGGTTTGGCATTCTGGTCGCTCGCCGTCTGAGTTCCGGACGAGTACTCAATTTTTTCTTTTTATGGGATTAATTTGCACATTTCTCGCGAAGGAGTGAAGCTACTAGATTGAGCTTGGATGATGTTCTGAACTCTGTGAACTCTGTTTACTAAAGCACCAGATGACAAAAGAAGACCACTCTCTCTCTCCCTCGATGACGATGATTGAATGGGAAGAGAGGTTAAAGACAATGAAGAAGAAAAGCTAAAGTGTGATAAAGAATACAACGTACATCACTAACGACAGCCAAAGTGCACTGGTTTTCATGCATTTAATTTACACCCCATCGCCAACGCCTGTTCTGCTCCATGCTGACCTCAGCTCAAGTGCTGTTGCTTCTAACTCCTTTTCTAATATTTGAATATTTCTTTGACCAAGTCAAAGAGGGGTGTCTTTACTGACCAAAAAAAAAAAAAAAGAGGGGTGTCTTTTCTTTTAAAAAAAGAAATAAAAAGAGTTGGAAAGTCCAAAAGAAAGGGGAAAAAGAAGAAAAAGAACACTCGTGCTCATTTATAGGAGCTAAAGCAGCTCGGGAGGTGTGAAGAAGAGAGAGAAAAAGAACGGGAAAGAAGAAGAACAAGAAAAGAAAGGAAAAAGAGGGCTTTTGCAGATATGGACGTCTAGCCAAGTCGAATCGACTATAGAATATAATGCTTGATAAGTTTTCGCATCCATTGTTTGTCTAATCAAGGTAATTTTCAAAATATGGCTTAGATTTGAAATTTTGGGAAATTTGAATTGCGTGATTCAATTTTTGAATTGTAAGGCTTCGGGATTTAATGGAAATTGTGGTTATGGCGTTGTGGAGGCATGGGTTTGATAGGCATCGTTTATAAGCAATGGTTTATAATCAAGGTTATTCGAGGTATTATTGACTCTCTGCCCTTAATAGTCACGTTTTGTGCTATCGTGTTCTCCAGTTTGCATATGGATTCCATAATCGCTGCCTTACTGTAATACTCACGCTGAGCTAGAACATTTCCTTCCAGGATCTAGTGAGGGAGTGAGGATCAAATGGGAATTGCGAAAGTTCTGGCAGAGACCAAGAATTTATGGATGAAACTCAATCTCCGAGGAGCGATCCTTGCGAGCCTATCTCTGCAAGTCTTTCTCATCTTTTTTTCACCCGTTCGAAAGAGGTGGTCAAGCTGGTGGATCGCGATTCTCATGTGGTCAGCTTACTTGCTTGCCGACTCGGTGGCTGTCTATGCCTTTGGACTCATTGCCAAAGCCCAATTCAATGGTGGTACTTCAGAATACGAGGATTATGCAAATGGAGACCTTTTGGCATTTTGGGCTCCATTTCTTCTGCTACACCTCGGAGGACCAGACACCATAACCGCTTTTGCGCTTGAGGACAATGAGCTGTGGCGTAGGCACTTGCTTACTCTCTTATTCCAGCTAGGCGCTGCAGGCTATGTATTTTATCAATCGCTCCCCAGTAACAAGTTGATGGTCCCAACCATCCTCATGTTTATTGGTGGAACAACAAAGTACATAGAGAGAATACATGCTCTGTATCTCGCCAGCATCAGTAAATTCCGTGACTCCCTGCTCGCATCTCTTGATGCTGGGCAGAACTATGCCAAGCTCATGGAAGTATACTATTCCAAAAAGGAAGCTAATATCCCAGCTTCAGTTGAGATGATGCCCGTGCTCCATATTGCATCCGCAGATTCTGATGTTAAAAATAGATTATCCGACGGAAAAGTGATAGAAGTTGCATTTTATTACTTCACGACCTTCAAAGGCCTCCTTGTGGATCTCATCTTCAGCTTCCGTGAAAGCCGCGGAAGCAGGGAATTTTTCAACAGCATAGTCGCAGAGGATGCTTTTCGGGTCATTGAGGCTGAGCTCAACTTCTTTTATGATGTTCTCTATACCAAGGCTGCCGTTGTTCACTGTCTAAGAGGGTACCTTTTTCGAGCTATTTCAGTTGGCTCCATTGTTACTGCTTGTGCACGTTTCTATGTCATGAACAAGCACGGTTTTCACAAAAATGATATACAGATTACATATAGCTTGCTTCTTGGAGCTGTTGGCCTGGAATTTGTAGCTCTTTGCAGGCTCATTTGCTCCGACTGGACAATTGCAAAAATTGGGACAGGCATCTTAACGAAGTTCCTCCTCATATTAAAATTTATAAGTTCACCATTTACATTGCATATACTACATGCTAGATGGTCTAAATCTATCTCCCAGTACAGTTTGATAGATTCTCGGTTGGAAAGATTGTCAAAATGGATTGAGGAACCCCTTCATCTCATTGGTTTGGGGGATTTTCTTGATGACTTGAGGTTTGGACGAGTAGAACCATACGAGGACACATTAGGTAAACTGATTTTTACAGAGCTGAAACTGAAGTCAGAGCATGCAGATGTTTCGGAAACTATAAAAGAGATGTGTGCTGCTCGAGGTGATTGGGCTTTGAAGCAAACTACAAAGGAAGTGCAGGAAAATTTGCTTCCATTCATCTGTCATGTTGATTATGATGAGAGCCTTCTACTGTGGCACATTGCCACTGATATCTGTTGCAATACTGACCCTGCTGATGATGGTGGGGAAAATCACGACCGTAAAAATAGCAAGGTCTTGTCAGATTACATGCTTCATCTTATGATAAAAAAGCCTGGTATGATGTCTGAAGTAGCTAAAGTTGGCCAAATAAGGTTCCGATTCACTTGTGCTGAGATGGACAGGTTCATCAGTGAAGATCTCTTCAATGAGACCATAACAAAGGAAAATGCTTGCAAACGTCTGCGTCCTGATAGTAGAGGAATGAAGCCAACTGATATGAAAGAAGACAGAGTCATATCTGCACTTTACTATGCGCGTATTCTCGCTAAGGAGTTAAATGATTTAGGAGGGATCAAGTGGAAGATCGTGAGTAAAGTTTGGGTGGAGTTACTGGCGTTTGCTGCGATTCATTGCCCACCGTACATGCATGCTCAACAACTTAGTAAAGGAGGAGAACTTGTCACCTTGGTTTGGTTATTAATGGTACAACTTGGCTTGAGTGAACAGTTCCTAATACCCGAGCACATTAGAGCAAGACTGATTAGTGAAAAATGATTGGGGCAACTGACGGATAGTTGCAAAGGACAAGGCTCCTATGTGCAAATTCCATTGAAAATCTCATAGTAAGAATCTCACTTTGTTTACACCTTGTTTAGTTTCTTCATGTCATAATGGATCTGATTTGCTTTGACTGCACTTGTTAAGTGTCCTTCCCTGTAAAATCTAGCTGTCCAATTTCTATAATATCCCGCGATTCTGTGCACTTCTTTGAATCAAATAAGAGAAGCTCACACAAATTACATTCAAGTGCAATTGATTTAACATTCTTATCACTTGGTTAATTTTGTAAGAATAAGAGGATAGCTGTCGTTTTGTCTAAAAAGTATTCTTGTCTAAAAGGAAAGCATTTTTATATGTAAATTACTTATTCTTATTATAAATCATCATACCAATGTAAATGCTGAAATGTTTGTGACTAGGGGTGATCGGTTCCTGATTTAATCCGGTCCCATTTAGGAATTGAGAACCTGATTGGGAGGACTAGTTCCTAGTTTTTGGGATAGGGGTCCAGACCAACCGATGTGGTCTAGTCTAGTGGAACCAATCACTTAGTAATTTTTTTTAAAAAGAAAAACTACAATTGTTACTATTTTAGGGTTTATTATTATTTTTAAGAAATTTAAAAAAACTATTTAAAAAAAAAAAGTCAGTCTAGCCCGTTGGTTTGGTTTGATATCCACCTTGGGAAATTGGGAATCGGACTGGAAATCAATGGTTCCTTCTTTATGGAATCGAGAATCGGACCGATACTCCCGAGAACAGACCAGACCGATTAGTCCAAGCAGTTCCCTATTCGGTGGGTCCGATATGCTTACCCCTACTTGTGGCTGGCCAACGGTGTTTTGGTTTAACTGGGGAGACGTAAGTCAAAACTAGGCCAAACCAATCAAGTTAACTCATATTAGAAAAATAAAATAAGGAAAGCCCAAAGCCCAAGCCCGAAAACAAACATTTGATTGTCCATGAAATATGGAGCCGAATGTCGTTGATACCTTATATTATCAATAGAAACAGGGAACTCAGCGATTACTTACACTGTGTTCAAAATGAAGGTACCTGAGCTGAGGGTGTCATGCGGTAATAGTTACCCCTATTTACCAAAGAAAATTACCAGAAAAGGGAGAAAAAAGGGAATAACTTGAGAACGAGATGTGGGACCAGGAAGGGATTTTTTCTTTCATGGAACTAGCCGGGGACATAACATATTCCTTGCGTTGCTACGTCAATTTCATTTTTTGCTAACCGTTTGGAATCACTGTGAAATCATTTTCGGACTACTCATGTTCCTTTGTTGCCAATGACAAGACTCGTCTTATATCTCTCAAAGGCACTGACGAATATTTATCAATGACTTACAAGTTAGAAATGAGAATCTACTTAACACCTTCACCGAACAATCCATATGGAGAATATTTGGTGCATTCATAAGGACAAAGGTAATCGAGAACTCTCATGTTGTCGTGGGTTAACTCATAAGATACAATTGCTTTGTCTTTACCAAAGAAACAGAATTGCAAGTTAGAGTAATTCTGAAGAAATTCAGAGGAAATTATGAGAAAATCCAAAGCCAGAAAAAGCAGAGCACGGACCTTTATTAATATCATGCAGAAGGCATCAGCAATCCAGAAATTGCTTAAACTGTTAAATGATTGTGTAGTTTATTTAAATATTCTAATAAAAGTCACAAGAGAGGGCAAAGATTTGAAAATAGAGGACAGTGATAGGGAGAGACCCGAAAGAGAAAAAAGAAAGGGAGACCAAGAACATCAGTTTTGGGGGTTTGGAGGGTTACTGAAAAATGATGAGTCGTCTCATTTGTCCCTCCCCTCAAGACCGGGCCCTCATCCCTCATCTCCCAAGCGACAACATGACACCATCATCCCTCACAGGCAAGTGTCACGGGCCGATCGATTGGGATCGTGACCGCGCGGCGACTCAGGCAACTTTGGATCACCCAAGTCAAGCCTTGCTCGATCAACGCTCGCACACTCTTGCACACCCGGATCGTAGAGAGAGAAAGCTTCTAGAGAGAGGGGCTTTGGAGAGAAAGGAACTTGTATTACTGAAAAGGATTGGATGGATACAAAATGAGGGGGAGGGCACCCCTTCTTATACTCGAGGCCCTCTGATTACATTCGTTAATCTAGATCTTAACCAGCGGACGAGATCGCACCGCTTTAACTACCGACACTAATGGCGGCTACTAACCACCGACATAAATGAAAGCTATCAACTACTGACATAAATAGAGATAGATTCTAATTACAGTTTCGCCCGCACTTGGATACTTCGGGGAGAAGACTTGGCGAGAACCCGAGTGAAAGCAGGAGATCCTCCAAGGCTGCGTCACGGTCGTCCTCTGGGAACCTCTTGGGTTGGCCTTCTTTCGGCCCGTGACACAAGCATACACACACATATTCGAGCAGGAGAGAGGGGAACACCGAAAGCTTTAAACCTCCTGCACTATTTATCATCTGGCTCCTCGCTTTCCTCAATGAGGATTCCTTTGACGACTGCCAAACACTCACCGGTCGCCACTGTTAAAAAGTGTACACCGATTCCAAAAAAATAACACAAACAATCAACACAGAAAGAACACAATAATAAAAGATCAAAATCAAAAGAACACACCAAAAAATTTGTTATCAAAATTCACCCAAACTTGGGTTATGTCTATGTGCAAAGACATCTTACGAATCCACTAAACTTCGAAGAAGTTAGAATACACTGATAATTTTCTCTCAAGATCATGACAAATAGAGATTGAAAACACTAATGAAAAAAAAAACACTTTTTCTTCTCTCTTTTCCGCACACGTTTTTCTTCCTTTCGGCCTCATGGGCATTCTTTTTCATTTCTCTCTATTTTCTCCTCTGCAATTCACATTTGCTGCCTATCAATAGCTAGTATATGATTTGTAACTTTTAACCTAAAAGCAAATGAAGATAAAAGATTAAAAAACCCTTAATAAAAAAATTTTGCTTCACTCACCTACATCTCTCAATTGAAGATATATACTCCCAATGTACTAAGTAGCAACTTTGCATCCATCTACTACAAAAACTAGTAACTAGAACTTGTCCATTTACGATACTCCTTATCAATTAACACAAAGTAATACTAATGGTAGTAATATAGAGTGTGTGCTTCTCTCTATCTACTATCTTGTGAACATGTCAGCTGGATTCTTCAAACCATCAATATTCTGTAGCTTTAATTCATTGTCTTTCAATGCTGACTTGATAAAATGATAATGCCTCTTGATATGATGCTTTCTTTGCTAAGTGCATTACACTTTGTCTATCACTTTACAATGTGCTCACATGCTACTTGCGATGTAGCTCCTCCATATAATCTTGTAACCACATGATTTCCTTAGAGGCTTTTGTTGTGACATTACTGGATTAACTTACTCGAACTATTGTCCACTTTGACTCGTTTCATATCGGGCCTCATGATTTTGTCTTTTAGTGTATAGGTAGGCTCTTTCTCAGGGGGTCACCTATCCTGGTAGTACTCTAACTTGAGATAGCTTAATTTTGGAGTTTCAAAGCAAAGCTTGTCGTTATGTCAAAAGATGCATTTGTGAGTTAATTCCAATATTCACATATGTATTCCAAAATTGCTCTCCTCCTATTCAATGCATAATTCGGTTCATTCCTGCCCCCTTCGCCATCCTAGAAGCCTGTCAGGAGCCTTTCCTTGTTCAAGCCCTCTAGCCCTAGCCACCACTCCCCTCTCGTCAAACCAGGTCGTTATAGGTGACTCTAATACCATAGTGTAACATCCTTGAATTAACTTATTTGAGATATTATCTGCTTTGGCCTGTGCCATACCAGGCCTCATTGTGATGTCTCAGAATGTCACGTGCGATATGTATCCTTTATAATTAAATCCTCTTTTAAGTAATAGCACACGAAAGCGAAATCAAATATCCATATATCATTTTTTTTTTAAAGAAAGTTGCACAGGTATAGTTAATGTACTTATGCTTCTTTTATTTATATTACATTTCATATTTACAATTTTGCTACATTGTCCATGCAAAATACAAAATACAAAATACAAAAGTCTCGGATAGGGTCGAGGTCACCTATCTCCATACTACACTATGCTCCAAAAGACTGGTTGTTTAAAAGTCTAGACTGACATTATGGATTGATAACTTCACCCTCCATTGTGTCACCATCATCATCAATGTTGAAACCCCTCAATGGGCCAACCAACTCATCATCACGATTCCGGTACTAGGCAACAAATTGATAGGGTGTTGGGGGCTAACAATACAACCTAGAGAGTGGGTGAATATGTTGCTTTAGAAAACTTGAAAAATCTTTCGTGAAAATTAGCCGACGTTAAGTAAAGATCGGGTCAAAATAATGTTTCAAAGCTAGTGATCATAATGTGCGCTTGTGAGAGTAAAGAGAGTAAAACAGTATCACACAACAATATATAGTGGTTTAGTTTTATCCTCAAGCCTATGTCTACTCTTCAGAGTAACAACCACAAGTTGGGTTAGATTGCACTAGTAATTTGATCTGAAAGTTACAATTTTGAGGCACCGATCCTACCACAAGATGGATCACCTTATCAGGACTCAACTACTGCTCTTAATCTTATATACTTAATCTAGAGCATAATTACTCAAATTAGACGAATACAACACCGAATGAAATAATTGAAAGAGAGAGTATCGCTTGGAACACAATTGAATGCCAATCTTTAGATCAACCGTTGAGCTACTGCCTAAAGATGGAACTACCCATATACTCATTTTTCCTTAACATTTGCAGTCTTCTTAAGAATAGCATTTGTTGCTATCCCTTCACTGCAGTCTTTAACAAACCTGTTAGATGACTAGGCTTCTCAATTACTGGTTTCAATTGGATTTTGCTATTGTGCGAATCCTTAGCCATAACGGCTAGTTTGCTGACCCAATGGACTTTACCAAATGTTCGTCGTTGCCATAATACCAATGACCTGATATTTGTAGTTGCGATAAAGACATCGCCATCAATTGATCTTTAGGTGCATTTGTCATGCCATTAGCCCCAGGCATGCACGCATCCCTCGACGGTCGATTAAAATGCGACGTCCCAAGATGCGTCGCCGATCCTTTCTTTTTTCTCTTCGATTAAGTACATGCGGAAGCGAATTAAATACACCACCCAGTCAATCATCAGAAACAGGGATAGTAAAAACACACAACAAAAGTTGTCGAACACAACTTACTTATTTAACCATTGTTATCCCTAGGAAGTTTACTGATTTACAAGACTTACACTAGCAACTTCCAACCGACCCTCTCAAAACCTTCAGAGATCAGGGTCACCTTAAACTTTGCTAACGGCAGGGCCAGCCAAAAGGTGTCGCATCTCGTGCCCACCACATCTGCTCTCAGCAGATCTCCGTGCTATGGCCCTGAAAAAGGTTAGCCGACGACGGGGTGAGATAAAATCTCAGCGAGTCAAAATCCTAAACCCCGATTTGGACGCAAATTCGCCTCGAAGGCAGTCCTAAACATGCACCATACAAAACTCACCTTGCCTCGGCGCATACCTGCATGTTAGCTCAACACATATGCTATTATCAATGCAGCAAGCATCACTTAATAACCGGAACACATCATTTCAATCACAAAGAATCATAGGGGTCCCGATTATAAGGTAAAATTGTTATGACACGTCCCATACCGTGTCACACAATTTTGCCCCATAATCAGGCGCAGCTATCACAACCACTCAAGCGTGTTCGAGTTATTACGACCTATCAGCCACGGCCAACTCAACAGTCGGCGGTCATTCGGCATAACCAGGTGTCGTCTCGCCCCATTGAGCACGGCATGGTCCAAAACCCCTACCTAGATGGCATTCCACACAGGAGCATCGTCCTGTGTATTCATACGCATCGGGACGGGTTCATTTAGTGACCACACGAGCACATACTTGGCCAAGAACACCATGCTTTGCTTTCAAATGTCTCGTTTTAAATAATGAACTTGGCCGCTTTTCTTCGTATTAAAAATCTCGATAAACATAATCATGCATGGTCACGTAATTAAAAGTGAACCGTCAAACCCGGTATGCTCCTATTTTGAAATTCCACGGTTTTATATTGTACATAAGAATTGGCGTCCAAAAACCGACACCTGGCATTTTTCCATTTAAAAACCCTTAAAACCAAGCTTTCTACTAAAATTCAATAACTACCATCAATATCACGCATAATGCCATCATATAGCCAAGAACACCAAAAATCCCTTTTCAAAAATCAACTTGGCAACTCTTTTTTTTTTTTTTTCTTTAAAGCTTTCGGAAATAAATTCATACGGGATCACGTATTTGAAATTAACCCGCCAAACTTTGCACGCATCTAGTATAAAACATCCTCGTTTTATTGAACACATAAAATTTGGCGTCCAAACCCGACACCTCATTTATTTTCTATTTTCTTTTCCAAACACCCCTTTTTGAAGACAATCTTTAGTAACCCCCTTTTTTTTTGTTCAAAACTTTTAGAAATAAATTTGTAGGTGCTCACATACTCAAAATTAATCCGTCAAATTTTGCACGCACCTAGTTTAAAACCTCATTATTTTATTGTGACATCCTGAATTTCGACCCCGTCTCGATAATATGAGATGGACATTTCGTCGATGTGCCTATGGTCATTTTTCTCTGAGTTGACCACTCACAAGTTAACTGATCTATCAGGTGAAGCCGTTAAGGGATATAAACGCGACAGACTTGAGAATTCGATTAGAAATCGACTGCTCGATCATGATAATCGGCAAGGGTCAATACAACACCGTTATAATCGATTAGTGATCAGATATAGATCGATTTGACAGAAACACACAATTGAATTGCGGGTGATTCCACATGATTGCGAAATTCGCGTCGAACGGCACTGACTCGGTTTTCTGTCGATTTTGTACTCGATACTCGTAATTGAAACCTTTCGATTTTTACAACAACCGAGAGTCGTTGATGAGTCGGAGATGCACAAACGTGGATAAAAAATTATCGACAATGGGTCAAACGCGCTAAAATCCCTAAAAGCTACTCGGTAGGTTAGGTCGTACTAAAATCGCGTCTGATCGATTATAATCATGAAATTGAATTCGATTTCGAGAATCGAACATTCGAGTGTGTCACGATTCATTTATAGACATCGTCTCATCTTTCAGAGAAATTTTGTCGAGTCCGGGATTTTTGCGGAAAAATCGGTTTTCGGACAATTTGGAAATGAAAATTGAAATTCGGATGGGAGGTGAAGTGGGCTATTTTGCTGCCCAAAAATCCTTAATTTTGGGAAATTAGGCTCAAGAAAGTAATTGGGGAACAAAGAAGATGAACATGAAGACTTTTGGGGCCAAAGGTGATGAGTGTTAGATATTTCTATACGCTTGTTATTGGTTGAGGCTTTAACTTGTGGTTTTCTTCTTTTCTCTCCCTTCCTCCCTCCCTATTCTCACGCACGCAAGAGCCCCCTCCCTTATGCTTTTTCCTCTTCCCTCCAGCCCTCACGTCTTCTTCTCTCCCTTCAACACCAAGCCACCACTTCATTTCCCCTCTGCACCGTCACCACCACTCCCCTCACGCCATTTCCCCTCCTACTTTTCTTTCTTCCATTTGCTGCCGCACACCCCCATCTCGTCACTTCCACAAACGCCAGCCACCCACGTCACCAGCGCAAACACCACTTCAGCCCACCATCCATTTCACACGCTGTTAGCTCCCCTACATCACCATAGCGCCATCACCATCTAGCAACTCCACGCTAGAACAACTTAGCACCACTAGCACCGTCGACCCTCATGTTCAGCAGCTTGTCTGTCACCAGTCGTGGCCACGCTCAGTCCCAAATCGAGACCATCTAACAACCGCACCACTAGCAGCCAAGTCCCTCTTGGCTGAGCACTTGAGGGGCCGTAGTAGCCTCCGCCAAGCCTCCGTTGGAGACATGGTAGGCTTGGGTCTTCATCGCCGTCGCACCGCTGTCGCCGTGAACTCGCCACCGTCGAATTCCGGTGAGTTGACTTCCTAATCCTTGATTAGGTTGTTAATTACACTTAGAGAGTTAGATTAGTGTTAATTAGCTTATTTAGATTAGTGGTAATTAGTATGGTTAGGTTAGTGTTAAGTGGATTAGCTTAATTTCATATTCGATTTACTGGACCCTCACCGTTTGCCATTTTTGTGGGGAAAAATGTGCTGCGATTCTAGGGTTGCTTCCTTCTTAAAAATTTTTATAGACATCCTCAGACATGACATATATTTTACTCAAGATTTTAGAGATTTAAAAGAATAATATTTCAAATTCGCCTTATGCAAAACAAAATCTCGGATTGTGTTGGATAGTGACATTTTGGTGTTCAATGGATTTTTATCAACTCTTAGGGTTCGATTTTTGAAAGAGTTTCTTCATGAAATTTGTTTTTCACATCTTTTAGTTTAACATACTCAAATTGCAGATCAAACAGATAAGTTTTAGACCTCAAACCAAACTGATTTTGGAAAACAAAATTTCTAGACACGGGCACAGTTTTTGTAACGGTTTGAGCGATTTACTGCTCTTAATCTAGAAATATTTGGGTCAATGTGTCCGTATTAAAAATGGTCGTTTAAGTGTCCTTTAGAACATATTTAAATTTGAGAATTTGCTGAGCTCGTTTGATTATGTTTCGGGAATTAAACTTGGAGGCGCGCGAGTGGCCCGGTTTTTGCCAGTTAGGGCCGATTGTAGTTTTGTGTTTGTTCTTGGTATCTAGCTTGCTATATAATGTATATTTGGTGATGTGGTTGATTTTTGGCATGCTTAGAGCTTATGCTTGATAATATGTGAATGGTTGTGCTATGTTGGTTGTTTATTATTATTGCAACAAGTGACCTTATGGACTATTAAATAGAAAGTAAATGAGGTGTCGGGTCTGGATACCAAAATTTATTTGTTTGATAAAATAATGAGGTTTTAAACTAGGTGCGTGCAAAGTTTGACGGATTATTTTTGAGTACGTGAGCACCTATGAATTTATTTCTAAACATTTTGAACAAAAAAAAAGTGGATTACTAAGGTTTGTTTTCAAAAGAATGTGGTTGGAGAAGAAATTAGAAAAGAAATACGGTATAGGGTTTGGACACCAAGTTTTATGTGCTCAATAAAACGAGGAGGTTTTATACGAGATGCGTGCAAAGTTTGGCAGGTTAATTTCAAATACAGGACCTCGTACGAATTTATTTCGGGAAGTTGGAACAAAAAAAAAGGGGTTGATCCCCAAGTCGCGGACTAGTCGGAGGAAGACAGGCAAACTGAGGTAACCATTTATCCGCTTTGTCTTTTTGGTTAAAGAGCTTTTGACTTACTATTCACAGTTTCTCTCTAGAGGGCGATTTGGTGACTGTTCCTGCTCTCTGGTTCGTCGCGGCTCCCGAAAGTTGGTGCTGACGGTTTGGCCTGATTTTTTGTGGAGTAGCTCGCCTTCCCACCTACTTCATCTTCCCTGAATAGTTTGGGTTGGTACGTGTTGCTTTTGCTTCGATGGTCCATTCGCTATAGGGTTAGGGTTTCCCCCTCGCGATTCCTGGTTCCCATGGTTGCGTCCTCTAGTGTGGCTGCGGTCGAGGGCCAGTTCAACAAGGCCCTCCTAGTGTCGAAATTTGCCCATGGGTGAAGCCGATTAAGGCTCTCTCCCTCTCCTCCTCGCAAGCCCTCTTCCCCTGTCTGGAGGACTCACGGCTTCGCTGAAGGTCCCTGCGACTGGCTCGATGGAGGCCCATCCGATTGCTTCCAAGGCCCCATAGGACACGGGTGTTAGGCGTGGATGTAGCCACGCGCAACCTGCCTCCAGACAAGTCCAACCCAATGATCAGCAAGGGAAGGGCTCGAGACCCCTACCAGCCCGATCATGGGTAAGTGTTGTGAAACTAGCTTCGAAGGGCTATGATTTATCCTATGTGCCACCCACATTTATTGATAACAAGCCTGTTGTCACCGTGTCGGAAGAAATTCTCGAGGCCATGGACCCTAAGTGGCATGAGTGTCTTGTGGGATACTTTGTAGGGAAAAAACTCCCTTTTAAGATTATCGAATTTGCTTTGAAACAAGCGTGGGGGAAGAATTTAGCTGAGGTGATGGCCAACGACCAAAGTTTCTTCTTCTTCCATTTACCTAACTGTGACTTCAGAAGGAAGATCCTCGATTAGGGATCTCTTACGATTTCTAGAGTTCCGTTGATCCTCCAACAGTGGAAGCCCTTTTTAGAGCTAAAAAAGGATAACCAAAAAGTTGTTTCGATCTGGATTAGGCTCAAGAACATTCCCTATGCTATGTGGTCGACGCTGGGGATTAGCGTTGTTGCTAGTGCGGTGGGCAAGCCTCTTTATGTCGATCTTAGAACCAAGCAGATGAAAATGATATCCTTTGCAAGAGTGTGTGTTGAAATTTCTGTCTTGTAGCCTCGTTGCAATTCTGTGGATGTTGTTATCAACGGGGAAACCCGAACAGTTACCATTAAGTACGAGTGGAGGCCAGTGTCATGCCAGAGCTGTGGTACATTTGGCCATAGATGTGAGCCTAGTTGCCCGCGAGAAGGCGCCAGCCTCTATCCCGTCCAAGTCTGATGGTCCAGGAGCCTTGGAGTCTGCTTGTAAGCAAGTTGGGAGAAGGAAGAAGAATCAGTCCTTGGAGATGAAGGAGTAGTCCGAGATTCCTAGGGTGGTGGCTCGCAGGTCTGGCGCCCCGAGAACCAAGGATGGCTGTGGCACCTTGATCAACCCAGAAGGGTCAGAGTACTCTAGCAAAGGCTGGGGAAGTCCCCTCTCCTTCTGGTTTGACCAGGAAGGATAGCAAGCATGAATCTTCAACTTCGGCCTTGAACTCGGAAGATGATCTAGAGAATTTTGACATCGCAACCCAAGTGAGCAGCTTGGATGAAGATGATCATGGTGTAGAGTGTCCTCTCTCCCCGACATCGATTCTGGCTAAAATCAAGGCGAGTTCTTAGCAGGATAAGCCTCCAGATCCCTCCCCTATTCCGCCTCCTCATACTATCCCCAAGCCAGGGACTAGTCAGAGGAAGACAGGCAAACAGAGGTAACCATTTATCCGCTTTGTCTTTTTGGTTAGTACTTATGTATATAGGCTTTTGGAATATTAGGGGTATGGTGGCCCCCTTTAGACAGGCTGAGGTGCGGAAGTTCATTTATTCTAATAACATTTGTTTTGTGGGTCTTTTGGAAACTAAAGTGTCAGAGGCTCTTTTTGCGACTATTTCCTCTAGTCTCCTGTCTGGTTGGAGTTGGTTGAATAACTATGAGTACCCCCATAGAGGGAGAATCTGGATTGGTTGGAATCCCTTGCAGGTGGAGCTTGATGTTTCATCGGCCAATGCCCAGGCTATTCATGGCAAGCTTAAATATCCAAACTTTGGCGAGGCTTGTGATATCTCAGTAGTCTACGCTGAGCATACCTTTTTTTCTCGGCGTCCTCTATGGGTGGAGCTCGTTAGCACTAGCACCTTAAAGCAGGATGCGGCTTGGCTAGTTGCTGGCGACTTTAATGCCATTAGAGACCCGTCTGACATGTTAGGGAAATCCCTTATGATGTTTTGAATATGACAAAATAAATCAAAGGCTACTAATGTGTTTAATGGTTGAAGTAATAGACTATGTAGATGATAGAACGTGTAAAGGATATTGTCGAAGTCTATGTTTGAAAGAACCAAAAGACAGACTCTATGCTGAAGCTGAACTTAAAGCTAAATATGTTCGGAAGCAGAATATGTTCAAACTCAAATTGCAAAGTCTATCGTACTCAGACTCTGATTATAAAATCTACTGCTCTAAGACTTTAATCCAAAACTCGACAGAACGTAACTCAAGCCCCGAAGATATAACTGCTAGTGATTTGGTTTGGATTCTGCATCAAGATTGATTTGATTGACTCTATCTAATTGATTGACAATTGGATCTTGAAGACAAGAATTTCTATACGAAAAAGCTTTACTTATGGAAATCAAGATTCTGTTTGTATGGGCGATCGGAATCAATTTGGGATTCTACTTCTATCACTCAACGGCTACCAAATCTTCTAGATACAGATCTGTCCAATGGGTAGATTGGAAGACGATCCTCTAGATGCTGTCTAACGGCTAGTTTAGAAGTGGAGGAGTATTTAAGGAGATGAAGGACCGATGAGCAAGTAAGAGACGGAGCGTAGAATTTATAATTCCAAAGTCTAAGCGATCTTCTATCATACACTTGTCTCTATGAGCTTAAACGTTTGTGATCTTAAGAGAAATACCAAAAGAGTGACTTAGTGAGATAGTGTGATCTACTACTAAGTGTTTGCACTCAAAGTTGTAATCTCTTGTTGATTGCATAGTGAAATCCAACCAAGAAGGCTGTTAGCGTGGGAGAGTGGATGTAGGCTTGGATTAAGCCGAACCACTATAAATCTTGTGTTCTTATTCTCTTCTCTAAACTCTTTATTGTGTTAAAGTCTGATATCGCTCAAAGTCTGCTGTTCTTCAGACTTTGCTCACAACTTATTTTATTCCGCATATATTTGCCAAGGTTTCGTTTAAACATCTATTCACCCTCTCTAGGTGTTCGTACTAGCCATATCAATTGGTATCAGAGGCAAGTGCTCGGTTTATAAAAGTGTTTTTACTTTTGAGTTAAAGATCTTCTATGGCTAGTATCTTGGCACCAGGACTTATGGAAGGGCAAAGCAACACCAAGCCACCATATTTTGATGGAAAGGAATACAATGTGTGGAAAAACAAAATGAAAGCATTCCTAAGATCCAGAGATCCCTTGCAATGGGATGTTGTGGAAAGAGGAATCAATCCCATTGCCGCGTCTACATCAAATAAGAATGGCAAAGACAAAGAAACCAAACCCCCTGCTCCTATGTCTCGGACGGAGATGTCCAAAAGAGAAGTGCTTGATGCAAAAGCTATTTATTCTTTATATTGCGCCTTGTCTCATGTTGATTATAACAGAATCTCTTCATGTGAAACAGCAAAAGAAGTTTGGGATAGACTTCGTGTTACATATGAAGGGACTAATCGTGTAAAAGAGACAAGAGTAAATTTCCTGCTTGGCCAATATGAATCCTTCAAGATGAAGCCAGGAGAGTCAATTGGAGATATGTTCGATCGTTTTACAAAAATTGTAAATGGTTTGGCAAATCAAGGTCGTCCAATTTCTTCCCCAATGAAGGTCAACAAACTCTTGTGAGGTCTCTCAAAAGATTGGAACCATGTCAAGACCTCAATCCGAGAAACTCAGAGGATTATGCAACTCTCCGTTGATGAATTGATTGACACTCTTCAATCCTATGAAGTGGAACAAATCAATGATGAAGATCCCAAAGGTAAGAAGTCCATCACTTTAATATCTAACGTTGATTTTGATGATGCAAATTTAGAAAATGATATGGACGACGAAGAACTTGCTTTTATGATCAAGAGATTCAAAAAGCAAAGTAGAAAAGGAAGGAAATTCAGTGAAAGAAAACAATACAAGCAAAATGGGCAGAAAAGAATCATGAAAGAAGATGACGAGCAAGGATATATATGCTTGATGGCACATTCAAACTTAAATTCAGAATCAGAATCAGAGTCTGACTCAGACACAGACTCAAAATCAGAGTCTGACTCAAACACAGGCTCAGAATCCGATGAGGAAATCGAGGTAAGCAATTCAAAAATTCCTATCAATGTCTCAAAATATATAAATGAGCTTTGCTTAAATATCAAATCTTATCTTAAAAGGATCTATGAACTTAAAAAGGAGAATTCTCGGCTTAGGCAACAGGATCTTTCTCAAAAAGAAAAGTTTGAAATTTTGCAAAAAGATTTTCTACAAATAAAAGAAAGTCGAGATTTACTTGTCAAAGAAAATGATTTTTTAAAGAAAGAATTTTCAAATATTTCGACAAGATTTTCAAATGGATAAAAAACATTAGAGCATATCCTTTCTATACAAGTTCCTTACTATAATAAGTCAGGACTTGGTTTCAATAAGGAAAGTGATTCTCTAATAGATTTTCCTAAAGTCAAGGAGAGACTTAAACAAAGACCTCCTAGACTTACGTACAAGAAGCATTTTCAAAGGATCTTTACAAAACCTATTGGTCGAAATGCCCTCAAGTGTTCAAATTATGGAGATTCAGAATACTTTGAGAAATAATGTCCTAAAGTGTGGAGACCTATTAAGGAAGATTGGGTAAAAATAGCAAACTCTACTAACTCTCATGGACCCAAGAAAAAATGCGTACCAAAGAAAAGATGAGTTATTTTTGCAGGAAATAAAGGAAGAGAAGAAGGAGAGTTTGGTAAGGAATGTATATATTTTTATTCTCAATTTGGTTTGAGTACACAATTTAAAATTTCTCATTATGCTTGATATTCGATATATCTTTGGTTGATTCAGATTTTATAATGATCATATCCTTTGATTTGTTTTATTGAAGAAAGAATCATGTGATTTATTTTTGTGATTCGAGATTTGATTTGATACGTGTGATTATTTTTGATATCCTGCTTAAAGACAATTGAGTTTATTTTGTTTGATTTTATGCTCTCAAATTTTATTATATTTTGCAAAGTGAAAATCTATTTTACGTGATATTAATATTCTTTCTTAGATACTCAAGGATTTTATTCTCTCTGTTTTTATGGTACTATGACTAAGTGAGAATTTATCTTTCAAAATATCATTGTGCATAATATTCTTTCTTTGAATACTTTGTTATGATGAATCAAGAAAGAATATATATATGGAGATTTTCTATTTTACTCTAACGAAAAGGAAGGATCCAAATTGATGGATACCAAAAAGGAAATGAGTTGATTGCAGAAAATTCAATAAGGCAAGAATGATTGCGAATCTACGCAGATTTTGGTGCAATTAGAAAAGCATCTCCTATGAAGATTGGTAATGATCTTTCTTAAACAATGGTATTTCGAACATATACCTTGGGTAAGAGATTCTTTTTATCATCACGCCATACAAATTTCTACGTGCATTTATCCTAATTTTGGACGATTGCTTATCATTTATATTGCAAATATTTCTTCTCATAAATATAAGGCATTGCAATTTTTACTTGATTTGACACGTGATAGCAATATCATCTTTCTTTTTGTGAAATGCATTTATAATATATTTTTGAGATTTATGCTCAAGGAAATCCCTTTGATCTCAAAATATATTATTGCATATTCAAGGACACTCTTGCTATATTTTTAGAAGATATCTCATATCTAGCAAGTTTGATCCATAAATCAAAGGAATGTATTATGTGCAAAGATTATTATCTATTATACAATAATTTGCAGGTCGCAAAAGAATCTTCCATATGCATCTACAAGGTAGAAAACTCGCTACAAGCCTCCATTTAGAATAACTTCAAGTAAACCATCCTGCAAGAAGAATAGCATAAGTACCATAAAAGAATGACAATGGATTTGGGTTTTTTACCCCTATGTAAGAAAAATGACACCAGTGATGCTTGAAAAAGACTGGTCACAACGCGAACCTGAGGAGTTCCACAATAATGTAACACAATTGATTTAGTCCCTGCAACATTCCAAATTGACAAGACTCACTTTTACAATTTTTGGGCTAGTTATATCATCACACACATATACGAGCACCTAATTAGATAAGATTAATATTATTCAAATCAACATTAGTCAACTATGCTAATGCCTCAAAATCTTAGATCTAATCCAGTGCAGGAATTTATCTTTCTCACTTTAAGTAGCTGTGAGAAGATGAAACAGGCAGCAAAAGAACCTTTCAAGTGCCATAACTTGGCACAAAGAGACACTTAAGTGCCATAACTTACGAAAGATATACTTAAGTACCACATTTGAAGAAAAACGGATCACTTAAGTGCCACTCCGACCAAAGTCCGGCCAAAACACCGACGTGGCATTTTTCCGATGAAGTGAGTGCAAAACGACACCGTTTTGCACACTGACGTGGCCAAATAATACAAAAACGGTGTCGTTTTGGGCTAACGTGGTAAAAAAATAATATAAAAAGTAATTAAATTAAATTTAAAATTAAATTTAGTTAAAATATTAAAAAATAATAATTTTAAATTTTAAATAAATAATAAATAATAAAAAAAGGGGGGCCAACGACGGAGGGGGAGGGTCGGCCGGGGTCACTACCCCCCTTTCTTTTTTTCTTTTTTTTTTTAATTTTTTAATTTTAAAATTATTATTTTTTAAAATTTTAACTAAATTTAATTTTAAATTTTTATTTTTTAAAAATTTTAATTAAATTAAATTTTTATTTTTTTTGTTATTACGTCAGCCCAAAACGATGCCCTTTTTGCATTATTTGGCCACGTCAGCGTGCAAAACAACGTCGTTTTGCACTCACTTCGCCGGAAAAATGTCACGTCAGCGTTTTGGCTGGATTGACACTCAAGTGATCAATTTTGCTCCGATTTTGACACTTAAGTGTACCTTTCGTAAGTTATGGCATTTAAGTGTCTCTTTCTGCCAAGTTATGGCACTCCAGGAATCTGCATATCTGAAACAGGCTTAAATGAAAGTTTTACAGGAAAAACCTACCACATGAAGTGGTTCAATAAATGACTTTAATCTCGACTGAGAAACGACAGATTCTAGATGAATGGTTCCTGAAGTTGAAGTAATTAAACTCTTCAGCAAGGTGTTACAAGGAAAAGAGCGAGAAAAGGAGTGACTCTTACCAGTAAGCTCGCATATGCGATCAATGGCTGCATTCTAATCTTTTCGACTCCCATCAAATGCTTTTTGCATCAAGCTTTTTGATTTTCCATCTAAAGAATATGCCGGTTTGATATGAATAACAATAAGATAAAGTCGAAGGTAAAACTTTCATTCAAAATACTTGTAACTTATTTTCATAGGAAACAATCCTATATTAGATCTTGGATTGCAAAATCCACAGCCAAAACATTGGAAGTATGCAGAGCATTAGTTCAAGAAGAAGTTTAACATCTTTCAAGTCCAAAGAATCAGCTGAATTAGATGAAATCACTGAGATGAGAAGATTCATGTGCTTCAAGAAAGAAAGACATTAAAGAAAGCATGAAGAACCGAGCCCAATGATGAAGCCAGAGTTTACGTCGAATGAAAATTTCTTGACAAGCTGGGGACGTTAACGGTATGTCTCAGTAAGCATTCTTCAATGGACAAAGTAATGAATAATCTAAAGCTATTCATGTAAGCTTGAATTTAAACTTTGACAATATAGTGGCAAGATAGTTTTGGGAGATGGGGGTGGTTCATTTGAAGCTTATAAAGTGATGGCCAAAGTCTCGGCACTATTAGAAAAAGAGAACTTCCTGCTTCTATAAAATTTTACGGGGGAAAAAAAAAACTAACTACTTAAGTTTTCACGTTGCCTCCTGCTCCATCGCTCATATATGCTATCTTCCAACTTATAAAGTTTACTAATGGTATACCGTCAGGAAATAAAGACTTACATATTGATTACTCAACGATGACCTAACCAAAATTGGCAGCGGCACCGAACTAGTGTCAAGGCCTGCCTGTCTTCCTCCCTCCCTCCCTCCTTCCCGCTCGGAAACTTTAGTAAGTTAATTTCAACAGTGCATGAAGTATACTAAGACCAACCGCCATTGATTATCACCAATATGGATTTTATTTATTTCTCTTTACTAGCACTTTTCAGTTCTTCAGCTGGACTATGGCCCCGTTTGGTTCGGCATTTAGAAGGGGCTTTTGGGCTCTAAAGGAGTTTGGCCAAATGCAAACACGTTTGATTTAATTCTTTGGACGACTTTGGCAAGATGCAATTGCATCTCCAAATAGCTCTACGGGCCTTTAGCCCAATGTAGCTCTTGAGGTACTTTGAGAAGTTGCATTTTCGGAATGCAAGTCCTATGATATTGTTCATCTTCTTCGAAGAAACAAACGGAGGCCAACAACTGCCGGCCAAGGAGTTCCCGCACTGGCGACCGTCGCTTGAGGCATCTCCCGACCCTAGCAACCGCCGCCTGGGGGTTGCGACCACTCGGCGACCGCTGCCTGAGGTCCGGCGACCTCAGGCGATGGTCGCTTGGGTTCGCGTGACCCAAGCGACAGAGGCTTGAAGTCACTGAACCTTAGGCTTGAGGTCACCGAACCTCAGGTGACGCTTGGGTCGCGCGACCCAAGCGACTGCCACACAACCCAAGCGACGGCTCCTGGGGTTCATGACCCAGGCGACCACCACCTGAGGTCGCCGACCCAGACGGCTGCTTGGGTCGTGACCCTAAGCGTCGCCTGAGGTCCAACAACCGGCTGTCCAGCGGCCAGATTTGGCCGCCGGTGGCTACATTAAAAAAAATTAAAAACTTTTTTTATATATAAAACTTAGCAAAAGTCCTTTACAAAATTTAGTTTTTACCAAACGGTGTTTAAGCTAAAATCATTTCACAATGCACTTTAAAACTACAATTTACCAAACGCTAATTGCATTTTCACAAACCCCTTTAATTCAAAGATATTTGCATTTTCCTAATGACATTTGCCCAAAGCCGAACCAAACGGGCCATATATCTTGCAAACCTTGTCATTTCACCAAGCATGCAAGACTAAATTCCTAGTGATTATTTTGTGTTCCTGCCTATATTAATTAAAAAAGCAGGAAAGATCTAGCAAAATACGCCATTAATATATGTGTGTGCTTCAACAATTTAAAAACTCAAAGCTGTTCTTTTTCTTAGTATTTTAATATGCGTTTGGTATCATTTCAGAGAGTCTTTTTTATTTATTTATATTCCCTGAAATAATTTCTGAGTAAAAAAATGTATTTAGTAACTACACAAAACTTTTATTCTCCAAATAAAAAAATATATATAAATGCATTTAGTACGACCCACATTTTTTTTTGTAACGTAGAATTTCTTTCAATTTTTTAATAATTTTTTTAGATTTTTCTTTTTTACCTCTCTTCTTCTTCTTGCTCCTCTAGCCTGTGGTGGCGGCGGCGGCAATGGATGACGGGGTGCAATAGACAACGAGGAAGAAGATAAAAGAAAAAAAAGTAAAGAAATAAAATGACTTATTTCTAAAATTTATTCTCAACAACATGGGGTCATTTTTTTTTTTACTTCTTATTTCTATTACGAATGCTACTTTTTTACTCTAGGGAATAGAAAAATTGATTGACCTTATTAAACAAATCTCTGTTCTTTTTTTTTTTTCAATTCAGAGGAAAAAAAACGAAAGAATAGAGAAATTGTCAAGTTAACATGCAGAGCATCATACGCAAGCTAGCATGCGATCTTAAGAGAATATGCTTGCAATAGAAGGAAATAATATATTTTAAAAGTGCTCACAATTAGGGGTGATCGGGTCCAGGGTGGGTAGGGTCTAGACCTAGACCCTATACCCGACCTTGTTATAATCGGTTCCTCTTTTCTGGACCCTATACCCGACCTTGTTTGTATTGGATCTTGTATCCGACCCACCTTGTTTTTCCGATCTGGTTCTAGGGTCAACCATGTTTCCATTGGAATCTATTTTACAATATCCCGATATCCTATACAATTTCGAATTTTATATTAATACGTGAGAAAATAACGTAATCATCTTAATTTGTATTGAAACATTAAGCACTTATAATAAATAAATACATGAATTTTGTGACTAAACGAAAAATTAAAGATCCACAAGGCTAAAATCATAAGGCAAAGAATTAGAGTCTAATATTAGTCTTATTCCCACAACTACTATATGAAACTACTCATTTATGCAAATATAACTCCTCCTACAAAAGAGAAATTAGATGAGCCAATCCATGTGATACGTGGCGACGAACACCGTCCGTCCATCGAACAGTGCGAGAGGGAGCCGGTGAGGGAGGGAAGCAAGTGAGGAAGAGGAATGTCCTCCCGTGCGTGTTTGAGAGAGTAAGAGGAAAAACGTCATGTGATTGTGGGAGTAAGAATAGAAATCGGGGGAAAAAAATGGTTTTTAACATCTACTTATAAAACCGGTCCAGGAACTAGTTTCAAAACCGGTCCAGGAACCGGTTTCTGAGTGGATAATCACTCGGAACCTGTTCCCAAACCGGTTTAAACCGGTTCCGAATTTTGGGAACCAGTTCCCGGACCAGTTTCAACGGGAACCGGTTCCCGACCCTGTTTTCCGAGTGGGCCGGTCCGGGAACCAGGTATACCCGGTCCGATTGCACACCCCTCACAATAGGAAGGAAAGTCTTTGACAACCCTAGTCGTAGAGGCCGCTATCCTATTCGTGTGACTCCACAATGCCGCCGCTCTCGACAATGAGAATCCGTTGTTCCTAGTCCTTGTTGCCACCTGCCGTGACGAGCACGAGAACCCGCTGTTTTTGCCCGAGTCGCTGACCAGCACGTGAATCCCCACGCTCCAACACACCACCGCATCAACCTTCGACAATGCGTTGTGGTCTCAATGCTAGACGGGTGATGCTGCTTTTCACTGTCTAAGCAGGTTCCGGGCAAGCTCCAACATCGCTGCTTGCTGTCCAAAAAGTGTCGTCCTCTTTTGCCCGCTGTCCGGAAGCCACCAGCGGCTATTCTCTGTCTCCAGCGGCTATTCTCTGTCTCAGGCGACGCCGTTGTCAGGGGTTGATCCAACGCTGGTCAAATCAAACTATTGCCTCTCAAACGTGTTGTTCCATCACTGTCCAACGAGCCAATTTGCGCCCGGCCACCGCCCAAGGAATGTCACTGCATCCAGCGTCCAGCCCATCTCGGCGCTGGAACCGCAAGCCAATAACCCAGCTTGTCTCAGTTTTGTCCGACGCCAAGGCTTGCAGTCTTCTTACTCTTGCCACAATCGAGTTCTGTTACGTAGGTTTACCCAAGGCTTGTCCAGTGTTGACTGAGTCAAGATACACGTGCAAGTGGAGTCCATTCCAGGACCTGATAAGCTAATTTGGACGGCAAACAGATCAAGCTCCTATACCATCAAAAGTAGCTATAATAGACTTAGAGATCAAGCAGAGCATTCATCAACTCAGCCTTCCACTTCCTACCAGATTCCTAAATCATTATGGCATGCAATTTGGAAGCTCCCGATTTGCCCCAAAGTCAGATTTTTAGTCTGGAGCATGTGTAACGACGCCCTACCCACCAAAGAAAATCTATTCAGGCAGAAGATGATACCTGATCCGAGATGCACGATCTGTCAGCAAAATCCAGAAACAGTGGAGCACATGTTCGCCTTATGCAGCTGGACAAAGATTATTTGGTCAGACCCACGACTACAAATCGACACTTCCCCGATGAACATAACCCGTATAGACAAATGGATCCGGGATATCCTTACCTCGACGGCAGCTCCTCAGGCCAAGGCTTTTTTTGCAGGTACTCTATGGCAGATCTGGAAATCAAGAAACGCCCTTGTCTTCCAAGACCATCGACCAAACCCCAGGCAAGCACTTGAAGACGTAATCTCCATGATGCTCCTGTACAAGAACCCGCAACCACCCATCAACCACCCAGATCCGGCGAACAACAAAACTCACAAATCCCCCACCTGCAAAATCAACGTGGATAACGCCTGGTGTTCCTCCACGATGTCGGGCTCGGTAGCGGGGATTGTTCGGAACAGCAGCGGTCTCCTCATAGATGGATTCATGAAGTCCATCCGTGCGACCTCAGCTCTCGTCGCCGAAACCCTAGTGGTAAGGGAGGCTTTACTCTGGCTGAACACTTGTGAGAGGGAAAGCAACGCATGAACAGGAGAGTACTTGGAAAGTGAAAAGGAGTTTCAGATCTCCTCAGACAAGCTAGAAGCCGTGCAAAGCATCCTGGGCCAAAATGAAAGTTCATGGGCTGCCCGATCCAACATTGAAGATTGCAAGTTTCTCCTAAAACAGATGCTTCGCGTCAAATTGGCCCACGAGCCCAAAGACGCCAATCGAGCAGCGGATTGAGTCGCAAAAGCACACAAAGCCGAAGATCTCCCTCTTGACTGGATTACCTATCCCCCGCATTCTCTTATGTTAATTTTATGTACTGATGTTGAGACTTTGCGTTTTTCGGAAGTCAATTAAGTAATGAAAGCTATATTTCTGACCAAAAAAAAAAAAAACTTGCTGGTTACCCTTGTTGAACTGCCCACCATTATTGCTATTGGCCACTTTGCTTTGTCATCGCAGGACACCCACGAGAAGTCCACTCCACCGTGAACCATCCATCCGTCCGAGCCGATTCCTTTTGAGTTCAAATTTGGCAATATTAACCGTGAAATTTAGGTAAAATCTCATCCGAATTTTATATTGCCCAATTTATTTTTACCGATATCTCACTTGCATATTTGAGTGTTTAGGCATTATCCGATAGAATTCTATTGATAAGAAAGTCAGATATAATCATTAATTTAAGACTTGAGATGACGAGTCATCTTTTTATTATTATGTTTGATTTTATCTTGATAAATGCCTTATCGAGATTGTAATAGAATCATTAATTTGAGCCGTGATACGACGGATCATTTTTTATTATGTTTGATTCTAAGTAAGTGTTCTATCAAGATTACAGTATCCGTTAATTTAAGATGCAAGATGACAGATTATTTTTCTGAATATTATAATCTTTTATTAGAATCATGATGGATATCTTGAATTGTGTTGCTATGTTTGAAATTTTGATTAGATAGAATTGCCAGCTTTAATGAATAAAAAAAATACAAAAAGATTGCATTGCATATCATGTAGATTAATTAGGTCATATTGCATGTTTAATTAGATTCTAGGTAAGAATCTAATTTAAATTAGGAATTGGCATTGTTCAATCCCTAATTTGAATTAAATGTTATCTTTGTTCTGTATAGTTGATTTTCTTTTTAATAACAAGTTTCAATATAAAAAAAACCCAAAAATGTCATGTGCGTGTGACAAAGATTAGCTGCACCACATCCACGTCATTTGCCATGTCATATAGTTTATGTCATGTAATTAATGCATGTCATAAACGTGTGTCATTTAGTAATTGCCCCATTAGTTTCGTTTAGTTATATTGCTTGTTATGTAGAGTTACTTTCGCATGTCATGTAGCTTAGTTGCATTGAAATTAGGCCATTTAGTTAAACTGCATGACATATAACTTAGTTATCATATAGGAAAAAAACTACAAAAAATCCTAAGCTTTATCAATTGTGATACATTTAACCCAAACTTTTTTTTATGACATTAAAAATCCTAAACTTGTACCGTGTGACACAGTTACCCAAACTTTTTTCTATGACTGAAAAATCCAAACTTATATTTGTGTGACCCCAAAACCCTAAGCTTTACCCCAAACTTACATTCATATGACATATTTATTCTAAAAAATTGGGGCTTTTGATTTTATTTTATTTTTGGTAGGTAGGGGCTTTTGATTTCACAAAAAGAAAATGGGGGTTCTAGGTGTCATAAAACTAAAATTTGGGCACTGCATAAGTTTGGTGTAAATATATAACATAGGTAAAAGTTTAGGATTTTTGGGGTTGCAAAAAAAAAAAAATTGAGGTAAATGTGTCACAATTAATATAGTTTAAGGTTTCTAGTGGCTTTTACTTTAGTGTATAGATAAGAGAAAACCTAAATAGAAATTTGAGTGAATTGCGCGATAATTAGAAATCATATTTAAGTTTAATATGTGATTCTAACTAATATTTATTGTAGATGTTTGCAATTGCATCAAGGTTAGTATTCTCTCTCTATGCTTGCAATTTATTTGTTGCCTTATTTTATTTAGTGTTCAATAATGATTATGCATCCACACGACCACCTTACATGTTAGAGATAGCTTGAAATCAATTCAAATTGCCTACAAAATATTTTTTTGAAAATAAAAGAGAAAGTGTACCAAAAGAACGTTAAAATAATTTAGCTAATTAAGTTCCTAAACTCACTTAATCTCTAGTTTGTAGAAGGTATTCCTCCCAATGCTTTACTTAGGTATTTAATTGACTCATCATAAACTGATTAGTGATGATTCCTAAATAAAAATCATTTGCATGCTAAAAATTTAAACTTCAATTGCAAATTGATATGGATTGTTAAGTTTAGGTTTAGTAATTCATTAGTTGAAACATTTTGTTGGATCACCTGAGATATCTTTAGCCAGCTGTGTATCGGGTGGATTGTTTGCTCCACCTAATAAGAGTAGGTGGTTGCTGTTAAAGGAGCAGTTTCGGAAAACCTCAGGAGACCTTTCGTCCTTCGAATTGAAATATAAGAACCCCTCTTCCTGCGCTAATGAGATAAGCATGTAACGAATGCATGGATGTACTTTACAACTATTATTGAGAGGGATTGGATAGTCATCATCAGGTTGAATGAGGCTTGTTTCATGAGCTTATCATAGATTTGTTCGCCTAGTTGCTCTGCTGTCGTCTCCAAACAAAGCCCTCTCTGACCTCTCCTTTACAATGGAATTTCTAGGGAATCTCTTATTTCAAAATTATATGGCTTCACCACGTCCTACACTATCATGTCTATATATACGTAGTACAAAACTCTAAATTTGTGCCCTAATCTAAATATTACTCCCAGTTTGATGGATAAGGGTGGGAGCCCTTATCGGCATTGCGATAGAAGTCAAATCGGTTTGACAAGAGGCAAAACTCTCTTTGGTTTCCCTTTCCTTCCTGTTCTTTCTTTCCTTTCTTCTCTCCTCTTCTGTTTTCTGCCATGCGTCCTGTCGGTCCTTTTAGGAAGTAAAATGTGCCTTTTCTCTCTCCTTCCCTTATTTATTTTTACTTTTTTTTGGGCCCCACCACTTGCTTTTGATCTGGTCAAATGTTTCAATTATCATAGCTTTTGTGCAAAAGGATAAGGATATGATTTGCATTACACCCAATTTGTGCTTTGATTTGGTATTTTCGTTACTCGTCGTTTGAGTTCCGAACGAGTGTGTGATTTTTTTTTCCCTTTTGTGAGATTAATCTGCACATTTCTCATGAAGGAATGAAGCTACTAGATTGAGCTTGGATGATGTTCTGACTCTGTTAACTCTGTTTACTAAAGCACCAGATGACAGAAAAAGACCTCTCTCTCTCTCTCTCTCTCGATTGCAAACTAGTACTTGATCTCCTGAGAGATGGAGAGGGACAGGTGTGATGATTGAATGGGAAGAGGGGTTAAAGATAAAGACGAAAGGCTAAAGTGTGATAAAGAATACAACGTACACCACTAATAACAGCCAAAGTGCTTTGGCTTTCATTCATTGGATTTACACCCCACGAGTTTCCGGCCTACGCCAGTTCTGCTTCATGCGGACCTAAACTCAAGTCCTGTTGGCTTCTAACTCCTCTATAACTACGCATTGCTCGACACTTGGTTGTGCGAAGCAAGACGTCCATACCCTATCTGATCATAAATAGATTTTGAGGTATTATTGACTCTTTGCCCTCAATACTCACCTCTTCTGCTAATATGTTCTCCAGGTTGCATATGGATTCCATGATCACTGTCTTACTGATTTACTCTTGTTGATTAGAACATTTCCTTCCAGGATCTAGTGAGAGAGAAATATGAAAATTCTCGTAGTAGCCCAGAAGTTATGGAAGAAACTCAATCTCCGAGGGATGATCATTTTGAGCCTATAACTGCAAGTCATTCTCATATTTTTGGCACCCATTCGAAAGAGGAGGTCAAAATGGTGGACAATGATGCTCACCTGGTCAGCTTACTTGGTTGCTGACTGGATCGCTGACTACGCCTTTGGACTCATTGCCAAAGCCCAATTCAATGGTGGTACTTCACAATAAGAGGATGATGCTTATGGTGACCTTTTGGCATTTTGGGCTCGATTTCTTCTGCTACACCTCGGAGCACCTGACATTATCACCACTTTCGTGCTTGAGGATAATGAGCTGTGGCATAGGCACTGGCTTGATCTCCTATTCCAGCTAGGCGCTGCGGGCTACGTATTTTATCAATCGCTGCCCAGTAATAAGCCAATTGTCCCGACCATCCTCGTGTTTATTGGTGGAACCATCAAATACATAGAGCAAACACGTGCGTTGTATCTGGGAAGCTTTAGTGAATTCCGTGCCTCTGCTCACGTCTGCTGATGCTGGCCCCAACTATGCCAAGCTCATGGAAGAACACTCTTCCAAGAAGAAAGCTAATTTCCCCGTTTCAATAGAGATGATGCCGGAGCCCCTTGATTTTGAAGAGGAAGATAAAACCAGTTCGAGCGACAAAGAAGCGGAAAAAGCACCCTTGGGCAACAAAGATGTGATAAATAACGCATTTTCTTACTTCACAACCTTCAAAGGCCTCCTTGTGTTGGTAATTTGTTTATAAAACAAATGAAGATGTGCCTTGTCCCACATCGAAAAGATGTGAGTGCACACGTGGACGAGATTTGACACCAACCGACGATCATTATTTTTTATTTATTGAAAATTCAGATTTATTTCTATAAAAAATTAACTATAAATCTTGTTGAAATAATGTGACTGTTCACGAAAAGTTACGGTTATTTTTTATTTATTCAATTCTGAATTTTTATGTCTTTTCAACGTAACTTTTGAGACGTACTTGTTCATTTTGCAATCTTTCCCGAAAGGTTGTCTTTATTCTTTTGCAACCTTTTGAAGGGTTGCCTCTATTCAAAAGACGAAGATAAGTACGTATGTTTTGAGATCAAACACATATCTTCTTCCAATTTTTTTTCTTTCAAAAGAAACTACAGCCATTGTTTCTAATTATTTCCTCGAGAGACCCTAGAGAATTACTAGAATTGCTATCTAGTATTCTCATTTGAGACTTTGTTGTATCCTGGAGGAAATTTTCCGATGACCATTAGCAACTTTGTGGGGCAAATAAATTTTTAAAGAAAGTGATAACACATCTCAAAGTCCGACTTGATTACTCTAAAGATCCGACTTCATTATTCTACCCAATTCGAAGCTATATTTTCCCAACACCTTGTGGATCCCATCTTCAGCTTCCGTGAATGTAACAAAAGCACGAAATTTTTCAGAAGCAGAACTACAAAGGATGCTTTCCGAGTCATTAAGGTAGAGCTCAACTTCTTTTATGATGTTCTTTATACCAAGGCTACCGTGGTTCACTATCTAGCAGGGTACCTTTCTCGAGCCATCTCGATTGGTTTCGTCATCACTGCTTTTGCACTTTTCTATGTCCTGATTAAGCAAAGTTTTCACGAATATGATATAAAGATTACGTACACCTTTCTCCTTGGAGCTGTTGGCTTGGAATTTGTAGCTCTCGATATGCTCATTTGCTCTGACTGGACAATTGCACTTTTAGGGAGATCTGAGAAACATCATAGATGTTCACCTATCAAAAGCACCTTCATTGAGTTCCTCCTCAAATTCAAATATGAACATTCATCATTTGCATTGCATAAACTCAATGCTAGATGGTCTATATCTATATTCCAATATAATATGATAGATTCTCAGCTAAGAACGTGGCCAAAATGGATTGCGAAACTCCTTGATTTCATATCTCTCCAGGAATTGTTTGATGATTGGAAGTTTGGACGAGAAGAACCATACAGTGAAAAATTAGGTGAACTGATTTTTAATGAGCTGAAACGGAAGTCATTTGATGGAGAAGATTCAGAAAGCATGAAGAAAATGTGTGCTGCTCAAGGTACATGAGCTCTAGAGAATACCAAAACAAGCCAAGATTGCAAAGACTTGCTTCTATTCGTCTATAATGTTGATTATGGTGGGAGCCTTTTACTATGGCACATTGCCACCGAACTTTGTTATAACACTGACATTTATACAAGTAAAAATGATCACCGTAAAAACAGTAAGATCTTATCAGATTACATGATTCGTCTTATGATCAAACAACCTCATATGATGTCTACGGTGGCTGGGATTGGCGAAATAAGGCTCCAAGACACTTGTGCAGAGATGGACAAGTTCATCAGTGATATCTCTGAAGGGAGCCAAAAGGAAATAAAGATGAAAGATGCTTGTGAAAGTCTCCTTTTTGTCCCTACAAAAGCGAAGCATGTTGATGTGAAAGGAGACAGAAGCAAATCCGCACTTTTTGACGTGTGTATTCTCACAGTTGCGCTAATTTGGGGAGACAAAGTGGGAAATCGTCAGTGAAGTATGGGTGGAATTGCTAGGGTATGCTGCGATCCATTGCCGACCTTACAATCATGCTCAACAACTCATAAAAGGAGGAGAACTTGTCACCTTGGTTTGGTTATTGATGGTACATCTTGGCTTGAGTGAACAATTCCATATAGTCGAGGGTCACGCTAGAGCAAAACTGATTGTCCAGAAATAGTTGGGGTAAGTTGCCGAGTCAGCAAAGAATGAGGCTCCTACGTGCAAATTCCATTGAGAATCTCATGGTTGATAGGAATTTCACTTTGTTTACATCATTTCTTCTTGTAACCGGTGCGCTTCTTTGCTATGACTGCACTTGTTCAAGTGTCCTTTCTTGTAAACTCAAGCTGTTCAATTTCTCCAATATCTTGCGATTATGTGCACTTCTTTGAACTGTAACAAGAGAAGCTCACACAAATTACATCCAATTGCACCGGTTTAGTATTTGCATGGCGAGTTTAATGTTGGAACAAGAATTTAAATTAGCATTCTTAAACCGCAACAAGAAAATTGCTTCATCTAAAATTTATTTTTTGTCCAAAAAAAAAAGCATTTTCTACATAAATTATGTATCCTCCATAAAGGGAATCAAAACTAAGCCAAACCAATTGTTTTTCTCTTTTTACTCCTTCACCAAAACCAAATTGATGAACCCGGGTCAATTTCGTCCTGACTATGTTTTCCTTGACACCCCCAAAGAAACAGTTTTCTTCTTGTACAACTAGGTTAAATTTACTACAAGGTTAAAGTGTTGGCAAAACAGGCGATTGAACAATAAAATAAATAAATAAAGAAAATAAATTAGACACTATATTATGTGGTTCGATCGATTTGAGCTACTACAATGATAGAGCATCTTATGATTTCATTATATATCAAATGATACCATGGTAATTAAATCACACTCAAATACTATCGGTATTTCTTAACCTCTAATAACATAGTCACAATTTCTTACGAGATAATCTTTCAATCTTGTAAAGGAATATACAACATCTTACCTTAAGATTTAATCATGAATGGATCTTCTTGATGTGGATTGAGGGTGGTTGGGATGCGGAAGCTTACGGATCTTATAATTAAATCAATTAAAAAACATGAGAAATTTACATGATTCGGTATAAATATCGGCACCTACCTAAATAGAGAGTTAACGGCAAATAATCTATTAATAATTGGAGAATTAGAAAATTACGAACTCACATGCTCGAGGTTTCTCACGTCTAGATTACGTTAGAATTTACCATTAAAAAACTCAATTGGATGTCACAAAATGTTCCGAGACAGAAACGTGCCTCTTTTTTTCTTTTCTTGTGCGGCTCCCTCCAAAGAACAAGGCTACTGTGCGGTCAAAATAGAAGAGACAGACAGGAGTCCTTTTTCACTGTCAAACCCTTGTTTCCCTTGGTCGGAACGGTCAAACCTTGTTGACCGACCACTATTGAGGAGGGAAAGTGAGGTCCACCTTTATCCTTCCTTTTTGTGACTAATATATGGAGTTCCCTTGTACAGCAATTGATTTCATCGAACTCCAATACACACAAAGACTCCCGCATAAGGATTCGGTCAAGAATTTCAATCCACATCCCCCAATTCAGATCAGGTTCCACAGATTCAAACTTGAAATATAATTGAACAATGTCTGGCACCAAGTATTTTCAATGATCTGAGGGGCTCCGCAACTTTCCGTCCCAGGTTTTGGCTATGTTCTTTACGTGCCTAGGGGAAAGAAGTGGGCCAGCTTAAGGCGATGGTGTTTGCTTTCAAGGAGTTAGGATGTGATTTTGATGAATTGAGCCATTTTAGCATCAGGGAGCTTTTGAAAGCAATGAACCGTTTATCAACCAGCCAAAGACACCTGCTTGTGGAGGATGAAGTTTGGCGCAAGGATGACTGGTTCGAGGAGTTAGATAAAGAGCCTGAAGCCAAGAGAGACAGACAGGTTCAACGATCGATTTGACTAAACTATGCTTAATCGTCGGCCAATGGACTTATAAGCGCTAACAAAGAAACTCGTTTATAGCAAACGTTCATCTTTGTCGTTACATGTAACTTGCATGCTAAACTTCATAATTTTGTTCCAATCAAACCGTACTCCATAATCAACTTTTGTCAAAAGCTTTAAACTAACATTCCCATATAAATCTATAGTTTAGTAACTCTAAAATCAGACTCCATAGCTCAAAACTTGCATAATTCCGACTTTACGACACAACTTCGAAAATTGTTTTGATTAAACGAACAATGCATTTGAATACTCACCGCAAGTTGTAATTTGAAGTTTCAGCTTGTTGGGACATCTTGAACGGACGCACAAAAATTTCTCTCTCCGCAATATTCTTCACCGATGAACCCACCCTCCTCTTTCCTTTCCTTTCTTTTCTACTCGGTTGGTCCGTTCCTTTTCTTTCATTCTTTAAAAAATAAATAATAAATAATAAATAATAAAAAATAGGCGATGGAGCTTTGTGGCCAGAATTTAAGGGGTACTTGGGCTGGGCTTTGGGCCCATTATTACATAACTCGTATCGCCTTAAGCCACAGGAGACAGAATAATGTTCCGAGATAATAATAATAAAAAAAAAAAAAAAAAAAGTTATCACTTGGATGAGAGAAAGGTTTCAGGTTACCTCAAAGACCATAGCCTTGGCTCACCGTTAGCTGCCAAGGCTTTCGCAGGGACTGACAGAAAGCTATCCCAAGATGTTGGCAGCTCTCTCTCTTCCCCCGTCATTTCCTCCTTTTTTTTTTTTTTTGGTCAGTCCTACGCTAATCCTACTCTAACACTCACTCTCAGACTTTTGCCCTACCTCCTTGCAGGGCATGGGAGTCGAAACCCACTCCTGAAATGAAATCTTCCCCACCCCCAATCTCCCCTGAAAATGTGGGGATTTGAACCCCTAACCTCCCCCTTCCAAGATGGAAAGGTGGCCACTAAGGCGAACCCCTAGTGGTTATTTCCTCCTCCTTGAAATGCCAACATTTGTGTACTTCCACTTGTATAATTAACTGATGCATTTATGTATGATATCATTAACATCTATGCATTTACAAATTCTTCTACTCTTGAACATTTCTGCACATGTAACATTCTTTTATGCTGACTTTTTGTAAATTGAATATACATAAGTTCTCAAACAGGCGATGTGACTTTATTGTACTTTTCCATTCCAAGGCATCAGACTGAAATTGTATTACATTTTTGCCTCACAAAGGTTCATTTTACTCAGCTACAACTTAACTAATATAAATGATTCGGCAATTAAAAGAAACTCTGCTAATAACTGTAACTAGTACTCTAATCAAATAGCCGAAGATCTCAAACAAACTTCATGAGTAACAATCGTATTACCACTGCAAGTCATTACAAAGGAAATTAGACAAACGATGAAGTCAGATAAAGCTCCAATACCAAAGGACTATTCATTTGTCATGTTACTGTATTGGTACATGAGCCTTACCGTCATTACGTCCCTTCTCAAATAATAACAGTTTCTGCACTAACTCCGGTTCATTCTCCCCTGGGCTTCTTGATAACAGTTCAAAATCCTTTCTCACCTACCCCCCTCTTGTACCACACGATATCGTCGTCAGCACACTTGCTCCTCTCGAAGTATCCTAACCGAGGAAACTTTTTCAGCACATCTTCCTTGTTTCCGATCCTAAATTCCTTAAGGTGTTTCAGCCGCAATATCTCAACTGACCATTGCTCATTCTGTCGCTGGTGATCCCAGCTCGCCAGTTTCCCTCCAATGATGTACAGCTTCTTCAGGTTCTTCAATTCTTGAGGGTTCAACCACTTCGATATGCTGTCCACTGGGGGGATACCTATGAGCTGTAGTTTCTCCAATTGTTGTGGAAGAAACAGATTCATCTCAGGTCTTGATTGTGGTTCCGGAGAAGTGACTCCCCAAGAGATGGTTAAAGAGCGAAGAGATGCAACCTCCTTCAACGGTGCAAATTGTTCTTCCCATCTGGCTGCTCCCCGGCCTATGTATATACTCAGCCGTCTCAGTTTAGTCAATTTTTGCAAATCGCTGATCCTGCAAGGGTTCTTCCTCACGGTCCCTATGACAAACCCCTTTAAGACCTGGAGGGAGGAAAGTTTCTCAATTCCTTTTGGCATGCACTTTATAAGGTAGCACTCTGATAAATCCAAATGCGTTAGCTGTTTCAATGGTGCTATATCCTCAGGCAAATTTTCCAAATTGTGGCAAGCTCGGAGGTCAAGAATCTCTAGGTTGACTAGTTGGACAATAGAATCAGGAAGAGACGTGATCCTAGAAATTCCTCGAAGACTTAGGAACTTCAAATGCTTGTGATGAACCCCAAGTTCATCCAAGAATTTCTGATTACCAACTTCAATAAGATACATTGGGGAGTGCTGCCATCGTCCTAGCTGAAGAACTACCAAATTTTTCATGTCCGAAAGCGAATGGTGTTGTAGGCTAAGGTATTGTTGATTGACATTGAACACTGTGCGTACATCTTGATTTTTAGCCAGATGTTTATAGTGTGGACTGTCTGCTCCACCTTCTAATAAGCGCAGGTGGCTGCTGCTTAAAGAGCACTTTTGAAGAGTCTCAAGAACCTCAGGAGACGTTTCATTCTCAGGAGACATTTCATTCTTCGACGGGAAATAGAAGAACCCTGCTTCTTCTGCCACTGACATAAGCATGTAACGGATCAATGGGTTCATTTTACATCTATTCATGAGAGGGCTTGCATCGTTATCGTCGGGTTCAATTAGGCCTTGTTTTAGGAGCTCATCGTAGACTTCCTCACCCACTTGCTCTGCCGTCTTGTCTCCTCTTTGGGAAACTAAGCCCTCTCCTATCCACCAATATATTAAACTCCTCCTCTTTATGATGGAATTTTTAGGGAAAATCGCCAAAGAAAGAAGGCGTAGCCTCAGAGGACTCTTTATATTGTGAAAACTAAGCTGAAGCTTCCTCATAAGAGGATTCTCAAAAATGTTTTCTTCTTGCAGCTCATGCCATTCTTCAGAGATTTTTGGAGGTGGAACTTGCCTCGGATTCTGTCGATGTCTCGCGTTTGATTTTGCCTTCCTCTCTTGCACAAGGCGCTCTAACTTGTCAAGCTTTTCTCCGGCCTGGTTAACGTCGGCATCCAGGTTGGTGTTTATAGCCTGCGCGATGTCTTCCCAAGATTGCTCCCCAATCTTATGTTTCGTGTTACCAGACATGGATTCGCCCAAAGACTTTTCTATTATTATCATGAAATGATCTAATCCAGGAATAGAATTCAAGATATCATCACACCCTGAATCCTAGCAAAAAAGGATGGCTATCCTTTTACCCAAAAGATGTAGCCTCAAATCATCAAAATCAAATTCCCAAAAGTTCCTGCAGTAATGCTCTCAATTCAACAGCCACTAACCAGGGGACCTGAAATGATTAGAAAAGAAAGAGATGAGCAACCACAGCTTAGGAACAGTAAATATCTTCTAAGCAGATCGAGCACCAAAAAACTTATAATCCAATTCTTCAATATACACATCAAATCATGTACAAGTCATTTCATTTCAATAAGTTTTCCATAATTCAGAAAAGACTCGTTTAAATCATCATAAACATAAATGGTCGAGTCCATTGATCAATTTTATCAAAATTACACGCCAATGATCTATACCATTTATCCATCTCATATCAAAACACACGTTGATGTCCATCCATCGATCAATTTTTTGCGCAATACCAAACCATAGTCGCGACATAATGCCTAATGACAATACGAACAAAATTCTCTCATGAGGAAAGTCTCCACCTATAAAGCCGATAGCTCGACTTAGAAAGATATCCTCAACCGACATGCATACTCACAAACCCCTAAATGAGTTTGCAATGATATTGAGCATCTAATCCACATCCTTCAATACTAATAATCAAATTTAAAATCAATATCGGGAAATGATTTCACAAAATAAAACACATAATCTTCTAAAATCAATATCATGAATTGATTTCACAAAATAAAACGCATAATCTTTCTAAACTTGTTCATCGAACTGAATATATTTCACAAGACATTTCTCACATCATTTCAAAATTCTTCATAAACCAAAATCACAAATTGATAACAATACTCACCAAGAATGCCTATGACCAAATAATAGAGAATACCCGAAAGCGAGAAACAAAATAAAGTTGAGTAAAACACTACCCCAACTACAATTTGACTAAATTAAACTTAAACGCTGATAGAACGACATAAACATGCCCACAAATCACTAATCCAAAATGATTATTTTAGCCATTCTCAATGCAGCACTTGAGCACGCAACTTTGTCGTGCCATAAATCTCTCACCCAAACCTCATTCCAAGCGAGCTTATGGCCGACATAATAAACCCATCGACAAAATTCGACTCGAAATTCAGTAGACATGCTTTATTCGTCACACGCAAGAAATTTCGAAAATTCGTTTCAAACAAACTGTAAGACCAAATCAATTCCGTAAAATATTATAACTCCATGATACCTTAAACTATCAAAATCCTATAATTTCTCAGCTTAACAACTCCAAAATCAGACTTCACAGCTTAAATTTCACTTGATTCCGAATTTAAGCCCTAATTTCGAAGATTATTCCGATTACAACAATGAAGGGATTGAATCCTTACCAGCGTCGCAATTCAGAGTTGAGTTGGCAGAGTTGAACCGGCTTGTCGGAATATCGAGATCGTGTACATGGAATCCCTTTCTTTCTTCCTCTTCTTCTTTCTCTGTTTTCTTTCTTTCTTTCCACTCCCTTTTCTCTTTCCTTCCCGGGCGTGTGCGTTTCCCTTTAATAGCTGAACATCCACTTATCTTTTCATTTTCTTTTGTCTCTCTTTCTTGTTTTTTGAGACCCATCCTTTGAATAGGTCAAAAAGGTAATTCTCACAAATATATGGTCATCGATATTTGAATAATAATAAACTGCCATCGTAAGTAGTGGATGGAGGAATCACCATGTGAGAGGCTGACATAGCATATATTTTTATCCTGAAAGTCAATAAAAAAGTTGACACGTGTCCGTATCGTGGCAATTAAATAAACAAAAATAAAAAATTAACTTCCTTGTTTTCTCCCTCATTTTCCTCCTCCGTCTACCGCCATCTCCTTCACTCGGTCACCATTTTCTCCGCCGGTGGAGTCACTGGCTGCATCCGAGCCAACCACTACTGCTCGTGGAACGAACCGTCGCTCACGGCCTTCGATCCATAAAGCACCGTTCCGTCCATAGCATGAAACATCCTCTGTTTTTCTTTCTCTGCTCAGAATGAAGCTTCCTCAGTGGGGGAAGAGAGAGAACAAGTCGTTGAGCTCGAGAGTGAGACCCATGGCCGACGTGATCAGCCCAAGCAACAAACAATACGAGGTCGGAGCAGAGAGCGTGTTTTCCCATCTGGGTCTCGCTCGACACGGGGTCGGAGCCTTCATTTACGCATCGGATTGGGGATAAAAATATGAACTTTGAGTGAGCAAGAGAGTGGATCGATGTTGGGTTGAGTTTGGATCGAGAAAGGAGGGTGAATATGAGATAAGATGGTGGAGATCTGGAGGGACTCGTTGATCTTCCATCTCCAGGACGAGCTTTAAATCTGAGGCCATGGCTCATCGATGGAAGGCCGTGTTAACGACGGCGAGCGATGACGCCGGTGATAAGCAGTGGTGGTCGAATGAAGGAGATGGCGGTAGACGGTGATGCGCCGGTGACGTAGCACCGGCGACTCCATCGATGACCAAATGAAGGAGATGGCAGTAGACAGAGGAGGAAGATGAGGGAGAAAACACAGAACTTAAGTTTTGATTTTTTATTTTTTTCATTTACTTGCCGCGTCATGGTCACGTGTCTACTTTTTATTGACTTTCAGTACAAAATATATGTCGTGTGAGTTTATAACATGATGATGTCTAACCATCGTGATATCTAACCATTGAATACTTTCTCCATGAAGCGAAGGACACCAGGGTTGGCGAAGAGGATTTGGCATTTGAGGATCACCGACATTGAAGGCCATCAGCAGAAAAGAGCTCCAGAGTCTTTTTGGTGAAAACCTTTCATTATCAACAGAAGCAGGGGAGTTGGCCATTGCTTTGTTTGGGTTCATTTTGAAGACTCCTGATTGTGTCAAAAGGTAACAGCTTTCCCCTCTGTCTTTACCACAGAAAATGACCCAACAAAGGGAAAAAGAGGGAATAACTTGAGAGTGGGAAGTGGCACAAGGAAAGACGATGGAAGGAATTTTATAATTCATGAAACATTTTTACGTTGCTACATTAATTTCATTTTTTGCTAAGCTTTTGGCATCACCGTGAAATCGCTTTGGGAATCCTAGTGTTCCCTCTCCATCAAAAATTTAAGACCGTCTCATACCTCTCAAGACATCAATAGATATTTTATCAATTATGAGAATCTACTCCAAATATTTATCAAACAATCCAATCTCTCAAAAAATTTGGTACTTTTCTTAGGACGAAGCATTTTAAGACTTTTCATGGCATGAAATTTGCTTTGTTGTTAAATTATGTCTCTTGAGAACCAATCCGGTTTGGATGAGTCTCCACAATTTGAGGGTGAATAGCTCAGCCGCTAGAAGACAAGATAAGGGGTACGCTTTCTTTTATTATATCTATTTATTTAAGAGGGCCAAAAGGTCTTTATACAACAAAAGGAGCAAAGGTTTATTTGGATTAATATCACTAAAAATCCAAAATCGGTACACATGTGACAAATTTATCCCAAACTATTTTTTTGACCATAAAAAACTCAAAATTGATATACCTGTAACAAATTTATCCCGACTGATTATAAAAAATCATAAACTGGTACATTTATGATAAATTTACCACAAACTAATTTATCCGACCGCAAAAAAACCCCTAAACAGATAAATTTGAGATAAATATACCCTCCGTTAAATTGTATTAATACCACAAAAAAATTACAAAAATTGTAAACTATGACAAACAGAGCGTAAAATCTCAAATTGGTATATTAGTCAACTGTCACGTGTCATTTAACTTAATAATTTGAGAGTAAAATTTAACGAAAACTAACGAATGATAAATCTGTCACAAGTGTATCAATTTGGAGTAAATTTTTAAAAGTATATCAGTTTGAGATTTTTAGTGATCAAAAAAATGATTTAGGATAAATTTATCACCGATATATTAATTTAGAATTTTTCAAGATATTAATCATTTCTTTTTTCTAATTACTATAGCCAAACAGGGGGTCTTCTTTAATGGGGAGCGAGAGCCGCACAAGCAGACAACCGACACAATAAAAGAGAAGCATGCACAATAAAAGAGGAGCCGCACAAGCAGACAACCGACACAATAAAAGAGGAGCCTGCACAATAAAAGAGGAGCCGCACGATCAATGAGCACGAAGGAGCTCCCGTATGAAAAGAAAGAACGATCAGAAAAGGAGTTCTTTTATTTTTGGCGTACGCAGAGCCTTTGCTTTGGGCTGGAACACCGAATATTTGTGCTCCGAATTTTACATCCTATTGTGTTGTTTATTTATAAGTGTGTTAAATTTAAAATTAAATTTAGATGTCAAAATCACTACGCATGTGAACAATTACAATTGTAATTCTCCAATTATAACAGATTATTTACTATTAGATTTTCCCACAAATATAGGTACGATACTTGCATAAGCTTATTTACAAGATTCTATAGTTTCCGTGTATTATATTACAATATTATTTTTACGATACGAAGAAATAGAATTGCAAGTTAACTCTTCGAGAAAATTAAGGATGTATAAATGATTTGAAAAATATTTCATTAAAAATGATCGCATATATTACTTACAAAAATATATAAACAAAAAACATTTTCATCGTGCACGAAAGTATTTATGCAATAATTAAAAAAAAAATCATTAACAATTATATTTTTAAGAGATGCAAACAATCATTTAAGGAAAATATTTTTCAAATAAATCAATCACTTTTCACAAAACAATGGGAGCTCGAGAGAATCCACAAAAGCCAGAAAAGCCAAAGTACAGACCTTGATTAATCTCATGCACAAGGCATCAGCTTCCCTTCTTTACCGCAAACAAGGGCAAATACAAATTGTTCAATTTCCTACGCTTGGCTTCAAGCTATTAGTCATGGATTTGCACAACTATGATTAAATAATATGACGTCCAGAGCTGTCTAAAATGAAAGAAAAATTATTTCAGGTAAATACAAAAATTACAACGGCATCTGTTCAAGAATTTTCATAATTACAAGGGAGAAGCAATGAACAAAGGTAGAGCACAATGAATGTTGTGGAGATACCAGTTTCAGCTGGGCAGAACCATCACACTATTTAAATGGCTTGATGGTGACCATCCCTAGGCGGAAGATTTGGGCAATTTATACTGCTTTTTAAGGAATTGCGATGCCTCTGAGTCACTCCTGTGGCATAATATTCTCAAAAGCGTGTTGGAATCAGCGCCGAGCTTGCTTCTGCCACCTTGCATTTCCATGCTACTCGCAGATTTTAAGTCCTCGATCAGTTCTCGCGTCTGCAAGAGATGATTTAGCAAATAACTATTTATAGTAGTCAAATAACCAAGGACAAATTGCATATCTAGATATCAAGATCGGAAATTTATGGATGTTGCCAGTAGATAGAACTTTCATCTAAACTTGATTTATAACCTATACTCCCTAACGGAATCCATAGAGGTAAAAAAGACATCCATGTGATGGCTCAATATCTTAATTCAGGGACTCATGTGTTGATATAAAGTGATGACTTGGGCCATCTAGTTTTGTTGCGACACCACATATAAAGCTTAAGTTACAAAATTACTTGAGATTGTGATCCTTTCTTCAATGGAAGAAGAAGTAAACTATACAGCAAAACAGCTAACCTCATAACCATGCAACTTTACAACGTGACGGATTCGGGCCACTTGATTTTCGACTACACCCCGTGGAAGCCCATCTCCTCCAGAGATGAAGAACTCCTGTAATGTAAACGAACACATATAATGAGTTGACATTGTCCAAAAGTACAACAAACATCAATGATCAAAAGTCTCTTGCAGATATATCAGGTCTAACTTGTATCCACATCCACTTACCTTCAGTATTTCCAAATCCTCCTCCAATAGTTTTGCATCTCCAGGGTTGAAAACTCGCAACGGGCCTCCATTCAGAATAACTCGAAGTAAACCATCCTGCAAGAAGAATAGTATAAGTACAATAAAAGAGTAGCAATAGCTTTAGGTTTTTATCCCCCTATACAAGTAAAGTGATACCAGTGACGCTTGAAGAAGACTGGTCACAACGCGATCCCTGAGGGGTTCAACAATAATGTGACACAACTGATTCAATTCCTGCAACATTCCCAATTGAAAAGACTCACTGTTACAATTCTGGGGCTAATTATACCATCACACATATATGAGCACATAATCAGACAAGATTAATATTATTCAGATCAACATTAGTCAACTATGCAAATGCCTCAAAATCTTAGAACCTATTCCAGTGCAGGAAATTATCTCTCTTTTTAAGCAGCTGTGAGAAGATGAAACAGACTTAAATGAAAGGTTTACAGGAAAAACCTACCACATCAAGTGGTTCAACCAATGACTCTAATCTCGACTGAGAAACGCTTGGTTTATACAGATTCTCGATGAATGACTCCCTTAAATCCCAGAAGACAATCTTGGTTCCTGAAGTTGAGGTAATTAAACACTTCGGCAAGGTGTCAGAAGGAAAAGAGCGAGACAAGGAGTAACTCTTACCAGTAAACTCGCATATGCGATCAATGGCTGCATTCAAATCTTTTCTGCTCCCATCAAATGCTTTTTGCATCAAGCTTTTTGACTTTCCATCTAAAGAATATGGTCGGTTTAATAAAGATAACAATAAGATTAAGGTAAAACCTCCATTCAAAATGCTTGTATAAATAAACTTATTTCATAAGGAACAATCCTATATTAAATCTCGGAATGCAAAACCCACAACATTGGAAGTATGCAGAGCATTAGTTCGAGAAGAAGCTTAACATCTTTCAAGCCCAAGGAATCAGCTGAAATAAATGAAATCACAGAGATGAGAAGATTAATGTACTTCAAGAAAGAGAGACATTAAAGAAAGCATGAAGAACCAATTCCAATGAAGAAGCCAGGGTCTACGTTGAGTGAAAATTTTCTCGATGAGTTCAGGATGTTAAAGGTATGTCTCAATAAGCATTCTTCAATGGACAAAGATATAAAAATAATCTAAAGCAATTCATGTAAGCTTGAGTTTAAACTTTCATGGACATAGTGGCAAGATAGTTTCTATGGGAGATGACGGTGGTTCATTTGAAGCTTATGAAGTGATAGCCAAAGTCTCGTCACTGTTAGAAAAAGAGAACTTCCTGCTTCGATAAAATTTTAAGGGGGGAAAAAAGAACTTACTACTCGAGTTGTCACGTTGCCGCCTGCTCCATCGCTCATATATGCTATCTTCCAACTTATTAAGTTGACTAATTGCATACTGTCAGGAAATAAAAACATACATATTGATTAGTCAACAATGACTTAACCAGAATTGGCAGTGGCACCAAACTAGTGTCAAGGCCTGCACAGTGTAAGCTCTGTTGCTGTCTTCCTCCCTCCCTCTCCACCGCTCAGAAACTTTGCTAAGTTAATTTCAACAGTTCATGAAGACCAACCGCCATTGATTGTCTCTGATATGGATTTTATTTATTTCTTTTCACTAGCACTTCTCAGTTCTTCAGCTGGAATATATGTTTGCAAGCCATGTCATTTCACCGAGCATGCAAGACTGAATTCCTAGTGATTATTCGTGCCCCTGCCTACAAGAATTAAACAAGCAGGGAAGATCTAGCAAAATACGTCATTAATATCTGTGTGTGCTTCAATGATTTAGAAACTCAAAGCTGCTCTTTTTCTCAGCATTCTAGCTTTTTATACAACTCTTAACCTTTTTTTCCTTCTAAAGCAATGTCAGGCACCATTATTCTGTGGTGCATTTTCACTAAACAGAGGGTTGACATCTAGTGTGTTCGCAATTTCCAGGGACAATATGAAAGTGGATATCTTCCCATACACATGCAAAGAGGAAAGCAACACTCACATATAGAGTATTTAACTGCACACACAGTGTTGGTGTTGTTCGAATGTTAATTTCAACTGATCTTCGCTCATCAGGAATCCTAGGAGTATCGAAAAGCTCCTTCTTCACAAAGGCCTTTATCCCAGCTTCCTTTTTGAATCGTGTAAGGACTGGCTCTGGTGGAATTAGCTCCTCTTTGCCAGCTGCACATATCAAACATAATGCATTGAGTACTTCACAAGAAGAATGGTATTTTCCTAACAGAACATAAAGGAAACAACAACTATGCACGAGAACAAATCTCAAACAACCAAACTGGGTTGACATCTAAGAAAGAACGTAGGGGCTTGAAGTCTTAATTTTGATATGATAGAGAGAGAGAGAATCAAACATGCAAACCCATAAGAGGCACATTGCTTTTTTTCTTAATAAGAGAAAATCATTTGAAACAGAGGACATTCAGGAAAAACATACCCAAGTTATCAGTGACTCGATTAGCATATACTTGAAACGCATTGTCAATACCACGGAGCATGCTATTTAATTCCGTAGACCTCATTGGAATGGTAAGAGTGAAGAATTGATCAACAGTCTGCAATAAGCAATATGCACAGATGGAATAAGTCAGTTAAGATAGTATACGCATGCATTTTCTGCAAGACCTGAAAGGATAGAACAGTCAAGCATCTGTCTCATTCATTAAAATAGTCAAAAATATAAAAACATGAATTCTGATAAAGTTCGGAGTGCAAACAAAAATCCATTAGCCAACTCTCATATCGAACACTTCAGTAAGTTTTCTTGAGGAATTTCCCAAGTTTTTGTTTTTAACTTTTATAAATCTAGATAAAAACTTGTTCCGTGTGAGTTTTCAAGGGTCTTCAAAACTTTTTTCCAAAGAAACCATGAAGAATAGTTTTTAGATGGGATAAGTGCACCGAGAATCCTAAAACTTGTCAGAAAAGTGCAATTGAATCCTAAAACTTTTAGGAAGTGTAATCAAGTCTTAAAATTTGTCAAGAAAGTAAAATCAAGTCATAAAACTTTTAAAAAGTGCAATCAAGTCTTAAAACTTGTCTTGGAATTCTAATCGGGTCCTAAAACTTTGAAAAGGTGTAATCAACAAATGGGCCTAATTGGACCAATTCGACAAGTCTTAGAACTTGATTGTATTTTTTTAAAATTTTAGGACTCAATTGCACTTTCTTGACAAGTTTTAGGAATTGATTAAACTTTTTGAAAGTTTTAATACTCAATTACACTTTCATGACAATAGCACTTCCAATACACTTATCCCGGTTTTAGATTTTGTGGCCTAACTGTTGAAAATAATTTTGTAATGTTCTGTATGTCTTCTTCCAATTGGAAACATGGAAGCCCACAATGCAAAAGAACCTTTTATGACTATGATCCTCTGTTCACACCTCTCTCTCTCTCTCTCTCTCTCTCTCTCTCTCTCTCTCTCTCTCTATATATATATATATATATATGAACCAAACATGTTTTCAAAAAAATTGAATATATAAATTTGTCTTGTTTTCATTTTCTTCAAAATGGAATGCATTTGCTAAAAGCAACCAGTCCCCTTAACTTCAAGAACCATATCCACCCTAAGCAATCCACCAGTTAGGAAGTTTTATGACAACTGAAAAGAAGTGGATAACAACCTCCTCAATGATCCTATATACTTCAACAATGGAACTCCCATGCCGCTGCTGAGGTGATATTGGATCCCACCGCTACAAAAGTGTTCAAACAAAGATTAGGCTTTGTAATGGAAGAATATCCAGATGTAAAGGTCCAAAACAATAAGAAGATAAATAATATACAGAGCATTATTCTATTGTTCACAGGGACAAACAATTTATGCTCCACTCTCCACGTAGATGTAGTTAAGGAAAGAAAGATTAAGCTAGACTGAAAGTACTAAAAACACTCATGAGTTCAATTCCACATGCAAACCTTGAGTTGATAATTTTTTTTAATGGGACAGCACCCAAAACACAGGCTTTTCATGAGCACGCAGTACAATATGACCAGCATATGGGTCACAGTCTACATATAATTTTGACAAGAAAACTTCATCAAAGGACTCCATCAGAGTCAACTTACAAAGCCTAGAAAAAGAAATGCCGCATATACCTCTTGCTGAATAGCACGCTCAACCCAGCCGAGAATTCTGGCAAGCTGTGAATTGACCCAACGCAATACCAATGTTCCAGATATTGATTCAATCTGAAAAAAAGGAAATGGTACAATTGAAGAACAGATAGACAGCAGAAAAAAGCAAGCAAATAAACATGCACATGCAGATATACATGTCAATGCTAAAGAAGAACATATCCTTTTCCCACTAGTAGTTCTCACACACATACTCATCGAGGACTGAAAGCAGAGCCCAACGACAATCGAAACCTAGAAGCATTACGTCAATTATTTCACCTGGTATGGAATGAGTTTCTTGTTGTAGAAATCGGCATTCTCATCCCCACATGTAGATGATATAAGAGACTTTATATACTGCTCAAGGCTATCCGCCGCCGGAAAAACAGATGCAACATCCTCAGTCAAATGCTCAGCATGATCAAGGAAAGGTTTCTGGGGATTTTGAAAAGATTAAAATCAACTGAGAAGACCATAATTTTGAACAATAAACTGAGCAACCAACCCCCAGGACATAAGCTTACCAACTTCTGACCATAAAGCTTGTGTGTAAGTGAAGCTGAAACAATAGTAGCCTGTGGATGCCATTGACGTAAAATGGGCATGAAGGTGCTTGAATCTGTTTTCAGAAGTTTCTTGGACTCATTGGCAAGCAATGCCAAAGGATGCTCATGAGTTGCCTCTAATTTGTCAACCGCTAGCAATATCTGCATGGAGAAAGAAGTGTGAAATAATAGCCCTACATGAACTAACAGGAAGCATTTGCCCTTTAAGAGTTTTCTGTCTCCACTTCCAGGACCCTCAAAAGAAAGCTCAGCTATTCAAGAAGTGGAATCCCCAGAGCTCAAGTCCATGTAAGATGCCACATCAGTAACATCATAGGTTGTCTAAGCCAGATATTTACAAAAGGCAGATTATTATGTCGCATATTAACAAAGAAAAACAATATACATAATTAATTTATCATGTTTCATTCTAGTGATAAAAAAAACGAAAGTAATAACTTTTAGCCATTCAAGAAACAAGCTACTCATATTTATAAAAACTCAATTTCCTTTACTACACTCTTCTTACCCTGTAATGCATGGACCATTTTAAAACAAGAACCGTTCATTAGCAATGGCATTACTAGTAAAAGTAGAGCATCCCACTTTATAGTCTTCATATAGATTCCCTATGCTAAAAACTTCTATTCCATCCCACTTTCAAAGTAGTTAACTCAGGAGAAAGCAAGGACATCTACATGGATCAAAAACTCCTATAGTTCATCCTTGTAGAAGTTGCAGTTGACCTCCGGACTTAGTTGCCTTGATGAGTTTGAACAAGAATGTTGAGATGGGTTTTATCAATGTAGTCGCTCTCAAAGTGCTAATCTAAGGACATGGATAAGTGTATGGCCTATAAGAAAATTATTATAAGATGATCTATCTAAATCCAAATGATCTAGACCCACCAGCATATGCAAGCTTAATCATCAAGCTATAGATTATAGATAAATAACTACAAAGCTGCTTAGATCCTTCTATTTTTTTTTTTTTTTTGGTAAGGTTGCTTAGATCCTTCTATTTTATATTGTTATTGAGAAGAAAACATGAAAAGAAGAAAGCATCAAAATAATATTTTAAATGACGGACCGCATCTGTGTCCAGATGAAGACTAAGCAGTCTGGAAAAACTCATGCCCATCACTATCATGACATGAATTCTCCAAAACAACTTCAGAAACAATATAGAATTTATAATTCTCTAGACATCAGGGTTAGCTTGTGGCCAAACAAAATTAATAGAGAATTGGAATTGAAAGCTGCCACTGTAAGCAAATTCAAAATCTTTGTAAATATGAAAATTGCAAGAAGAAAATAATGAGCAACTTACTCTTGCAAAGGCATTCTTGATGGAGGATGATATGTATGACTCTATCTGATCTCTATCACTGACGGACCCAGATTGGATTGCCTGTGTCGACACGAAAATGGAGGCAAAACTTTACATCCCAATGAAGCCACGCATTTATTGCTAACAATATATAGGTATGAATTGACTTTGTTCAAGATTAGCACATGCATGTGTTATGAAATTGAGACTTGGGTGATTAAATTAACATTCACAAATGCGGTGTGTCAATAAGATGCAGCTTTTTATGGATGTTTACATTAATGGAAATACACTTCATTGCTGCATTCTGGATAAACTGAGAGCCCTGTCTCAGCGGAGGATTTAATAAATAACTAAATAGGTTGGCCCAGACATGAGAAACACAAAGTGAAGATTGCCAATCAGGTAAATGCACCTTTATGGTGAGTTCAAGTACAAAGCCATGAGAGAGGCTTAATTGGCTAAAAATCATAGAGGAGCTTGTAAGACTGGCTCATGCTGAATACATGAAATAATAATAATTTTTCTCGTGTATAATGAAATGCCACATATATATGGATCTGAGAGAATCTGAAAGGAGATGAAGTGCCAGAAAATAACTGATCCTCTTAACTGCATGTATTTAGATGACAGGACCCAGTTTGTTCACCACACCATTTTTACAGCTACATCATTAGCCCAGCTTTTATCTGTTATCACCATGCAACATACTTTATTGCTAAATCAAGTGTGGAATACCAGCATCCATACATGTTCAGGTTCTTCCAAAAGAAGCCTCCGAGAAACCATTGCAACTTTCACCACATTCTCCATCAAGACTGATCCCTGGCAGGTACATGAGATTTTCACTAAATATATATCATTTCAAGGTAAGATAGAGAAGAATGACCCTCAGAAATAATTTAGTCTTAGGGCCTCAAGGAGGAGAACAAAGTATGTTAGTTTGATGGACCACCAAGATGTCCCTAAATAACACAACAGTACCTATAGAAGCTTGAAATTTTGATCTTTCACCGATAACAACAGATGCAAAATTTGATCAATTAAAGGATAATTGCAAGTAAATGCCACCATGCACATCACGACTGGATAAGCAAACATAAGATATCATATGGCATGATCTTTCATCAAGTACCCTAAAGACTTACCAGTGGACATGCTGGACATCAAGATCTCCTAAAGGTGAACTTTATAATGGTATCAAAAAAAGTTTGACGGTAACAATAACATGCATGTAGTTTCTCAGACTGCAGCCAAGAACCCAAAGGCCTATTACCATATCCCAAGCGAAACCAAATATGATGCTGCTCTGTCTCATACATGATAGTGTAGCCCCAGTTCAACACTATTATAACTGTGAACCTGCATCTACGGACTCAGTTCTAGCACATCAATTAGACCTTCTATGTGAAAATATTTAGGTATGACACTCCTGAAGTGCGACTAAGCGTGAATTATGAAATTGTGGATACAATGCACATGAAACTAAACATCCATTACATGACTAATTCCACTTCCAAGATGTGCTCAACAGTCTTAGTGATAGACATATGTTTGACTCCCCAGAATAAGGATGCTCAAAGTAATGTTTCATTTAGCATGACATTCATTACAGGGAAGTTTTCACAGAAGAATGGTCAGATGAGCCAAATCTCCAGAAGAACTCAATATGAACTTCAATGACATAGGTGAATGATGTCACAGGCCCAGCATGCATGTCATAAACACATTTATACCCATTGTAACAGCTTTTTTGTTGGAGAAAGCTACCATTCCCTCGTAAGTGAGCCATAAAACAAAAATAGCACTAACAAGATTGGACAGTGATCCCAACACATATATCAGACCTCTGCAAAGTGCATATGGTAGTCTTCCAGCCGCTTATCAGCCCATCTCTGAACAGGCAGTAGGAAGGACTGTAATAAGGACATCTCATGAAATCCATCACCAACATCGACTTTGGAATGCAAGCTTCTTAAGTGTGACCTCTCTTGTGGACCTCTCTGCTCCTTTAAAGGAATTTTCTTGAGCTGATGAATGGCATGTTGAAGCATTCCTTGTTCATTGGTCATGACATACTGTGAATAGATGCAGCAAATTAATAAAGAGTTCATTACATGAGTAGTGGGATATCTTGACCAAGATTGTAATGCTATGAGGCCCACTATATGCTGCCAGAAAACAAGCCACACCAGACAATTCATACTTAGGCCAGATATAAATTCACAAATGATGATTTTACACAAACACAAAACTACGACAGAGATCATATTGACCCAAGCCTCCCAGAACAATGCAAATGCATCCAGCAAAAGCAAGGTTTCAAACTCAACCAATGCCATTTCCAGATTACCAGTAGAACAATGGCAGGCGCAATGAAAGCAGAAATTATCTACAAGAAAGCTTATTGTGGGAAAGGATCCACTATAGTTCCTTCCCTTCAAGTCTTAATATTTGCGCTATTGAAAAGGCTGCAACTGGGCAATTCAGAAAAGGTCACAATTCTTTTGCGAGACTTGGCTCAAATCCATCAGCTCATGGCCCCTTTTGCCAGGATGACCTCTAGGAGCATGTTAAGTAAGGTTTTTTTATTTAAAAAAAAGGCACAGGAAAGGAAGAAAAACAGTGATGACAAAGGGAAGGGAGTGAAAGCCTGAAAAGTAACAGGCAAGAATATATAGGGCAGCACTTACCAGCATTTTCTGCTATATGAGGGGTAAAAAGTGTCAACACTTTCAAAACATCAATTTGAGAAATCCTCAAAAGTGCATTCTAGATACCTAATAACCATCACCAACTACCATAACATTACCTGACGGAATAGTATCCATGCATAGCACGTGTAGTGCATGGTCTCTGTGATTCCTAAAACACGCCATGTGGACTTCAAAAGTTCAAGTATTTCTTCAACTTCCTGTAAAAGAGTAAGTGTGCATAACTACAAGTGGAGTAAACAAGATAATAGGCTATAACTTATGCTACTTCTCCCAAGGGAGGAATCAAAATTTCAGTTCAGAATATGGAAAGTTCAATTCATTTTTTAATATCTACTATGAAACGGAAACCAAAGCATGAAGTAATCCTCACTGGATAACCTAAAATCAGATGACGTGTGTTTAGGATATCTGCAACATTAGCTTTGACTTTTAGTTATAGCTCACCATGAGTTATAGTATTATCCAACACCACAAATCTCTAAAGTCACATAATTGTATTTGAAGGAGTCAATACATATTTTATTTTGAGATCCCAACAATCATATGATATTTGCCTTTTGGCTTTTATTCGAAGCCAACATAAGGAGGGCAAAGCCCCCGAAACACTTAAACTTTTGAACAGTTTGACCTCACTACAACACACATTAGGATATATAAATCTCTTAGAAAAGGACAATAAGCACTAACTTCTGTCAGCTTTCCCTCATCCAAAATGTCAAAGACGCTGAGAAGCAGTTTCTCATATAGCCTGACATTTAGATGATACCCATCTGCCCAGTGGGAAATTTCACCAGTCAAGTCACCACGCGCTGGCCTTTCAGCAAGTGGAATAGCAATCTCCTTAAGGGACCTCAAACATTCCGTCCGCTGTATTTCACCCGCTGAAGTCGCGAGAGACTGAAACAAATTAATATGGACATAGGCAATATCAGAGACATGAAAGCTGCAAATGAGGATGAAGAAGCCTAGTTTGCCAAAGTGCAACTCAAGAAGCTGTTAGGGAAAACTACTTCTCATCAATATCATAATGTCAAAACAGTCATCTACACTCTTAAAAGGAAGAGTGTTAGCAGCATGCAGTAAAAGAAGATTGCAACTATCAAAGTTAGAATTATCAGAATCTATTAGCTATTGCTGTTAGGCCCATGAGGCTCTAGTACATTCAGACCCAATTGAGAATGACAATGGTTCAGAAGTAAATTCCCATTGCACGTTGGTGAAAGCAACACAACATGCATGAACAAAATCTCCCTGAACTGAAAAGTCAATACTAGAACTAGCAAAGTGAGAAAGTTAACATAAGAGATTCCATAAGGAAATAAGGTAAAGACCATTATATGCTTTGGAAAATGAATGATGATGGAAGAATGCAATGGTATCAGCAAGTGAATGTGGATCCGACAAAAAGTGAACCTCAGATTCTTCAATCTTCGCCAGAAGCATCCTAAGCTCACTCGCTTTGCGTCCAGATTCACTAAATCCAACAGCGGCATGATTAAGAAGCCCCTCTTCCAACATGTTTAACTGCACTGACACAAAACTCATATGTTGAAATGTTGAATACAATAGCACTATTGCATCAGATTAACTTATACCCAGACACATGGATAAACAATGGTACCAACATAGATATATTCCAAGCAAGAACTTCAGTAAGGCACGGAAAGGGACAGAGCTTACCTGCCTTTTTTGCCATTTTATATATGCCTTCTTGTCAGAAAATTCTGTACGGGAAATACAGCATAGCAATTCCAGTGGAATTAGCAGGGTGTCCATTCTCTTTCCAACCTTTCCCACAAGTGCATTTAACAGCCCTTGTCTTGTTCTGATGTCCATCGCCTCAGAGATCTGCCCTCACAGTAAAGAGATTAACAACAGATATTTTGTCTTACTCTTAAGTAATGACAAAGCAACAAAAAGGTAGATGATAAAATAAAAAATAAAAAAACAAATGTGTCAAAAGAGACAGAAGTTATGAATCTCTCACAGTACCTCCATCTGTACACGCATGGACTCCAACAAACCAACCAATCCTGGCGCTCTTTGAGATTGGGACACCAAATTTTCACTTCTACTGCGTCCAAGCTTCCTCATCAACCTGGACCTCTTATCCTTCTTTTTCTCTTTAGATGGAACAATAAGGCCTCTGTTTCAGTAATATTATAGACGTGGGCAAAAAAGGCATGATTTTAGGTGGGGTTCAATCAATGTGCCAATTGAAATTGAGCTATATTACCATGAGAGGAAAAGTTATTGCAAAAGAAACAAGATTATTAAAATATACCCTGCTGCCCCAGCACAAGCCAGAAGGATTTCGTAAGCACTTTCACGGAGATCATCATCAGTGATACCTAACAAAGAGAAATTAAAGTTCAGCTATATCATTCAATGCATATGGTTTCCTGCAAATTTAGTACAATAATGCCCTCTAGTCCTGATAATATCAGTCAATGTCTAAGATTTTAAGCAATAGATTATAGCATACCATTATGCATGCAACATTAAATAATTTCCATTTTGGATAAGGCAAAAGAAGCATCACTCCAAGAGCACCAGAACGGTAACAAACTATGCAAAGAAGCATAATTTACAACTAAAATGAGCATGAAACTTAACATTGCAAGGGAACCAGAATATTTTCATATATGTGCATAGTGAAAAATGTAAAGCCTCGAGAGTATAGACAGAAATTGAAACTCCTAAAAAGCTTTTCCCTTCGTAAACACGATATCTCTGCACTTGAAAAGAAGCTCCGCGAAGCTATTAACCCTTTCTCACAACCCACCAGTGAGGAAACCACGTCGCGGAAGTGCAGATCCGCAAGGACAAGAAGAAGAAGAGACAAACAAACTCAGTCATGCTTCTATCTAACATGACCCATCTTTCATCCAGAAAATCTCAATAAAATGTGCCTTGAGAGCCTATCAGATACTCCTATGGAAATTATGCATCTTGCTCATCAGAGTTATCTAAACCCACACAAATTATGAAATTTCAAGGCAAGTAAACTAGAGACATATGCTATTTGAGTTACCCGTCACAAATGGAGGCAACACTGGCACAAGATCCGCTGCATCATTGATACCCCGTCGCGACATTCTACGACTGTCAACTTCCTCAATCTCTTCATCGTCCTCAAAGTCATCAATGTCATCTACAGTGAGTTCTCGTACTCGTGGAGAGTTGAAAGACTCTGCTCTTGATACACTTGATACAACCGGTGACGGAGCAATATCAGGAATGGGAGATGGTGCAGAAGGAATGGGTGGGGGCATGAAAGGAGAGATAGCTGGTGCTGTAAAAGCAGGAACGGGTGGAGGCACCTTTCTCGGAGGTGAACCTGAAGACTCAGGATTTGTAACCAGAAAGAATTCATCACTGGAACCTGTGTTATTCTACAAAAGGGGAGAAAAAGGATAAAGCTTCAAAACCAGATCAGCATAACAAAATCATGATGACAAGATAAAGCTTCACACAAACATACTGAGAGAGAGAGAGAGAGAGAGGTGTGGAGATGAATATGGGTTAGAATCACCCTCAAGCAGGCATCTCTTTGGAAAGGTACATTGTAACAAAAAATAATTATTGAATAGAAGTGGATACAAAATAAAGCTTCATGAATTGAATGGCAAAGTACGTCAACGCAGGACGCCATTGATAAATCACATGTTTGACAGTATGCAGTTACCAATTACCCAACTATCTGCAGCAAAAGCAATTTCTAATAAGTTGAGCAATATAATGACAAATGAACCGCAGGCCATAGCTTACCATATGTGGTAAAGCAGTGTGATCGTGATAGTCTCTGATAGCTTCAGATAGTTCAAGCATTTCGCCTGCATCAACAAAGCGCAATGCAGATAAGAACACTATCAGTGAACTCTTTACCAAAAAAAAAAAAAAACACTATCAGGGAACAATGAACTGCAATGACCTAGAAAGCTAAGCACCTCGTTTAGCACAATTGAGAACATAATCGACACTGACTTGGTCAAGATCCACGTCATCTAATGAAACAGCACCAGGAGGCATTGTAACTTTCTTGATTAAGCTGCCAGAAAGTATGAAGCTGAGAAGAATACGCCTGTCTCGTCGATACCGTTGAAGAAGCTCCAGTGCATTTTCCCTAGATCAACCAAACGAGCAACAATGTCTTTGAAGTCCAAATTTTGGGTAAAATGATAAATTTGGCATCCACTTAAAAAGAACCCGATAAAAAAAGACATGGAGAAGATATAGGGATACATACTCTTCCATGGCAGTTGCAACAGTAATTTAAATTCGAATTCCGCCGAATTTGATCGTTGCTGTAAAATAAATGCACGATCAGATCAAGAATATGCTGCTAACATCTTACATCCATCTACACCCAATTAAATATCATTATCCCTCTGCAAGAATAACGAAGACGGTACGCCGGCAGACTTCTCAAGAACCACAACGAAGCACATCGTAATCACATGAGCAAGAAACGAAACAATCACGACGCACATGGCATTGGCCCAGACGCAACAAACAAACCCCTTTTTGCCCGAAAGATTCCGCCCAGTCGGTGCTTGCCGGTCGATACGACCAACCAGCCCACTCTGTCCCTTCAATGCACTAGCGATCCACAAAATATCCCAAACTTATCACAAACGGGTGCCGTCTCAGCAACCGAACTGCTAAAGGAACTCCATTTACTCTCCTCCACCTAACTACGCTAAGAACCCAACAGAGCTCCTGCTCCCTCAAGTCTAAAGCCGGTCCCAGAAGCCGAGTTCCGCGAGAGCCAGTGAAATCAACGCGACCACGCGAGAAATCAAGTAAAGCCCATCACGAATCTGGCGTCATCACTCGCATCGAGCAGCTAACGAACACTGGACTGAAGACCGGACGATGCGAAAGCAAAAGGGATCGGTTCACGTACCGTTTCGGAGGCCGAATCTGCGAGAGAAGATCCAAGCGAAGACGAGAGTGGGCGGGGGAGAGGCTTCAGAGCAAGGTGAACTTTTTCTGCGGTGAAGAAGCTGAGAACTCTGTGCAAGAGAGAGAGAGATGGGCATGCGAACGTAGGAAGAAGCTCCGCTGCGCTTCACTTCACATCGGAGAGAGCTGATTCGGGTTGCTTCTCTGAGGAAGAAATTTCATGGAGGTTGATGAGGGAAGTCAAATCCGACGAGAGACTGCAGATCTCACACTGCTGTTTTTCTTTTCTTTTCTTCTCTTTTCTTTCTTCTCTTTCTTTTATTTATTTATTTTTTTTTTTTGGGGGGATGAAGTTTTCTTCTCCTATCTAATTTTTATGTTTTACAAAAATATTGCCTTGTAATTCCCGTGAATGGTATCCGTATATTACTTGTGCAATCATTACTCCAAAATATATAGGTGATATTGCCAAATCATCGTTGATTTATTAGTTTTTGGTGTGAGTAGATCAAAAAAGTATGAAATCGCGTTTGCAAATTTGCGAATTTTACACAATGAAAATAATTAGATTCATTGATTATATCACCCTAATGATTGTATCTCAATCAAGTCACTCGATGACAAGTTTTAAAAGTATATTACACGGCATTATATATATATATATGTTACTGTTATGTATTTTAGTAGCTTGTGACAATACTCATTTCAAATTAATATTCATTATTATATCAATTTAGCACAATGAATTTGAATTATATAGGGAGGAGTACATAAAAACAAAGTTTTTATCTTAAATTTGGAATTGTTATTTTGCCTTTTGCTCTTGGACGTAATGGATTTTTTGTTGTCTCTTTCCTTTTTTTTTTTTTTACATTGAATATCCTTTTTTTTCCCTTTTCTCAATTACTGATGCATTATTGCATCTTCAATAGTTTGCCAAAGGGCAAAATCCAATCAAAAACTTTTAATGTTTCTCAATTTGCTACTCGAATTTAGAAATATTGCAACAAAATTATATGATTTGGTTAATTTAGTGAATGCAAATCATAAACTCTGGGTTTGGCATTGTTGGTTAAAGTGCCGAGGATTTCTAGTTTAGAATTTAGTGGTCATCCTTTTAAATCTCATCAACTACATGTAAACTATTCTAAGCCAGAGCCACTTACATGTTGATTTAATCATAAACTCTAGGATTAACACTCTTGATAAGAGTGTTAGGATTTTTAGCTCAAAATCTAGTAATCATTTTTTTGAATCCCATCAACTGCATGCAAACTACTTTAAGTCAGAGCCACCTATATGTTGATTTAGTGAAAAGTCATGTAAATCATAAACTCTGGGGTTGACACAATTGGTTAAGTGTTGAGAATTTCTAGCTTAGAGTCTGATGATCACCATTTTGAATCATATCAATTACGTGTAAACTACTCTAAGTTAGAGCTACCTACATGTTGATTGAAAAACTCTAGGGTTGACATGATTGGTTAGACTGTTAAGGATTTCTAGCTCAAAATCTGGTGATCATCCTTTTGAATCCCATCAATTGCGTGCAAACTACTCTAGGTTAGAGCCACCTATATGGAATAAAACTGTATACATAATTGGGTCATGAGAATTTAAAGCTGTCGGGGCCCTTGCACCCCTGATTTGGATTATAAAACAAATTGTGGTACTGTGATTTCATTTTCTGAGGCAAGTTTTTTATGAGAAACTTACTATGAATAGAACTAACTAGGTTAGTCTAATGTTATTTATGGTTGACCGTTGGATTTATGCAGTCAACCAATGCAAAGACTTAGGATATTCATCTTGATTTTGTATATTATCATATGTAAATGTTCTGGGAAATGGTCTCGGGATTTTTAGCAGAATGATAGTTAAAGAAAAGAATAACTAGAGATGAAACATATATCGGCAATGAGCCTGAAGCTATTCGCTGAGCCTTTTCATTTCAACGATGGAAGTGACAAAAGCGTCAGCAATTTCGTCCTGTAGTAGCAGAATTGCCCAGCAAAACGCAGCATAAATCTGCCCACAAGGCAGAACGTGAGCATGAACCGCCGGTGAACATGAGCCCTGGTAACTTTAGTCGTTCCCCGATCAAGCGTACTGCATTTTCATGAACAAATGAGTCGAGTTCAGTCGAGGCATGAGCCCCTTTATGCCATGTGCAATGCAGAGAGTGTTCCTTGGTCCTTCTTCGTTCATGTTATAATCTGTTGACACGTGAGGATTGCTTTCTATCAGTACTTCGAGCATCTGCTCCTCACCGTGCTACAGAATATGCAAGGTCGTGCATCACATAGTGCAAATGGCATTACCCAGCGTTTCCCCACCATCCTCTTTGACGTATGTAAGAACAACTCTGCTGCTTTGATTCTCTTTGGACTTTCTCCAGATTATGAATATGTAATCTACAATCAATCTAACTTTACAGAAGGCTACTACACAGATAAACTCAAGAGGTCTATATCCATACCATCAAGCCGATGAGTCAATCTAATTCCGTGTGGATTTATAGGGTGTTCAGTTCGCACAGAGGTATTATTACTTGGATCTGAGATTCAAGCATTCTTGAACTATTAGTCAACAGTCTTAAATACAGTATTGGAGCAATGACAATCACGTTAAATGGTGTTTTGTCCGTAAGAGGTTTAGTTTAATTCAAGCTATGTACTTTAACATTAAGTAATGTGTTAAGTAACTTTTATTTCTCATTAATATAATTAATTGTTATGTACTAACTATCATTTGTTAAATACATAATTACCATTTGGATTTCATGTTTTGATATGAACCCGCTGCCCGTTTATGTTCCATTAGGTTTGGACGGGTCGAATAACCTATTATATCGGTCCCCCTTCCCTCCCCAAGCTCGTTCTTAGCTGTCCTCAAAATTTGTACTTTACTCGTAACCTAATGCTCAATTAATAGTAAATTTCTTTTCACCTATTTTTAGTAAACTACTGTATTAATTATAACTTCTCTTTGTACTCCGTAAATGGGTGCAATCGTGATCCCTGATCATTGTAAAGTTGATAATGTTATCGTCAATAACTTTCCTTAAATTTTGATACGACACTACTCAAAGCCGGTATTACAAGTAATCGGTTATACTTTTTAAAGCTAATCAAACAAGCAAATTTTTTTTTTCCATTTCATGTAATGGTCCCCGTTTTCTGCAGGACCGTTCACATAAATGAGGAAAACGGACCAAAAAATGGGCTAATACGATAAAAAAAAATTATAAATCAATACACACATGTCATATTTACTTTTAAATAATTTTTGTTGACAAAAAATCCAGAATTGGTACACCCATGTCACACTGAATTCTCACCAATGTTCGTGATGGGGTCTTATTTTCTTTCTTCTCTGGTAGGGTTATTCATTCATGCGCTAGGAATTTACAGATGATTTTGATTTCAATGTTATAATTCATCAAATAATTAACAATTACATTATTTACATAATGATGAATCCTTTGTATCAAGTGTAATTAACTCGATATACTGCATATATGATATTAAATAAATCAAAATAGTCATCTCAATTGTCGGTTTTCCTTTTTTGGGTTTCTTGGCGAGATATTTCAATATCTTGAGTGAGTTTACACAGGCAATCTTTTTTTCCGGATTTGTTAAATCGTATTGCAGTCAAATTTATTGCCCCAGAAAATCTAGCGAGTGCATTCACCCGAAATACTAGCTAGTAAATGTTTATAAAAATTGAATATCGAGTGGGTAGACATTCAGGTGAAAGTTGCGCAACGAGTCTCGTCAATTTCATCAAACAGGAGCGCCGCCGAGCAACCAACATCCTAAATTTGCAGACGAAGCTGGATGCGAACACGAATTGCTTCGAACAACTGAACCTCGGGCCTCCACAAGTCAAAGCCCAACACATTTCTTGACCCGCCCAACCGATTTCTTGACCTTTTCCCCGGGACGAGAAAATACCGCCGACCCCTGCGCGCGCGCGCGCCACGTAGCAATCAAGGGCGGCACGGCCTCCGCCACGTGTCGCCCTCCGGAAACCTAGAACGATCGGGTCGAGCGCCGCGTGTCCAGTCCGAGCAGGCGTTGTCGTCTAGCGACTCGCGGAGTGGGGGCTTCGCCTCCGTTCGCTGGAACCGCAGAACCAGGTGGGCCCCGAATATGCCCCCACACACTAGGGGTGGGGCCCGCCGTCGGCCAATCAGAGGGCAGTTTTAGATGGAGTCCTCTCAGCCACGAGTCTGCAGCACCGCTTCTCCGCCGCGCAAATCCAAGATATTCTTATTAATTTTGACCGGACTTTTCCGTGTTTATCTCGGTCACATAAAGCCGGAAAATCTAAAGGCTCCCTCCCTCCCCCACTCACCTTCCTCATAAGATGCTATCGAAACTAGGATTATATTCATTTAAATATTCCTCATCGAATAAACTAATTCATTTATTAACTTTACCGTAAGAGAGATACTTAGCCACATGTTCATGCAGAGTCTCGTGTGTCCGTGAATTAGATGTCGCGGGGTGGTCGAGTAGGATAAAGAATGCAAGACGATTGGCAAATTTAGTTATTGGAAATATTCACGGACGAGAAAAATAATATTCAGAGAAAAAAGAGAGAAAAGAGAGGAAATTATAAAGTGCGGAAGCTGAGTACTACAAGTAGCCGCCCCCTCTGCTTCTCCTCAGCTTAAACAGAGAGAAGAGAAGTGCAGAGCAGAGCTTCGTTCGTGGATCTCCATCTTCCATCGCCTCGCGCTTCCCGTCTGGCTCGATTAAGCTTCTCTAGTTCGGGAACCGAGCGTCTTGCTGCTCTCTGTGTTTCTCCTCTGCAAGGTAAGCTTTGGTTTTCTTTGTCTCTCGTTCCTTCTTTCCGTTGTTGAAGGAGCAAGCTAAGGTCGCGTTGTTCGTGATTGTGCCGATTGTTTGTGCGTGCCTTCGACCTCGTGGTTGTTCTGAAGGAGGAAGAATTTTTAATGGAGAACATTGACCTGAGCTTTCGAGGGTTGTTTAGATTAGTTATGAGGGTTTTGGCCAACCGGTTTTATGGAGATCCTGCAAAAGCAACTGAATTCTGATCCTAGGAGTACCCACCATTTCTCATGCTTGTTGCTTTGCTTAACCTGTCATGTATCTGTGCAAAGTTTTTGTTCTTCAGCGAGGTTCGATCGTTTATGTCATTCAATCTTTCGAGAAACATCTTTAGCTTGACGGTTGCATATAGTCAGAACCATGGTGGTGATAACGGATGGTCGAGGGAGAAAAGTAAAAGTTGCAGTTGTGGTTGCGCATAATTGATACGCAGCGCTTCAATTTTGACATGGTGAAAATGTGAAAACTTTAGGCACACAACGAGTTTGAAATAGCTCGTTTTTATTATTACATTTTCGTCAAATGAGCTATGATGGCTTCCATCAACTAATAATTGTATTGGTGAGAGGACGAAAAGTTGCTTGCATCCTGTTTTCTTCTGTGCGGTAGTTAACATGTGTCTCAAATTTAGAGACCTTTTCAATTATGAACTTCACTCTGCAATTTCGTCCAGGCAAAACTGATGGACTGGCATTATGGGAACGGCACCAACGTTCTTGTGGTCCCCAAGGATCAGGAATTCTCAGATCGGCTCCCATCACCGAACAGTTGGCATCATTGGGGATTATATAGCCACCCGACTTTTGGGTCCTCAAACAAATTCCTCGTCACCGATGAGGAAGAAATCAAATTGAATATGATGAGTTGCAGCGAAGCGGAGATGCAACTTTCGCCTTGCAATCGGCGCCATTCTAGCGCGTCCAGCACAAGTGAGGGCTTGTCCAGCGGGGCTTTTCATCGGAACGTTCTTTCAGTCGGCATGCCAGAGTGCCAGCTTGACTTGGCCAAAGCAGATCAGACAGAAGACATTTTCTTGTACAGGCACTCCTTATGGGATTAAGATACTTGATTCGATGCATGTAGGAAACCATGTAGCTCTTCAAATTCTGCCTGGTCTAGTCAATTGCTGTTGATTTTATCAATCTTTAGAAGTTAGAGATGTTGCCATGTAGAAACATTGGACAGTAGTTGTACTTTGGTTGACACTAGATTGTACTTCTATAGACAGAGAACAAGCTAATACACAATCATGAAATAAAAATTGCAACCTTCTCGTGTAATTTACTGTTGACCTGTACAGAGCATAAGGCATTTAAAACTACTTAAATCTCTTTATAGGTGACTTTTACTTATGCGGGCCTTGAATAGCGTCTCCTAATGCTGTTAATTCTTTTACGCAGAAACTCCTTACTGGTAGACTCGCCAGGGAATGAAACTCTTGACAGAGCATATAGCTGGTGTCCTTCATACAACCATGGCATGTTGCCTGCTGATGATTCACGCTTAGAGGTGATGGATTCTCAGAGTATCTCAAGGAACAGTTCCCCTTCAATATCTTTCGAAATTGATCAAGGAGTTAACACGCCACAGTTTGATTGGTGCAACATGGATGACGACAATTTTCAATCAACAAAGGTGAGATTGTCCTCATTTTTTCACTTGGAAGCTATGGCAAAGTCCAAGACTTGCATTTCTTGCTGCTGAATTTCTAAGGTTAATAAATTACAAACTTTTTTCTGGAAGGCTCTGGCTCAGCTGGCGAAAATTCCGTGCCCTTCTGAACAATGTGGAGTGTATCAACCTACGGTTGAGGACACAATGTCAACCGAAGAGTATGTTTTGTGGGAGCTTGAAACGGTGATGGCACAGGTGCATACTCCGAAGCTAAATTTTTTTAATTGTGATCTCTGTCTGTATAATAGTCTATTGATCTTATGAAACAAATATGGACAGTTAAGCGAGAAAATGCGGATATGCTTTCGAGATGCCCTGTATCGCCTTGCTGATAATTCCAAGCAGCACCCTGTTGAAGCAGAAAGTCATGGTGGAAACTCCAGTGCAGAAAGGTCCCCACCGTGGACACTCAGTGCTAAAAGTAGAAGGTATTCTTTTTCCTCTCGAATGCTCTTACATGAGTTGTTGTCTTTCTTTTAGAAGGAAACTGTTTTTTTTTCTTGTTACCCGAGGTGAGTAGATGAAATCTGTTCAACACATATCTTTGACCAGAGAAGCCTCTAAGGATATGTCGATAACCCAATCTCACAAACTGAGTAAGGTTGTCAAAGGCATGATTTGTGTGGAGTTTTGAGCTTTTGTCTTTTTGCCATCGTGACATAGTACCTGGCTTAGTTCATATGACTTTAATAGGAGCAATACTTCTTGAAGTGCTGATTTCCATTGTAATTAGCCAGTAGGATGATATTCAATATCTTGACTTTCAATGTCCCCTGTTATGTGGAAACTTTTGTCAAGAAAAATGATGGCACTGTCATGGTGATATTCCATGCGGCAGTAATTTCTAACTAGGACTCTGATAATTGCAGGTCAAGGAACGTTGCAAAGGAATCAGAGACGAATGTCATCGACCGAGCTATTGCAAATATAATGTTTAACAAGATGGACTTCAATCTACAAGATTCTACCGCCATGGCAGCAGATGGATTCAAGCATGACATCATTGGAGCTTGTGATCCTTACACCGCAAAATGGTCGGATAATTTTGAGGTTCCAGTCTTCGGAGAGGAGTAACCGTTCAACCAACGGTAGACTGGCCTGAGCTCTTCTCGGATGATGCAAATAACCTGGTGAAATCGTGTATGCCAGATATGAAATTGGTTTATTCATAGTTTCAATGATGGCAGATAGGTAGGGACTGGTAAAAGCTAACAGCGGGACAGCAAGTTGCTTTTTGCTTTTTTGGAACTGTATATGTCGAGGTACAATAAACTACCGAGTCTTGCTACAGGCTTTCCTGGGACTAGCAAGTATGTTCCCGGATGAGACGAGTTCCTGCAGATTTTTCAGCATGTCTTTTATGTTTGGTTGTGAAGTAGATCTCAGGCTGAAGGGGCGTCATAATTCCTTTTGGTATCCGGTGCTCCGCTCGCTACTAGAAATTGGATCAATAAAGACAAACTTTTTAGGGATGGTCAGCCAATGCCATCCCTAAAAGTCATTTTTCAGCAACACAAGGAGCACCCTTCTCTAGTCAGCCGGACACTAGCTAGTTCTTAAATTGAGTGGACATGTTTGAAAGTTGACTGGCCCGTCCTTATTGGGTTACCCATCTAACAGAAACAAGTCAAGTGAAAGCCCAACTTCAAATCACATCAGTCATTGTTCCTAACAATCTAGGATGAATGGAGACGGCCTTTTCATCTTTTAACGACGGATTTGCCCATCGCCTGCTGTTATTTTATTTATCACTGGTGTCTGTAAGTATGGTTTCTGCCTGACCTTTTGGCTATCTGCTTATGTTGAGTCTTATTAGTACTCGAATTTTTTATCGGCTCATAAAATGATAACCTCAGAAATGACAAGAAACAGTAAATTCGTTGATTGGGTGAGTGAAACTTCCTTAGATCTTGCTATGCAAATGATGATGATGCTCCACAAGAAGGGGACGTTAGAAATTTGTGATCCATTTTTATAGAATTTCCTGGATTTACTAAACTACAATCTAGAATCCGCCGGATGAAATGTTGGGTACTTAGAGATTGTGGCTAGAAAACGTCCAGCATGTAAGAAGCAACCAAAAAAAAAAAAAAATCTCTAAACAAGTCAGATAATTTGGCCGAAGGCGGTGGATAATGTCGCTAGACTCAGTTGTAATTGGCTATGAAAAGGCTTGCAATTATTCATGGGGCGTGGGGACCGAGCTCATAAATCCACATCCTTAGCTCCTCCTCCATTACTCCTCCATCAACTATATTTGAAAAACTACGTTGTTCAGCTAGTGAAATCATATCTTCCTTTATCCCATAACTTATACCCTTGAAATTATCCTATCTTGTTCCCTCATGCATACTATACAAACTACACCATGCACACGCAACTACACATATTCAAATTACAAACTATCATTGATATCAAAATCATACTTTCACGCAATCAACTTTTCGACAATGGCGCATAGTTACTGATTTGGCAATGGTTTGGCAACTTGTGCGGTATGTTCTTGTTGATCATCTCGAGTCATGGGAACGAGCTTGCGATTGTAGTGTTTTCCGCTGGTGTTACATCCTCAGTTTTGTGGACTACAAAACAAAAGTGCATTTCTCGATTTTTCTGCTTTCTTGATGGAGAAAGAACCCTGTCGCATCTGTTTTTTCTGTGTTGTGGTGGACACTAGAAAGACCATCGGACAACGAGATTCTATGAAGCATTCAATGTCTTAGTGGGCTAGTCTGTACATGTTCATAAGGGCAGATTTCAGTCCCAATGGGACCAGTGATATCTGCCCTTCTTCTAAAAGTCAACTCATTTGTTTGGTAAGCAGAATATGCGAGAATTTGCAACCCAACTGCTATTCAACTTACTCATGATCTTCGCCAAAACGATAAAAAGTAAATAGAAAAATACTCCACTTCACTCAAATTTAAAAAAGAAACAAAGAAAAAGAGAGAAAACCTATATTGATTATTCTTGTGACGTGTGTGGGTCACTAATTTGTTGCACCCACTTATAATTATTGATACAGCAAATTTGTACTGAACGCTATAGAAAAATCAACCGTCACTGAGTAACACTATCAATGATCATACAAACTTCATTATTGTTAATAAGATAAGGAACTGACCCATTATATAGATAATGATTTTAGGAGAGTCGTAGTTGTCTATGAAACATTTGATTAACAAGAGTCGGAAGACCCTCAATATGGTATTTGTGAAAACAAATGGGAAAATGAGGCTCGGGCGATGATCCCCCATTACTCGGCCAAACGGGAAGCATGATGATCTCTGTTTTGCTTCGGTAAGAGTGAGTATAATGCATGTGATGCATCGACCGACTCCGATGCATTAGTAACATCTCGGATTCGGGGTACGTATCCAATGCAATATTCTATTTCACTGTTATGGTCTTCATGTATCATTTATATTGTGATATCCATTGTAGATTTTGGCATGGAATAGCAACAAAATAATACTATTTCCTTTTGGCGACCTCTTGCTGTCTCTTAACTGGATCAACTTCTTTTAGCCGACATAAGATTCATTTGCTATGGGTGTGTTGTAACATCTTTGAGTTTGACATCTCCTTCTTGCTATGCTTTTACCCAGGAAAAAAGTGCGTGAAAAAAAAAGATGGGTCATCATTTGCTTGTTACGTGTTAAGGTCGATAGACAAAAGACATATAAAGAAACGAGAACGGAAAAGAAATCTGCCTTAGTGCAGATTCATTCAAGTCGCGGAGCATCTTCTTTCCAAGTCATGTTTGTATCGTAAGACGGGGAAGAAAAGTCACTTTAGGGCAAACGGGACATCGACTAATGACTAAAAGGGCTTTGCGCATCTTTATTGCCAAGTGCGGACAAATTACGAACTCTCTCTGAATGATCTAGGGGCGAGATTTGCTACAAGGATCCTCGAATGCGAGAGAGGTTAAAATAATCTAGTTATCGAAGTTCTATGCGTGTTATGTGGTCAACAATGCCCGCGGATGATTAAAAACCTATTTCTAGATTAAGGTGCATTGCATTTGTCATGTCATTGAGCATGCTAATAAAATAGTGAAAGTTGACAGTGCTTTCAAGGCATTTGTTATGTTTTACGTTCATAATCACGTCGTGGAAATTTGAAATGTGTGCAGTATATCAAGATAAAACCTTGATAAATGAGTGTAGCGCATGATCCACGTGGAGACGACGGAGAGAGAGATCATGGTACTGTTTGGTGTCAAGTTCAACAGTAACATAACAGAGGAATCGTTTCCATATAAGTACATATCAATTCGACCATTTCTGCATGCCATTCACCACCACCACCACCAACACCGACGAAAATGGCGATCACGCAGTCCCCACAGAAGCAATCCACAGCTGAAGGAGTTGAAGACGATCAAGGTCTGAGCAATGAGTGCAAGGACTTGCTTCTTTCTCTCCCCAAAGAAAAGGGATGGAGAACAAAACATATCTATCTCTTCCAAGGGTTTTGGTGCCAACCCAAGGAAATCCAATCGATATCATCATTCCAGAGACATTTCCAAGCACAGGACAGTGACATAGTCCTCTCCACCATCCCAAAATCGGGCACCACATGGTTGAAGGCGCTCGCGTTTGCCATCGCAAACCGCGAGAAATACCCGATCTCAAAGAAGAGCCATCCTTTGCTCACTTCAAATCCACATGATCTTGTGCCTTTCTTTGAGTATAAGGTCTATGCAAGTAGTGACCTCCCTGATCTCTCAAAATTCCCTGAACCTAGAATCTTCGGTACCCACATCCCGTTTCCGGCACTGGCTGAGCCCATAAAAAACTCCCAATGCAAGATCGTTTATATTTGCAGGAACCCATTTGACACTTTTGTTTCTTCCTGGATGTACCTAAACAAAGTGAAGCCGGACTCAATGCCCATGGTCCAGCTGGAAGAAGCTTTCGAGATGTACTGCAACGGCACCATGGGCTACGGTCCGTTCTGGAACCACATGTTGGGGTACTGGAATGAGAGTTTAAAGAGGCCCGACAAGGTCCTGTTCTTGAAGTATGAAGAGATGAAGGAAGACATCGTGTCACACGTGAAGAAGTTGGCCATCTTTCTTGGGTACCCGTTTTCAGTCCAGGAAGAGAGGGATGGTGTGGTTGAAGATTTAGCTGAGCTGTGTAGCTTTGAGAAGATGAAGGAGCTTGAAGTGAACATATCTGGGAAATCGATCATGAACTTTGAGAACAAGAACTTGTTCAGGAAGGCTGAGATAGGAGACTGGGTCAATTACTTGTCCCCACCAATGGAGGAGCAGCTGTCAAAGGTTTTGGAGGAGAAGCTGAGTGGTGCTGGCTTAACTTTCAAGGCGGCAAAAAGGCCATGAATCAAACTGGTCATCCAACAGTTCACTTTGTGCTTGTATTTTCTTTTGATTTTGTCAAGGTGGATTGCCTTTTGTCATGGCAAGAGAAGAAGATATATCAAGATGACGCATCCGTTCAGCCGATGGCACCGGATGCGTGAATCTGATATGCTAGGTTTCCTAGTTTCTTTTCCTCGGCCATCTGCTGGGTTTTCCACTTGAGTCGTCCAGGTGTCACTGTTAAGGGTATCATATTATGATAATTTGGCTCTTGGGTTATATAATAAAATGAGCAGCATCTATAGATTCATTGTTTTGGTTTTCTTGGAAAAAGAAACCAGTGATCATTAGCCTGGTTTTACATCAATGATTTTATATATTTAGATTTTGTTTCAATATCTCTCTCTCTCTCTCTCTCTCTCTCTCTCTCTACTCTACTCTACTCTACTCTCATGCACAGACTGACATTGCATGGCTCCCGTGAATCATTAGATAAGAGAGAATATTTAGTATACCTGCTCAAAATATTTAGTATACCTGCTCAATGATATGTCTATTAAATAAATACTCTACTAACCTAACGTGGATGTCTAGGCCACTATTTCAAGAGTAAAATACTAAAATCATGAATCGCATTGATTAGCCTTTGTCATTTTGATAGGACTACCGGCGGTGAAATAATTACTAGCTAGCCTTCTCCACTATATATCTCATGTCCTTATTGATCTTGCAAAACGAAATGATCTATTGCAGCTTCCTGAAATGGAAACAGAACTGCTCTTCACACTATCTTCTACTTGTAAAAAAAAGTCCTTCAAAGCATTGATAATAGGAGATGAAGGGGTGGTTCTGTCGCACTTACTGTATAGCACATACTACGTTGGCTCCATGCGATTAGAATTTGCAATTGTCCCACACAAATTAAGCCGACCCATAGCATTGGCGATCACTTCAAATTGCATGTGTGGAACCAAAGAGAAAACGTGAGTTGATGTTTGTCGCATGGACTAAAAAAAAAAAATAGCTAGTTAGGGTGCGTTTGGTAATATTTCTATTTAAAAATTGTTCCAGAGAGCAGAAATAGAAAAATGTGTTTCTGTTCCGAGGAACAATTTTTGAACAAAAAAACGCATTTGGTAAACTTGTTCCGAGAATAAAAAATGAACAGAAACACGTTCGGTAAATTTGTATTTTTTTTATTTCTTTTAATTTTTTTATATTTATATTTATATTTTATTTTTTCCTTTCTTTTTTCTTTTTTTCTTCTTTTGGCCAGTCGCCGGCCTCGGCCATGGCCGACAAGGGCCGGCGAGCTCGAGCTCACCCAGCCTCGCCTTGGCTGGGCGAGCTCAGGCTCACCGGATCTGGGCGAGCCCGAGCTCGCCCAGCTAAGGCGAGTCGAGCCTCGCCAAGAGCCGGTGACACTCGACCTCACCTGGGGCCGGCGACGCCCTAGCGACGCCTCGGCAAGGTCGCCGGCGACGCCTCGGCAAGGTCGCCGGCCCTCGACGGCGTGGCGGACCCTCTTTGGCCGGTCGCCGGCCATGGCCGAGGTCGGTGACCGGCCAAAGAAAAAAGAGAAAGAAAAAAAAAGAGAAGAAAAAGAGAGGAGAGAGAAAATGTGTTTTTAATTTTTGTTCCAAAAACAAGAAACAAATTTTTCTTGTTTCTTATTTCTGTTCCAAAAGTATTCCTAGGAACAAAAAAATAGATTTGGAACAAAAACACAAACAAACGCGTTTCTGTTCTTTTTTTGTTCCCTAGAACAAAAAAACACAAAATCTGTTTATAAACAAAAAAAAAAAAGAACATTAACAAACAGCCCCTTAGGCCCCGTTTGTTTTCGTTTTTTTTTTTTGTTTTTAAACAACTTTTTTGTTTTTTTGTTCCTGGGAACAAAAAAGGAACAGAAACGCATTTGTGTGCGTTTTTGTTCCAAAATTATTTTTTTGTTCCCAAAAACACATCTGGAATAGAAACAAGAAACAATTTTTTTTTTGTTTCTTGTTTCTGGAACAAAATTTAGAAACACTTCTTTTCTTCTTCTTTTTTCTTTCTTTTTTCTTTGGTCGGTCGCCGGCCTCGGCCATGGCCAGCGACTGGCCGTCGAGGGCCGGCGACCTCGCCGAAGCGTCGCCGGCCCCTGGCGAGGCTCAGCCTCGCCCAACTATGGCGAGGCTCGGCCTTGCCGTGGCTGGGTGAGGCCACCGGCCCTCGTCAGCCATGGCCGAGGCCGGCGACCGGCCAAAAGAAGAAAAAAGAAAAAAGAAAAAAGAAAAAAGAAAAAAGAAAAAAGAAAAAAGAAAAAAAGGAAAAATAAATAAGAAAATAAGAAAGAAAATAGAAAAATAAAATAAAAATATTAAAAAATTAAAAGAAATAAAAAAAATTATACAAATTTACCAAACGTGTTTCTGTTTATTTTTTATTCCTAGAACAAGTTTACCAAACGCGTCTTTTTGTTCAAAAATTGTTTCTCGGAACGGAAACACTTTTTTCTATTTCTGTTCTCTGGAACAATTTTTAAACAGAAATGTTACCAAACGCACCCTTAGTCACTTTGTTTGTCTATCATCAATATGAAGAGAGATGTATCACCTCCAAGGAAAGGTGGTTCCGAGACACCCAACATTCTCAATCTATGACGTCCAGTGGTAGGTCTACGGAGGATGACCATAGAACATGCCACAGGGCACTCTTGTGGTATGAGAATGGTAAGAATCGAGGGTTGTTGAGAAAATATTGGGTGGTCCAGGACCGCCACGTCAGTGTGGTCCCGGACCACTCACGCGGCGACACGTGTGAAGGTAGGGGACAAAGGACTGGAACCGGGCCCACCTTTCTGACGCTCTCTCTCCTCTTTCTCTCTTTTGTCCCCTCTCACTCACACGTGTCGCCGCGTGAGTGGTCCGGGACCACGTTGACGTGACGGTCCCGGACCACCCAATATTTTCTCAGGGTTGTTCTTCAGGGTAAATTGCAAAATACTGTATACAGGAGAATGGATGATCCTTTCAGCAAATTACCCTCGTTCTTGGGAAGTCGAGGTTTTGCATAAGGAATTCTGTACATAAAATGTGAAACACATGCTTGATGCACATATGGTGAAAGAATGCCGACTTGTACAAATATTCTCTACAGTCAACGCGGCAAGTAAAACAATCACTTCGCCAAAAATGTGAGGACTCGTTATATCTTTAAGTGGGGTAATATGTGGTTCTCAGTACAAATGCACAAAACGATCTTGTAAGCAGAGTAATCTCTGATACCTTCCACTTGAAAATCTCCCATCTTATATTGCCCATGATTTGCCATAAACCCAGGAGGTGGATTAATTCCAATATGCGCAAATTGGGACCGCAATAACTATTGTGGAAAGGCAGATGGGAATTAGGTGAGAACATAAGAAGTAGCATTGGTTTCACGGGGTCACGAGGTTGCGGCTGGAAAGCTCATTCTTGCTTGTGTCTGCACCTCTCGTTAATATATTTGCCTTCTTCTGAGGACTAGTTGGCTGATCCCGGCATACATGAATCTAGCCACTGATTTATAAAATGAAACTGACCGACCCATCACTCTTGCGGTTGCAAGAAAGATGGTTATAGTATATACTCCAGTGGAGTCAAAACTCCTACTGGGCCTTCTATGACCTGTCTATTTGATATATAGTGAAAGTGTGTTTTACGGATACTTTTTTTTATTTTAACATGACACTGTTTGCAAGTCCAGTGTCCCCAATTGATACAATTTCTTTTTTTACTCTGCAACTGACAATACTCTCTTTTCACCTTACATCGTTGGGATCGGTTCAAGATCTAGGATGACACCTTTTATTAATATCCTAAGACGGAAGGTGGCTCCGTTATAAATGGTCGCTTTTTCTTGTGTGCGGACTTTTCTTTGTCAAGATGTACAAAGACAGGTTGGCCAAGATCAATCAATTCCTTTTAAGAACCTTTAATGTGGTCCCTTGTCTTGGGCCACCATGATAGATACCTCTTGCTTTGACCCTAATAGAGGACCAATTCCTTCTCCACCTCCTCCTCTTCTTCCTCCTTCCTAGTCCGATTCGATCCCATCCAAGAATCAGGAACCGGACCAGAAGGACCAGTTCCCAATTTCTAAAATTAGGGACTAGACCGCCAAATCTTAAGACTAGAGAGACAAAAGAGATAGAGAAGCTAGAGTCATCTTCATTGTCCAGATTTGAACCTGTCCCACCTAACGCATTTTGCCAAAAAAGAATACGGGCCTTCCCCCAATCTTACAATCGAATTCAGAGATGCATGTGAAGCTCGTACCCCAAAAAAGAGAGCATTACCTTGATGAGATGCAAAAAACAGAGCAAAAGAGAGGGATACGACTAAGAGTCAAATGAGAGGGACGCAACTCGCTATCTCAGGCAAGAGAGGGAAAAAGGCACGACTGTGTAACTCACAGTCAAACGAGCCTTGAGAGGCGAGAGGCGAGAAGCGATTAGGGTTTACCTCCGATGAGCTGCTAATTCAAGCGAGAAGAGGGAAAGAGGAGGCATGCATGACTCATGAGGGGCGAATAGGGAAGAGGGGGCGTGAGGCTTGAGTTATAGAGATTATTAGGGTTACATTTAAGAAATAAGAAAAATATTCGATTCGGTGCAGGCCATCTACTAGTTTCCTTCTGGAATCAGCAACCGGATTAAAGATCACCAGTTCTAATTTTATGGAATCGAGAACTAGATTGGTGCCCCTAGAAACATCTAGAATCGGCCGATTCAGTCCAATTCAAGTGATTCCTAGTTCAGTCTGTCCATGCTGCTCACCCTTACTCCTCCTCCTCTCTCTATCTCTCTCTCACACACATGCGTGCGTCTTCATAAGCAAACTAACTGATGACTCATTGGCATCGAAATTCAATCACATGATGCCTGCATCGCATTGGCATTTGAGCGCTAAATCTTCTACTTAGTTGCTGAATATCAGTTAGCCGATAATGATTAGGACAGCTTCTAAGTGTAAACTTTCTGTTTGCTGCATTATGCATTCAAGTATCATGACAAGTCCCATCGTAACATAACTCTCTTAATTATTATAAACCAACCTTGAGTCTTGAGGCATAAGAGCTGACGGGAGAATAACTTGAAGCAATTTCAGGACTTACTCTGATCCTCTGCCGCTATTTCTTGATGAACACTCAAAACGTAGTAACTATACCTATAAATACTTGAAAGAGATTCGGCAACCAACTCCTGTTAAGTAAACGAAATGAAAAATTAGGGAGACATAACTTAAGTTTGATTAAGATAACTTAAACTATTGCTACTTGACTACTTAATTATGGATGTGTCAGAAAATGGAAAGGAATGGGATGATAATTCTGACTAAACTTGCTAAATTCATACGACGTGAATCATGTGATTCGTGTAGTTGGCAAATCAATTGAGCCCACGAAGGAGTTGTTACCCAGTATCATATACTCAAATGTACAAGAATATGTAGAAGATATATGCATAATTCAATGGATGTCCAAATGGCAGAGCAAGTCCCAACTTTTCCAGGAATTTTCAATACCATCTCAACCTTTTAATCCTATAAAAAAGAACACCAACCTTACAATTTTATATTCCATCTATCCCGGATCTTTTGACACCATGTGGGAGAGGGAACGTTCCACTAGATTTCTTTCCAAAATTCAATTTCACTCCTACTTCTACTTTTTGTTTGTTTGTGGGATCTTCTCTCCCTCCTTTATATAGATTACAAATCCGATTATATTTATCTGGCTTCACATCATTACCAAGCAAGATTAAATATTAGAAGCTTTTTCGAATTCATGATATCGAAAATTGCAAAAAGGGTAGACAGAATATAGTTTTTGAAGGGATCCAGCCTTGGGATGGACTTGATACGAGTTCAAAAGGAGAGTATTTATTTTTGTAAATTGGAAACAGATGAAAAGATGAGCATTTTTTATTTTTATTTTTTGATATGTCTTTCCAGGAATTGTCAATCGTGGAGATAAAGCACCAGCTACTCAAAATAGTGGAAAGTGATAACTGGCGGCGCTTATGAACAACAGTTGAAGTTCCACTTTTCTATGTTCTGCCGCCATGGAACACTATCCAGAGGAAGTAGATGAAGTAATTGCTTCACCTCGCAAAGCGAGAGGGTTCCTGGCTCCTCTTCCATGCCTTCACTACAACTTTTGGTTCCCGATCAACCATCCTTCCAATCAAAAGCCCTTGCTCGCCTCCTATAGGAAGTCAAATGAACCTTAACGTTTGAGCAAATATGTTCATCATGCCAATCTAGAATTCGTTTGAGTGCTCCTATAAGAAGAAGCAATATCGCAGGGGTCCCATCCGACTTACTCATTTGCTAATTAAGGCAAACCATCCGGTTCGACCGGGTCACATCAAGCACCATACTGGACAATAAGGTTGTAATCCCTCATGTCGATTTCTTCGCTAGCATAACTTCCATTTGTCTACTTGCACAAATGTCTACTCCAAAACTATATGTACCACATCTCGAAGCTTTCCTCCACAAATTGCCATGAAATGCATAACAATCTTGTCGCTATTTACTTGGTACGGACATGAACGACTCTGATTTAGTCATCTTACAAGCTCATGAAAGACACCCTAAAGCACCATGCTCAGTGCTCGGGACACCGAGATTTTTACAAGGCGAGGTTGAAGAAAGGCGAGAAGCACTTACTCATACTTCTGGATTACCTGAACACACGTGATACGGCGAATTTCACGAGCGGTCTGGGGAAGAGAGGCATTGACTTGATTCTATCTAAGCCACGCGCGAGCTATTCCTTTGTTTTCGCTGGAATTCAAAGTTGCGGTGCACTTATAGCTTGGAGCGCGCGCTAGCGCTTCTGAGACGGAGAGTTGCCATCGAGGGGAGCGGACGGAGGTGGACAGATGGCAAGCAATTCATGGGCATGACAGCGAGCCTGCCCAACCCAATCCAACGGACCCAAAAGGGCCCGAATATCAATATGGGCGGGTCTGAGATATGAAATTTACTCGAAAGCCTGGCCAAGCACGAATATGCCTGATCCAGCCCTACTTAATCCGAATCAAAAGGTGTGTGCAACCACGGAACCTGCTCGAGTACATGAGAAGGGAATCATCGCGCCAGCCATTAAATGCCAACCAGCTGTCCAATCGTGCTACCCTACCCACATGGAATAAAATATTTGGCATTTGTCATACTGTTAAGGGGCAGAACATTGATTGGAGTCAAATAATGAGCCTGCAGAGATCAAGTCGCGACAAAAACAATGAAAAACCGACCCTCGCTAGCAGCAAAAATATAAGTGCTTCACTTTCGCGTGCTTGCTTCTATTCGTACTCAGACACCAAGCCCTGCGGTACCACCACCATGGCGCACCGGCAACTTTCTTCGCAGCCCGCCATCGTAAGTACCGATGAACATGACCAAGAGGCCATTGATGAACTAATTGCTTCGCTTCCCATAACCAAAGGCTTGGTTCGTCCTGTCCATCACCTTTACCAAAACTTTTGGTGCCCGATCCACATGCTTCCCAACGTGATCGCGTTCCAGCGGCACTTCAAAGCCAAAGACAAGGACATTGTCCTGGTCTCTCAGCCCAAATCGGGAACCACCTGGCTAAAGGCCTTAGCGTTCTCCGTCATTAATCGCTCCCGCTTTGACATCTCCAACACGCCCTTGCTCACTTCTAACCCCCATGAAGTCATTCCTTTCATCGAGAATAAGCTGTGGCCCGACCTTGATGGCCTAGCAGAGCTGAGGCTCTTCCCGACGCACATCCCTTACCCATCCTTGCCGAAGAGCATCAAGCGGTCGGATTGCCGAATCATTTACATCTGTCGAAACCCATTGGACATCGTGGTTTCCTCTTGGCACTTCTTCATTGAGAAGGCGCGGTCGGAGGACCAGCCATATTGGTCCTTGGAAGAGCATTTCGAGACCTTTTGCCAAGGACAAATCTTGTTTGGGCCCTTTTGGGATCACATCACGGGGTACTGGAAAGAGAGCTTGGAGAGGCCACGCAAGGTGTTGTTCCTCAAGTATGAAGACTTGAAGGAAGACATTGGAGGACAGCTGAAGAAGGTGGCCGAGTTTGTGGGGCTTCCCTTCACTGAGGAGGAAGAAGAGGGAGGTGTGATAAAAGAGATAGCTAACTTGTGTAGCTTGAAGACCCTGAAGGACCTGGAGGTCAATAAATCAGGCAAATTACTGGGTGGAATTGTTGAGAAGAGGAGCTTTTTTAGGAAAGGGGAGGTGGGTGATTGGCTCAACCATCTCACTCCTTCCATGGTGGATCGCCTCAATAGCATCATCCAAGAAAAGATGAGGCCCTTTGGGTTGGAATTCAAAATGTGTTGAGGGTTAAATCCATTCACTTTCTCCACATGTGTCATTAGAAAAAAGTGAAATTAATAATGGAAGGATCTGCAGTCCTCCTTATTGGTGCAGTGTAGAGAACTCAAGAATCCTCGACTTCTCTAATACTATAAACTACTACTATCCTATGCTAGTCACATGTGTTGTCTACGTGTTTTGTCAATTAGAGATCAAGTATTCATAAATTTACTATTAATTCATCAAATTTTCAAAAAGTAATCCTAAATTATTCGTATGATTTCTCATATGTGTACCTATTATTGACACCTAAATTTTACTATTTTATTTATGACTCAATCGCATACAAAATTAGGAATTAGTTGCTAAAATAAGAAAGGAAAAAGAGAGAGTAAAGAGTAAGGTAAATAACTTTCATTAAAATGCATCGTGTATGTTTTCATTAAAATCCAGTATGCATAGACATTAGGAGCATTTACATAATTATCACTAATTATTAAATCTAAAAATGTAAAAAAAAAATTATTATTATTATTTTTCTTTAAAGGTCAAATATTAAGAGAGAGAGAGAGAGAGAGCGGACCGGGCTTGGTCCGGTCCTTCTCTTTTCTACTCTCCTCTGTATGTCTTTTCGCTTGGGCCAAGCCCAGCTTCATTTACTTTTCTCTAAGCCCAGCCCGTGTGCTGGTCTTCTTCTTCCTCATGCCGGTCACGCTCTGCAAAAAGAGAAGAGTACAGGTCAGAGAGAGGGAACAAATGGCGAGCGGCAGAGGGCAGCACGATCCGCGTGTCGGAGCCAGACCGACCAACGAGCTGGTGATGGCAGAAGCCATGCACACTGGCCGATGCCATCAAAAGGGGAGCTCGGGAGAGTTTTGAGCGAGTGAGAGGGAGCCGCGAGAGAGGAGAGGAGTCAAGACGGTGAAAGCTGAGACTGAACGACGAGCGAGAGGGAGCCTCAACTGACCACTTGGCCACACGCGAGCTCCGTCCAACGACCCCTCCTGGTAGAAGTCCTCAAGCCCAAACTAGTAAGCTTCCGTTTTTGCCTTTGTTTGCTGCCCTTCTTGGGTACGCCGGGCTGGGGTTTGTGGCCATTCGGCTCACACGAACTACGGCCCCCGTAGGTCTTTAGCTAAGTCGCTGGGCGTTGTTGGATGGTTGCTGAGAATCCCGGCCCCGTTTCGAGTCCCGATTGAGTCGGAAACCCTTCGCTCGATGTCGCACGCCACCCGCTCGATGAAATGCTTCAAACCGAGATCTAGTTTTGCTTTTGCCCTTTTTGGCCAAAACTGAATGTCCACAGGTTGATTTGTTCTGTTGAGATGTCGTTTTTGTGATTAGCACTCCCCAGGCGTTGGTCGTTCGGTCGTTTCGCTGCCACCGCCCCCGTCATCGTTTACATTGTTTTGTGTTTCATGCTTTATGGCCGACAATAGCCGTCCGATGACAAAAGGAAATCGACGGGGAGGTCGGCCGACGAGTGGTGGTCGGGATGTACGACCGGTGAACGGTAGTAGCTCGGCAACCGCTTGAGATTTGGACGAGGTTTCTCTAGAAAAGTAGGAGCTTCGGTGAGGGCGGGAGATGGTTGAGGAAGAAGATGGGCAAAGGGACAAATAAAAAACAAAAGAAAACGCAAGAGAAATAAAAGTGCAGCAAAAAGTGAAAAAAAGAGGGAGAGAGAGAGAGAGAGAGAGAAAAAGAAAGCAAATGTTGGCTTCCGGTGTGCAGAGGAGTCGTCGAGGGGGAAGTTGCAGTAGAAAAGACAAAATAAGGAAAAGACAAAAAAATAATTAAAAAATTTAATTTAAAAATAATTAAAATTTTTAATTAAAAAATATTATTAATATTAAAAAAATATATAGGTTTTCTAAAATAGGTTTTGTCTTTTTTTAGGGTAAGTTCGGGTCGTTGCCAGACTCATTGTGGCGCACATTCCTTACTTATCAATGTCGGAGATTGTCAAGCAATTGTACTCCGAGATTATCTATCACAACCTATTGCACATTCCTTATTTATACGAGTTAGTTACACCTTTATTTTTTTGTTAAGTTTTCCCAATACAAAAGTTGTCAAATTGAAAAAGACAAAAAACAAATACATCAAATAAATTGATCATTTCTAAAAACCAATAACAAATTTAATGGATTGCTAACCCAGCAAACAAAATGTGATAAATAAATAGAAAAAAAGTTGTTATATAAAATAAAAGTACACGCTCATAAATAATTTAAATAAGAATTAGTAATACAAAATTAGTTGGTAATTCGATCCTCTAACTTTAATAAATGACCCAGATTTTTGTAGCTGGCTAGCTCCAACGAATGGTGGCTTCTCATTATGAGAATCAAGAAATGAGAGACACCATTATGTGCCTAGGTTTATGCACGTTTGAGATTTGCTTGGAATTAGCGAGAAGGTCACCGATGCACCAATTGTGTGGTGTTGTTACTAAGACGTGGAATGTTGAATGCCAACTCAAAAAAAATCCAATCAGGTACTCAATTCCTTGGATATTATGGCCGGTACACAGGAGATTAATATGTTGCGGTTTATTCTACATTGATTATAGAAGGGGTTGGTGGTTGGTTTCCAAGGATTTGGTAACCATTTTATTTTTAGAATAATTTCTACTCAAAAATAATTTTTCCTAATCTATTCCTAGACGAGTTTCTAAGCATTCGAAAGCATTTGGTAACTGCACAAAATTTCTATTTCTGGAATAGAATGCTTTTGATATGAGTCTCAATTTTTTTATGACTTAAGATTCTTTTAATTTTTTGATAATTTTATTCTTTTTATCTTTTTTATCTTTTCTTCTTCTTCTTTTTTCCCTCTATCCGATCGCCAAGCTCAAAGGAGCCTCGCCAACTAGGCAAGGTCGAGCCTTAATAATTTTATTACATGTTTCACTATTTTTCTTCTTTTTCTTTTCTTTTTTCCTTTTCTTCTTCATCTTTTACCTCTAGTTAGTTGCCAGCCTCAGGCCTCAGGGGAGCCTCGTTGATTGGGTGAGGCTCGACCTCGCCTAGATCTGGTGAGGCCGAGCGTCGCCTAGCCACCAATAAGGGTTGGCCTCGCCTAATCTGCGCGAGGTCAACCTTGCAATGGCTATGCGAGGTTAGTCACTAGTCATCATTGTGGCTAGGTATGTGAGGTTGAGTCTCGCCGTGAGCTCAAAAGCCTTCGACGAGGTCGCTGGACCTCGTCTAGCTAATGGCCAACCATCGTCGCAATTGACGACCAACTAGAGGAATAAGAAGAGGAAGAAAAAAAGAAAGAAAAGAAAAGAGAGAAAAAAAAAATGTTTTGGGTTTGATTCTTAAGTTGTTCTCGAGAATTAAGAAGTAACTTGTTTTCTACTTCTTGAATTTATTCCAAACCTATTTCCATGAACAAATTTATTCTTAAGAACAAAAACTTTACCAAACGGATTTCTATTTTTTTCTTTATTTCGGGGAATAAAAGAACATAATTAGATGCAGTTTGGTCGGTTACCAAACATGCCCTGAATGTGAGGGACATCCTTCGAGCTAGCTTTTACGATGAGACTTTCCTTCACACTTATAAATCAACAATCAATCCATTTTATCACCAATGTAGGATAAACTCAAATAATCTCCCTCTCATACATCGGGCTTAGATTGAGGCCAAGTCCAGACATATTGGTAATACGATTTTGATACTAGTGTTAGGTGGTCTTGGGAGCCAACACAATGAACATGATTTACATGAACTTGGTGCATTTGTGCCCACCCTATATCAATTATTAGATCACATGGATCTCATGAGAAGCCAACCACGTCTGCAAATGCCATGTGAATGACGGAAGGTGAGCAGGAGGCCATTGATGAGCTGATTGCTTCACTTCCCCAATGCAAAGTTCAGAATTTTCCTCCTCATTGGCTTTACCAAAACTTTTGGTGCCCGATCGTTGTGCTTCCTTACGTGGTCGCATTCTAGAGGCATTTTGAGGCCAGAGACAAGGAAATTGATTTGGCCTCTAAGTGTACAGAAGGATTGGTATGAATAACTAAAGAACCAACAAACAAGTGAAAGTTCGATTTAATAAGTACAAACTTGCACATTCTCCTAACCTTCAATAGGAACTAAAATAAACTTAAAAGTTTAAGCAAATATGACCATCAAATGAGTCTAGAATCTTGTTCAAGCGTTCCCAAAAGAACAGGTAACATCAGAGTGGTCCCATCTGGCTTACTGATTTGCTAATTAAGGCAAAAAATCCGGTCCTACCATAGATTAATAATACTTCTACTTTGGATGTAATGTATGGCTATCGTCGCTTTTTGATATGGACCCACCCATGGAACGTGCCCACGTTTTATGCACTTCCACTTGGGGTCTGCGATAAGGTTTTAATGCGCCAAATGTATGGTCCCCTTGCAAAGACATGACAGTGCGATACCAGCTGGCTTTTAATAGTCCTGTCCTAGCCACTGGTTGGCTTTTTGACAGGTGATGGATCCCAATTCCAGTCTTGGCGACATCGAGACCCATGCAATGATCAGCTGAGTTGTGGCAATTACGCTCGAGGTCCCTCCAATTGACAATGATATGTCTGTGTGTATTACTACAGAATCGGGAAAGGAGATATCATGAACGTCGAAGATATAAATTTGGAGCATATTGTGGATTTTATTAGTCGGGTTGATGTAAAAATCGCTCAGTAACTAAAGATTGCGTTAAAAAATTTTCTAGAGAGCAATGTCAAAGAAAAAACTATTTTATGGAAACTGAAGTAAGATTTCTCACAACACTACTGAAACGAAAAATAAATTGTGATAAAGCTCAAGAAAGAAAATTTCAGATAAAATACGATGTTGGTTATGTCCTGAATGTTTATTGTAAGTGCGATTTTAGTGATTTTAGCTCACATATGTGGAGAGCTGAAGGTAAAGGATGTGCTAAGTTTGCCATGGACATGTAAAGGCATGTATGAGTTTTAAGACATGTTTTGTAACCGTGGATATGTTTGGCAAAAATGAAATTCCATGAGAACAATGATCAATGGTCAGATTTTGCATCTGGCATCTTCTCTTCCATAAGGATACGTGTCACATATGCACAAAGGCGCGAGACATGCGCGCATGCACAAAGGCGCGCAGTGCACGCTGACCACCTTCGCAGCGCGCAACTGCGCGTGGTCCCATCAGATCTATTGATTTGCTAATTAAGGCAAACAATCCGGTCCTAACATCGCTTAACAATAATTCTACTTGTCAAATACAACAATTGCTTGTAATCAACAAAGATATTTCTACTTACTAAAAGAAAAAGGGAAAATTTCAAAAATGGATTTGAAGCTCCCTAATTTTCTCAAATAATGATCTAAAGCGGACTTTATTTCAATTAACGATCAAAAATGGCTTTGGTTGTTTTAAACAAAGGCCTAAAGTAACATTGATTTTTTTCAAATAAGAGCTTGACCTTGCTGGTCACTGGTTGACTAAATTTTCCGACTGGTCAATGATGTTTTCGTCCAAATTTTCTTTACTTTTTCCTCTTTTCTTCTTTTTTCTTTCTTGATGTCAGGCGGCCGCTAGCAATGGCCGGTGAGGGCCCACAAGCCCTCGCCTGCCCTTGGCAAGGGTTCGTCGGGCGTTGACGAGGGTTGTCGAGCCCTTGCCAGATCTATCGAGGGTCAGCCTTGCTTAAGGCCAACGAGGGCCGACCTCGCGGATGGCCGCGAGGGGCGGCCTCCCCAGGGCGAGGTTGCCTTGCCTAGGTGAGGCCGTCCCTCACCTGTGACTAGCATGGGTGGCCCTCATTGATGAGGGCGATCCTTGCCCAACCCTTTGTGGGCATTGTCAACAACCGACCAACCATTGGCAAAGAGGAACAAGAAAAAATGACAAATGATAAAAATACCATTGACCGTTAGAAAGTCAAGCCCTTATTTAAAATGGACATAACCATTTCAGGCATTTATTTGAAATAGACATAATCACTTCAGGCTCTTATTTGAAACAATATCCACTTCATGCCTTTATTTGAAAAAGTAATGACACTTCAGGTCTTTATTTTAAATAAGGTTTATTTCGAGTCCTTATTTGAGAAAATGAAAGCATTTCAGGCCCTTTTTTGGAATTTTCCTAAAGAAAAATGTGCTCAATTGAATGTAATTCATTGTATCGCTTGACTTATAGTAGAATAATTTATTGCTATCCTCATAAACGTAAGTCATACTTATTGAACCACATACATCTGGAATTTGATTTTGATTTTTTTCTATTTTACTGTTCGATCGCTTACTTTTGCAATATTAATAATGGAATTATGCGAGTTAAAATTTTATTCTTTATTAACTTGCATATAATTGACTGGAGCGGTAAGTTGTCAATCATTTTTTTAAAATTTATGCACAATATTTCAAATTCACTATCGGTGATTCAAATTTACCTTGCATGGAACGAATTTCTGTTTTGTGGCAAACCCAATGTTAGAAATGTGCACTACAATGTCAAAAATGTGTTTGGTGCGCTTTTTGACGTTACCTAAGCCGACAAGAGTGTTTTATTTATCACCGTGTAATAAATGAACTGGGATTAGTTGGGAGGGTTTGTGATCATCCTTTGCATGTATAAAGCAGTGACCAAAAAAAAATTTGAAAAACTACCACTCGACTAGCGACAAAAAGATTGGTGCTTCACATTCATCTGCTTGTATCGATTTTTGCTCAAACATCGATGGCACGCCAGTAACTTCCTTCGCTGTCCGCCATCTTAGGTAGTGAAGAACACGAGCAGGAGGCCATTGATGAGCTTATTGCTTCGCTTGCCCAGGAGAAAGTTCTTAATCTTCCTCCTCATTGCCTTCACCAAAACTTTTGGTGTCCAATCGTTGTGCTTCCTTACGTGATCGCATTCTAGAGGCACTTTAAGGCCAAAGACAAGGAAATTATTATGGCCTCTAATCCCAAATTGAGAACCACCTGGATTATAAAAAGGACCCATAGTCGGTTTATAAATGTGGAGGAAAATCTCATTTTAAAAAGAAAAGTCTCATATTTGAACTAATTTTTTAGATGAAATTTTTCTTCACACTTATAAACTGACAACTAGCTCAGCTCATTCCAACTTAGGTAATTTGTGACCTCAAAGGGACGAGATATTCTGGTGCATGATAGCGTAGAACCTCCAGTATTAGGTAATATGTGACCTCAAAGCACCCAAAAAAGGGAAAAAACCATTATGATCCAACTTATCTGTCCTCTATTTGAAACTTTTTCCCTCAGACATCAAAATCGACAGCCAACCATCTGGCATCTGCTCTTCCATGCGCTCATCCAGAAAATAGATAAATAAAAAAAATCAGAAAGTCTTTTTATCGGTTATGATGGTAGCCTATATCCGGTAGTGCAAACTACTACAGTTTTACACTTGATATGAGCATTCGAGGGCACATTCTCTTTTCTCGTTCATTTAGCGGCGCACGTTCAACAATTCTAAATATCATCCATAGAGATATGAAACACTTTTACCATTGCTTTTAACAAAAAGATCCAGCAAACAATAACTAGCACCGGCAGCGACAAAACCAATCAAGCCTATTCCAATTTACAGAAACCTTATATGGCAAACCCTGTTCCTGTGTCCCAAACCCTTGAGTACAAAGATATCATTTGATCTAACCAACAGCGGCAGGAGCAAAAGATAATCCCCCTTTTGGTAATCCATGTCAACTATTTATTCTAACATGATGATTCATCAAGGACTGGAATATAAATTTTGAAATTTGTGGATCAAAAAGGGAGATTTAGTCACTAAATTGCGTACGGAGGGATTGGTATGAATAATTAAAGAACCAACAAACAAGTGAAAGTTCAATTTTTTTTTTTTTTGACAAGAGTGAAAGTTCAATTTAATAAGCACAAACTCGAGCATTCTCCTGACCTCCAACAGAAACTAAAATGAAGCAATGGGAGAGGGGGGGGGGTGTTGGAGGTGGAGGAAGTGTAGGACCGAGGGAGAGGGCGAGAGTGACGGTGAAGATGGAGGTGAGGTTGAGCGAGCTTGCGGCAGACGTCAATGGGAGCAGGAGCCTAGCCAGCGACGTCGGCCCATATATTATCCATATAATGATATGTCATATCTGCATACCAACCAATATGCCAGCCGGCTGTCCAGTTGTCATACCCCACAAGAGTCACATGAGTATAGGCAGCCTTTAAGAGGCAATACATCGATTGCAGTCAAATAATGGGCCGTGGATATAAATGACCTAGATTTTTGTGGAAATGATTCAATGAGCAAGAGGCCTCGATTATCCTATTACTGAAAGAGTAAACAAGTATTCGAAATGACATGCATAACAATTTCGTCACAATTCACTTGATATGGACATAGAGTACTACGTATCAAACCAAGCTCTTGTAAACTTATGAAAGAAACTCAGAACACCATGCTCTCTTGCCCAAAGAGGAAGAAGCAAAAATATTCATGCTCGAGATATCGAGATTTTCATAATGAGAGATTGAAGGAAAAAGAGCAGCATTCAGGGTGTGCTTGATAATCATTCTATTCCCAGAAATAATTTCTAAATAGAAATGATTTTATTTTATTTTATTCTCAGGAATAATTTCTAAACATTTGAAGGCATTTTGTAACTGCTCAAAATTTCTATTTCTGGAATAGAATTGCGTTTGGCACTGTCATCAATCTTTTAATTTTTTTATAATTTTGTTACTTTTTTTTATTGGCTTGATTTTAGAATTGTTCTCAGGAATAAAGAAGCAATTTTTTTTTGGTAAAATAAAAAGCAATTTATTTTACTCCTTGATTCTGTCCTAATCTCGAGAATAAAAAATTTACTAAATAGATTTTTGTTCGAAATCTATTTCCCAAAATAAAATAATAGAATTAGTTACTATTTGACAAGTTGCCAAGCGTGCCCTTATTTTCACCCAATCCAACAAACCTTAATGTGCCCGAATATCAATTTGGTCAGGTCTGAGATAGGAAATTTACTCTAAAAGCTTGGGCGCCTGATCTAGCCTCACGTAAACCAAATCAAAGGTGCATGCTATTATATAAAAGAGAAATGATTGGATAGTCTTTAATTTATTTTGAGAATAATAATTTGCTCTAGATCATAAAAAGAATTAAATAATTTATAATTATATATTATTGTGAAGTCCACTTTTTTTAGAATTTGTGATTTACAATAAGTTGTTATACTCGTAATAGTAAAAAATTATTATGCTAGTAAAGTCCTATACTGAACTATATGCCCAAGGATATCAGATTTAAGATGCACTTGGGGTCCACGAAAAAGGAATCGTCGTACCAACCATTATGCCAGCCGGCTGTCCAGTCGTCATACCCCAGAAGAGTCGCATGAGTATAGACAGCCTTTATAGGCCGTGGAGATAAAGTCGGAGCAAAACAATGAAAAACCCACACTCGCTAGCAAGGGAAAGGTAAGTGCTTCACTTTCATGTGCTTATTTCGATTCGTACTCAAAACAACAAGCCTAGCGGAACCACCACCATGGCACACCAGCAACTTTGTTCGCAGTCCGCCAAAGCAGGTACTGAAGAGCATGATCGGAAGGAGATTGATGAACTCATTGTTTCACTTCCCCAAAGGAAAGGCGCGGTTCGTCCTTTCCAGTGCCTTTACCAAAACTTTTGGTGCCCCATCTTCATGCTTCCCAACGTGATCACGTTTCAACGGCACTTTGAAGCCAAACACAAGGATATTGTTTTGGCCTCTCAGCCCAAATCAGGGACCACCTGGCTAAAGGCCCTAGTGTTCTCCGTCATTAACCGCTCCCGCTTCGGCATCTCCAACACGCCCTTGCTCACTTTGAACCCCCATGAACTCGTTCCATTCTTCGAGTTCCAGCTGTATGGAAGTAAACTGAGGCCCAACCTTGATGGCCTGGCAGAGCCGAGGCTCTTCGCGACGCACATCCCTTACCCATCCTTGCCGGAGTGCATCAAGCGGTCTGACTGCCGAATCATTTACATTTGCCGAAACCCGTTGGACACCGTGGTTTCCTCTTGGCACTTTTTCCTTGAGAAGGCGCGATTAGAAGACCAGCCAGAGTGGTCATTAGAAGAGCATTTCGAGACCTATTGTCAAGGGACAATCTCGTTCGGGCCCTTTTGGGATCACATGATTGGGTATTGGAAGGTGAGCTTGGAGTGGCCATCCAAGGTGTTGTTCCTCAAGTATGAGGACCTGAAGGAGGATACTGTAGTACACCTGAAGAGGGTGGCCGAGTTTGTGGGTCTTCCCTTTACTGAGGAGGAAGAGGAGACGGGTGTGATTGAAGAGATAGTCAAAATGTGTAGCTTGAAGACCCTAAAGGACCTAGAGGTCAACAAATCCGGCAAAGTAGCCTTGACGATCGAGTTCGAGAAGAGAAGCTTTTTTAGGAAAGGGGAGGTGGGTGATTGGGTTAACCATCTAACTCCTTCCATGGTGGATCGCCTCAATAGCATCATCCAAGAAAAGATGAGCCCCTTTGGGTTGGAATTCAAAACGTGTTGAGCATTAAATACTTTCACTTTCTCTACTTGTGTCACTAGAAATAAGTGAAATTAATAATGGATCTACAATTTTCCTTATTGGTGTAGTATAGAGAACTCAAGAATCCTTGACTTCTTTGTCGCAAGAGACGAAACAAGTATTTGATGCTGGTCAGGTGTGAAGAAAAAAAAGAAGCATTGGTAGCATCGGTAGACTACGTTTGATGCCGTAAACTATTCCTCTCCTATAATAGTTGCATGTATTGTCTACACGTTTAGTCCATTAGAGATCATGTATTCACAAATTTACTATTAATTCATCAGCTTTTCAAAAAAGTAATCCAATATTATTCGTGGTCTCGTATGATTTCTCATACACACACAAATACTAATCCATCTTTTTGTTTCTCCTTAATCTTCGATTAATTCATTATCTCCTAAATCATAAGCAAAGGATCAAACAATTCCCCTTATTTCTTTTTTGATCTAAAGTTTGAATTATATCGGGCTACTTCTTTCAAGGAAGGTAGAAGTTCAATGACAAAATAAGTAACTGCGCTATTGCTTTGCACTTTCATTTAATAACAAGAAGGCATTTTTCACATCATGATGATTTACATTCGCACATCACCTTGTGCATGATTCCACGACACGTGCTTCAATGAGAATTGCATACTCTCTTTCTCTATCTCATGTAAGCAACAAGATGGTGCTCTGATAGGGTTCAACTGTTCAGACTATTATTAGGTTTTTTCGCTTTATTGGAGTTACCTACTTACATTTGTCTGACTTACCAAACCACTAAATTTAGCAACTCTATTTAGAATTGTCGACTTTTATTGGAGCTGTTACCCACTTTTATTCTGATTAAGTGACTAATAAGTTTTGCAGTATCAGTTCTTATTTGAGCTAGTTACTGTCATTTGTTTGGTTTGTTTAAATTATCATTTTTTTTTCTTATTTTTGACCAAAACATCTCTTATCATTTATAAATTTCTATTCACCATTTTCACCAACATTTGCTACTAACATGAGAATATCAATTTGTATTTAAGTGGTTAACTACTTAAAAAGAAAAAGGAAAGAAAAGAAAGAAAAAGAAAAGAAAATGATAAAAAAAAATTCAGAAAATTAAAAAAATTCGTCAAAACTGTCAATGTCAATGATTTCTAATCAAAGTTGATCGGAATGACTATTAACAAATTATTAAAAAGTTTATGATTAAATTAATAAAATTGAAATGCACAAGACTGAATTGGTAAATTGTCAAAAAGTCTATGACTAAATTGACACAACTGGAAAATTTAAAATTGAATTGGCCATTGTATAATAGGTTTATAATTTTTTTAGACAATTTTCCCTACATAAAATGATTACAATCTGAACTGAATGTCGCAAAATCATCTAAGGGAACCTATTTCATAATTATCGATTTCTTGTGAATTCCCTAACCTAATGTGGATGGCCTGCTTTGGTCATAGGTGAGATAGGGACTAACTTCGACCCAAGAAAGGTAGCTCATGGTATGTACCGCCCCATCAATATACAAAATGATCGGAAATTCTGGGGTCCCAATCAAATCCCATTATATATCTTAATGATGAGAAATCTACGTTACAAGGGACGAGTTATTCTGGTGCATGATAGCTCAGAACCTCCAGTATTAGGTAATTTGTGACCTCAAAGCACCCAAATAACGGAAAAAATCATTATGATCCAACTTATCTGTCCTCTATTTGAAACTCTCTCCCTCAGACATCAAAATCGACAGCCAACCATCTGGCATCTGCTCTCCCGTGCGCTCATCCAGAAAATAGATAACTGAGAAAAAAAAAATCCAAAAGACTTTATCGGTCATGATGGTAGCCTATATCCGTTAGTGCAAACTACTACAGTTTTAAACTTGACATAATCATTCGAGGGCGCATTCTCTTTTCTCGTTCATTTAGTGGCACACGTTCAACAATTCTAAATATCATCCATAGAGATATGAAACACTTTTACCATTGCTTTTAACAAAAGGATCCAGCAAACAATAACTAGCACCGGCAGCAACAAAACCAATCAAGCCTATTCCAATTTACGGAAACCTTATACGGCAAACCCTGTTCCTGTGTCCCAAACCCTTGAGTACAAAGATATCATTTGATCTAACCAACAGCGGCAGGAGCAAAAGATAATCCCCTTTTGGTAATCCATGTCAACTATTTATTCTAACATGATGATTCATCAAGGACTGGAATATAAATTTTGAAATTTGTGGATTAGAAAGGGAGATTTAGTCACTAAATTGCGTACGGAGGGATTGGTATGAATAATTAAAGAACCAACAAAAAGGTGAAAGTTCAAATTTTTTTTTTTTTTTTGACAAGAGTGAAAGTTCAATTTAATAAGCACAAACTCGAGCATTCTCCTGACCTCCAACAGAAACTAAAATGAACTATAAAAGTTTAAGCAAATGTGACCATCAAATGGGTCTAGAATCTTGTTCTAGCTCTCCCAAAAGAACGGGCAACATCAAAGGGGTCCCATCTGGCTTACTGACTTGCTAATTAAGGCAAACAATCCGGTGCTACCATAGATTAACAAACAATCCGGTCCTAACATAGATTAACAATACTTCTACTTTTGGATCCAATGTATGGCTATGGTCGCTTTTTGATATAGACCCACCCATGGAAGGTGCCCACGTTTTATGCACTTCTACTTGGGGTCTGCGACAAGGCTTTAATGCGCCAACTGTGTAGTCCCCTTGCAAAGACATGAAGGTGCAGTACCAGCTGGCTTTTAATCGTCCTGTCCTAGCCACTGGTTAGCTTTTTGACAGGTAATGGATCCCTATACCAGTCTTGGTGAACATCGAGACCCATGCAAAGATCAGCTGAGCTGTGGCAATCACGCTCAAGGTCCATCCAATTGACAATGATATGTCTATGTGTTTTGATTTCGTTGCCTGATATCCTACAGAATCGGGAAAGAAGATATCATGAACGTGGAAGATATAAATTTAGAGCATAATGCGGATTTTATTAGTTGGATTGATGCAAAAATCACTCAGTCACCAATGATTGTGTTAAAAAAATCTTCTATGTAACAATGTCAAAGAAAAAATTGTTCCATGAAGGCTGAAGTAAAATCTCTCAAGATACAACTGAAGCAAAAAACAAGATGTGGTAAAGCTCAAGAAAGAAAATTCCAGATTAAAAACGATGTTGGTTATGTCCTGAATGTTTATTATAAGTGCGATGTTAGTGATTTTAGCTCACATATGCGGAGAGCTGAAGGGGAAGATGTGCTAAGTTTGCCATGGACTGTGTCAGTAGACGTCGTTTATGTAAAGGCACGTATGAGTTGCAAGACGTGTCGTAATCGTGGACATGTTTGGCAGAAATGAAATTCCATGAGGGCAATGATCAAATGGTCAGATTTTGCATCTGGCGTCTGCTCTTCCATAAGGATGTTATTTATTTTTGTGTGATCCCATATTTTGGACCCGCATTTTCTCTTAAAGGTTGCAACTGTTCAACATGAAGAGTTTCCACGCTTCGTACCCCTTCGTGACAACCGCCCATTCGGTAATCGTCTTGATGGAAGACGATGTATAAATATGAACGTACGTTCATTTCTGACGGGTGATGACAAGGTCTAACACAAACTCTCTCATTCAGAATACACCATCAGTACGAGAGTGAATTGGGTTAGTAGTGCGAGTCCCCAATTTTGTTGATTTCAGGTTTTCAGACGAACGTGATTACAAGAACAATGGCTGGAGGTTTGTCTATAATCGATCCTGGCTTCCGCATATGAATTATTTTGTCTAACATTTGGTATCAGAGCGAGTTTATGCCTCTGCCTTGTTTTTCTCGAATTTTTGGTATATTTTTCGGACTTTGAGAACATGAACAGTAACTTCGGTTTTTGAGGCCAAGGGAGAAACTCGCCGATTCCGGGCAAATTCCAGCGACCCACCCCTCGATTTCGGACCAGTACGGTCGCACCGCCGTAAGGGATATTAGCCATGAGTTATTTCGGCATATTGATGTTCGCCGGAGGCTAATCAGGCGGCGGAACTCGCGGTGGTTGAAGATTTGCGTTTTTGGAGTTTTCGTTTGCTTTGGGGCTAATTTGTTCATCATTTTCGCCGAAATTTGAACCCATGTGGTCGTGCCGGCATGCTCTTCAAAACCCATTATTTATTTGTGTCTGGGATGGGCTGCCGGAGAAGAAACGGCCGGCGAAACCGCAGCGGAACGGCGAAAAAGGACGAAGAAAATCGTTCTGGGCGCGAGGAAGAAGGCGCGTGGAGCCCACGCGCCACGCGCTCTGACGCGCGCGGTAACCGTTGCGCGCGTGGTATCCACGCGCGCGCACCCGCTAGCGCGTGGGGCCCACGCGCGCGGACAGCCCGCGGCAGTTGAAGGCGCGTGCGTTGCACGCGCCTGCGCGGTTAACCGCGCGCGTGCGCGGCACGCGCCCGCGCGGATTCTGGCGCGTGCTCGGCACGCGCCTGTCGTCTCCCACCCGCGGCTCCTTTTATGATTTTGCCTCAAATTTTTCGTGTTTTTGCAATTTTGCCCGCGGCCGATTTATTTATTTACTGTTCTGCCCTTGATGTATTTATTTATTGTGTCATTTCATGCATTTTTATGAGTATTTTATGCATGAAATTAAATGTCCAATGATTCATATATTTAATTAATTAGAGAGTAGCCACAGCATCTTTAATTAATTAAATTATATATTAAGAGCTTCCAGATCATATTTAAAAATGGACATTGATTGTAATTAATTATATTAATATGATGAATTTTATCCCACAGGAATTTTCATTGTATTAATATGATTAATTAGGATGAAATATCATATTATTTTTCTTAATTTACCCACAGGGATTAAGAAAAGGTATATAATATGGTAGTTTCTTCATGATGTAATTATGAATCTATTTAAATTAAAAACTTAGCCCACAGGTAGTTTTTATGTTATGTGATTCATATTGTGACATGTTTACATTGGTAAAACATGATTTATGTATATTTGCCTCAAATTTTGTGACATAAGCATGATTATTTGATATGCAGTTTCGCAACCTGTGAATTTCTCTGAATTTAAGTTTGATGTTCCCATACTGAATGGTGAGAACTATAAAGTTTGGAAGGAGTCAGTTCTTCTTCAATTGGGGTGGATGGACATTGACTATGCTATAAGGAAAGACGAACCACCTGCTCCTACTGATTCGAGCACTTCAGCTGAGATAGCTCTTTATAACCAATGGGAGCGGTCCAACCGCGTTTGTGCCATGTTTATAAGAGCTAAGATATCTCCTAGTATTCGTGGTTCGGTTGCTCAGCATAGCAATGCTAAGGCCTTATTGGAGGCCATTGATGCGCAATTTGAGAGTTCTGAGAAGGCGCATGCCATGACCCTAATTATGAAGTTTTCATCATTGAAGCTCACTAGCATTAGAGGTGTGCGTGAGCACATCATGCAAATGAGGAACATAGCAGCTCAACTTAAGAACCTTGAGGTTGAGATATCTGATTCCTTTCTTGTATATTATATTATGAACACTCTCCCACAACAGTATGCACCTTTTAAGATCTCTTACAACACACATAAGAATAAATGGTCAATTAATGAACTCATGACCATGTGTGTTCAAGAGGAGGAAAGACTGATTATGGAATTGGGAGAAAGTATTCATTTGGCAACACAAGGAAAGAATAGAGGCTATGGCAAGCATAAGGGAAAAGGTAAAATACCTCCCCAAGCTGACATTAAGAAAGAATCCAAATGTTTCTTCTGTAAACAGAAGGGGCATATGAAGAAGGATTGTGTCAAATTTAAGGCATGGCTCGAGAAGAAAGGTAATCCAATCTCTTGTGTTTGTTATGAATCTAATATGACTGATGTAAGTCACAACACTTGGTGGATTGATTCTGGATCTACAATCCACATTTCAAATTCCTTGCAGGGTTTTCAAAACCACAGGAAGCCAGTGGGAAGTGAACAAAGCATCTATTCAGGAAACAAGATGCGTTCGCATGTGGAAGCTATTGGGACATATAGACTAGTTCTCAATAGTGGCTTTGTTTTGAATTTGGAAAAGACCTTTTATGTTCCTAGTTTTTCTAGAAATTTAATTTCAGTTTCAAGACTTGTACCTTTGGGATACTCTTTTAACTTTTCAGATTCAAACTTCTGTTTATCATTTAAATTTGAAATTGTTGGGAGTGGTACTTTGTCTGATGGTCTTTTTCGAATTAATTTACAAGACAATGCCTATTATGATGCGATGCATGTTCATGATAAAGCTGGTATGAAACGATGTGTTGTGAAAGAACATTCTTCTATGTTATGGCATCGGAGATTGGGACATATCTCCATAGAAAGAATTAAGCGATTAGTAAATGATGGAGTACTCGATACTTTAGATTTTACTGATTGTGATACTTGTGTGGACTGCATAAAGGGAAAGCGGACCAACAAGTCTAAGAAAGGTGCCAAGAGGAGTACAGAAATATTAGAAATCATATATACAGATATTTGTAGTCCAGATATGGACTCATGTGGTCAGAAATACTTCATCTCCTTCATAGATGATTACTCACGTTACATGTATCTCTATTTGATTCATAATAAGTATGAAGCATTAGATGCCTTTAAGGTATTTAAGGCAGAAGTAGAGAAACAATGCGGTAAGCAAATTAAGATCGTGAGATCAGATAGAGGTGGAGAATTCTATGGTAGATACACTGAAGATGGACAAGCACCTGGTCCATTTGCAAGGTTTCTTCAAGAGCATGGGATAGTTGCCCAATATACTATGCCTGGTTCTCCGGACCAAAACGGCGTAGCGGAAAGAAGAAACCGGACTTTATTGGACATGGTGCGTAGTATGCTTAGCAGCTCCAAACTTCATAAATCCTTGTGGAATGAAGCACTTAAGACGGCAGTGTACATATTAAACCGAGTTCCGACCAAGGCTATCCTAAAGACACATTTTGAGTTATTTAAGGGTTGGAAACCGAGTTTGCACCATGTGCGCATTTGGGGATGCCCGTCTGAAGTGAGAGTTTATAATCCACAAGAAAAGAAGTTGGACCCAAGGACCATAAGTGGGTATTTCATTGGATATGCCGAAAGGTCTAAGGGATACAGGTTTTATTGTCCATCTCATACCACTAGGATTGTGGAATCAAGAAACGCTAAATTTCTTGAAAATGACTTGATTAGTGGGAGCGATCAATCGAAGGACCTTGATCCTAAGAAAGATCATACATATACTCAACCTTCCACCTCAAGTTTAAGGTTGGTTGTTGCTCATAATGCCCTTTCAGTTCAGCCGGCTATTGAACAACCAATCGTTGAAGTTCCACAACCTGCTGATATTGATCTAATAGATCCAGTTGTTCAGCAATTACCAGAAACTGCTGAACAACCAGTTGAGCAACACTCTCCTCAAGAGAATGTTGATTCAACATTGAGAAGATCTGATAGAATAAGGAAATCAGCAATTCCTAGTGATTATATTGTGTATTTACAAGAGTCTGACTACAATATTGGAGCTGAGAATGATCTTGAAACGTTTTCACAAGCCATGGATAGTGATAAATCCAATTTGTGGTACAATGCCATGAAGGAAGAGATGAGTTCTATGGCATCTAACGAAGTCTGGGATTTGGTTGAGTTACCTGATGGTGTGAAGGCCATTGGTTGTAAATGGGTCTTCAAAACTAAGAAGGATTCATTAGGTAACATTGAAAGAGATAAAGCTAGACTCGTTGCCAAAGGATTCACTCAAAAGGAAGGAATCGATTACACAGAGACTTTTTCTCTTGTATCTAAGAAAGATTCTCTTCGTATTGTTTTGGCATTGGTTGCCCATTTTGATATGGAATTACATCAGATGGATATGAAAACGGCATTCCTCAATGGAGAACTAGAGGAGGAGATTTACATGAAACAACCTGAAGGATTCCCCTCTAGTAAAGGTGAGCATTTGGTGTGCAAGCTTAAGAAATCTATATATGGCCTGAAACAAGCCTCCCGCCAATGGTACTTAAGGTTCCATGATGTCATTTCTTCATTCGGTTTTGTAGAAAATGTCATGGATCAATGTATATACCAGAAGGTCAGTGGGAGCAAAATTTGTTTCCTTGTGCTATATGTGGATGATATTTTACTTGCAACCAATGATAAAGGGTTGTTACATGAGGTGAAACAATTTCTCTCTAAGAGTTTTGATATGAAGGATATGGGTGAGGCATCTTATGTCATTGGCATTAAGATCCATAGAGATAGACCTCAAGGAATTTTAGGACTATCTCAAGAAACCTATATCAATAAGGTCTTAGAAAGATTCCGGATGAAAGATTGTTCACCAAGTATAGCACCCATTATGAAGGGTGACAAGTTCAATTTGAACCAATGCCCGAAGAACGATTTAGAAAGGGAACAAATGTACAACATCCCATATGCTTCTGCTATTGGAAGTTTGATGTATGCTCAGGTTTGCACTCGACCTGACATCGCTTTTGCTGTGGGAATGTTGGGAAGATATCAGAGTAATCCAGGTTTAGACCACTGGAGAGCTGCAAAGAAAGTCATGAGATACCTTCAAGGTACCAAAGACTACATGCTTATGTATAGACGGACTGACAAATTGGAAGTGGTCGGTTATTCGGATTTGGACTTCGCGGGCTGCGTTGATTCACGAAAATCAACATCTGGATACATTTTTATGTTAGCTGGCGGAGCCGTGTCATGGAGAAGCGCCAAGCAGACTTTGACTGCTACTTCTACTATGGAGGCTGAGTTCGTTTCTTGTTTTGAGGCTACCTCGCATGGTGTATGGTTGAAGAGTTTCATTGCTGGGCTTAGAATTGTTGATTATATTTCTAGGCCATTAAGAATATATTGTGACAATTCAGCTGCAGTTTTTATGGCTAAAAATGCCAAAAGTGGCAGTCGAAGTAAGCATATCGACATTAAGTATTTAGTCATAAGGGAACGTGTTAAGGAGAATAAAGTGGTCATTAAACACATTAGCACTGAATTGATGATAGCCGATCCTTTAACTAAAGGCATGCCACCAATGAAGTATAAGGATCATGTAACTAGTATGGGAATAGGTCCCATAATGTAATTTGTCGTCATATGGACGATTTCTGTTGTATGAAACTCTTATTCAGTTGTAATGTTGATTCTCAATTTTAGTGTGCACATTTTGTTGTTTATGAGAATAACATTTATCCTTGGTTCTGAAATAAACATAGGGTTTATTCATTAAGATATGTTGTCACATATAGGCTGACATTAAAGAAATAAGATGCATTGTGATACATGGAAGATATTACTCACCCTTAGAGGACATGTCGCCATGATTCATGTGTTTTGTTTCTTTTCTTTAAGCATAAAGTTTTTGTGGAATTAGTTGGATAATCTGTATGATGAAAATGATGGGATCAAGTGGGAGAATGTTATTTATTTTTGTGTGATCCCATATTTTGGACCCGCATTTTCTCTTAAAGGTTGCGACTGTTCAACATGAAGAGTTTCCACGCTTCGTACCCCTTCGTGACAACCGCCCATTCGGTAATCGTCTTGATGGAAGACGATGTATAAATAAGAACGTACGTTCATTTCTGACGGGTGATGACAAGGTCTAACACAAACTCTCTCATTCAGAATACACCATCAGTACGAGAGTGAATTGGGTTAGTAGTGCGAGTCCCCAATTTTGTTGATTTCAGGTTTTCAGACGAACGTGATTACAAGAACAATGGCTGGAGGTTTGTCTATAATCGATCCTGGCTTCCGCATATGAATTATTTTGTCTAACAAAGGACACATTTCGCACATGCACAAAGACGCGACACGTGTCACGCGTGCACAAAGGCGGTGACTCATGCCTCCGCGTGGCTGCGCACGTGCACGCAGACCACCTTCACGGTGCCCAGGTAACATCAGGGTGGTCCCATCCAACTTACTGATTTGCTAATAAAGACAAACGATCCGTTGCTAACATCACTTAACAATACTCCTACTTGTGAAAAATAACGATTGCTTGTAATAAAAAATGTGCTCAACCGAGTGTGGTTCATTATATCACTCGATTTATAATGGAAGAATTTGTTATCATCCCCATAAATATAGGTCATACTAATAGAATTATATAAATATGATATTTGACTTTTCTTCTTGTTTTTTCTATTTTACTATTTGATCACTTACTTTTGCAATATTAATAATGGAATTATGTGAGTTAAAATTAATTTTCTTTTTTAACTTACATATGATTGACTGGACTAATAAGTTATCAATCGTTTTTCCCCCTTATAAACGATATGTCAAATTCACTATCTGTTATTCAAATTTACCTTGCATGGAACAAATTTCTGTTTTGTGGCAAACCCGACGTTAGAAATGTGCACTACAATGTCAATCATGTGTTTGGTGCGCTCTTTGACGTCAACTAAGCCGACAAGTGTTTTGCTTATCAGCGTGTAATAAATGAATTGGGATTAATTGGGGGTTCGTGATCATCCTTCGCATGTATAAAGCAGTGACCAAAAAAAATTTGAAAAGCTACCACTCAACTAGCTACAAAAAGATTAGCGCTTCACATTCATCTGCTTGTCTCGATTCTTGCTCAGACATCGATGGCACGCCAGCAACTTCCTTCGCAGTCCGCCATCTTAGGTAGCGAAAAACATGAGCAGGAGGACATCGATGAACTAATTGCTTCACTTCCCCAAAGCAAAGGTGAGGTTTGTCGTTTCCAGTCCCTCTACCAAAATTTTTGGTGCCCGGACAACGTGCTTCCCAACGTGATCGCGTTGAACCTTACCATTGAAGTCAGTAAGGCATCCTTAGTGACTTGACATACTAGTGTAGCCTTGCCCTTTGGCTGGTAACTTACTAACCAAGTAAGGAGATAACCCAATCTCACGACTTTCCCGGAACTCACTACACCTGTTCCTTACCCATGCTTGCCGAATCCATCAAGCGATCGAATTGCCACTTTTAGACTCCATAAAGGAAAAAGGAGAAAGAAGAAGAAGTAGAAGACAACTCAAATCAAACCCAATCAACTACTCAATTAAATGTATGGCAATGACTCAACCAGCATGCTAACGAAGCACACGGTGGTCCCTCAAAGAAACGTGAATCCTATTGAGATTGATTAAGGGGTGTGCACAAGAGGCCTCGATTATCATATTACTGAAAGAGTAAGCCTCAATTATCCTATTACTGAAAGAGTAAACAAATCAAACCCAATCAACTACTCAATTAAATGTCTGGCGATGACTCAACCAACATGCTAACGAAGCACACGGTGGTCCCTCAAAGAAACGTGAATCCTATTGAGATTGATTAAGGGGTGTGCACAAGAGGCCTCGATTATCATTTTACTAAAAGAGTAAGCCTCAATTATCCTATTACTGAAAGAGTAAACAAATCAAACCCAATCAACTACTTAATTAAATGTCTGGCAATGACTCAACCAGCATGTTAACGAAGCACACGGTGGTCCCTCAAAAGAAACATGAATCCTATTGAGATTGATTAAGGGATATGCACAAGAGGCCTTGATTATCCTATTATTGAAAGAGTAAACAAATCAAACCCAATTAACTACTCAATTAAATGTCTGGCAATGACTCAACCAGCATGCTAACGAAGCACACGGTGGTCCCTCAAAGAAACGTGAATCCTATTGAGATTGATTAAGGGGTATGCACAAGAGGCCTCGATTATCCTATTACTGAAAGAGTAAACAAGTATTTGAAACGAAATGCATAACAATTTCGTCACAATTCACTTGATATGGACATAGAGTATGTCGCGACCCAATTTTTCGGATTTGCCACCTAGAACTAGGTTGATGGACTACTAAGCCTTTAAGCTTAGCTCGGGCTCTCCCAAGCCCATACCAAATCGCGACTTAAGGATTTAACATGCAAAATATTATTATCTAGGAGTCGCCACTAATCAGTTTAGGGTAGGTCGATTAGACACCTAAGTAAAATAATGGGAGTATTATTTTACTCCTATGAACTAGAGACTAAGGGTACGAGGACTTGGTTACACTAGACTATCCTAGTGCCCTTTCGGTACCATTTCTTTTTAATTTTCAAAAATGTTTTGCAGACAGCTTGATTTGATTTTAATTCATTTTCCTAACGTGTGAGGCGATCATGCGAGTGCACAAACCACCAATTTAACACCCGAGAAAGCGAATAAAATAATGCAGGACATACCTTAAAGCAACGAAAGCATCTGCGTTGTTAGATCAAAAATCATATAGACAATCCTAGATATGATTTCTAATTAACACACAATTTCAATTTTTTTTTTGTTTTCACTTTTTTTAATGAAAATCATGCGATGCATGCTAATAATCTAATATGTCATGACGACATGACCTAAACTATATGACATGAAGAAATGCAATAATTAAATGCAATCTAAATGATCTAATTATAATAACATGCAATGCGATGCAATGACATACAAAATTATTTAAACTAAAATGACATGCCTCATGCAATTTAATATGCGAGCTATATGTCACGTGACATTTACTGAATGACTTAGTCTAATGACAAAAAAGTTCTAATTAAATGAACTAAATGACGTGCATTTGATATTTCTATTTTTAAAATGTAATCTATCCTAAAAATTGAAATTAACTTATGCAAAGACAAATTTTGTATTTTCTTCCATGAAATTCGAATGCAAAAATGATCTAGCTAAATTGAAATTTTATCTAATTTAAAATAAGGATTAGGTCATATTAAATCCTAATTTAAATTAAGATATTATCTTAACCTAACATGCAATCTATTTAATATGCAATGACGTGTGGAGCATGCCCTAATTCTACATGACATATGCATGATATTTTTTATTTTTAACAATGTTTGAAACTTAAAAATGCCACATAATTAAACATGCAACTTAAATTAAACAAAAAACTAAGATCCTAAATGAATGCATTTTTTTTGTTTTTATATTTTTTAAATAAAACCTATATTCTAGATATGCAAAATAACAAGAAATATTCTAAAACCAATTGAAATCCTAATTCAAACATCTTTTTTATTTTTCTTAGTGATTTTATAAAACAAGCATTAAATCTAAACAAACAAGATATTCAACAAATAAAGGATTAAAATAAACGAAAAAATAACCCGTTATCTCACGAGTCAAATTAACGATTACTTTTAACCCTGAACATCAGACAAGAAATTAAAATAATTAAAAATCTGATCCGAAATCTTACGGATCAAATTAATAATTAATTCAACAATTAATATATCATGAACAAACCCAAAAATTATCATAATTAAAAAAATGACCCGACGTCTTACAGGTCAAATTAAATAATTACAATAACTTTAGGGACAATTCCTATGGATAACGCCTACGAAATTCACGAAATGAAAATCACCTCAAATTTACATAATAACAACTAAACTTAAAAGAAATAAATAAAATAAAGTAAATAGAAAAAGAAAATAAAACTACCTAATTTCTTTTTTCTTTTTCTTTTATTTTTTTTTTCTTTCCTGCTTTCCTTCTCCACGCACGTTCGTGGGTTTCCAATGGCGACAGGTCAATCGATCAGGCGAGGGGGTTTGGTCGGGCTCGAACAGTGGGCGGCTCGGGGCGGCGCGGAGGCTAGTGGAGCGGTGCTCACTGACGAGTGGCGACGGCGTGAGCGGCTGCGGGGCGGAGCGGTCGCGGGGTGGAGGCGCGGGCTGCACATTGGGGCGGCGCGTCGCGGTGCGCTTCAGCTGTGGACGGCAGAGGCTCGGAGGGGTGCAGAGCTCGGGCAATCACCAATCGAAAGAGCTGGGCGCCAGGTGAGTAGATCAAGCGTGCAGGGGCTGAGGTGGTGGCAAGACTGGCGGTGCAGAGTAGCGAATCAGCAGCGGCGCTGGTGGCGCGGTGCTCGCTGACGAGCGGCGACGGCACAAGCGGCTGCGGGGCGGAGCGGTCGCGGGAAGGAGGCGCGGCTGGCTGAGGCGGTGGCGGCGCGGGCGTCGCGCGGTGGAGGGGCTTCGTGAGGAAGAATTCCACCGGAGAAGAAGCACAGTAAATTTTTCTTTTTTACTGACTTCTCTCTCCTCTGCTGATTTAGTCCTTTTTGCTTCTGTTTTTCCTCTTTTGCTTTTTCCCTTCCTCCACGCACGGCCCTTGCTTTTCCTTTCTCTTCTTTTGTGTTTTTTCTCTCTTTCTTATTTTTTCTTCTTCTTTTTTTGTGTTTTTTTTTTTGCTAAAACGAAGAAGAAGACCCCTTTTATAAGCCAAAAAATTGTATCTTCGGGATATATTTCAATTCTAATTTTGCTTGAGCACGATACCCCTAAATATATCGCTGAAATATTTTTTGCATATTCCATCAAGAAAATCCATCTTTTGTGCAAAAGTGCATCTCCTAGTGTATATTACCTAAATATGTGAGAAATCTTAACGGAATATATAAAAAAAATAAAATTTTCCTAAACCTATATGTCATGTGATTTTTGTTTTTTTATTTAGCAAAATCAACCCCAAAAATTTAGGTGTCAACAGAGTACTACAATTCAAACCAAGCTCATGTAAACTCATGAAAGAAACTTATAGCACCATGCTCTCTTGCCCAAAGAGGAACAAGAAAAAATATTCATGCTTGAGACATTGAGATTTTCATAATGGGAGATTGAAGGAAAAAGAGCAGCACTTAGGGTGTGCTTGGTAATCATTATGTTCCAAAAACAATTTTTAAATAGAAATTATTCTTTTTTATTTTATTCCCATGAACAATTTCTAAATATTTGAAGGTGTTTAGTAACTGTCCAAAGTTTCTATTTTTAGAATAGAATTGCGTTTAATATCGTTCTCAAAATTTCTAATCCAAACCATTTTCTTTTAATTTTTTAATAATTTTATTACTTTTTTTTTATTGACTTGATTTTGGAATTGTTCTCAAGAAGAAAGAAGCAACTTTTTTAACTCCTTGATTATGTTCTAATCCTAAGAATAAAAAATTTACCAAATTGATTTTTGTTCTAAATCTATTCCTAGGAATAAAAGAATAGAATCAGTTACTGTTTGACAAATTGTCAAGCGCGCCTTTATTTTCAACCCATCCAACAAACCTTAATGTGCCTGAATATCAATGTGGCCAGGTTTAAGATAGGAAATTTACTCGAAAAGCTTGGGCACCTGATTTAGAACCGAATCAAAGGTGCATGCTACTATATAAATGAGAAATAATTTGACAGTTTTTAATTTATTATGAAAATAATAATCTATTCTTGATCATAAAAATATTTAAATAATATATTATTATATATTATTATTGAGTCAACTTCTTTAAAAAAATTTGTGACTCAGCTGTTGTTACTCTCATAACAGTTCAAAAATTATTAAACTGGGAAAGTCCTATACAAAATTATATGCCCAAGGATATCATAGTTAAGATGCGCTTGGCGTCCACGAAAAAGGAATCGTCGTATTAAACAATATGCCAGCCGGCTGTCCAGTCGTCATACCCCAGAAGATTCACATGAGTACAGACAGCCTTTAAGAGGAAGTACATCGATTGCAGTCAAATAAATAGTTAAAATATCATAATCCTGTACAAAATTATATGCCCAAGGATATCATAATTAAGATGCGCTTGGCATCCACGAAAAAGGAATGGTCGTACCAACCAATATGCCGGCTATCCAGTCGTCATACCCCAGAAGAGTCACATGAGTATAGACAGCCTATAAGAGGAAGTACATCGATTGCAGTCAAATAATGGGCCGTGGAGATAAAGTCGGAGAAAAACAATGAAAAACCCACACTCGCTAGCAAGGGAAAGGTAAGTGCTTCACTTTCATGTGCTCGTTTCGAATCGTAATCAAAACAACAAGCCTAGCGGAACCACCACCATGGCACACCTGCAACTTTGTTCGCAGTCCACCATAGCAGGTACTGAAGAGCATGATCGAAAGGAGATTGATGAACTCATTGCTTCACTTCCCCAAAGGAAAGGCGCGGTTGGTCTTTGCCAGTGTCTTTACCAAAACTTTTGGTTCCCCATCTACATGCTTCCTAACGTGATCACGTTCCAGCGGCACTTTGAAGCCAAACACAAGGATATTGTTTTGGCCTCTCAGCCCAAATCAGGGACCACCTGGCTAAAGGCCCTAGTGTTCTCCATCGTTAACCGCTCCCGCTTCGGCATCTCCAACACACCCTTGCTCACTTCGAACCCCCATGAAGTCGTTCCATTCTTCGAGTTCCAGCTGTACGGAAGTAAACTGAGGCCCAACCTTGATGGCCTGGCAGAGCCGAGGCTCTTTGCAACGCACATCTCTTACCCATCCTTGCCGGAGTGCATCAAGCGGTCTGACTGCCGAATCATTTACATTTGCCGGAACCCGTTGGACACCGTGGTTTCCTCTTGGCTTTTCTCCCTTGAGAAGGCGCGATTAGAAGACTAGCTAGAGTGGTCATTAGAAGAGCATTTCGAGGCCTATTGTCAAGGGACAATCTTGTTCGGGCCCTTTTGGGATCACATGATTGGGTATTGGAAGGTGAGCTTGGAGTGGCCATCCAAGGTGTTGTTCCTCAAGTATGAGGACCTGAAGGAGGATACTGTAGTACACCTGAGGAGGGTGGCCGAGTTTGTGGGTCTTCCCTTTACTGAGGAGGAAGAGGAGACAGGTGTGATTGAAGAGATAGTCAAAATGTGTAGCTTGAAGACCCTAAAGGACCTGGAGGTCAACAAATCTGGCAAAGTAGCCTTGACGATCGAGATCGAGTTCGAGAAGAGAAGCTTTTTTAGGAAAGGGGAGGTGGGTGATTGGGTTAACCATCTAACTCCTTCCATGGTGGATCGCCTCAATAGCATCATCCAAGAAAAGATGAGCCCCTTTGGGTTGGAATTCAAAACGTGTTGAGCGTTAAATACTTTCACTTTCTCTACTTGTGTCACTAGAAATAAGTGAAATTAATAATGGATCTGCAATCTTCCTTATTGGTGTAGTATAGAGAACTCAAGATTCCTTGACTTCTCTGTCGCAAGAGACGAAACAAGTATTTGATGCCGGTCAGGTGTGAAGAAAAAAAATAAGCATTGGTAGCATCGGTAGACTACGTTTGATGCTGTAAACTATTCCTATCCTATAATAGTTGCATGTATTGTCTACGTGTTCAGTCAATTAGAGATCATGTATTCACAAATTTACTATTAATTCATCAACTTTAAAAGTAATCCAATATTATTCGTGGTCTCGTATGATTTCTCATACACACACGAATACTAATCCGTCTTTTTGTTTCTCATTAATCTTGGATTAATTCATTATCTCCTAAATCATAAGCAAAGGATCAGACAATTCCCCTTATTTCTTTTTTGATCTAAAGTTTGAATTATATCGGGCTACTTCTTTCAAGGAAGGTAGAAGTTCAATGACAAAATAAGTAACTGCGCTATTGCTTTGCACTTTCATTTAATAACAAGAAGGCATTTTTCACATCATGATGATTTACATTCGCACATCACCTTGTGCATGATTCCACAACACGTGCTTCATTGAGAATTGCATACTCTCTTTCTCTATATCATGTAAGTAACAAGATGGTGCTCTAATAGGGTTCAACTGTTCTGACTGTTATTAGGTTTTTTCGCTTTATTGGAGTTACCAACTTTTATTTGTCTAACTTACCAAACCACTAAATTTAGCAACTCTATTTAGAAATGTCGACTTTTATTGGAGCTATTAGCCACTTTTATTTTGATTAAGTGACTAATAAGTTTTGCATTATTAGTTCTTATTCGAGCTAGTTACTGTCATTTGTTTGGTTTGTTTAAATTATAATTTTTTTTCTTATTTTTGACCAAAACATCTCTTATCATTTATAAATTTCTATTCACCATTTTCACCAACATTTGCTACTAACATGAGAATATCAATTTGTATTTAAGTGGTTAACTACTTAAAAAGAAAAAGGAAAGAAAAGAAAGAAAAATAAAATAAAATGATAAAAAAATTCAGAAAATTAAAAAAAATTCTCAAAACTGTCAATGTCAGTGATTTCTAATCAAAGTTGATCGGAATGACAAAATTAACAAATTATTAAAAAATTTATGATTGAATTAATACAATTGAAATGTACGAGACTGAATTGGTAAATTGTCAAAAAGTCTATGACTAAATTGACACAACTGGAAAATTTAAAAATGAATTAGCCATCGTATAATATGTTTATAATTTGTTGGACAATTTTCCCTACATAAAATGATTACGATATGAACTGAATGTCGCAAAATCATCTAAGGGAAACTATTTCATAATTATCAATTTCTTGTGAATTCCCTAACCTAATGTGGATGGCCTGCTTTGGTCATATGTGATATGTGGACTAACTTCGACCCAAGAAAGGTAGCTCATGGTATGTACCGCCCCATCAATATACAAAATGATCGGAAATTCTGGGGTCCCAATCAAATCCCATTATATATCATAAATCTGTTAATCATGAGAATCCAAAACGCGAGTCTTGTAGGATATAAAGTGGGTGCAGAAATTATACCACAATAATGTATTATCTCTTAAAAGTAGGCCTAGAAAACTTATTTAGAATCCTTCTCACCTCTATTTCATGATAGAAACTCAAATCTTAGTAGCTCCACATATGTGGTCACCTCTTATTATATAAAACCAGAAATTGAGAGCGAGGGGAGTTTATGCCTGAATAAGACAAAACTCAAAAAAGAAAAAAAAAGTTTATTGATGACCGAAATAACTTAATTATGGATATGCCAATTTTGACTAAACATTTCTCATGAAGCACCGCGAGTCCCCTAAAGAAAGGCCTTCCAAATTAATACAATGCGCGAATTATGTGTTTGGTGCTATATGCGGTAAGAGTTTTACCTAGCACTATAGTAATACTCTCAATTTTGTCCCGGTGTGTTTCATGCTGGACACAAATGATTACGATCCAAACCGTCGTAAACTCACGAAAAGCAACCTATTGAGTAAAAATTCGATTTCTTGTGAATTTTCTTATATATATTGAAGCAGACCACGAAGATGTATTATGTCTTAGAAATAGGCCTAGAAAGCTTATTGACAATCCTTGGCACCTATATATCTCGATGGAACCTCAGCTCTAATAGCTCTGTATATGTGGTCACTTCTTGATATATGAAAACCAGAAATTGAGAGCAACGGTGTTGATGCCTGAAGAAGACACAATTCAGATTAATCCTAATCAACTACTGAATTAGATTTGTGTGGATTATGACTAAACCAGCTCACTGATGAAGCACCTGCAAGTCCCCAAACAAAGGCCTTGCAGATTATCACAATGCACGAATCATGTGTTTCATGCAGTCGACATCGCCTGAGGGGCCGACAAAAGAGTTCTACCTGTTGGATAAATTATCTTCAGATATTTTGAAGTCGACAAAACATTTCCATCAGTCTAGTCTGAAGACTTGCAGACTCTACTGGCAAAGTCTGAAGATCAAAGTCTGACGATAACAAGACTCAAGTTTCAAAGTCTACTCTCATGGAAAGTTTCCAAACTGTCAAGTTAAAAACTTCTATTCTGATTCCATCTAATATGTTTTTTGCTCCAACGGCTATGGAATATCTTTCGACTGGAATCAGCACTACAAGATCTTATATTCGTATCCGAATTGATATAGATTCTCTAAGATTCGCAACTTATATTTGGAAAGTTCTACTTATGGAAACCAAGATCCCAATTGTATGGGCGAGCAGGATTGATGGGCTATCTACACTTACCTTAAAGAGCTCGAGATCTCTCTAAATTGATTCTGTCCAACGGGTTGATTGGAAGAACTTCTTTGGAAGCTGCCAACGGTAATGAAGGCATGGAGAAGTATATAAGAGAGACGCTCAAGTTGTTGAAGTGTGCCGGATAGAAGAATTCCAAAGTCTGAATCTCCTTGTTATTTTGTGATCTTATTCTTCGAGCAATACATGTAATCAAAAGAGAGACCAAAGTGTGGTGAGACCTTGAGGAAGTGTAGTAGAATTTCTACACTGTGGATTCAAGGGCGTGAGATTGTAAACACTCTTTTTTATTCTTAGTGAAATCTAGCCAGAAGGGCTGTCCGTGCGGGAGAGTGGACATAGGCTTGGTCTAAGCCGAACCACTATAAATCTAGAGTCTTGATTCTCTATCCCTAATCCTTTTATCTTTCATTATTTTCATTTGCAGCGATTGTTGTTTCTAATTCATTAATCTCTCATTCGGGTTAAAATTTATAAAATCGCTTTAGTCACCTATTCACCCCCCCTCTAGGTGCTAATTCTAGTCCTAACAATTGATATCAGAGCTTGTGTACTCGTTTATAAGAAGTGTCTTTACTTCTGAGTAAAAGATCTATGGCTAGTATGTTGCCTACAGGGTTTGTTGAAGGTCAAAGTAATACCAGACCTCCATACTTTTATTGGAAAAGACTACAGCATATGTAAAAATAAGATGAAAGCATTACTAAGATCGAAAGATCCTTTGGAATGGGAAGTGGTAGATAAAGGAATCATTCCTGCTGCTGCATCAGAATCAGAGAGAGGAAAAGAAGTTGCTGGTCCTATTCAGATGACTCAAGAAGAAATAACCAAGAGACAGACTCTTAACGCTAAAGCCATTTACTCTTTATATTGTGCTTTATCCCCTACTGAGTATAACATAATATCTTCTTGTGATACAGCAAAAGAAGTCTGGGATAGGCTTCACATTACCTATGAAGGGACTGATCGAGTGAAAGAAACAAGGATCAATATTCTTTTGGGACAATATGAAGTCTTTAAGATGAGATCAAGAGAATCAATAACTGACATGTTTAGTCGCTTTACTGAAATTGTGAATGGTCTTGAATATCAGGGACATCCAATCTCAGGACATATGAAGGTCAACAAACTCCTACGTGGACTCTCTAAAGACTGGAATTACATAAAAACTTCAATAAGAGAGACACAGAGGATTGCTCCACTCTCTGTAGACGAACTGGTTGGAACTCTTCAGTCTTACGAAGTAGAGCACACCAACGAAGAGGAAGATTCAAAAGGTAAGAAATCTATTGCCTTAAAGTCTAATGATTATTCTGATGTTACAGACTCTGAAGAAGATCTAGATGATGAAGAACTGTCACTCATGATAAAGAGATTCAAAGCTGAACAGAAAGGAAAGGAAATTCAATTGGAAGAAACAAAGCTCACAAAGGTTTCAAAACAAATTAACAGAGGAAGATGATTCTAACAAAGAAGTAACTTGCTTTGAATGCAAGAAAAATGGACACATCAGACCCGACTGTCATCTGTTAAAGAAAAGAAAAGGAAAGACTGAGAAATACAGGAAGACACTCAAAGCAGAGACCTGGAGTGATACTGAATGTGAAGAGAGTGATGATGATTATGCTAATATCTATTTGATGGCAAAATTTGATTCAGACTCGGACCTTTATACATATACAGGCTCAGACAGTGAACTCGAGGTTAGTAATCTAAAAATCCCTGTCAAGGTTTCTAAGTATATTGATGAACTTTTTCTTAGTCTAAAAACTTCTCTTAAGAGGATTTCCGAATTAAAAAAGGAGAATTCTACATTGAAGCAACAGGAAAAACTTTGGAAAGAAAAGTTTGAAAAGTTGGAAAAGAACCTTACTATTGTGAAAGAAAACTCAGACTCTGTTTCTAAAGAAAATAATCTTTTGAAAAATGATATTTCTAATATATCAAAAAGATTTTCAAATGGTTCTGAAAAGTTGGATAAGATTCTTTCGATACAAAGACCATACTTTGATAAGTTAGGTCTTGGTATGACTTCTGAAACTATTCCACTGATTGATTTCCCAAAGGTGAAGGAAAGAATCAAACAAAGACCAACCAGAATTGTTTATAAAAATCATTTCCAGAAAATCTTTGTAAAACCTGTTGGCAGAAATGCTTTAAAATGTTCCAAGTGTCAAAGCTCAGAACATTTTGAGAAAGAATGTCCTTTGGTTTGGAGACCTGTTAAAAGGAATTGGGCAAAGACTGTTTATTGCTCTAATTCTGGACCCAAGATGATGTGGGTACCAAAGAAAGCTTGAATTCGTTTTAATTGCAGGTCACTATCAAAAGGAAGATTAAATGGTATCTAGATAGTGGCTGCTCAAGACATATGACGGGAGACTCAAGTTGCTTCATAAAACTTATCCAGATAGATGGAGGAAAAGTTTCTTTTGGTGGTAACAACAAAGGAAGAATTACTGGTCGTGGAACAGTAAAGATTGGAAGTCTGTCAATCAAGAATATCTCCTTAGTTGAAGGATTAAATTACAACTTGCTTAGCATAAGCCAGTTGTGTGATATTGGTTTCAAGATCAATTTCCAAGAAGAAATGTGCTCTGGAATCAATAAAGACTTTACTCAATATTTTACTGGACAAAGACATGGAAATATCTATCTCCTGGATGTGAATCATGAAAGATCACAGTGCTTAATATCAGTACAAGATGAAGCTAATCTATGGCACAGAAAGCTAGGCCATACCAATATGAAACAAATCACCAAGATCTCTTCCAAGAAACTTGTTCGAGGATTGCCTATTCTCAATTACTTAAAGTCTGATCTATGCACACCATGCGTACTTGGTAAACAGGTTAGAAACTCTTACAAACCAATAAGTAAAATTTCCACTAATCGTGTACTGCAGCTTTTGCATATGGACTTATTTGGACCTACTAGAACGCAAAGCGGTGGTGGAAAAATGTTCTGCCTAGTAATAGTGGATGATTATTCACGATTTACTTGGGTCTACTTTCTTTCAAGTAAGTCTGAGACTTTCTCTCTCTTTTCAAAGTTTGCTAAGAAGGTGCGGAATGAGAAAGATCACACTATTTCAAGTATTCGTACAGACCATGGAGGTGAGTTTGAAAATCAAGACTTTACTAAATTCTGTGATGAATCTGGTTTTCAGCACAAATTCTCCTCTCCATACACACCAGAACAGAATGGGGTTGTGGAAAGGAAGAATGGGTCTTTACAAGAAATGGCAAGAACTCTTTTAATTGAAAGTAATATTTCTTCAAGGTTTTGGGCTGAAACTGTTTCGACTGCTTGCTATATTATTAACAAAGTATTCCTAAGGTCAATTCTTGAGAAAACTCCTTATGAAATTTTTAAAGGAAAGAAACCAATTGTTTCTTATTTTCAAGTATTTGGTTGTAAATGCTTTATTCTGAAGAATGCAAATAATCGAGTTGGTAAGTTTGAAGAAAAATTAGATGAAGGATTCTTTCTTGGTTACTCAACTGCAAGCAAAGCCTATAGAGTATTCAACAAGAAGACTCAAACTGTGGAATTCAAGACTCTCCACAAATTCAGCCAATTCAGACTGAAGAATTAGAATCTATTTCAGATTTTGCTAGATCTACCTCCCATGAAGCAGTTCAAAATTCAGAAGCAGTACAACAAGTTATTGATGAAGAATCAACTTAAGAAAAAGATCAACAATCTATCAGACTGTCCAGTAACTGGAAGCACAAGTCTAGTCATCCTGAAGAACTCATTATTGGAAACATTAATGAGGGAATTCGAACAAGATCCAAAAGGCGAGAAGAGTCTAGTGCTGTTGCACTTATTTCTGAAATAGAACCCAAAAACTTTGAAGAAGCCTTAGCTGATGAAAGCTGGATTGAAGCAATGCAAGAAGAGCTCAGACAATTCAGTATTAACGACGTATGGGAATTGACTCCTAAACCAAAAGCTAAATCTGTTATTGGAGCTAAATGGGTTTTCAGGAACAAAGTCGATGAAAAAGGCAAAGTGACAAGAAACAAAGCAAGACTCGTGGCTAAAGGATACACGCAAGAAGAAGGGATAGACTATGATGAGACTTACGCTCCAGTAGCAAGGTTAGAAGCAATCAGATTACTACTTGCTTTTGCATGTTATAAGAATTTCAGGTTATTTCAAATGGACGTCAAAAGCGCATTCCTGAATGGATTTATTCAAGAATAAGTCTATGTGGAACAACCTCCTGGATTTGAAGACTCAAAGAAACCAGACTCAGTGTTCAGACTGAAAAAAGCTTTATATGGATTAAAACAAGCTCCTCGAGCTTGGTATGAAAGGCTAAGTAACTTTTTAATTCAAAGTGGTTTCTCTAAAGGAAAGGTAGACACTACTTTATTTATTAAAAAGGAAGGCAAAAGCTTTCTACTTGTTCAGATTTATGTTGATGACATTATATTCGGATCATCTAATGAGACTTTGTGCAAGAAATTTTCTAAGTCTATGCAAGATGAATTCGAGATAAGCATGATGGGTGAACTATCCTTTTTCCTTGGTCTACAAGTGAAACAACTAAAAAAATGAATCTTTATTCATCAAGAAAAATATGCAAAAGAACTTGTTAAAAAATTCGGTCTGGAGAATTGCAAAAAGACTGACATACCTATGTCAAGTTCCTTGAAGATAGACAAAGATGAAGCAGGGAAGAAAATCGACCAAAAGTTATACAGGAGTATCATTGGTTCACTTATTTATCTTACTGCATCTAGACCTAACATATTATTTAGCGTTTGCATATGTGCTAGATTTCAATCAGATCCTAAGGAATCTCATTTAAGTGCTGCTAAACGTATCATTAAATATGTTGCAACTACTGCTAAGATTGGTCTATGGTATAACAAAGAATGAGACTTTACTCTTCTTGGTTATTCAGACGCAGATCTTGCAGGTTGTAGAGTTGAAAGAAAAAGCACTTCAGGTACTTGTTAATTACTTGGAAACAGGGCAGTATCTTGGTTTTCAAGAAAGCAAAGTACTGTGACTCTTTCAACAACTAAAGCAGAATATGTAGCTCTTGGAAGTTGCTATTCTCAAATACTGTGGATAAAACAACAACTACGAGACTTTGGTACTGAAGACTCTTGCACAGAGATCAAATGTGACAATACCAGTGCAATCAATCTTACAAAAAATTCTATCCTACATTCAAGAGCAAAACATATTGAGATTCAACATCATTTTATAAGAGATCATGTTCAGAACAAAGAAGTCTTGATACAATTTATTGACTCAAAGAATCAACTGGCAGACATCTTCACAAAGCCACTTGAGAAAATTTTATTTGAGTCTATTCGTTCAAGACTCAACATTTTATCTCTTGAAGACTGCTGAAGCTCAGACTCAGAATCTAAGTCTAACAAAGTATCAGACTCAAAGATTCAGACTTAGAATACCAATCGTCACGACTGTAAGTTGTTACAATTACAATTCATTTACTCATTTAAACTGATATCTCGAAAATGTAAGATTGTCTGTTTATTTCTAATTGAGTTTATTAAGGCAGTTAATCTTAAAAATGGTGGTTATCGATTTGTTTAAGGCAGTTATTTTTTTAAAAAAGAATTTTTTATTCTTTCCTTATTGCGACGCTTCAGATACCACGATTCGATTACTTTTTATACTCATTCTCCTTCTATTTTTTACTTTACCCAAAAACCCTAGATCATTCTTTTTCACTCTCTAAGATTCTCCTTCTCAAGTTTTTCTCCTCAAGTTTTTAACTTTCTTGCGACACAAGTGTGAAAGTTCCCTTTAAGAAAGTGAAAATGTTGTACCGGAGGAAATCTTCAAGAATAGCGAGCAGGGGACCACAGGGCTCGAGTGAGGGGCCTACGCATTATGATCTCACTGATGAAGGTGACTTTCCAAAGGAACAAATGCACCAACACTCTCAACAGCGCACTGCTTCAACTAGATCCCATGTTCGTCATCCTCAACATGCAGAGGAAATCATTGAAGATATCGAACTTGTAAGGTCTCTCAAGCCTGCGTTTGTTTATAAGCTTTATTATGCATTGAAGGAATGAGGTTCTGCAATGACTTTCATTGATGAGTTTTTGAAAGAGAAATGCTATAAAAATGAGATACATTTTCTTATTGTGATGGAGCGATCGGGCGTTGTTCCTGTTGGAACGGCAGCAAAAACATTTGCGAACTTTCCAAGTGACTCTCGATTTGATGGTGTAAATTAGCCTGAGGGAAAAGATGATGATGAGAAAATATTTGTACATTTTAAGCCTCGGATGGGTGTGGCTGCAAATCTTCGAGGAAAGAATGATGAATTGTTCCGATCTGAGGAACACAAGAAAGTGTATAAGAAATTGCTGAAGCGTGGGGTGATGAACCCATGAACGGTGGATTTTGATTTTCTGGATCTGTTGAGCATCAATTTGAGGGAGAAGTTTGAGAAGCTTCAACTTCATAATTTCTGTACTGAGAGCGAGGTTGCTTATTCTGAATTGACAGCTTCCAACCTCAGTTTTCTTGATGCCAATAGTTTTTCCTTCAGTGTGAGAGATAGAGAGTATGTGGTTGACACAGATACTCTGGCGGATGTAATTGGTGTGGAAAGAGGAGCTTTCCAATCAATCTCTGTGTCTGTGAGTCATGCAACTCTGGAACTTGCGAGAGACAGAATAGTAGAAGGTCGTCTCTCCTACTCAAGGATGAATGCTACAAACACTCTGCTTCACAAGATAGTGATCAACTATCTCAAACCGAAATCGACATCGAAGACAGATGTATCCATCTCAAAAGCCAAACTGATGTATGCAATCAAGATCGGTCTAAACTTCTCCTTGCCCCATACTATCATGTTTCACATGTACAGGTCTATGGCGAAGGACAAGGGAAAACTCCATTATGCTGCTCTCATCACTTGTCTTTTCAGACATTTGAACATTTAGCCTCCCCAAATTATCTCTGTGAAGACTATTGATCAAATGGTTATTGGACTGAGGATGATTACAAAAATGCGTCTGAAAGAACTCAGCAAGAAGCTGAAGCAGTTCAAGGAGAAAACCCCTGTTAAGACCAGACCAGACTCTTCTGCTGCTAAGAGAAAAGGAAAGGAACCTGTGACTAGTCCTATCAAGAAGAGGCGGGCAATCATCTTGGAGGATGAAGATGATGAGGATGATATGCCTATCTCTGCCCTTGTTTCTCAGTATCCTGCTCCTGTGTCAGCAGAACCAGAACAACAAGTTGCAGAGGAAACTGAGAAAGGGAATCAGGAAGAGGAATCCTTGCAGGAAGAAGAAGAAGAAGAAGAAGAAGAAGAAGAAGAAGAAGAAGAAGAAGAAGAAGAAGAAGAAGAAGAAGAAGAAGAAGAAACAGCAAAGACAGACTCCCAACAACAACCAGCAGACTCACAAGCCAAAGAAGATCGAGCAGATTCTCCAGCAGAAAAGGAGGATCAACAACATTTTGCCACTGAGGAAACTCCTCAGCAAGAAGAGTACTTCTCCCATCCTAAAGGCATTGAAACGGGGGGAAATGTCCAAAGAGAAAGTATTCATCTCCTCTTGACATTTACCAGTGCAAGTGTTAGTAGATCACCTCCTGATGCAGAAGATGTTCATGCTGCTCATTTTCCTGAGGGAGAGGCAACATCTCCAAACATTTATCTCCCTGCTGATATTCACTCCACTGGCTTAACTCCACCATTAGACCGAGTTGATGCAAGCACACAAACTGACAATTCAGCTGATTTCGAAAGGTTGCTTGAAATCATTTTGGAGCTCAAAGGCTAAATATATGCTATGGGGTGTGAATTTCAGACTCTGCAGAGTGAGAATCATGCTATGTTCATCTCCTTGCATGATCAGATTAAAGATGTTCAACGTCAGATTCAGGCCACTGCAAGAGGCACTACTCTCACTCAACTACAGGAGAATTTGAGAAAGCTGGAAGGAACTGTCAAGTCTATGGAGGACTTTCAACTTGTTCGCATTCATCGCGCTCCTTGATTTTCTCACCTTTTTTATAATGATAAAAAGGGGGAGAAGACTTTGCAGATTTTTACTCTATTCACTCCATTCCAAACCTTCACTTTTTATAAACACCTTTTTTGGATTTAATATTTTTTTGTTATGTTTGACATTTGTGATTGACATTTTGACTTTATCTTGAGTTTTTGAATGCTTGCTTATTACTGCATTACTTTAAGCTGTTAAATTAGATAAAGATAGTTGATATATGCACATGACTAATGTGTTTTATGTGGATGCAGATCTGTGTACAGGACAACTTATACTATCTTTACTCTAATCTTTTATGAGATATCATTGCTAGCTTAAATGTTGTATTGCAGGGCAATAGTATTCAAATCTGCAGAAAAGTTTTGTCACCATAAAAAAGGGGGAGATTATTGGATAAATTCTCTTCAGATATTTTGAAGTCGACAAAACATTTCCATCAGTCTAGTCTGAAGACTTGCAGATTCTACTGGCAAAGTCTGAAGATCAAAGTCTGACGATAACAAGACTCAAGTTTCAAAGTCTACTCTCATGGACACTTTCCAGACCGTCAAGTTAAAAACTTCTATTTTGATTCTATCTAATATGATTTTTGCTCCAACGGCTATGGAATATCTTTCGACTGGAATCGGCACTACAAGATCTTATATTCGTATCCGAATTGATATAGATTCTCTAAGATTCACAACTTATATTTGGAAAGTTCTACTTATGGAAACCAATATCCTGATTGTATGAGCGAGCAGGATTGATGGGCTATCTACACTTACCTTAAAAAGCTCGAGATCTCTCTAAATTGATTCTGTCCAACGGGTTGATTGGAAGAACTTATTTGGAAGGTGCCAACGGTAATGAAAGCATTGAGAAGTATATAAGAGAGACGCTCAAGTTGAAGTGTGCCGGATAGAAGAATTCCAAAGTCTGAATCTTCTTGTTATTTGTGATCTTATTCTTCGAGCAATACATGTAATCAAAAGAGAGACCAAAGTGTGGTGAGACATTGAGGAAATGTAGTAGAGTTTCTACACTATGGATTCAAGGGCGTGAGATTGTAAACACTCTTTTTGATTCTTAGTGAAATCCAGCCAGAAGGGCTGTCCGTGCGGGAGAGTGGACGTAGGCTTGGTCTAAGCCGAACCACTATAAATCTGGAGTCTTGATTCTCTATCCCTAATCCTTTTATCTTTCATTACTTTCATTTGTAGCGATTGTTGTTTTTAATTCATTAATCTCTCATTCGGGATAAAATTTATAAAATCGCTTTAGTCACCTATTCACCCCCTCTAGGTGCTAATTCTAGTCCTAACACTACCTAGCATCTTATTTAAAATTGATGAAGGCGCATGTGTTTTTAGGGTATTCGCCGCCTTGATTTTTATGATTTGGAAGAGCATTCTGAGACCTTTTACAAAGAGATGATGGGTTTTCAGTCCTCTTGTGATCCCGTGTGGGTATCGGAAGGGGAGCTTGGAGAGGCCACCCAAGGGGTTATTCCTCGGGTATGAGGACTAAAGGGAGATGTTGTAGGACACCTGAAGAAGGTGGGCCGAGCTTGTGGCATTTCCCTTCTTCAAGCAGGAAGAAGGTGGAGGTGTCAATGAAGAGATAGCCAAAATGTGTAGCTCGAAGAACTTGAAAGGCCTGCAGGCCAACGAGAATGGCGGATTACTGCAGATGATTTTCAAAAATGAGAAGAGAAGCTTGTTCTGGAAAAATGAGGTGCGTCACTAGGTTAGCCATCTCACTCCTTCCTCTTGGGAGAACAAGGACAATCTGAACGATATCGAATTAGCGCAACAAAACAAAATATTCTCTCATATTGTGATAAAAATTGTCTAAAAAGACCCACCGGTGGGCAACTGAGTTGGTTCGGCTTTAGACACTTCATTACAAAAGTCCTAGAGTCGAAACTCCACAACCGCTAACACGTCTTAAGTGGGGAACCATGGTGGTGGGGTCCTGTGCTAGCTTCTCCCAGGTATTAACGCTTGGTTCGAGGTGCACCGCGCACTGTATGGGCCGTGGGCTAGCGATTAGCGTAAGCAAAAGTCGGGTCCAGCTGATCCTGGGTCACCAAAAAAAAAATTTGTCTAAAAAGTCTTAAATCAATTGTTCTTCCATCAATTCAATCCTAAAGCATCATACACATTTTTACAAATTGTCAATTGAGTCCATTCGATCAATTTTGATCAAAATTTATTGACATGGACGCCGACCATCCTACATGGCAAGGTCAATGCTAACATGGACAATTTTTAGTAACATTTTAAAAAATTTTTGATTTTTGATTTTTTCTGATTTTTATCTTATTTCTTTTTCTTTCTTTCTTTCTTTCTTTCTTTCTTCTTTCTTCTTCCTTTTACCAGTGGTTGGCTAGCCTTGTCTAAGCGAGAGTCGCCATTGCCCACCACAAGTGAGGCCCAACTAGGCAAGGGCGAGCTTAATAAAGGCAACACTTGGCGAGGCTACCCTAGCTTGGGCAAGGCCAGCCACCCAACCACAGACATATAGAATAAGAAGGGGGGAAAAAAGAAAGAAAGAAGGGAAACGCTAGAAAAAATAATAATAAAATTGAAAAAAATCAACATATTATTAAAAATTATCCATATCACCGCCGACCGTGTTACTTAGAACTACTACTATTCACGTTAGGAGTTTGCAACTGAAATTGGTTAGATAGAATCGATTGACAAAATTAAAAGATTTAGGACTTTTTGAACAATTTTCCCTCCTCTTGTGCAAACCTCGTAGGAAACAATATAATAGAGTAACATAAATACCAAGCACCCATAAACACAAAACTATTTTTTTTTTATGTGGAAAACCTCCCCAGTGTGAGAAGATCAAAAATCACGGGATAGGAGTCCATCCAAAATCTTCATTATCAGTAAAATTAGATGAACAAAATCCTTCCCTTAGTTAATGCTAGAGATACATAGCAGCAACAACATTAAGAACACCAGTTTTAGCAACACACATGAATTCACAAGAGATCATGGATAAATCTCACTAATAACGTAAGTTTGGTTCAACCCACAAAAAACTTGACAAATTGGCAAAAGTGTATTAGATTTAATTTTTTTCGGACAATTTTCCCAACAAAAATAGGTGCCACTTGTTCAAGCAAACGATTGCTCGTATTCCAAAAGAGTATTTTTATTTTGATAAATTGATTGTTTTGTTAGTATGTTAATATAGATGTTGTTACTCGTCAAATCTCATAACAATGTTAATAATCTACGAGGAAATTTATAGTAGTGAAATGTTAGAACTCTGCATTATTATGCGAAACATGTGTTTGTTTTATCAAATAAGTAAATCGAGGTTGCGGGCATGAAATCAATAGAAAATAATTTAATCGTTAATTAGGGGTCTTATTATCATTCTTCACTGTGCATAAAGCAATGACAAGGAAATGAAAAACCAACACAGACCAGCAACAAAAAGATTGGTGCTTCACCTTGTGTGGGGTTCTAAAATTAGAATAGTTGGCGGTGTTCTCACAAATTCTCACACCTTCATATGCTTGTTTCCATGCTCAATCACCAAGATTAGCGGTATCACCATGGAACACCAGAAATTTTCATTGCAGTCTACCATTGCAGAACATGACCGGGAGGCCATTGATGAACTAATTGCTTCGCTTCCCACAGGAAATGGCTTGATTTTTCCTATGCACTGCCTTTACCTAAACTTTTGGTGCCCGAACAGCGTGCGTCCTAATGTGATCGAGTTCCAGTGGCACTTCGAAGCCAAATGCAAGGACATTGTCTTGGCCTCTTAACCCAAGTCAGGGACCACCCCTAGTGTTCTCCATCATTAACCGCTCCTGCTTTGACATCTTCAACCCATCATCGAGCTCAAGCTGCATGGGAGAAACCCGAGGCCGAACTTGACGGCCTGGCAAAGCCAAGGCCCTTCGCGACTCACATCCCTTACCCAACCTTGCTAGAAAGCGTCAAGCGGTCGGACTGCTGGATCATTTACATCCGCCGGAACCCATTGGACACCGTGGTTTCCTCGTGGCACTTCTACCTTGGGCTGGCACGGTCGGCTGGCGACCAGAATGGTCCTCAAGTACAAGGACTTACAGGAAGATGTTGGCGGACAGCTGAAGAAGGTGGCCGGGTTTGTGGGGCTTCCTTTCGCTGAGGAGGAATAGGAGGGAGGAATCATTGAAGAGATAACCAAAATGTGTAGCTTAAAGAACCTCAAGGACCTGGAGGTCAACAAATCCGGCAAATTACAGGCGCATATCAAGATTGAGAAGAGAAGCTTTTTCTAGAAAGGCGAGGTGAGTGCTTGGGATAATCATCTCGCTCCTTCTTCCATGGTGGAACACCTCAACTCGATAGCATCATCCAAGAGAAGATGAGCCCTTTTGGGTTGGAATTGAGAAAACATTTGAGTTGCTTTCGACCCCTTCCTTCTCTAAAGTATAAACAGAAATGAATGAAAGCAAAATCGAATGGTTTTGGCAGCCAGCTTCTTTTGTCTTGCTTCTCCTCGTTGTTTGGGTGGTGTAGGGTAAGGAAAAGAGCAAATCCCAATTGAACTAAAGAAACCTCGAGTCTCTCTCTGCGCTAAAGACCGGACAAGTAGGGAAGAGAGGCTGGTCAGTTGGCTGAATTGCAGATATTGGACAAATAATAATTTCAAAACATAAGGACAGTTCTACTGTTTAGTTTTAAAAAAAAAAAAAAAATTCGGTACTGGTAAATCAATAAAAAAAAAAAGTTGATAATTTGCTAATTACGAATTTTTCTTATCTTTCACTGGCCTTCATTTTTTTTTTTAACCAACGACTTAAATGTGATAACTCTTATATGGATTAACTAATCTTTATCCGAGTAACAAACTAATCATTGACTTTAATCATTGAGTTTTCTTATCTTTTATATACATTTATATGTTTTTTTTTTAATTTATTGACTTTCGTTATCGTTTACCAACTACTTTATTTATCCTCTCTTATATAAAATTTACCAATATATATTTGTGTGGATAAATTTTAGTTTATCCTATGAGACTACCAACAAATTTTAGTTTACCAACTCTCGTTTGAATTACTCATCAATGTTTATTTGATTTTTAATTTTAAAAGTCTAAAACTTTCTATTGAGTTACCAACTTCTGTTTTGTCTTTCTTACTAAAGATTTATATAAACCATCTCTTTTTAGTAATGATCAACCTTTAATAGAGTGATTACCATCTTCTATCCAATTAAAATATCAATTAGTTTTGCGTTAATGGCCTTGATTTGCTCTTTCTTTCTTTTTCAAATTACCTCTTGAGCTTCATTGATCATCCTTTCTATAGACATTTCCAATCTTCCCATTGAAGATAGTCTTGAGGAGCAAAAAGGCATTGAGAGTCATTAGAAGCTGTTTGTCTAAGGATCGATTGTCCATACAATTTTTTTCCTCGAACATCAACATGGTTTCCCAAAGTGGAGTCTACTCGTTTTGTCACATCATTAGGTACTTCGACAATCTGACAAAAGCTATCAACTGCTCTCAAACAATTATCAATTATCGATGGCTATAATATTCGTCTCTAACGATGATCTTTGGATGAACGTATCAATAGCATCCCCAATGACTTGGCATTAGTACACATCCATGCTCATAATTAGCATGTGCACTTTATCACCGATCTCTTGATGTTATCTACAGATAAACCATAAGAACAACTTGCATTCTACTTCCAATAATACTTCTAAGTATATCAACTTCCAAAGACTTCACAAATCAACCATAGTCCTTTTAAGTCCTTATGAACACCTTGCCATGTCTGACTTATCCACGTCCTTTCAAAATCCATATCACCATAGCTAGTCTTTGCTAAGCTTTTCAAGCAATCATGGATATCGTCACAATCTTTCGAATATCACCACAAACATATGGATATGCCATTATAGATATTATACAAAGTACAGTTTTGGAATCATCATAATTTCATTGGGGTGTTTTCCAACAAGCCTCAACGATGGCTGGTGACACTTGCCCAGATCTGGGAGAGGGAAGACAAAGACAAAGATCTTCTCGCTTTCGGTGGCAATTGCAAAAGTGAGCAAATTTCTTCGCCATCCGTGAAACAATGGTTGCTTTTGTTGCATTCCCCTTGCCGCCGCCTCCTCTACTAGATGTGGCAAAATAGATCCAAAGCCCATTCTTTAACTCGTATGTAATGGGCCAGTCACATATGAATTACCAAATTTTTTAAAAACAGGTTGAAAAGGGTTCAAGAAATAAATGGCTAACTCCATATGGGTCTAAATGGGTTGGGAACAAGCCCATTTGAGACCCATTTTCAATGCAGCATAATTACCCATTAAAGAGAAAAGTGGTCTTCCAGAATTTGTTGAATTTTTCTGAAGCCCAAAAGCTTGCCTGTGTCAATCCGTAATTGGGTTTTGATAGTTAGTGGTATAAAGAATCTGGCTTGTTCACGTTTTACATTATCACTTATCTTTCGTCTCGTTTCAGTGTTGTTCCTCTATTGATTCACCATTGAAGCAGCTTACAAGCATTACTTCTGGGAACAAACACTACCATTAATAAAGTATCGATAAAAAATGAGGGGAAAAAAATAGTGGATATTCAAAATTTTCCATGTAGGAAAGTACATGAACGGCCCATTCATTTTGAACCCTGAAGTTCGACCACATAATCTTTTTAAAAAGATAGTAGCTTAGGAGAATATTTTAGATTTTTATCGGCAATAAGATTGTCAGTTTAATTATTTATTAAGGCAACTTTACAAAAAATGAAGTTATTAGGAATATGAGCAAAATTTATTAAGACATATCTAATTATTGATATGGCCCTTAAATTTACAAACTATTAAGATGTGGTACAAATAGTAAGTTATTAAAAGTACAAGTGCTTAACCACCGGGGCAAATCCTTCCCACATGGGAAGAAGGGTTGGAGAATCTCCACTTTCTTTAGGAGTTGTGATGGGGACGATTTAGTTTTAAGTGTGGATTTCGATTATTACACCCTATATGGAGGCAGAGCAAAAGTTAGCGAAAAAGTAAAGTAAGATCGATCAAATCGAGTACGGGTATGAGTCATTAAAATTATATTTTATTTAAATGAGTCGATTTGAGTCAAATCATTTTTATTTATGATCGGCCAAGTTCAAGAGTAAAAGTTAAAATAGGAGTAGAGTAGGATCGACAAAAAAAAAAAAGTACAAGTGCTTATGATATTTGAAAAATTATTTGTCGGCATGAGTTGGATTCGAATCGAGTTTGGGTATGGATCATCAAAATTGTTTTTCATTTAAATAAGTTAATTTGGGTCAGATTATTTTTACCCGACCCAATCCACCCATTTGATAAGCCTATCATTTACTTCCATACGCATGCTTTGTCTTCATCTCTTAGGATTCCTCTACTCAAAGCATTTATTGATCGTTATTTCTTGGTCTCCATTTATGTGGCTTTCCCTCGCGAGCATGTTTGCTAGCCAGAACCACCACTTGTACAGTGAAGATCCACGCCTAGGGCCAATGAGGGTCGCTGGCCATTGTCGAGGTCCGGCAACTCCCACTAACCCTTCCACCACCTCATCAAGTGATATTGCAGTCCCTTTTTTTTTTTTTTTTTATGTTTGTCCTTTTCTTTTGGAAAAAGATAGGACGCCAAGTAAGAAGAAGAAAATAATAAATAAATAAATCACTTCAATATTATCAGTTAGCTAAATTAGACAAAACTAACAGAAAGATTTGATTGTACAATTTTAATAAGTTTTAAAACTTGATTGTACTTTTTAAAAATTTAAGAATATAATTGCATCTTCATGATAAATTTTAAAATGTATGCTACTCTTATCCCCTAAAAATAACGTCCCTCATCCTATATAAAGAATGAAAAAAAAGAGCGTCGAAAAAGTTTATTGTTAAATTCGTTATATTAAAAGAAAATATCCTATACATTCATCAATATTTACTATAATAAGATATTGGCAACTCAATCAAGTATATTCAGGGTGCAATTCGGGTTCCAAATCTCAACCATTAAGCACTAATCCCAAGGGTCATCACTCTCACCTCACCTCCCACTTTCTTTCATTCACACTCAACTTTGGCACTCACCAACACACATTAACTCCAAAAATCTCATTAATTTCGCTCCCCTGCTCCCTCCCAATTGTCCTCCTCCTCCTCTTCTCTCTTTCTCTCCCATGTCCTCCTCCGCCGACCCCCCGGTGGCGACCGGAGTCGGCCTCGGGTACGGCATCGCCATCGCCGTGAGCCTCCTCGTCCTCATCTCCACCATCATGCTCGCCTCCTACGCCTGCGTCCGCGTCAAGTCCCACAACCTCCGCGCCACCTCCGACGGCGGCGACCCCGACGCGGCGGACCCCACGCCGCGTGCTGCGGAGATTATGGTGGCGGTGGGGATGGACGGGGCGGCGATAGAGACGTACTACCCGAAGCTGGTGCTAGGGGAGAGCAAGAGGCTGCCGAAGCACAACGAGGGGGGGCATTGCTCGATATGCTTGGCCGAGTACGAAGCCAGGGACGTCATACGGTGCGTACCGGAGTGCAGCCACTGCTTCCACGCCGCCTGCGTCGACGCATGGCTCAGGGTCAGCGCCACGTGCCCGCTGTGCCGGAGCTCGCCGGCTCCCACGCCGCTCGCCACGCCGCTCTCGGAGGTGGTCCCCCTCGCCATCAACCCCAGGTGACATTGGTCGGGCTGAGTTTTCTTTGTTTTGTCTAGGTTTCGGGTATGTCCATTTTGCGGTATATGTAGCGTAGTTGCTAGAAGAACCACAAAGCATGCATGGTGCTTTTGCCTGTTCTTTTCCTTTTCCCCTTAGATGGTGAAGAATGTCCTGTAATCTGTATGTATTACGCAGTGCAGCTCAATAGAGAATATTCAAGAGAGGATTTATTCCTTTTGTTCCATTTTTTTCCCTTAATGAAGAAATCAGGGATCTTATCACAAGCTTTGTACAGATCTCGAGCCGTTGATTCAAGTTTCCCCTGACGTTACCCCGTCATTATCCCCATTCAATCCGATGGTCGAGTGGAGCTAAAACTAGCTAATTGCTTTGGATTGGTACCCTTCAACAGCCACTCAATACAAATGGAGAAGTAGATCCCGCACCAGATGAGAAAAGCTTGCTTGGCTGATTTTCAAGTCGGATTAAAAATTTGATCGAACGAAGCGGATGGCAAGAAACGATGCGGCCAAATTAGAAGATCGTGATGATTGTTGCCTACGTTCGGAAGGAGCTTAGACTCGCCTTTTGTTTCTAAACTAGGCGTGTAGGCCTAGCGTATATTTTATCTAGTCAGTGGCAACAGAAAGCACGAAGTCGTGTCCTAGGCGATCGGGTCGGCTCTTTTGGACTGATCTACAAAGTCAAGATTTCTCGAGCTTTGTCCCCTTATTCGATGTCCATAGTTCCCTCGTCTCTAGAAAATTGAACGGGGGGGTCCTCTTGGATTCACCAGTTCGAATAGGGTATATAAGCGCGATGCAATCCCAACCAATGACCCCATCGGAGGCTAAACTGAGACTCAATTCTTTGGATTAGAGCAGCTTGGCCACCTTCCGTTGGAAATTTTTTAAGTTTATATGTTCAGATGTAGATCTGAGTCATATATCCAGATGGCCCCACACACATTAATAAAAAAAAAAAGGCGCTGAAAGGAATGGGAACAGATGGACTATGCCGACCTTGGTTAGGGTCACTGGCCGACACTCGACAGTCCACATAAATGACCTGTTGGCACTTTAATATTCCCTTCACATGGGCCGAAGGGGTCGTTGCCGGTGACAATTAAGGCGTCGGGATGTGCGAAAGACGGGACCAAAAGTGGAGATGCTGTCCCAACCAGTCAAATATAAAAAGCTTCTTTCCCGGTGGTCTTTCTTTTGTTTTCTTCTCCTTTCTCAACATCCTGCGACTTAATGCTCATGACCGAGCCAGAGGACTCTAATGAAAGGGATGAAGTGCTCGCAATGGTCAGGTCCATGAATGGTGCGCGACGATATCCATCGTTTTCGGCGGTTGGCATGAAACAATGAGCTGTACTTTTATTAGCTATCATGGTCGTATGCACAATTCCTGAGGACTAAGCATTACATGCTTCTTCCGGATAAGAAAAAAATTCATGTTAAGTATGGAAGAGAAAGCCCCATGTCGATTTCACTGAGAAATGGTATCATCCTTCGGAAGAGCGACATAGTTGATAGGGATGACAGCATTGGACTTGCGGCCATCTCTGCGCTCCTTGCCGCTCGAGGGCACTCCATGACGGCTGGGGGTGGCACCCCGTCGGCCAATTGGTGTTCCGAGGAGGGTATTGGCAGTGCTGCTCTGGCAGAGCGGTTTCTTGGGCCGGGAACCAAAGATGGCTTCTTGTTCCGTAGCAAGTTGCTCCTGTAGTCGTTTCTGCTCCTGCAAGAGGCAGAAAGAATGGATAGCAAGATTTACTAGGCAAGTTCAGCCTCAATAACAAATGTCAATGCTGAAGCTCCTAAATGAGGACGGCATAGTAGAACCTTCAAGATCCATAACAAATGATAATAGGAGAATAAATTAGTGCCATTTTACGTGTGAAAGACAGAAAATCAGACCCGTGTGTTTTGCATATTAACATAATGAAATGCAAGCAGTGCCGGATTAAACGATTTAAGCATACCCGAAATCGACGCTTTTCCTCTTCCCTCTCTTGCCGCAACATTATGTACTCCTCTAGAGTACATAAGAGAGGATCCTGGAATTAACTAGCAATTTGAGTCAAACTACTTAAATGCTAAATTGTACATAAAACAGAAGATGAGTGAGCTGATTAATTACCTTATCATACAAGAAAGGGATCCCTTTCTCTGATTCCCAAGCTTTTATTTTTGATGTCAGAATTTCAATAATAGCTAGTCAAGAAAGTTTGAGTCTTGTATGAGCATATAAACATCCATCCAAATCATAAACAGTAAAATAAACACTCCTTGTCAACTGCAAATTGAAACCTTACAGACTACTTCATTAAATGAAACCCGACTACTATGCATCAGAAGGTTATAAGCTTACAACATAACACAAGGAGTTTCCTTGCTGTCACAAAAACGCTACACTAGGTACAGCATTTAATTTAATCCGAGAGATAAAATCATGTTGCGAAGATGCTGATAACAGAAACACTTCCACAGTAGTCTTCTCCATGGGGGTAAGGGCTTGGAGAAAATGACACATTCAGGAGAAATAGTTTGATTACCGCAGGAAAAGAGGATTTCTCTTGACAGTCTGTCACTTCTATGTAACATAGCCTAATATTCATGTTGATTAATCAAGTCTCAAAGTTAATTAGCAATGGTATTGATTGACTTATAGTTCGACTATTGAATCAAGGAGGCACTCTGCCACCAATCATCAAAGACTTAGATATTGTTATAACAGTGTCTGTAGGCGATGAAAAGCTCACATGGTATTTTGCTGACCAGGATCCGTGCCTTCTCTGCACGTTTGAGACTTTTATGTGCGCCCCTGCCAGCAGAATAGCGATTTTCGTCCTGCAAAGGGAAAAGTAAAGTGAGTAACTAAGGATTCAAAAGCTGAAAGCTTGCAACGTGATTGCCTAAGAGCAAGTACACGGCTCAAAGGTATTACTTGCTATGAGTCTCCTAACATAGATTGTAATAAACTAATCAATTTAGCACAAATGTAATAAAAAGAAATGCGATGATCTCCTATAATTGTACACATGGAGATAAGTCTAATTTTATTTCTAAGCAATACAGACTTGTTCACGAGCCTAAGTAGAAGAAATTTCTCTGGCTTGTTATTTACATTTTCTCCTCAAAGAATCATCTAGGAGCAGTAACAAGTTCATTTGCTATGACTGAGGCTAGTGACATAAAAAAAAGGCCCAAGGGGCAACACTAAGGATGTCAACAAGTTGGGTCAGGCCTTTCCTCACCACGCTTGGGCATGGATTTGGTTTTACCCAGTGGCGCAACAAGGAGTTCAATGACATATATTTAATACCCAGTACTCATGATCCAGAAGTAAGCAAGATTATCATCACTTGACATAAAAATGTAAAATTTGGAAGAGAAAATGGAAGTAGGTGGTGTGGAAAGAAAACATTAGCATACTCACTGAAAGTGAATGTTCCAAAGACAAAAAAATTCATAGAGCTGTAAGTTTCTCAAAGCATCCAAGATTTGTTCTTGCATGTTTTGACGATGCCTGGGATTCACATTTCAAGTATATTATCTCCAAGAAACCTTGAGATGCCATATTGTAAAACCAGAACAAAAGCTAGAGTACTGAATGTATCCACCGCCAAACTGTGCAGCAAAGCAATTCAAAAGCTTTTTGAGAGTTGATACCTTTTCATAATCATCAAGCCATTTCTCCTCTTCTGCTGCATACTTCCACTTCTCTACCTTATCCAAAATATCCCTTCTGCTCAGAGCTTGCTCTTTCGCTTTCGCAATCTGGTCATCCATGCTTGAAAGTAGGTCAGACATATCAGCATTGCCTGCAAGTGCATGTTGAAAACAAAATTTAACAATTCATTGCAGGTATTTTTGTTTAGCCTCAGAGCAAGAAGTGTGCATTTGATTCCCTCCTAAAAAAGGGGCCTTAATATAAACAAAGTAAAAGATGCATGCGCAAGAGAGGAAAGTGGAATATATCAAGAACAAGGAGACTGCTAAAGGTACAAACATCATACTGAATATATATACACAGGATTAGGGTTGGAGGTTGGAACTCCTTACGACAAATTTCTTTTTCACACGAGTTGAAATTGATTGCTAAGAATGACAACTGAAATGCAGGGATGAATATTTCAGGAATGCTTCTTTACCATGGGATTTGGTAAATATGCACATCATGGAAAGTGCTGAATAACTTGAGGAAGGTAATGCCAATAGAGAGTATTTCTACTTTATCACTGTGAAAGATGAAAAAGGGAATAATGAGTGGGACCTGATTCTATAAGGCTGATGAGAATCTGTCTGGCTGCATCACTGTCCACATCCATATGAACACCTCTGTAGATTTCTTCTAGCTCACTTTGCCTCTTTAAAACAAGCTCCTTCATCTTACTGGCCTTTAGCACATTCAACCTCTCTACTTCAAGCTCAGCCTAGAAATAACAGGCTTAAGCATGTTTACAGAAATCCAACAGACAACTTCTTAAATATGGTAAGAGTTTATTTGTGAAATAAACCTTATGTCACGATTTCACCTGCTCAATGACTTCTAAAGCGAGGGATCCTGGCTTGGACACCTCGTCAACATTGGAAGAAATTAAACTAGTGACATAGTCATACTTTTTCTGTTCCTCAGTAGGAGTGTCCATAAGGTTCCACAGCTCCATGAGTGTGCTCCCTAGATTTTGAAGCTACAATTACACCAAAGAAATTTCTCTTCATTCCAATGCCATCAAAAAATCTTGCAGCAAACAAGATTATTCTGTTTACCAGCAACAAGTATTAGCCCTGAGGGCATTTTATTAAGCTCGACCTCGGGAAGATCATTAAGACAATCAATAGGCCACAAAAAAGTAAAGAGAGGAAGAATCTGCTTGTACTGAGTAGCTGTTACAAAAGAAATTGTTAAAGAGGAATTAAATTAACTAAAAACTTAGCCATTTGTTTAATACTTGCATTTTTATGGCTCCGGAGTAGTGTATTTTTCCCTTGTCATTGCTTGAAAGAACAAAGTATGCAACTAAGTCTTAAAAATCCATGCAGTTCCAGCAAAGACCTTGCCAATACAAGCATGATCATAGACAAAAACAACCTTAGAAATAGGGAAGCAATGAGACGTTTTTAACAGTTCTAGCAAAGACCTTGCTAATACGAGCGTGATCACGTGATCATAGGCAAAAACAACCCTAGAAATAAGGAAGCGATGCGACATTTTTAGCAGTTCCAGCAAAGACCTTGCTAATAAAAGCAAGATCGTGGGCAAAAACAACCTTAGAGATAATGAAGCAATAAGACGTTTTTACGTGCTCTAATCAGGAATTACAAGTCTGATGTAGCATATACACATGTAGAAAACCAGAGACATAACGGGAAAATAGCCATCACCTTCTGTAGTCTTTGTCGTTTTTCTTGATTTAAGGAATGGATAGCACTGGTGAGTCTAGCAAGAGTGTCATTGCTTATGCTTTTAACCTGGTCACTTTTGCAGCTGCTCAAACTTGGATTAATTTCATTGACAGTTTCAAAGAAATCAAACGACATGACGACCGACAACTGATGGATGGCGTTGATATGGCTGTTCACTCTTTGTAAGCGGATCAACTGCAACTCAAATAAAAGAATTGTTTAATTTGAGGTATTTCCCATTTTTTCTCCCAGGCTTTACAGAAAAAAAAAAAAGCGTACAAGACAGATAAAAGAAATGATATAAACCTTCTCATTTTGAAGCTCCTGCAAGTGTGATTTCAGTTCCGCCAACTTGTTTAATGTCCAATCGCTTTCATTAACTCGCAGAGAAGTAGAATCATTGGACAGTCCACTTCCTGCTATCTCTGCACATATCTGGGCAATCTGCCATTGCGTCTCTGAAAATTCCTTCATTCTTTCGTTTTTCTTCAATCTTAAGTCATCGAGAACAGGTTGTATAGCAGATAGTTGCTCTTTGAGACTACCCTTCCCCTTCATAATCAAGTGATATCTAAAAGCTCAGCACTTATCTTTACAGAAATATTTACTTAAGGAACTAGAGAGAACAAACCAAGTCGATAATTCTATGGTAGGCCCCAGCTCGAAAATAAAAAGAATTTTCTCCTCTCTTCCCCCAGATTTTTTTCCCTATTTTCACTTCATTGATGTATACTAAAATGCTATGGAGTAATTGCACAATGATTTATACTTGAAATTTTCAATCCCCGATCTGAACTTCGATAATTAAAGGTTTTAAAGCAGTGATCAATTCATGTGACTATCAATCCCCTGATCCTAAATTTCGAATATTAAAGATTGAAAAGGTTAATGTGAGTACCCGAGCAACGATCATGCGCTCCCCGAGGGCAGAAATAAGGTTGGTTATCTCAGCTTCAGACTCAGCTAGTGACTGATGCAGCTCTGCCTTGTACTTTCTGGTTTTATCGACCTTCCTGCGGTAAATGTCAAGACACTCCTGCTCCAGCTGCAGAAGCATTCTATCCCTCTCGTCATCGCTCTCGCCGATCTCATCCCAAATGATCTGCCATACAGTGGTAATCAGATCACAATGGAAAGCGACTGCATAAGCAGTTCCAATCCCGAAGAAAAAAAGAAGGGGAAATCAGAATAAAAGACAATGTTCGAACCACACTAATAGAGCGATCAAATTCCTTTCCAATCCTACCATCTACCCATTATTCGATTCTCCACAGACGACTCGGAATGCCATTGGCTCACAGAGAAACAAGGCAATGCTAGTTCGCTGACCATAAACTCCGGAATGTGTATCGACGCGAGGAGAACAATATCGACCTGAATCTATGCAGAGCAAACCGCGGAAGAGGCCAGAGTAGAATTAAAGTCTCCGATTCGGCGAAAGAAGACGAAGCCCAGTGCTCAATGGAGCAGGAAAGTCGAGAGAGAGAGAGAGACTGACCTGAAGCTCGTGGAGGAGGGAGCTACAAGTGGTGTGGCTTTGAGACGGAGCGGGCCGCGGATCCGCCATGCCGGATGAATCCCCCGCCGCTCGGAAGTCGTCGGAAGATGGAAACCGCCGGCGATTCAAGAAACCCTAGAAGGAAGAAGGAAGGAGAAGGAGAGAGAGAGATTGGATCGCATTCGAACCGGAGAATCTGCGGGTTTTATGAGGACGATAGAGAGGGAGAGAAATGGGAAATTTTTGGGGGAGCCGGAGCCGTACTGGTCGTCGGTTACGGACTGAGGTTTCGTTTTGGCGGGCAATGAAATCGGACTTCCCCATTTTTGAATCGGTACGAATTTGGAGGGCTCGGTGGGCCCCCCCGCGCGATAAGCAAGAGAGGATGATGATGATATTTCTTTTCTGAAGCCATCGGTTATCGAAGGGATGAAAACGGCCCTCTAATTTATTTTATTTATTATTTTTTTGGTCTGTCACTGACAGATAGCCCTTTTTTTCACTAGATAAAATCTTGCATCCAAAAAAAAGAGAAAAAAAAAATCTTGCATCCGATTCTTCTATTTATATACGGGTCAACTTCTTCTTCCTTCGTCTGATTTGACCACAATGGCCCATTTATTAGAATTTTACGTCGCTTGAATGCCATTAATTATAATTCATTTGAAATCAATACACATCGCATCATGGTAGAGATTTTTTAGTAAAAGCTACTTGCTATCTCGTTCCACGAGTCTATGTTCATTTTAAAGTGGGTTTTTTTCACGGATGTAAAGAAAAGTGCGTGAATCATAATTCCATTTAATTTATATTGCACATGCCTCGTTTTGTAAATCATATATAATTTTGGATCCGAAATTTGGAGCTATCTAGATATAATTTGAATTTAAAAAATCTCATATAAGAGGTGAGACGAATGTCGCATGAGCTTCCACCATTAACATTGACACGTAACCTCAAATCTTAGTGTTGCCCATGGCCTATGTGGTCATGGCCAATCGCGAGCTCGATTCACATCCCTTGGTGTTGATGATGATGACAAACCTCAACATCGTCGATGGAGATTATTGAGAAAAGCGGGTGAAAAGGAATTCGATGGTGGTGAATTGTTGACAATAAGACAAGGGCCAGTGGAATTTGAAGTTGTAGTATATACGTCGATGGTGGATTGAGGGAGAAGAATCAACCCACTTTCGTTATTAAAATGGGTTCTTCTAGAAATTAGGAAGAAACGCACATAAATTGTAATTTCATTCGATCTCCATTATGAAAGTGGGCCAATTTTGGATCCGAAAGTTGGAGCAACACATAATTCGATGTACCTAGATACAATTTGAATTAAAAAAAAATAAAAATCGACATAAATGGTGAGATGTACCTAATTAGATAATGAATTTGACAAAGAAAAAATATGATGCGAGATTCCACTATCAACACCAACATGTAACCTTAATTTTGAGGTTGCCAATCTCGAGGATTCCTAGATCTAGGGTCGCTAGAGGTCTGACCTCGATCTCAATGTCATCGACAGCCTCTTTAGTCATGGCCAACCGTAAGCTTGGCTCACGTCTCATGGTGTTGATGATGACAGACATATCGTGACGAATCGTGACCTCGTTGATTAAGATTATTAAGAAAAGCGGGGTGAAAAGGAATTTGATGGCGGTGAATCGACGACAAGAAAGAAAAGGCATGGTGGAATTTGAAGTTGCGGAATGTAATGTCAATGGTGGATTGAGGGAGAAGAATCGAGGCCACTTTCCCTTGGAAGATCCCCTTTTTTGCTCTCTTTTCGTTCTTTCCTCTGTCGCGTCTGGCATCTTTGACTACTCGAACAACTACAGAGAGGAAGTCGCGAGCCTCTGAGGTTGCGCATGATAAAATTTTTACTTATCTATTTTTACGTTTCTCTGTTCCCCGGAACAGGTTTGGAACAGAAATCCATTTGGTAATACAATTTGATTTTTCTATTTCTGGAACAAATTTCTATTCCAGAAATTGATTTGAAGAAGAAATCATAAGCTAAAATTTTTAACTTCTCAGTTTCTGAAATAGAAATTGAAAAATCAATTTATGGCTAGAAATCAATTTCTATTTCAGAAATTTTATCATACGCACCCTAATCCAGGTGATACCGTTGCGCGTGTGGCATGGAGGTGAAGAGCATCCTTGATGGGGATCGAGAGCCGCAAGTTTCCCCGTCAATAGAGCAATTATTTCGTCATCTCATGTCCATATTATATTTGATGATATTTATCAAAATACCATACAAACACATTACAAATCTCATCATTATTCCATCCGGCTTATTCTATCCGATAAAAAATATCTTGACGACCCAACCTTATCTATATAATATAAAAATATTACTTAAATTTAAAATTACGGAAGATTTATTTGCATAATTAAGACTTATTCGAATCTAAGGAAAAAGCCAAAATGGCAACAAGATTTTGACTAAGTAAAACGAACGTGCCCGTGAACTTTATATTTTTTAACAAGCTTCGAGAAGCTTTCCTTACACGAGGACCAGGGCCCCAGGGGGGAGGAGGGGAGCGCGCGTGAGCCGCCTCCACCACCGCGGTTGCCAAAACGCGCGTCATCATTTCATCCGCTGCTTTCACGGGAAGACAAATGAACCGTCGGGATTTGATTGGTCGGGATATGATTGATTGATCGATTGATTGATCGAACCGACAGATATCGTCCTTCGTACTTCTGCTCAGTTCCCGGTGGAGGTCAGTCAACCGAGATCATCACAGTCGATCCATCTTCTCGCCGATGTGATCGATCGATCGATCATGGACTCGTGCGCGTCGTGGTCTTCGCCGTCGCCGTCGTCGAAGACTCTCCTGGGGCTTCTCCTCCGATGGAAGCTGAGCCCCCGGTCCTGCGGCTCCGGTGAGTACGCCCACGAGCTGCTCCGGGAGTGCGCCGCGAGGGAGCTCAACGCCTTCCTGTGGATCTCCCTCATCGCCGTCACCGCTTACCTGGTCGGGAAGGTGGTCCGGCTGGCGAGGCTGTGGATCGGGGGGAGCAGGATCCCCGGGCCTCCCTCCTCGTCCTTCTACGGCCACTGCAAGCTCATCTCGAGGGAGAATCTCGTCGGTGAGTCTTTCCGTCTTCGAAGTGTTGATGTTCGGAGGAAGCTTCTTTGAGCGCCGAGGATGGAGAGGGCGTGGACTAGATGTCGGTTGTTGCGTCCTTATTGATTGATTGGATTTGCAGCGAGTCTTGTTGATAGTAGGCCATTCTCCGCCGTGTGTAGTTCGGTCCAGTTTCTGGTTTGATTGTGGATAATCATGTTCCCGATGCTATTCTTAGCTTGCGAAATCCCTGAGGAAGTTGTTCAATTTTCACTGGTTGGCTTGAATGTTACTCTCGCTGGTGATTTACGACTGGACTGAAGAAGAACATAGAAATACAAGTACATGACATCCCCATGTAGCCTCTATTATGCTTTATGAGATTATCGAGAGAGAGAGAGAGGAGCAATTAGCTGAATGTACTTGACCACACGACCACTGTAGATGCGCTAGATTTTACTCCGTCGACAGTTGGTGGAGCGATCCAATCGCTGGAAGGCCCTATGATATTACTGGAGAGCCCTATCGTTGCACTTTGTTTTTCTTCTGCTTCCTCTGGTAGTTTGCTATTCTAGTGACTGCTAATTGTTGTGCCTTCCATTTAGTCGTGTCTTCTCTAGAATATCGGCACTGCCAATTAGTTTATTCTGTTAGTAATTAGTAATTTAAGAGCTTCTCGTCTGTGTAATCTCTTTTTCTCATTCTGGATTCTCTTGCTGATCCTGTTGGCCTTTCTTAGATGTTCTATCCATGCTCCATGAGAAGTATGGAGCGGTTGTCAAGCTGTGGTTAGGCCCGACTCAGCTTTTGGTATCGATGACGGATGAAGGACTCGTCAAAGAAATGCTTTCAAAGGTTGAAGATAAATTGCCTATTGTTGGTAGGGCCTTTCAATTGGCCTTTGGACGATCGAGCCTCTTTATGCCCTGTTTTGACAAGGTGCAGACTCCGGTTCCTTGTCCTTATGTGGTCCAAAGTGTATAGGGAGTCATGATTTTCTCTGGAGCAATAGCATCTCTAGTTGTTGCTTTACTATGATTAAAAGAAGTTGAAATAGGTCATTTCACCAGTCTAATAACTGAATGTTTTTGACACTGTATTCATGGTCCCATTGCCAATTTATTGCCACCACCAGCACCTTGAAATATCCCATGCCAGTGTCTATCCTTTTTATTGAAGTAGACGACTTAGTTTCTGTCTGTTCATATAAACTATCTAGCTGACTGGGATTTGCATAATTATCTTATTGTTGAAGCTTAATGTGTTAGTATTAACGGCCAAATTGGAGATGACCCCTCAAGGTCATGCGTCAAATGTGTTCTTTTTTCTTTTACGAGGCATGAATCATCAAATATCCTTGTTTTGGTTCCATACAAATACTTTTCATTTGTTAGTTCTTAATTCACCTAATGTTTCCAACAGGTGCAAAAGAGAAGAGAGTTATTGGAAGCAGAATTGAATAAAAGATTGCATGAGAAAGCTGGTGTTGTCTCCACAAAGGTTGTGGACTCTATCATGGAAAAGATGCATCTACTAATGGCCAAAGGAAGTGTGGACTCTAACGTATTATCTCAACATATGGCGTTCACAGTTTTGGGTGCCACGGTGTTTGGGGAAGCATTCTTGGGTTGGTCTGAAGTTACCGCCTATGAGGAATTGCTCATGTCAATTTCCAAGGATGCATATTTTTGGGCTTCTTATAATGTCACTCCTTTCTGGAGATGGGAATTTTGGAGGTACCAAGGCATGTGCACAAAGTTGAAATACCTGACTCAAAAGTTTGTTCAACTTAGCGAAAAGAACTATGAGAGATGTTGCCACCTCGATGAGAAGCCTAAAATTGATCCGACAGTAGGAAGTTCTCTGGCACGGTCTCCTGCTATGATGCCTGATAATTTAGTGTCTAAGGAGCTAAATAGCCAATTTATTCCAAGTGAGGAACCATTTGCTAATATCATGGGTGTCATGTTTCATGGATGCCTGACTACTGCCAGCCTAATTGGTGATATCTTCCTAAGGCTTGCATTGAATCAAGAATTGCAAGATCAGGTCTTTTTCCCCCTTTCTACTGCTGTTATAGATTGTTTATGTGACCAAGCAATTCAGATGTAAACTATGTACTATTGGGTAGAAAGTTTGAATCTAAGCAATGCAGGGGAGGAAGTTTGAATCTAACCTTCCTGTTCTCAGTTTTTTTACGGCTGGGTGATTGTTAGCGATTCTTCCTCTTGGGTGCTGGTCTTTTGTTGGAGGTCTTGGCCCTTGGTGCTTGCCTCTATCCTCTGTATTGTCAAGTCGCTATATGAGTCTATGTTCCATACATCAGTTTTAGATGGGTCGATACTAGAAGGTAAATGGTGATTGATCTGGTTGAACATTGACTATGACTTAGCTTAGGTTTGCCGTGAGCCATTATCATATCAAGGAAGTTAATTTTGAAAATGATGCTCCTATTGGATAACTTCTGGTTAAGATTTGATAATCGTGTTTGGCTTGCTTCGAGGCTGGTGTTGTTTTCTATTAAGAACTTGGTTCATCTTATATGACTGTATTTTTAATATGTTTTAAAGATCTACTCGGAGATTGTTACGGCAAGAAGATTGTCACAGAAAGAGGACTATCTACACCTTGATGAGATGGTGCTATTATTTGCCACTATTTATGAATCTGCTCGTCTTCTCCCGGCTTCACCTTTGCTGCAGAGGTGCTCTCTTAATGCAGGTATGTTGCTAAATTGCATCAGGTGGTGCATTTCACTGTGAAGTTGTGCAATAAAGTGCATCTTCAAGTGCATTGAAAATGAAAAGGACCAAATCACAATTTATAGATAAGCAGTGTGATGTGGTTTCTTTAATGTTGTGCTGCATTTATTTACAGTCAAACTGGAAATATCTTTATGCATATGACGAAGTCCCTATGTTAGATTGTCAGAAAAAATAAGTTGAATGCCCCTTTTTTCTCCCATTACATCATATAATCATTTCAGTATGTTGCATTCTTATTGTACTGATGACATATCATTCACGGGAAATGTTACATTTTTAGTTTCATAAAATCTTGAGGTACCTCCCCCTTTGACCACGTTTTATGTCATGGTGCTCTCTCATTTCATGAAGAAAAGTTTCCTTGTGCTTCTGAGATGGTCAGTCTAAGTGACCATTCAATCATCAATCAATACTTTGATTCAAGTGGAGGACTTATATTTAATTTCTTGGTAAAGGTATGCCAATTCGATGTTTGTAACAGCAAATTGTTTCCAGCCAACTAACACCCATCTTCAATGCTAAAAAGGGTCTCACATAATGCCAATCATTTACCTTATTATGTTTCTAGTGGGAACACTTTGAACTGTTCTTTAAGCTCAAGTCTTTTTGAACTTTCTAGATTTGCACCTCAAATCGGGTACTACTATACCTGCTGGAGCAGTATTAGTTGTGCCTGTGCAGTTGGTACAAATGGAAGGTTTAAGCTGGAAAAGTGACAGCAGTGAGTTCAATCCACATCGTTTCCTATCAAGGGCTGAAAAGGGTTCTCTTTCAGCACAACTTACAGGTGCCACTCATTAGCTTGCAGTCTCCCTTTTTGTTTTCAATTTCCTGGTTTACCTCGTGTTCAGCCATCAGTCAAATATGGATCATAGTAGTTGCTGCTGATAAACTTTTTGAAAAGTCACTTATCCATGTTGATGCAATTCAGTTATCTTTCATGGGCGGTGCAACATTCCACACTGTAACTGCTCGACGTATTTCCTTGAGAATGTTACATTATTATTGCTTGTTTCTGGCTGTGAATTAGAGTCATAAGGAAATTATGGCCTGATTTTTAGTGTCATCTCTAGGTTGAGCTTGAACACACTAACTTTTACCAAGCAAGCTCTAATTTTGAAAATTACATTGAGATTTTGCAGTCACCACCATGGCAAAGTTTTTATAACTGTCTTTTGGTTATGCATGTTACCTCCTGGCAATCGTTTTCATCAGGGGCTGCTGAAGATGGTGTTTCTAAGAAGAGTTCTGGTGTTTTGGATGATCCAAGAAACCATGCAGCATATCTTCCTTTTGGTTATGGCACACGTGCTTGTGTCGGTCGAAAGTTTGTGATCCATGGCCTGGCAACATTATTTGCATCAATGTTGGAGCACTACAAGGTTTGCTTATTCTATCTTCTCTACCTTACTGCTTGTGATAGATCCCATCAACTTTTCCCTGACTAATAGAGTTGTGATTAGAGCAAGAAACTGTGCACTACATGAGAAATGCGAGGAAAGGGAAATAACACAACTGATGCAGAGAGGGTCAAAATATTACAAAAGTGGGAAGGAGTTTGGGAGATTCTGGTGATTGACCTCCTATTTCTTAAATGCTGGAACAATCGTGATAGTTGACCATGGACCATGCTCCTTTACATATACTCAAACAACGTATATCCTGCCATTGCTCTTGCGATAGGCCTTAGATATGAGAATTTTAAAAACGAGTTGTATAGGCAGGTGCGCACTGTTCAATTCTAATACTAGCTCCAACTGAAATCTGACACCCAAGCAAGAGTGGTCTTTTAAAAGAATAAAAAGACGGATTGACTTTGACTGGAAACCATATTTCCTGGTTCCAGATTTAGTTGGATTGTTTTGAGACCCCAACTACTCAATGACTGATGCTTCTTTCATTACTGTCGACTGGATGGTTCTGTTTGTAGTTCTAAAGCCATTAGCATTTGTAGTACTGCAGCATTCTGTACTCTGTCGTTTAGATAAGCAATGAGAAGCCGTTTTACTTTCAAGTGTAATTTTCTGCGAGTTCTATGATGGACAAGAAACGATGATATCTGTTTGGAATAAAACATTTTTGGGCAGGTGAGGTTGAAGCAAGGATGTGAGGGTGATCTCGAGCCAGCACATAGTAAGCGTGCTCTTGAACGGCTTCCTAGCCTGGAAATAGTTTTTGTGAAAAGGAACACCTGAAAGACAAGGCGACAATGGTTGTCGTCCATCACTTAGAGGGGATGAGTTTTCAAGTTTACTCCCGTCTGTGTTTTTTTCTCGAAGTCGATGGGGGGATGCTTCGCCATTGACCCGACAACTGGGGATTTATACACGTGAGCGAGTTTTGAAGCTCACGTTTTTTTTTTCGCTCCCCATTTTGAAGTAGCCGAAGGTGCCCTCTCTCATTGTTGGACATAGAAACCTGGTTTTTGGAGCACTTGGAGCTAAATTGTGGCGGCTAAGCGAAGAATTCTTGTTCTCTACCCCCGTCCCTTGAATGTCTGTATTTGGTTTTTCACTCTCCCTTGAGGAGAGATGACGTTGTACTTTAATCCCCTCTATCATTGTATCGGGCAATAAACAATAAATTCACTGTACCCTTGTGTAATGTTTACTATTGACAAACTTGTGTTTCTTTTAACAGCGGTTGATAAGCTTTTATTAAGAATGTATGTTTTGTGAAAAATGAATGATTTAAAAAAAATATATTTTTAAAAATAATAATTTGATTCGCTTTTAAGAATGCATTAGAAAAATACTTTTGTCTTCTAAAAAATTTGTAGATATAAATTGTTATCAATTTTTCATTAATTAATTGTTTGAAGCAATACGAAAATATCTTCTAATATATTCAACCTCGCGTGAAACAAACGGAGATAAGGTCTCTCTCCATTGGGTCTTTTGAATTTCGTCGCTATCCTTAGTTCATTTGACTTTCATCGCTTTTCATATTCCATTCCCATGTATATATATACATATGATCTCTCCTTTCACGGTCAATTTCAACATTTGGTCGTAAAATCGCTGAATTTTCGGGTCACGATATGAGAATTACCCTCCTCTTCTGTTAAATGCTTGCGGACGAAATCGTGAGGAGGAAAATGATAGACGTAAAGTCCAAAAAATCCAATTGGTAAAAAAAGGGAAAAAGAAGAAAGAGAGAGAAGTGAGGGGGGTCCACGGGCCCACCAAAGCTTACGGACTAAGCAAAACGGGGGAACCTTCGGAAACCAAACGGAAAGCCGATTCGACACGTGTCCCACACGTATCCCATTCCCCGCACACTCGCCCTGCACCGCCCCCTCTCCCCTCTCTCTTTTAACTCCTCATTCGAACTACAGAAGACCAGCACAGACAACCGATCATGAAATCGCCATGAAATTCAACCTCATCATACCCAACTTCTTCTCCTCCTCCCTCCTCCTCCTCCTCCTCCTCGTAGCCTCGGCCTCCGCAGCGCTCGGCGAACCAGGTCTCTGCCCCGATCGGATGGCCACTCTCGGCGGAGTTCACGAGTCGTGCGGGGCCGAGAACAGCGTCGAGGTCGAGAGCCTCGGCCGTTTCGCCGTCGACGAGCACAACAGCAAGGAGGTGGTTTCCTCGCGCCCTCCCTCTCTCCGTCCTCGATTTCTCCGTGATCGTGTTTTTGCCGTTTCGCGAGTTTCCAGTAGGCGGGATCGTTCGATTTTTTAGTTCGCTTGCGGGTCGGGTGTGGAGTTCTTGCCAATCTTTTTTAACTTCTGTGCCGGTCGATTGGTGCGGAGGAGGTGGGCCTTGTGAGATTTCGCAAGATCGGGATGATGCCCCCCTAATAAGGCTGGAGCTTGAAGAGAAGAGAGGAGTAAAAATTAGATTTTGATTGTGTTTTCCTTCGTCGCATGATTCGGGTATAGAGAGCAGCGTATGTTTTGATGGTTTGCCTGTGGGGTTTTCGTGAGCTTTCTGTTCGATGACGGAGCTGGTGCCGAATTTATATTCGTGAATGCCTTTACGACGTGGTAATGGACTGACGATGTGTGTGCTTTCTTGAAGAATGGACTCCTCGAGTTCGCGAGGGTGGTGAAGGCGCATGAACAGGTGGTCGCCGGTACCTTGCACCATCTTACGATCGAGGCGGTGGATGCAGGTAAAAAGAAGCTCTACGAAGCGAAGATCTGGGTGAGGCCGTGGATGAACTCTAAAGAGCTGCAGGAATTCAAGCACGCTGGTGATGTGCCCGCCTTCACATCCTCGGACCTTGGTGCTTGGAGAGGTGAGTGATGTTCTTGTTGTCGGTACGATTGTTCTTGATCGCGGTTCTTGGTTGATGGATGTGAAAAGCTATCTTGTTGTGATTGAAAGGTGGGCATTGTCCCGGTTGGCAAGAAGTGCCGGTTCATGATCCCGAAGTCCAGGATGCAGCAGATCACGCCGTGAAGACTATTCAGCAGAGGTCCAATTCCTTGTTCCCATATGAACTCCATGAGATTGTACATGCAAAAGCTGAGGTAAGTAAGCGCTGGAATTTCACTTTGTCCTATACTGAAGTTCGTTGACAGAAGATTGAACTAACATTCTTCCGCCATCTAAGAACTCATTGGTGTCGACTTAATGTATTGTGCTGCGAAGTTTTTGTCGTACAATCTGATGTGGGGTTGTCTTTGCTTGTTTCTGTTGTCTCCATTTGCTGACTTTCATTGTCTCAACTCATTAGCGCTTTGAATACTCCCCCAGTTGAAGCTATAGAACTTTATCTGCTATCACGTGCCTCCCTCCTCGTCTCTTTCTCCATGCCAATCTATTCCTTATTGAAGCTATGTCGCTGTCGTGGCCATGTGTTGTATGCATCATCAAATGCTGTGAGGAGGAAAGGTGATGGATACCTCAAGTAAACTGTAATTGTAATGTGCAGGTAGCAGAGAACTTGGCCAAATTCGACATGCTTCTCAAGGTCAAGAGAGGCGACAAAGAAGAGAAGTTTAAAGTTGAAGTGCACAAGAGCCATGAGGGAATCCTAAAGCTAAATCAGATGGTGCCTGAGCAATCCTGAACTGTGATGATGTACATCACTTTGGTTTCCGAATATGGACCCTTCTCTGCATAAACTTTATTGCGTGTCTTTGTATGTTCTGAGTTTTCTCGTGAACTGAAGAAAAACTGACGTGTAGTCTCTTTTGACTAATAAACATTAGCTCGTTTTCCCTCGTAGTGCCCTCTTGTTTAGTTGTGCGCGTGTCCTCTCTCTATATATATATATATATAACGAGTTGTGAAAAGAAATGCTGTTAATTTTTTAACCATAATTGCCACAGGCTCTTTGTTTTCACATAAGTGTTTGGCATGGAGCCGTTTTCTCGAAGGATGACTTAGATTGGACTCTATCTGAATAAAGGCCTGAAGTAGCCAAGTTAATCTCAAATAAGAGTTAGAACTTGTCAGCTGGCTAAATTGAATATGATTAGGGTTTCTCCTCTTTCCTCAAATTCTCTTTTCGATTCCTCCTTGATTCCACATTGCGCACCGGCACATATTCGGAACTCGTAGTCCGGCATTGGGAAAACTAACCTCAGTTGGATCACAGGCCGAGAACGATCAGGAAGTTCTTGAGGCCATCGAGAGGGATGACTCGACTGGGGTGCAGAGGAAAGCCATTTCGTGCTTGACCCTGTGGACGGAATTTTGTGGTTTGTGCGTGGAAATCAGTATGCTGTAGCTGTAGCTTTGATTTTTGACGATGGGGAAGTCATCACTGGAGTGCCTGGATGTCCAAACTACCAATGAAAAGAGGGTGGCTAATTTCAAACGAGTAGGATTGGCGCAACCGGTTCAGTTTTACTCTAGAACCGAACGGAACGGAACCTGCTTCATGAAGTGGGAAAAAGATGATTTAACTTTCCTGAATGAGTTTTAACCTTCCTATTGTTTTATTCCTAGTTCATTGTAGAAAATAGAAATTGATCCTTGCTTATTAGTCGTGCTAAGCCACCTTGAAGTTCGGGCCAAAATTGTTCCCTGGCCCTCTCACCTGGCGCAATGTAAGCTAAAGTACATTTGAATATTTTGATTGCCCAGACATAGGGGTGAGCAGCGGTCTAGGGTCAACCCTGGACCGGCCCATCCCTGCCGGTTCTGGTCCGGTTCCCAAGGGGACTGGGTCGGTCCTCGGTCTTGAAATTTCAGGACCGACACTGTGCGGGTTGATCCTCGGTCCTAAGAGTTTTGGGTCGGTCCAACCCTGGACCAACCCTGTATATATATATATATATATATATATATATATATATTATATTACATTATATTATTTATAATTCTTTTATATATTCAAACCTAAGTAAAGTGTCTGTTATAAAACCTAAGAGTTATGGTGAGATGTTCTATCAATAACACTAATAGTAATTTCAATTTAAAACTTTTGTTGAGTATTAATTATGTGTCATTTGTTTTGTTTTTAGGTGTTTAGAAGTTCAAGTGAATTAACAAGATGTGAAGTTATATATTCATGGTTTATATTAAGTATTTTGAACTTTTTATGGTTTAATTGTATTTTACTAATGAATTTCAGCTGCACTTTACTTTTCAATTTGTGTCAAATGGTAGAAGTTTTTGAAGAGTAGAGTAGTACTACAATTGCTACGGTGATTTGCTAGTCAAGTGGTGTGAAGCTCATTTTTTGGTTGAGTGGACTCTACATGATCAAATGCAAGAAAACGCTTTTTACATATGGTGTTATGAATATTAAAGATAGACGATTACAAGAACTTTCCATCTTGTCCCATATCTCGATGAGCGGTTAGTAGGTACGAAATTTCTATTATTGTGTCATCTTAAATTTGTTGAATATGTATTTGTATTTATAGTTTAGTTGCACAATGCCGCATTGTCGATGGATGTGTAATTTGAATTTGTAGGTTTGCTTTTTTAGGGAGTATAAAAAACAAGACAAAAAAAATTATCGATCGATCCCGGGTTGACCTTGGAACCGGACCGAACCCATTGGGTCGGTCCGGTCCTTGGTCCTAGGCTCAATAGGGTCGGTCCTCGGTCCTAAAAATTGAGGACCGACACTGTACGGGTTGGTCCTAGGGTTAGGGGGTGGCCCGGACCAACTCGGACCATGCTCACCCCTGCCCAGACACAATCAACATGGCTAAGCCACCGGTCAGGCTAAGCCACCTTGAAGTTTGGGCCTAATTTGTGCTCAAGCCCAACATGATGGGGCTGTGTAATCGGTTTGGTTTTACTCGAGAATTTAACTAAACTCGCTTTATGAAGTGGGAAGAAGATGATTTAAATTTTTCAAATGAGCTTAGCTTTCCAATTGCTTTATTCCTAGTTCATTAGTCACGCTAAGCCACCTTAAAGCTTGGGCCGAATTTTTTTTCAAAGCCCGACCTAATCTAAAGTACATTTAAATATTTTGATTAATTCATACTCAAGCCATAAGGCTGGGCAACCAATCTGGTTCTATTTGAGAACCGAACTGAATTTTTTTCATAAAGTTGGAAGAAGATACTTTCTTAAATGAGCTTATTCCTAGTACAATCTAGAAAATGATCCTTACTTAATCGGGCTAAGCCACAATGAAGTTCGGATCAATTTGTGCCCAAGCACGATGTAATTTAAAGTACTTTTGGATATTTTGATTGGCCTGAACTTGAGCCGTAGGGCAGTGCAACTGGTCCGATTCTTCTCGAGTCGAACCAAATCCAACCGAACCTAATTTGTGAAGTTGGAAGAAAATGATTTAGCTTTCTTGAATAAGCTTGATTTTCCTATCACTTTATTAGATTACATAAGACTCATATGAAAGCTTACACAACTTTTCTCAAAATACCAATTGAGATGGAAACAATTGTACAAAAGTCATAACATAATGTATATGGCTAATTCAATCCTAAACTTTCAATTGTGACAATCAAGTCATAAATATTTTATTGATTTGCCAATTTAGTGAAATTACGAACGTAGACACTAATCATCTTATGTGACACAGATAGCCAATATTGATGTGGATAATTTTTGCAATTTTTTTGATAATAATAATAATAATAATATTTTATATTTTATATTTTATTTTTTTATTTTCTTAATGAAAAGGAGGAAAGGAAAAGGAAAAAAAATGACAAGAATAGATAAATAAATAAAAATTCTAGCTAACCTCAAAAAAATCTTACAAAAATTATTTACATCAGTACTAGTTATATCACATAGGAAGTTCAGTGTCTACTTCAACGATTCCCCATCCAAATTAGCCAAAAAGATTAAAATTGGTAAATTGCTACACTTGAAAGGTTTATAATTAAATTGACCGTTGTACAATAGATTTACAGCTTTTTGAATTTTTCTGAATGAAAAATAGCGGCCTGTACATAATCTATTACATTTGTTCTCTTAACCAATCGATTATTTTTAAACACTAGGGTCAATGTGTTCTCTATAGGTTTTTTTTTTTTTTGGTTGAAATGTTCTTTAAAGTTCCAACAAAAACTTTCCAAGACCTTTAAAAGTGGGAGCATTACCAAAAAAGTCTCAAACCTATTGCAATTGTGCAAATTCGATCATAAGCTTTCTTTTTTGGTCAATTCAGTTCTAAACCTTTTGTATTTGTACAAATTGAGTCTATTTGACTCATTTTGGCTGGTCAGCTTTGACATGGCATTGCCGGTGCTAACTGGCAATTTAAAAATATTATTTTAATAATTTTTATTTTTTATATTATTTTATTTTCTTTTCTATATTTTTTTCTCCTTCCCCCTCTCCTTTCCTTTCGGGTTGGCGAGGGCCATGACACCCTTACTGATAGGGCGTGGGCATGTGGCCCTCGCCAATTTGGCTAGGCGAAGGTGTCGTGACCCTTGCCTAGACCAGCCGACGAGGGCATAACGGCCTCGCTTGGTTTGGGCGAGGGCTGCAACAGCCTCACCTGATTTGGGTGAGCAAAACAGTTGCAACCTTAGCCTTGCAATCCTAGCCTACCCAAAGGGGAAGGGGAGGGGAGGGGAAAAAATGAAAGAAAAATTATAAAAAAAATTATTAAAATATAATTTTAAAAATTGTCACGTCAGTATTGGCTAGCCAAAATTAATTGAATGGACTCATGACACAAATGCAAAATATTTAGGATTAAATTGACCCCAAAAAAAGTTTAGGACTGAATTGACATAGTTGTAATAGATTTAGGACTTTTTTTTGTTAATTCTCCCTTAAAAAGCAAGTAAACCTTTTTATATCCTAAGCACAGCCAAAGTTGTCCCTCACATCACTTTGCTTCCAAAATCGATCACATCTCGTCTCACAACAGAACATCACTTATATGTTGAGGATGATCTCATATGGGATTATTAGATCCAAATACAAGATTACATTCCCCAATTGCAAACTTTATTTGAGTGGTCCATATTGAATTGCGTGGCATCTCTCCTTCCATTAGAGCAACTAGTTAGTGCCTCGTTCATCTGCAGCAACCTAGATATCCAACCTTATCGGCAACCGAAATTTTTTTAAAAAAAAACACGCTGATTGCCAGCTTACTACATCCTTTCGGATATGGTGAGTCAACTTGACTATTTTGACTCATGCCCAGTCACACTTTGACCGGACAAAAAGAGCAACCTCGCTTATCCTCGGAAGTACCATGTAGGGAGGTGCTGATATATATGGTCGTTTTCAGGCAAGTTTTGAAGATACCGCAAGTGGTAATCTCATCGTCCTGTCATCATCCAGAGAAATTTAAATAGTTACTTAATCTAAATGACACTTAAAATGCCAAAAATATAGGAAACATCTTATCCGATTGCATTTTTTGAGTCTATGTCCATATACAGATTGTACAGCTACTTTCTGTTATATTCAAAATGACTGCAGTAGAAATGATATATAGAGTAATGTAATATAATATATTCTTCTTACCATATAAGTAAATTCCTCCTACCGAATAAAGCAACTTAGAATGTTTGAAATTTCGTAATTTATAGGATAAGATTCGCTATGCTTCATGAACACTCTAATATAACATCACGTTAAGATACTATCAAGTTTAAATGACGCTGAATAGAGTGCAAAGTACGAGAAAGGAGCTAAACTGAGTGCAAAGTATGAGAAAAGAGTGATAACCCAAATTAGACGGAGGAGCATGTTTCATTTATTGGCTCATATTTGGCATCCAATAGCTACAAAGATCACAACCTATTTTGGGATGCTTTGCCATGAAATTAGGTGCGCACGCTCAAAGATTACCTTTCTGGCATGTCACCGTCATTGGTGTTTTGATTAGAGTTTGATCATCATAGTTGACCACATAATGAGATCACATTTGGGATTTCTTTCCTTGGAATGAATAATTTAAGTTGACTCGACCCCTTATAAATACAAGCACATCTCATCACTGTTTTTCTCACCATCCGGAGATAACCCCCCCGACCAAACCAAAAAAAATAAAAAAGAGAGAGGAAAAGAAACGGGAAAGGCAATGAGAAAAGCACCAGTGACCATAGCGGACTCTTGTCCTTTGTCTGATTCCTCAACCAATGTCTCGGCAACCCCAGACCACGGGGACGCCGCATGCAAACGAACTGTCCTTGCTCATGACGATGCCAAGGGCAAGATGAAAATTGATGAGGCTTCTGGTGCTGCCAAGGCCGGTCTCATGCTCGATCTGACCCTCATGACAGTCGGCTCAGATCATAAGCAACCCTCGAGCTCCGACAAAGTGGCGGTTGTCGGGGAACCCTCTGCTCATAGGGTTTTCACATGCATCTATTGCAAGAAAGGCTTTGAGACGTCGCAGGCGCTCGGGGGCCACCAGAACGCACACAGGCATGAGCGTATGATCGCAAAAAGGCAGCGAGAAATCGCTGCCATGAGCGGGTACGGGCCGCCTTCAACTCTGACCTATGGCTATGGGGGTGTCAATTCACCCTATTCAGATGTCCATCGATTCCCTGCTCTCCGACGGCTCAACCGACGGGCCCTGCCTGGCGTGGGAATGGATCAGCCCATGGTCCACAGGGTCCAACCATCATGGAGCCAGCCAGGATTGGGGGTCATGCAAAACGGGCCGTGGCTCGGGCATTCACACACGATGCCCTCGCCCCTACCAACGTCGGAGGACATGCCTTATGCTCTCAATAACTATTTCAATAATTTCAATAGTGCAGGATTTTCGGGTCAAGCTCCTCCTCCAGCATTTAATCATTCTCAAGAGGGTGGTGGTGCGATGATGCACAGCTTTCAAGGTCCTTCAAGCATTCTTAGCCCGGATCTGGGAATGAGTACGGTTGCTAATGGGTGGGGCAGCAGCGCTGAGGGTGGTGGCAGCAGCCGAGATCTTCAAGTCCTGCCGGGGAAGAAGAGGGATGTTCAGCCAAAGACCGACCATGGAGAACCTGATTTGACTCTCAAGCTATAAGTTTATTAGCAAGTTAATTCATTTCATTCGCTCACATTGAAAACTCATCTATGATTTTATTTAAAATCGTTATACAGTATTTGTTTTCTTGTACATGGAGATGATCGTGAATCATCGAGCATAAGTTTAGTGTGTTCATGAATGGAATAAATAATCGTTTTGCTTATTTGATTGGGTCTTAAACCTTTGCTCCCGAAGATTTAAAGTTGAGTTATTATCGGGCTCTCTAAACTTCAATACTTTGATGTTACCTTGCCTTTGGGATATATCGAAAGGACAAGAACGATGATTGATCTTCAGTAGTAGTCGACTCCAGTTCAATTTGCTCTTTTCCATAACTGCTAAAACCCAATCCCCAGTGATATTTGCTAACAATCCGTTAACCGCCACGGTCATGGTTTTCCGTTATTGCATGATTCGTTGATGTCATCGTGATAGAAATCACCTCGAAAATTACCGGCAGATCATGCAATTAAATTAGATTCTACTAAAATCTCGTGTCATTGCCTGATCGATCAAAAGAGCGGAGGAAGCAAACTTAGAAGAGACAGCAAAATTAGATTTTCGACCATAACGAGAGGAGTGAGAACTTCAAACTCAGAGATAAAGTTCATGTATTTGCATCTGTGAACAAAGGAAGGAGGACTGTAGAAGAGCAGATATGGTTAGTCCATTTCAGGTAAATTCCTGGATTCTACTCATATTTGGATATACTTACCCGATCTATCGCATCATACTTTCTTGGATTGGGACATCCAAAAATTTGGACTAGAGTTATGAAAGTCGCATTTTATGGGCAAACTTACTCAAATATACTGGATTTCGACCGTAGAGGAGTCCTCCTTGGGCAGGTAGGGATTTCTTTATTTGTTTCATTTTATAAAAATCGATTTTGTTTCCAAAAAGCAGCATTCAGAGCATTTGAGTTGCCTTTCAAAGGAGAAACATACCAAAATAGAGTTGATCTTGTAGAAAATACCCCAAAGACATTCCAACTTCCAAATCTGGAGTGCAGCTTGCGCTATGCTGTTATTAGTAGTTGTCATCTACTAGGTTAAAGTCTATCTTCCTTCGTAGTTTATGTTACTCTGAAAACATTTTGAGTTGCCTTTAGAAGGAGAAACATACCAAAATAGAGTTGATCTTCGAGAAAATACCCCAAAGACATTCCAACTTCCAAATCTGGAGTGCAGCTTGCGCTATGCTGTTATTAGTAGTTGTCATCTACTGGGTTAAAGTCTATCTTCCTTCGTAGTTTATGTTACTCTGAAAACATTTTGAGTCGAATATGGTGCAAATCGTGGATGCATGCGCCGCTCAACTCACGCCACATAAATTTTGAATTTAAAGAATGAGGGAAAAGCTCAGTCAAATTTGAGAGAGAGAGAGAGAGAGAGTGCTGCGACTTTGCTTCAAATGTACCATAATCCATGCAGGTGCAAATTTGGGGTGCACGAATAAAGGGATTGTGAAATGGATAACAATGTGTATTTTAATGCAATCCCCAGATATATAAATTCAAGAAATCACGTAGAAAGGAAAAGTTCACAAGGATACGAATAACAAAATAAACAGGAGAGAGCCGCACAAAGCATCCGATTTCCTGTGAGTACCAAGGGGTCGTAATCCTAGTGCTCATGTTTGCTTTTGCATCGATAAGTGCAGCGCAGCAGGATTCTAGGAAAGTTTTCGAGCTATTAGTCATAAGTTTATCGCGGTAGATTTTGCTACTTGATTAGAAAAGAAGGGGCAGGCGAAGCCCGAGAGCTGCATAGGAGTATCGAATATTATTGTGTTGCGGATATTCAGAGAGATCTGGAGGCTGGTTTAGTGCCCAGTAACTTCATCTGCAACTTTCGCATGTCTTTGTTATCGTCTGAACAGTTCAACTCTGATGGAGGATGGATGTTTTGAGTTGATAATTTGAGGTCTCAGATTCCAATTGCACTCAACCAGCAAATGCATTCCAGGCAAGGATGGACCCACGCAGGACTTGAAGCTTGAAAGTCCAACGAGAATGAAAGAGAGATTCAGAGGATACTATGGCAGAAAGCATTATCGGAGTTTGATGTTCAAACCCAGCTTTAGATCTTCTTGTTGCACGAAGGTAGGATTCTTCTTTCAACAAGACTGAAAGACATCAAGACACAACAAGTCTCAGCTTTGCATGGCGTTTACTTTAGTACTAAATGTTTTCACTGGCTCACTTAAATATCAAAATCAAATAAAAAATGATAATCTAAGTGCGTTTGGCAAAAAATTCTGGCACAGTGATAACATGTGACTTTTATAATTAAAAATTTAATATGAGTTGGTGTGATTTTTTTTTTTTTTTAAATCTGTCCATGTGGACATCCTAAACAACGTCGCACGAGTCAACGTGGCTGTGTTGTCTAAAAATGACACTACTCTAAAGCAAAACATGACATTGCACTTTCACCCTCAAAATAGGCTCCATTATCCTTCAACAAGAAAATTATCTAAAAAGTCTTAAATCTATTGCACTTTTACTAATTCAATTTTAAACATTTTAATTTTGCCAACATTAACCATGCCACATAGAACAGTTATCATCCATGTTAGCAATTTCAAACCAAAATTGGCCAAATAGACTTAATTGACAAAATATGAAATTAATTTAAACTCAATTGACAAAATTGAAATTTTTAGAATTGATTTGGTAAAAGTATAATAAGTTCAAGAATTTTTAGATAATCTTGCCGTTGTTCAACGATCAACTCCTAGGTGAAAAAACGACTCCTTGTCACTGTCGTTTTGCTCGCTCACTTGCCCTCATGACTACTTGCTCACTCAGTCAAGTGTGTCATTCTCCCTCACTCTGTCAATTGGTTGCAAAAATTAGGGCTTAGAGGGAGCAAATGTTCAGCGTCTTCTTCATTTTGTTGAAAGAAATTTGAATTGCTTGTCATGCTCTTGCTTTCTATTTGTAAGATTGAGTTGTTAATGTTATGAGCAAACCAAATCTGGGTTTTGATTTAGGGTTGTGTCAATTCGGGGTTTCCAATTTGAGGATTTCCTTGTAAGTTGCGGCTTAGGGTTTTTGTTAAGAGTAAAACATGTAGACCTCGCCGTTTTGGGTATATATACGGACTGGACATGTTAGCAAGTCATGTTAGACGGAGAGATTAATAAATGTGGCCACATTCGATGACGTAGATTGGAACTGAGACATAAATAATCATTTTATGAGAAAAAGGTGGCATTTAAGTGATTTGAAAAATACTTTTTGCATTAAAATGAATGCCGTGCGAAACTTTTAACACTTTTAGTATCCTTATGCCTTTTTTATTTGTCTTTTTCCAGGGAAAATAGTATCAAGTGCAGTGAAGCAAGATTCTAAGAAAGTTTTTGAGCTATTAGTCACAAGTTTATCGCAGTAGATTTCTCTACTTGATTAGAAAAGAAGGGGCAGGCAAAGCTCGAGGGCTGCATAGGAGTATCGAATATTGATGTGTTGCGGATGTTCTGCGAGATCTCGAGGCTGGTTTAGTGCCTAGTAACTTCAGCTGCAACTTTCGCATGTCTTTGTTAGCGTCTGAACAGTGCATTTCCGATGGAGTACGGATGTCTTATGTGATAATTTGAGGTCTCAGATTCCAATTGCACCTGATTTGTTGTGTCCAATGTAAATCGGGTGTTCAGTAGATCTTGTCAAGTGTTGAGGTTTCGCGACTCATTCGATTCATGCAGGCAGGGTGTTGCCAGCAAATATGCATTCCGGTGTAAGGATCGATCCAAATTGACCGGTTCAAGAAAATGGAAAGAAACTCCATAGCAGACCTAGCCCGACTTCTTGCCCCAAATTGACCGGTTCAAAAACTCGAAGCTCAAAACTACGAGCACAGATCAAAGATAATATTCACTCCACACTCGACAATCATCAGGAGGAGAACAGGTTATGCATCTAACCACAAAGGATCGGGCCGCACCTTAACCTTCAGTGCGTTCACGGGATGAAGCGAATGTAAGCGAGAAGAGAGATCTCTCTCTCTCTCAGTTAAAAGCCTTCCCGCACTTTCTGAGTACTTTTTGTTGAATTTTTGCAGATTCTTTTTAAAAACAATTTTAAAAAATTGGCCTTATCCAAATGTACGGTTCTAGAACAGGAACTAGACCAAAAATCGCCGGTTCCATTTTTAGGGAACTAGCTGGTCTGGTCTGGTTCGGGCCATTTCGTTTGCTCACCTTAAAAAATGGCCCGAATTAAATCATACTTCTATACAATATGAGTATAATTGGACAGAAGAATTTATATTATAATTGGTATTATTTGTTAATTTTTTTCATATTGGGTTATGACAACTATTTAAAGAACATTAACCATGTGCTATATCTCAAGCACACGCTTTGCACGTGCACTATGATTTTCACTCTCTTGAAAAGATTAAGAAGATCCGATGAATAATCATTTGAGTGATTGTTTTATTTTTATTTTAAAAAAGATGTACTGAGACTTCCTCATTCCCAAGAGTGAAGAGAGAAGTGGGTTACATGAGCAATGAAAAATTGCTATTTTTTGAGAGTGAAGTTAGAAGTAGGGCATAAGTGAAAAGTGGAACAATTATTTTTCATAATCTTGAAAATGAATGGTTATTATGTATTTACTGTTTGGTTGAGGATCACTATGGTCATTTTAGATTAGATATCAAGTTTGAAAGTTGGTTTAGAGCCATCATTCTCGCTACTTTCAAGTGGTCATTTTGAAATACCCATGACATTTAGATTAATTTTACATTTTCTATATTAAAGTAGAATCCGTGGAGTAATTACTCAATTAAAGCATGCGCTGCTCAAGTCAAGTAGCATTTTACTTGGGCTTCTCTATGTTCATAGTTGGAGTTCCTTTAATATTATGATAAGGAGAAAATTAGGACCTACTTGGTAACACTTCTGGGATCAACTAATTCTATTCTCTTGTTTCCAGGAGTAAAAAAGAATATAAATCCGTTTGGTAAATTTTTTATTCTTGGGAACAAAAATCAACTTTTTTGTTCCAGAGAATAGATTTATAATAGAATCAAAGAGTAGAAAAAAGTTACTTCTTGTTTCCAAGAACAATTCTTAGAATCAATTCTAATTTTTTTCTTATCTTTTCTCTTCTTCTTTCTTTTGGCTAGTGACCTTGCTGGCCCCCAGCGACGCCGAGCCAGGCTAGGGTAAGGCTGACCTTGCGCCGCCTGGGCGAGGTTGAGCCTTGCCGATGGCCTAGTGAGGCTCGCCTTGGCCAAGTGAGGCTTTAGCGAGCTCATCGAACCTCACCCAGCCGGCGGTGGCCGGCAATCGACTACCAAGAAGGAGGAAGAAAAAGAAAAAAAGAAAAAAGAAAAAAGAGAAAAAAATTAAAAAAAAATTAAAAATTAAAAAATTAAAGGAAATAAAAAAAAATTTTAAATCCTACCAAATACATTTCTATCCCAGGAATAGACATTTTAGACAGTTACCAAGTACATTCTTTTTTCTAAGAAATTGTTGTCGGTAATAGAATTAAAAAAAATTATTTCCGTTCAAAAATTATTTCCGGGAATAGAATTGTTACCAAACGCATCTTTACCCAATCAATTTTAAACCTATCACACATACGTTGGCTTAGTCATAAAATTTTCAAATTTTCTAATTTATTCCTACACTTTTGCATGAAATTCCAATGTAGTCATTTCAACCAATTTTTGCTGAAAATCGCTAACGTTGGTCTAGTCATTGCCAATTGTCTTATGTGACACACAATCACGCAAATAGTTTTTGGCAAAAATTAATGGAAATGATTATATTGGAATTTTATGTAAAGATTTAAGATTAAATTAGCAAAATTGAAAAAAAATTAGAACTGAATTAACGTCAAAATATAAATTTACTCTAGCTCGAGTGACTAGGGAAACTTTAGTTGGAGCCAAAGACCATGAACCACATCACGCTTGAAACGAATCCATGGTCAAGCTTAAGTTCACAATTAAGGGGAAAATTTCAAATAAAAGGATGAAGTGAAGTCGTTTTCTCAAAATAAGACTAATAACAAATCTTATATCAAATAAGAGCTTGAATTGGTCAACCTAATTTCAAATAAAACCCTGAGCTCATGGCTGGCCAAATCTTTACCGGTATACTTATTTCGCCAGCTAGATTATGGACAATTTTGTCCAAAATGTTGTAAGGCACGTTCTTTCCTAAGGCTCCGTTTGTTTCGCGAAAAATATGGCGTTTTTAGAAAATATTTTCTAGGAAGTCATTTTCCGTATTCGAACGAAACTTGAAAATGAAGTAGAAAATATTTTTCATTGTTCGGTAAGGAAAATATTTTCCTCCGTATACTCTTTTTCATTTTTTTTTTAAATTTGATTTTTCATATTTTAAAATCAATTTTTAATTATTTTATTTTTTAAAATTGATTATTCAATTATTATTATTATTATTATTATTATTTTCTTTTTGCCTTTCTTTTCTTTGTTTTCCATCTTCTTCTTTCTTGGTCGGTCACTGGCCACGGTGATGGCTTGCGACCGGCCACAGGCAAGCCTCGAGCTCACCGACAAGCACAAGGCTTACCAATCTGGCGACACTCGAGTCCAGCGAGGTCGAGGCTCACCAAATTGGCGAGCGCGAGCTAGTGGCCTACGAGCGGCGAGCCTGAGCTCGCCAGAGGTAGGCGAGCCTCATGCTCGCTGGCGAGCTCGAGGCTCGCCTATGGCCAATCACCAGCCGTCGACATGGCCGGCAACTGGCCAAGAAAGAAGAAGTTGGGAAACAAAGAAAAGAAAAAGAAAAAAAAAAAAGAAAGGAAAAAAGAAATAGAAAAGAAAAAGAAAGTTCAAAAATAATTTGAATTAAAAATGAAAAAGAAAATTAAAAATAATTCAAATAAAAAAAGAAAAGAAGAAGAAGAATGGGAAGAAGGAAATAGAAGATTTGTAGAGGTGTGAGATAAGAGAGATTAAGTGAGGAAAATGTTTTCCACTTTTCAAAAGTAGAAAACATTTTCCTCTAATTTAGAAGACTTTTTTCTTTTCATGGAAAATTTTTTCCCCAAGGAATTCATTTTCTATGAAACGAACGCCGAAAAATCCAAAAAACGTTTTCCTAAAAATTATTTTCTGTGAAAAGAACGGAACCGAAGAATCTTTTATTTTTCCTTTATGTTGAAAACGAAAACTAAAAACCTTTTCATGGACCAACTTCAATTCGGGTATGCTAGTTCTTTTCTTTATTTGTGTTTTTCATGTAGGCCCGAAAAATCCTTAATATCAAACTTTTTACGTTTATTGATGAAATAGGGAACTTGCTATAAAAATTGTCTTTTTGTCTACTTTCTCTCTGTATAAAATAATTAGGTTGAATTTAATCATTTTCCATGACAAGAGGGTATTGTTTACCTTCTATTGTATGATTCAAAATATTTATAATTAAATTGATAAGAGTACACAAATTTAAGGTCTTTTAGACAATTTTCGCTATATTAATTAGACTGAGTAGAAGTCCCACCAAATGACGCACATCGAGTAATGACACTCATTAACTTTAGATGTTGCTAGGTGTATTTTCTCATGAGCTGAAAATGTTAAGTGATCCTAAAGCACCCGTCAGCGTGGTCCTAGACCAATCATGAAGCACCATGTGGATTCATGCGACACTATGGGCCCGGCTCACCAAGATGGAATTTTTGCACATAAAATAATAATCTTTCTCTCTCATTTACCTTGTATGCTAGCCACCTCTCTCTCTCTCTTCTCTGCACGCTTTGCACACATTTATTATATTCTCTCTCCTCTCTTCTTTGTTCTTTCCTCCTAAGAAGAGGAAAAGCCATTCCTCTCTCAAGCGAGCAAGGCTTTCAAATTTTGAATCTCTACTTTCGCTCTCATTTGCTACTCCGCGCTTGTTTTTGCTGCTTCGGCATTCATCAAGCAATCGCTCCCCGCCGTTGCTTGATGCTCGCTCCATCTCTGCTCCTGTCATAACCTATCTTGAAAGAATGGAAGCTCTGGCTCGAGTGTTGCACAATATTGGTAAATTTGCCGACACACATGCCCAATATTCACCACAAGCTCAAGTTTATACATAATTCGCATATTTATATACCATCATACCATGTTTCATCAACCATTGAGTGTTATATAAGATCTCCTCTACATCAATGAGAATCTAGTAAAGGTAACCCGCCATGTTAAGCTAAATAGAGTTTGCCCCTCCTTTCCCTGCCTCTTGGGCTGTCAAAGTGTGAAACAGTAGAAAAATTGGATCTAAGACCTAACTTCTGCGAGGCGAGCTCTTATCTCTTCTAGTTCTTCCTCATCATCAACACCCTCGGCTACTGCTTCGTCGTACAAATTCCAAATTCATTGATACACGAAAAAAGTAAGAATGCAACAGTGATCGTTTCTCAATTAGCTTCCTACCCGCGAAATAAAAGAATGACCAAAAATAAGTTCCATCAGTAAGGGAACTAGCAGATATACCTCTACTGCAGTAGGTTGATAGGTTGAGCAGATTGCTTCACCTTTTGCTTCCTCAGTGCCTCTGGAAGTTGAGTAGCTGTCTCACCGGCTATGGCTGTCAAGACCTTATCAACCTCTTCGCCTATCTCCTCTTCTATGTCCTCCGTGTTGAGAGCCATGTCAACCGCGCCATTCACAAATTCTTCTATCATACCAGCCTATATATCATATAAACAAACTGCATTCAGCAATCAAATAAATACCTTTGCTATTCATATGCCGCAGGATGCAGGCTACTCCACAACCCATTGTTTTCACAACTTTACGATGAGAAGTAACAAAATATTTCACAATTTGCATTTCCAACTTTTTTCCATTTCGCAAGCCATATTCCAGCAAGTGAGCAAGAAATGGAGAACTAACATTCCCAAATTGCTCAAGATAATGCTCCTGAAGTATGCACTTTAAGGCAATGTTGATATAGTCGTTCATTTCATTATCTTATTTCTCATGCACTCATGAAGGTCCACTCATGAAGGTTCAAACTATCAGCATAATTTGAAAATGATAAAGCCGAAAAGAAGATAAAGTTTCCATTGTCTCTCAATGGTCACATACAGAAAAAGCTTGAATATAGGCATCGCCCTCGTTATTCTGAATATGAATGTTGACAACAAACGGAATATTAATATGCAAATACACAACTGACAAAACCCCCATAGGAGAGAGTGCATCATGCAAATTATAAAATCACATCAACTGATACAGGAAATGTACCTTGGTAACAGCCATTTCAGGAGCTTTCATAAGGTCATTAACAAGCTTCATAACCTCAAACTCTTAGACAAGTGCCCCACAGTCCAAGCAATTGCTGAAAATACAATCAAAATAAGTTGGTTAGAAAGGTGGAGAAAGAGATCTTATGCCAGAGAAGTACAGCATTTTTCAGTTAGAGAAGTGGCAACATTCAGCCTAAGAAACTGAAATCTAATTTAAATATTACCATGCCACTCAGAAACTTGTCAACCACATCATCTCCTACAGTAAAGGCAGTAAGAAGGCTGCTACCAATCTCTGTAGACGGATGATATAGCCGTAATTCTCAGCAATTTTATGCTTATTTTCGCCGGATTTCTTACAACGCCTAATTATCCCTGTCACAGACAAACTTCCATGAATGCAAATACCCTCCATCAAGGCAAAGCATGGACACTTCACCAAATTAAGACAGCAAATTTTCACATAAAGATATTTATACGCAAAAATCTAAACTAACATAAGAAAACCATACCAACGGCATAAGGACAGTCACGACCAAAGTTTCACTCCCAAGACGAAAGACGGGAAGATGATCACTTAATCATCTCGCAAACCATGCCATGATAATATCTAGGAACAAAAATAATGCTGGAAATCATAACCACAAATTAAAAGATACCTCCGCACTAGCTTCATCTGCATCATTGCTTCGGGTTTGGACCACTCTGATTCCTCATCACCATCGTCATCCATGCTCTCCCATCTTAGTAAATGTTACTTGATGCGTGAAACAAGACCAGGACATCGAGGTCTGCACATAATTGACTTGCTCGTTTTCATTCCTTTCGACTCCTACTTAATTTCATCGTTCTTTTACCACCATTGCCCCAGCATTCTTGTCCCATCGATCCAGCATATTGGTGTACACTTCAACACCATTTAAACTAGTTCAATGCAATACTTAGCAATCAGATACACACGCAGAAAAATGGTCGACCCCAAAGTACCGGGGACGTAGCCGAAGCTCTTAAGGCGTTGCTCGAGCTGAGCGAGGTCGCTCTGGTTCTTCTGGAAAACCTCGTTGCAGTGACGTAACAGGTCCCCAACCGACACCGTCCCAAACGACATTGAGTCGAGCAAATTGAGATCGCTGCTCGCAGCCGACACGCGTCGGTTCAAGCACTGAAGGAAGGTCGAAGAAGCCGAATCTGCGATCAAAACACCAAAAAAATCAATCGGCTGAGAAGAAGGAAAACGCACGACCCGAAATAAAAATCGTCCCTTGCGACTTTTCTCGGCTCAATATCCGAAAGAAACGCAAAGTAACCAGCTGTAGCAAGTGAAACGAGAAGAGATTCAACTCAGTGATGCGATTCACAGCTATAATAGCTGGATGGAACGAGAAATCGGGAAGGAGAGAGAGAGGGAGAGGGATGGGACGGCGATCGATGGATTACTGGAGGGCGTCCACGCTGCTCTGCAGGTGGTTGCAGAAACGGGATGCTCCAGATCTCGGCCGCCACGGCAGATTAATGCGCGAAGGAAAGCCACGCCGGAGCAGAGACGGAGCAAGCAACGGAGCAAAGAGCGAGCGCCGGAGCAGAGATGGAGCGAGCGTCCGGCGACGGCGGGGAGAGGCCGCTTGACGAACGCCGGAGCAGCAACAAGACGCACCGGAGCAGAAATTCCGCCGTGGCCACGTGGCGCTTCATGATTGGTCCGGAACCATGCTGACGGCTGCTCCGGGATCATCCAATATTTTGTCGGTCCTATTTTCTCTCTTCCTTCATTTCAAATTTTCATCCCTAATTAAGTTTTTTTTTTTTTTTAAAAAGGAATCTTGCGCTCCATGGTTGAGACTTTCCAGGCTCTTGTTGTTGCATTTTCGGGATTTCCAGAGATTTGGCTGACTTAGGTATGTTCCTTTTTATCGGTTGGGCTGCGTGGGAATGCCTCTGCTTGTTCATTACGTAGGAAAAAAGTCCGGTTCTGGGTATTTGACCAGGTGAAAAAAGAGAGAAAGAAAGTGTCTTTATGGGCAAATCGAGAATAGCATTTCATTTCAGAGGGGGAAGGAAGATTCGTAGCAGTGAACTGAAGATAAAAATATGTCCTTTGTTTTTATATTATGTTGATGGAACCCAATGGTTTAGGTGGCGTGATCTTTGGAGGCATTTGTGAACTGAAGACTCGTTGATGGAACCCAGATGGAGAGAGCCAAGCTCGAGAACGAGCGAATGGTGCTTCTCATCCGCCAGAAGGAGCTCCAATTTGCTCCATCTTCAATAGCAGCAGTAACATTCATCCAACAAAAGGAGCGGCGGCAGCAATGAGGGTTGAAAAGCGAAGGATTTTGAAAGAAACTAAAAGCAAATAACTACACCTCACGCAATGCCTTTGCCCCCAATTCAAAAATCGTTTCAATTGTGTCTTTATTTTTTACCTCCGTGATTGGACTGAGGTCCAGTTGCGCTTGCAGCGTGTGACCGGACGGCGGCGGCTCTGCAACTGGGAAGAAAGCTCCGACCACCAACCCAACCATGGCCGAGTCGAAGGCGGAGACGCTGTATGACTTGCTTGATGGAGGATTTATAGCTTTCGACCCTATTCTTATAAAAAAAAAAAATTCAACTCTTTTAAAATGGCCATCAGAAATTGGTTGGTCCTCCATCGATTAGTTAAATTTTGCTATCTTTATTCCTTTTTTTTTTTTTTGGGCATACACTTACTGGTGGAGAGGAAATCACAACATGTTAGTCTGCTTGTTCCATGAGTTATCGAGGATTTCTAAAGAAAAACCACCTCTAGTTCAATTCGTAGTGCATGCTAGCGGACTTTTTAATAAATTTTGCGTGGTAGGTTCTGAGATTTTTCAATTGACTGAAAAGTGAAAAGCGGTATGTACAAGTCTGATACCAATAGATGCCTTAAAGCTTTTACTTGTATTTCAACGACCGCAAAAAATGACGTTAGCAATCACGGTATTTTCGCTTTTTGTGTCGGTTAGTTCTCTGTAATTGGGATATGCTTGGAGTTTTCCCTTTGTTCAATACTTTTCTTTTTGCTTGGATGCTTTTTCTTGTGTGATATGTCTAGAAGATTAAGGTGATTTGTGTAGTTCCCTTCCTTTTCATTCAGACGTTAGAATTCTAGGACTAAGACAGGCCAACACAAGTTGCTTCTCTCTTGACACATAGATCACCAATCACCAACCAAGATAACTCATGTTGGATTTGTGAGATGGGTTATTGAATGTTAAAGCTACTAAGATTGTGTTTCCTGAGTATAAAATGCAAGTACTTGTCTAGTCTGCCTTTTGGTTTTTAAAGTGCTCTTGTTGTGGACTTTATGCAGGAAAATTCACCATCATTTGGATCCCTGACCTACATTGTTGCTAGCTAAACATCTCTAAACTCTCATCATCATATTGAAAGCTAATTCATCAATTCCCTATGATTGGCCACCATTGTTTAATTTTTTAAAAAGATTTTTAATCCTTGTACAGATCTTCTGTCCATCTTACTCTAATATTTGGTTCAAGTCCATTCATTAGTGATTTTTCTAATATATCTTGCCTCATGCTATCAAAATATTCTAAATCTGCTTTTCTTTCATACCCGTCTTTTTTCTTATGTTGTTTTGTCTCTGAGTTTATTAGGTAGGAATTTGTTTTTAGATAGAAGATGACAACCCCAGAAGAAAACAACGATGTGAAAACTCTGGAAACACAGCCCAACAAGTGGAGAAACAAGAAGTCGATCACCTGGGAACACTTCACAATAGAAATTGTGAGTCCTGGATGTAGAAGGGCATGCAATAAGCAACGCAAGCAAAGTTTTCGCTTATGGTACAGGCTCAAAGGTTGCTAGCACCAACCAGCAAAGTAAGATATAATGAATCATTGAATGAACTGATAATGTCATGTGCAGAAATTTCAGAATTACCTAAATCCATTGGGGATTTGAAAAACTTGAAAATTTTGAATATTGCTTATTGTAAGAAATTGAGTAGTTTACTTGGTACTGCTAGCAAGTTGGGCAAAGTTAAAGTATTAATTGCCTCATTCTGCTGGAGTCAGGGAGAGGAAGTTTCTATAGATGGGTTGTCTTCACCGAATATCCTTTGATTAAGTTATACATGCATTTCTAGCTTCCCCGATGCAAACTGCAAAGCTTTCTTGTCTCAAAGAACTTGATTTAAAGGACTGCAGCATGATTCAGTAGCTACCAAAGCTTCCTATCCATTTAACAGATCTAGTAATCACCTGTCATCTTCGCACATTGCCTCAACTTTCTTGTTTAATCCATCTAAGACAGCTCGGTTTTCATGATTGCAAATTGCTAGAATCTATGCTAGAGCTTCCCTTAGGAATATTGAAGCTCAATGTCTCCGGGTGTGATAAGTTGAAAGAGTTGCCAAGTTTGTCAAGTTTGGAACTCTTGTCAATATTAGATATCGAAGTGTGCCAAGAGCGGACAGAAATCAAGGATCTGGAAGGATTAAAATCCTTAAAAGAGCTTTATGTAATTGGATGCAACAAGTTGTCCAACCTAGACAGCCTTAAGCATCTAGAGTCTTTGAGATGCTTGGGAATGGCGGGGATAAGTCCTATCCACATGCAGGGAGTTGTTGAAACATCTACAGTCGGATGGTCCAATGGTGAATGATGATCTATTTTCAAGGCCTTGATAGATTCAAAAACCTAGGAGTTGACAATCTAAAGTGGCCAGTCCCTCATAAGACCGGACCTTTCACGGTTAAGATGTCTGAAGCTATTGATGGCTAGCAATTGCCACAATCTAATCGAAATTAAAGGTCTTGAGAGGTTGAAAAACTTGGAAAGATTGGATATCAAGGGGAGCAAATCCATTGAAACATTACCAGATCTCTCGTGCTTCGATAAGCTGGAATTTTTGGGCATCGGAAAGTGTTGGAAACTTCATGATGTTAAGTCAAATTTGTGGATAGATCGTAAAATGAGGGAGTCAACTGCAAGGCCTCCACATCGGTCGAATTTCAAAGATTGAATGGAATGATGAGGGGTCAATTTTGCATGAACTTGTGAAGATCACAGAGCTCCATCATTAAGACGTTCAGGGATGCAACTTATAGGAATTTTATTTGTTCATGGCACTCCTACGGCAGAGAAAAATTGGTTCATGAAAAAGAATGCTTCGATCAGTCAATCACTTTGGCCACAAAGTCGGAACAATTCACAACTCCCATCAAAGGTAAATAAAGCGGGTGCACTATTCATTGTCGAGATGTATTACTAATTTCATCAGCATTTCATATGCATCGTACTTTTGTCTTTGAATAGTTCGTGGAAGTTGACACAATACTTCAGGGGTAGTCATACTCTGGATCATTGGAGGCATTAAGATGGGTCATAGTGCCTCATCAAATTCTACGAACCTTAAAATGAATTTACCAACGTTCCAATGAATAAATTAGCTACTGACTTTTTCTCAAATTTTACAAAAGCACTCTAATAATTTTACAAATATGTCAATAAATTAACAAGTTTGTAACTTCTTTCATTATGAAATTTATTTTTATCAACTAAATTTTTTCTGTAGTTAGTGTTAACAAATTTTTTTTGGTTATAAGCGAGCTTTTCATTCACGGAGTACGAGCCCGCTTACATTAAAAAGGAGTATCAACTAGTTTATCGCGGACCTATTAATTAGTGTCCCCTCAAAATCACGACAAACGCACGCTATGGAACCTTCGGAAGATCCTTCATGGGAAGTTCTGTCGATGTTTAGCTTGAGGACTCGATGGTTTCCATCTTATGGGTAAGTGTCCCAGGTTGTTTCTATTCTCTGATTCGCGGCCATTCCATTTCGAGAAATTCATATACGTAGCCATGGTAGACGGCATTGTTGTTGCAGGATCTGGTAAGTGATGCTTGAAAATAGAGGAATATCTCCATGTGCAAATGTGCCAAAAAGTGACCGCGATCAGTTCGAAAGACGGGCTTTAAGGTGATTAGCAATCTTTAATAGCCATCCCTTCAATTGAAATAGCTTCTTGCTTTGAAATCTGAATACCAATCTCAAAGGCCAACCTTATCTATTTTGACCTTTGACTGAGAAGGAACAGATGTTTAACAGTTTCAGGTTCCTATTCGCAGAGAGGGCATATCGACTCAGGTAGAATCTTCCTTCTGAATAGGTTTTCTCTTGTGGATAGGGCGTTTTGGCACACACTTCACGTGAATACCCTTATTTTGGGTTGAGTTCTTTAGATTCCATGCCTTAGTTTAGAGGGCTTTTGGAGTTTGATAGGATGATGAGGCTTGATTTGCTTCATGCTTAGTCTCAATGTCACGGAGTTGGTTGTAGCCACTATTAACAACGTAGCCTCCTGCTTGGTTGCATGTCCAGACTGGCTTGTCTTCTATCGGTCTTGTTGGGAGTAGGATAGCTAGAATATTATTTCCTATATGCTCATAAAAAAGAGAGAGCAGCATGTGCTCATTCCATTGCGCTTTTTCAACATTTCTATCATCCCATTTCAACCAGTTTATTCTTGAGTGCATACCCCAGTACATTTCTCCTTGTTTCCATACATCTTCAATTTGCATTTCAGTTGCTACATTTTGTCCCTAGCATGATGCAAGCTCTGCTCATTTGCTAACTCCTAAAGCTCCCTCTTCAAGCAGCTGATTTGACTATTAGCAGTAGAGAACTTCTGCTGGTCCACTTTTTTAGGGCCTCTATTAGTTTCTTCCTAAAGTGTTCATTTCCATGCCAGGAGTATTCCACACTGAACTTACTAGCTGATCACATTCATTATCTTTGAGCCAGCATGCTTCAAACTTCATTTCTCTCTTTCCTTTTGCAAGTTCCAGCTGAGAGTTTTAGCAAGATAGGACTGTGGTTGGAGCCTATAGCAGGTAATGCATATTCTTCCACTTCTGAGATATCGCTCTCCATTCTACATAGCATGGAGGTCTATCTAGTCTTTCTTTCACAAAGGCATCCCCAATCCTATTATTTGTCCATGTAAATGCGCATCCTTTGCATTCGAGATCCATTAGAGAGCATGCATTTATAATGTTTAATGTCTCGAAAAGCCACTAACCTATGGTGCTCCACCATATGCTAGTCAACTTTTTCCTAGTGATACAAAAATTCATTGAAGTCTAGTCCCCCCCCCAAAAAAAAAAATCGAAGGAAGCTGGTTTTGGAGATTGATTATTGGAGCATGTACAAAGGTAATTCTCATCTGTTTTCCACTATCTATACAATTGAGGTTAGACATTTCATTTGTGACTGATTCCATTATTAGCGCTACCCCATCACTCTGTAAAACTGCCGACCTCCTGCTTTAATTCACCTTCGCACTATTCTGGAATTGGATTCCTTTCAAGCTCATGCCATAGGTTCTTGATCGAAAATAATGATGGGCCTCTGGAGAGCCTCAATGCCAAGTCTAGGGTGTGCCCAACTCCTAACAATTCCAACATAAAATTTTCATAGGAACCTGGAACTCATGACCCCTTCCATAGGTAATCTATGCACTTGAATCCAGGACTCGTAATTTGTGTAATTTTAACTGTACTGCGAAGTGGTCAGTGTCCATCGTTTAAGCACCAAAAGATTGCTAGAGAAAGACCAAGGCCTTGTTTCAAGAATTCTGTTCATTTCATTTTTAGACTTAAAGGTAAAGCTAAAGTTCTTGAGTCTACCCAATCAAAGGTAACGGAATCCACTTTCCATGCCCTCGTCATAGTGTTTTGGAAGGCATGGAGATTGATATTGGGGTTGTAGAACAATTGCCCAAACAAAGTTAGACGACATTCTTATATTCTCTCGGTTGGGACCATACCATCTATCTTAGCCAGGCCTTTTTCTGACCACAAATTGCCTAAATTTCCATAGAGGATAGTAACTCGAGAATCTGAGGTTTCTAATTCTTCCATCGAAATTGCACGAGAGGCAGACATCTTACTCCCTATGAGAAAAGTATAGCAGAAGCAGCTATTCCTGTATATTCATCCTCGGGATTGTATCCAAATATAGCGTATTGGCAAAATGATGTCTAGAGATAATGCGGTGCTCAGGGAGGCTGATGGGGTAGTTGGAGGATTTTGGGTTGGGGCTTATGTAATGGGTTGATAATTGGGCGAGGATTAACTAGGGTCGTTCCTTTCGGATGGTATGATGGTCATTGATTGCATGCCTTGTAGGTGTGATGTTATCGAAGGGAGAGTGGGTTCTATCAGAAGCTGGGTTTGGGTTTGTTAGGACTAGAATTAGCACCTAGAGGGGGGTGAATAGGTGTTTGAAGCGATTGTAACAATTCAAATCGAATGAGATATAAATAATTTAAAAACAACGATTGCAGCAAATGAAAACAGTTAATAATAAAAGGATTAGGGATAGAGAATCAAGACTCCAGATTTATAGTGGTTCGGCTTAGATCAAGCCTACGTCCACTCTCCCGCACGGACAGCCCTTCTGGCTGGATTTCACTAAGAATCAATAAGAGTGATTACAGTCTCACGCTCTTGAGTCCACAGTGTAGATTACTCTACTACACTTCCTCAAGGTCTACAATATGATCTCTCTTTTGATTACATGTAACGCTCAAAGAATGATATCGCAAAATAGAAAAGGAGATTCAGACTTTGGAATTCTTCTATCCGCCCCCTTCAACAACTAGAGCATCTCTCTTATATACTTCTTCATACCTTCAATACCGTTGACACCTTCCAAAGAAGTTCTTCCAATCAACCCGTTGGACAGAATCAATTAGAGAGATCTCGAGCTCTTTAAGGTAAGTGTTGATAGCCCATCAATCCTGCTCGCCCATACAATCAGGATCTCGGTTTCCATAAGTAGATCATTCCAAATATAAGTTGCGAAGTCGTCAAGGAATCTAAGCAAATTCCATATAGAACTAAGATCTTTTAGCGCTGAATCCAGTAGAAAGATATCCACTAGTCGTTAGATTAAAGATCGTATAAGATCAGAATAAACGTCGTCCTGGAAACTGTCCATGTGAGTAGACTTTGAAATATAAGTCTTGAGTCTTGCTAGCTTCAGACTTTGATCTTCAGACTTTGATCTCCAGACTTTGTCAAAAGAGTCTGTAAGTCTTCAGACTAGACTGATAAACCTGTTTTGTCAACTTCAAAATATTTTAAGGAATTTTATCCAACAGGGTTAACTTGTGGAACAGTGAATATGGTTTATGGGAAGGTTGGGGATTTTAGTAAAGGGTCAAAGTTGAAAAGGAAATGAAAGATTTGCATCTTCGTAGAGACAAGATGACTGCTGTATTTAGCGAAGAGCATTAGGGGTTTTCTGGGAAAACTACCACCATTGGGGTAGGATTTCCATCAAGAGAGGATATTCACGGATTCCAAGTCAATTCGGTAAAAATTTTGGTGGATAAGATGCATAATGATAGATTGTAAAAGCACGGCGAACAGGTTTAAATTTACATTCCCATTTGAAGTTCTTATTTCTACAAGCCAAACATGTGTTCAAGGGAACAAAAAACCGGAAATGAAAAATTTTCCCTTCCATTGAAAACAAAAACTAAAAACTTTATCATTAACCATAAGGCCCCTTAGAACTTCAATTTGGATTTTTTGGTTCTTTTCTTTAATTTGTAGTTTTCATTTTGGGCTGAAAACTTGAACGTGGTCGCGCTTCATGCAGCAATTAGCAAGGCCACCGCATGGTCTTGATCTCGAACATCTATCTATTGTGCAAAAGCCCACACTACTTGCCATTTGATGTAGGCCCCATGCCATCTTTGATAAGAATTTTTTTTTCTCATGTTCAGTAGTAGTTGATCAACCACCAAAAAGCCCCACATTAATGGACAATCCTACATCACATTATACACAAAAAGGAAAAAAAAAAAACAGAGTTCTTTCTAGGGGTGAGCGCGGTTCCCAGATTCTACTCGAGAACTAGAGAACCGCATCGGAGGGTCCAGTTTGGGTCTTGGTTCTAAAGAGGTCGGTTCCGGTTCCTGGTTCCATTTTTTTGGGAATCGGCGATTCTCGATTCCGGTTCCGGTTCTCATAGGAATCAGAATCGGAACCGGAACCGAAATTGGAATTGGTTAGGTTCCTAAAAACCCCCAAATCATTTTTGTTGTTTACCCTCAGTTCTCCTCTCCCATCGTTCTCTATCTCTGCCTCTGCCCCATCCTCGACGCTGCTCACCCTCGACGCTGCCACCAAACGCCGCCACCGGACACCGCTTGCCCCCGATGTCACTGTCGGACGCCACTTGTCCCTTCGCTGGACGCCACTCGCCCCCTGTTCGCCCCGCCCTTGCGTCCCTTGACGCTGTCACCCCTCGCTCGCCCAGCCGCTCAGCCGCTGGATGCCGCTCACCCTCGACGCAGCTGCTAGACACCACTCGTCCCCTCGATGGATGCCACTCACCCAGCCGCCCTTGACACTACTCGCCCAGTCACCCCTGATGCTGCTCGTCGCTCCTTTCCCTGTCAACATATCCCCATTGATTGATACCGAGGGTAGTTAGATTCATGTCGTTGATCATGGTGCTCCTTCTTCTGTCAAAGTAGAGGTCAGTGTGCGACAAATGGATCACTTAATGCTTCATACTTTTTTTTTTTTTGGTCAGTTAATGCTTCATAATTTAGGAAGTATCGATAGTTCTGGACTTCCTTTTTGTGAATTTTTGTCTGGTCTGGTCTGCATTTATGTTTAAGCTTCATCTTAATGGGAGATACATTAATTTGCTTATTGCTATTCTCATGTGGCTTTGTTTTTCTATGAGAAAATTAGGAAGGATCAATCTAGTTATTTACTACGAAAGGGTTCGAGGGTTCCCGCCCTTTCACTGTCCAAGCAAACCACTCCGGTTTTTTGGAAGGTACGAGTTACTGCATAGACAACAGAGTCTTTTAATGTAATTGACATAATTAATTTCTAACCATCTCTCTTTATGTTAAACTTGAACTACAGGTATCGAGGTTGGTGATGAGCTCGTTATTGATGGAGGCATGGCAAGTTTTGAAGTCATTGAAAAGATTGGGAATGATTTGAAGTGCAAGTGCACAAATTCTGGTTTGTTTCTACCTTGCACAAAGTTAAGCTTTTGGAGAGATGGGAAGCTTGTTAAAAGGAATTACAAATTGCCTACTCCGTCAAGAAAGGTGGATTTCATAATCCTGGTTTCTTGTTTATATTCCTTGGACACTACTATTTTCGATAGTTCTTTGACGCTTTAAGTGTCTTGTTCTTGCTTCAATGTGGACATTCTGCGTGGTGTTATTCATTGCTGGGTCATTGAATTTTGTAGTCGACCATAAGAAAACATGAGAAAAGGAGAAATCCTAGATCCACACGCATTTCCATTTGTGCTAAAATTTGGAAGAAATAAAGGACAAAAGTTGATTCTGGCAAACCATTAATAGACCTAAACCTCGCAGCTTCATTTATAAAATCTTGCTGCAGCCCCTTATTTCCTTTCGTCTAAAGTAGGTGATTCATAATATTGTCAGTTGAAGAGTTCTCCACGGGTTACACATACTATATCAGTATTTATATTGCATGGGATGGGGCTGAAGACTTACCACATGCCCTCAGCACTTCATAGTAATGTATTGATACCGTTACCATCTAAATCATTGATACCTTCACATTTGATGGAAATAGCGGTGAATAAGAACTGAGTAGTGAGCTTTGTTTTACAAGGATGGATACGAAAAGGGACTCATCTGCTGAGAAGTATATTACTAGAGATGAGAGGATTACCAAGCTGGTGTTCTCTCTTCTTGATTCCCACTAATTAAACAATAGAGTACATATGTCATAAATTCTAATATGATGCTCCTTGGTCCTCTCATTGTCATTAAATAATCTTATTGGTGTGCGTAGATGGAGAAATTGCACTGCAAGCCTACAATTGATGATTTCAAATACGAAAAATCCACGAATTCCTTTCAAGTTTGTTACTTCACCGTATTATATGGTTGATTTGCAGAATTGGGCTAACATAAACTTTGGAATTGATGAAGGCGTAGACTTCATTGCAATGTCATTTCTAAATGATGCTGATGTTGTTTTTTTTTTTTTTTTGGTCAAGATGCTGATGTTGTTCACAACCTTAAGGATTGCATTTCCACCAAATCATCCAAGTAAGTTGAAGTGGTGCATGAAGTACGTAAGAAAGGAAGTCCTCTAGTTTCCTTTCATACTATCATATGTAACCACTAGATATTTGTCACGCCCCGATCCTTGGGCACGCGCCCATCTCTCTTCTTGGTCGATTTTAAAGTGCGATATCCCAGGACTAAGTATCGCCGACCCTTTCATTTTATTATGCATGCGGAAGCAGTTATAAATCCCCAGACAATAAAATAATGGGATAGAAAAGCAGGCCATATTTTTCATATTGAAATTCACAACTATACTTTTAATTATTATGTTATTTATTTATTGTTAAGTTTATGTTTTGCAAAAAAATAAAAAAAAGATTAACTTCTCTCTGTTTTATCCAGGTTAATCTTTTTTCATCTATGGACTTATCTTACAACCAGGGGAGTTTTCTTTTTTCTATTTCTATTTTTTGCATTGAGAACACTGCTTCATTCAAGTTTGAGGGAGGGGGGGAGACAAAATTTTTGGCTAAATTTTTTTTATCATGATTACATTCCTGATTGTGAATTTTATTTAAACTTGCAATTGATGTGTGAGTTAATTTAATTCTGATTATGTTGATCCACTTACTGAACACTAAAAGTCCTTAATTTTTGAATTGTGTGTAAATCTAGAGAATATTCATGTGAAGTATGTGATTTTCTTAGATTTCACCCAAATCTTAGAATTTGTTTGATTTTCTCTTGAGGCGAAATCCTAAGCTAAATCTAACTGAGAAAATGATTTAGGCAATTTTTGGATCAATTGAGCCTTTCAAGCTAACCCTGTTTATTTATCTCTAGTCACCTTGTTGAGCCTTAATTATTATCCAATTTTTCATTGACACCCATATATGTTTAGCCTAGCCGTTATCAAATTATATCATTGTCCCATGTCCTATGAACACGTTGATTTTCTTTTTTGGATGAAAAAAAAAATTATTTGAGCTTAATAGAAATTTGGGAGGAAGGATGGAGTATGAAAAAGAAAAACAAAGTGATTGCTATGGTTATTTGGGGTGTATTATCAAAAACAAAAATTGATTTTATGGTTCCCTATCCAACTTTCAATTGAGTGAACCTTTTGGATACTCAATGGGTTGGAAATTTTCATGTTATATTAGGAGGGACTTTGGGATAAACTCCACCTTAAAACTTAAAATTACCATTATCTCATCATTAGCCCAACCTTACATTACAAACTGAGAAAAGTCATATTGATTTTTAGTTGGATAATTAGCTTACATTAGTAGAGAGAGGAATGAAAAGCAAACCTATGAGATTTTGTCGTAATTATTGAGAATTTTTTAGAGCTTGCTATCAATGTGAATTTATCTGGATTTTATCTAATTTTAAAAAAGATGAGGACTCACACACACACACTTGGATCACATGGTTAGAATTGGTTTTAACTTATAAATCAATTTCAAGGTTTGGATGAAATTTGTGTTTTTCTTTGAATTGTGAATTTGAGCAATTATAGAAAGATGTCATGAAAGAGGTTGTTAGCTTGAGTTTGTGTTATGTCTTCATTTTGTTCGAGGACTAGCAAAATGTTAAGTTTGGGGGTTTGATAACTCTATAAAAATAGGGTTATTTTACCTATTTTAGGCAACAATTAATGCTATATCTATGAGAAAATATTTGGATTTCCTTATGATTATTTGAATATTCCTTGTTTATGCAGAATAATGAGACATGGAAAAGATAAGGAAAAGAATGACAAAAATGAGGAATTCAAATCAAAAAGCAGTGGAAGATGGATATCAAATTAGGGAATCCTTAATTTTGTTCCCTAATGTTATCTGCAAGCATTGGGAGATAGATATCTTGGATATATCCTACAAATAGGAGAACATTGAGAGGGAGAGCAGCGAGGTTTCTATTAGATCGTTTTTCATTGTTTTGAGATTTTTTCAAGTATTTTGAAGAGAAGACAGAAGTAGAGACATAATTCTTGTTCTTTGATTCAAGATGCTGTGTTTGATTTATATTTTTATTTCTTTTTCTACTATGTCTTAATTTTCTTTTGTTAGGGTTACGATGTAGCCTAACCATGATGATGTGAATTTCATGATTTTTATGTTTTGCAATTGATTTCATTCATGTGAGTTCTATATTATTGTGCATAATGCTTTTGAGTGACTGGCCACCACTTGAATGATCTGATGTGTATGTTTGAGACTGAGAAATGATAATATGCAATTGCTCATTATAATATATAACCATGAATTAAACGTGGATAGAGATATACCACATTATTTGTGTAGCTTTCGGTGATAACGTGATCCAAAAAACTCATTGTAAACCGGGAATATTCATAGTTTTTAATACACTTATGTTTATTTTAATTCAAATACAGATATAGTGGATTAATAAACTGAGTAGGTTTACTATACCTAGAGATAGGATAGTAAATAGATTAGGAAATTCCGCTATCACATGTTTGATATCGTTCTTGTACCCACAATAATATGAAATTCATATCTAGTGGTTATGGTGAATCGGATGGTCTAACATATTTATCTGATCGATTTATTGCATTTAGTTTCCAAATTTAGTTTTTAATTTATTCTAAATTATATTTTGATTTGTTACATAAATTTTAGAATTAATCTATTTTAGTATTTAATTAGTTTATTAATCATCAATCTCCGTGGGACGATACTCTTTCTCATTATTATATTACTTGTTCGACACGTTCACTTGCGTTTAGAATTTTACGAAAACTCGACTACCCATTAAAAATTCAAAAGAAAAAAGAAAAAAAAACTATCCATCCATCCAAGTGATTGTGTACAAATCTAAGGAAGACCTTCCATTATTTCTATGCCGAATAGTAAAATATGTGAAACTTCTGAATCAGGTGGGTAGGGTACCATTCCGAATCAAAATACCATAAACGACCTCCTCTTTTTTATTATTACAAATTTGAAGACATGGCATAATTTTTGCAATGCTCATAACTCAAAGTTGGATAATCACGATGGTAACCTGATTCGGAACGGTACCCAACCCACGTGATGGGGGGCCTGAAATATGGAAAATTTTTACATATTGCTAAATGAGAGAAATTGAATAAATTTTATGTATTACTGAAAGGAAAATTTTACTACTCAAAATTGTGTGTGGGTGTGTGGTTTCTTTTTTATTTATCATTCTAAATTGCACATAGCGTAGAGATTAGTACTCGATTGATGAAATTCGAGATTTTGATGATGTTGGCAAAGTGTTCGTAGAGTCGTAGATAAGTGCTATCACGGCCAAATGTGAGTTATAATTTTCTCGAAGCACTTCTTTTGAAGGATGATTTACTTTCTCCGTTCAAATTATATCTGGTCTTGTTTATCCCCTTATGCAAATTCTTTCCATTTCATATTATCCATGAGGATGCTCAATTGGAAGAACGATTGCTTCAACTAACCCATACGTTCTCTTCCGCGGATTCCCTAATTTCAGCTATCTCAGTCCCTTAACAATTCTTTTCATGGCAAATCATTAATATGTTTTCGATCAACTGCTATTTTTTCTTCACAAGATTCCCCGACCATCTTGGATTCCTAAATCAGATTTACATGTGAAACTTGACCAAATGCGGAATATTGATCAAATTTATTGTGTCTGGAAAAATCATGTTATGATTGTATGTTATTTTCATTCAAGCGTCAGAATATAGCAGTCGAGGTCCAAAATGAATGCGAAGTTCAAGTATGAGGCACTAGACCAAGGCAATGTACATAGGCCCTCCAAACAATCGCTGTCTAGATAGGTTTCTAGAAGGTGCACATGCCCGTTCCTGATCGGGGGAAAGATAGTAAAGCCATGATGTAGACAAATAAAAGTGAATCCCCCCTTGTCCTTGTTTTGCTTTTCCAACTCGTGTTTGTACTCCATCCACACCATGCACCGACCGAGCTTTCATGGACAGCGAGTGTCCGCTCATCCGCACAAATGCATTCCACATTTTCACGATGACTCCAAAGAGCAAATCTCGCGAAAGTTTCAAGAATTTCAGCATTTAGTGTTGTATCGTATTATTGCCTCATGGGTCACTTCTGAAAACAATCTTAATAAAATATAATAATTTTATCAATTTAATCTTAAATTTTTTGCGCGAAACATCAATGTAGCCTTTACAATTAATTTATGTCGAGAATTATTAATGCGGCGGTCTAGTTGTCTTGGGTTGTCTTACATGGCATATTGTTAAGCTAGTGGTTTCGGTCAAAAATTGGTCACAAGACTCGCAATGACTACATTGGATTATCGTATAAAGATTTAGAATTAAATTTTCGAAATTGTTAAATTTAAAATTAAATTGATATTTATATAATAAAGTTAAGATTAATTCGATGATTTTTAGTAATTGGTTTAAAATATGAAATCACGACTATGACATCCGTGGCATTTGGTACGATGCACGTGATCGTGCCTACCCATACGTGTCTTGTTCCCACCTACCTATCTTTGAGCCATGAGCATTGCAAAAATTATGCCATGGCTCAAATTTTTAATTGGAAAAAAGAAGAAGAGGTCATCGGTCGCTTGGCTGAAAAATCATCTGGAGGTAACCTTGGAAGGGAATTCGTTCTGAAGCTAGACATCATTTGTCATTCATTGTTGGGTACGGAAGCATAGTAGTGGTTATGGTGAATCGGATGGTCTAACATATTTATCTGATCGATTTATTGCATTTAGTTTCCAAATTTAGTTTTTAATTTATTCTAAATTATATTTTGATTTGTTACATAAATTTTAGAATTAATCTATTTTAGTATTTAATTAGTTTATTAATCATCGATCTTCGTGGGACGATACTCTTTCTCATTATTATATTACTTGTTCGACACGTTCACTTGCGTTTAGAATTTTACGAAAACTCGACTACCCATTAAAAATTCAAAAAAAAAAAAAACTATCCATCCATGCAAGTGATTGTGTACAAATCTAAGGAAGACCTTCCATTATTTCTATGCCGAATAGTAAAATATGTGAAACTTCTGAATCAGGTGGGTTGGGTACCATTCCGAATCAAAATACCATAAACGACCTCCTTTTTTTATTATTACAAATTTGAAGACATGGCATAATTTTTGCAATGCTCATAACTCAAAGTTGGATAGTCACGATGGTAACCTGTTTCGGAACGGTACCCAACCCACGTGATGGGGGGCCATGAAATATGGAAAATTTTTACATATTGCTAAATGAGAGAAATTGAATAAATTTTATGTATTACTGAAAGGAAAATTTTACTACTCAAAATTGTGTGTGGGTGTGTGGTTTCTTTTTTATTTATCATTCTAAATTGCACATAGCGTAGAGATTAGTACTCGATTGATGAAATTCGAGATTTTGATGATGTTGGCAAAGTGTTCGTAGAGTCGTAGATAAGTGCTATCACGGCCAAATGTGAGTTATAATTTTCTCAAAGCACTTCTTTTGAAGGATGATTTACTTTCTCCGTTCAAAATATATCTGGTCTTCTTTATCCCCTTATGCAAATTCTTTCCATTTCATATTATCCATGAGGATGCTCAATTGGAAGAACGATTGCTTCAACTAACCCATACGTTCTCTTCCGCGGATTCCCTAAGTTTAGCTATCTCAGTCCCTTAACAATTCTTTTCATGGCAAATCATTAATATGTTTTCGATCAACTGCTATTTTTTCTTCACAAGATTCCCCGGCCATCTTGGATTCCTAAATCAGATTTACATGTGAAACTTGACCAAATGCGGAATATTGATCAAATTCATTGTGTCTGGAAAAATCATGTTATGATTGTATGTTATTTCAATTCAAGCGTCAGAATATAGCAGTCGAGGTCCAAAATGAATGCGAAGTTCAAGTATGAGGCACTAGACCAAGGCAATGTACACAGGCCCTCCAAACAATCGCTGTATCTAGAAGGTGCACATGCCTTGTTCCTGATCGGGGGAAAGATAGTAAAGCCATGATGTAGACAAATAACGGTGCATCCCCTTGTCCTTGTTTTGCTTTTCCAACTCCTGTTTGTATTCCATCCCCACCAGGCATGGACCAAGCTTTCATGGACAGCGAGTGTCCGCTCATCCGCACAAATGCATTCCACATTTTTCACGATGACTCCAAAGAGCAAATCTCGCGAAAGTTTCAATAATTTCAGCATTTAGTGCTGTATCGTATTATTGCCCCACTTCTGAAAACAATCTTAATAAAATATAATAATTTTATCAATTTAATCTTAAATTTTTTGCGCGAAACATCAATGTAGCCTTTACAATTAATTTATGTCGAGAATTATTAATGCGGCGGTCTAGTTGTCTTGGGTTGTCTTACATGGCATATTGTTAAGCTAGTGGTTTCGGTCAAAAATTGGTCACAAGACTCGCAATGACTACATTGGATTATCGTATAAAGATTTAGAATTAAATTTTCGAAATTGTTAAATTTAAAATTAAATTGATATTTATATAATAAAGTTAAGATTAATTCGATGATTTTTAGTAATTGGTTTAAAATATGAAAGCATTCGCGACTATGACATCCGTGGCATTTGGTACGATGCACGTGATCGTGCCTACCCATACGTGTCTTGTTCCCACCTACCTATCTTTGAGCCATGAGCATTGCAAAAATTATGCCATGGCTCAAATTTTTAATTGGAAAAAAGAAGAAGAGGTCATCGGTCGCTTGGCTGAAAAATCATCTCGAGGTAACCTTGGAAGGGAATTCGTTCTGAAGCTAGATATCATTTGTCATTCATTGTTGGGTACGGAAGCATAGTAGTGGTTATGGTGAATCGGATGGTCTAACATATTTATCTGATCGATTTATTGCATTTAGTTTCCAAATTTAGTTTTTAATTTATTCTAAATTATATTTTGATTTGTTACATAAATTTTAGAATTAATCTATTTTAGTATTTAATTAGTTTATTAATCATCAATCTCCGTGGGACGATATTCTTTCTCATTATTATATTACTTGTTCGACACGTTCACTTGCGTTTAGAATTTTACGAAAACTCGACTACCCATTAAAAATTCAAAAGAAAAAAGAAAAAAAAAAACTATCCATCCATCCAAGTGATTGTGTACAAATCTAAGGAAGACCTTCCATTATTTCTATGCCGAATAGTAAAATATGTGAAACTTCTGAATCAGGTGGGTTGGGTACCATTCCGAATCAAAATACCATAAACAACCTCCTTTTTTTTTATTATTACAAATTTGAAGACATGGCATAATATTTGCAATGCTCATAACTCAAAGTTGGATAGTCACGATGGTAACCTGATTCGGAACGGTACCAAACCCACGTGATGGGGGGCCATGAAATATGGAAATTTTTTACATATTGCTAAATGAGAGAAATTGAATAAATTTTATGTATTACTGAAAGGAAAATTTTACTACTCAAAATTGTGTGTGGGTGTGTGGTTTCTTTTTTATTTATCATTCTAAATTGCACATAGCGTAGAGATTAGTACTCGATTGATGAAATTCGAGATTTTGATGATGTTGGCAAAGTGTTCGTAGAGTCGTAGATAAGTGCTATCACGGCCAAATGTGAGTTATAATTTTCTCGAAGCACTTCTTTTGAAGGATGATTTACTTTCTCCGTTCAAATTATATCTGGTCTTCTTTATCCCCTTATGCAAATTCTTTCCATTTCATATTATCCATGAGGATGCTCAATTGGAAGAACGATTGCTTCAACTAACCCATACGTTCTCTTCCGCGGATTCCCTAATTTCAGCTATCTCAGTCCCTTAACAATTCTTTTCATGGCAAATCATTAATATGTTTTTGATCAACTGCTATTTTTTCTTCACAAGATTCCCCGACCATCTTGGATTCCTAAATCAGATTTACATGTGAAACTTGACCAAATGCGGAATATTGATCAAATTTATTGTGTCTGGAAAAATCATGTTATGATTGTATGTTATTTTCATTCAAGCGTCAGAATATAGCAGTCGAGGTCCAAAATGAATGCGAAGTTCAAGTATGAGGCACTAGACCAAGGCAATGTACACAGGCCCTCCAAACAATCGCTGTATCTAGAAGGTGCACATGCCTTGTTCCTGATCGGGGGAAAGATAGTAAAGCCATGATGTAGACAAATAACGGTGCATCCCCTTGTCCTTGTTTTGCTTTTCCAACTCCTGTTTGTATTCCATCCCCACCAGGCATGGACCAAGCTTTCATGGACAGCGAGTGTCCGCTCATCCGCACAAATGCATTCCACATTTTTCACGATGACTCCAAAGAGCAAATCTCGCGAAAGTTTCAATAATTTCAGCATTTAGTGCTGTATCGTATTATTGCCCCACTTCTGAAAACAATCTTAATAAAATATAATAATTTTATCAATTTAATCTTAAATTTTTTGCGCGAAACATCAATGTAGCCTTTACAATTAATTTATGTCGAGAATTATTAATGCGGCGGTCTAGTTGTCTTGGGTTGTCTTACATGGCATATTGTTAAGCTAGTGGTTTCGGTCAAAAATTGGTCACAAGACTCACAATGACTACATTGGATTATCGTATAAATATTTAGAATTAAATTTTCGAAATTGTTAAATTTAAAATTAAATTGATATTTATATAATAAAGTTAAGATTAATTCGATGATTTTTAGTAATTGGTTTAAAATATGAAAGCATTCGCGACTATGACATCCGTGGCATTTGGTACGATGCACGTGATCGTGCCTACCCATACGTGTCTTGTTCCCACCTACCTATCTTTGAGCCATGAGCATTGCAAAAATTATGCCATGGCTCAAATTTTTAATTGGAAAAAAGAAGAAGAGGTCATCGGTCGCTTGGCTGAAAAATCATCTGGAGGTAACCTTGGAAGGGAATTCGTTCTGAAGCTAGACATCATTTGTCATTCATTGTTGGGTACGGAAGCATAGTAGTGGCAACACAAGAAAATTGTAATGAATAACTTGGGTCCAGTCATGCTTAACAGAAGATATAGTATGAATAATACAAAAAAAAAAGAATAAAAAATTGTCACACAATTATCGCACACATAATTTATGATTAGTGAGGGCTTACACTTACTATTACAATTGATTTTCTCATATGACACGCAAAAACACGTAGTGCGAAGTCTTATATTTCTTTCCCGCACAAATGAGCCAACTCTTTCTTTTTCTCCTCAGTATTAATCTGATGCCTTATTATGTTTTTAAGAAATTAGGATTGGGCGAGGTAAAAGCAACTACAGTGTCACTTCAACTGGCCGATCGATCAATTAAATATCCGAGAGGTATTGTGGAAGATGTTTTGGTAAAAGTTGACAAATTTATCTTTCCTGCAGATTTCATAGTTCTTGACATGGAGGAAGATTTTGAGGTACCACTTATCTTAGGTCAACCTTTTCTAGAAACAGGAAGAGCTCTTATTGATGTACAACAAGGAAAATTGATTCTTAGAGTTCAAGACGATCTTGTTTCATTTAATATTTTTAAAGCAATGAAATATCCATCTTATGATAATTCTTGTTTTAGAGTTGAGACAATTGACAAGTTGGTGAATAAGGTTTTCCAGAAAAACATTTTTAAAGATCCACTTGAACCATGTCTGATTCGACCAAGGGACACAGACATTCAGAATGAGGAGATAGAGGACTACGCAAATTTCATGGAGGCAATTCCACCATATTCAAGGCAAAAAGGAAATTAAATTTGAGGAGTTGGGACAACACATAACAAAGTCTAAACCATCAATTGAAGAGCCTCCAATTCTTGAACTCAAACCCTTACCTTCTCATTTGAAATATGCTTATTTAGATGGAGTTTCTTCTTTACCGGTAATTATATCTTATTCTTTGACATATTTGATGGAGGAGAAACTGCTCAGAGTATTAAGAGAGCGTACGGGTGCAATTGGATGGAAAATAGCTGATATTAAGGGAATTAGTCCTTCAATTTGCATGCACAAAATTTTGATAGAGGAAAAATATAAACCCACTAGCCAATTTCAGAGGCGTTTGAACTCGAAGATGCAAAAAGTAGTAAAAGCTGAGGTAATTAAGCTACTGGATGCAGGTATCATCTATCCTATTTCTAATAGTTTTTGAGTAAGTCCTGTACAAGTTGTGCCAAAGAAATGCGGTATGACTGTTCAGAAAAACGACAACAATGAATTGATTCCAACTAGAACAGTTACTGGGTGGCGTGTGTGTAGGGGTTATAGAAAATTGAATGATGCCACTAGAAAAGATCACTTTGCTTTACCATTTATTGATAAGATGTTAGAAAGACTTGCAGGGCATGAGTTTTATTGCTTTCTTGATGGATATTCGGGGTATAATCAGATTCCTATTGCACCAAAAGATCAAGAGAAAACTACTTTCACTTGTCCCTATGGTACTTTTGCTTTTAGAAGAATGCCCTTTGGTCTTTGTAATGCACTAGCTACTTTTCAGAGATGCATGATGGCTATTTTTTCTAATATGGTTGAAAAATATATTGAGATTTTCATGGATGATTTTTCCGTTTTTGACTTATCATTTGATTCTTGTTTAAATAGTTTGGCTTTGGTCTTACAAAGATGTGAGGAGAATAACCTTGTTTTGAATTGGGAGAAGTGCCACTTTATGGTGCAAGATGAATAGTGCTCGGGCATAAAATTTCTCAAAACGGAATAGAAGTCGATCGAGCCAAAGTGGAGGTCATTGCAAAATTACCTTCGCCAAAATCTGTGAAACTTGTCAGAGGATTTTTGGGGCATGCGAGATTTTATAGGCGATTTATAAAAGATTTCTCAAAAATTGCTAAACCTCTTTCTAATCTTTTGGAAATAGTTGCTCCTTTTAATTTTTCTGTTGAATGCATGCAGGCTTTTGACACTTTAAAGGAGAAGTTAATGTCAGCACCAATTATGGCAGCACCAAATTGGGATTTACCTTTTGAACTGGTGTGTGATGCTAGCGATTTTGCAGTAGGAGCTATTTTGGGACAAGGGAAGAATAATATTTTTCGAACCATATGCTATGCTAGTCGAACCTTGTTAGGTGCACAATTGAATTATTCAACAACAGAAAAAGGAACTTTTGGCGGAAGCTTTTGCTTTTGATAAATTTCGTTCTTATTTAATTGGCTAAAAAGTTATAGTTTATTCTGACCACTCTGATCTTAAGTATATGCTGGAAAAGAAAGTATCAAAACCCCGATTGATCAGGTGGCTTCTATTGCTGCAAGAATTCGATTTGGAAATCAAATATAAGAAGGGGATTGAAAATGTAATTGCAGATCACTTATCAAGAATTCCAAATTCAAACGAAGAGGTAATACCAATTTTGGAAGAGTTCTCTGATGATAAATTTTTTTCCATTAATTCCACAAAAATTCCCTGGTATGCCGACTTTGTAAATTATTTGGTAAGTAATGTTCTTCCTCTTGAATTATCATATCAACAGAAGAAAAAATTATTTTCTGATTTTAAAAATTATTTTTGGGAGGAACCTTTCTTATTTAAAGTATGTGCATACCATGTCATAAGGAGATGTGTTCTAGACGAAGAGAATGCAAACATTCTACATCATTGTCGTGATGGAGAGGCAGGTGGCCATTTTGGTGCCACCAAAACCGCAGCTAAGATTTTACAATCTTGATTTTATCGGCCCACTTTTTAAAGATGCATACTCCTATGTAGCTTCATGTGATAGGTGTCAGAGAACTGGAAATATTTCAAGAAAAAATGAGATGCATTTAAACAACATTATTGTGTGTGAATTATTTGATGTTTGGGGCATTGATTTCATGGAACTCTTTACACCTTCTTATGGAAATTTATACATCTTAGTGACGGTAGAGTATGTGTCTAAGTGGGTAGAAGCTGTAGCATTGCCAACACATAATGCTAAGGTCGTGATCAAATTCTTAAAGAAAAATATTTTTACCAGATTCGGCACTCCTAAGGCAATCATAAGTGATAGGAGAACACATTTTTGCAACAAAAAAATTGAAGCACTTTTGAGAAAGTACGGAGTCACGCATAAGGTTGCAAGCCCTTATCATCCTTAGACTAGTGGTCAAGTAGAGATTTCAAATTGGGAAATCAAGAGAATTTTAGAAAAAAGAGTGAATGCCTCTAGGAAAGATTGGTCAATGAAACTTGATGATGCACTTTTGGCTTATAGGACAGCGTTCAAAACTCCAATTGAGATGTCTTCTTTTAGGCTAGTGTTTGGGAAGGCTTGTCACTTACCAGTGGAATTAGAGCATGCATATTGGGCATTGAAATTTTTGAATTTTGACATGCAGTCTTCAGGTGAAGAAAGATTATTGCAACTGAATAAATTAGAGGAATTTCGCAATGAGGCCTATGAAAATTCTAAGTTGTATAAGGAGCGTACAAAAAGATGGCATGACAAGCACATATCCATAAGAGAGTTCAAAATTGGTCAAAAAGTCTTACTTTATAACTCTCATCTTAAACTTTTTCCAGGAAAGTTGCGGTCTCGATGGTCTGGTCCTTTTATAGTTACATAGGTATTCCCATATGGAACTGTTGAAGTTGCGCACGACACTGAGGGCACATTCAAAGTGAACGGTCAACGTTTGAAGCCCTACTTTGAAGGTGGTTACAACAAGCAGAAGACCACCATTGAACTTCATCCTTCAGAATAGCGACATTTGAGATAGTTTGGCTGAAAACTATAAAGCAAGCGCTTCTTGGGAGGCAACCCAAGCATTTTAATTATGTTATTTATTTATTGTTAAGTTTATGTTTTTCAAAAAAATAAAGAAGAAAGATTAACTTCTCTCTGTTTTATCTAGGTTAATTTTTTTTAGGATCATCTTTCAAGAGTTTAATCATCAAGGTCATCTATGGACTTATCTTACAACCGGGGGAGTTTTCTTCTTCCTATTTCTATTTTTCGCATTGAGGACACTGCTTCATTGAAGTTCAAGGGGGAGACAAAATTTTTGGCTAAAATTTTTTTTATCGTGATTACATTCCTGGTTGTGAATTTTCACAATTCTTAGGAAAATTTAAATTTTATTTAAACTTGCAATTGATGTGTGAGTTAATTTTAATTCTGATTATGTTGATCTACTTATTGAGCACTAAAAGTCCTTAATTTTTGAATTGTGTGTAAATCTAGAGAACATTCATGTGAAGTATGTGATTTTCTTAGATTTCACCCAAATCTTAAAATTTGTTTGATTTCCTCTTATGGTGAAATCCTAAGCTAAATCTAACTGAGAAAATGATTTGGGTAATTTTTGGATCGATTGAGCCTTTCAAGCTAACCCTGTTTATTTTTGGCAGGGCTGGTTGAGATAAATAATTGCTAAATGCTTTGTAGTAATGTCAGGTGGTTGTCGTCTAAAAATCAATAGTGCTAATGTCATTTGGGCCATAAATCAAAGAAAAGTAAGTAAGAACATGAGCGTTTGATAGTTAAGTCTATCATTTTTTGTCATTTGCCGAAGTTCATAAGTTAATGATAAGCAAATTTGTTGATGTGCTTGCCAAAAAAGAAAAGAAAAAAGAGAGCATAATTTCTTAGAGATATGATTTAAGCTTATAAAATGAAATATGTTTCATATATAGATCTAAAATAGATACGGTGGATCTATCCTATAGATAAATGTAAAAGTGGTTCTTCAGAACACTTTCAATGGATAATTCAGAGGCGATACTCTCCATGAAGGATGTCTATCTTAACTCGTTTTTGAACAATTTTCATTTTACTTTTCCACTTTAATTGAACTAAATATTTTTCAGCTTTAATTCAAGGGGCGTATAATTAATTTCAATATTGTGTTAATCTCTTATTCCAATGAAGATAAAGTATATTTCTTGCATAATTACTTCTTGTGATCACGATAATATGATTATAGTGGCAATATAGCTATTATGTTCTTTTCTTTCATTTTTTTTTAATGGGGGCGGTTGTTAAGGGAAGTAGGGACCACAAGAATTGCTTTTAGACAATTAACAATCAAATTTTTTAGTCGTAATTCGAACACGTCTCTAGATCCCAGTATAAACACATGAAATATATGAAACGACAAACCTACTTCCTCTTCCTGCCTCGCCTCCTGCTTTCCCTTCTTCATCTTTACCAGCGAGGCTGTAAATGTATGCAGAGATGGTTGAATAGTTATTTGATGCTCAAAGCATTTGGGCGAGAGAGAGAGAGGAGAGAGCGTGTAGGGGAGTGATGTTTGAGCCTACTTTAGACATGTGCCATTATTTCAAATCCCTTCTTTTTCATTGTGCTGACTACATAAGAGGCACTCAATATTTTCTCCTACACAAAGGTTTGTTCAGCCAAGCGTTGCGTAGTGAAAAGCACTGCACAATATAGGATGAACGCAAAGAAAGAAAGTGGACGATGGAATGGCACTCTCCTTAATTGCATGCAGAGGAGTTCTAAACATGATGAATCTTATACTAGGAATTTTATATAGAATTGAGTTAATTTATTTATAAACAGTTTAAATTTAGGCCTAATCTAGATGTGATTTAGCACTCAAGCGAACGTGTGAGCGATTGTAACTCTGATCCTACAATTATAATGGATTGTTCCTTGTTCAAATTTTTTAGATATCGCATTGATTTAGATTGAAAGAACTGATATTTTTCCACGTTAATTTTATAACAGAATTTTTAATAATTGTTTGTGTTGAAGAGAAGAATTCAGGTAATAATTTAATGTACAGATTTCTAGGCTCTTCCAAAGTGAATTTATCCATCCTGTAAAGTGGAGGTGTCAATGGATCACAGGTTTTTATTATACCAGACCCGACCCAAAACATTAGTCGAGTACACTCCCCATTTTACCCGTTTAAAGTAGACTGTTTGGAAGGGAGAGGTGGGGGGTTCGAATCCCCACCTTCTCAGGGGGTTGGGGTGGTGATGCATTAGTTTCATGAGTGGATTTTGACTCCCACGCCTTGCAATGAGGCAGGGCAAAAGTCTGAGAGTGAGAGTTAGCATAGGCGTAGAGTAGGACTGACCAAAAAAAGTAGACTTTTTTTTTTTTTTTAACAATAAAGTAGACTATTAGGGTAGCTAATATTTTCTCCTAGAGAGAGACCGAACGATGCGTGTCCATTAATGAATGATTTTCTGCGTGGCCTACATGGAGTATTTCACTCACCCAATATTTTCTCCTCTCTCACGCGCTCTACTCTCCTCCATATATAGGCAAACTCTTCCACCCCTAAGCGTCCAAAAAGAGGACTCATTTCGAATTCCCCATTTCCTCAAAGTACAACACAACGTACCACGTAAAAGATTACAAATCCAGACCACCATGTCGTCAGGAAAACACGTTGTCGTCATTCCCTTCCCATTCGGCGGCCAAGCTTGGGCCCTTGTCAACCTGGTCCTCAAGCTTGCCCCAGCCGCCCCGGATGTCCGCTTCTCTTTCTTGAACATAGCCAAGTCTAACAACCTCATCTTCCCTCCGCCGTTGAGAGCCAAGCTACCTAGCAACGTCCGAGTCTATGAAGTCAACGACGGCTTGCCAGACGGCCACTGCGGGCCGATGGAGCATTCGGGAGAACACGTGGAGTTGTTCCTGAAAGCGGCGCCTGAGAACTTTGGAGCGGCTGTTGATGCGGCGGAGCAAGATGTTAGGAAGAAGGTGAGTTGTTTTCTGACCGACGCTCTCGTGATTTTTGCAGGCGAAATGGCAGAGAAAATACAGGTTCCCTGGGTAGCCCTTTGGGTCCCCGCTCCGTATTGTTTAGCGGCGCACTTGTACATTGACGTCATAAGTGAGCTTCATCGTGAATCCTCCGACGGTGGCACCTCCACTGACAACGACAACAAGAGCCTCGGAGTAATTCCGGGATTATCCATGATGCGCATTTCAGATCTACCTAAGGAGCTAATCGATGATCAGGATACATCAAGGAGTGCGTGCATGCTGCGTGAGGTGGGGCGTGTGCTCCCACGTGGTGCCGCCGCTGTCGTCATGAACTCTTACGCGGAAGTGACCCCAACACCTCTGATAGCGGACCTGAAATCCAAGTTCAAGATGCTCCTCCAAGTGGGGTGCCTCGCGGTGTCATTCCCCCCGCTGCCGCTGCCGTCGAGCTCCACCTCTGACACTACCGGTTGCTTGACATGGCTCGATGCCAGAGACCCTTGGTCTGTGGTGTACATATGCTTCGGGACGGTGGCAATGCCATCGCCAAGTGAGGTATCGGCTATTGGGGAAGCCTTAGAATCTACTAAGACCCCATTTCTATGGTCCATCAAGGAACACGCGATGGCATTCTTGCCCGAGGGGCTCGAGGAGCGGACGAGCGCCTACGGGAAATTTGTCCCATGGGCTCCACAGGCTCAGGTGCTAAGCCACCCGGCGTGTGGGGTCTATGTGACGCACTGTGGGTACAACTCGATGTTTGAGAGTGTGGTGGGCGGCGTGCCGATGGTATGCAAGCCATTCTGGGCAGACAACATGATGAATGGGAGGATGATAGAGGAAGTATGGGGGATTGGAGTGAAAGTAAAAGGTGGGACCATAACCAAGAGTGGGATGGAGAAGGCACTGGAGGTGGTGTTTAGGGGTGAGGATGGGAAGGAAATGAGGAAGAAGGCTAGTGAGTTGAGGGAGAGATTAGTGAAGGCTGCGGGGCCTGATGGGATTGCTGAGGCTGATTTTAAGGTCCTTGTGAAGCTCATCTCCACTTGATGAAGTGCATCGTGCACTAGGGTCAATTTCCAGCAGATTCTAATCGATCTACTGAGTGATGTGTCTCAAACTGCCATTGGTCGTGAAAGACCCTTTACTTGCTTAAGGTCTATTTAAGTCCGATGTAATGTTTAATAAATCAATCTCATGTACTCATGGTTAATGCTTTTGATGCTCTAGGTATGATATGAACTCTCCATTCTAATATTGGTATGGCCTTGAACAAGTTTTAATATAGGCTTTGTTAGCATAACAGTCTTTGGACTACTATGAGAATAATAGCTTCTTATAAGTCACAAATACTTAAAGGAGTGGACCCCATGGAAATATATAATAATTTGTTATTTAGTTTCTCGTGGTTATAAAAAGACTGTTATTCTTACAGTAGATTAAAAGACTATAGTTCAATCATTTCTCTTTAATATCTTTTTGCTTCATTTATTTCTCCATCACTAATTGGAGGAAAACATGATCTTTTCTCTCTTTGGTTTTTGTCATTGAATATAGCATATAAAGGGATTTATTCCAAAAATATCAGACTTTGCTCATAGCTAGGATATAGCTTGCCAAAATGCCAAACTCTTGAAGATCATAATTTGTAGATGAAAATGATAGGAGAGAGCCATAATATGATAGGACTCTGATGTGGTTGTGTGACATGCAAGAGTTGTCTGGAGTGGTTATGACTAATGTGTGAGTGTATGGGAAGAGATGTCAATGGATTAATATGAATGCATGATAGATAACGATTAGAACCAAGGCATATAGGATGCACCCCCAGCCAAGGATCAAAATTGGGATTGACGAAGTTCACTACCAAGGCCAGTCTAGGCGCATGACTAAACTCACGTCACAATAACTATGATGAAATATTTATGGCGAGGGAATACATGATCAAGTAGCAATTATGTTCAGAGCTTCCGATTGGGCGTTTTGATAATTCTGTAGGCACAACAACAAATAGAAGTTTGAGAAATGAGAAACAAGAGTGAAATAACCATAAGCAATAACACTAAGTTGTGCCTTGATTGAGAAATTATTTCTTCAAGATATTTCAAAATGTGTAATGCTAAGACTTATAAGAGATTTGTGAAAAACATGTTTGTTGACACTTAAATTTTTGCCAAAAAATCATTTTATTTGAAAAAAAATGGGAGCTTATTTTTGCTCAAAAATATTTCTTGTCAAATTATTGCATAAAGATTACCTAGGCATTTAGTATAGTTTTTAAATGCATTTATTTTATTCATATAAAAAAATAAAAAATTTTAAAAAAGAAGAAAAAAAGGTTGGAGTTGATGATCTGAATGTGACTAGCCAAGCCTAGGAGATCAAATTGTAATTAAAATGACAAGTTGGGGCCAAAATGTAATTTCCAAAAGTTGAGGGACCAATTTGCAAATTTTGCAAAATTTCACCCGAGCCCTTAGATCATCATCTTGGCCTTCAATTAAGTTGAAATTGAACTTGGCCAGGTCGAATCAATCAAATCGGGCCAAAAGCAACAAATTTGCATCGAATTGGGCATTCTTGAGCAAGAAAATGGCCAACTTTAAGGGACTTTCTTGAAAATTTGGCTAGGGATAAGTAGCTGGAAGCACATGAAAATCGTTGCAAAATCCGCACACTCAATAGCTGCAAAAGTTGAAAATTTGGCCAAGTCAAAAAGTTGTTGAAGTAGCTTTATTGGTAGGCTTGGTAGGTGGACAAAAGACCGATCAAAAATCCCTTAATTCAGGGGATAAGATCACTAAAGCAAGCTCTTTTAGGACATGAAAGGTAGGAGGCAAGGGGGAGAAGGAAGAACTCACAATCGTTCCCCAATGACACCCCTAGAAGCAACTTTAGAAAAGCAAAGCGCTGAAATTCCAAACCAACCTTTGTAGAGAAAAGTGAAATTTTCACGAACTTGCGGCCAAAATTAGCCAAAACCTTCAACTAGAGAGTGAAACTTCACTCAAATATCTTTCCAACTATAGGTCGCATGTCCTAAATGGAGATTGGGAAGGCTTCCTAAAGCCTCCCAAAACAGTTCCCTCCTAGTGGGCCAAGAAAGTCCAAAAATTTCTCAGTTGAGCCTGATTGGTCACGGGTGAGGAAAATCGAGTATTTTTGAGAAAAGTAAAAGACAAATGAGGAAAACCATGATTTTCAGCCCAAACTAGAATACATATAGTTTGACTTAGTGTTGACTTGGCCAACAAAATAGGTCTTAAAGTCTAATTTTGGAGACCAACAAAAATATTTGTTGTCGGTTTTTTCTCTGCAAATCTCATTTTCCAGTTCGAAGGAGCCAACTTCCACGTGCCCCTAAAGGATAATTTCTTGGTTTCTTCGGCCAAAAGCCACTGCAAAAGAAACTAGGAAGCAAGGTAAAAATCCTAGATGTATTTTTGGTCAAGTTTGAATATGTTTTAAATGTGAAAAAGCAAGAGGAAAACCAGTCTAGAAGACTGATTTTTTAGGCTAAAATTTTTCTGAGTGTTTGAAGCCTATTTGAGAGCCATATATGTTTGACTTGCTACTCCCCTTTGCACGCATTTTATGTCTCCACGAGCTTGATGAATGTCCTATGGGAGTACAAATGATAATGAGGTTAGCTTGGATTGGTCTGTAAATCGCCGTGTGAACCATGAGACTGTCTAAAACTTGAGCAATAAACCAAGCCTATCCACATTGGTTCATGGTTGGTCAGTGTGGACTTTGCTTGTGCGCTTCTTGGAGATGTCGTTTTGATGTGCTCAATTGATCATTCTCTGTGATATTTGTTACATTTAAAAGTTCATGTTACCTACTTTCACTTGAATCAAGTAATATTTCCTTTAGATCTCGTATGTGATGAGTGTTGGGGCTTGAATATGGGCATGCAACCTGTTTGCTTGACTTAGGTTCAAACCCAGATATGCAAAATCAGCTTAAACCCGCATATTTGAGACCGATTTCAACTTAGTTCTTATGTGTTTAAGGCTATGATTTCGATCTAATCTTGCTCTTTGCATTTGGTAATATAACCCTGATATTTTAGTTCACATGAGATTGCTTATGGGCCGAGATTGAAGGCCACAAATATGGCTCGAGGAAGTTGCTTGGGCTAGTTTAATGCACACCAAGTGTTCGACGAAATGCCCAAACTAAGCTTTGATCTTGAAACGGTCGATTCGAGCCCAGTTCTTGGGATATTCATGTACTGGGCTCTTCCATATTAGTGTAAATCAAGCATAGATTGGTTTAGGGAATTATTTTCAAATAAAAAATAAAAAATCGAAAAAATCCGAAAATTTCAAAAAAAAATGTATAAAAGTGATGGATGGTATCAAATTAAGGCAAAAATGACATTTAGGAGTTTTTCCTAATTTTATAAGGTCATTTTTCCTAATTTAATGCTATATTGGTATTTTATAATCCTTTTTGTAAATAATCCATGTTGTGTAGATTAAAATTTTTTAGAGTAGTTTCATGCATTTAGAGTAATTTCATGCACATTTAAATTCTCATTTTGCTCATGGGGGTCTTATCCCAGGGTGTGATAACAAAGCCATGTAATATTATTTGCCCGACTTTATCGGGATTCCTTTCCCGCATTTATTTTCAAGTCATTTCAATTTCTTGGATGTTTACTTACCGCACCGCTTTTCATAAATTTGAGTGTAAATTTATCTTCTAAATTAGGTTAGGATTAGTCTAGACATTAAGGCCTACAAAAACATTTGCATGGATGCTTAGTGGCGTCATGAGTATTGTAATTGGTAATCAAGATTCTGTGGCCATTTAGATAAACAACTTTCCAAGTTAGTGGTACCACAAGGGCGCTAATAGAAATATTGGTGTAAATAAGTCCCCGTTCCTCAAAATCTCTGGTTGCTTATGAATTGAGACAACACTCACGCATCTTGATTGGTTTCTAGCCGACCCCAATAGGCTAGTGGCGACTCCTAGAAATATATAGGTTGTTAAGAATTAAAATACAAAATCCAAGGTTGCGCGAGGTATGGGTTTGGGAGAGCCCGCGCCTAATCCAAGGCCATTGGTTCGCCTCTTTAGGCAAATACCCCTAAACCTCTTCCTTTTCCCTCGGACGGTAAAAGAGAGGTCACAATAATGTTCGTCTTAACATTTGCACAAAAAACAAAAAACAAAAAAAAGAAAAGAAAAGAGAAGAAAAGACTTGGAACAACCTGATTGCTTGGGTTGTATGTCTTTTGGGTCTAGGGTTAGGTCAGGTCAAGCACACTCCGACAGTGTTTTGGATTAGGTATCATGGAAACCTAACTTGTTGACACATCTACTAACGGTCTTGTTGCTGTCCTTGTGCTCCCATTTGGCAGCCCCCCTTGGCCTCTCACCAACCTCCTTCTTAAGCTTGCTAGGTCCACCCCCAACTTCCGCTTCTCTGTCTAAAACAAAGCCAAGTCCAATGGTGTCATTTTCCCTCCGTTGTCGAGAGCCAGTCAACCCCATACATCCAAGTCTATGACATCGTCAACGTCTTGCCGGATAGCCACCACGGGGCAATGGAGCATCCGAAAAAACCCACGGGGTTGTCCTTGAAAGTGTTGCTAGAGAGTTTTGGAAATGTCGTTGACGCCGTGGAGTGGGATGTGAGGAAGAAAGCGAGCTATTTATTGATCAACTCTTGTTTGATTTTTGCATGAGAAATGGTAGAGAAAATGAAGGTTCCTTGGGGACCTTTGTTGTAAAATTAATGAGAAACTTATAGGATTTTGCAATTTAAATTAATATGAAGACACTAGAGATTTACGTGATCCAGTTTCAAGTGTCAATACCTTTTCCCTAAGGAGAGTCAGTAGTAAATAATCTATCGGAGTTATAATCATTGATGCTTGAGTGATTTCCACATATAGATTAAGCTCAAACCTACAATAAACAATTTAAGTGGATGTAAAGCTCATGGCACAAAAAATCATTGTTTGGAAAGCACCTTTGTCTTTCTCTGGGTGGCTCGAAGAAAGTGAATTACTGTATGTTTTCCAAAGGACTCGCTCTTCTTCTCGGCTAAAAAAGGAACGGCCTAGTATCCTAAAAAACCTTTAACTTTAGCTCTTGTCCCGAGTATATCTTTTGGCTCATAAGAAACCTCTGACTTTAGAGTTTGCCCCTATTCTAACTTAATTTTTTTTTTCTCATAAAAAATCTCCGACTTTAGGTTTAGTCCCCATTTTACCCTAAACTTTTTTTGCATTGTTAAAAAATCTTCAATTTTAGTTCCAATACCAATTCTACAATAACTAGTCTTACTTGAAAAAGAATATAAATATTTCCATCACATATTGAAATTTTTATTGTTCTTTGACAGGCATGAAGGAACATTAGTTAAAACAATTGTCAGAAAGTTAAGAGTGAGTTAAAAGGACTATCTTTGATAAATGTTCCCAAACAGTTGGTGGGAATTGATGATTGTGTGGAACATATTATGAACTTCATAGATGCTAAATTCAGTTCCCATTTTACCGTAAACTTTGTTTATATTGTAAACAACCTTCAACTTTAATTCCAATACCAATTCTACCATAAACTATTTGTTTGCCTAAAAAATCCAACTTTTGGTCCAGTTTCAATTTAACTTTAATTTTTTTTTTGTCTTTTAAAAAATCACGAACTTTTACTTAAGTCCTAAATCTGCTCTCCATTAACTCTTCGTCAAAATCACCCTCAATGATTTTACACTTGTCAATTTCTTATGCTTAGGGATGTTCCATCTCTCACTGTAAAAAAGCTCGTGCTTGGATAGCTTGTGCTAGGGAGTTTTCCATCTCTCATTTGTTAATGAGAAATTTTGGACAAAGAGTTAATAGTTAACATTTAAATTTTGCCCTTTTTATTTATGACTCAATCGCATAGAAAATTAGGAATTAGTCTCTAAAAGAAAATAAAGTATAAAGTAAAGTAAATAATTTTTATCAAAATGCATCACATTTTCATTAAATTGCATGGCATATAGACATAAGGAGCATGTGCATTTCTAGTATTAAAATTAAAATAGAATTATTTTTAAAAAATTATTTTTGAAAAAAAGCGAGACTAAGATGGGGGTAGGCCAATCGGACGTCTTTCTTTTGCCTTCTTCCTTTTTCCCCTTTGTCCTTGGCCCAATCCACGGACCTCTTCCCTCCTCCTCCGTAATGCATTGCTCGCAATATGCAAAAAGGGGGAGAGGCGGTACAGAGGTTGTACATCAGTGACGATTGGGGCCATGCCGGCAAGACAACTGGCGGTGGTAGAGTTCATGTGCGCCTACCACCCACACTTAAAAGGATAGAGGAGGAATTAATTTGGGAGCTTCTTCTTGGCTTGGGATTGAGAGAATTATAATAGAATAAAGTGGAAAAGAGAATTTCTGTATATTTTTGTGTGTCTAATACTGATGATACAGTAGCCTATTTATGGCTGTTCTAGACAACTATCTAAATTAATAAAATATTACAATATCAAGTAAAATCAATTAGAATCAATCAGGAAAGATAAATATCTCTAATATCCCCCCTCAAACTCAAGGTGACGTAGAAGAGGTCAATTGGAATTTAGAGAAAAGATCTTTAAAGCAACCAGGTGGATGTGCCTTAGTAAAAACATCAACAATCTGATTAGTTGATGAGGTGGGAACAAGACAAATAGTACCATGAAGCACATGAGAGCGTATCAAATGGCAATCTATTTCAATATATTTGGTATGCTCATGGAAAACGTCATTGTGAGCTATTTGGATGGCACTTCGATTATCTCAATGAATGATCGTTCCACCATTATGACGAACTCCCATGTCTTCTAATAATGACCGTAACCATAATTAGTCCGAAGTTGTATCGGCAAGAGCACGATATTCCGCTTCCGTACTCGATCGAGCGACAATAGATTGTTTCTTACTTCACCAGGAAATAAGGGACTTCACTAAGAAGAAGCAATAGCTTGTAGTAGAATGACAATCAAGAGGATTACCAGCCCAATTAGCATTAAAATAAAATGTTAACTCTAAGGTTGAGTTAGCGGAAAAGTGAAGACCATAAAATAAGGTATCCTTGACGTAGCGAATAATTCAAAGAACAGCAGCAAAGTGAGTCGTCTGCAGTGCAGTCATGAATTGATTCACCATATGAATAACATAAGCGATGTCAGGGTGGGTAATAGTGAGTTATACCAGACTGCCAACTAACTATCGATAAAGTGTAGGGTTTGAAAGAGGAGTCCCATCTTTTTCCTCAAATTTGGCATTATTCTCAATGGGAGTGTTAGCAGTCTTGCTATCAGTGAGTCCGAATCAAGAAATAAAACCAAAGGAATATTTTGCTTGAGAAAGATAATAGCTAGAGGAATCTGAAGCAACCTCCAATCCTAGAAAATAACTGAGCCTTTCAAGATCTTTCAATTCAAACTATTGACTCAAATACTGTTGCAGTTTTGTAATGCCATTGTGATCATCGCCAATAATAACCATGTCATCTACATATAACGGTAGTAGAATACTCCAACGAGATGTTTGTTGAATGAATAGAGCATCATCATAGGGACTGAACCCAAATCCAAGGTATTCCATGATAGAACTGAACTTAGAATACCATGCATGAGGAGCTTGTTTTAGTCCATATAATACTTGATGTAAATGACACACTTTACCAAGAGTATGAGTGTATCTAGGAGGTGGCTCCATAGACGTTCTTCAGTGAGATCTCTATTAAGAAATGTATTTTTGACATCCATTTGGAATAGAGGCCATTTATTAATAACGGCAATAGCAAGAAGGCTACAAACAGAAGTAAGACGTGCAAGTGGAGCAAACGTCTCATCATAATCAATGCCATACTCCTAAGTAAAGCCTTTCGCTAGTAGTCTAGCTTTGTGGCATTCCACTGTACCATCTGCCTTAGTTTTGATTTTGTACACCCATTTACAACCTATAGCCGACTTTCAGGAGGCAAATCAACCAAATCCCAAGTATGAGATTTTTCTAATACTTTCAACTCACGTCATTGCTTGTTGCCAAAGAGGATTAGTACGAGCTTCTTTATATGTGCGAGGCTTGTGAGAAGAGGCAATTGTAGAATAACAGTGAATCACAAAACCGAATAGAAAGTTGACTTATATGAGTGGAATGACGAATGGAAGGAACATCTAATTGTTGTGAATCCACAGATGGCATAAACATATTAGGAGTTGCTGAAGTGGGATTTTCAGAGATACCTACGTCAAGATTAGGTGAGGACAATTCTAAAGAGGAAGATGCAAGAGTGTCATCTTTAGGAAATAGATCGATAGAAGGATTGGTAAAGAAGCGAATAGTTGGAACAATGGGAGAAGATGCAAAAGAACGTAAGGCTAAGAACATCTTATGTTCCTAGAAGGTAACATGATGGGACACATGAAGTCGATTTGGGATAGGGTCCCAACATCTATACCCTTTATGTTCAATGCCATATCCGAGGAAGCAACAAAGACAAGCACGAGATTCTAACTTCTCGTGTTCATTTGGAAGAAGGTGCACAAAACATGCACTACCAAATACTCGAAGTAGACTGTAATTAGGAACACTGTCATACAAGTGCTCGTATGGAGAAATGTTACCTATAATAGGTGACAGAACACAATTGATAGTGTATACAATTGTATGATAGGCCTCCCTTCCAAAACTGTTCTGGGAAAGATGCTAAGATTAAAAGAGTGCGTACAATATTTAAGATATGCATGTGTTTATGCTCTACTCAACCATTTTGTTGGGAAGTTCCTAGATAAGAACGATGAATAATAGTACCGTTTTGAGAAAGAATTTTAAGGAACTCTCTGTTTCTATATTCCATGGCACTATTGGTATGAAAAACCTTGACATTTCAAGAAAATTGTTTTTTCATCATGGCAACAAAATTACTATAGATATGAGCTACGTGCTTCCGTGTCGTGTCCGACACGTGTCGGAGCGTGTCGGACACGTCGACACGCTCGGACACGGTCGGACACGCGGTCAACGCGTGTCGAAAAAATCGACACGCGGTCAACTTTTCTCGACACGCGTGTCGACGCATGTCCGGAAGACTCCGGGTGGAGGCGAGGGAGGGGGAGGGAGCAAAGGCCGCAAGCAACGGCGAGAGACGGCCAGAGCGGCGAGGGCCACCACTGTCACGATGGATCGACGAGGAGGAGGAGAAGGTCAAGAGGAAGAGGAGAGGAAGGGGGTTGCGTGGAGAGGGAGGGGGTCGTGCGGAGAGGAGGAGGAGAAAAATCGAGAGGAAGAGAAGAGGAAGGGATTGGGGCCCGAGGGGGCGCCGAGCGGCGGCGGCGACGGCATCTCCTCCTCCTCGGCGTCGCGTTTGCTCCAGCCTCCATCGTCCGAAGCTGCAAAGCGGTAGAAGCCAGAAGGTCTGAAGGAGGAGGGCATAAAGTGTCGTTAGGTTTTTTGACAAAGGAATAAAAAACAATAAAAATAGGGGGAGATGGCGTGTCTTTTGAGTTTTGGGGGAGGGGAAGTGAGGTTGACACTTGACGGCCTGTCTGTCAGTGGTGTGGGGGAGGGAAAATAAGTTTGGGTTGGAGGGAAATGGACAAACGAAAGAAGGTAGGTTTGGGGGATTTTTTTTTATCAGAAAATTAAATAAATGAAATAAAAAAATAATTTCGAAAAGTAAGAGTATTGTATTTTGAATAATGATAAATTTTGGTCATTCTAGAAAATCATAAATTTATTTAAATAAATTGATTATGATTTCTTATTAATTATTAGTTTCATCAATAACTTTTGTTAAAATTAAAAATATATTTCGCATTAATTATGAATATATATTTCGAATTTCAAATGAATTGAATTATAGACTTTTTCTAATTAATTATTTATTTATGAATTTGAATCATATTAATTAAAAATAAAAATATTTATTTAATATTTAACGTGTCGGAACGTGTCGGAATTCTCTATTTTTTAAGAAATGACGTGTCGCGTGTCGTGTCGTGTCGTGTCGCGTGTCGCGTGTCGCGTGTCGGTGCTACATAGGATATGAGTAAGTTTAAATCGATTTTTTCATAAGATAAAGCCCTGTATAACGTGAATAATCATCAACAAAAACCACAAAATAACGAGATCCTCCCATAGTGGGAGTAGGAGATGGTTCCCAAATATCCGAATGAATTAGATCGAAGGGAGCATAAGAAACAGATTCATTGAGATTGAACGGTAAAGCATGATGTTTTCTTAAGTTACAAGGTAGACAATCAAAAGTTTTATTGTCAATAGAACGTAAATGACCACTTAAAAGCAAAGGACTTAATCGAGAAAAAGAAAGATGACCCAAATGAGAATGCCAAGTTTTAGATGGTATATGGCAGCGCAACTAGTGAAAGAGTTAGGAAACTTTAATAAAACAAGCTCAAACCAAGCTCAATTGTCCCACTTTACACCCCATCCCAATTGTCTATCTCGTCCATGGATCTTGCACACGGCAACCATTTGATGAGAAATGAATGTCAAAACCAAGCTCACATAGCAGACCCACAAATATCAAGTTTAATGAGAGTTTGTGAAACATAAATGTACCCAGTAAGGACAATTTGGGAGTTGAAACATTCCCTGTATGACCAACTATCATCTAAGAGCTATTAGCTATGTGAATAATAGGTGTTTGTGAAGTGTATGATTTTGACTTGAATAAATTGGAATTGGAGGTCATGTGATTACAACACGTAGAATCAAAGAACCATGAATCGGGAGTACTTGGAGTGACTGATAGAGCAGAAGGGCTAGAAGTACCAGTTTCTTGGAGAATGGAATGAACTATGGACCGAAGATAATCTAATGATAGTGTGATAGACAAACTGTTAGAATAATCTTCTATGGTGGATGGGCGGCATGCAAGTGAACCTCTAAAATGGGATCAGTGGTTTGTTTTTGTAGGTTGCTTAGATTGTAGCTGATAATAGTTAGATGCATAATAACTGAGTTGACAACAGTGCTTACAGTAAGGCTTGCGCCAAGAGGATGAGCTAGAAGTGAGAAGCACTGCATCAGTAGGAATGGAGACCGGTGGAGTAGCATGTTGTGCCTTTAAAGTTGTAAGTCGAGTTTCCTTAGTTAACAATTTCGAGACAATTGGCTCAAGAGGAGGAAAAGGATCCCAATGCAAAAGTGAAGCTCGCACAGGTTCATATTCATCATTAAGAACCATCATAAATTGCAGAACTCGCATACGATCATGATATTCAACAAACTTATTGTCGTGACCAAATTTTCGGGTGTACCACCTAAAATTAGGCTAATTGATTGCTAAGCATAAACTTAGCTCGGGCTCTCCCAAGCCCATACCAATTCGCGACTTAAGTTCAAATATCTAGCATGCAAAAGATTTTTAATCAGAAGTCGCCACTAATTAATTTACGGTAAGTCAATTAGACATCTAAGTAAAATAATAGGAGAATTATTTTACTTCTACAAACCAGAGATTTTGGGTACGGGGACTTGATTACGTTAGATCTCTCTAACGCTCTTTCGATACCTTTCTCTTTTATTTTTGAAAAAAAAAATTGTTTGACAAGTAGTTTGAATTAATTTTAATTTACTTTCCTAACATGTGAGGTGATCACACGGGTGCGCAAACCACCAATTTAACACCCAAGAAAGCAAATAAATAAAATGCAGGACTTACCCTATAGCAACGAAAGTTAGATCAGAATTCACATTGACAATCTTAGATATGATTTCTAATTAACACGCGATCACTCAATTTTTTTTGTTTTCACTTTTTTAACGAGAATATAATCCATATGCAATGTAATGCTTCTAATCTAATATGAAATGATATGGCATGGTAACATGTCCTAAACTATATGAATGAGTAAAAATTTGTGATTTCTTAATGAACATGCAATAATTAAATATGCAATCTAAATTAACTAAAATGACCTAATTCTAATGACGTGCAATTTCTAATTAAATGAACCTAACAAAAATCACTAAATGACGTGCATTTCATGAACCTAATTCTATATGACGTGCACATGATATTTCTATTCTACTAAAAAAAAAAACATGCAATCTATCCTAAAAATTGAAACTAATTTATCCTAAGATCTTTTTTGTATTTTTCATGAAATTCGAAATTAAGAAAAATGCAAAAATTACCTAGCTAGATTAAAATTCTATCCAATTTAAATTGAGGATTAGGTCAAACTAAATCCTAATTTAAACTAAGATATTATCTTAACCTAGCAATTTTTAACCTAGGATGCAATATCTAAAAAATCAATCTAAACTTAAAATGAAACATGCAATTTTATTCTAATATGCCATGACATACAAAAAATGCCCTAATTCTACATGACATATGCATGATGATTTTTTTGTATTATTTTTTTATAAAATTCGAAATTAAAATTGACAATTAATTAAATGTGCAATTAAAAAAAACTAACATCCTAAATGAATGCATTTTTTGGATTTTTATTCTTTTGAAAAATTCTAAATAGATAAATTTCCTGTCCTAAATATGCAAGATAACCCTAAAACAAGCAAAAAACCTAACCTAACTCCGATTTTTTGGATTTTTTTTTTTTATGAAACAAAATCGATCCAAATGACACGACAGCAAATCAGATCTAAATAAGATTGATATCCAAAAAAATTGACGAACCATATCTCGCGCATGAGATCGGATTGGCCAATTTTAAAGGAAATCGCGAATCGAATCTCGAGCATACTAGTGATTTTTCATGAGATTGCGAGTTAGATTTCGGGCACGAAAATCGGACCGTCAATCGTATGCACATTATGAAATTAGGAAAATTTCCTAATTCACGAGAATGCAAAAAAATTCTTTTGGACATGATAATATCAACTGAACATTCAAACATGGTCGCAATCTACGAATTAGGCATAGGATATATGAAACTGAATTAATCAAGATTCTTACCTAATTTGCGATATTGCTCGGATATTTTTTTCTGAATTTGGACGGACAGTAGATCACGAGAATCACAATGAGGAATGACCGACGATGGCTCGTGGTGGCTGCTCATGACGTTGCTCCGCAAGGATGATTAGGATGATCACGTGTCTTTTGAACGCGGCGAAAGCAAGTTGCTGAACTTCATGCGGTATGCAATTACATGGGAGATTTAAAGTGGACAAACACGCTGGGAAACAAAGAGGCACCACAAAACGTGGTGTTCCACTAATATGAACCAAGACCAAAGGATTAGTCAACTCTTGTTGACTACGCTGGCTTTCACGATGATGCTCACGGATCAACGTGGATGGATTGTCAGAAGATCACGGCTTGACCAGGAGACAGAAGCGGCAATGGGAGGAACTCGGCACAGCTGGAGCTTCGACTGTTGAAGGGAACCGTGAACGCTTCGCAGAGGGAATCGGCAGGAGGATGTGTCGCAGGCGTAAGGGAAAAAACCAGCCTTCTCGGCTTGGACGAGCGTGCTTCCTTTTCCCTTCGTAAAATCGTTCTTCTCTTTCTCTCTAGTTGAAGCCGTCTCTCCCAATTTTTGTGTGCGTTGTGCTGTGGCCGTATGTATCAATATGTGTGGCCCCCAAAACCCTAAGCGAACAAACCTATTTATAGGCCATCGATAGGGTTTTTAATTTTTCCAAACCGATATCCACGAAAATTCTTTTTTTCAAACATAATATTCGTTTTGCCAAACGCAATATTTATTTTTCCACTTGCCCTATCCGAATTAATCATATCCCGGAAAATTTTCAAATTCTTATTTTCACGAGATAACATTTGATCATTAAAAAAAAAAACAAGCTTGGGCCAATTTGCTCGCTTCATGGGCTTAATCCAGCCTGCGTGGTTAAAGCTCAAAAGTACTAATTCGAACCCATCCGTCACCGGTCCAAATGCAAAACATGTAAATTTAAAATAAATGCACTTACATCTATATGCCATGCAATTAATATTTTTTTTTCGGGGATAAAATTAACCCCTAATTTTCTATGCAATAAATAAATGATCAGATCGCAAAAATTTAGGTATCAACACTTACGAGCATCAATAGTAGAATCCCATGTTGGATCAAATAAAGCTAGCTGATCCCATAGAGCATGCATGAAAGAAAGAAATTCATTAATAGACTGACTTGTCTCTTGATGCAAGCGATGTAAGATCCCCAATTGTTGATATTGATGAGCAATGTCCAATGTGGAATAACGACTAGCAAGAAGATCCCAGGCTTCTTTTGTAGTATTTTGGCAATCGAATTGAAATTTGATAGACATAATTGAAGTGTTTCGAAACCACGTGAGCATTTGGTGATTCTTGCTCTCCCACTCCCCCAAATGTTCGGCAAATGTATCATCATCATCTTCAATGGCCTGAATACGCACATGAATACTTCCGGTAACATAACGCCAAAGCTTACGTCTCCTTAGAAAACTTGAAATTTCTTGAACCCATAAGACATAGTTTGATCCATTCAGGATGGTCTAAATGGGTATTAAGACTTCTAATTTCTCTATGATATGCAATATACTAGTAAATTCAGTAGATTCTATAATTAATTTGAAGAAAACCAATACTTGCAGAGCTGATATGGAGAAAATATGCCGAAAATAGATTGAGAACATTGAAAAACCTCAAGAACCAATTGGGAAATAACAAGAACCAATCAGAATCGGGCCGAACCGATCAAAAAACCCCAAGAACCGGTCGAAATCTAGCTAAACCGATCAGAAAACATTGCGAACCGATCGGAGTCAAGCCGCACCGGTTAGAAAACCATAAGAATCGATAGGAATTTGGCAGAAATGATCGGAAAACACTGAGAACTAGTCGGAATTGGGCCGAATCGGTTAGAAAATCCTGAGAACCGGTCAGAATCGAGCCGAACCAGTCAAGTCGATGTTGGTCAGCAATGAAGAATGACGTGATGCTTACGTATAGATGACAGGGAGGATGACGTCACTGCTTGACAGATGTAGCGAATCACGTGCGAGGCCGGGGCGTGTGGATCTCACGTGCAGAAGGTACGGGCGGCCCATGAGGGCGCGTAGGCAGCTTTCCGGAGAATGTAGAACTTGTTTGTGGTGGTTTTTTTGCTGAAAAGGTTTCATATTGACTTTAAAAGTCTCACTTACAACCGATGGCATCGGTGGACCAGTAATGCGGCGAAGCATGATGGCGAGTGTGGCTTCTCTCGGAGTTAGTTCGTGATGAATTTTTAGGGTCTGACTCATTTGGGATAGACGAACATGATGATGGTGTTAGATTTTCGAAACAAGTGATGAAACTTTCTTAGTAGCGATCAAGGACGACGGTTTGGTGATGGGTACCAGCGCAGCTATGATAATATTACTATTACACGGTAACCCCTTCCTCAAATAAAACCTAGCTCTCATACCATGATGGAATTATAATAGAATAAAGTGAAAAAGATAATTTCTATGTTTTTCTGTGTGTCTAATATTGATGATACATGAGCTTATTTATAAGCTGTTTTAAACAACTATCTAAAGTAATAAAATATTACAATATCAAATACAATCAAATAGAATCAATTAGGAAAGATAAATATCTCTAATAGAGGTTGAGCAACCGAGAGAGAGATGGAGAGAGTGAGAAGGTGAGCTAGAGAGATAGTGAGTTTGAAAGAGTGATCCACTGTCACTAGAGTCCGTCCATTGTTCGCCATCCACTGTAGGGCCACATTTGAGCTACGTAGGACTTTCCCCCCGAGCCCTTGTGCTCAGTTTATGGGTGGGCATCTGGTCAAACCTCACGGCTGACCAGTACGCGCGAGCTTCGGTCCCACCGGTCTTTTATTTATGCTCTTCTGTGTTCGGGTATGCTTTTTGGGAGTCTAGGTCCGTGCTTGTGTCCTTGTTGAGTACTTAAGTAATTCATAGGCTCTTTGACTGTATCCAAGATTTTTGTTGCATGTATAGAGAGGAGAGGTTTAGATGCTTCTTGAAAATGGATATTTTAATAGTTTTATTTCAAAGGTAAATAAAGCAAGTTGCATTACTCATGGTAGAGATGTATTGCCAATTTCATCGGCATCTCCTACTTGATAAGACGATTTTTCTTGATAGCCGGCTATGGTACTTTGTAATCACCAAATGAAAAGATGGATCATTAGTTCAAAGGAAGTACAAAATGATGGATTGCAAAGACACAACAAACATGTCTAAATTTTGATTCCTATCCGAAGTTCTTGTTTTTACCAACCAAACATATCTTCAAGAGAACCAAAAAAAAAAAAGGAGAAATGAAGGCTTTGTTTGTTTCCCGGAAAATATAGCGTTTTTGGAAAATATTTTCCAGGAAATCATTTTCCAGGAAAATGTAGTTATTTTCCAATGTTCGAATGAAATCTGAAAATGAAATAGAAAATATTTTTCACTATTCGGTAGGGAAAATATTTTCCTCAATATACTCTTTTTCATTTATTTATTTTATTTTTAAAAATTGATTTTTCATATTTTAAAATCGATTTTTAATTATTTTATTTTTTAAAATTGATTATTCAATTTTTATTTTATTTTTGCCTTTCTTTTCTTTGTTTTCCATCTTCTTCTCTCTTGGCCGGTCGCTGGCCACGGCGATGGCTTGTGACTGGCCACAGGCGAGCCTCGAGCTCACCGACGAGCACAAGGCTCACCAATCTGGCGACACTTGAGTCCAACGAGGTCGAGGCTCCCCAAATTGGCGAGCGTGAGCTTGTGGCCGACAAGCGGCGAGCCTGAGCTCACCAGAGGTAGGTGAGCCTCGTGCTCGCTGGCGAGCTCGAGACTCGCCTATGGCCAATCGCCAGCCATCGCCGTGGTCGGCAACTAGCCAAGAAAGAAGAAGTTGGGAAACAAAGAAAAGAAAAAGAAAATTAAAAAAATAATTTGAATTAAAAAGGAAAAAGAAAATTAAAAATAATTCGAATAAAAAAAGAAAAGTAGAAGAAGAAGGGAGGAAAGGAAGTAAGGATTTATAGAGGTGTAAGATAGGAGAGATCAAGTGAAGAAAATGTTTTCCACTATTTAAAAGTGGAAAACATTTTCCCCTAATTTAGAAGACTTTTTTTTTCATTAAAAATGTTTTCCCCAAAGAATTCATTTTCCATGAAATGAACACCCGAAAATCCGAAAAATGTTTTCTTGGAAATTATTTTCTGTGAAACGAACGGAGCCTAATTGAGCTTTAATTTCGTTGGGCGTCTGCTTCCCTGCCCAGGCCGCTGGCTACCATGGCCAGCTCCACCGACATCCTACTGCTGATGCTAGATAAAATGAACCTGCACACCGGTGTCGCAGTGGGCGCACTAACCTTCCCATCAATCTCGTCGTCCTAGTGATGGTTTTAGAGGAGCCAAGGAGGTTGCAAGTGAACATGTGGCTGCTGGCGCCAGCGACGGTGAGGCTAGTGATGGTTGCGTCGAGCTCCACCAAGCCGGCGATGAACCGGGCGGACGCGTTTGGGTGGGCCTACATGAACTTACTGGCACAACACGGGTGAGCGATTCGCGTACTAGATTTGCCAATTTATGGGCGCGGCTTCGGCGGGCTAGGTGTCTAAGTTCTTGTTCCCGATCCAAAAAGGCCAAGGGGAAAACAAAACAAAGGGGTTTGTCTTTTTCCGTCAAAGCTCTTGTTACAGCATAATCATATTGGAGGGACAAATCCCAAATTCCCAATTGCCATCATCATATTATGCTTTTCAATTTGAAATATTTTGGACAATATTACCCTCATTTTAGTCGCTATGATTAAATACGCTGGCGTAGACCTATCCTATTGATGAGTTTAAGGTCTTATTCAAAATTAAATTGAATGATTCATAGCACAAAGTTTACTCAGAGCTCTTTTTTTCAAAAGCCTGAACTCGTCTGAGATTCAATGCTCCAAGTTGCCTGAAATTTTGACGTCACGAGAATCGGGCCGAGCTCGAACCCGATCCATGTTGTGATCTGGACCAACCCGTTTTCCAACGAGGAATTCCGAGGCAAGACCACGTACGATGCGACAAAAATGAAGACAAGGGTGGCCACCTCAATGACGGCGAATCTTCTTCTTTATGTCGCTTCGCTTTGTGTATATCGACGGCCTCGTCGGCTCTCAGTGCCAAACAAGGTCCATATCAAATCTACCCTCTTCAGGTGAAGAAAATAAGGAAGAAGAAAAGAATGAGCAAAGCCTCCTGTCGGGTTCTCTTGCCCAATCATCTCAGCCTGCGTCTCTCTCTCTCCCCATCACATTTCAGCCAAAAAAGTCATATTTGAAGGACGAAGACGTATTTTGTAGGAAAAATGTAATTATATTACTTATTTTACTTGGTATATGTATACATTAGGGGATGAGCATATTTCTAATTCGGGTGAACGGTTCTTATCTTGAAATTGAGAATCAACCACTAAGGATTGGTTTCAAAAAATTGAAACCCTGGTTCGATTTCCAAGTGGATCCATAGAACCGATGGCACCAAACTTCGTGCACTCACTATAGCATTTTCTGGCAAGTCAAAGTAAAACAAAAAACACAAAATTTCCCTATTCTTACTTTCAAGATTAGTAGAAAGATTATGCTCATATTAAAAGTTGAGAGTCGAAACCATGAGTCAATAGACGCTGAGCTTAAGAGTTGAGGTTATAAGAGATAGAGAGACGACTGAGACGAGGTGAGAGTGAGATGAAATTAACAGTTAGTTAATAAGTGTTGAGCTTCAAATAAGAGATTTTAAAATTTTCATTTTTTAAAAAAAAAATTTGGATGTAAAATTTTCTTTTACGGTCCGGTCTAGATGAGTGGTCAATTCCACATTAAAACCGAGAATCGGACTAGTATCCATTGATTTCAATTTCTAGTTCAGTTTTGATCTGTTTCCGATTCTTTTGGATATCTTCATACAATTATATGGTACAAAAAAGGAAGTAAAAGAAAGAATAAATCCGATTATAATTTCTATTTCATCTCCGAATATCCCGACGTAATCAAGAATGATATCAAATCTCAACAATGAAATCAAGGCCTCCTCCGACGACATCGCCACTCTTCTTTCGCTACTCGTCGACTCTTGTTTTGGGTTTTCTAGATCTTTCGCGAGAGCGTGGAACAGGAGGATTTGTGGGTTCTTGGGTTCCTGAATCGGGGTGGATCGTGTTGGTTGTGCGATTCGAGTCTGCCTGTACATGTGCACGTGCTGATTGCTCGTTTCTTGCTTGTATAAGTCCCTTGCGGGTGGTGGTTGTGACAGCGATGGACGACGCTAACTGGAGGCCGCCGACGCCGCCGGGTGGTGTGGGGGATGGGGGCGCTGAAGCGGCGCTTGAGGGGGGCGACTGGAGGGCTCAGTCGCCGCCCGAATTGCGGGAGAGGACTGTCGACAAGATGTGAGTGCCCTCCTTCTTTCTTTGCTTGGGTTTCTTGACGTTTTTCCGTTTCGCGGGGAGAAGTGTGGAGTTTATGAGGGATCGTTGGTTAGGAGTGATTTTCAAGGGTATAGTATATGCTAAAGGAAGTAATGGGTTTTGCAAATATGGTCATGTTATTTGGTGGAGGCGCAACATGAATTCAATGGAATCTTTCACTGTAAGGGCGAGGAATGCATTTGCAAAAATACAATTAGCCGGAGTTTTTCGAAATGCAAATATCGTTTGGTAAAATTTGCATTGAGATACAACTTTAACCAAAATACCGTTTGGTAAAATTTACATTTGTAAATGAATTTTATTAAATTAAAAAAACAAAAAAATATTTGTACTTTTTTTTTTAAGTCCGGCCATCGGACCGCCGGATCTGGCGGCCGGATGGTTGGATCTGGCAGCCGGATGGCCGGATGGTTGGATCTGGCCCCCGGATGATTGCCGGGCCCCGACCCTAGGTGCGCGACCTCAGGCGACGGCCGCCTAAGCCGTCGCTTGAGGTGGCCCAACCTCCGGCAGCCGCCTGGGTTGCGTGATTCGGACCATCAGTCACTTGGGTTGCGCGACAGGCGTCACCTAAGGTCCGGCGATGGTCGCCGGGTCGAGCGACCCTCAGGCAGCGGTTCATCGCTGGCATGCGCGACCCCATGGCCGGTGGCCGGTGGCCGACGGTCGTCGGCCTCCGTGCGGTGGTTTTCCTCTCAAATGAACAGTAACCGGAATGCAATAATGCAAGTTCCCAAAGCACCTCCAGACCTACTTTGGACTAAGGGCCCTTAGAGTCCTTTGGAGATGTAATTGCATCTTGCCAAAGTCGTTTAAAAAATCGAACAAAACGCCTTTGCATTTAGCCAAAGGACTTTAGAGTCCCAAAGCCCATTCTCAAAACTGAACCAAACAGGACCTAAATCTTTTTCTCGTCGCATCGTCTGGTTTTAGTAAGTCTCAATGTGGGTAACTCTTGTTACAGTGCTTAGGTCCCATCGTAATTTGTATGTAATTCTTTCTTTTAAGTATATAGGTAGGGTCACGTGGCTTTTTGGCAGGAAATTAGTTACAGGATGATTTCCTGTTATGCTGGTAACTAAAGCTTACGTATCCGGAACCTGAGGATTTTTAAGCGTCTTATCGTTTGTGGGTTGAATTATTTTCTATTAATCTCAAATTTATTGGTCCGTATAAGCTGTTACTGGAAGAGGTACGTGGGCCATCAGGTGGTGGGGGTAAAGTCGTTGGTTCTTGTATATAAAGCTTTGCTTGGAAAATGGTTGTGTTGATTTAATGGGGAGAAAACTAGACCCGGAGGAGGGTACTTGGTTATGAAGATACAGAGCGGATGACTAAATCTAGTCGAGAAGCACATGGACTTGGGCTTTGGAAGCACATGAGGCAAGGATGGGATGCTATCGAAAACAGACTTTCTATTAGAGTGGGAAATGGGAGTAACACATTGTTGTGGGATGACATATGCTGTGTTGAGGCACTGCTTTCAAACGCTTATTCCCAGATGTGTATGCACTAGCAAGAAACAAGAGAGCTGGGGGCGGCTGATTGTTGGAAGACTAACAATGTAGAAACAATGTGGGAGACTAATATCTTATGTAGTGCTCAAGATTAGGAGCACAAAGCTTTCTGGATTTTTTTGAGTTGTGGTATCGAGCGATGTTAGATGTAAGGACGATAGAGTACGGTGGAATTGGTCTAACTCTGGAACTTTTTCTGTCAAATCCCATTATTCTGATCTCCTTTCTACTCAGATGCTATTACAACAGAGCACACATTTCCCATGGACATCTATTTGGAAAGTCAAGGTCCCATTGAAGGTTTCGTTTTTCGCTTGGGAAGCTGCTTGGGGATGTAACGGTACTTTGGATAATGTTCAGAAGAGAAGAAAATGACGGCTAATAGGTGTTTTTTGTGCAAGACTGAAGAAGAGAGCGTGAATCTCTCAGTTTTACATTGTACCTGGACCAGAAAGATTTGGGCTGCAGTTTGTGCAATATTAGGAGTGAACGGTGTGACATGAACTTTGGGATTGGAGAGGAGGGACTTGCAGTTTGTGTGTTGGAAAGAAACAGATTACTAAGATGATTTTTCTCCTTTTTTTTTGGTCATTTGGAGAGAGAGGAACAAAAGGGCATTCAAGGAGTTGAATCCTTGTAGGATTCTTTTAGGGATAATTCGTTGTACACTCTTCACTATTGGTAGCAGGAAAGTCCAATTTCATACGTCTAATTTGTTGGAATTGTTAAAAACAGTCTTTTGTCCATAATTTTGTTTATGGGCAGGTTCTACCTAAAGCTATTCTGTTAGGGATGGTACCCCAGTGGTACCTTCTTAATGAAATCTTATTTATTATTGAAGGAAAAAAAAAATTCGGCGAGAAATTTATTGCCTCAAGTGCAAATCTCTCTTGATATGCAGAATGGATACTTTGAAGAGACACCTTCCTGTTTCTGGTCCAGAGGATTTGCAAGAACTCAAGAAAATTGCCATGAGGTTTGAGGAAAAAATTTACACTGCTGCAACAAGCCGGGTATTATATGATGCACATGCCTTTTTAATTATTTGGTATCAAGTATTTATGTGGATAGAGGATACATAAACAAACTGGATAGGGTTGTGCTTAAAATGAAGAGATGCGTTATTTTATCCGCATGATCTGTTGAGAATTTGTATCATTCGTGCATCTATACAGTAAATGAAAATGTTTAAATATTTACATTCAGCTTTGTGCCAGTGAAATTAGGTTTGCTCAATGCTGTAATATTGCGCTAAGGTTTAATATCTGCTCCATTTTATTTCTAATTTGATTTAGTTATGAAGTGATTTTTAGCGATTTCTGCTTCCTCTCCCTTTTAGTCTGATTATTTAGGGAAGATATCTCCGAAAATGGAGACAAAGTCTCAGAGTACCATACCTAATGCTTTGCCATCTAACTCTGCTGGGAGTAGCAGTAAGGACTCGGGTACGACTTAAGTTCCTGTTATTTGATACCATTGATGTAGGAGTTAGAATATCTGTTTTGTTATCCCTTATAGAGTATATTTTCATTTATGTATTTATACTATTTTTTGTTTTACATTGTTTTTGGGGTCATTACAGCGGGAGTCTTAAAACTTTTTATGACGGAGGCACTTGAATCCTAAAACTTTTATCTAAAACTTTTATTTTGTGCTCTTAAGCCCTAAGACTTGTGACGGTCATGTACTTTAGCTCTTCTGCTAGCTATGTTGGCCCCATTAGGTTTTAGTGGATAGAAAACTAGGTGGCATTTTTTTTTTATATTAACGGCCACTTAGGATGAAAAGACAATTAAAAAAAGCCATATAGCATCTACTGTCCAACTTAAAATAGACAGATTTAATGGAACCACTCAACTGCATCGACATTGCAAGTTTAATGCTTAAATGCACAAAATGAAAGTATAAGACTTGAGCGCATTAGCGTAATAAATTTTAGGACCATGCTGCTTACGAGTTTTCGTTGTAGTAGCCTGAATTTAATTTCTTTTTTCCAATCTTGCTCATTGGCAACCTTAAATGCACATTTATACTTTGCGTAGCAGCACATTTGAATTTCTCTTTTACATTTTTAATATATTGATTAAAGAACTAAAGGATCTCGGTTTGTTTCATCAGTAGAATTAGATTTCCATTTGAGAAGAGCTAGTTTTTCAAAAAGTGGCAGCAAGACTGAAGTCTTACTAGAAAGGGCCAAATGCTTGCATCTTTTGCAGCTTCCTACGCATGCTTGAAAAGACGATTCACCATTCTCCTTTATCTATATATATATATTTATTTATTTTTTGTAGATTTCTAGATCGATTCAAGTACATGGACTTCACAAAGATTTTTATTCGATATTTGTTGAAAAGAAAATGAGTGGTCATTGTTTGCCTGTGTTCGCTTGTCCATTATCCATCCCGTATCCTTTGCTCAGAAATTTTCAAGTTAGAATACATAGTGCTCTAAAGGTCGTACTCGTGGCGCATCTATCTCTCATTCCTTGTCTCTTTGTGCCATTTGCAGTTAATGCTGCTATGCATGAATTGGTCAGTTTCTTGGTTGACTAACTTAACTTGTATATATTGTATGTCATCTCAAGATATGCTGTCACAAATTCAAAGTCAGAGCCAACCAATTCCTAATTCCTTAGCTGTGAATCAGCCTCACGCACATCAACAGTTATTGGTTCAGAATGTTCAAAAGAATAATGTTCAATCTGGAGGTCAGGCTGCTGCCAGTCTATCGTCTACATTGCCATCTGTCTCTGGCTTGAAACAATCTTCCCTCCCTAGTACTATCGGACAAAACAACAACATGCAAAATATGGCAAGTTTTTCTCAGAACTTGCTCGCAAACTCAATGGGCCAAGGTCTCAATAGTAACATGTTTGTAAATTCTCAGAGGGTAATTCAAGCTATGCAAAGGATGGTTTCCCAACAGCAACAACAACAGTCTCAGAATCCACCGCAGTATCTTTACCAGCAGCAGCTTACGAAGCAGAAGCTTCAGCCAGGAAACAGCCTGCACTCGCTTGTGTCATCTCGATTCCAACAACAGCAGCAACAGAATATGCTACAACCGACTAAGCTGCAGGCTCCTCAGCAGTCTGTCCTTCAAACATCTTCTGTCATGCAGTTGCATTCAATGCAACCGACCCCTCTAGCTGGTCTCCAACAAAATCAACAGTCTTCAGTTCCACAGTCAACGCAGTCCATGCTTCAGCAACAGCAGGCTGTTCATCAACAGCAAGCATCTTTGTTGCAGCAGCCAATGTTGACTTCACAGCAGCACCAGCTTTCAAGTCAACAGCTGATGCAGCAGAACCAGTTGGCCGGTCAACAAAATAACCTGGGTGATATGCAGCAGCAGCAGCAGAGATTACTTAACCAGCGGAATAATCTGCAAAACCTCCAGCAGCAGCAGCTGCTGATGCCGCAGCAAAACAACCTCGCAAATATTCATCCTCAGCAAATGGCACCTCCAATTAATGTTTCTGGGTTGAATCTGCAGTGGCCATTGGTTGCGTCTCAATCTGGTAACTTTAGCATGCAGGCTGGTCAGCACCCAGTCCATGTGCTCCAACAGTCCAAAGTTCCTGTACAGCAACAAATACAAGGTGGCACATCAAATTTGCTAGCCTCTCAAGGACAACAATCACAAGCTCAGCCAATGCAGCAACAGTTGATGTCACAGATTCAACAGCAACCTGCACAATTGCAGCAGCAAGTGGGCCTGCAACAGCAGGCCAATATATTGCAGCGGGTTATGCATCAGAGACTTCAAGCATCGGGATCATTGGTTCAACAGCAGAATGTGATTGATCAACTAAAGCAGTTGTACCCATCACACAGACCCCTTTCAGAGACATTGACAAGTAAGTCTCTCTGGTTACTGTCCTACTTTTGTTTCTTTCTTGCCATGTTCCCTGGCAAACAAAATATTCTTAGATCTTAAATTATAGATGAAGAGTTATTCTTCAACTTTTGTAGCGTCTATTGATACCTCTGCCCAGGCGGGGCATTCGACTGAGGGTGAATGGCAAGAGGAGGCTTACCAAAAGGTTTTGTGCCACAGTTTTGTTTATGATTGAATTTTATGGAATGCATGTATTATGCAGGATACTTTTCATTTTTGTCCACGGGTTTTACTAGTTTGTTGGTGATTGATCTTTGTCGTTATATGGTTTAGTAGATTATAAAAGTACAAAAGCACAGATGAGAGTATTCATTCACAGTTTTATAAGGTCAAGCCAGGGAAAGGAATTCATTCACATGAGATTTTGGTTTGGAAATTGACTTGAAAGCAAATATAGCTGCGAGACAGAATTGGGTATTCGGCAACGAACTGTTGATAAGGTAATCTTATATCCAAAGTATCAGATAATGGGCAAGTTGCATAATGAACTAAAATTGGGGGATAGTAGTATAGCCTTGTGCAGTAACTGGTATGACAATAACAACTGCTGAACAGGAGCCAATTCCATTGCTAGAAGTTTTAGAACATCATACATTATGGTCACCAAACTTTTTCTCAGAGAAATTTGAAAGCCCTTAAAGCCCTTGAGTGGAATTTGTTTAGCCAATTCTTTACATAGAGTAGTATGGACAGGTTCTTTTGGTTTCTAAACCTTGGAATCCCTTCACCAAAGGTTAATTTCTAATTACATAGTGACTCCAGGCCAGTCAGCATTAACATGTATCTAACAATTCCTGGTTATGAAAAACTGCAATGTGTAGCCAAGCTTATATTTTGTGAGGATCAGGTATCGATAATGATGCTATTAATCTGTAAGTTGAGCATGAGAAGCTGCCAAAGAGTGCTTTTGATGAGCTTTTCCGTTTTTTGCATGACATTATGAAGAGGGAAAAAGAGTAGTTTTGTGCAATGGAAAGGGAAGTCATTTAACTACTGAATTGTGTTTACTTAAGAATGTTTCTGCGTTGTGTTAAGAGAGCTTTTTTTTTTCCCATCATTTTATCAAGGAGTAGTAAAAGATAAAATCGTAGATATGTCTTAAATTGGAAAAGAAACTACCATAATTTTGTCTGTGTTAGTTAATTTCCATTACCAGTTTTACTTGCTTTTTTTAATGTTATCCAGGTGGTAGTTGGCGTCCTGATGAAACAGCAGCTTATGCAAGTTGCTAATCTTTTTATTCTTCGTACTTGGCTTCTTGTATAAACGGTACTGATGCGGTCTAGTCTTATATAAGTTGAGATTTATTTAGATATCCACGTGAGTACTAACATGTGACTATCTGTTTCCGGTAATCTGAAAATGGTGAAGTCATTTTGTCCTCTCCTTCAGTCTTCTTCCTGCTCCTTAATTATAGTTGAAAATTTATAGATTGTATGATAATTAGCCATGGGGAAATACCGTCATTGGAACTTCCTTTCAGTTTTCTGCTGGTAATGTGTGTCTGTAGTTATTTTTCTCAATAAAGTATTGAAAGATATACATTATTTGATTTGTAGAATAAATTGACCCAGGAGTTTGGATTGATGAATATGCTACTTATTTTTGTTTCAGATTAAATCCATGAAGGAAGTATATTTATCTGAATTGAATGAGATGCACCAGAAAATCTCTATGAAGTTACAGCAGGTACGTAAAGAAAGTCTGTTATTGAGAACGTTCTGATTAAGCACTATTGAGAAAGTTATTGCTTGCACTATTGAGAAAGTCATTGCTTAATTTTGATTCTTTTCTAATGATGTTGCATGGAGTAAACATGTCTTAACAAAGGCAGCCTTTATAATTGATTTCTAAATCTATCATCCCGTTCGATGTCTTTCTTATCATGTGTTATTTTACATTACCGGCAAGAGTCTCTTCCACAACTGCCAAAGTCAGACCAGCTTGAAAAACTGAAAGCTTTCAAAGGGACTATTTTGCAAATTAACAAAGCTGATATAGTGCCTACTTTCAAGGAGAAGCTGGTTCATTATGAGAAACAGCTAATAAACTTTATAAACGCAAGTAGGCCCAGGAAAGTAGCTATGCAGCAAGGGCAACTTCCCCCTCCTCATATGCACTCAATGCAGCAGCAGCAACCTCAAACTACTCTAGTGCAGTCACATGAGAATCAGATGAACCCTCAATTACAATCAATGAATTTACAAGGTTCTGTAGCATCAATGCAGCAGAACAATATGGGAAATTTGAATCATTATTCTATGTCTTTGTCTGGGGTTTCAAATGCACAGCAAACCATGATTAATTCACTACAGCCGAATTCCAATATGGACTCTGGAACAGTTAATGCCTTGAGTACTATGCAGGTGGTTGGTATGGGATCTATGCAGCAGAGTCCTGTTGCTCCACAACAGGTGAACATGAGCACCATGCAGCAACAGGGTGGGGTATACATGTTACAATCAAATGTCAACAAACATCAGTCTGATTCCAGTATGCTTCAACATCAGCATCTCAAACAGCAACAGGAACAACAGATGCTACCAACACAGCAGCTTAAGCAACAATATAAGCAACGTCAAATGCAGCAGCAACTCAAACAACAGCTTCTGCAGCAGCAGCTACAGCAGGATAAGCAGCAGCTTCCTTCGCAACTGCAGACTCATCAAAGGCGTTCCAACATCCAACTCCGGAATGCAGCTTGGGCTCTGCTGTTATTAGTAGTTGTCATCTACTATATTGAAGTTTTTCTACTCTCTTAGTGTAGAAATTGATAGAAGACAAAAGAGGAGAGCATACAAACTGATTAATGTTTGCCACTCCTCACACTTTTATTATTAGTTAAATAAGACTTAGGGTCGAATGATAAACATTCTGTTTCAGAAATCTATTTTTGGCTATTTCAGGGGTGTTTGATAACATTTATGTTAACATGAACAATTTCTATTCAGATATAGTTTTCCAAATAAGGGCTTGAAGTAAGGGTTTGAAGTGGGCATTGCTTTAAATAAAGGTCCGAAATGCCATTAATTTCTCAAATAAGAGTTTGAAGTGGACTTTATTTTAAATAAGGGCTTGAAGTGCATTTATCGGTTTCAAATAAGGGCCTGAATTTACTAAATGTGAAGGGTAATTTCGTCTTTTTAAAGTTTTTTTTTTTTTTCATTCTTTTGTTTTGTTTTTTCCTTTTCAAAGAAACTAAAAAAAACTAAAAAGAAAAAGAAGGAAAACACAGGCGAGAGGGCCTGCTCTAGGCCCTCACTAAAGGTGGGAGAGGGTGGTGACCCTCTCCCAGATCTGGGCGAAGCTCACCTATTGTCGCGCAGGCCTGACAACCCTCGCCTAGCACCACTAGCGACCCTCACCCTCACCCAGATCTGGGAGAGGGTTGTCATCCTCTCTCGCCTCTAGTGAGGGCTTGCCGACCTTCGCCTTTGGTCGGATAAGGTCGCCGGCCTTTCTCTAGGAGCCGATGACCCTACCAGCCTTCGCTGCCATCCTATCGGCGATGGGGCGATGGCCTCCCGACCGTGTATTCTTTTTTTCTTTTGTTTTTTTATAATTTTTATAATTTATATTCTAATTTAATTTAATTTAAACTGTGTTTGGATGAACATCCCTTGATCGGTTGGAATTTTTTGTCAGCCGACGATGCTAGGCCCTTATTTGAAACGGTTATAATCACTTCAGGCATTTATTTGAAACACAATCCATTTTAAGTTTTTATTTGAAAAAATTAGGATACTTTGTGCTCTTATTTAGAATTTTCTTTTTTCTATTTGTATTTCCTAAATGAGTTTTTGAGTAGAAGAATATGTTTGGTAATTTCACAAAATTTTTATTTTCAAAAAAAAAAAAAAAAGGTAATGCGTTTGGTATGACTCTAAAAAAATTTATTTTCATTTAATTATCAAAATAGTAATGGAGACTTAACATTTCATGTTTGGATAAATTGGACTTTTGTAATGATTTAATTGATTAAAATATTCTAAGATAGCCTAAGAAAATCCAACAAAATACTTAGTCAAAGATGCATAACTGAAAATGGCAGCAAGAGTCCCATTAGTTTATAGCTCACAATATGGTGGTGACTCCAATCAACATTTTTTTTCTTCTTATAGCTAAAAAATCCATATTGTAAAGCCCTCAAAGCTTATTCAATTTTGAATCTGATTTTCATCAAAAGAATTTCACTTTTTATTTATGCTCAACTAATTCTAAACCGAAATTAACACTAAAATCTCATAAAACTACTCATAATCTAAATTCTAATTTTTTCATAAATTCTTGAATTTTTTAATTTTTTAATTATTTTTTATTATGAAAAATGGGGACTTGGGTCAAGCCATGAAATCGGACTTTGTGTTGATTGTGTGAAGATGAGTATTAGGTTACGTTGAGCTTTTTTTTTTTTTTTTTTTAAATAATCTTATTTCTCTACAAAGAAGTAAGTTTATTTTATTTCTTGTTTTTGTTCCAAGTCTATTTCTTGGCTATTGATTTGTTTTGGAGAATAGAAAAATTAGTTGATGTTAATAAAAGGATTTAAAAAAAAAAAATTGGAGAACAAAATAATAGAAAAATAGAGGAGTAGAAACATTACCAAATAGGGCCTTGTATTCTCTTGATAAGTCTCTATGCAAAAATACGCGTTTGATAACCACAAAATTTCTCAATGGTGGTGGGAGGAGACGGCAGACAACTGGTGAGCAATGGTGGTTGGAGGCGGGCAATTGTCGACAGGTGGGCTGTGGACATTTTTATTCTAAACTTATTTCTGGAATAAAAATTCATTCCCGAAATAGAAAAAATGAAATTACGTTACCAAATAAATTTTTATTCTAAATCTGTTCCCGAGAATATAATCATCTCACACTTTAACACTCCCCCTCATATTGGAGCATAGATTTTAAGTATGCCTAACTTGTTACAAATACACTCAACCCTACAACTCCCTAAAGACTTGGTGAAAATATTGTCTATCTATTTATCAATCCTAACCTAACATGACTAGTAGGAAATAACTCTAGCCTAAAGCTTCTCATAGACAAAGGGGGTGTTTGGTTCAGCTTTCCCAAGGGGCTTTGAGCCCCCAAAGCCCCTTGGGAAAAATATAAGGGTGTTTGGTTCGGCATTTAAAGGCTACTTGGCAAAATGCTTGCCTTTAGAATGCTGAAAGCCCAAAGCAGGTGGGGACCTGCTTTGGGCATTTCAGCATTTTCGGCATGCTAGTGTAGGGAATTAATGAATTTTTTCCGATTGCCTATTTTACCCTTAAAATTTTATGAAAAGTCCACTTTTACCCATACTAAACAAAACCCTAGCTCTTTCCACGTTTTCCTCTCTTTCAACATGAAAATGTAAATGTTATATAGCCAATGTTTATTTTTTGCAATTTTAAAAATACTAAAACCAAAACACTTTAATTTGGTGACACCAATGGGCTTTTCAAATACAAGTTTACCAAACAATTTTGCATTTCCCTAAAGCACTTTTCAGTTTTAGTTTACCAAACAGTATAGCATTTCGGAAAATCCCTTTATCTCAAAGGTATTTGCATTCTCCCAATGACATTTCTCCAAAGTTGAACCAAACGGGCCCATAGTGACAATCAACTTTAATATGCTTGGTATGCTCATGGAATATAGGATTTGAAGCAATATGGATTACTGCCTGATTATCACACCACAATTCCATTAGTGTAAGATCTTTGAATCCAAGTTCCACTACTAACTCATGCATTCGGACCAACTCACAAGTAGCTTTAGCCATATCTCTATATTCTAATTCTACACTAGATATAGCCACAACTTTTTGCTTCGTACTTTTCCAAGAGACTAGGTTTCCTCCTACAAAGGTGCAATAAACCAATATAAACCTCCTATTTGTTGGAGACCCAACCCAATCAACATTTGAAGATGCTTCCACCTTTTTGTGACCGTGATCACTATAGAATAGACCACGACTTGATGCTTTCTTCAAGTATCTCAAAATTTTGACTACAGCATCCTAATGAGAGGTACGGGGGGAAAAATAAACTAACACACAACACTCATAGGAAAGAAAATATCAAGTCAAGTGTAAGTCAGATAATTTAATTTTCCAACAAGTCTTCAATATCTTTCTAGATCATCTAACAACTCAACATCCTCTGCCATCGATTTTGAGCCAGCTTCCATTGGTGTATCTAGTAGTTTAACTCCTAGCATACTTGTCTCTTTAAGCAAATTCAAGACATACTTTTGTTTTGAGAAATGGATACTTTTTTTCGCCAGTGCCACTTTGAGACCCAAAAAATATTTAAGTAGTCCCATATCCTTTGTTTGAAATTGCTATTGTAAATACGATTTCAGCTTCATCAATCCATGTAGAACCATCTCCAATTATAAGAATATCATCCGTAAAAATTATAAGAAATATCTTACCAACTCCAGAAACACTCTAAAACATAAAATGATCTTCACTACATTTAAACAATCCAAACTAGAGCACCACCTTAGTAAATCTCCCAAACTAGGCTTTGGGAGAGAGTCTTAAACCATGCAAAGATAAGTGCAGTGCAGCAAAATTCTAAGAATGTTTTTGAGCTATTAGTCATGAGTTTATCGTGGTAAATTTCTCTACTTGAATAGAAAAGAAGGGGGAGAAGTGTTAAAAAAGTCATAAACATTTTGTATTTGTATCAATTTAGTTCTAAATCTTTTTTTGGTGCCAATTTAGTCCTAAACATTTT